>OZ018364.1:11657500-12907500 GCA_963969515.1 Yponomeuta evonymella
TGCGTAGCGTCACAGTATAAACTCTAACGGTATCTATATATCTATCTATCTTCTATCTATACTAATAATAAATCTGTAAGGGTCGGTCATGGAGTAAGTTAGTTTGTTTTCAGAGATATTGTGTTTATAGGCTCAATATATGATACTGAAACTAATTTCACGATTTTTAGAATTTTTTTCTGTATGTGTGTATGTATGTATGTTCCTCCATAACTCTTAAACCAATTATCCGAATTTGATGAAATTTGGTATAAAAACATATAGACATCTGGGACACAGGATAGGCTATTTAAATTCTAGCTCCAGTTATGATAAGACGTGGCCCCCATACAAATGCTTCGTAAAAATCGAAATGTACGCGAACGGAGTCGCGGGCACAGCTAGTTATTTATAAAATGATGTATCAGGTGATACCTCCCAGCCCCAGGTGAAGTATCACGCGTCTAGTTAAACATGCAAAGGTCGACGTGTTATATACGCTAGAATCTGGAAATTGTTTTGCGGTATGGGAACCGAGCTAAAATTCCACCATGTGGTCCAGGCTACGAACAACTGGATCAGATGGAGAGAACTCATCACCAATGCGACAGTGGAACGGAACGGAACTGCGGGATAAACAATAGCCACCCAATTCTGAGTAACAGACGACAACTCGAATTTACTTACATACAAGGTGACTTTGAATTCGTTCACCACTTTTTAAGGGGACATTTTAACCATGATTTAGAAACATATGGCGCTAATTTAGAAAAATTTTTTTTCAACACACCTGCTCGTAAAGTAGGTCTTATTACAGCGTATTTACACTGATAATGCAGAATATTACCCATGCCGTGCCTTTTACATTACATTATCGCACTAGTGCCTTTTCATTACATATCTTTTTAAATATTAGCAAGAAGTATTAATGTTTCGAAAACAGCTAAGTAGTTATTTGCGTAAATATAAAATTTAATTCAAAATGTGATAAATAATTAAAGAATTTCATGAAACTGCTTGTTTTAGCATTTTTAAGCAAACACTACAATAATTAATGTAAACCTAATAATTAACATAAAATTTATGAATAGGTTAGCAACCTCATTATATCTAGATGGCCATGCATTGCAGCCATCTTTGATGGATGCGCGCGCACAAGAATACTGTTTTGAATTTTACCGCCATACATAACACGAATCACGCACGAAAAATACGCCATCTTTTAAATGGGTTTCTGTTTGTTAAGTTTATTCACAGTAGGTATTGCATTTCGTTAGTGTTGTTTTTTTATTTACTTTTCCTCGCAAGTGTGTTGAAAAACGTCGTATGAAACACGTGAGCATTGGTCATTACACTTCTCGTCTCCATTAAGCCTTCGCCTTCGGCTCAGGCTTAAAAACCGACTCGAGTGTAATGACCAACATACCACACTTGTATCATAATGTACTATTGTTTCTGTTACCCAAAATTACTTTACATAAGCATAAACGTACAATATCAAGACAAAGAGTAATAACAATCGAAAAATACTATGGTTCGAGCGCTTTATGGTCGGCGCCGAATAACTAAACTGTTATTTAACTTATTTACGCATAAAAATAAAAACGTTTTTATTGAAAATTTCCCAGAAGCTGTGACTTATTGGACGTTACAAGTAAAATTAGATGTCCATTTCAAAATCTAGATAATTTTGGAGAAAAAATGGACAATAAAACTCCAAGTTTACTTTAAGCTTTTTTACTGTTTTCGCGTTTTATTATTTGTAAGATTTTATGTGTGTTGTGGTATCAGAATAAACTTTTTTCAATTTCAATTTCAAATTTCAAGTATCTGTTCCGCGGACGGCCCGGTTGTCTGACAGTCTTCAAATACATGTATTCCGGAGCACACATTGTCTTATTTATCAGTATCAAGAAGTATCGAAAAAATGGACAAAAAACACTCCATATCAAGCGATAGACTCTTAAACATTTAACGTGATAGAAAATATTGAGAGTTTCGAACCAAAGGTAGGAAATCACAAATATTTTCAAATATGTTATACCAATATTGAATATTAAAAAGAACATTCTCTCAAAATGTTTCTAACGATTTCAAAATCACCCTGTAGTAAATTAAATTAGTTACTTAATTCAGCCTGTCTTGGCAGAAGGCTAGAATGGGTGACATTGCTCCACATTGCTTCACCAAGGGTTAGCACAAAAAAAGTCATGTCCGTGGCAAATGGCAATGCCTGAGCATAAACTAATGTTCACAGCGACCATGCAAAATTAAATGCAAGTAACATAGCAACAGATTTGTAATGTACCTAATGTTAGTTGTGAAATGGAAGTAGTTTGGCAACATAAAAGTTGATTTGTTGCCAACTCCTATAATCTTATTAGGAATTTTGGCAAGAGTCCATAAAATTATTATTTAATAACATTACATTTCCATTACCAAATCTGTTTCACTCCTTTAAGCTAAGCAGCCAACTTTTAACTAAATAAAATTTGATGCCCTCAGAAAGTTTACAATACATAATACAAAACTTTTAAAGAAAACTGACAACTGAAACTGAAGAAAACCTTTTGCAGACATTTTTTCTAATGCCTATCCAGCAGAAAATATCGCTAAAAATCATACTACCAATTCCCGTCAAGGGTTAACCCGTTCATTTTTCATTGGTTTTGGTCTTATGGATTGTGTGTTAATGGGTAGAATAGCCCACTAAAGTTTTACCATCATCATCAACCCATTATGTCCCCACCGAGGGGCACGAGTCTCTTCCCTGAGGAAGGTATAGGCCATACTCCACCACGGGGCCCAAGTCCGGATTGGTGGAGGCTTGTAGACTAGTGGCTCGTCTACTGTCAGAAATTGTCAAGCCGCCCTAAGGCCTCTGACTTGGCTTAACGACTGCCATCTATCGACGGCAGTCGGTACCAACAGCTTAACGTGCCTTGCGAAGCACGGAACCGCTCGGAAAAATGCCACTAGCGTTAGGCATAGACGGCGACCCATCCATGCACTGAACGCGCCCTGTGTTGCTTAACCTTCGTGATCGTTTAAGATCACTCAGGCAGCCGGGGCTACGAGCAAGTTTTACCATATTAAGAGTCAATAGATAGAATAAGTAGATTTGTCCTACGATACTTAACTCGTGATTTATTCGCCGGTCGGGGTTTTAAATGACATTTTTTATTATCGTTATTTTTGTTGATATATTAGCGTGCGATGCGTGATATCTTATCACTGCACTTGAAGGTTTTTGGTTTTAATATAAGTGTCCACTTTTTGTCTTTTAACTAAAAATGGCTTAAAGCAAATATAAAATATGTCAAACATGACTGGCTTATAAATGAATCTAAGCAAAACACGTTTCTCACCAGTAGTAATAGCCTGGTTTGAGGAAATGCAGGCCATGGTGACAGTATGGGCGGGGGTACGGTCACTGAAGCCGGCAGCCAGGGCCGCCTCGCGACCAATGTTCGATGTCTTCACCTCCTGAATGACCGTGCCGTAGACTATGTAGTCCACGAGGTCCTTTGAGATGCCCGTCTTCTGGAGGAGACCCCTGGTAATGAATAATAGGTTAAACATGCAATAATAGTAGATTGTTAACCAAGGGCGGTATGACATCAATTGCATACAAGTTTTTTGGCGAAACAAATAGTTCGATATTTAAAATAAAATCTTCATAAATTCTAATATAAATTGTCTCGATTCCGATTCGAGTAAATAATCGATACCGAGAAAAAAATATTAAATTTTAATAGTAGTATCACATAGACTGTCACATAATGAGGGTTATTAAAACACGAGCGAGATTTAAAAAAACGAGCCTTGGCGAGTTTTTTAATAGCATTGGCGAGTGTTTTAATACCAAGTTATGTGCAGTCTCATACACTACTTTATCTACACTCATGTCTTATTCTTCAAAGTAAGGAATCAAAGGAAAACACGTTTGACAAGCTTTGTACTATACATAAATCTACGGATATTTTTGAAACAAAATGGCGCAATTTCGACAAAAGTATCTTGACATTCAATCGTCTGCACTCAGTTTTGCGCGCGCAATTTTAGGTATTTTTAGTTGCACTTTTGGTACTTTTGACATTTTTTTATTTTCTTTAAAGTTATGTATTGTTTAAAGCCTGTCAATATGTGTTTACCTTTGAATTCTTAATTTGAAGATTATGATATCAGTGTAGATAAAAAATATTCTTCTTGCAGTATGAGTATGACAGTTCTTTTTTCAAATTCCAAAACCTATGCTGTAATGTTAACATTACATGGTATGTTTTGAAACCTATGCTGTAATGATATCCATACACCCCGGCATTCAGGGAAGTAAGTGACTACTTACAGAGCAAGAGATATATAAAATGTTCTGTTCTTATTGGAGAGGCTCTGTAATACATTTGGTGCTGAAAACGGTCGTAGCGAGTTTTTGCGTGTTTGACGCCAGTAGTAGGAAAACTAGTTGGTGGAGCCAACTGCACCCACTATGTAATATGACGTTGGGTCAGCAGCAAATGTAATAAAATAAATATATGTGATAAATATTTTTCTCTAAAATCGATATTTGTCATAAAATCTGTCAAAAACTGATTTTAGCGCAAAAATGCTTCACACAAATTGGGCGCAAACTGTGACATCACAAGTTACTGGTGATGCCAGTATAAAAAAAATAAAAAAGATTAAATGTGAGATCTATAACATTTAAGTAAATTAAAACCTATATAATATATTACATAATATATATAACCTATATAACCTATATAGGTTTTAATTTACTTAAATGTTATAGATCTCACATTTAATCTTTTTTATTTTATTATTGACATTGTAGAGTTTTTTATTTTTTATACAGCTACCTACTAAATCAATTTCAATCGAACAGCTATGTATAAAATTCATTCTGTTGCCAGATGTAATTCTATTGTAAAACTTCTTTTGTTTTAATACTGCCTGCTGCTTGAACATTGCTGTGCCCTAAGTGGGTATCATGTATGAGACAAACCCTAAATGTAACAACTAAACAACTACATGGTCGCAATAAAGTTATGAAATTAATGAATTAATGATCTCAAAAATGCGAAAAAACTAATTCACTGAATTCTAAAAAAACTAAATAACTTTTTCATTATTAGATTACTTTGATTTTTTGCATTTTTTAAGACATGTACGATTCCGAAAAAAAAAATCTTTTTGTTAGGGTTGTTCTAAGTCCTTTATGGCAGGTATAAATACAATGTCACTCCAACCCAATTTTGAGGCACATTCCTCATTGAATGAATATTCCTCACTACTGATGCTAGGAAAATGATCAGTGACAGTATTACAGAGTATTAGAAATATTGCTGGTAGCATTTGGGCGAGAATTGCTGACAATAGAAAGGAGAGACTTACGAAAGTCGAACACAGGCTGATTGATTGATAACAACTTCATATTATTTCCTTGGCATGGCAATAACATGAAGTTCTATGTATTTACCTATTACAATCATTGGCGGTTATGGTTATTAGGTTTGTTAGGTGCATGTGACTGTGAATAAATTGCAGTTTAAAGAAAATTTACGCTTTTATAGTAAATTAAATAAAAGTGAAAAATAAATTTCAATACAACAATAAAGTAATTAATTTTAAAACATTGTAAAAAAAGCGTAGGGTCCTTGATAAGCATGCAAAGTTATGAATTAATTAGACATTTAATATAGTTGGTAAAAATTGAGTTTAAAGATTCTGTTATATACAAACATACATATATACATACTGGTGATGCTAATAAAAGTGTGTTAAAAAGCAAAATATAATCGAAAATAATTTCAATTTCAATGTTTTAGTAATAAACCCAAGAATTTGTATCATACAGGGTGAAACAATATCCCCATAATAATCTGAAAATAGGTTGTTCTACTTCTCATGGTTGCCGCGGTTATGTGATTAGTAAATAAAAAAGGCCATCTATTTAGACTATTCATTTTATGAATAGACGTAAAATAAAAGCCATCTATTTAGACTATTCATTTTATGAATAGACGTAAAATAAAAATAAATTGAGTTGAGAAATCTCGTTTCGAAAAATTCGCGAACAATTAGTTCGGCCTCTCCGTTTATCTGAGTAATGACCCGCGCGCCGCGCGCAGACAAGAGGCGTCGTTAATCCAATTCACTTTCACACAAAATGTACTGAAGTGTCGGGACGAAGCCCACACAGAAGAGACGGAGCGAGGGCGCGATTTCTATGCAACGCGTCGCGTCTGTTCCGCGCCCTCGCCCTGCGTCCCATCTGTGCCAGGGCCTAAGAACGGCTCAGGCGGGGGACCGGCGAGTCCTACAGTGGGACGTATATAGGCTGCTTATGTATTCTAATCATTTAGCAACTAAATGGTTGAACCTTTATCAATTGACTGTACAACCACTGTTGTGCCAGGTTTAGTGTAGAAAGTGCCATTCCATAAGTCGTTCCATTTTCAACTTTGTTAAGTACTGGTAGTTTCATTAGGTTTTTGAGTTGATCAGATTTTAGTTGGTCAAAATAGTTGATCACAACAGAACAAGGGGTTGTGTGAACGTTGTATGAATACTAGTCCAACGATGTCGTGTAGTTATCTTAATCGATCAATGTGGAGGCAGTGGTTCATCCATTTCCTTGTCGGCTAGCTATTAAACTTCTTTGAACTCTGCCGTAAGGATTTCAAGGGTTTGAGTTTGTGTCGAGATATGTTTGGGAAATACAAATAAAGAGCCTACTTTTTAAAAAAAAAACTAAGTAGCATTTTTGATAACTATTATTAAGGCCCATTCATTTTGCTATGTCTTTAAGATCACCCAAAAATTTGCATGCAGATTGATCCACAAATATAGGTATACGGAGTTATAAGGATAATTCACTTACAATAGGGAGTGCCTCGCTAGCTCATGGGGCATCATCTTGGCATAGTCAGTAAAAGAAACCAGGAAAGGAGTCCTGACTCCATCAACCAGCACCACATTCTTGCCAGTTCGGTCTTTCAGGGTCTTCTTCTGTTGAGCAGCTGCTCCCACGCTCAGGGCACGTCTAGCTGTGTCTACGAATGTAAGTATTGGAGTGATGAAATTTTAGGTTATTTACTTTTAATGTGTTTGTTAATTGCATGCTTGCAGTCCTTTAATCGGTATATGTAGCACAATAAAGTACGTGGGAACTTTCTTAGTGTAAATCTGCAAGTTAAATCGAATAATTTGTCTCAATGCCAACAATTAAGAAGGTCCAAAGTTTACATGAAAATATTAAAGGAAATGATGGGTGGAATTGACTCACTTGGATACAATTGGGGGCAAGTAAAGTGCGAAGATGGTGAATTGAGTAAGAAACTCAAGGTATTCAGAAAGTAAAAAAGTTTTTAATAATACGGAATGTGAATTACCAAACTTGACGGTCGAGCTGGCATGGGGCACTTTGAGGAAAGTATTGGCTAGCTTGGAGGCCATGGCTGCGTCGAGATTACAAACGAATATCTCTATCTACAGCTGAGGTATCTGAAACAGTGGAAATCTACAGGAATAACTAACAAAAAATACTGAAAAGTTACGGAAACTAAAATTGAGTTGGACTCTGACCTGTCAACGAAAACAGCCGCTCAGCGAGTGCATTCGTAAACCTTAAGCTAAGTCAACTGATTGTAAATAGGTACTTTGCTTGTGTGTTTGCTGCAGAATTTATTTATGATGGACGTGTTGTTTTTTTTAAAATAACGAATAACTGCAAAATAGTTAATAATATTTTTTTTGAACTACTAAATCATCTTAGTTGATTTTATCAGAATTTTTCAATAGAGGAACATTGTAGCTGCATATTTTTTCATGTTTTTGAGCAGACTACTGTGTGGAGATTGGAGATGACGTTAGTATAGGTACTTCATGCGTTACTTGTTGAACATAACAAAACGCATGATGAAAAGCAATAAAATATCCAATAAAACATATAATATCTAAGCACAATATCGAGCTAATTATTATTAACTTGGGTCTGAAATAACATGTTTTTAACTATATAATAATAAGTTAGGCGAATAATTTAAGTTTAATTACCCAACAGACAAAGCAAAAACAATTTCGAAATAAAATAAAATATACAAGAGGCAGTGTTGCCAGAATAGGCGATTCGTCGCCATTTTGGCTATATTGGAAAGTGAAAATGGAGACAGGCTATCTCGACTATTAGGGGTTAAAGTATGAAATTGCCGTTTTATTGCAATAGGTTCTTTGAATTGACATAGAATCTTCATGGTTTGAGGTTTTCGAATGAAACTTTTTTCAAATGGTTTCTATGTTCTTTTTTTAAAAAATGTGAAACATTTGAATATCGACTTTCAATTGTTTTTGTTATTCAATTTAGACAAGAAAGATGGATACTGCGAAAATTCGAGTGATTTTTGAATACGAGTTCCGACGCGGAACTAACGCGGCAGAAACAGCCCGCAATATCAATGCTGCGTTTGGAGAGAGGTCTACTAATAAACGCACCGTGCGATTTTGGTTTAAACGCTTTCGTGATGGAAATTTCGACTTAAAGAACGAGCAATTCAATTCAATTCAATTCAAATATTTTTATTCATTGTAAAAACAGAATGTTTACTTAATGAACGTCAAAGTTGTTAGTTTCACAATTAATGGATTATGTGGAGAAGAAGCTAACAAAGAAACTCCACATTTATTCTTTTCAAAACACGTTTTAACTTAATTAACAGAGTTTTCAACTTAAAATATTAGTCATGAATGTGTTGAACACTAGTCACAATCGTCCTTTAAATAATATTAATCTACTGTTTAATGCCAAACATCTTTGTCTTCTAAATAATCCTTGATGTTATAGTAAGCCTTTTTGCACAGAATGTGCTTAACACATTTTTTAAATCGCGTTGGAGGTTACTCTAATATATCTTGAGGAATTTTGTTGTAGAACCTTATACAGTGCCCCATAAAGGATGTGTTAACTTTTGCAAGTCTAAATAATGGAAATGACAATTTATGTTTGAAATGAAATGAAAAATGAAAAAATATTTATTTCAAGGAATGGTTAGAATGAGTTACATTTTGTGCTTATATTATTCCTACAGAAAAACATAACAAAAACGTAATTTTATGTGACTACTACCATAACTAGACTATCGCGTAGCCTGTATTTATGGTTAGTAGGCCCGTGCCTCTTGCAAAAGGCGGAAGATAGTAGGTGGTGAGGTCATGTTTATCAAACAAAAATAATAAAAAACAAAAATTCATAAAATAATAATGAATCTAGTACATAGTAATGTTATGTTATTGCTTATTTAACATGCGGCATGCGTTTTGTGTGTGTGTGTGTGTGTGTGTGTGTGTGTGTGTGCGTGTTTGTGTCTTGTGTGTGTGTGTTTTTGTTTTATGTGTGTGTTATCGTGTGTATGAAGGAGGACGTGTGTGTTGTTTTTAACAGGTTAAGAAATTTTCTGTATCATCATATGTTAATGATTTTAGACGTTCTAGCACTTTCTTTTTACATTCGTGAATCGGTAGGTCGAATACATAACACATTTTATTGAATTTATTATACAAGGTTGGTCCTAAATATAACTGCTGCCTTTTTGTGAAACTTAAGGTCGGCGTGGGAGTACTGCAAATTTTGTCTTTGCGACGTTTTGTGATCTCATAATAAGGTGTATTTTTATGTTGACGGATCAGGGTATTGTATATGAAAAGCTGTCTAACAGTGAGGACGTCGCAATCTTTATATAATTTAGAAGTAGGGAATAGGATGGGGCGCTTAGTAGCCACCTTTAGTACTCCACGCTGGGCGACTTCTAGTGGCTTAAGGTTAGTTTTAGCTGCACCACCCCAACAAGGTATGCAGTAGGTAATGATGGATTCTGCTAACGCATGATACATTGTTTTAACCACACGTGGGGGGGCAGCGTGGCGTATTGATTTAAAGACATACATTAATTTTCTTAGCCTAGTTGAAAGTTGATCAATATGAAATTTGAAATTTAGGTGTTTATCTATGAGAATTCCTAAGTATTTAATTGTATCTGTATGGTCTATAAGGGGACAATTGCAGAGTAGGGGATCCGAGCAGTAGTGAGCTCTGAGAATAATAGGGGTCTTTGGTTGGTTAGCGGAAGTGGAAGAAAATGGTATAAATTTAGTTTTAGATGTATTTAAAGTTAGAGAGTTTGAAGAGAGCCAGTTTAGAACGGTGTTAAAACCAGATTGAGTAGTATTTTGGAGATCAGACCATGTATTTGCAGTAAACAGGAGAACAGTGTCATCGGCGTATGTAGTAATAGTCCCATTTTTTAGATAAAGGTTACACATATCATTTATGAACACGAGAAAAAGGGTGGGACCTAAAATGCTACCCTGTGGTACACCGTGGCAGATTTCCAGCTCCTCACTCATATGAGGACCTATTTTGACAACCTGTGATCGACCCTTGAGGTATGATTTAAGTAGTTCGTGTTGAGTGCCTCTAATACCAATAGAGTGAAGTTTATTAAGAAGAGACGGGACATGCACGGTGTCAAAAGCCTTTGCTAGATCGAGGAAGACAGCCAGAGTTTTCTTGTTGCTGTTTATATTTTTAACAATGTTATTTGTAAGCTTTAGGACGGCGTCAACGGTGGAGATACATTTACGAAATCCATATTGTTGCGGGGAGATTATTTTATTTTGTTCAATGTATTTTGTAAGCCGATTATTGATAATGCGCTCGAGAAGTTTCGAAAGGGAAGTGAGGACAGCAATGGGACGATAATTTGTTGCGTTTGACCTATCTCCACTTTTAAATATGGGATGGATAATGGCCTTTTTAAAGGCAGAGGGGAAGAGTCCGTTTTGGAAGCAGAGATTAAAGATATGGCTTAAAATAGGGGCTAAGGTTATAGAATATCTTTTAAGGATTTTTGGAGAAATACCATCCCATCCAGTAGCAGCGAGGGGCCTTAAAGAGACTATGGTGCTTAGAATTTCATCTACATCTGTGTTAAGTAAGACAAAAGAATAGGGGAAATTAGTGAGCTGAGTGCATTGATGAGGGTCATTCCAAGTAGAAGAGGAAGGGCGCTGAAAGTTATTCGCTAAACTCTTACCGATGTTAACGAAAAATTGATTGACATTGTTACAGGAATTTGTAGGTGAAAGTACTGAAGAAATAAGCTCATTAGGTACAGATTTAGTTTTCTTAGTGTTCGAAATTCTTTTTATTATATCCCACAAACGTTTGCTATTATTACCAGCCTTTTGTATTTCTGTTGCATCAAACTGCCGTTTAATTTTCTTCAATAATTTTGTGCAGAAATTTCTGTACCGGACATAGGTTACTTTTAGAATATCATTACTTTTGTTAGCTTTATATTGTTTATGAAGGCGATCGCGGTTACGTACGCATCTTAAGAGACCGGGCGTAATCCAAGGTTTTAATATTTTTTTCTTTTTTGGGAGGGTTTTTACTATTGTGTTTTTGTGAATTATTGTGGAGAGACAGGTTATTAAATTATTAGTAGCAGATTCAGGATCAGCAGAGGTAAGAATAGGGTAAAAATCTAATTGGTTAAAATCTCTATCCAAGCTATCGTAGTTGATAATAGAGGTTGTCGTTAGAGCTCTATCTCGCATAGGTTTTGAGTCAAGCATGAAAAAGATAGGGCGATGATCGGTTATAAAAGAGTCAACGATAAGTGTGATTGAAGGAGATTGAGTTCTAAGCATCAGATGATCCAAACAGCTATTGTCTCTAGTAGGTATGTCATGTGCAGGAAGTAAACCATGGAAAGAGAGGCGATTTAAGTAGTTATGTGAGCGTGAATCTAGGGAGGATGGAGTAATATCTATGTTTATGTCGCCAGTTAAAATTATGGATTTGAAAGAGGATAGAGTTGGAATTATTTGATCTAAAATTTGTAAGAATGAATCGAGATTGTGATTAGAGGGAGAACGATAGATACATACAATAGCTATTTCAGATTTTAATTTTATTAGGATCCCAGATGCCGTTCCATTAAAATCGAGCTCTTCTGATGTATGAGAGAGATCGGACTTTACATATACCACTACGCCATCACTTTGGTTTTGGTGTTTAGTTGTTTGAATAGGGTTATAGTTAGCTAGTGTAGGTAGGTAGGTGTTGGAGAGGCAGGATAGCCAGCACTCAGTCAGAACCAAGATATCGCATTCTATGTTTAATGCAGTAAGAAGCGTTTGTAAACTATCGAAGTTCCGGTTAATTGATCTAATGTTAAGTGTCAATAATTTAAGTTTATTTTTAGGTACCGTTACGTGCGTATGGACTTGTTCCGGTGAACAAGATACGACAGTTGATAGGGAAAAAAAGTCTAAATCTTCGATAAGGGTTTCAGTGTTTCTCTCCATGGTAAAAAATAATAATTTTATAATGCATTGTTAAGTGGGCATAGAAAATGGTAAGCTTGTAGCTAGGACAAAGCTGGCTGTATTTGGAATAATAATAGTTTTGCGTTAAAATACTGTTAGGAAAAACAGTTTGATAGTGGGATATTTTTGTCTGTAATGTAATCAATTTCAATCGTGTAATTATGAGATGATATGTAAGTAGTGTTGTGTACTTTGTTTGTGTAAATTGTGTAGTGTGTTTTGTCTTAATACTTGTAAAGTAGTAAAGTTTGTAAAGAAACATAAAAAACGTAGGTTGTAGTACTAAATAACTATAGGCTAGTCAAGTAGAATTTGAATTTTCGAGTGCCAAAAGTTGTGACTCGTTTTTAATCTGAAAATAAGGACTATCACTATTTTCCTTTATGAAGATTTTCCCGTCCGTGGTCCAGCAGAAATTGTAGTGGCTCTGTTTTACAAATTTTCTTGTCAGGTAGAACAGTTTCTTTGCAGCTGGCGTCAGTAACTCAGCTAAGTAGATCGGTGATGTTGGCTCTGATAGTCCCAGATGTGTGTTGTTTAACTTGTTGTCTCTGTTATGTTTGTTGTAGTCTTTGGCCCTGCTGAGAAACTGTGATTTGCTCAACGTGTTTGTGAATTCTACTACAAGTGTAGAAAATTTATTCTCTCTCTTGGAAGGAGATCTCGTGACATCTCGAATGTCGCTGCGATTTATCTGGAGATTGAGGGATTTGGACAGCTGGAAAATCAACTCATATAGAGCGTCTTTAGTCTCGTTGTTCCGTTTCGGTACGTTTCGTATCTCGATTGATGTTTTAGAGACGTATCGTTCAATAGATTGAATTTTATCCTGGATATTGACAAAGTCGGCAGCCAGAGACTTTTGTTCATTTTCCAACTTAGAAATTTGGGCTTCAATATTCGACATTTGCTCTGAAATGCAGTTCATAGTCTTTTCAATGTCTGAGTTGGAAGCCTCAATTTTTGTCGTTTGTCCTTTAATGTCCAGAATATGCTTTTCTAATGTGTCCATTCGTTCCGACTGGCTGGACATCAAACGAAGTATCATATCCTTGAGGTCGGAAAAATCGAGAGGATTGGTGTCGGTGCAATCTCTCGGGCGCTTAGCTCTTTGTGTAATAAACGTCTCAGGAGTACGCAGTTGACTTGATAATTCGTTCTCTAAATTTACCAGATCACTCTCTGATTTTGAAGGAGCATTTTGCTGCGATGAATTCGGTGAATGAAACATTGTAGCTCGATCCGACGGCGGCGCGCAAAGCAGTGAAGTAGGCCTATTTATACGGCAAATTAGTCCGGCGGAAGCGATATGCGTTACTACCGGGTAAGCAAAGCGGCTGGTTTAGAAAACTGGTTTGCAAAAAAAAAAAAAAAAAATAAAATGGTCCTTCCAGTGCGGGAACGCCTTAAGTGGGCGCGGCTTCGTGCGGCGATTTGTCAATTTTTGTCAATGAGAGTGATGGTGGTGTAGTGGTGTACGCGCTGGTTGGTCCTTCCGCTTTCTAGTAATCTGTGAGATGCACTTTCGGGCGAATTTCGCGTGAGCGTGGGAATGTCTCACCTCTGTAGCTCCTTGTTGTTGATGGGCGCCTAGTACAATGCTGCGTGAATTTTTGTGATTCTATTTTCGATGTATCGATTTAAATTGCAAAAATAACCACCACAGAAAACACGTCCACCGCAATTCGCGTCCGAGGGGGAAGGGGATTTATTTCTAGTATTAACATTATGGTGGCCACCAACATTTTCGAAGTCTTTGATATTTTTTCTAACGTACATAATATTTTCATAAATGTATTGACATGCAACTGTTAAGATGTTGGTTTCTTTGAAGAAATCTCTTAGCGAATCCCTACTACCTAACTTGTAAATAAATCGGATGGCTCTCTTCTGCAAGATGAAGATAGTCTCAATGTCTGCTGCCCGGCCCCATAGTAGTATACCGTAGGACATAATACTATGGAAGTAACTAAAATAAACAAGCCTAGCAGTTGCAACGTCAGTGAGTTCCCTAATTCTTTTCACTGCATATGCTGCAGAGCTAAGTCTGTGTGCTAATTTTACAATATGTGGACCCCATTGTAGTTTTGGATCGATGGTGATGCCCAGAAATACAGTATCATCTACAAATTCTAGTTTTTCATGTCCAATTACTATGTTGTTCTCAACTACTCGTACGTTAGGTAAGGAAAACTTTATACATTTCGTCTTTTTAGAATTTAGCAGCAGATTATTTGCTGTGAACCAATCTAGTACTTGCGAGAGAGCATTATTTGCATCGTCAAGATTATTTTCTTGTCTCCTTATTTTAAAAATAAGTGACGTGTCATCAGCAAATAACACTATCTCAGACATTTTTTGTACCATAAACGGTAAATCATTTATATAGACTAGGAAAAGGAGCGGCCCTAAGATAGATCCCTGCGGGACTCCTATTTTTACAAGTGAACCCGAGGATTTAATACGATTTACGTCTGCTTTTTGGACCCTTCCTTCTAAATACGATCTTAAAAGATCTAAACCTGCACCCTTTATTCCGTAGTGTTTTAACTTTAGCAGTGGCGAGCCACGAGGAAGACCGCCCACACAGGTGAATAACGATGAATTAAGAGAGATAGTGGAAGCCGACCCTAGTCAAACTACCCAGGAATTAGCGGCAAGGTTTAACGTTACCTTACCCACAATATTGACTCACTTGCGTCAAATCAATAAAATAAAAAAATACGAAAAATGGGTGCCTCAAAATCACTCGAATTTTCGCAGTATCCATCTTTCTTGTCTAAATTGAATAACAAAAACAATTGAAAGTCGATATTCAAATGTTTCACATTTAAAAAAAAAAAGAGAACATCATAGAAACCATTTGAAAAAAGTTTCATTCGAAAACCTCAAACCATGAAGATTCTATGTCAATTTAAAGAACCTATTGCAATAAAACGGCAATTTCACCCCTATTATTAATATTTTTTTGGTCTGTTATTAATTTTCAGGTGTTTTATGGTACAGCGCAGTAAGAATTTAACTTAACTTAAGTAAAAAGCCTAACAATTGTAATTTTTTAGTTATTTTTAAACTTTCATTATTTTGCTACGAGTAACTTTATCACCTTATTATTATTAGGATAATTTGTAAGCAATGAGTATCTATCCCAAATCCTTTAGACCATTTTTCACGCATGACTGTCACTCTGCGGTACGGTCGAAAGGCCAGTGCAGGTGACAGTTGCTAAATTGGGAAACAATTTGTACTTTAGGATAAGTGTCTCATTGTAAACCGCATCTCTTTTTTATCCAATAAATTATTTGTATTTGTATTTATATGCGGCAATTTCTTGGTTACACAGGCTCTAACAAAGGGTTCCCTACTCGTCTGCGAAAGCTGATGATTCGATTTTTATTATATCGAACACGATGTGTCAATAATTCTGTGGCGCAATGTTTTATCCCATTGATGCTTTATTGGTGCGATGTAACGTTTGTGCGAAAAACCCTGTTGCGAAAATCTCAAGTGCGATTGCTCATTAGTTCGGAAATTTATTAGCTCGATAGTATGTCGGTTCGAAACGCATTACTGTACTCTGTAACCCTCTATAGTAACCCTGGTACCTTATTTTGCATCATAGACATTTACGAAATTAATTCCTTTTATGCTTAAACAGCAATGTAGGTAAATTTTAGACAAAATATTAGTTTTAATGGTATTTCTTACATTTGAAGATTGGTCTGCTGGTAACAAGCTCATGAACATCTGGATCTAAAAAATTGTAATTAAATACTTAGAACGAAATAAAAAAGTAAATAAAAAAACTAACAAAAGCAATCAAATTATAAGTAACTTTTTTTTTCTTTATGTTTATGTTTTTTTTTATATATATTAAATGTTTTTTTTATATTTCTATTTTCGACCCCACAAATTAGTATTCGGGCTACATTTCTTCGAATTTTTGGTCACTTTGGCCTGACAGAATCTGGCAACACTGACAAGAGGTGGGTAGATCGCGAAATTGCACCGCGCGTAGCGATCGTTGTTTGAACTTGTTTGTGCGATCGCGATGTGGATGTGGCAAATGGCAATAGATGTAGTGGATGTGGCCGTGTGCCCGTGGAGTGCGGGTAGTTGAAAAACATACCTATTTTACCGGACATAATTGCTGGCGGCCATTCAATATCCACCTACACCGGCCGCATGGTGTTAAATCATTTGTTTATTAGCCAATATTTATCTAATCGAATCTATTTGAATTCTTTTTTAAGGAATTACATATTTGAGTTCATACAACCTACATTGCAAAAACGGTAAGTTGGCTAGTACTACGACTAAAGGTTACAGAACTTTAACCTTTTTTGCTAATTGGCTGAGCTTAGCGACACCACACCAACCTGGTCTCTTGCATACGATCTCGTAGGATTTTTTAAATTTTCACGTAATTTACCACATTTGCAGATGCAAAATCGTCTATATTCAATTAGCACAGTCTTCCTAGCTTGTTTGGTCCTTTGTGCCGCCCAATTCGCGGACGATGTTCAGGTCTACGAGGAAGAATGCCTTGGCGAGAACAAGTTCCACTGTGAAGACGGCGGGTGCATCCATCAAGGCTTTTACTGCAATGGCAAGACGGACTGCAGGGATGGGTCTGACGAGCACTTTTGTCGTGAGTGTACCCTCAAATTATTTACTCTTAAAATAACTACTTGCGATTGGTAATTGACATTCACTGCCTGCAAATTGAATGGTTCTTCGTCTATGCCAAGGTAGCTTCTTGCTAAAAAACATTATACACAACATAATCCATTTTTAAGAGAGAAAGAAAGAAAGACATTTATTGTGACAATATAACACATTGCTACAAGAAAAAAAGGCACACCTACCACATGGGAACAATGTTTGGTACAATGAAAACTGATTATATTCTTTTTGTTGCACTAACCCGTGTTGAGGACAACTTTAAAAATCTATTCAGAGGCTAAAAATGCTACCCATGCTGGGACTTGAACCCGCGACCTCTGGCTAACTGTGCCAGCGCTCTCCCAACTGAGCTAATGGGCAAGTGCAGGCATCGGCGAAATTTCGAGGCTCTTTGCCTGCACTTGCCAATTATCGTCCCGGCATGGGTGGAATTTTTAACCACTAACTAGGTTTTTTTTACAATGAAAACTAACAGTCCTATAAAAACACAATCCTTCAGACACTTCTTGAATGCAGTTTATAGTCGGTGGTAAAGAGAAAGATTATTTAAACTGCATTTGAATAACACCTTAGTATTTAAACTGCATTTGAATGACACCATAATTGTGTAATGTTTCAGTTAGTAAGTACTTTTACAATAATATAAAATTAGAAAGGGTAGATATTTTTCCGTTACTGGGCCTAAATATATATACAAGAATTAACTGGAATGCCCATATCCAAATAATATCAGGTAAACTGTCCCGTTTCACCTATGCTCTAAACTAAACGAACTAAAGAGATCCACAAACAATAAAAACCGGCCAAGAATACCGTACCATTATCGATACGAAGATCGAGAAAAACGGCAAAAAATCACGTTTGTGTATGGGAGCCCCCCTTAAATATTTATTTTATTTTAAATTAATTGTTGATTTTTGAAGCGAATATAGAACTAAATATTTCAAGCGTCTACCAATTGCCGTTATTAATATCGAGCAAAAGACAGCTAAAAAAATTATGTTTATTGTATGGGAGCCCCCCTTAAACATTTATTTTACTCTGTTTTTGGTATTTGTTGTTATAGTGGCAACAGAAATACATCATCTGTGAAAATTTCAACTGCCTAGCTATCACAGTTCATGAGATACAGACAGACAGACGGACGGACGGACGGACGGACGGACAGACGGAAAGACGGACAGACGGACAGTGAAGTCTTAGTAATAGGGTCCCGTTTCGCACCCTTTGGTATGGAACCCTAAAAACCGCACTCTCAGCTTACTATGCTTACGCACATGCATGGCTAAGTTATGGGATAGGTACTACTGTGCGAAAATAGTACTGATGCACCCAGCTTAAAAACTGCGTAGGTACTGCAAAAAGATGCATTAGATAAATAAATAATGTAGACAAAATGGAAAGCTGTAGAGAATATTTCATTAAATAACTACATAAAGTTTCTTAATTTCGTCACTCACTCACTCACTGACTCACTGACTGACCGATCATCAAAACTCTAAGGCACTTTATACATAGGTACCTAAGTACTTGTTTTGTTCGGAAGAACCAGCACCTCTTCTCTCTTGCTGTGGACCAATACACGAAACCATTGAATTTAACAAACTAAAATAAATACCTACCTCAACACTAAAACTTCATAGTTCAGGTCCATATGTAATGGCAATTAAATTATATAATAAATTACCGAAATATACCTATTTTGCAAGAAAAGGCATAACATATTTGTAAACAAATTAAGAGATTATCTTATAAAATAAATGCTATTATAATTTACCCTACTTAATTCGTTGGTTTAAAATTGGACGTTCTCAATTTCCATCCCCGAAAGTCTTCACCAGAATATCACCTAATTAGGTACCTTGGGACTACTTTTACGCAATTTTATGAAACATACGGATATTATTAAAGGATAGGCCCCATTAGGCCTTATTTGCTGCTGTCCATTGAAGAGTTCCGTTCTCCATATTCTATTATTAAAATGGGACCAATGGGTCGTTATATGTATCGTAACAAAAAAAGAACTTTCGAAATCGGTTAAGATTTGACGGAGTTATGCGAAAACATAGCCAAAAGAAAAAATATATATACGCGTCGAATTGATAACCTCCTCCTTTTTTGAAGTCGGTTAAAAAGAGGCTATAGGTAGTTGATGTGTCTTGTTGGTACAATAAATGTCTTTCTTCTTCTTCTTCTTCATTTATGTATTATGCCAAATTGGCGTTACCCAGTCTGGTTATCATATCACAGGTTATCCTAGTTTGGGTAATTATTTATTTATTTATAATCACATTTTTTCCAGCTGGAGTACAGATAGATGCCGAAGAGTGCAAAAAAACACATCTTCACCCGTGCCCAGACAGATCCAAGTGCATCCCGTTCAGCTGGATCTGCAACAACAACACTGAATGTGATGATTTCTCTGATGAACAGAGCTGCAGTGTGGTGCCCTTGCCTACCACAGTATGTATGAATCCATCGTCATTGTATTCGTCAAGTGCTGGATATAGAAGAAGAAGAAAGACATTTATTATACCAACAAGATACATCACAGAAACAAAATAAGCACATAAGTAACATAATATGCACAACAACAGAAAGAAAACTAAATACACAACAGACAAAACGAATAATAGTACATTACTTCAGAGGGAAGAAAGTGACAGTTCCATACCGAGATTATGGCATTTGCGCCACGAGCTTGCGAGGGGCGCAAACCATTTGAGGTATGGAACTGTACTTTATCCTGAGGTATGTATAGTGCTTTTTATTACACCTACGAGGAAAATTATAGACATAAATGCATAGAAATGTTTACAAAAAACACAAAGATAAATGCTAAATCAATCGAAGTTTTTGCGAAAATGCGCGGGCTTTTCCTTTTTTTATTCGCCCGTTTCTGGAGTAGGCTAAGATCATAAGGTCATGCAGCCACTTCTTCCGTGATTCCGCGCGCTTTATATACAAAAAAAACTGTATGTGGCCAGTAACAATTTACTTGAAATTTAATTAGTAGACAGTTAAAGTCTCTTTGCAGTATGACTGCTGACAAATTAAAAAAAAAAAAACGGGTATGTAATGGAATTTCATACATACTTCCCACCCTTGGGTCGGAAGGATTTTCATACAAACTTCCATACCTTGGGATGAAAGGATTTGAAGGGCGGGATAAAGGCGTTTCTTCCCTCTAATTGGTATAATTAGTATGTATTTTCAGAGCAGGTGTGATAAAAATAAATATACGCCTCCTCTGAGGCATGCCGCATCTTTTTGTACTTGACCATGGTCATCCAGCCACTGCCAGCAATCTGAAAAATAAAAAAACTGCCAAGTGTCTGTCTGTACGGGAGCCCACCTTAAATATTAATTTAATTTTAATTTCATTATTTATTTTTGAAGCGAATATAGAACTAAACGTTCTTTGAATATTTCAAGCGTGTATCTGCCGGCAGTAGAAATATCGAGCAAAAAATGAAAAAAAAAAAAAAAATCGTTTGTTGCATGTGAGCCCCCCTTAAATATTTATTTTATTCTGTTTTTAGTATTTGTTGTTACAGCGGCAACAGAAATACATCATCTGTAAAAACTTCAACTGCCTAGCTATCACGGCTCATGAGATACAGCCTGGTGACAGACAGACAGACAGACGGACTGTTAATTATTCTTTCACTTGTTTAAGTGGATGACTGGTCGGTGGGTATTCAATAAGGATTCAAGAAAATATTTCAAACCCCACAATTCGAAGTATTGTAAAAAGACGTTTTCGTTTCAAAAAAATATATTAAAAGCTCGGATAGTACCATTTCTGAACGATCCATCAAAGATTAGAACGCCTTCAGTTTAGTAATCGCCACTTGTTTCAGGATAACTGCAAAGGCTTTACCTGCGGGGACGGCACGTGTATTTCCTGGCTGTGGGTGTGCGACGATACGGTCGACTGCTCCGATAAAAGCGACGAATACAACGACACTCTTTGCCGTATGTTGGTCCTATTGGAATGAATGCAGAATTCTTTATTGCACAATAAAAAAAAATGTACATAGGCGAGCTTAATACTAATAAGTATTTCTACTAGGATAAGCTTAGTGCTATTATAATTTTTTGCTTATTTGCTTTTAGCTCAATGGAGCGAAAGACAGTGAGGGAATGGAGAGATATATAGGTATTAGACTGCCTTGTTGGTCTAGCAGTTAAAAAGTTTGACTAGGTCAGAGGTGTTGAGATGAGAGAGGTTCGATCCAACTGGTAGTCGAAGTACGTGATTTGTACAAATGACCTCAGTCTGGATGTATTTCCGTGTTTGTGATATCCTCGTCTGGTTACCATAGCACAGGGTGTCTTAGTTTGGTACCAGGACAAAAATACATTTGATGATGATGATTGTTCCGACCGGTTTCGGCCATGGCGACCACTTTGACCCCTAATCAGTGATGAGGCGCTGGTGCGCTCGAAGATGGCTTATGTAGCCTATAAGTGTGAGAAGAGAAGTCTTCTCTATTCTTCTAACATGTCATAAACTCTCGCCTGTATCTAGAAGGGATAGGCAGAGAGCACTTGCCACGATAATGACAAAACTTCCTTCGCCTCATTCATTAGTGTGTGCATGCACGCACGCCGGTTGTATTCTTTAATCGGAGTATCTCCACCAGGGACGTCCTTTACGGGTCCTTCCGCCCACATACGCTCGTTAAATTACTTTCCTTAACAAAACGAATGCAATGCACTTCCCGCCAGGCATGACCAGCCACCAGCGCGACGAGTCAGCAAGCGACTGCATGGACCAGTCGCGGCTGTGTGACGGCATCCAGGACTGCCGGGACATGCAGGACGAGGGGTCTTTCTGTGCCAACTGTGAGTTAAAGCATTCTTTCTTATGTTAACGGGTTCCCGTCTCCCCCTTACAACAGGTATTTTTGATGAAACGAAACATGTCATACGAAACACTTATGATTAGTGTTGAACTTTACGGCTAGGAAGCAAGTAATCTGGCATGAAAGCGAGCATACTAGCTAAAAAGGTAAAAAAGCAAGTTTGTAGGTACGTTACTGGCAAGCGAGAATTCAGGAAGGCAAGAAAGCGAGCTCGTACGTTGTTAGCTAGAAAAAAGGCTGCTTGGACGGCGTCCAGGACTGCCGGGATATCTGCGATGAGTGGCCTTTCTGCGCCAACTGTAAGTTAAAGGAATCTTTCTTATGTTTATAATTATTTTATGGACAAGAAGCTAGGAATCTCTAAAAGCAATCTTGCAAGCGAGCAGTCAAGCAACAGGGTGACTTTGAATTCATTCGTCGTATTTTAAGGGGACATTTTAACCCTGATTTTTAGAAACATATGGTGCTAGTTATTTATTTTATTATTTATTTCTATTTTGGCAACAGACAGTCACAGTTTTGAAAATAGGTACAATGGAAATATACTTAATGAAAAGACTTACCCCCCCTTTCTCGTACACTAACAAGTTGTTAATCTACTGTTAACAGTTGTCAGTTGTTTTTTTTTGTATGCATTTTGGCCAATTGACAGCTGTTAACAGTAGATTAACAGCGTGTTAGTGTACGAGAAACTGGGGGTTAGAGTGCCAAGAATAACATTTAAGGCTTAGCCGTTAATGGTAAGTAGTACACAATTCAACTCATGTTTATGATCCATAAATTAACATTTTTAGCAAACATTTTTTAAGGATGCATTTTTAAGAAACAAGTTACAAGTTTACAACCAAAAAAAACAGTTGCAACCATAAATTAAAGACAAAGAAAGTGGCCTTTAAATGTGTTGCTTAATGTGACTTGATAGCTCAATGGTGTGGTTTCAAGATTCGGGAACGTGGGATTGGAGTTCCTCCCCCAAATATTGATAATTTAAAATTTTTAATTCATCTAATTATTTTTAGTTACTATCAGTAAAATTATAGAGCTAACCTTTTATTTTAAAGAACGTACATAAAGTCACGCTGGCACCCGGAAGAGTAGGCAGAGCTGGCTTGTTACGAACCTGACAGACCTCGTTCGTTTCGTCGTCATACATCAGTCCAAAGAGTAAAATAAGTATCAGCATCAGTCGCTCCATGCACGCACGCCGGCTTCTTTTCGGTAGGAAACTTCTTTTTAAGAGTACGTTTAAACATGAAATATTAATTCGATGAAAGATTGTATTAGTTTGTAATTATCATTGGTGAAGCATTCGTTTACGCAAAGATTTCTTTGTCTTTCTTGGCCCTTTTCTCATTAAACTCACGACTTTCCAAAATTACGCTGCAAAATTTCTTGCAAGGACTGACGTACGATGAGACAGAGATCCTTCTGAATGTTGGAAGTTAAGTAGTTTTAAGTAACATGTTTAATTCTAAAGTATCAAGCTTCCTAATTGTTTCTATTGATTCATACCATTTATATCCTAAATTATTGTTAATTTTTATCGTGAGAGAGAGAGAGAGAGAGAGAGAGAGAGGGAGAGAGAGAGAGAGAGAGAGAGAGAGAGAGAGAGAGTATTTCTGCGGATCTTCTCATTCCTGATTCGATCAGTTGCGTGCTCAGTTGAAGTGGCAGTGGGCGGGGCACATAGCTCGGAGAACTGATGGCCGTTGGGGCGAAAAAGTTCTGACCTGGCGACCGCGGACCGGACGACGCAGCGTGGGAAGGCCGCCCACCAGATGGTCTGACGACCTAGTTACGGTGGCGGGTAGTCGCTGGATGCGGGCGGCACAAGATCGGGAAGCTTGGAAAACCACGAGGGAGGCCTATATCCTGCAGTGGGCGTCAAATGCCTGATGATGATGATGATTATGCCCAATTAGGTACAGCACTCGGCACTTAACCCAATTTCCCCATCACCAGGGACCACCTTATGCTCAACACTGAACTGCGGCAGCGGCGCCGCCTGCCGGCTGGGCCCCGAGGGTCCGCGCTGTGAGTGCGGCCCTAACACCACCTACTCAGACAGCAGCCGCTCCTGCGTGGACAAGGACCAATGTCTGCAGCCTAAACCGATCTGCTCGCAGAAGTGCATCACACAGGGCGCCAACTACTCTTGTGACTGCTTGACGGGCTACGTCAAGGGTAGCCTCGACCACCTCTGCGTGGCTGAAGGTGGGTTCGAACGAGTTAGAGCTATTGGGCTAGCTAGCTAGTAAGCAGGTAAGGACACGACCGAACAAGTAGCAAACTAGCATCGTTATCTTTAGCTGCAGGTAACAAACGAGCGAGCTCTTCTTTCTAGAAAACACACTAGCTATCATGCTTTTTCACATGATCTATGAGAATATTATGTTCGTCAGGAAAAATATAAATAATTTTAAACCGTAGGTAGCCAACATAAAAACATAACATAAACATAAACTTTCTTTCCCAAGATTTACGCTGGCAAAGGTCGTACATTGTATCCTTTATGGGGCATTGTATACGTTTTTACAATAAGATCCCTTAAGATATACCTAATAAGCTTGCCTGAAGCGTGGTTCAAAAAATGTGTAAAACGCACTTTATGTCAAGAGGGCTACTATAGCATTAAAGATTATTTAGATGACAAAGATGTGTAGAATTAAAGCCAGTTCAATGCATCCTAGTACTAGCTTTTTAGAAGATATGACAGTAAACTCTGTTAATTAAGGAATATGTTTGAAAAGACTAAGTTCGGAGTTTTTTTGTCCGTTTTTTCTCCAAATGATCTAGATTTTGAAACTAACACCTAGTTTTTCTTGTAACGTTCAATAAGTCACAGTTTCTATGTTACTTTGAATAAAAAAATTTTGACTGACTTTTGAAAGGACACCACATATGCAGGTTTCCTCACAACGTTTTCTACGTCTTTACTGGAAGCCTGGCTCACTAGCTACTCCAACAGCAGCCACTCCTGCGTGGAGACGGACCAGTGTCTGCAGCCGCAGCCCATCTGCTCGCAGAAGTGTTTCAAACAAGGCGGCAACAGTTGTCGCCTTGCTTGACACACGTCTTCGAATAGTTACTACTTTTATGACTGCTGGAAGGGCCATGTCAAGAGTAGCCTCGACCACCTCTGCGTGGATGAAGGTGTGGTCAAACGAGTTAGTGGGCGAGCTAATGGGCTAGCTATCTAGCAGGCAGGCAGGCAGACAAGAAAACAACCAAACAGGTACCTAAGCAAACTAGCATTGTTTTTATTTTTAGAGGTACCTCAGTAAAAAAGCGACTACTGTCTAGAAAACAGACTGGCTTAAATAAGGATTACTTAGATAAAAACAAAATCACAGATTTCGTGCCTCACACGACTATCGAGATCGAGCACATTTGAAATTAATCGAGTCATAAATGTCATGTGAAAAATGTCGTTCTGACTTTTTGACTTTTTTCAAAAAGGTTAAGCTACAGGTCAAACCCTTAAAGTGAAAGTGAAAATATTTTAACCCGATCGTATTTGTTTTAGGCTCCAATTGTAGTTGACTAAATTTTCCAGACTATTTTTTCTCAAATTGTATTCTTACTTCGATTTAATAACTTTACATTCATGTCTGTTTACTCATTTATCAGTATCGTTGACCTCAAGGACTCTGCAAAATTCCTAACTTTGCCGAAACGGTCACATACAACATTTTTATTATTTCAAATAAAGTTGTTTACCTAACGCTAAGCAATTAGGTTAGTTATTAGGTGTCACGTAACGTCAACATTTATTGCTTGCACATTCAATGCATTATCTTTGCAATGTACCTTCCTACTTAGATTGAAGTAATCAAGTTACCATTAAGATATGTGATATTATATCTTTGCGTTAATCTTAGTTCTTCTTCTTAGGTTGGCAGCATGTACGAGCTAGCAACGTACATCAGGGCCTAGATTCTGTTAATGCATTGTAGTAACATGACAACTGCATGAACATGGCGGTTTTCATTTCATGGCTGCTTTAAGTGGGCGGGCACACCCATCAAACCTTCTAGGCGTCAATGGTACGAAAAAACACGTCACGTGACCCGACAGTGTACCTGTCATTATACTGCAATGCACTAACAGAATCGAGGCCCTGTTAGTAGGTCGCCGTATCGCCGACATAGCCTTAACCAATGCTCAGCTCAAGCGGCAAGAACATTGTAAAGTGAGTCGGCTCGAGCCACTCACCAGTAACACACTACCATCAATAAATGTGGTAGGAACATGTAGGAATAAAAGTCTACAAGCTGAACCATCTTTCCATCACCGTCCATCATCTCCACTGTGCGGCAGAGCGAGAGTCGCACACGCTCACCTCTCTGGCCGTACATACTCTCTTCATCTTTCAGTCCTGTCCATCCTAAGGTTATCTGGAAGATATCGCTTTTAGCGATAAGACCGCCAGTTGTATACTTTACAACTTAGATATTTAAGATTTTTATGTAGTTTTATAATGTATGGTGCGCAATAAAAAGTTTTAATCTAGTCTAATCTTCGTCAAGTGGTTGGAGAGATAGATCGTTGAAAGGAACCAAAATTGAAGGGGAGATATTTATTCAGCTGGACCCTCTAGGACCCTCTTCTATGGAAGTCTTAGAGCCTTCCCTTGTACTAATTTTACTAATTATTATTTGAAATAGGTATGTACTATATATTTTATTAATTTGTAAGCTCCTCTACATAGTAATAAGTCTTGTTTGCCCGATTTAAAAATAACAATTCGAGTAGGTACCACATTATTTCCTACCTTGTTTTTACAATTTCTATTAATTTCTAGAAATTCCCAGAGGCGGCGATCTGGGCGCAGTTTTCTATAATTAGTTATTTTTAATAATAAATAGTGAATACAAAATGTTATTTATAGTTTAAATAATGTTATTTCTAGAAATTGTGTACAAATATTAAGGTTTTTTATTTTGAATAAATAAACGTGTGAGTCATTGCGCAGGAATTGACGAACTTCACACAACCGCCAAAAAGATTTACGCGGATTATAATCTCGTAAGAGGTAAAAAATTGATCTCTCGTTTGCTCTCGCCCAATTTTTATTGTCATCTTTGGTGTCCCTGTGTCCCAGTCACCTTGTAGTAGGGTCTGCAGCCTGAATATTTGTTTCCAGGAGCCACCGAGCCTCTCATCTTCTATTCGCTCCACACCAGCATCAGATATGTCAAGCTGAGGTCTTTACTGGAAGTGGTCGCAATCGACGGCCTCAAACATGTAAAGTATCATTCCAATTTTAAAAACCTATTTAGAGGCTAAAAATTCCACCCATGCCCAAGTCCCGGCATGGTTAGGAATTTAGGATATAGGTTTTTAAAATTGTCCTCAGCACGGGTTAGTGCAACAAAAGGAATATTATCATTCCAATGTTCAAAATGTGTGTTATGATCCTAGCAGAGAAAACCATTCGACACACAGTTATGAGGGGTAGAACGCAGGCTTCTCATTCGAGATGTGGGTTCGAATCCTGGCACGTACCAATGACTTTGTTTTCTAAGTTACGTAGATTTGAGAACTGCTACTATAAAGTAGTAATAACACTCAAACAACATATAACAGAACTAGATAGTACCTTATATCTCTGTAAATTACTGGTGTGCAATAAATTGTCACCTATCTATCTATCTAACACCTGAGTGTCTGAGGTGTTCAGGTATAGGTACAGCGCTTGAAATTGCCAATCCGCGGTGGGCTCGCGTGGTAATTAAGCCCATACTCGCTCTCTCAGAGAAAAGCTCTGCTGTGCCCTACAATGGTTATTTATGAGTAATTTTTTTTAATTCAAACTAAATGGCATATGTCAAGCTTAGAATACCTACAACTAGATACCTAGCATTAAAATGTGAAAATCACTTTGCTAAATTCCGCAAAGCAATTGTCACATTTTAATGCTATTATGGATTTCCGCAAAGTAACGCCTGATTCCATACAATACAACTAGATAGTTTAGCTTGCTGTTTGAAAGAGTAAATATTTTATTTACCACAAATTTTAAAAGTTTGGACGTAATAGAGTCCCTATGTTCTAATTCTATCTCGCTGCCTATGTCTACTCCAAGTACAAAGTTGTCCTATGTTCTAATTCTATCTCGCTGCTATGTCTACTCCAAGTACAAAGTTGTCCTATGTTCTAATTCTATCTCGCTGCTATGTCTACTCCAAGTACAAAGTTGTCCTATGTTCTAATTCTATCTCGCTGCCTATGTCTACTCCAAGTACAAAGTTGTCCTATGTTCTAATTCTATCTCGCTGCCTATGTCTACTCCAAGTACAAAGTTGTCCTATGTTCTAATTCTATCTCGCTGCTATGTCTACTCCAAGTACAAAGTTGCCCTATGTTCTAATTCTATCTCGCTGCTATGTCTACTCCAAGTACAAAGTTGTCCTATGTTGGTGCAGGCCCACGGCCTCGCTTACGATGGGACACACCTTTACTGGGTGGAGTCGGCAGTGGGACACGAGGCCATCGTCAGAGCTCACCTGGACGATGTAAACGGGACCAAGGAGGTATGTATTTCGATTACGTGGGAGAATCAGCTTAATCAAACAACTTTGTGCCTATGGGCCAGTTTCCGAATTGAGAATTTAGCTAAGTAAATAGTTGACTGTAGTGATGTCTCTTCGAATTTCTCAGAAAAGAGCCCGACAGATCGTAAGTTAAGTATTTACTTAGTGAAATTGTCAATTCGGAAACCGGCCCTATGTCTTTGTGATACATACGATTGCGAACCACACAGAAAGATTGCTCTGACAAACGGACCGTGTCATCACCGGACCCATAGTTTTTCAATAGAAACAACAATAGGTAGTCTACAAAAAAATTGTAGCACTATGTCATTCCAATGGTTTAGCCCGCGCAAATTTAATAGGCATCTTTCGCGAAGAGGATGGAGTAGCGCGAGGCGCCGAGTTAAGTTGCACGGGCTATACCACTGGGATGCGATTGGTTAGTCAACTACCAATCAATAATGTCAATTAAACAACCATTACCGTATTCATATGACTCTTTTAAACAACTATGCATTTTAGAGACTTGCCTGCTTGTCTGTTGGGCTAGCTCACCTGACAGGACTTGGTAGGTACTAGAAAGGGCAATGCGTTAATTGTAGGTAAAGGGTGACACACGCCCAAGGATGGACAATAGTCGACCGGCTACGCAGCTTCAAGTCAATACAGGGATAGCGGAAAATAGGATTAAGGTTTCAGAACAGCGTTGGAACTCTTGAAACCCTTATTAATGGTAGAGTGGTCTGTGATTAGGCAAATTTTCTCTAAATCTGTTTTCGTTTTTGGCGCTTCAATGTTCCTGCTGAATCCTGTTTCTCCGTGTTCTTATGAATGAAACCGTTTCTGTCTATTCGCTTTACATCATTTGCGCCTGGAACTTTTTTGGTATGTTCGAAAACTCGCTGCTTAATATGAAGCAGAATTCTGGTCGCGTTTGTTCGATTAACTTCATGATTGGCCATGAAATAGTTTGCTACCCAGACTGCAGTAGGTATGTCTTTGTGACACGAGTAAGCGACTATCTATCTAACCATATCTCAACGCTAGTGGCTGGGGCTGGTGACCAAATCTATGTCTTCGCGGTTATGGACGAGCCTTTTGGTTACTGTTCTTGTTTGACCGAACGCTACTGTTCTTGTCAGACTGAATCCTGTGTCTTCTTCTTGTGAATAGACCCACAATAGACCTCTGTCTGTCTAGACGCTAGTGGCGCTGGGGCTTGAAGACCCGGGCGACATCGCCGTGGACTGGCTGGGCGGGCTGGTCTACTTCAGCGACTCCGAGCGCGGTCACATCGCGGCCTGTCTGCCCGACGGCGCCATGTGCACTGTACTGAACGCCACCACCAAGCATCCGCAGCATTTGGAGCTCAATCCAGAAGCTGGGTGAGTGACTGGAATGTGGAAAATATTGATTGGTTTACATTTGCACAAACACAACAAGAACAACACGAAAAATCACCACAATATACAGCAAGTAGAATAAAATACAATTAAAATGTGAAAATTACTTTGCTAAATTCCGCCAAAATCCCCCAAGCACCATGCGATTAGTTAATGCACCGCCCTCCCTCCCACTTTTTCAAGCAGAAGCAAGGAACAAACACACCACCACCGACAACAATACTTGTGTGATAAAATGCGTTGCGACGCGTTTCGCCTCTAACACGAGGCATCTTCAGGCTCCGATGCTCGACTGACCGTCACCCCTTTTTTTTTTTGAGCCCTAAAAAGGGCACCCTCCGGAGGACACGGGGGAGGGAGGTGGTGAATGCTCATGCATAACAGCACGGGCCCGGCCGTGCTGCCAATGTGGGACTCACAGGAAGTGCGCCTACCCACTAAATACCACCTGGGGGCTGGTTTGGTCCTAAGGACCCCTAAACCGACATCGTGAGCGACCCACCTCGATGCCGAGGAGGGCGCGCAGCGGAGCTCCCTAGGGGAGCGTCCGCTTGGGACAGTTCGTCACATAGTGACCGCGGCTAGGTGAGAGTGGTGTCCCCACTAGCGGGGACACCGGCGGGGGCGGGGGCTACGTCTGACTGGGACTGGGCCTCTAGTAGGCGGTCCATATCAGATGAAAGTTGATCGGGCGGGTCGACGAGGGCGTTCCTGGGCCTGCGCACCAGGTAACAGGGGTTCGTCGTGGGCGGTGTGTAGTCCGCTGCTTGGCGGATAAGGGGGTTGGGGTGCACTTCGGCCGTGCTGAAGAAAGTCTCTGAGAGAGATTTAATGAACTGCTGGACCGTCACCCCAACAGCACTCCGTATTTATAGGCTAGGCCGCCCCGCCCCCCGATGACATCATCTAACCGTCAAACCGGTGACCGTTAAACCGTCAACCGCCTAAGGCTAGGCGCGCACGGGTTACTTTTGTCAGCGTGACTGTTTCGTCACTCTTATCAAGTCCGTGGATATGTATGGAGATGCGCGCATGTTACGACGTGACAACTGGATGACGTTTACGCGCGCCGACCGGCGAACAAGCCCGAGACGAAACTGTGACCGCGCCGTTAGTTTTCATAGCAACGCGCGCGCGTGTGACAAAATTTTCACTCTCCGCGTCGTTCGTTCGCATTTGCATTCCGATACTCGACTTTGGTGCACGCAAAATGGCGTCATCATCTACACAAGACGCGATTATCCGAGAAGATGATATTGATATGACATCATTATAGAAGAAGTGGAAAAAAGACCAGCACTCTATGATAAAAAACTGAAAGAGTATTCTAACATTAATTGGAAAATTAAAGCATGGGAAGAGATAAGTATAATAATATTTAGCAATGTCTTGTCGCAACAAGAAAAAACTGAAGCCGGTAAAAAACTGACTCCAAAGGGGGTGTACCCAGTATTCTTTTCGCTTATTTTTTCTTCTGAGTCTGATGAGTTCACAGACAACGACCGTCTCTTCGAAATCCATATCAGCAAATGACGCCTCGATTTAAAAAAAAAGTTTTGTCACTGTCACCCTTCGTGAGCGCACTCCACTTTGGAAACGTGACGTGACAATGACAAAAACTTTAATGTCATGGTGACAAAAGTAACCCGTGCGCGCCTAGCCTAACGGTCATTATTGTTTTGTGCAAAAATAGTACGGAGTGCTGTGCTGTTGGGGTAACGGTCACTTGTCAGCCGACCATCGGAGCCTGAGGATGCCTCGAGTTAGAGGCGAAATGCATCGCAACGCATTTTTTCACACAAGTATTGTTGTCGGTGGTGGTGTGTTTGTTTCTTGCTTCTGCTTGAAAAAGTGGAAGGGAGGGCGATGCATTAACTAACCGCATTGTGCTGGGATTTTGGCGGAGTTTAGCAAAGTTTTTTTTTACATTTTAATGCTATTATGGAATTCCGCAAAGTAACGCCTGATTCCATACAATAATAAATACAATACAATAAAAAAACGCACAGAAAAAGCAAACGCACAAAAAACAACAGCATTTGTGTTGCCACGACTTCCGGTGCAAGTGGCGCCCTTGCCTTCCACTGTAGCGGAAGCACGTGACACGCGGCGGACGAACCAGTCAGACGAGAGCGGAGTGGGTCGGCCAATCAGCGTTCGAACAAAAGCACATACCTACATATGAAAAATTAACTACAGCACTAAAAAGTTAAAAACTGCAGCACTGAAAAGTTAGAAATAATTTAAAAGAATACCTTAAAATTAGGAGTATGTATTGTATACACGTGGGTATTGCAGAAGTATAATTTGTAGTCGGTGCCCAAAATATATGTCCTGGACATGAAACATTTTTATTTTTAACCGACTTCAAAAAAGGAAGAGGTTATGAATTCGACGGGTATATTTTTTATTTAAAACTTTTTGTTTTTAATTTTTTGCGGGGGAGCGTAAAAAATTATAAATAAGTCCCTTATAACCATAATTTACCCTACTTAATTCGTGGCTTTAAAATTTGACGTTCTGAATTTCCATCTCCGAAAGTCTTCACCAGAACACCACAAAATTACCTTGGGACTACTTTTACGCAATTTTATGAAACATACGGATTTTACTAAAGGACGTGCCCCATTAGGCCTAATGAGGCCTTATTTACTGTTGTCCATTGAAGAGTTCCATTCTCCATCTCTGAAAGTCTTCCATCAGATGTTCACCAAATTAAAATGGGACCAATGGGACGTTATATCTAATCGAACGAAAAAAAGAATTGTCGAAATCGGTTAAGATTTGACGGAGTTATGCGTCTTATTTATTTTTCTCCCGCTCCCCACAAAAAATTGAAAAATAAATCATTTTAAATAAAAATAAAAACCGACTTCGAAACTCTACAGCACTAAAATACATGTGCTGGTCATGAAACCGGGCACCGACTACAAATTATACTTCTACAATTATACCTACATGTATACGTACTTCTAATTATTTAAATTATTTCTAACTTTTTATAGTGCTGTAGAGTTTTGAAGTCGGTTTTTTAATTTTATTTTTTTATTTTTAAATAAACAAACCACGCTCGCCCACAGTGACATGTACTGGTCAGACTGGACGCTCAAGCCGGTGATCATGGTCGCCAAGATGGACGGCTCCCAGTCCAGGATCTTCGTGAACGGTCTTTCGCGCTACATCTCGGGATTGGCGATCGACGTCCCGGGGGAGAGGCTGTACTTTGTGGACAGGCTGATCCATGTTGTGAGGTTGGACGGGATTGGCGGACCAAAAGTAAGTTAATCAGAGTCGGATAATTTTTATTCATTTTAGTGCAGAAGCCAGGACTTAACCTCTTCAGTGTTGACCCTAAAGATAACAATGGTTTTCAATGGCGAACTTGCGTCTAACTTAGATTGGAATGACTTTGCTTTTATACTATAGAAATCATATAAAAACGTAGGAAAAATTTAAAAATAAAACAATAAAAAAATATTTTTCGGCGTTTTCGGGGTCACAAAATATGCGAAAAATAAGTTACGCTAAACCTTATTAGATTTAGTTTTGTCATTGAATTCTAAACGTTTTCTTATAAAGGTGTACCTATGTATGCATAAAAACATTATTTTACGAGATAACTCAAATATTGATAAACGCTTGCCCTAACGCGTCAGGGAGTCAGGTCTAAGGTGCATTCAGCATAAAAAATATTGTAAAGCATTACAAATTAAACATAAGTGTCGATTTCAATGAAGTCTATGTTGTTGATTGTTTTCATTTTGTGTTACATTGTATTTTGTTGGACTACAAACATTAAATTCACAAGTCGGGCGTCAAAAATATAATAAATAAAATACCAAGTAAAAGTGCTCTTCCGGGTCAAAAATCTTAACTCGCAAAAAAAATTATCGGTTTATGTGATCCATGTTGTGGGATCGGATGGGACTTAAAAGCTAAAAGTGAGTCAATCAAAATCGAATCATTTTTATTCATTATAGTGCAGAAACTGTGACTTAAAGCATGTTACAAATTGATCATAGGTGTCTCTCTCTCTCTCTATCTATTATGTATGACGCCCACGTCACGTTAAGCCTTTTCAAATGCCTTGTCATTGCATTCACAAAAACGTTAGTGGCCATTGCCACCCCAAAGCCTTTGTAATTTTTGTGTTTTGTATGTAGGTAATACAAGTATTTTATGTGTGCAATGAAGGATAAAGTTGTAACGGTGCAAACCTTCTTACAGCATTTCTGTTATTTTCTTTCATTCTGTCCATTATCTTATACTCAAAATCTAAAATGACGTCGCCCATTCTAGATTTCTTCCGGATTTACTCATTACTACTTCACCCTTTGACTACACATATCGCTGACAATTATCTACTTGTGAATTGCTTATTTTCCTATTTTACCCCGACCCCTTCGGTATAGCTCTGAAGGGTTTTTGGTGTAAATGGTGCGATAATAAAATGCAGAACTTCTATAACTGTGGCTTTATTTCGGAAAACTGTAGATAAGAGGTGGTAAACACAAAAACTTCAATAAAATATAGAATAGGAAAATAGATAATTCACAAGTAATTTTATCAGTAGTGGTGTTTCGTCAAACGGTGAAATGGGAATGAAAATCCAAAAGAAATCTAGAATGGATGTAGTAATTTTAAATTTTGAGCTTAAGATAATGGACAGAATGAAAGAAAATAACAGAAACGGCGTAAGAAGGTCTGCACCGTTTCAAAGTAAGTAATCCTCACCAAAATTACGCTTGTCCACCTTCCCACCAGGTCGTTCTAGACCACTCTGGCACCCATCCGTTCTCAGTGACAGTGTTCGAGAACACACTGTACTGGACAGACTGGACGAGGAACACCCTGCAAGCTTGCGACAGGATCAGGCCTAACAAGAAAAACATACGGCTCGTTTTTGACGCCACCTACATGCTCAAAGGTGAGCAGATAGAAAAATAAATAACTTCCACACAATAATTATATTACTGTATTGAGATACTACGTTATTTTGTTTCATTTAAACTGACCACTGCTTACTCCTTAGTCTTTAAAAATAATAATAATAAAAACTCAATTGAATTGTATACAAGATGCTAATACCCTAGTTTTAAGGATAGCTGTAACATATATTTGGGAGACAAACTAATTTAATTTCATATCATTTCAACTTAACACTGGGATGTACTTGTATCTTTTTCATTTCGTTAGTAAAATAATTAAAGTTATTATTATCAAATAGAACTAAACCTTAAGTACAACCCAAGTTCAAGTTAAATAAATTGTCACTTCCGTGGGGAATTGGCACTGATTGCTGTAACACAGGTTTTTAACCTCGCACAGTGTCAGAAGCTAATGGTTAATTTTGTGTAAAGCATTTAAGTAACTCCATTTCCTTCCGTGGATGTCGTAGAAGGCGACTAAGGAAATCAATTACCAGGAGACGGGCAGCAGCGTCTTCCTGAGATTCCAACCGCATACTGCGATCGCCAACCCGCTTGCCAAGCGTGGCGATTATGGCAAAACCCTAGATGGCAAAGCTTAGAAAACCATGAGGGAGGCCTATGTCCTGCAGTGGGCGTCAAAAGGCTTCATGATGATGATTTAAGTAACATGTATTGTAAAAGCTCTGTGCTAATGTTTTTGCCCAATAAATATTCTATTCTATTTTATTTATGGGCGACACTGTTTCACAACAGCAGTTATAGAAATTGCTTTTAGTAATAAGCCCGCTAATTTTACTTCGATTTATTAAATTTCTGCTAATGTAATTTCTGTGTACAATAAAATACAATAAATACAATCGATCAGACATAGCTGGGCATTAACTCGTTAATCCGTTAATCGTTAATTAATCAAGTTAAAATTTTGACTAACGGATTAACTTTTAGGTTAACTTTAAAAAATGTTAACGGACTCGTTAACTTCCGTTAAGTTTCCCAAAGTCAATCCAGTACCTACTATTTACCGCAAAGATACCGCACACGCCGCGCCTCGCCGCGAAAAACGTTCTGATAAGTTTCGGTCCGTGAGTCAATCGAAACTAGGTAGGTACATGTAGCATGTATGTCTTGCCGGTGTCACAAGTCATTCATGTCTTAATTACACACTCCAATTATTCACGTCTTTTATTTGTTCTTAAGCTTGACCCAGAACCCAGACCAGCAGTTTTTATAAGTAAACGACTAACGCGACGGTATAAAAGTGCGATTATCGTTAACTTGCGTTAAGTGTTCCGAAATGTAACGCTTTAACGTTGAACGAAGTTAACTATTTTATTAACGGATTAACGAAGTTAACTATTTTATTAACGGTGCCCAGCTATACTTGATGTTATCATTGTTATGTAGTACGTTTTACAAACATACAAAGTTTTATACTTCTAGGTTAGCTTGTCTTTCACTTTGCATGCATGTGGCATTTACTTTATTTTTGGAAAATCCTCACCAAACATTTGCCATTTATGATTCTAACCGTATAATAAGTTGAGTCTAAGTGAAATGGTCATTTGCGCTGTGAGCTTCTTATTATTGAATAAAACAAAAATAAACGAAAATTTCTTTCTCAGGGTCGAGCGGTGGTAGCGCAGCGGTGGAACCCCGGCCTCACATTCGGGAGGTCGTGGGCTCGAATCCCCAATACCAATGACTCTGTTTTCCATGTTTCGTACATTTGTGAAGTTGTAGTAGCAATACCATTCGCTAACGGCGAAGGAAAACATCGTGAGGAATGATGTCTGATGTATATTTAGTGTCTGAGGTATAATAAATTTCTACTCACAACACAACATTAACGTCAAATCGCTCTGTTCGTGGCCACAACTTTACCCGGTCCCCGCGATACAGGCTTACCTGATGTACTTCACTAAAGGCCAGTTTCTGAATTGAGAATTTCGCTAAGTAATTAGTTAACTGTAGTGCTGTCTCTTCGAATTTATCAGAAAAGAGCGTGACAGAACGTTACTTAAGTATTTAGATACTTAGTAAAATTCTCAATTCAGAAACCGGCCCTAAGTGAATACTTAAGTAAGGTTCTGTAACGCTCTTTTCTGAAAAAATCCACGAGGCAGCACTAGAGTTAACTATTTCCTTAGCGAAATTCTGAATTCAGAAACTGGCCGTCAGTTTCACATCTGCCCGCTCTTTTTTAAAACTGTTGTTAATTTTGTTTTGTTTGGTTTGCTTTGTAATTTACCTCGGCGCTTGCTGCAACTATGAGGCTGAGGGCGGAAATCTCCGCTCTGACTAGAACTAACTCTCTCAGGGACTACCTTCTTCGAGAGCATCCACGCGTACCACCCTGCCCTCCAAAGGAAGGTGCCACATGCGTGCGAGCACCACAACTGCTCCGACATGTGTTTGCTGAGCGGCCGCGGGACTCGCACCTGCGCCTGCGCCGAGGGCCGGACGCTCGCCGACAGCTCCACGTGTCGCCGTGAGTGTCGCTCTTAAGGCTCTTCTTACGTGGAGCACGCTGTCTCGCTCGCACAATTTAACATTTTTTGTGTTTGTAGTACAATGAGTACGTATATACATTTGATGAACGTGGTCTGAGGGTTTAATAGATAATAAATTTACGGACATTCAAGACATATTTTTTCTTATCCAGTGCCTGGTTTTTGACTGAGAAAATTTGATACTATAATTAATAATTTTGGAAACAATTTTTCTTAATTAAGGCTGTAGGAAAACAAAATGTATTTAAAATGTCCGTAATGTTATTACTTATCTATCAAACCCTCAGACCACATTATTATTATTATACTTTATTGCACACACAAGAATAGAGTACAGGAAAGGTAACAAAAGAAAGTACATGTACAAAGGCGAGCTTATCTCTGTGAGAGATTTCTTCCAGCAAACCTTGGGGAGTCGGAGCGGAGGTGTGAAACGGGTCTACGCACGTGCACATGATATAATATACTACATAGCTACATATTTACACAAATAACAAAATAATATTAATATAAATACCTACCCAAAAATACTATATATATATATATATATATATATATATATATATATATATATATATATATATATATGACAATAAGGAAAAGAATAAACTACATAAACAATGAAAGGAAAATACGTACTTACTTAAAATATATACCTAATGACAACCTACTTATCAGGGAGTTAAGATATTGATAGGTAATGCTCTTTCAACCGTTTTTTGAAAATACTAAGTGATGGGCTAGTACGAATACTCTGCGGCAGTGAATTCCACAGCCTGGCTGAGTGCACCGTGAAGGAATCCCCATAAGCCCCAGTATTGTGGACAGGAATGTGAAGAAGATGAGAGTTTATTGATCTTACAGGTCTCACTCCAGAGTGCAATAGTTGGAAACGCTCTTTTAAGTAAAGAGGATAGGATGGGCTGTGCAGGATTTTGTAGAGAAGAGAAAGGATATGTGCATTCCGGCGAAGACGAATTGGGAGCCAATTTATCAGAAGTATACTCATTTTATTACAATAATGATTAAATTGTGCTAGCGAGACAGCATGCTCCACGTAAGAGCAGCCTCAAGCGTTGCGCGCAACTTCAAACTGATTCAAATTACCTTAGAAAAAACGCATAAACCTAATACCCTTACCTCATATGGTTACCCAGGTTACCCCCGAGTTACCCACTCAATGCGAAATAAATACAAAGTTACCTCAATGTTGACCGTCTATAAAGTTTTCCAATACAAATGATCGTCACTGTAATCACATTATCCGAACATGTGTACAAAATAATGACTAACGTGATTGGATCTTACAATTTTCCATGTTTCATTCAGGAAATCGAAGTAAAAGTAGGTTATTGTAAAAGAAAGATGTAAAAGAAGATTTTTGACGTGTCATTTTGTTCAAAGCTACGAGTAGCACCGTATGTTTCTAAATCATGGTTAGAATATGCCCTTAAAATACGGGGAACGAATTCAAAAACACCCTGTCAGTTAATTTTATACACGTGTACAGATCCGTTTTTTTGCTGGTTTTCCGACTCTCCAAGGTTTGCTGGAAGAAACCTGTTACAGAGAACAGATCGCCTTTGAACATGTTACGTAATGTCCTGTTCAATGTTTCATACATAAACTCACGCCTGTATCCCAGAGACCAGGGACTGCCACTTGCCACGATCCTGACAGATCACTTTCGCTTCCTCCACATTCATTAGTCGTTGCATGCACGCACGCAATTTATTTGTTTTATTTTATTGTTACTTGCGCTTGTGGGGGTAGGGGTTCGCTGGTACGTGGAGCCATAAGTTTGAGAAACCCTGCTGTAAAGGGTCCATTTTTTTAAGGAAGTACCCCAAAGATAATGAAGTTGTATAAGCAAACCCGATAAATAGCTGTAACAAACTTTGACTTAGCATGGACTTATTTCGTGGCGTGCCTTGGGGGTGGCCTATGCGCAGGCTGTGGACGAACACGGGCTGTTTGGTTGACCGATTGGTTGATCTGCGGGGCATTGGATAGGCATGCAGATATAACGCTCCGGGCTACAAGCGTGAATATATTTGTAAACGCCGTAATAACGTATAGTCCGCACAGATCTTTTTGGCGGTAACGTGTATATAGTCACAGAGCGTTTGCGCATCGCTTACTGTCTTTACAGTGTAAGTGTGAGTAACACAACGAGTAATAACGAGTTACTCACACATACACTGCAAAGACAGTCAGCGATGCGCAAACAATCTGTGACTATGTTCACGTTACCGCCAAAAAGATTTGTGCGGACTGTGAGTGAGTAACTCGTTATTACTCGTTGTGTTACTCACACTTACACTGTAAAGACAGTAAGCGATGCGCAAACGCTCTGTGACTATATACACGTTACCGCCAAAAAGATCTGTGCGGACTGTAACGTGGTTTCCTCCCCAGCGTCGAATGCCCGCGCGATCCCGCAGTTCCTGATAATCGGCGGCGGCGACATGTTCACTCGGCTGCGGCACAACACGCTGGGGAACCCCGAGAGCCGCGCCATCCAGCTCGACATCGGCCGCGTGCAGGCCATGGCCTTCGACAACCGCCGGCGTGAGTGCCTCTCCTCTCCTCTTCTCTCCTATCCCCTCTCCGGCAGGAGATATCTGTGTTCCGTAGACCGTGTTCATAGATTTTCAAAAACTGTTTAGTTAGCAAGATGCCCTTTGTGGAAACTTTGACACACCACAGGATGCACTCCGACGCTCTGACTTTGCCTTTTATTATGTTGTACCTATTTATGTGACTTGTTTTTTTCCTTTGTACTGGTTTATGTTACTTGTTATGCCTTTCTTTCTTGAGATGTGTTAATTTGTCCCAATAAATGTCTTTCTTTTTTTCTTTCTTTCAATAAAATGCAAGTTTTTTTCCCAACTACACTGCATTAATTTTGGGTGGTTCGAGATACATAGCAAAATGAACGTGCCTGAACATTGTTCTGTTAGACGGAGAGGCGGTACTAATTGTTCGCGTATTTTTTTTTTTATATTTATCTGTTACTTTTTTATTTACGTCTGTACTTAAAAGTAATAGTCTAAATAGATGCCATATTTACTCACCAATTACATAACCGCGGAAAACACTCGGAAATCAGCGTGTACTTATATGTACAGGACCAACCACAGAGAAAAGTCGAAAAATCAGTAAAATACTTTTCCTATTCGAAAGAAAATCATACGTTGGAATCGAATCAAGCCCATTGACCCCAAGGCAACTCTCTAACCACCTCTACCGCCAGAGTTCCTGTACATCTTCGACGGACAACACAAGACTATAAACTATATAGTCATGAAGAACTTCAACCAAGGCGTTACCAAGCTGCTGGAGTACCGGAGGTTATCCAACATTGTCGATATGGACTACGGTGAGCATCCAATCTAATCTATTCATCCACTGTTGGCTCTAGAATAATTGCTGGTGGATAGACAGATATAGAATACTAGAGTCTGTTTTTTATTTCGATGTATAAAATAGTTTGTGAAGATGTTTGGAGGTTTTGATGTTTGTCACTCAATCAAGCAATAACGGCTGAACGGATTTACATTAAACTTGGCGTACAGATAGACAAAGGCCTGAATTGTGCCATAGCACACTTGATATCGCGGTAATGCGTTCCCGTGGGATAGTATTTATTTTACGGACGGACGGACAGACAGACAGACAGAGACAGACAGTGAAGTCTTAGTAACGGGACCCCCGTTTGGCATCCTTCGGGTATGGAACCCTAAAAATTAACTTTTATTGATGTCCACACAGAGAAGGTGAACAAATTGGTTGTGATGTTTAAGGATCCCGTTACATGTCAAAGTGACAGTATATATTTTTTGCATAGTATTAAAAAACAGACTTTAGATAGATAGATAACACAATTGAGAGGCCACCCTGGGGATTCCCGAATTTAGAGGTGCGTGCGTGCGTGCGTGCTTGCGTGCGTGCGTGCGTGCGGTTCTCAAACTGCTCGTCAGAGTTGAGCCGCTACTTACAGTGCTGAATACCGCGACACCATATCGATAGTATTAATTAGTACCCCTATATAGCAAGTAAACTCCCCGCAGACTGCATGGCGGACATCCTGTACTTCGCGGACGCTGGCCGGCAGGTCATCGAGGCCATCTCGCTCCGCGCCAAGAGCCGAGCCATCGTCTACCGCTTCCGCGACGGCGAGACCCCTATCAGCATGTGCGTCGTGCCGGACTACGGGTCAGTGTCATTAGTTAGTGTTTTTACCTATGATAGGCCCAACCCTTTATTTAACTTTTCACAGATGCACACCCATGAAGTTCCTCATTTATTTGACAGGAAACTATATGCGAAAAATGCTACACTTCATGGACACCTTTTCACAATAGTGATGTGACGTGTTTTACTAGAATATTATAACGAGTAGATCGTGATTTTCTATAAAAAAAATTATATAACCTATCTTATTACAAAGATTTATATCATAAGAAATAAAGTTTAAATATTTTAAGTAACAAAATAATATGAAAAGAGTTCGGTAGTTTTTAGTGGGTCACGGTCAAACAGACAACCTTTAAAAAATATCATGCAATCAATCGAATAAAACTTCAATATAATTAAAATCAATTATCAGAAACAATTGAATCGGTAACTTCATAGAACGTCACTAAATCGAGTTGTCAAAAGTTAAAGGAACTGTTGGACCGACTGTAGTTTTACTGTTTCTGTGTTACTTTGGATAAAAACACTTTGATTTGGTCATTCGGACTTACATGAATATACATTGAACTTTTACTTAATTATTAAATTATAAATCCCAGGTTTTCAATTCAATCCAGATTCAGTATAGATGAAGGGGGGGGGGGGGAGGTTGGTATACATGAATGATTCTTCATGTAAATTATAAAATATACTGTAAAACTTCAATAACTGCTGTTTTATTTCGTAAAACTGTAAATAAGTGGTGGTAAACACAAAAACTTCAGTAAAATAGACAATTCACAAGTACCTAATTGTGTCAGTAGCGGTGTTTCGTTAAAAGGTGAGGTGGGAATGATAATCCGAAAGAAATCTAGAATGGGTGACGTAATTTTATATTTTGAGTTTAAGATTATAGACAGAATGAAAGAAAAGAACAGAAATGGTGTAAGAAGGTTCGCACCGTTACATTTTTCAGAGAACCTGTATTATCCTGGCTGATTCCAATAGTCTAACTGTATATTAACTGCTATTGCAAACATCAGGATTTCGCCAGGATTTAGTGCACATGATTAGGTCTCAGATAAGGGAGGATCCAATAATCCATTGCTTTTAGCAATAAGCCCACCGATTGTACTGTTTTCTTTACATGTTTTTTTTTTTATTTCATGTGCTCTGGTGTACAATAAAGAATATTCTTTTCATAAGCATGCATAAGCAGACTATATAGGTCCCACTGTAGGGCACAGGTCTTCTCTCAGAGAGATAGTATGGGCTTAATCACCACGCGTGTCAATCGCCAGATTTCAAGTGCTGAGGTATATGAATAGCTCAGGTTTCCTCACGATGTTCTCTTGCACCGTTAGCGAGTGGTATTGCTACTATAACTTTACAAATGTAGTTATCTTAAGCGCGTTAGGTGATTTTATAGATTTTTTGCAACCAGATACCTTAGAGAGTTTACAGAATAAGCCACATCATTGTAAAAGATACTGAAAACGATGTATTTAAAAATAAAAATATATATATGGTAGGGACATTGGTATGGCAGAATAATCGAGAAAGTAGGATTAATGCAGCGCAAATGAGGTCCTTGAGAAGTATATCTGTGTGGTGTTTTGATAGACAGGTTACCCAATAGTGTGATTAGTTGACTACGTAACGTTGTGGACTGAAAGAAGATGTACTGACTAGAAATATAATAATAATAACTTCCACACAACACAATCACTTGTCCTGGTCCCAAACTAGGATACCCTGTGCTATGGTAACCAGGCAAGGACATCGCAAACATGGAAATACACCCAGACGGAGGCCATTTGTGCAAATGCACGGCGGCCTCCAGTGGGTACCGAACCCAGGACCTCCGGCATGGTAATCAGACGTGATACCGCTAGAATGTTGCATCGGTTTGAACGTCGGTATTGTAGAAATATAATTTGTAGTCGGTGCCCAAATTATATCTGCTGGTCATGAAACTGGGCACCGACTACCAAATATAATGTAGAGGTACCGAAAATTGACCTCACCTTTTTATCAAAAATTTTTAAATTTTTTGTGGGGGAGCGGGAGAAAAATAAAAGTCCCGTATAATCATAATTTAGCCTACTTAATTCGTTGCTTTAAAATTTGAAGTTCTCAATTTCCATCTCCGAAAGTCTTCACCAGAACATCACCAAATTACCCTGGGACTACTTTTACGCTATTTTGTGAAACGTACGGATATTACTAAACTATGGGCCCCATTAGGCCTTACTTACTGCTGTCCATTGAAGAGTTCCCTTCTCCATCTCTGAAAGTCATCAGATCTTTACCAAATTAAAATGGGACCAATGGGACGTTGTATCTATTCGATCAAAACGGGGTTATGCGAGAAAATAGCAAAATATATATACGCGTCGAATTGATAACCTCCTCCTTTTTTGAATTCGGTTAACAAAACGAGTCACAAGTACAAACCATGTGTTCTCAGGAGACTCATGGTGGCCATAATGGAACACGAGCAAGACAACGAGATCCACATCGATTCCATAGGATTGGACGGCCGGGAGAGGCAGCAACTCCTGAGGACTGGCTTCGCAGGTACGTCTCCACTGATTACTGCCCCCTGGGGTCTTGGGGGTGCAGGGGTAAGTCTTTTTACGGAGATATATTATTTATCAATGTAATATACTATTTAATTTAGGGATATTCTGTGTCTGAGACTGTGACAACATACATACACAAACTCACGCCTGCATCCCAGAGGGGCAGGCAGAGACCAAGGACTGCCACTTGCCAGGATCCTGACAGATCACTTTCTTTTTCACTTTTTTATCACTATGACAACAATGGTGGTTTTTTAACCTGTCCAGCCCCCCACCCCTCACCCCCATGTCATCAAAAATAAGCAAAGCAAAGACCCCCCCGCCTCTCTATAGCTCTTACGTAATACTTGAATGACACCTGGGGGGTAATCTCCGAAAGTCATAAACCTTCGAGGTGGACATAGGCTATAGATTAATCCGTTTAACAAGCGAACGTAGTCGCGGGAACCGTTAGTTATAAATAAGACTGATAGTCTTTAGCTGTGCTACACCTGCTCTTCCACTTACTTCTGAACAAGATAGGACTGCGCTTTATGACTCCCGTTCTGGAGAATATCACTTGCACTGCGGTGAGGTAACGCCACCAGCGTAGTGGTGGGGGGGACCTTTGCGTCGGATGTCGGAACTGTCAGTAAGAAAAGAAGAAAGGAAGAAAGGAAGAAAGGAAGAAAGGAAGAACGGAAGGAAAAAAGAAAGGAAGGAAGGAAAAAAGGAAGACTAACATAGTAACATAGTACATTGACATTCAGCAAACAGAATGTAAATTCTTTACGTTGAAATAAATTATTGATTTCTGGAGGAAGGAAGGAAAAAAAGGAAGAAGGGATGGAAGAAACGAAGGAAGGAAGGAAGGAAGGAAGAAAGAATGAAAGAAAAAAATAAAATTCATCTATTCAGATTGCTTATAGGAATGTCGGTTTTTCTGCAGGTCCCCGTATTCGCCTGCGCTATTCCCAAGAAATGGACAACGTCTACATATCCGACGAGGGAAACGGCCTCATCGAGTACATTCATCCTACTGGTACGTTTCTGCTATGCTGTACCTAATGCCCGACAAACGACTTGAACAAATTGCTTTGATTTCGCAAGGACGTATTGGGTCTCATTGGCGGGGGACGCAGGATGTGAGTAAAATTCTTCAGACTTAGTAAAAACGTACGTATTCAATTCAATTCAAATATTTTTATTCATTGTAAAAAACAGAATGTTTACTTAATGAACGTCAAAGTTGTTAGTTTCACAATTAATGGATTATGTGGAGAAGAAGCTAACAAAGAAACTCCACATTTATTCTTTTCAAAACACGTTTTAACTTAATTAACAGAGTTTTCAACTTAAAATATTAGTCATGAATGTGTTGAACACTAGTCACAATCGTCCTTTAAATAATATTAATCTACTGTTTAATGCCAAACATCTTTGTCTTCTAAATAATCCTTGATGTTATAGTAAGCCTTTTTGCACAGAATGTGCTTAACACATTTTTTAAATCGCGTTGGAGGTAACTCTAATATATCTTGAGGAATTTTGTTGTAGAACCTTATACAGTGCCCCATAAAGGATGTGTTAACTTTTGCAAGTCTAAATAGTGGAAATGACAATTTATGTTTATTTCTAGTATTAACATTATGGTGGCCACCAACATTTTCGAAGTCTTTGATATTTTTTCTAACGTACATAATATTTTCATAAATGTATTGACATGCAACTGTTAAGATGTTGCTTTCTTTGAAGAAATCTCTTAGCGAATCCCTACTACCTAACTTGTAAATAAATCGGATGACTCTCTTCTGTAAGATGAAGATCGTCTCAATGTCTGCTGCCCGACCCCACAGTAGTATGCCGTAGGACATAATACTATGGAAGTAACTAAAATAAACAAGCCTAGCAGTTGCAACGTCAGTGAGCTCTCTAATTCTTTTGACTGCATATGCTGCAGAACTAAGCCTGTGTGCCACGTTGCCATAACATTACATAAACTCACCCCTGTATTCTAGATTTGTAGGCCAAATACAGCGTGAGTAGCACAGCGCAAGTCGCCCGTTTTAACGTCAAAAGTCGCGACTTTCCAGTACGTCAAATGTTAAATTCTGTCATTTTAGCGCCACAAAACGCGTGACTCGCGCCTACGTGCTATTTATGCATGATATAGAGGCCAGACTGATGACCGATGGGGCCGAAAAGTTCTAGAATGAGACCACATATCGACAAGCGCAGCGTAGGACGACCAGCCACAAGATGGACAGATGACCTCATCCAAGTGGCAGGAAGGCGCTGGATGCAGGCCGCTTCCAACCGGTCTTTTTGGAAATCCATGGAGGAGGCCTATGTCCAGCAGTGGAATTCTTGTGGCTGAATGATGATGATGATAGAGGCCAGGGTTTGCCGCGTCGCTGCGATCCTGACAAATCTCTTATTAAATCGAGGTATACCTACCTACTGGGGTGCGGTGGTAGCCTAGTGGGTAGAACCTCGGACTCGGAAGTGGGAGAACCAGGTTCGATCCCCGGTGCGGGCATGTACCTCTGACTTGGTTTTCTAAGTTATGTACATTTGTGAAGTTATAGTAGCAATACCACTCGCTAAAGGTGAAGGAAAACATCGTGAGGAAACCTCAGTGTCTGAGCTATTCACATACCTCAGCGCTTGAAATCGCCAATCCGCGGTGGGCACGCGTGGTGATTAAGCCCATACTCTCTCCCTGAGAGAAGGCCCACTTCAGGGCACAGGTCTTCTCTCAAGTCTTGGCCACATTAAGGAAACGCTTAATGTCCATAGACGCGTTAATTAAGGGGGGAAATTAACGCGTCAAAAAAGGCGATAATACTGTTGGCCACACTGGTGTTCAATGTTCAATGGCAATAATTATGGCTTTATAGTACATTATTACTGCAGCGGCCAGCAAAAGAGGCATTGATGGACGAACGTGGAAATGTGGGCCGAGGCGAAGCCGAGGCACACATACGTGAGTCCATCAATGCCTAGTTGTGGCCAAGGCTTGTATATGATTTTTCTCAAATAATGCGCGGAAATTAAAACTAAGTACCTAGTACTAAGGCAGAACTTTTTATTTGAAAAATATTTTTCTTTCGATTTTGGCGGTAACAAGTTTTCTATTACGGCTCTTGCCGCCTCTTGATTTAAAATTAAGTCGGTTTATATGTCAAATGTAATGTTGGTAATGTTCACAGAGAATATAAGTAATGTTGGTATTACGTATTTTGCAAATGGCCGCTAATTTTGTTCGTTTGTTGTTTTTGTGTGGAAATATTTTATTTATTTTACCTTTAGCAGTAGGTGTAGTGCGTGAAAAGTGATTTACCTATACAAGAAATATGAGAGGAAAAGCATTGAGGAAATGTGAAATTTGTGGCATTGGAAGAGTCAGAAAATGTACGTCTGGCATATTCTTAGCCAGATTTCCACTGGAGCCAAACAGGTAAAATAAGCAAGTTTATCGTAATAAATGTACCGCAAATTTTGATATTTATTTAATGCGCTTGGATAAAACAGCTGAATTATTTAGAACAATTTACGATTTTGACAAATTTAAGATAACGCCAGTTGTAGTGCGGTACCCATGTGGTACATTTTTTTATCGATATTTTGGACGATTAATTTCTGCCAGATATTTCTACTTGCTGTCTATAATTAGTAAACAGGTGATACAAACGTTCCTTGACATTAATATTATTAGCAGTACCTATACCATATTTATTTGGGGCCGAGACAAAATGTAAACAACTTTTCAGTACTCTAGATTATTTTCATTGTCAAAAAATCGGTTCATGTTATTTCGGTTTTTACACTAAGAATTAACTAAATTATATTTAATACTTTATAAAAAAGATTACGTATACAATATTATCAGACAGTATCATTTTAAAAGAATCAAAAAGTTTCATTTTGTCTCGGCCTCAAATAAATATGGTACCTATAGGTAATATATTTTTTGACTTATTGTTTTGTTTGTTGCAGACTCCAAAGATCTGAAATTCGACCAAAGTGCAAAGTTTTGATAGCGACGCGACGCATTGGTGACATTAGGTTTTCTACACTTGATGCTAAATAAATGATTTGATAAAAAAATGCCTTTTTCATTATGAAAGTAAGCGATAATCCATTCACAATTGAGTTGACGTACTTTGTTGGGATTTATCGTCTACTTTAATTTCCAAAGCATGAAAATGAGGCATAATCCTCCTCGATTTTTTTATCGATATCGATATGTGATACGTAGTCCATCACTAATGTTTTGCAATTTCATTCTCATGTTGGTATTACAATTTTTTATTAGGTTGGTACAAACTACGTTCATAATTTTGAAAACGTGTTGTTAGCAAGTGCCGACTCTTAAAACGTAGTGATTACATACTCTTTGGTTCGGAGTAAAAGATCGTTCCATTTTTAAATAACACGACAGATATGAGTTTAGTATGTAATTTATTTGGCCGCAAAACACGACAGTTATGAATTTTCATAGAACTTTTTCCGTCCGCTGCTCGCGTGTAATTGGCCAGTACAGCAATTTCGATTTATGTCGAAGAAGGTTGTCGAAATAATGCTCAAATTTCCAAGCATGTTTGAGAAAAATTTTAAACAATCCTAATCTGTGACTTCTGTGAATCTAACATGGATGTCGTATGAAATCATTTCAAGGAATTTATTTATTAATATTGGACAGACGCACCTCACAAAACAAAAACAACAAGACAAAATAAAATCAACTCTACACGTTCTCGAATGACAGATGACAAACCCCGGTGTAGCCACATCAACGCAGCAGGAAACGCGATAATCCCTTTGCTGTGTCGAAAGAGACCGCCAAACGTTTAACGTCATTGACAACGGCGTTTATAAAATGACGGCTTTAAGCCGGCCACATTAACGTTCAACGCCCAACAACGCGATAATTAATGCCATTTCCCGTCAATGTAGCTAAGGCATTAGAGACAGACTACCTATGGACTTCATTACCACGCATGCCCACGGCGGATTGGCAATTTCAAGCGCAGAGGTATGTGAACACCTCAGACACTCACGTTTCCTCAAGATGTTTTTCTTCATCGCTCGCGCTTCACAAACGTACGTAACTTAGAAATCAACGTCATTGGTGCATGCCAGGAAGCGAACCCATTACCTTCCGAATGTGACGCCGGCGCCGCTGCCCTACCACCGTTTTGAATTTTAATGCTACAAATAAAAACTGAGCAGATACTTTTTGTAGTGTTACTAAATTGGCGCTAGGTGGCGGTCACGTCGCCTGTCGGAATCCTGACGTTTGCGGTAGCAATTAGTGTGGAATTTGACAGTTATACGATTGGAATCTTTTAGGATTTGGTGCGCACAATATAGGATCGTATCCCCCGGCAAATTTCTACAATAAGATCCCTGAGGATATAATAAGCTTGCCAGAAGCGCGGTTCAAAAAATGTGTGAAACACACTTTGTGCCAAATAAGCTACTATAACATTAAAGATTATTTAGATGACAAAGATGTCTGGAATTAAAGCCAGTTCAATGCATGAGTTTTAGTACATTTATATAAATCCTGTAAATTAAGGACTTGAAAAGACTAAGTTTGGAGTTTTTTTGTCCATTTTTTCTCCAAAATGATCTAGATTTTGAAATGGACACCTAGTTTAACTTGTAACGTTCATTAAGTCGCAGTTTCTGTGCTACTTTGAATAAAAAATGTTGATTTTGATTTTGATTTTGAATGAAACACCAGATAATTAAAAAGCTACTAATTAATAGGCTCGACTTTGTACACGTTACCTTTTTCAAGTAGAATTACAATGACAAACAAATAAAAAATACAACAGGTACAGGCAGAGAGAACTACCGTGTGGTGTCGACCACGGTGAGCAGTGTCGCCGTGTCCGGTTCTCTGGTGTTCTGGGCGGACCGCAGGACGCCGCGAGTGTTCTGGTCCGGCATCCACGAGACCACCAGCAAGATACGCCGGATGAAGTTCAGTGAGTGACGCCGTGATGCGAATGACGGCGCGGTACAATAGGCATTGTCCTAAAAAAATTTAGTTCCGGTTTTTTTTTTTTCGAGACTATGATTATTTTGAGAGCCTGGGCTAAATATTTCCATTTGGGCTGCATTAATTTCTTTTTAAAGCGAAAAAAAAGTCAGTCTATAAAACCGAAAGTACGGCATCAACTGAGATCCTACGAGCTGTCACTTTCTAATGGTACCATGATTCGATGCAAGAACTCTTTAAATAAACAAAATTAAGTACACTTCTAATCTGTGCAAATGTAAATAGATAGTATATATTATATACGTGTATTTTTTTTCACGAAATACCGAAATGTCAATATCTTGGCGTTTTATATTCAAAAACTACTCCCAGCCGCTTCGAGCTTCTCTCTCCGCGGTGCTCGGCCGGGAACATGTACGAACGGATATCGAACGGAGCTTGGCCTTCGGCCTCGCCGCGGCGGGGTTCGTCGTGCCCGCTTCGCGGAGGTCGGCCTTCGGCCTCGCAAGTTTGTCCTATGTGACTTTTGCGTTGTTACTTGTTCGCCGAAAAATGTATGGTCTCGGCCTCACCGGGGCGGGGTTACTCGTGCCCGCTTCGCGTAGCTCGGCCTCCGGCGTCGGAAGTTTGTCCCATCTGGCTTTTGCATTGTTACTTGTAAGCCGGAACATTTATGCTCTCGGGCCTTCGGCCTCGGCCTCAATGGAGCTCGGCCTTCGGCTTCACCGCGGCGGGGTTCGCCGTGCCCGCTTCGCAGAGTTTGTCCCATCAGATTGAGTTGACTCAGCATTTTGTTAAGGGTGTGCTTCCTCAGCGCCGATCTTCAGTCGGCACCTTCAAAAAATAACTACAAAAACAACGAGTGTCCTAGTGCGCGGCGCGGTATGTCGCAATATAAATAACGATGATTTCATCCCCAGGCATCTTCCCGAACGACACCCAGCTGCACCTGCAGTCCACGTTCCCGCGGCCCGACACGGCGAGCCCGCTCATGGAGCACCCCTGCTTACGCGAGGCGCCCTGCTCCCACGTCTGCGTGCAGACCGCGCGGCAGTCCCCGCACAAGGTGACGTCGCACGCACGCACACACACACACACACACACACACACACACACACACACACACACACACACACACACACACACACACACGCAACACACACAAATATACATTTACTGCAAGTGATTGTTGATTTTAAGTCATTTATGGGAATTAGTAGCGACAGTGTTTTTTTGGCTATTTTATGGCCCATCGCTTATTTATCCGTTTTCTCCGGCAAGAAAGGGTTGAAAATTGCCGGCCGCGCTTTGCTCTATGCCTTCCTAGCGGAACGTCTATGCCTTCTTAGCGTATACACGTCATGTTCACTCACAAACACTTTGCAGGCGCATAGAGTTTACGAATACTACTTCACATGCCGCTTGTGCTTTGAAATCTTCTAAACGTGTTTACCTACTGCAAAAGCAAAGGCGGTTGTATGTATGTATCATAATGACCACCTAGAAACCAAATGACTCGACGACGTTGTCGCGAGTGTCACTGGATGTATGACGTCACGAAAATAATACGCCGTCTGTCATAATAACTTAAAGGGGTGTTTTCTCGTGGTCCCAAAATAACAAAAAAAAAATAATAATAAGTCTGGCACATTTACATAACTCTCACCGGTCCTCCAGCCGCAGGTCCCGATGCAAGAGAACCTAGGCTACCGCTGCCTGTGCCCGGCGGGCATGAAGCTGCGCGGGGCTGTGTGTGAACACCTGGCGCGGTGCGCCACCGACCAGCTGTACTGCCGCAAGGATAACATCTGCGTTACCGGCGGCCGCTGCGACGGCCGGTCTGACTGCACGAGTGGGGAGGACGAGGAGGGGTGTGACGGTAAGGGCTTGTTGGGACTGTCTTAGCTTCATCTTACAGTGTTCGTGGCGATAAGAGGCTTAATCCGAATGTTTTAGCTTCACTTTTAGTGTGTGTGTGTATGTGGCAAGGGGCTTATAAGTACTTTCTTAGCTTCATTTTCTATTTTGTGTGTGTGTGTGTGTGTGTGTGTGTGCGCGTGTGTGTGTGTCTGTGTGTGTGTGTGTGTGTGCGCGTGTGTGTGTGTCTGTGTGTGTGTCTGTGTGTGTGTGTGTGTGTGTGTGTGCGCGCGTACGTGTGTGAGGGTGTGTTTGTGTGTGTGTGTGTGTGTGTGTGTGTGTGTGTGTGTGTGTGTGTGTGTGTGAGTGCGTGAGTGTGTGTGTGTGTGAGAGAGAGCGCGTGTTTGTGCGTGTGTGTGGGTGTGTGTGTGAAGGGGGGAGAGGCAAGAGGCTTCTACGGACTGTCTTAGCTTCATCTTCTAGGCCTCTAAGTGTGAGTAGCGATAAAAGTCTATACGGACTGTCTTATTTTCATCTTAGAGCGTGTATGTGTGGCGGTAAGAAGCTTAAATGGACTGTCTTAGTTTCACCTTCTAGAGAGTGTGGGGATAAGAGGTCTATACGGACTGTTTTGGCCTTACACTTCTAGGATGAGATTGTGGTCGCCTGGCGCAGTTTTGCGTTGACGAGACCTAATCTTGAAGTAGACTGTAGTGAGATTACCCTCTTTTGTACCTGAGTGCAGCGGGGCCCAAAAGTAGGTTCGCCCGGAGGGGTATGTCCGATTCTATGTTATTTCATAACTCCTTAATCAATTGTCAAATAAGTCGGATCTAAATGGAGTCCTCATCATTGCGCGGGTGACGTAGCAGCATGACAACGATAAAAAAACCCGGCAAAGTGCGAGCCGGACTCGCGCACGAAGGGTTCCTTACCATTATCTGTACAACATTAGACACAACGATCGAGAAAAAACGGCAAAAAATCACTTTTTTTGTATGAGAGACCGCCTTAAATATTTCTTAATATTCTGTTTGTAGTATTTGTAGTTATAGAGACAACAGAAATACATCATCTGTGAAAATTTCAACTGCCTAGCTATCACGGTTCATGACATACAGCCTGGTGACAGAAAAACAGACAGACAGACGTACAGACCGACCGACAGACAGACGGGCAGTGAGGTCTTAGTTATAGGGCACCCTTCGGGTACGGAATCCTAAAAACTGTATAATATTCCTGATCATTTTGCGCGAAGCTCCCTACATAGCCACTCCATTCCATCTAATGTTGCTACTCATCACTTGATGGCGCTGCTATTCTCAAAATGTAATATATTAAAATCTCGTGTTTGATATCGAACTCCTCCAAAACCGCTTCACCGTTTTTATGAATTTTTTTGTGTATATTTGGTAGGTCCGAGAATAGGTCGCATCCTAATTAATATGGCAAAAAAGAAACGTTTTCCGAGACAGCTAGTAAATTAATAATAGTGGATGTTGTCTCATTTTCGATTCCTTTCTAGTGTCAACGGAGAGCACCGAGTTCAAGTGCTCGAATGACCAGAAGATGTGCAAAGGCCGGTGCATAGACAAACATTTGGAGTGTGACACCAGCACCGGTGACATCCCACCAGGTACATTATCATTCATCATCATCATTCAGCCACAAGAAGTCCACTGCTGGACATAGGCGTCCTCCATGGATTTCCAAAAAGACCGGTTGGAAGCGGCCTGCATCCAGCGTCTTCCTGCCACTTGAATGACGTCATCTGTCCATCTTGTGGCTGGTCGTCCCACGCTGCGCTTGCCGATATGTGGTCTCCACTCGAGAACTTTTCGGCCCCATCGGCCATCAGTTCTGCGTGCTATGTGCCCCGCCCACTGCCACTTACATTAACATAAACATAAAGTTCCCATAAATGTTTGTAATGCAGTATACTCTTGTGCTATGCTGTCTATAAAGATTATTTTTTTATTTCTAATATCGGCTAGCATGTCTAGCTACCAACATGTCAATTGCTAGCAAACAGCATAATGTGCTGAAAATCAGCGCTGCGCAAAATCATGTTCGCATACCTACGCAGCATTAAGCTGAGCATATCCTTATTATCGCATAGCGTTAATTCACTCAATTTATGTTAAGATATCTTTGTATTTTTTGTGATAATTAATTTAATTTCAATTCGATTTTCAATTTCATAAAAGAGAGGTGTGGTAGCGGAGCGGTAGAACGCCGGCCTCTCATTCGGGAGGTCGTGGGTTCGACATGTACAATCAATCAATCAAGTGACAAGACTTACTTTTTTTTTGTGAAGTTGTAGTAGCAATACCACTCGCTAACGGTGAAGGAAAATATCGTGAGGAAACCTGAGCGTCTGTGCATATACCTCAGCGTTTGAAATCGCCAATCCGCGGTGGGCACGCGTGGTGATTAAGCCCATACTCTCTCCCTGAGTATTGGACTAGTATCTAATATTAGTAGTGAGGACTCGTTGGAATTATGTATGTGCAAAAATTATTACAATACAATTGATATCTTACATGAAGGAAGTTTTAGGTAAGTTTTTTAATTAGTTACAGTACAACCAGGATAAAAATAAATCTTATTACTCCTAGTCGAACTACGAATGGGCCAGTTCGTGGTCTCCACTGGAGAACCTTCGTACCCCATCGGTTCTTCTGCCGATGTGTCTAGCGTTCTGAACGTACGTGTTCCAGCTTCGGCCAACGTCACATGCTCACCGGAAGAGTTCCAGTGCCACAACGACTCTGTCTGCGTGCATCGCTCGCAGGTGTGCGACTTCAAGCCAGACTGTCTCGACTCTAGCGACGAGGGGCCTCACTCCTGCGCCACGGCCACCTGCCGGCCTGAAGAGTTCACGTGAGTGCCGCTGTGTGACTTATTATCCTGCTTTCTACAGTTCACGGCTATCTTTATCGAACTGTTTATATAAGTTAGCGCGACGGCAGCAGCGGTGCGACTCTTTGCCCGAGGGGCCCCGACTCTAGCGCCGAGGAACTTACTCTTGAGGAGTCATGGAGTGGCATAGTTTTTATATCATAGTTTTTATATCCAGTTTACAACGGAGTTAGAAGCACATTTTTGTTTGGCTTTCTTGGATATTTTGGTCATCAGGAATCCAAATGGAACTTTAGGCCATACAGTTTATAGGAAAATTGTATGGCCTAAATTTATTTAAACTAACAATATACGGTGAACGAATACAAAGTCACCCTGAATCGCTGTAGGACCATACGCCGGACGGCCGCACTCGTTTTTACCGACTTCAAAACATGAAGGAAGTTTCCATTATTTGAAATATTTTTTTTATGTGTGTTTTTACGTTTTTAGCTGCGTCGTCTGATTTCATTAATTCTTTTTTTTTTGTGAGAAAGAAGGTACGTCAAGGACAGTCCCATAGAAATCAAAATTTGTTGATGGCATCGCCGAGAAAATCAAGGAGCTCTTCTTTTTATTAAAAAAAAAGTTTTTTAGATATTGAGGATAAGTTCCCTGTGTCAGTTGGCTCTGTTGTGTTTTAGGCTGTTTTTTCGTGGAGCCTGCTGTCTCGCTCGCACAATTTAACATTTTAGTGATTGTAATAAAATGAGCTTCTTTTGATGCATGTGGTCGGAGGGTTTGTAAGTTCATTCCTTTAATGTTTAGAATAAAGTTTTGAGTTTCATAATTCGATTTCGGATATTTATTTCAAGACGTATTTTTTTCATTCTGTAAAATTAATAATTTTGGAAACACCTTTTCTTTAATAAAAACTACATGAAGGAAAAAAATATGTTTAAAATCTAATTTAATTACCTATGCATTAAACCCTCACACCACATTTGTCAAAAGGTTACTCATTGTATAATTAAAAACCGGCCAAGTGCGAGTCGGAATCGCACGAAGGGTTCCGTACCATTATCTATACAATATTAAACAAAGATCGAATTTGAGAACAGCCCCATCTATAGAAACCAACAAGAAGAGTTTAACATTGACATTTAACGACATGACATCGGTGCTGTGAATGTTACATTGATGGCCGCTAGATGGCGAGCGCCGTCTTTAGACAACATTTGTGGTATGGAAGGCCCCCTTAAATATTTATTTCATTCTGTTTTTAGTATTTGTTGTTATAGCGGCAACAGAAACACATCATCTGTGAAAACCTATCACGGTTCATGAGATACAGCCTGGTGACAGACAGACAGACGGACAGTGGAGTCTTAGTAATAGGCGGTGGATACAAAGATCGAGCGGGTCCGTTACCCCTTTACGGGTACGGAACCCTAAAAATGCTAATTGTGCGCGCGAGACAGCGTGCTTCACGTAAGAACAGCCTTCGCCTTGCAACCCTTCCTAGTGCAGTGTGTACTCTCCAGACACTATACGGGTGTGTCCGTTGGCAGGTGTGCATCCAGGACGTGCATATCGAAGAACTGGCGCTGCGACAACGACAACGACTGCCCGGACGGCTCCGATGAAGTCGACTGCCGTAAGTTCGTCCCATCATCATCATCATCAGCCATTTGACGCCCACTGCAGGACATAGGCCTCCTTCGTTGTTTTCATAACCATGAAGGGTTTTGCCATAATCGCCACGCTCGGCAGGCGGGTTGGCGATCGCAGTATGCGGTTGGAATCTCAGGAAGACGCTGCTGCCCGTCTCCTGGTAATTGATTTCCTTAGTCGCCTTCTACGACATCCACGGAAGGAAATGGAGTGACGCTATTCTTAAACCGGCGCCACACGGATACTTAAACCGGCGCCATACGGATAGTTCATCCCAGAGTATTAGGATAATTGTTTATTGATGCCAACAATAAACACACTTGCTTGATATAGAAACATTGTTGTTAAACAGCACTTCTCCTTTCAAACACTCCATGTCGTAGGTCAAAATTTTGTTAATGTATTATAGTACAATACATTATTAAGGTAGTATATTTTGTAGTTAATTAACCTCCTAGGACCTAGTGTGCTAAATTTAGTACAAAAACAATTGTTATTTTCAAGGTCAGGACTTAGGAGTTCCTGTTAGCGATGTGCGGGTGCGGGTAGTATTTTCTATACTAAGGCAGAAGACGTTGGATTTAAAAAAAGAAACTATGTGCGCCAAAGTTGATAGCCAATGGCCGACTGACGTGTGCTGCGGCGTGGGTATGCCGCTGTCACCCACACAGCGACGCGCACGCACACATCTCGTGTGTTTATTACAAACAAGTTAGGTACAGTGGATTAGACAGCCCTATCGGTAACAGTAAAGTTCTACTGGGTTCCATACCGATTTTAACTTTTTTTAAGCCACCTCTGTGTGAAGTTCTAGATTTAGGTATTGACACAGGAATTCGGGAGCACAAAGAAACACGTCCGTTGGTTACAAGCGTTTACTGGAAAAGGGTTTTGGCGGTAGATGCAGCTAATCTTACAGTGAATATTATTACTATACTAGCTGTAGCCCGCGACTTCGTTCGCGTGGTAATTTTGATGTGTTTTGCCGGGATAAAAAATAACCTATGTGCAAATCCAGACTAATCTATCTCTGTGCAAAATTTCATCCGGATCCGTTCAGCCGTTTTTGCGTGAAAGAGTAACAAACATCCATCCATACATACAAAGTTTCGCGTTTATAATATGAGTAAGGATTGCCCTACATTACGACCAGTAGCCCGACGACGCGAGTCGCGCGTATTGTGCAGCTCGACGTGGGTACTCGGGGCTGCAAGTGATGTAAATTACTTCAGCCAGATGTCACTGCCTGTAAGTAATGCAGAGAATTTTGTAGAGATTCGAAATTTCGCCCATTGGCTCAGTTGGGAGAGCGCTGGCACGGTTAGCCAGAGGTCGCGGGTTCAAGTCCCGGCATGGGTGGATTTTTTTGCCTCTAAATAGGTTTTTAAAATTGTCCTTAGCACGGTTTAGTGCAACAAAGAATATAGTACATAATATTTACATAAATTTATTGACCGTCATAGCAATAAGGGCGCTTTGGGAAATTGTAAGCTCCTATTGCGATATTCAATAAATAAATAAATGCCTAGCGCACATTTTCTGGAGGAGGATATAGTCCGCACAGATCTTTTTGGCGGTAACGTGAACATAGTCACGGATCGTTTGCACATCGCTCACTGTCTTTACAGTGTATGTGTGAGTAATTAACGTTGTGTGATGCGTAGTAAATTACTACCTGTTAGTCAATTACTAAAGTAGTCAATTACTCACACATATAGCCCGCACAAATCTTTTTGGCGGTAACGTGAACATAGTCACAGATCGTTTGCACATCGCTCACTGTCTTTACAGTGTATGTGTGAGTAATTGACTACTTTAGTAATTAAAAACCTATTTAGAGGCTAAAAATTCCACCCATGCCGGGAGCTGAACCCGCGACGCCTGGCTAACTGTGCCAGTAATTGACTAATAGTAATTTACTACGCATCACACTACTTCAAATACTCACACATACACTGTAGAGACCGTAAGCGAAGTGCAAACTATCTGTGACTATGTTCACGTTACCGCCAAAAGGATCTGTGCGGATTATACACTGCAAATACAGTAAGCGATTCGCAAACGACCAGTGACTATGTTCACGTTACCGCCAAAAAGATTTGTGCCGGCTACGCATGCAGTATCTGTAGTAATATTATCGTTCGTCGCCCGGTCGCAGCGAACAAGACGTGCGGCCCGGGCCAGTACCGGTGCGCGGACGGCGAGTGCGTGGCGATGACGCGGCGCTGCGACGCGCACCAGGACTGCGCTGACTTGTCGGACGAGAAGGACTGCGGGGAGGACTACCCCACTGGGCTCGCGGTGAGAAACACTATCTATTTGTACATAATCTATAATGTACTTTTTCACACCTGCTATTCAGAAAAGATCCCTTGATTCCCTCAAATGAGGGATCAAAGTTGTACTTTTCTTCCCTGATATTCTAGTTTTTTTTTATTGCCCTCAGCATGATCCGTGTCCAGATTTTCACAAAATGTAATTCCAATTCGATTTTTATTTTGTTGCAATCGATAATAAACTTCTTTCGATATCTTAATTGTGTTTGATTTAAATTTTCCTTATAGCAGGTGTGAAAAGCAGTATGTGTCACTCGGTAGCAAAATTATTTCCGTCTTGGGCGTAAACACTTGAATCCCTCGCTACGCTCGGGATTCTACTTTAGAGTCCCTCGCTACGCTCGGGATTCTATTGTAGAATCTTTCGCTTCACTCAGGATTCAATATACCGCCTTCGCCGTAAATATATCATTTTGCTCCCTTGAGACACAATCTACTATTTCGTCCCCATCCCTAATGTTGTGCTGCTCTTCTCATTGGCTGTTTCATTTGAGTTAACAGCGAATCGTGAGCCGGTTGTTTATGTTGTAATCAAATAGAGATTATGAGGAAAATGTAGCTGTGTGAGTAAATGGCGACATCGGTTTTCCTAGCAAACGGGCCATTATAACACTTCTCCTTCTTTTTGTGTTCTGAGATTTGTACACAGGTGCGGATCCAGCCCTCGAAACGGCCTGTGGTCACAGCCACCAGAAAATCGTCCGAGTTCGAGTCGGAGTATCTACTCGCTCATGATTAATATCGCGCGTCCCTACAAAGGGAATGCTTATACAAAATATATGACGCCCTAACCGAGATTTTGTAAAGTTCAGTGAGCAAAGCCGTGGGACGAACACTAGTAAATTAATATCCCCAAAGGCGTTGGATATAAAATCGTTAGCTTATCGTTCTATCGTTCAATAGACCGCGAAAATGTGACGTCACTATTCTATTAGGGTTGCGGGCATGCCCATCCGCGCTTGTCTATACAGCCCATGAGAGACACCCACTGTTGAGCATAGGCCTCTTCACCGTCACGCCACCCTCGCCGGTACCCTGCTAATCTTGTCCATTGCCCTCCTGCCGCCTTCTTAATGTCATCATCCCATCGGGCAGGAGGCCTACCCACCGAACGACGGCCTTCTGCCTTCGTCCACCGTCCGTCTTCTCGTCTAGCTACGAGTAGATATTCTAACTATATACTCTAACTCTTCTATACTTCAACATTTTTAGGGTTCCGTACCCGAAGGGTGCCAAACGGGACCCTATTACAAAGACTTCACTGTCCGTCTATCTGTCTGTCCGTCTGTCTGTCTGTCTGTCACCAGGCTGTATCTCATGAACCGTGGTAGCTAGGCAGTTGAAATTTTCACAGATGATGTATTTAATTTTTAATTGCCGCTATAACAGCAAATACTAAAAACAGAATAAAATAAATATTTAAGGTGGGCTCCCATACAACAAACGTAATTTTTTGCCGTTTTTTGCTCGATATTAATAACGACAACAGACGCCTGAAATATTCACAGAATTTTTAGTTCTAGATTCGTTTCAAAAATAAACAATTAAATTAAAATAAAATAAATATTTAAGTCGGGCTCCCATACGACAAACGTAGTTTTTTGCCGTTTTTTTCCTGATCTTTGCGTCTCATGTTGTATAGATAATGATACGGAACCCTACGTGCGCGGATGCACTCGCACTTGGCCGGTTTTTTTCAATTATAGCACGTCGTCCTTTCAATTCACTTTCATACAAAATATACTGAAGGAACGGGACGAAGCCCACATAGTAGAGACGGGGTGAGGGCACGAACTTTATGGAACGCGTCGCGTCTTTTCCGCGCCCTCGTCCTAGTACTCTCTACGTGTCTGTATGTGCATTGGACCCCCATACGATTACCCTCCCCGCGCCCCGAATATAATAATTCGCGACTTTAAAAGCAAACATACTGCTATACCAGCATAAGAGGATCACCGCCACCTCAAATCCAGAACCGGGGCCCCTGATTACAGGACTAGATGAGTGGATTCATATATTGCACTTTTTTTCCCCTTAGGGCCGATTCGGCTCACGGCGCGATAGAGAGTCGCATCATACGGGCTTTAGGTAGCGAGTAAAAGCTTTATCGCGTGCGGTACTATCGTTCTAGTAGAGTATATGCAAGCAGTCTATCAGGGGCTTAATTACGCGGACCAAATCCTGTTGGCATCCTGACGTTTGCGATAGCAATTAGTGTGAAATTTGACAGACGGTTGGAATCGCTCAGGATTTAGTGCGCGTAATATACTATAGATACTCTACATATATAATAAATTACCTACTTATTCAGCGTTGAAAGTTGGTTGAAATTCAACGGCAAATAATCACAAATCTAGTATAATCGTTTCTCGGCCCCCACGATACAGGCTCGGCCTAGTGTGGGGACCACAGTTACTTCGAAATTGTTAACAGTCAATATGTTGCAATCATGTAATTTCCTCTTTTGTTATGTAAACAGTATTTTTGTAAACTTTATTTTGTGCAACTTGATTTTAATAAACTATTCATTCTATTCATAGGTAGGGGCAGATCCTATGAGATCAATCAATGGGCTGGCTGTCTGTTCATTCTGTTCAATGTCGAACTTGCGTCAAGGTTAGATTGCAATGACATTGTTTTTATACCGTAAGAGACATAGAAAAACTTAGAAAAATCTGAAAATAATATCATAAAAAGTTTTTTTTTGTCATTTTAGAGGTCTCAAAAAAATCAAGTTACTCAAATAATAAAGAACTTTTTAGATTTCGTTGTTTCATTCAATTGTAAACGTTTTCTAATACCATTATTTTAAGAGATAAATTAAATATTGATAAACGCTTCAACATTATAAGGTGACAACTTGTGACGTCATAGTTTGAGCCCGATGTGTGCGGCGCGTTTTTGTACCACGTGAATGCAATAACTTTTCGACAGGTTATATTATGAAAAGTTTTAGTCGTAGAGAAAAAAATATGGCACGTTTATTTATCTTTCAATATAGTGTAACCAATGAGATTAAAACATTTTTTTTGTGAAAATTCTCCATAGTGGTCGTTTGTGGTATTATTTTGCTTGCATCATCTGCTTATTTTCTCAGCACTATTTAAGCTCATCCGCTTATTTCCTGATAAATATTTCCAAAGTAGGTACCCGAAACCGGCGTGCGAGCATGCAGCGACTAATGAATGTTGATGAAGCGAAAGAAATCTGTCAGGATCGTGGCAAGGGACAAACCCTGGTCTCTGCCTACCCCTCCGAGATACAGGCGTGAGTTTATGTTGTGTTTTATTGTGAATGAATTGAATGAATGAATTGAATTGAATGAATGAATGAATTGAATTTATTGTGCTAATAACATAGCTTACATTTAGCGGTTGTAGTGGCTTACATATAGATCTCCATGTTCTACCTTCTCAGGTGTCAACACATATTTTGGCATTTATAATTAGCATGCATAACGATTAATTATTACTACTATTTATTACTATTACTATTTTTAACTATAAAGTGAATCTTAAATTTATTATCACAGTGATTAGGAACTTGTTACTTGAAGTCTAAATATTCTTTAATGGAATAGAAACAATTGTCTATAAGATATGTAAATAGACGGTTTTTAAAACAATTGGTTGTATTTTCTCTATATACATGAGGTTCTGTACACATAATATAGCAATTTTTGGAGGTAACGCTTAGGCTTGCATAGGGTCGGTGTAGTTTATTTTGATATTGTGAGCGTAACGCACGTTCAGATATATCCTGTTTGTGTTGAAATAAATATTTGTTGTTATACACAAAAACACAGACTTCTAATATGTACAGACAAGGTAAGGGCAAAATATTATTTTCTTTAAAGTATGAACGGCATGAATCAGTTTGTATTAGGCCAAATATTGCCCGAATGCAGCGTTTTTGTAATTTAAATACTCTATCCATCTCTATAGAGTTGCCCCAGAGAACGATGCCATAACGCAACGTGGAATCTATGTATCCATTATAGGCAACTTTTGCTGCTTCTAGTGATACATGTTGGCTTATTTTTCTGAGTGCATATACAAAGTGCATATATAAGAATCGCTCGTAGCCCCGGCTGCCTGAGTGATCTTAAACGATCACGAAGTTTAAGCAACACAGGGCGCGTTCAGTGCATGGATGGGTCGCCGTCTATGCCTAACGCTAGTGGCATTTTTCCGAGCGGTTCCGTGCTTCGCAAGGCACGTTAAGCTGTTGGTGCCGGCTGCCGTCGATAGATGGCAGTCGTTAAGCCAAGTCAGAGGCCTTAGGGCGGCTTGACAACTTCTGACAGTAGACGAGCCACTAGTCTACAAGCCTCCACCAATCCGGACTTGGCCCCCGTGGTGGAGTATGGCCTATACCTTCCTCAGGGAAGAGACCCGTGCCCCTCGGTGGGGACATAATGGGTTGATGATGATGATATACAAATTTATTAATTTTGTTACAGACACTATGTGCATGTGTTTTCCAACTGCAATGGCTATCTATCATTAGACCCAGAAACTTTATTTCATCTACTTCTTGTATTTTGTCCCCATTATACTCAATACAGAGATTTTGTTTTATTGTATGAATTTAGTTTGGTTAAATGTTTCGACTAATAGCTTTTATTTTTTATCAGTACTATCAAAGCTCGTCTGTTTAGTTTCTCAGCACTTAATATCCCATAGAAGATTATGCCCGTTCGCTTATTTTTTCATTATTCATTCCATACTAATTTTCAATATTATTTATGCTAATCTGCTTTACTTTATCAGCACTATTTATACACTGTTGCTAAAGGATAGTAAAGGCCATTTTAAAGGACGAAAGAAGATTTGTACTGTATCCACTCATCTGCTTAGGTATTTCCTCATCACAATTACCCCTACCTGCTTATTTTCTCATCACAATTTCCGCTCATCTGCTTATTTTCTCATCACCATTTCCCGTCACCTGCTTATTTTCTCATCACAATTTCCGCTCATCTGCTTATTTTCTCATCACCATTTCCCGTCACCTGCTTATTTTCTCATCGCCATTCCCCCTCACCGGCTTATTTTCTCATCACAATTTCCGCTCATCTGCTTATTTTCTCATCACCATTTCCCGTCACCTGCTTATTTTCTCATCGCCATTCCCCCTCACCGGCTTATTTTCTCATCACAATTTCCGCTCATCTGCTTATTTTCTCATCACCATTTCCCGTCACCTGCTTATTTTCTCATCGCCATTCCCCCTCACCTGCTTATTTTCTCATCACAATTTCCGCTCATCTGCTTATTTTCTCATCACCATTTCCCGTCACCTGCTTATTTTCTCATCGCCATTCCCCCTCACCGGCTTATTTTCTCATCACAATTTCCGCTCATCTGCTTATTCATCCGTTTCCGCAGCTTGAAGAGAGCAACTGCGGCGAGAATGATTACACCTGCCAGCTAAATAGGAGCATCTGCTTACCGCTTTCCGCTAGGTTTGGATGCTTGCTTGGGTTGTCCCGCTTTTGATTGAGTTAAGGTCTATGTACACCTGACAGCTGGTTCACCGTTTGTTAGATTGGGGCTGTTCATTTATCACAAACTTGACTATCTAATATATAAAAATCTCGTGTCCCAGTGTATGTTATCGAACTCGTCCGAAACGGCTTCACCGATATTTATGAAATGTTTTGTGTATATTTGGTAGGTATGTGAACAGGTCGTAGGCTAATTAATATCGCAAAACAAAACGTTCGCCGATATTGAACATTTTATTTGATTGAAAAATTTTACAAAATTACAATCGGAACACGGGCGTGGGCATATATAAAAGCAGTTGCTACAATATCATTTAAAACAATCAAGGGCTGTCCACGACACAGGCTCGGCCTAGTGTGAAAGCCCGAGAGCCCATAGTAGCACTGATTACCATAGCACAGGGTATCCTAGTTTGGGGCAGGACAAGTGATTGTGTTCTGAGAAAGTTATTAATTAATTTTACTTATTATTTAAACTAGAAATTTAAGTAAAGTAATAAATTGAGGCCAAATCACTGCCGTCGGTCGGTAAGGCCCACAAGGCTGCATTGCTCCACTGAATAGCGAGGCTCAGCCGAAATGGGCACCAGCTCTCGGGTCAACCGATGCATCGACCAGATGCTACGCCGCGCTTCCGATGGTTCGTTTTGTCTTACGTTAGCCCTAATAAATGAATAGCCCAATTTCGGAACGTGCGTTGTAAAAGCATAGCATTTAATTTGTCAGTGAAAATATGACTGTGCTGTTGTGTGTACCTACCTATTAACCTTTGTGGTAGGTATGTAGCGGTGGTGGTATATGCATAAAAATTATAAAAATGGCGGATCAAGTTCCTGTAACCTGTAGGTCAAATCGTTAATCGCATGAACCAGCAAATAAAACTAACAACCGTCAATAGTCTGTCGACAGGTTGTTGACGTACGAGACAACCGCTTAGGTAGTGAAGACGCGAGTCGCGCGTTCTAAATGTAAATAGTCGCGACTTTCCAGTACATTAGTTGTCAAATTCTGACATTTTACCGCCACGAAACGCGTGATTCGCGCCTTCATACTACCCAGGCTGGGGCCTGTTTCAATGAACTACAATTCATATTTTACTATCACATTCAATGTTCACATTGCACAGACGACTAACCCACAGATTACCAAGGAAGACTCTTCTACGAAATATAATATATCGTTTTATGAAACGCGGCTCAGTGGTGAGTGCAGAAATTTCAGGTTTAACAAAAGCTGAGACCATCGGTCATCCTTGTGTTCCTAGCTAAAAACTTACCTCTCCCTCAGGTGCAATATGACAGTGGAATGCCCGGGCGGGACGGATGAATCCGAGTGTCAATACGTGTGCTCCGTCTCAGCCGGTCTGTTCCGGTGCGAGCAAGAAGACCATTGCATCTCGCGAAGACTACTCTGTGACGGAACCAAGGACTGCCGCGATGGCAGCGATGAGGCGTCGTGGAATTGTATGAGTGAGTATTTTTGTATGAAATAGAGAGTGGATACTTTGTGTCGGTACGTGTGCTCCGTCGCAGCCGGATTGTTCCGGTGCGAGCAGAAACACATTGCATTTCGCGCAGACTTCTCTGTGATTGAACTGCCGTGTTCGCAGCAACTTTAAGAGATGAGGCGCCGCGGAATCATACGAAGATTGAGTACATTGTTTGAAGGGTTGGTTTGACCAACTAATTTGCATCTTCCCCTCCACCAGCAACCAAAGCCCCGCAAGCTAGCACGCCTTCATACCCGGCATCCGAATGCAAACATGGCTTCCGGTGCATCAGTGGACAGTGCATCGAGTGGATCGAAGTCTGCGACCAGACGCCTCACTGCTTCGACGGATCCGACGAGTATGGCTCTTGTTGTAAGTGATTATGATGTGGATTAGCTTGACAGCGGAGTTCAAATAAAGAAATTGAAATAATTTGCAAAAAAGCTAAAGTACTGCTCTTACAGAATATGTGACTAAAGAAGCCGAGGTCCTCTTGTTGGCTTTAAGAAATAGGGTAAGGTTGCAAACGTATAGTCCTTTCAATTAAAAATTTCGACCCGAAACTTTTCTTCCCAATTTTTTCGCGTAAGGCCGTTTGTCCACCGCCGCCGTCACCGGGACGTCACCGAGAACGAGATGACGGCGCCGATTTAGCGATACATACATTTAATATGGCCATGTGTCCATCGCACACCCGTCACCCGAGCGCCGTCATCCTGGCCACCGATGTTTCCAGTATTTCGGTGTGACTGCTAGAACTCGGCACGGTTTTATGACGGGCCGATGTGCCGGCAATACAAAACACGTTTGAACTTGTCCACAAACTACCGTCGCACCGCGCCGTTATCCCGGTTTTTGTTTTGTACCACGTACAACAAAGCTCTAGAACTGAGCCACTGATATATCGGCGCGGTGGACACACGATCGCCGTCACTTCATCTTAAACTCGGCCCGAAATAATCTCGTTCTCGGTGACGTCCCGGTGACGGCGGCGGTGGACAAACGGCCTAAGCCGAAGTAAGAAACCCTGGCTAGGCAACCCACGGGAGTGGACTGGAATCGCAAGCGCTGCCGAGCTCTTCCGCCTTGCTAGAGATGATTGCCAAACTCCGCTTAGAGAGGCACCATAAGAAGAAGAAGTTATGTTAAAATTGGTGTAAACTGTCCAGAGGCCGAGAGGGTGCGCACCAAATTCTCTCGAAATCCTGACGTTTGCGATAGCAATTAGTATGAAAATGACAGTTAGAAGGTAGGAATCGTTAAGGATTTGCTGCGCGTAATATAGGGGCCATTAATATTTGAGCTTTATGTTACATTTGATTGATATTGATCTACGCTTATGTCGTGTTTCTAGTATTGTGCCGTTAAATAAATGGTTTTATCTTGTCAATCTATCTGATCTGACGTATCCCCGGGCAGCCACGGCGTGCGACAACCACACTTGTGACGCGACCTGCCAGCCGTCCCCATACGGCGGCGTGTGCCTGTGCCCCGCCGGCTACCAGATACAGCCCCACACTGGAAAGTGCGTCGACGTCGACGAGTGTGCTGAGGACCTGTGCTCGCAGAAGTGCCATAACGTACCTGGATCGTTCTTCTGCTCCTGTTTCTACGGCTACGCGCTTAGGTAAAGTAAGAAATATAATTTTATCAATGTAAATTAGAGAGAGCCGGGCCGAAGATACTGCCTTGTGGTACACCGTAAGTCATGGAAAGATTAGAGCTATTAAAAGCTGCAATGTATATTAGATACTCCGGAAAGAAAGCTTATACTACCCGCCGGCTACCAGATGCAGCCCCACACGTGCAAGTGCGTTGACGTGGTCTGGTGGGCCGAGGACCTGTGTTTGCAGAAGTGCCAAAACGTCCTCGGATCGTTCTTATGCTTCCTGCTTCCATGGCTACGCACTTAGGTAAAATAATAAATATAATTTTATTGATGTAAATTACAATGAGAATCGGGCCAAAGATACTGCCTTGTGGTACATCATAATTTATGGAAAGGCTTGAGCTATTAAAAGCTGGGATTTATCTATTAGACGGTCCGTATGAAAGCATATACTACCCGCCGGCTACCAGATGCAGCCCTACACGTGCGTCGAAATGGGCTAGTGTGGCGGGGACCTGTGCTCGCAGAAGTGCCACAATGTCTCCGTTTCCACGGCTACGTGCTTAGGTAAAGTAATAAATATAATTTTATGAATGTAAATTAAAAAGAGAGCCGGGCCAAAGATACTGCCTTGTGGTAGGTACTAAAATCTGGAGTCCAGGTCCACTTCGTCTCTAGTTTAAAAAATAGTATTCAAAATAGGTTTTTATAAATAGGTTTTTTAAATAGTATTCAATTTCCATCCAGGTTCAACCGGCGCACCTGCAAAGCGATCAAGGGTCACTTACAGGTGCTGTACGTGTCCGGAAACTCAGTACGTGCAATCTCGCCCGACGGCTTCGTCACGCCTATCTTCCACAACCCCAACATCGCGAGGATTGACGATATGGCTTACCATGTCAGGTAAACGGGGTTTACGTTGACTAATTTAATGATACCACGAAGAAGTTTATTTACAGTGTTAGGTAGAAAGTCTGGCCTTTCCCATTTATGTGAAGCAAACAAATACTCAATAATGGCATCAATAATGTATATCATTATAGGTCCTGCCGAGAATAATCTTATAACTAAATTGGTATCGATGATTGCTGCAGCGGTATAATGTGAACTTGAATAAAAAAAAACTTTGTTTCCTTAACGTACCTAATTATAAAATAAATAAATAAAAATGCCTTTATTTCCTATTTTATTTGAAATTATATAGAATTCATTTTTATTGTATTTACATTGCATTGAAACGTAGAACCGAACAAGTGCGAGTCGGACTCGCGCACGAAGGGTTTACCATTGTCTATACAACATTAGACACAAAGGTCGAAAAGAAACGGCGTTTGTTGTATGGGAGCCCCCCTTAAGTATTTAGAATAAGCATAAGCAGCCTATATACGTCCCACTGTAGGGCACAGGCCTTCTCTCAGGGAGAGAGTATGGGCTTAATCACCACGCGTGCCCACCGCGGATTGGCGATTTCAAGCGCTGAGGTATGTAAATAGCTCGGGCACTCAGGTTTCCTCACGATGTTTTGCTTCACCGTTAGCGTGTGGTATTGCTACTATTACTTCACAAACGTACACAACTTAGAAAACCAAATCATAGGTACATGCCCGCACTGGGGATCGAACCTGGGTCTCTCGCTTCCGAGTCCGATGTTCTACCCACTAGGCTAACAACGCTCTAAAATAAATAATTAAATTAAATATTTATTTTAATTTAATAATTATTTTTGGAGCGAATATAGAAGCAAATATTCTGTGAATATTTCAAGCGTCTTCCTGTTGCCGTTATTAATATCGTTTTCTAAAACCCCCTTTAAATATTTATTTTATTCCGTTTTAGTATTTGTTGTTATAGCTACAATAGAAATACATCATCTGTAAAAATGTCAACTGCCTAGCTATCACGGTTCATGAGATACAATCTGGTGACAGACCGACAGACACACAGACGGACAGTGAAGTCTTAGTAATAGGGTCCTGTCTGGCACCCTTCGGGTACGGAACCCTAATAATACTAGTTAGTTATTTTAAATTCATTATTTTTAGTGTGATTTCCATAATTTTTAAAGGGCGTCCCTTTAAATTTTACTTCTTTTTCACCAGGCAGAAGAAGTTATACGTGGCGTCCAAAGACCAAGGGAAACTCTTTGAAGTTAACGATACTGAAGTCAGCGTGGTCGTCACTAACATCGGAAAGCCGTCCAGGGTAAGTCGACGGTAACACACTTGACTACCAAGACTGGGGTCGTGGGTTAGATTCCCGTAAATAAAAAAACTGGCCAAGTGCGAGTCGGACTCGCGCACGAAGGGTTCCGTACCATTATCTACACAACATTAGACACAAAGATCGAGAAAAACCGCAAAAAATCACGTTTGTTGTATGGGAGAAATATTTATTTTATTTATTTAACTATTTATTTTTGAAGCGAATATAAAACTAAATATTCTTTGAATATTTCAAGCGTCTACCTGAGCGTTATTAATGTTGAGCAAAAAAATTACTTTTGCTGTATGGGAGCCCGCCTTGAATATTTATTTTATTCTGTTTTTAGTATTTTTTGTTATAGCGGCAACAGAAATACATCACCTGTGAAAATTTCAACTGTCTAACTATCACGGTTCGTGAGATACAGCCTGGTGACAGACAGACAGACGGACAAACGGACAGTGAAGTCTTAGTAATAGGGTCCCGTTTGGCACCCTTTGGGTACAGAAGAATTAAATAATTTTCCACTTGATTTGTACAATTAGTGTCGTCACTGGACGTTTTTGAATTTTTGTGATGTTCTTGTTTGGTTACCACAGCACAGAGTATCCTGGTTTGAGTTCAGGGCGAGTGATTGTGTTGTGGTTTAGTTGTTGTTATTATTATATGGTCTGAGGTTAAATACACTCTCGGTTAGGTAATCTAGAAACGAAAAATATAATAACCGTTTCTTCACTATTGATAAAAATCAGAAAACAAACATTTATTTCAACGTATAGAATTTACATTCTTTTTGTTGAATGTCAATGTACAATATAAACATAATTCATCAGGTGTTACATATACGATAACATTCCATGATTGCCATCATCATCATCATCATCATCATCATCATCATGATCATCAGTGCCTGCACGCCCACTGCAGGACATAGGCCTCCCTCATGGTTTTACAATCATGAGGGGTTTTTGCCATAATCGTCACGCTTGGCAGGCGGGTTGGCGATCGCAGTATGCGGTTGGAATCTCAGGAAGACGCTGCTCCCCGTCTCCTGGTAATTTATTTCCTTGACATGCTGCCATGAATAACTTCAAATATCAAAACATTACTTTTCTTACAAGAGTAGGAAAAACATTGATGCCGTGGCCAGATACAGAAACAGCACCCATTCACAAGCATAACGCAGGGGTCAGCCATCACCTATCTCAACCATTTTAGAGGGAGATAGGTGATTAATTAAACCTCATCCAGTAACAAAAGTTTAACATTCCATCTCACTCGCTCCTCCCAATGATCGGCTTAATGTGACCATCCAAGACATATCGGAACGTTATGGGAAGGAGGATCTTACTCTGCGCATTGTGGATGAGCACAGGCCGCGTGTCTAGCCTCAGTTCTGATGCCCGGCCCCCGCAGGTGGCGCTGGACTGGATAACGGGCAACGTGTACGTCGTGGACGCCACGCCGGCCGCGCAGCGCGTGCGCGTGTGCAACGTGCTGCGCCGGCGCTGCGCCGGGCTGCAGCACTTGCCCAGTGGCGCCGTGGTAACTAAAAGGGCTCCATGGTCCAATATTGTTAGATAATATTATGTTTGCTAACGAAAGTGAAAGTTAAAAACATTTATTTCCATTGTAACACAAAAATAAGACACGGAGAGACGTACCGAATACAATCATGCCGAACACAAGTGCTACAACAGAAAAAGGCTGCAGGCCCACTTACCATCCTTGTCGCAGGCATAATCATGTAGCCACCACCGGTAAGCTGCGTTAGATCAATCCCATGTGTCGACTGCCGACTTGCAATCCTTTATTTACTCCCACTCCCTTGCGCTCAGGCCCAAAGGACCATTTCAGATTGCAATTGCTTCATTCGATTGCAAATAGTAACTGGATAAGGTTGACCAAGGACAGAAAATTATAACGTGCTTTAAAACCAAACAAGTTCAGTGGTGGGCGATTATAAGCTAATTGATTGATTGACGTTGTCATATGAATGAGATAAAGAATAAAAAGGTAGGGACCGAGGTCAAAGCCCAGTGGGACACCCACCGGTGTTTTGTGGACGGACAGGTTTATGATTTGTCATATGGGCTGTAAAATTTCATGGATTATCCAATTGTGTTCGCAGGTAACGGCATTCGTAGTAGATCCTGCGAACCATCTCATGTTCTACTGCGTGACACATGTGCTGGAGTCCTTTGTCTGGTCGGCATCCCTCGCGGGAGAGTCGCCCAAGGTGAGTGTTTTGCTAAAACCTGATATTGTGGTCCTGATATCGGGGTAGTCCAAAAAAAATAGAGGACAGCTAAACCAATAATCTTGCGTATAATCTAATATCAGTGATAGGTAGATATTAAAGAATTGCTAATGCTGTGTATAGACCAACTGAATAAATACAAACGAAGGTTCTCAACGGCTGGAATTGATTCGAAGGCTCCCGTTTGCCTTCGCTTCACAGACCTCCAAAGTTAAATACTTAATCGCTTGCTGGCACTGTGTCGTTCACTTTCGTTCGTTTGGTATACAAGGCGTCCCATGGCTATGCCACATAGAGGGAAAGTACCTTGAATATTGTAGATGGAACATTTTACTGAAAGAAGACATTATTTTAATTTAAAAAACAATTTAAACTGCATTCATAAATTTTTAAATAATTACATGGTTGAACCGGGAATCGAACCCGCTAGACGAGAAAAAAATTACCCTGTAGTTTTATCGTACCGATCGAAAGGCTTCATCATAAGGATTATTTATTGCTAAATAACATAGTGTCAGAAATAAAAGGAAACGAATATTACTTCGATACGAAATATTAGTTTGATACGGTTATTTTGACAGAACATAGCCACGGTGGAGCTCTGCACAGGCCTGGCTGTGGACTCGTTCAAGAAGAAAGTGTACGTGGCCGAGATCGGGCCCGCGAGGATCTGGCAGATGGACTACGATGGGCTTACTAGGTAAGTAAAGTGGTTTACCTTTTTTCTTGTACGTCAGTCTCTGCCAGCCCTTCGCCAGTCTTTGAAACAAAAGGTTTGGTGGAAGACAATGTTTCATGCATTAAGCACGTCCTTGAGCATTTACTTTTGTAAGTAGTGCAATAAAGTATTCTTCTTATCGGGTTAGTGACAAAACCAATTAGATTTTATTGGCCCAGAACTCGCCCACGCGCTGAGCAGTTACAGACCGGGCAAGCATATTCGCCCGCAGGGAAGCAAATTGCTAATAAAGAATTAAAATAATAATAATAATAATAACGTACTCAGACAACCAATTTCATGCTGCATGCGGTACAATAATTCTTATAGAAGGTACATTATGGTACAAGTGTGTAATGTTGGTGTTTACCGCTCAGGCGCCATTGAGACCCAAGCCGTTAGGTGAGGGTCTTAAGAGAGCCGCGGACGGTAATCATCAATACACACGTGTATCATACGACGTTTTTCAATACAAATAATACTAAAAATGACTATAACTTCAACAGTGAAAACGAGTTGTGAAAAATTTTTTGCAATGGCGGGAAAAATTAATCAGTTTTCCTATGCGCGCGTATCTAACATAACAATGGCGATCGGCCATAGAGTAAAATAATGAGGTTTCTTTTTTTTTTGGCTTTTCGCGGATAGCGTTTTAGCCACGTACAAAATGGGGAATTCAAAGTTTTCTTTATTACAGAGAAAACAAAAGTTATATTTAAGTAAGTTTTATTTATTCAAAACGTACAAGTTGAAATTATCTATTTAAATACGAAGTTGCATGAAATGAGCAAGCAATATGTACATTAATTTATCTGTACTATTGAACACGATCTTTTTTGTATCGAAACTTTTTTAGGAACAAAGCAACTCAACCAATACAATAAAAAAAACCCTATAACTCACTTGTGAATAATAGCAATGAACAAGTCAGATTTATTACAGGTGTCATTATGTACCCAATTGCGGTAAAATTAGAGCCATTTTATGAGCAAGTGTGTTGAAATTGTAGTTTATGTGACTGTCACAGTTTTGCGCGCGCAATTTTAGGTATTTTTAGTTGCACTTTTGGTACCACGAAAATGAAATTAGGTTTTTTATAGAGTCAACTTTTGACATTAAAAAAAAACTTGAGTTTTGTTCCGTGATCACAGCAACACTTTAAAAAAAAACTGTAACAAAGTGAAAAATCTGACCTTTAATGTAACTTTATATTACACTTTTTTTTTAATTTTCTTTAAAGTTATGTATTGTTTAAAGCCTGTCAATATGTGTTTACCTTTGAATTCTTAATTTGAAGATTATGATATGAGTGTAGATAAAAGAATAAATTAGATAATAGATCCATCACGTGAGCCTTGCGAGGTTTACTTTGTAAAGTTATCGAGTAACTCGGTTACTTAGAGATCAAAAATCAAATTTAAAAATCCAAGACCTGGGCTTTTTTCCCCTAGCCGGGATTCGAACCCGGGACCTTTCGCATGGTATGCAGATGCACTATCACTGCGCCACGAAGTCTTCGAGGTCGAAAATTTTATACCTATCCAAATCTTAAATCTACTCTGAAATGTGCTGGAATCTGGAATCGAATACATGACTATAATAATTATATACTGTACTATACTATGCCATGCCATGCCATCGCATCCCATACCATACCATACCATCCCATACCATACCATACCATACCATACCATACCATACCATACCATACCATACCATACTATACTATTTATACTATATCTCCCAGAGAGCGCATGTACCCGGCCGACCCGCACTTGCAAGCGCCGCACCAGCTAGCCATCTTCGAGGACCACCTCTACTTCCTAGTGGCTAACTCGTTCAAGCTGAGCCGCTGCTCGCTCCACTCCCCGCGCGCCTGCGAGCCGTACATATACCGCGTGTTCGACGCCGACACGTTCGCGCTGCGGCACGACAGCGTGCAGCGGGACGACGTGCCCGACGTGTGCGCCGGCGCGGCCGCGGCGGGCACGTGCGCGCTCTGCGTGCCCGGCGCGGCCGGTCCGCGCTGCCTGTGCGCCGGCGCCGCGGACGACGAACCAGGTTGCAAGGACGAGGCTGAGGTGAGTCGGTCTCACTTTAGCTTCATTCGTTCTCTCTAGTGATCTTCTACTTTAGCTGCATTTCGACTTTAGAGGGTGTCTCTTTTTCTAGTGACATTTTAGCGTCGCCTACGGACTCGCTCTAGTGAAATTCTGGCGTCACATGCGGACTCTCTCTAGTGACATTCTAGCACCAACACTTGTAACATTCTTGCGGAGTAAATAATTAAATATAAATCGAGACAGAATCCTTTTTCTACTAAAACTTACCGTGTTATACCGTAAAATAAGCATACACGTGGGGCTGAAGCATGCAAGTTTGTGATGTTAAAATTAAGATGTTGAGTTCAGTGTCACATTTAAAAATATACTTATCTTATCTTAAGCAGAGGCCTTAGGGGAGGCCTATGTCCAGCAGTGGACGAGTACAGGCTGGTTGATTGATGTATAGTTTTGTAACATACTGTTTGTTTAATCAATAAACCTCCTGTCTCCAGCTGGCGAAGTTCAACTGGTGGACAGCGCCAGAACTAGAGCGGCACGCCTCCTACGCGTTGGCGATATGCATGAGCGTGTTAGGAGGCCTCCTGATCACCTTTGCGCTCGTCGCCTGGATCGTTTACAAGACACGCCGAAGCGACGCGGGGCCTCAGTGAGTACCACTTACTCAAAGTGAAAGTGAAAAAAGTCTAAGTAAACAAATCCTAACAATAAATTATAATAAATTTTCTTTCCTTCACATGTTTTTGGTAAAAAGGAACGTGCTCAGCATTATTGATGTTACTGCATGCGTAATCGCACCGCTCGTGTAATTGAATAGTTTAAATTAATAAAGCATAATCTAAAACGTTTATACAGGGCGTCCCAAAGTTATGGGACATGAAGGGAAAGTACCTTAAATATCGTAGATAGGGTATTTTGCTGAAAGAAGACTTTACGTTATTTTTAAAAGTTAGTAATTCTGCATTCAAAGATTTTCTAAAAAATACTTGCTTCGTCTGGGAATCGAACCGACTTAAATTAAAAAAAAAAAAACACCCCTACTTTTATGATGCCAATCGAAAGAATGGCCAAAAACTAATAACTCTTCTTAAGTAACATAGTATTTTAAAAGAAAGGAACAGCGTGAAATTAATAATTTTAATTAAATTAAAAACATACAGGAAACTGCCGTAGTCAATGCCGTAGGTATTATTTTGTAAATTAATTAATTAAATGCTCAAAATGTGATCCCTCTTGTCTTACACAAATCGCCAATATTTTAATGAGTCCGCTGCCAGTTCATTTTCTTATCTTTTTATGGTGAATACTCGATATGATATGGCACAATTCTGTTTGTAAGTCGCCCAGGTTCTCGTATCGCTTTTTGTATAGCATATCTTTCACATATCTCTAAAAGAAGAAATCTAATGGTGTAAGGTCCGAGGATCTTGAAGTTGTTGAACCAAGCAGAGCGTCAATGGTGTCCGCCTTAGGACACAGGAGAATGATAATTCGATAATAATAACTCTTTTTATTATAATAGCACTTTTATTTTCATATAGAGACACATGACATGACATAATACCTATCTGACATAATATTCTTTTTCAATGAGATAGGTCACAGCACAAGTTAATAGTTCGAATACAAAACTCCTTTAACAGATCTGGCCGGCCATCGAATCGGTCCATTCGTACCAATCCAAGTAGGAAAACATTCATTTAGAAAATCTTAAGAAGAGTTAATAGTTTTTGGCCATTCTTTCGATTGGCATCATAAAAATAGGGGTGTTTTTTTTACATCTAAGTCGGTTCGATTCCCAGACGAGGCAAGTAACTTTTAGAAAATCTTTGAATGCAGAATTACTAACTTTTAAAAATAACATAAAGTCTTCTTTCAGCAAAATACCCTATCTACGATATTTAAGGTACTTTCCCTTCATGGCCCATAACTTTGGGACGCCCTGTATACTTGATTGACCGAAGGCCAGCCTCTTTACTAAAAGGCTAAGTGATGAGCCACCATCTTGTTGAATTTACATATTTCAAGATGGCGTCAACACAATGCCTGATTTGTTTTACCTAGGACAAAATAGACCGTGTCAAAGAGGCATTCTCTTTAAGTTTGACATGGTAACGTTAGAGTTGCAGGAACCGGGAAACGAAGGAAGAACCAGGAGCTCTGTCAAACAAACAAAACTGACACACGCGTTACACTCAAATCAGCTTCATACGTATACCAACATACAGATACCTATCCAGTACACGTTGACATTTGAAACATACAAGAATTTTTTTTGTTTTACTATAGGTACCTATTTAGTTTTTTATTGAGAAAATTTGACACTAAAATTAAAACTAGACTTAATCCTTGTACGTTCGTCCGCACAGCGTCCGTTTCGAGAACGTCGCGTCACCGGCGTGGGAAGGCTCCTTGACGTCATCATCGCTGGCCCAGGAACCTCGAGTCGAAATACCTATAAAGTAAGCACGGGCTGCCTACGTGTTATTGAAATATCTGCCTCGGCCATTCTCATCCAGACAGCCGTCTGCCTCAGAAAGTCGGTCCAGCGAGCTGGTGGGCTTCGTGGCCTCCGCTCAAGAACCTTTGCACCCCGACGACCATTGGCTCTTCGACATAATAATGTGACCGGCGGACTTTGGCCCACTACCGGACGACAACTACCATTTCAATGTTTTCCCCACACTAAAGGTGGTTCGTTTTCGTTCGTCCGAGTATATAATAACTCCCAATTTTCGTATGTATATGGGAATTTTGCTACACCCAGCACTAATTAAAGTAGGAAATAACAAGAACCGGCCAAGTGCGAGTCGGAATCGCGCACAAAGGGTTCCGTACAAGGATGTTCTTGGTTCCGTACCATCATCATTACCATTGTATTTTCATGTTCGTGACCCCTTCGGCCGTTAAGGAAACTGAAGTTTGGAAACTGGTTTCCTGACGTCCTTGCCTAGTTACCACAGCACAGGGTATCCTAGTTTGGTTCAGGACAAATGATTGTATTGTGTGGATGTCATTATTATTATCTATACAACATTTGAAAATTTCAAGCGTCTACCTGTTGCCTTTATTAATATCGAGCAAAATACGACAAAAAAATCACGTTGTTTGTATGGGAGCCCCCCTTAAATATTAATTTTATTCTGTTTTTAGTGTTTGTTGTTGTAGCGTCAACAGAAATACGTCATCTGTGAAAATTTCAACTGTCTAGTTATCACGGTTCATGAGATACGGCCTGGTGACAGACAGACAGGCCGACAGATAGTGGAGACTTAGCCTACCCTTTGAGTACAGAACCCTAAAAGCAACCCAAATGAGCGGAGCACCAGAACAGACAGCTTAACCACTCACAGCTACATGATGTTCGCAGCGCTGCCGGCGATGTGGCACCCGTGAACCCGGTGCAGTTCTGGCGCCGCCTCTGGACCGGACTTGGGACTACGATCCGCGGGAGACGTCGGCCCGTGGTAAGATGCTTACAAACACAGCCTTGTAGACTGCCTCGTTGGTCTACCGGTTAACACGCCTGACTACCAAAACAGAGGACGTGGGTTCGATTCCCACCGGAGGCCGTACTTGATGTACACATGGCCTCAGTCTGGCTGTATTTCCGTGTTTGTGATGTGCTTGCCTGGTTGCCATAGCACAGGGTATCCTAGATGGACAAGTGATTGTGTTGTGTGGAAGTTGTTTTCGAATATATAAAATCTCGTGTCACAGTGTTGGTTATCGAACTTCTCCAAAACGGCTTCACCAATTTTTATGATTTTTTTTTGTGTATTTGGTAGAGCTTCTATATTTCTATAAATCGTCCTTAAGCATTTGTTTGTCCCTTGTTGGACGTATGCCAGGACCTAGAGCCTAATAAACACATATTTGTTCAATTTTCCGTGTGGCGCCGGATTAAGAATAGCGTCACTCCATTTCCTTCCGTGGATGTCGTTGAAGGCGACTAAGGAAACACATTACCAGGAGACGGGCAGCAGCGTCTTCCTGAGATTCCAACCGCATACTGAGATCGCCAACCCGCCTGCCAAGCGTGGCGATTATGACAAAACCCTTCATGGTTAGGAAAACCATGAGGGAGGCCTATGTCCTGCAGTGGGCGTCAAATGGCTGATAATGATAAAAAAATGAATGTTCAATGGAATTATATTAGCACGGCAATAGCTGTTATTTGCCTCTATTTTGCCTGGACAACATATATACATACATAAACTCACGCCTGTATCCCAGAGGGGTAGGCAGAGATCAGGGACTGCCACCTGCCACGATCCTGACAGATCACTCTCGCTTCCAATGACAATGACATTCCAATAGTATAACCGTGCAAATTAAATACCTAGATATCTCTCGCGAAGAAGACCGAATCTCTCAATCATGTTAATAGTGATTTATAGTGTGGCGGCATCATGGAACGGTTATCCATGCCACAGCTTCGGGACAGGCTAGTGCGCATGCGCGACTGCGCGCGCATTCAACTAGTTGACTTTGTTGTTGGGAGACTGGACAGCCGTGAAAAGTGTCTCACCATCTACTTAATCTCGCAAAGGCGTTTGACACGGTGTCTGTTCCTCGTCTAATTCAAAAGTTGGGAAATATGGGTGTTAGGGGTACCCACTTGATCTGTTCCTAAGTTATCTAACAGAGAGACATCAGTACGTTAAAATAGGTGATGCTAAAAGTAAAGAACTCCCTATAACACACGGAGTACCCCAGGGCAGCATATTAGCACCGACACTCTTCCTCTGTTATATAAATGACATGTGCGAACTTAATTTAAAAAACTGCAAAATTACTGCTTATGCTGATGATACTGCTTTAACTTTTCACTCTCATAGCAAAGAGGATCTATACGAGGTGTCGCAGTTGGGATTCACTAATGTGTGTCACTGGCTTGCTCTGAACTCTCTCACGTTAAATGAGGATAAAACAAAATATATTATTTACACAATAAAAAACGATCCAAACTCATCACCTCTACAACCCCTTATAGTTCACAAATGTGGTTTTAATCGAGAATCTCCCTGTCTATGCCCAAATATTGGTGAAACATTCAAAATTAAATACCTAGGCATAATTATTGACAGAAATCTCTCCTTTAAAGAACATATTCATTCGTTGTCTCAAAAACTAAGAAAGTTGTCTTACCTCTTTAAACATCTTCGACATGTTGCTGACGGACATGTGATAAAAATTGTTTACCTATCATTAGCACAATCTATCCTGACCTATTGTATTAGGACTTGGGGTGGTGCTCCAAAAACCTTTCTCATGGAACTAGAAAGGGCTCAGAGAATGCTTCTTAAGGTTATATATTTTAAACCGAGACATTATCGAACGGTGAATTTATACGATGAAACCAAAGTCTTAACGGTCAGACAACTTTACATACTGTGCACTGTAGTGCATAAGCATTCTCTGACAAACAATCAAAATCGTATAAAGAGTAGTAATGTCAGAAGGTTCTACACCGTGTGTGAAACTAAGCCAGTGAAAACGTCGTTTGCGCAACGATTTTACTATTTTCGTGCTGGTAGAATATACAATTCACTAAACAAGTGCCTCCACATATTTGATCTTACCAAACATGAACTAAAACAGAAATTAACAGCACACTTAAACAGTCTTAGCTATGATCAAACAGAAAAGCTTCTGGAAATTGAGATCTAATACCTGCTTATTTTACTTGCATAATTGAATCGTGTGATTTTAAAACAACACAAGTCATTCAAGTTTTTAAAATGACACTTGCCCATTTTTTTTTTATTAAATTATTTACACCTACCTATTGATTTACATTAGAAAAAAAAATTGTAGTTTATTCATACAGAAATCAATATAATATGCTAAAATATTGCTGTTGTAGATATTAGTATTTGAATAAAACAGTTTTTTTTATTTCCTGCAAAGTTGTAATGAAAGGACATGTGTCGTTTTAAAATCACACGATTCAATTACATATGCGTATAACTCTAGACTTTCTCAGCCACTGTGATTCCAGTATGATGTATACTAATCAAAATCTACTTTCAGAAAAATACACTCCTCACACACATTCACACACCCTCTGCTCAGTGGCTGAAACCCGAACCTAAGACTCCGGTCGTAGGGCTGAGCAGAGACACACATACATATATACATACATACATCTTACCTTATTTTATAACATCTGTCATTTTTTATACGTAACGTAATAATACCGTGTACCTTATGCTGATGACGCTACGAATATGATACCAATCCTTTGTAATACGGGAGGCCTGGAAACCTAAGATACAGATCTTTTGATCTAGTTTAGGCTCCAGTCTTTCCACAAATAGTACATTCCTTTGCTCTGTATTTATTTGTCTTTATTTGTCTTTGATCTTATCTTATCTTATCTTATCTTATCTTATCTTATCTTATCTTATCTTATCTTATCTTATCTTATCTTATCTTATCTTATCTTATCTTATCTTATCTTATCTTATCTTATCTTATCTTATCTTATCTTATCTTATCTTATCTTATCTTATCTTATCTTATCTATTCAGCCTGCGCCGTCGCTATGACGATAACAGATTGAAAAGTTCTCGCCAACGAATCCGCTGTTTCAAAACCTAATAATTTCATGTATATTTTCGCAGCCCTTGTAAATATTGTAAATACGTAGAATTAGGTCGGAATAAAAATACGCATCTGTATATACCGCATCAAGATGTTTCCTCATTCATCCGACCTACCACATCTACAATAGGACTCATGACCGGGAACCTAGGATCACGGACCTCGGACTAGCTAGCATTTATGCCGTTTTTGGCGTTAATGCTATCAAGTCCGGAGTTGATTGGTGGCGGTTTTCCATTGATTTTTCCGGTGTTACTGCATGGAGCCCCTTAATAAGAACCATTGGAATCCGATTAGTTAGATATCCAAGAATGTCAATGAAACATCTATAGAACAAGTATGCCCCCCGCAGGGTGGGCTAAAATCAGATTTTTGGGACAGGAAAAATTTACCTCAGAAATGTGTTTGCTTATGTAACATATGTTACCTGTCATGTTCTTTGGTATTTTTTAATAAGTATTTTTTTTAACAAAATCACTTTCTTCTTTAAGATTTTTATTTTTTTCGCCACTCAACTGTAGGTTTGACGTTACGAGACGAAAAAGATAATCACCTTACCTATTTAATACTACCACTTTGTTTAAGTTTTAAAAATACGTCAAGATTAGGAATTAAACCTTCCATGATATGAAACGCGTCGATATGAACTAAAATTATCGTAAGCACTACACATTATTAACCTAATTCCGGATTCACATACCTAGGTACTTAGTTTTTTGTCGGAAGCGAAAAAAAAAGTGAATCCGGAATTAAGTTAGTAAAGTCAATTAGTTTGTCATTTGCTTCTTTGATTATCTTTTTAACAAATTTTACCGCCTTTTTGCTTTTTACTTGCGTTCGATAGACTATGCTTAAGACTGGGTTCTCCGAGCACACGGATTTGTACGGGACTTATCGCGCTGCGCTAGCGAATAATTAGGGTAAAAGTAGGTATTTTTTAAATTACAGAAATAGAAATCCTATTAGAATTTTGACGACCGACGTCACTAACACATTCAGTTATAGTAATTTTGTTCTATTTTTTATTATCTAAAACTCAGTACAGCTCCAAGAAGACCATGCCTAGTGATAATTTAGACTCATGTAACATGTTCGCGATTTTTTTTATACTATAAAGTTTAACACATCATAAAAATAATGACCGACGGACCCAGATAGGATATTCATTGAAAAGTAATATATTTACATTTTTGGGTTGCGATTGTTTGGACGTTCAAAAGTGGGCCAAAGTAATATATTTGAATATTTTTAGATTTTAAATATGTACCTACTAATCATAACAGAGTAAAACGTATTTAACAACACCTGTATCAGGGGTAATGTCGGAGAACCCAGCCTTAAAACCATCATCATCATCATCACCCATTTGACGCCCATTGCAGGACATAGGCCTCCTTCGTAGTTTTCATAACCATGAAGGGTTTTGCCGTAATCGCCACGCTTGGCAGGCGGGTTGGTGATCGCAGTATGCGGTTGGAATCTCAGGAAGATGCTGCTGCCAGTCTCCTGGTAATTAATTTCCTTAGTCGCCTTCTACGATATCCACGGAAGAAAATGGAGTGACGCTATTCTTAATCCGGCGCCACACAGAATATTATTATAATAAGTTAAGTAGGTAGGTACGTAGGATAAACATTCTTCTATTTATGATAATGATTGACCGGAGGCTGCGACATTGGCAGAGCGCAAGTTTAATAAAAATATGTAAACCCTGATATTCGAAGAACATAAATAGAAAAACTTGAACACAAACTGAAAGTGGGATGTCCTAGGAGTGTACATTTTAACGGTAACACTAGGTAGATTTTTACAGCCTGTATAAAGGCTATTTTTTTTTTCAGGGCACTGCTGGCTTGTCAATCAACGTGCCATCACCTGAACCTGACACCACAGCGAACCAGTCACTCCTGTCGGACACAGAGTCCGATTTGGACACAAAAGAAGGCGAAAAGCTTTTATGCCCTCAATCATGAAGGGAATATTTTAATAATCCTGCAATGTAATAATTGAAAGTTATGTTGAAGCATAACTTTGAAATATTTTTTATTAAGGGGATCCAGGTAGTAACACTAGCGCCACCGAGGAAAAAAAAACATATCTTTTTTACAGATCAAATTTGCAAACAGTGTCAATACAATCTTTCAATCATGTTAATTGTGATTTTTAGGACCTATGGCCCTGACCCTAAGGCAAAAAACCTATGACTAGATATAGCATTAACGCCAGAAACAGCAGTTTTTGGTATAAATGCTATCTAGTCCCAGGTTTGTGATCCTAGGTTCTTTGTAGCCTTGGGTAACTCAGGAGCCAGATATGAGAGGACACACATCTCCCTCGCCGTCAAGTGTGTCCCAGTCATATCCCAGAGATGTCAACTATATCTGGCTCCCTCACACATACTCTCAACTTAGTACGGTAGACATCTACCTAGCTCCTGCGACTTTATCCAGCTCACAAACCGTGCGCGAGAGCGAGACCGAGATTGGCTGAAATCGCATGCGTTCGGCCGCATTTCTCGTCGCAGTAATAAACGAGCGACGAGAAAGGGGTCACCAGATACCTACAAATGTATTGACTTGGTGACCTTTTTTAATGGCTATTGGTACGGGTGGCTTCTTCGGCCAACATCGGGCATTCAGTCGCAGTACTCGTACTAATAAGATGAACGGAAGAGACGATAATCATATATGTTTGTCACGCTTTAATTAACGACCTGTGAAATAGATATCACCATATTCATAAAAATGTATCGACTTGGTGATCTTTCGATATCTTAGTTTGGTGCATAGCACAGGAAAGTCAAAAGTAGTCTTAGTAAAAGTAAAAAAAGTTAAAAAAGGAAAAAAAATAGACACGTGCAAATGCATTGTTTACGTTTTGAATAAAGTACATAGTTAGTTTGCGATTAAAGGTCACGCTAGATCGCCTCTGAGGAGTTTTTTAGAGGAATCGTGTTTTTATAAATTAGACCGTATATAAAGTGTCAAAAGTTAATTAGAAGAAATACATTTTGATTTTGGCTTGAACTCCTCTTATTTGAATAGACCAGGGTTTCTCAAAGTGGGGTACGCAAACCCCGAGGGGTTCGTTATTCGACGGTAGGGGGTTCGCGACAAATCTTCTGAACCAAATTTATAGGACAGTTCGTTCTACTGATTTTCTTTTTTCAAATCTTCCAATTTCTACCAATTTTTATAGTTCATCTACTACTTTTCGAAAACTGGAGTTGGCAACACTGGTTTGCTCAGTGTTACTTGCGCTGGGGGAGGGGGGTGTTAGGGGTTCGCTGTCATCTAGAAACTTTAACAGGGGTACGTGGAGCCATAAGTTTGAGACACCCTGGAATAGACTGATAGTATAAAAAAGAGCGCGTGAGCTGGATAAAGTAGGAAACAGATAGACTAGACTCACTCACCACTTGTGTCGTATGGCTCTTGTTTCCACACACACTCACTCTTGTTTCCACACACACTAACGTAGAGCTAGGATACAAGTGGTGAGCCAGATATGATACAGATATAGTGTTTCCCGGTGAGCAAAGATATGAGATATAACAACTCCCTCTAAGGACACACTTTGCGCAAGTCTAGTTCTTTGTTGTGGGTCCTAAAAATCACTGTTAACATGATTGAGATTGTATTGACACTGTTTGCAAATTTGATCTGTAAAAAAAGATGATTTTTTTCCTCAGAGGTGCTAGTGTTACTCGCTGGTCCCCCTTAATGTAATGAATTATAAAGAATTTTGTACATAATGTAAGTTTGAATCACTTTCATATGGTGTTTATTTTAACAATACTTTAATTTTCAGGGCAATTATTTATTACTAACCATTATAATTTGTAATGCCAATAAGATCTACCCAATTAAATATTATGTAACTTACATTTCCAAAATTGTTTTATTCACAAAAAAAACCTACTGAACTGGGGGCTCTACTTACTCCTTCAGTAATAAAAAAAGAGATATCTTAGACAAAAATCTTATAATTTCCTATTTAAAAGAGCACAAATTAAAATCATATAATAGTAGTGAAACATTACTTCCAGAGTTTCTTGATCGACATGTTCTTCTCAGAGTCCTTCTGCATCACCTTAGCTACAGCCATTTCAAAGTCTTCCTGAGTGACGTGAACTCTTCGTTCACGGAGTGCATACATACCAGCCTCAGTACACACACCCTTTACCTCTGCCCCTGAGGCTCCTGGCATCAGCTCAGCAATCTTACGTAAATTGATTCCTCTCGTCAGATTCATCTTTCTAGAGTGGATCTTCAGGATATCCAAGCGAGCTTCCTCATTTGGTGGCGGGAATTCAATCTTCCTGTCAATACGACCAGGTCTCAGCAACGCAGGGTCCAGGATGTCAATTCGATTGGTTGCCATGATGACTTTGATGTTCTTGGTAGCTTCAAAACCGTCCAGTTGGTTGAGTAACTCCAACATAGTCCTCTGGACTTCAGAGTCTCCGCCGCTGCCAGACTCAATACGAGAGGAACCGATGGAGTCAATTTCGTCCATGAAGATGATTGACGGTGCGTGCTCTCTAGCCATCACGAAGAGTTCTCGAACCATACGGCTACCTTCACCAATGAATTTCTGCACCAGCTCAGAGCCTGAGACTCTGATGAATGTACACTCAGTATGATGGGCTACAGCTCGAGCTAACAATGTCTTGCCAGTGCCAGGAGGTCCATACAACAACACACCTTTGGGCTGAGCAATACCGAGGGCGTCAAATAACTCAGGGTGCTTCACAGGTAGCTCAATCACTTCCTTTATCTCCTTGATTTGCTTGTCGAGACCTCCCACCATCTCGTAAGTAGAATCGGGAACCTTTTCCACCATCATGAGAGACACCAATGGATCCACCTTGTTGGGCAGAATTTTATGAAGGGTGTAGCTCTCATTTCGCAGCGCAACGCGACAGTTGGCAGTCACGTCGTTAATATCCACGTTCTTATCCAAGTCTACGACAAACTTGCCTTCAGGATGGACTTTTACGAGGACTTTCTTCTTGTCCATGGGTTTGACTACTTCGCCCACGTAGGAGCCCTGTTCCTGCAGCAGTTGGAGCTCCTCGCGCAGCATGCGAACTTTGGCGTTGAGCTCGTTTCGCTGGGCTTGGAGACGACGGAGGTTCTGTGACTTTTCGGCCACGATCAGTTGAAGCTCCTCGATTTTCGTGATGTAGTACGGCCGGAAGCCTTCCCCCTTGGCGGAGTCCACCTCCATTTTAATCAGCGTCATGTTGCGGCTTTGTTCTAGCACATTAACAGGGAAATAGAAAAGGCTTTAGTAGAAAATAACAATGAAATCGACAAACGACACCACTACCGCACGAAATATTTTTCCAAGTCATGGCATTAGGGTTGCCAGTTAAGGTTTAGACAAATTGTACGAAAAGCCAGCTGTACCTATGTAGGTAGTAGAGCTTGGCTACGTACGGATAAAAAAAACCAAACCAATACCGAATCTGAGCTAGAAGTGAATCTTGACTATTATTTTCAGAACGCTGATTTCAAGCCTCTCTCAGGCCTACCTACTGCGGGCTCTACACTCACAGCGGTGGCGTTCCCCGTCTGGTGGCGGTTTTTTGTCCGCTTCAAAGGTTTATGAATAAAAATCTCTGATTTGATCAGCAATTCTTTAACACATGAAGGCGATTTTTAAAACTCGCGTAAAAAAAATCTGTGGTTTGACACGATGTGGAATGTTGTACGGAATATTAAGGCCTAAGCCCCATTGCGAAATTTCGCATATCTTATGAAATGAAACTCCTTACCAAATCGGTTAAACACTTATGTTTACTTTTTATCACACTGCAACTTTCTTTATAACAATTATTATTTTATCACTATTTGTCACTTGACGCTAGCACGGTTAACCACCGACTGCCCGAGGCACAACGGTTGCCCTCCTTTTGTACCTCCCCGCCATCATGCTGCCTTTTTTTAAAACTACCCACAAACTTTTTATAAATGACGTGATGGCGGTGAAGGTATATTTCAATATATTTACGATACAATATCGGTTCAAAAATAATACTACTCTTAAAAATCATAACACTCGGCCATCCGACTGCGTGCTATCTCCGGAGTACGCAAAAATCATAACACTCGGCAGCTTATAACACAATGACCTGTTTTACATAATCATACTTCGGTATTAAGTAATTGAGACACAATACACATAAGAATAGTTAATAGTTATCTTACTCTGAATGCCTAAATACATTAATAAAAAAAAACAGCAATCGGTTAAATATACAATCCTAATGCTTACTCTGTACCTGTACTGTCATCGCAGTCAGAATCAGTTGACTCGGAACCAGACGATCTGTGTAGTTGTAATGCCTGGACATTTATCCAAGGCCGCAACCTGTCAGATGCCATAACTGTCTCGTACTTTCTAGCATTGAACCCAGGTATATTAGCTATTTTATAACGATAATTTCCTAAACAACACATTATTTTGTATGGACCGATGAACTTAGGTAAGAGTTTCTTGCTTTTGTCATCATTATAAAAATTACTCTTTTTAAGTTTAACTAAATCGCCAACTGAATATGAAACGGCTGGGGCTCTTTTTGAATCGTACAACTCTTTTTGTTTTACTTCACTACGTTTGATGTTATCTGAAGCCTCTTTCCTAGTCTCATCAAGCCCTCCATCCACATCATCTGAAACATGAACGCTCGACGGTGAAATGTTCGTAACATCCCCTATAGAAACCGCGCTGGACAATGTGTGAGGGAGTGATGTTTCGCTTTCAGTCTGATTAGTCGCAACAGCTGGCCTTTCAAGGCTGTTTGACGCTTGTCCATGATCAGTTAGTAATTTATTATCTATGGGACAGTTCAATTCAACTCCAAAAGTAATCCAGCCGGACTTTTCTTGGTTGTTGTGTTTAGGGTATTATTAATACCCCATTGCACTCGACCCAGTTGCTTGTCCCAATCTCGTTCATTATTTTCTGAATTTTGCGTGGATAAGGCGGTAAGAATAGTTTGATTGTATCTCTCCACCTGTCCAATCGCCCTAGGACAAGCAACAGCGTTGAGGACATGTTTGATACCTATACTATGGCAGAAATCTTTAAACGGGCCTGAGGTAAATGCAGTCCCACGGTCCGTTATAATCCTACGTGGTATTATAAAATCATAGAATAGACTATCCAGGACTTTAATTACGTTCTTTGTCTTCGTATCTTTCACTGGCCTTGCAAACACATATTTTGTAAAGGCATCTACTATTGTTAGAATGTAACTATTCCCGGCCTTACTTTTTACAAATGGCCCTAAATGATCCCAGTGTAAGGTATGGAACGGTTGTTCCACTTTTTCTATTGGGTACAAAAAGCCTGTGCCGATTCGAGCTGCATTACTTATTATTGCATTCTTTATTATACGCACAAGGAATACATATTTCTTAATGAAACGTCTTAGCTTAGGGATCCAGTAACGGCTTTGAACGCGTTCTAAGGTTTTAGCAAACCCGAAGTGGCCCACGTCATCGTGGTTGGCTTTACAAATTTGCCACCTCGCATCCTTAGGAACCACTAACTGCAGACCGCCCTCTACCTTCCTGTGTAAGGTGTGATTCTTAATCACGTAGTTATTTTTAATGTCGGTGGCTTCTGGATCTTGGCCCGGTTTTAAAATACGAAATATTCGTTCTAAATTAGAGTCGGCCATTTGTAATGTAAGGATCCAGTTGTCAGTATTTATATTCAACACGCTAACTGACGGCATTGGCCTGTCTACTTGAGGGTTGCGACTTAGAGCGTCTACGTGATTCATGCGCGATCCCGGACGGTATTCGATTTTGAAGTTATATTCGCTTATCGTCAGCCACCAACGGGCGATTCGCGGGATCAAGTCACGTTTCGTAAGAGTAGTCCGGAGTGCATTACAGTCTGTATATACAGTGAAATCAATCCCCAACAGGTAAGGTCGGAACTTCTTCAGCGAGCAGACCACCGCTAAAGTCTCCAATTCGTAAGAATGGTAGTGCCATTCATCTGGTGTTGTCTGTCGACTGAAGTATGCCACAGGCTTTAATACCCTGGGACTCGCTTGCCACTGCATAAGGATGCCACCCAAACCTAGTGAGCTAGCATCGGTATGCACTTCCGTTTCCAGCTCTGGATTATACAGTGCTAAAAGAGGACGTCTAATCAGACATTCTTTCAGGGTGGTAAAACACCTTCTTCGTTACGCCACTGCCACTGTACGTTCTTTTTAAGCAACATAGTTAGAGGCCTAGCAATCTCTCCAAACCCCTTCACGAAGCGTCGAAAATAACTCGCCAGGCCCAAAAACTGTCGAACTTCATGGACATTGCGAGGCACGGGAAATTCTTGTACCGCGGATATTTTCCGCTGGCTTGGCTTTATGCCTTCAGAAGAGATTTCGTACACAAAGTACTCTATACTCATATTGAAAAAACTACATTTCGATAGTTTAAGCGTGAGCCCAGCCTCCTGGATAAGTTTTAGTACATCCTCTAATCTGTCAAAACCTTCGTTAATCGTTGCCGATGGGATAAGGAGGTCGTCCATGTACGCTAGCGCACTCTTAAACCTCCGCGCGCCTAACAAACTATTCATCATTTTTTTTTTTTTAAATACGGCTGGCGCGTTTGCCAACCCGAACAGCATACGTTTAAACTCGTAATGGCCGTCCGGGGTGACAAACGCTGTTATGTGTCGACTGCCTTCTCCCATCGGTATTTGATAATAGCCGGAAGCTAAGTCCAGCGTAATAAAATATTTATTCCCACTCAGGTTCGACAGCTGGTCTTCAATGAGAGGTAAGGGATATTTATCTTTAGTCGTCTTATTGTTAAGAGCCCTGTAATCAACGCATAGTCGAGACTCTCCGCTCTTCTTCTTTACCAGCAATATTGGGCTGGCATAACTAGAATTCGATTCCTGTACTATATCGTTCTCTACTAACTCGTCAACGATATCCCTCACTTTCTGACGTTCATGATACGATAACCGGTATGGCCTACATACTACCGGCGTTTTATCATGCACCTCAATATTCATTACAGCGTCCTTAGCACATCCTAACTCACCAAGATTCGTAGCGAAACAAGTTCTGTACTTTTGGAGAAGTTGACGAAGTCTCTCCCTTGTTTCCTCATTAGCCCCCCCTCACCTACTCCAATATCTTGGTCATCCAGTGGCATTAGTTCCGCATTTCACAATCGGCTTGCTACAATTCTGATAAATATGCCCGCGTTCATTGCAATTAAAGCAGACGCCATCTAATCCCCTACTGACATTCCTATTGGGAGTATAACCTCGAAAATCTCGTTTTCTTGAAAAGTTTGCTGAATTCTGTCCTCGGGAGAGGTCTTTAGATAAGGAAGGCTGTTGAGATGCTAAATAATTCAACAGATCCTCCGGTTCCTCACATTTAAGAACCTGTGCGCTATTTCTGATGGATGAGTCTGAAATCCCGTAGATTATGCAATCGACTGCTTTACGACCGACAATCTCGCACCTGCTTAACAACGATAACTTCTCGTAAAAATAATCTCTTAATGTTTCGTCAGTGCGAGATTTTCGGTTTAACATTTCGTCTAGCAATTTACCATAGTTTACATCATTCGGGAAAGCTTTCTTTAATTTACTCTGCCATATATCCCACGAATAACTGAGCGAAGGTAAAGATTCGTACCAGCCTTTCGCTAACCGACGTAACTTCTGGAGTGCATAGTGGATCGTCTGTTTCTCGTCCCAAGCGTAGATTTCGGCACACTCGTTTACCTTCCTCAGCCATCGTTCGACATCTTGGGCCTTGTTATTAGGGTCGAATTCGGGAACAACGTTATTAGTTGAAGTACTCTTACTTGATACATTCTGGAGTGTAGACAATATCTTCACCAGTTCTTCAGCTGTCATACCCGTTCGGCTTCTTTTGGAAGTATTTTCTTCAGCTTCATCAGACGACAACGATCTTTTGCGGCTCCGCTTCGGCCGCCTCGGGGTCTCAGTTTCGTCAGACGAAACGGACCTCCGGCGACTCCGCTTCGGCCGTTTCGGAGTGTAACTCTCATTATCATCTGAAATGTCAAACGCACTTTATGTTCTTTCCCAGAACCGCAATTGAACTTGAATGAACTTCGACTGAACTTTGACTTAGAGCTTTGACTTGTTGATTTGAAATTATATAACTTGGAAATAGGTCTTAGAGTTAGGAGTGGAGCTATGACTTGCAACTTAGACTTGCAACTATGACTTGCAACTATGACTTGCAACTGCCTTGCGGCTATGACTTGCAGCTATGACTTATAGCTATGACTTGCAACTATGACTTGGAGCTATGACTTGGAGCTATGACTTGGAGCTATGACTTGGAGCTTTGACTTGGGGCTATGACTTGGAGCTATGACTTGCAACTTAAGACTTGCAACTTGGACTTGCAACTTGGACTTGGCACTTCGACTTTCAACTACCCAATAGCACACCTACATGGCTATTCACCCACTCTAAAGCAGCACACGTACATGGCCGCACTCTCATAAACAGCACACCTGCATGGCTGTTCACCTACTCTAAAGTAGCACACCTACATGGCCACGCTCTCATAAACAGCACACCTACATGGCTGTTCACGTACTCTAAAGCAGCACACCTACATGGCCGCACTCTCAAAACAGCGCACCTACATGGCTGTTCACTTACTCTAAAGCAGCACACCTACATGGCCGCACTCTCAAAACAGCGCACCTGCATGGCTGTTCACCTTCTCTAAAGTAGCACACCTACATGGCCACGCTCTCATAAACAGCACACCTACATGGCTGTTCATGTACTCTAAAGCAGCACACCTACATGGCCGCACTCTCAAAACAGCGCACCTACATGGCTGTTCACGTACTCTAAAGCAGCACACCTACATGGCCGCACTCTCAAAACAGCGCACCTACATGGCTGTTCACTTACTCTAAAGCAGCACACCTACATGGCCGCACTCTCAAAACAGCGCACCTACATGGCTGTTCACCTATTACTCTAAAGCAGCACACCTACATGGCCGCGCTCTCATAAACAGCACACCTACATGGCTGTTCACGTACTCTAAAGCAGTTCAGCTGATGAATGTACACACTTTTAACGTATGCTAACGAATGACTTCTCATTAAGTTTCTTAAAATAAAATAATCATTACTTTAACCAACAACGGTTCACCAAGCGACTCAACATTAACGTTTACCGTTACTATTCAAATACTATACTGCATAAGGTGAATACATCATAGCAATTTCACCAAAAGTAATCATGGGATGGCTGAGAGCTGCTTCAATAATGTAATTTTTAGTATTGGTGTGTACCTTCACCACGCAACTAAGTATTTTAAAATTAATCGAAATTACTTACAGTTTCCGCTCGGCATGGCACGCAAGCACACGCCCACTTCTGAATTGAAATGAAACTCCTTACCAAATCGGTTAAACACTTATGTTTACTTTTTATCACACTGCAACTTTCTTTATAACAATTATTATTTTATCACTATTTGTCACTTGACGCTAGCACGGTTAACCACCGACTGCCCGAGGCACAACGGTTGCCCTCCTTTTGTACCTCCCCGCCATCATGCTGCCTTTTTTTAAAACTACCCACAAACTTTTTATAAATGACGTGATGGCGGTGAAGGTATATTTCAATATATTTACGATACAATATCGGTTCAAAAATAATACTACTCTTAAAAATCATAACACTTAGTCGCATACCTTGGCCTTAGTGTCGTCACAGATCATTGTTGTGTTGATTTTTAAATTCTGCATAGTGTACAACTTTAATATCGATATTGATGGGAATGTTGGAGAGTAAATCCACGCATAGCTCATTACCGAAACTTTTCTTAAACCCACACTACATTTTTCAGGTGCACAAAAATGCATGAGGTCAATTTGTGGAGCTGGATTTTTAGAAAGCTGCAAACTACTACCCATTCAATAAATGTCAAGTGTTGCCTCTACCATGCCTGTATATTTTTCAAATGTGCTCATTCATAATGAAACTCCCAGATCTCTAGTAAAACCGGGGATATGATAATCCGAGCAACTAGATATACCTAAGGACAAAGTTTTTGTACCTTACCAAAAGCTTGCGTAATACAAATACAATTCCCTATGTATGGCAATTTTTTAGAATATAATATAACCATCTACCTGACGAATTTAAGAATTTACGACTACCTATTTGTAGAAATGGCCTTGAACTTGGATCTTGACACTATATTTAAGAACTTATGTACCCATGTTCTGGCAAATAAACAACTTTGCTTTACGTACTTTACTTTATTAAATATATTTAAATCATAATCAATTTTTATTTTACTTTTTGCTCAAAAAAAATCTATACTGCCTCCATGGTGACCTCCATAGATCTTGGCAAGAAGTTCAGTGATATCTTAATGTTTTCAACAAAAAGGGTTTTTCTCCTCTGTGCTTGCAACAATACCAGTTCACGTTCCAAAATTTAGTTCACAGATTAACAATAATGTAGATTTTGTCTGCCTGTTACCTCTATGGCCTGTTCAAATGGTTTAAAAGAAAACGTAGAGAAGCGTTCAATAACGTATTTATCAAGACTATTCAAGACAAAATTATCAAAAATGTCCTAAATATCGTTAAAATGTTATCCGCATCCGTTTGTGATACACAGGCAGTGAAAAAGCCATGAGCGGTTCGTTACTTGGAACAGTTGCATTCAATTTCCTGCTTTTCCTGCGTGTTGCCACCTTGGCCCATTATAGCTACATTGTCGGAAGCTACATCAATCCTGAAAGATGCTACAAAGCAAGCGTCATTGTCTTCTGTGTTCTAATCGGAAGCGCGCTGATTCCTGGGTTCCTATTCCCGCGTTTGAAATTGCTCACGACAGCCCTTTGTCTACCCCCGCAGTTGCATTTACTTTTTATTCTGAACCACACCATTGCGACAAGCCTTCCAAGCGATAGTCTAGTGAAGGGAATTCGAATTTATACTATTGGCACGTTGCTAACCACGATTTGGACCATTGGAAACTTGATAAGAAGTTCGTTTTTCGCCGATTAGACAATTCAAAATTCTACGTTCACCTCATTCAGTCAAGAGCTATTCCCAATCCCAACTATGGAACTTAAAAGAAACCAACTCGATTAGTTGCTGACTTCCAACATTCAAACCACCAGGTACCTGTGGTGCCTATTCTAAGATATTGAATAAGAGACTTAATGAGGGTAGTAGCAGTGATCGTTAAAAAAGGAGAGTAGCTTAAAACCGTCACGTTACGTCGTTACACATGCACTTCCCCTCCGTCTTTCACGTTTGATATAAATCCGGATGAAATTATAAATATTTACATCGCTTGTGTGGTTTATTTTCAGACCAAAGAATTTTCTTATACTATCAGTTGCACGTCGACAGTTAGTTGTGTTCGACCTCGCACCTCGACTTCATGTGCGCAACCTCGTGCAGTGTGTAGCTGCCCTAAAAAATAAAAATAAACAAAAAGTTGTCACTTTGACAGGTAATATTATTTTGGCAGAATTGAATTATTATTCCGTCAGCTTTTATTGATTTCTTCCGAATTTTAGATTAGATATGTAGAGAAATAAGCGCCTTTATCTCGTAGCTAAGCATTTACCTATGTAAGGAATAATTTAAGGAAATGATGTGTTCTTAAACTTACGTTAGGGTAAAATAGGGTGTGATATCTGCGAAAAGTCTGTGTTTGCGATATTTTTCAAGGTTTGTTGCCTTGTTTGGTTTAAGTCGAGAGTTCACGTGATTGCTTGTGTGCATTGTCGGTCCGTATTACTCCGTATAAGGCGAGTAACATCGTTTCTGGTGCTCTCACGGCTAAGGTCTCGGTGCTTATCACACTTGAACTTTTAAGGAAAGTATACCGAAACTTGAGGCTGTGGTTCGTCAACGTAGCCGAACCTAAGCAGAAGTACGGAGCAAAACTACACATACGAGACGGGGACCAAACCTAATAATGCCCTAAAATTAAAATATGCAAAGGCTAATTAGCTTATGTATCTTATAATGCGCACTAAAGTGTAATTTTTTTCATAACCATGATTATGAGGTCTCATATGTATCACATAGTGGATATCATATCTCAGTAGATTTGTATGATGTGATACCGATATTCAGGCACATAATTGTACAACAAAGTAGAGTCAATATTTTCTTTTTGAAAATATAATAATCCAGGCACAAATTTATGATTGAGTGGTTGAAATATTTACATTACATTACATAAGCTCGTGCCTGTATACTGGGGGCCTGTATACCATATGCCACAATCCTGACAAACTTTCGCTTCATCCACATTCTTTAGGCTGGTACAGGTACTTCTTTCTATCTTTGTAATATTTAATTTGTACTTCTATTCTTTCAGCATGGGCAACGCCAGTAAGAAGCTAGCAGAGCAGTGTACACTGCTAACCAAGGATGAACAGAAGAGCGTGGCATCCATCTTCCGGGCGGCCAGTCGGAATAGCAACAAGATACGTGAGGAGGAGCTCATCGTGAGTGCCCGCCTAGACCCTGTGTTGTTAGACGTTGGTAACACCCTTTTAGTTTTGTCCTAGTCTTAGTTTCGGTTTTGGCATTTGGTTCGGATGATAGTTGGGGTGGCAGTTGTAATTTAGCTTCGCAAAAGTATTACTAGCCTATTAAGAAGTATTAAAGCATTTCGTATCGCTCGTAGCCCCGGCTGCCTGAGTGATCTTAAACGATCACGAAGGTTAAGCAACACAGGGCGCGTTCAGTGCATGGATGGGTCGCCGTCTATGCCTAACGCTAGTGGCATTTTTCCGAGCGGTTCCGTGCTTCGCAAGGCACATTAAGCTGTTGGTGCCGGCTGCCGTCGATAGATGGCAGTCGTTAAGCCAAGTCAGAGGCCTTAGGGCGGCTTGACAACTTCTGACAGTAGACGAGCCACTAGTCTACAAGCCTCCACCAATCCGGACTTGGCCCCCGTGGTGGAGTATGGCCTATACCTTCCTCAGGGAAGAGACCCGTGCCCCTCGGTGGGGACATAATGGGTTGATGATGATGATGAAAGCATTTCCTTTCGTGGATGTCATAGAAGGAGACTAAGGAAATATATTACCAGGAGATGGGCAGCAGCATTTTCCTGAGCTTCCAACCCCATACTAAGATCACCAACCTGTCTGCCAAGGGTGGCGATTATGGCAAAACCCCTCATGGTTAGGAAAACCATGAGGGAGGCCTGTAGTGGGCGTCAAATGGCTGATGATGATGATGAAAATGAGCCTTTATTTCCAAATTGAATATTTACATTTTAAAATTTTTGATGCCAACTAAATAATTAAATTATAAATAAATTATTTTACACATTAATAATATGCCATATATTAAACAATATTTCAATCTGGGAACCCAATTTTGGGTTAACGCCTCCTTATGCCATTCATCGCAATGTGTGGCCTAGTTAGCCTAATATATTGTAGTCAATAAATCAATCAGTATACAGTAATATATCTAACGAGTCTGCTTGTGATGGTTTTTACGAAAAACATTATTATCTACCTTAATTTCCGACGTTAGCCTACTAAAGTTTGGAAATGTTGGAATTATAGTTTAGACAATCCATGCTGGTTGGCAATGATCCGTTCAAAATTACCAGTTTTATTGTGGATAAAACAGTGTAACTTCTTCTACTTCTATTTAGACGCAAATTATGACCTATTGAGCTTTTATAAATGATAATCAAGTATGATTCAAGCACATTCTCGCTCAATAGAACTCTAATCTGATACTTAAATAGTAGCCACTCAACTCTCATTTTAATCAAATTGGGTTGCATATTTACAATTAATATAACAATATATTGTATTCTATCATATTACTTATTGTCGGAAACTTCCCCTACGACACAGGGTGCTATAGTAACTAGACTAGGTTGTCACAGACATGGAGACTTTGAGATATTTGATTCTAACTATGCAATCTTTTGTTCAATATCTCCTCATCTAATAATCTATTTAACAAGATATAATTTATATTAATGTTAGCTGAGTCAATGGATTTTTATCACACGATAAAGATTTGATTAGATGAACTGATATACTATTATAAAGTTCTTCTTTCAGTGGTCCCACAACAGTATGATTTTTCAGTTATTTATGTCCATCTGTGATAATAATTATGCTTCTTAGTAATTTGTGGTAACTTTTTGTCGATAATTTTAGCACTTAAATGTTTGTACACCATCGCTTCTAGCACATTTTTGTGTTCTGCCGATGTCTTAACATTATGCTTATTTCAATGGTATTTGGATATTTGCAAAGTGGTTGGTATAAAGTTAATGTTTCAAATGTAAACTTTTAATTGTCCGTAAAGTGATTTATGTTTTGGCAGTTGGTTCAGTAGTCTTATATTATATGATATTAGTCAGTTTCTGTTATATCAAGTCATATTCTTAGCCAAACAATAGCCTGTAGCTAGATGGTTGTTCGCGACATAGATTATTTTACCATGTTTTTATTGTGGCAACCTTGTTTTACATTCTGATGTTGTCACTATTGAAATGGGAGTTCGTGCCTTGCCGCTCCCGCACGCGGTTTGTTTGATTATATAATATAGCCTAAAATATAGAAAAACTCGGTTTTAATTAATTATCATCCCTTAAAAATACAGTCCTCTAAACTATAAATGTGTGCTACAATGGTAGTTTCTAATAGCAAAAAGTATCTCCTTGAACGTGTGAGTGTGTTATGAACGGACAATCATTAAAGACTCTACAGCTCTATAATCTTTTTATGATTGATTGAACTTCAAAATTGTAACGAACGGCGAGTTAAAAGGCATGTCTTACATAAACACATTGTACGATACATCAAAAACAGCTTTTAAAAACAAATAAAACGGTAATGTTCGTCTTCTGAACATCCTTCTGACTTCATAACAAAGGCGAACATATTAAAACCGTAGTTTTTTTTCACATATTACTAACAAATTAGAAATAGTACATAAATAATAAATGCAAATAATATACCACCTTTACCCCATAGATTCCACAGGCAATAATTTATACCTATAGACTGGCGGGCGCAACGTATGTAGACTCTATTTGTAAAAAAACCATTCAATTTAAATTGGTGTCTAATTCTAATAGCTTTTCCATGGTATGGTGCGTTGAATGGTATAAGGCTTGATAAAGGTTAATTATTATTTTTTGGTTATATATACATACATAAATTCACGCCTGTATCCCAGAGGGGTAGGCAGAGACCAGGGTCTGCCACTTGCCACGATCCTGACAGATCACTTCCCAGGCGGACATTGTTTGTACACACCTAGTGAACCGATATGGGTCTTGATGGCGTCAGATGTATAACATTCCGAAGCTGGTTTACCATAAAACTAAAATACGGTCGTCCCGAGGACTCCTTCAAACGCAGGACCCACCGACAGCAGTTCTAACCACCTAAATATTTACGTTTAACCGACCTTGCTTGTGCACCGTTCTTCATTAACGATTCCATGTACTTGAATCCTAAAACAGCGTTCAATATGCACGGTGTCAGGGGCGCTACTACATAACTTCTTCACTGTATTTGCTCGTTTGATTTAACCTACTCCGAATTGTTAGGTAAATACATATTTTGAAACGTCAAACTGGAAAACTCAATACAGTAAGCAGTTCAAGAAAAGCACAAGCAGTTCGGGCCACGCGCAGTGTAGGGTTCCGTAGAAAGAGGAGGTTTTATCTGCTTTACAGAACTAACAACTTCATCAACGTAATTTTCAATGGATTTCGTACGAAGTTTTCCTTTTATAAGCCGGTCGCCTATTACTCGTTAACTTGTAAAGCCTACTTAGCCGTGATAGTTTTAATTTTAAGTTTATTATAGGTATTGATTTTTTTCACGTTTCTACAATCAACCGTTTAGCAGTAGAGGGGAGGGGGACGTATTCCTAATTTAGGTGTAGGTTACCGTAAAAAAATAAAATTAAGGTTTTTATCTACCGTTTCGTCGGCGTGATTAATATCTATGTCTATGCCAAATTTCAGCTTCCTCTTACTAATCATCTCTGAGTTAAGCCGCGGACAGGCAGACAGACGGACGGACATGGCGAAACTGTAAGGGTTCCTTATGGACTACGGAACCCTAAAAAGAGAGATCTCACTCTCCCATATAGCACGAAGTTTGACGAGCGGAAACTAAGAAGTTTGATTCAGACTTTCAGCATGCTTATAACGTTATCTGGGCACTGTCAGTAAGAAACATAGGTAGAGACACATGGTATGCGTAATAGATAGAGTGCGCTCTCGGGAAATACGACGGTTTGTTCGAATTGATCGGGGCAAACCGATTACCTGTACACCTGTTACGGAAGAATGCATTACAATCATTTAGCCTACGCCACTTCCTTCTGTCCTCTTCCATCCTCTGCCATCCATGCTGCCAGCACTTTGGCAGCGGCTGGCTGAGGCTCAGAAGGAAGTGGCCTGCACTGAGGGAGGCCTATCTCCAGCAGTGGAGAAGTACGAGCTGACAATTGGAGCCGCCGCGCCGGCAATCTGATTCAGATCAGTAAACTTGTGGGCATCTTTTTCTTCAGGGAGACTTCCTTAACGAACAAACATTTAGGCGCGCGGCGTAATTGTAATCATAACGCCATCGAAGCTTTGATTTACGGCTCCAGGAATAGAGGCGCAGTTCGTTAAAATTTTACGTGTGCAGGACTAGAACTCGGATTTTATTATATTTTCAGGGCCACGATTTTTCCTTTTTTAAGCCACTCTAGCTGCCAATTTATTAATTGACACTTCTGATAATATTTTGACACTTCGGCGACGTTGGGATGGCTAACCCAACAAGCATTGGGGCACAGGGCCTGGATTCTGTTAGTACATTGTAGTGAAATGACAGATTTGTTGTCATGTCCCGTGATATGTCTTTTCAGTCCATTGACGCCCACAAGGTTTGCTACGTGTGACGGCGTCACGGCCGCGTTCACACAATTGGGTATTTGACAAAATATCAAATGAGTTACTTTTAAAACGGAATTTTGTATGAAAATACTTGCTTATGACGTCACATTTCAGAGCACTCTTTTTATGTTTAATCTATTTAAAAATTGTAAAACTAGTAATTGACTAAAAGAGATACATTTTCCGAGATATTTTGTAATTTTTGGTTTTAATCGAGCATATGAAATAATTTATTGTTGATCGTGACAAATACCGTATTTTCATTGTCGTATAATGCATTAAAACAATCTAGGCCCTGTTTGTCAGCAGCTCCTCTTACCGGAAGCTTTTTGGTGACTAAATCAAATCAATTTTAAGTTTAGAATAAGTGGCATGTTTCTGTAATATCTCCGTATTAAATAGTTAAATAATAATAATAAAAAAAAAAATTTAAGGGACACGTTTTTAAAAAGATAAATACTTATACGTATTCAGGGATGAACGCATAAATCAGACAGAGTTGTCAGTCACACAATTTGTCCACGGATAGCTCTGCAAATGTCATGGTGTAAGACGTTTTTGGAATTATTTATCCAGGGCTCTATCAATTATTATCTATACAACACATGGAAAGGCGGCCGTTGCTGGGCATAGGCCTCCGCACCACAGTCACGCCAACCTCGCTCGCCGGTCCTTTGCTAATCTCTTCCATTGTCCTCCTGCCGCCTACCGTCGGGTAGGCGGCCTACCCACCGAACGACATCATTATCATATCATTCCATTCCATTCATCATTATCATATCATTCCATTCCATTCCACGGAATTCGACGAGGACAACACTACAGTTAACTATTTACTTAGCGAAATTTTCAATTCAGAAACTGGCCCTAAATTAATTGTTTATGCAATAAACGAATTGAATTATTATTATGCACCATTTAAATCGTCCGTAACGGATGCAAAGGCCTATGAAGATACTGTGGAAACTTTAAACTTTGCTAAGTCAAGCTCCGTTCATTTTGAACGATGCATGTGGTCTTTTCCTAAATTTATTAAAACGCAGAATTCTCTAACCAGTTAATGGTACTGGAATATTTTATGGGTAGTTAAATAGCCGAAGTTCGGCGTTTTACGGCGATGGTAGTTAAAACTGACCATGTGAAATCGCACCGTAAACATGACTTTTGTTCGCGGTTACTACAATTTTGCAGGCATAGTATAAAATAGTATAAATAACGTCCACACAGCCCCGTCACATGTACTAAGTAACTTCTCCACGGTATGGACCTTACCCCTAAATCAGGTGTTTTAAAATACATTTTACTCTCTAATGGTTAGTATTTAAAATCTGAAAAAATGTGTTACTTTTCAATGTCTTGTCTAGGGTCGTTGGTCATTGTTTTTATGAGTTTATACACTAGTTCTAGTTCGACTGGAGATTTCCGTACTTAGCCTCATAGTTGGGCCATTGTACGTAGCATGTGCTGAGCTATGTAAATACCTCAGATACTAGGGTTTCCTCACGATGTATTCCTTCACAGTTTGCGAGTGGTAATATTTCTTAATAATTTCTTAAAAGGCCTTAACCTACTCCGAACTGTCAACGACAAGTTTTTTGACACATTGGAAATGTGAAAGTGAATAGTTGCGCGCCTTGCCTGGTTACCATAGCACAGGGTATCCCAGTTTGGGACCAGGACAAGTGATTGTGTTGTGTGCAAGTTATTATTATTAAAGGGATCCAGCGGGCTAACTAGCGCCATCAACGAAAAAAAAAATCAAATCTTACAGATCGTATTTGCAAAAAATGTCTTACAATCAGATATCAGCAATCAATAACTTATTTCAACGTAAAGAGTTTACATTCTGTTTGCTGAATGTCAATGTACTATGTTACTATGTTAGCGGCTGCCTTCGGGCCGTATTTGTAGTGGACAAAAAGGCAGCGGGAAACAAAAACTCCGGTCAGGGTATAGCAAAGGGGGCGCATTAATAATTTCGGTTAGTTTTCGGTCTTACATGTTCAACCTAACACGCTCCTACGCGCTCCGCTACGCTACGCGCTTCGTCGCACCTATATTTTTGTTGTTGCAAATTAATAGAAATTATAAAACTTTGTCATCTTGTACTTTCGGCTTTTGACCCGTCCCCGTCTACAATCCGTCATTTATCTCGGTAATTATCAAGTTTAGAGAAAAGTTGCCCATACAAAACATGTTTATTTTAGCGTCTTCTATACGATGGCATCATAAAAAATAGGTGTCATAATGACACCACCTCCATCAAAAATTTTCTAAGTCCCGCGCCCCCTTTGCTATACCCCAACCAAAACTCCACTCTGACCATCTTTTCTCAAATCATCTTAAACGTATACATCAAATCCTAAATGATATGATTCCGTGATAGCCACCAATAACTTTAAAGGTCAAAATAACACTTACAAAAGTACCTACGAAAAACATTAATGCTGCGGCCAGATACACGAACAGCACCCGTTCACGAGCATAACGCAGGGGTCAGTCATCACCAGTCTCAGCCACGCACTTGGCCGGTTTTTACAGGTCGAATTTGCAAAAAGTGTCAGTACAATCTCTCAATCATGTTAACAGTGATTTTTATGACCCACGACAAAGAACCTAGGATTACGGGACGCCCTACTCGGAGAAAAATTTGCGCTTTAAAGCTTAATATTTCGCAAACGGAATACGTGCGACTCTCAGATCGGGTACGAAATTAACCCCTTACCCAGGTTAAGGGTCAGTACCTGTGCCATGTCTGCGCGATGTCCACGTCAGGTCCGTGCCAGACGCCAGATCAGTGGGCTCCGCGCCTTAGATAAGTTGAAGATGTCCACATCTTTAAATCTCTTCTTGTAAGCGTGTGTCATTCTGCTTAGGACTGCATTCGCTGCGGAGTTGGTAGAACTGTGAGGAATTGTTTTGATCATTAAATAAATAAATCATAATTTCCTTTGTTTTAGAAGGAGGCCAGGGTATATCTAGTTTCAAGTAGACTTCCTCGTCCGAAGACCCCGGACATGTATGAATGAATGAATGAGTGAATGAATGAATGAATGAATAGTAAAAGGTAAATAGTAAACAGGCAAATAGTAAAAGAATGCACAAATAAACTTTCAAAAAAGAAAACTAAAAACATAACATTAAAACACAACGAAGACGTAATTGAAAATCCTTACTCTGTCGCAAATCTATTCAATTCTTATTTTATATCAGTAGGGCAAAGCAAATCAACAAACGAATGTGATGTACCAAAAGGAAGACCAGTTATTGTACCTGCTGAAAATTCAATATTTATCCGACCTGTGGACGAGTGCGAAGTTTATAACATTATTCGTAAACTAAAAAACAAAAACAGCTTTGGTTTCGACCAAATCCTACCAATTCTAGTCAAACATTGCGCAGATGAATTATCTTCTCCCCTTATGCACCTAATTAACCAATCGTTCACAGAGGGTGTTGTACCTGATCTATTAAAAATATCCGTCGTAAATCCTATACACAAGAAAGACGATAAATCTGATAGTGGTAACTACCGTCCTATAGCACTCCTGCCGACATTTTCCAAAGTATTTGAGATGGCTATGACGGTACGGCTATACTCTTTTTGTGAGAAATACAAAATCTTAAATGAATGTCAGAATGGCTTCAGAAAAGATCATTCTACAACCTTAGCTGTGTATAAATTTATAAACGAAACCTTAAACATAATAAATGCCAAAAAGTATGCCATAGGCCTCCTGCTCGATATGAGCAAGGCCTATGATAGAGTGTCCTATGAGATATTACTACAAAAACTACATGGTATAGAAGTCAGGGGTAAAGCATTCAATTGGTTCGCCTCCTATCTGAGAAATCGAAAACAAGAAGTTGAAATTGAACATATTGATAAGCAAACTGGTTTCATAACGAATATAAAATCCAGTACATCTGATGTTACGCAATCTATTCCTCAGGGAAGTGTAATTGGATGCATCCTGTTCCTAATATATATTAACGATTTGCCAAAAATTATAAATAACAAATGTGTCCTATTTGCCGACGATCTGTCTATAGTCTTTCCCTGTGAAAACAATATTGATCTTAAAAATAGTTTAGATGATATCCTTAACAATATTACTAGCTGGCTAAAAGATCAATTTAACATTAAACTTAAAAAAAACGAAGCTCATGCAATATAAGCCATGTCAAAAACAAAACCTAGATATTGAATATAAATATGATGATACAAAAATTGATACTGTAGATACTTTTCCTCTGTTGGGGCTTAATATAGACACCAATATCAACTGGAAAGCTCACATCCAAATAATATCCGCTAAACTTTCAAAATTTACATATGCACTAAATGAACTTAAAAGGTCTACAGACGCTACAACAGCCATCTCAGCCTATTATGCATACGCCCATGCTTGGCTGAGCTACGGAATAATACTGTGGGGAAACAGTACTGATGCACCCAACTTATTTATTCTGCAAAAGAGGTGCATCAGAATTATAAATAATGTAAATAAAATGGACAGCTGTAAACAGCACTTTATAGACCTTAAAATTCCAACACTTGCATCCCTATACATTTTAGAAATATGCAAATTTGTAAAGAAAAATCAACATCTCTTTTCTCTTTCAAAAGATAATTACACCAAACCATTAAATCTAAGAAACCGAAATAAACTAGCACTACCCACTTCAACACTTAAAATTCATAGTACAGGTACTCGTGTTATGGCTGTTAAGATATATAATAAGATACCTACAAATATTTTAGAAGAAAAGATCTTTAATAAATTTGTTAATAAGTTAAAGCAATATCTTATAGGCAAATGTTATTAGATTACACTATAAAAGAGTTTATGGAAGAAGGTTATAGACATTAATACCTACAAGTTTTATAGTTATTACATTAGTTTTTAAGTTAATATCCTTTAAGTAATTTTGTTACAAAATTCCAGTGCCCTTACAGGGCATACCTTATTGTAAGAACTGTTGTACCACATGAAGCAATAAACTGATTTGATTTGATTTGATTTGATAAATGAACGAACGAATGATTTATTGGCACAAACAAACATGCTTGCATACATACAATAATAGTAGATAAAGAAGTGTGCGTGTGACAATGATACTATTTCAACATACAGCAGGTAATACCTCGACTTACGCTAGCCCGACTTACGCTGAACCGGAGTTACGCGATTTGCAAATCTCGTCGATTCGTCTTTTGTTTGAGCGACACACAATAAAATTCTTGATCATAGAATATAATATATTATTATACTTATTGCCCACGCTATAATTCAGCTAACGCATATGTTCGGACTGCTCTTGCGAAATCAACGAATAGCATAACTACAAGACTCTAATTAGATCTATGTATCTTTTTTATATTATATGCGAAATTATACACCCCGACTTACGCGAATTCGACTTGCGCTGTTATCGCTCAGTCCCACCTTTCGCGTAAGTTACCACAGTGAACCCGAGTAAATGCTAAAAACAAGCGTGTTTCATTGAAAAACAATGCGTAGCTCTGTTTACCCAGTCTTTAATTGATGGACTGCTTGTTTACTGGATCCGTGGCTGGCGTTTTATGTTCCTCGTAGCATAAACAGTTGCTGGGCACAACTACACGGCGAAACAAAAGCTATACAGGTCGAAGGGGTTTTAGTCTGACAGTGTCGACTGCCTGGTTGGTCTAGCGGTTTCACGTCTGGTTACTATTCTAACTAAGACTGTACTATTTTAACTATTAATTTTTGAAGCGCATATAGAACTAAAGATTCTGTGAATATTTCAAACGGCAATGGGAGCCCCCATTCAATATTTATTTTATTCTGTTTTTGATATTTTTTGGTACAGCGGCAACAGAAATACATCACCTGTGAAAATTTCAACTGCCTAGCTATCACGGTTCATGAGATACAGACTGGTGACAGACAGACAGACAGACGGACAGTGAAGTCTTAGTAATAGGGTCCCGTTTGGTACCTGTCGGGTACGGAGCCCTAAAAACCGACTTCAAAACACTATAGCACTAAAAAGTTAGAAATAATTTAAAAGAATACCGTTAAATTAGAAGTACGTAACACATGTAGGTATTGTACTTTTATATTTTTAGTGCTATAGTGTCTTTGAAGATTTTTTTGTGACTGCCCAATTGAATCTACCAGTAAAACAACATTTGTTTAGCAGCAAAACAAGTCGCGATGCAGGAGAAACGAACTGGGATTGGTCACGCCTAATATTCAACAACATGAAACAATGGTTTACGATTATGACACCTTTTATATGTCACAGAGCATTGTTTACAGTGAAGAATTGGTGTAGTGGTCACCGCGTCATAGCTGAAAATATATTCTTTGTAATTGTGGATGTAATATTACGAAGAATTTGGTTTTTCGTGATGCATTGAGTTGATTATTTAGCCTACCGAATGGACGCCGGTTCAATTCCCAGCATGTCTGTAGGTACCACCTACAATTCTTTTTCTCTGTTAGGTTGCTCACCGTCAGCCAATTAACAAGTAGATACTGAGTTGATATGAATGTTGCAGTTAATTGATAATCGACAAGATTAAATTATTTCAAAAAGTAGGTACCTACATTTAAGTTAGTCCCACAACATAACTAGGTACTTATATAAGCTGAAATTATGACAGGTGCAGGAACAGCCATTAAGCCACGAGGTTTACTAGCGCCACCAATGAAAAGAAAAACCATATCTTCTTTTATTTTAATAGATCGTTTTTGCAAAATGTGTCAGATCAATCTCTCAATCATGTTAATAGTAATCTTTAGAACCTAAGGCATAATACCTAGGACTAGCCAGCATTAACGCCAAACCGACCGTTTTTGGCATAAAAACTGTCTTATGCGAGGTCTGTGATCCTGGGTTCTCGGTCGTGGGTCCTCAAAATCACTATTAACGTGATTGCGAGATTGATCTGACCCTTAAGCAAAAAAAACCTAAAAAAAATTTTTTTTCTCTATTGGTTGCATTGTTTCTTTCTATTGGTAGTGATGGAGCTCCTGAAACTAAATCGGTGCATGTTTTATATGTATTATAAGCACACACTGGAGAGTCGCTCGCCCCGTTGTGATCCGAGACAAATTAAAACAAAACTTTATCCACATTATAAAGTACCAACTCTCGTCTTACGTCTACTAAAATCGGACCAATCAGGGACCCCGATGAACCGTCCACCGCGTAAAATATTGACTCGCTCAAATAAATATAGGAAAGCGTTGGAATCCCCTCCCCTCAGTTTTAACGCTACCTATTGATTCATTTCAAAACGCATTTTCTGCCAGAAAGGCCCATGTTTTGATGCCCCTCCTCGTCCCAGCAGAAGCTATGGGGCCCCCTGATGGACCCCCGGCTGGCGCAATACCTGACCAACTTCCTGTTCGGCGCCGGCGACGAGAAGCAGGCGTACTGCGATTTCAACCGCTTTGCCGAGCTCTATGTCTTCAACATCAGAGGTAATCTTTTTTACCCAACTGCGGCCGAGCCCAAAAGTGCTTAGGTCGTGTGTAAGTATGTATGTGTATGCATATCCGATTCTGTGTTCCCTCACAATCAGATTTGGACAAATAAAAATTTGCAAAAATTCAACAAGAACACTGGTTGTATAATTTTGTCTTGAGCGATGAGGTATATTAGACGAAAATACTTTTCTAAGTTTTCCGAATGCTGCTCAGCCGACTTGGATTCGACAATTGACCTCTTTCACAAAGTTGGACCTAAGCATACGTATTCGTAACTTGGAGAGTCGAGTTCCCCAATGTTATTGGGGTGGGCACAACACGGGCGTTCGACATGACCTTCGTTTTGTCCATGTTCATCTTAAGGCCCACTCCGTGTGTTACCAGTGATGACTTATGGCACTGAAACGTGGTCTCTCACTATGGGCCTCATAAGAAAGCTCAAGGTCACGTAACGAGCTATGGAATGGGCTATACTCGGAATTTCTCTACGAGATCGAATCAGAAATGATGAGATCTGTAGACGAACGAAAGTCGTCGACATAGCCTAGCGGATTAGTAAGTTGAAGTTGCAGTGGGCGGGGCACATAGCACGCAGAACTGATGGCCGATGGGGCCGAAAAGTTCTCGAGTGGAGACCACATATCGGCAAGCGCAGCGTAGGACGACCAGCCACAAGATAATGACCTCATGCAAGTGTCAGGAAGACGCTGGATGCAAGCCGCTTCCAACCGGTCTTTTTGGAAATCCATGGAGAAGGCCTATGTTCAGCAGTGGACTTCTTGTGGGCTGAATGATGATGATGATTACTGCAGCTTTGCCACTTTTTTTTTACAAAAACAAGAAAAAAAATACTGAAAATTAAAATAACAGAAAAAATAACCAGCAACCCGACTGCTGAGCATTAACTACTAAGCAGGCGGGACTCGAAGTCAACATTGCGAGGTACCTAGGTTGGTCCCGCCTGCCCGACCAGTCGGGTTATTTTTAATTTGTTTTTTTCCCCCATTTATTTTCATGGGGAAATCCTCATGGATTCCCTGCCGCTGAGGATTGCGGCAGGGTTATGCCGCACTCTTACCAGCTAAGGTGTTCCTTCTCACACCATTGGGTTTTATGGGGATTGGTTGTCAGCTCTCGTCATCAACGCTGGCCAAAAATTAAATTTCAATGCACACCAGGTGCCAACATAGACACAGAGAATGCTTAACACATTTTTTTGACCGCGCCGTTGGTGATTCTAATATTATCCATCCATATTGACCGCTTTTTCTTGTTCTCAGGTACGGTAGAGGAGCGGCTGACGGTTATATACCGAAGTTTAGACCAAGAAGAAGGTGGGGATATACCCTTCCAACTCTTGAAAGAAGTAAGTACTGTAGACTGGAACTCTTTATTGCACGACCAGAAAAAAAAAACAAAATATGACGAATTGCTGTAATTATTATTGTAACGATACTTCTTTGTATATATGGTAGCTGGCTGGCGCTGCTTGATTTTGGATATAGATAGATAGTTTTTGGTAGGAATCACTGTTAAAAAGAAAAAAATAACAGCAGTAGATAATTACGGCTAATATTCAGTTTAATTTAGCTAGGGCCTTACAGTATCCATATTCTTTATAATCACCGTCCTTGGAGAGTTTTAAGATGCGTATGATCAATCAACCTTTAAACGCTCGTTTCTAGCGGTCCAGGGTAAGTTCTTACTTGGATTTCTCGACATTTTAAAATAAACACTATTTTAGTATTTTCTAAGGTTAACACGAGCACTAGACATAATAAAAACTGAATTTGAACAGATATTTTTACTCGGTAGACCGAGACCACGGCACATGCAAAAGTACCGAAACGTCGGAAAATGAAAAAGTAAACGAGTAAATTAATATCACTTCCAATTCAGTTTTTATGAACATTATTGTCTTCCCCAATGGGTCCATGATACTGTTTTGTACAATTAGCAATAAATGCTTGGATAGAGGGGTTTTGCCATAATCGCCACGCTTGGCAGGCGGGTTGGCGATCGCAGTATGCGGTTGGAATCTCAGGAAGACGCTGCTGCCCGTCTCCTGGATATTGATTTCCTTAGTCGCCTAAGGAGGCCTATGTCCTGCAGTGGGCGTCGAATGGCTGATGATGCTTGGATAGAAAAGGGATTTTAGATGGACCAAGTTAGTTTCAGTTCAACGAGGGTCACAATTTCATACAAAATTCCACTGCTGTCTGTTTCTCGAACGCTAACGTTTGGTGAATCTTTTGTCAACAACTTTCAAATGTTTTTTTTGTACGTACTTTGACCAATTGGCAGCTGGCAACAGTAGCATTAACATATTGCTAGCGTACGGTTTCCCCATTTCATTCGCCCCATATTTTATGAGATCCTGGTAATACCCATACCATCCAATAAACCCCGCGGTTTGGTTGGCTTCGCTCGTATTGACCTGTCTTTCCTGTGGGCTAGGCCGACTAAACTGCCAGGATGGTTTAGGTGCTGGGCAAGCCTACTCCATCTAAAAAACAATGTCTCAGGCACTGCAGCGTCCGAGTGCTCCCTTCACCCATCTAGTGTAAGTGAAGGTGCCACTGAACGCTGTATTTATCTCGTTACGTAGATGCAAAGGCCAATAACCCAGTCCCCCCCCCCCTTCCGCAGTACTGCGAGAGCATAGCCTCGACGTACATCAAGGTCGTGAAGGCGTGCCCGTCCAAGGTCGCGTTCACGTGGATGGAGAAGGGCTTCCGCGGCCGTGCTCAGCACGTGCAAGCGCTTGGCGAGGCCGTCGCCGCCGGGGTCAGCCCCGATGGTGACGCGCCGGATACTAACGTCACTTGCAAGCAACTTGAGAACTGGTAAGTGATAGGCAATAGAGACAGTAAGAGAACTATAGAGTAAGATCGATGGTGATGACGTGAGCACAAAGTGTAGTTAGTGATGAGTCGAGTTCATTTTAGTTCGATAATGATGAATTAGGTTCAGTGTAGTTTGACACGGGGATGGGATTCACAGGGTTGTAGTGAGTTCAATCCATTTCTAGAGTGATTAATTAAGATCAAAATAGTTAGTGACGGAATAGGGTCCCGTGGATGGAGAAGGGCTTCAGCGGTCGTGCTCAGACACAGTGAAAGAGCTTTTGAATAAGATCGATGGTGATGACATGAGCACAAAATGTCATCACTATCCAGTGATGAAATTAATTCAATCCAGTTTGAGAGGTTAAAATAGTTAGATAGTGACAGAATCAAGAGCGAAATCAGGTCATGGATAGAAAAGGGCTTTCGTAAATACACGCAGCACGTGCTGGGCGAGGCCGTGGTCGCCAGGGTCATTCACTAACGTCACTTGCAAGCAACTTGACAATTGGTAATGATAAAGCTTGGAATGCGTTCACAGTAAGAGAGCGACAGAATAAAATCGATAATGATGACAAGAGCACAAATTTAGTTAGTGATAAAATGAGTTCTACCTATTATTATTATTTTTTGTTGAAATGGCAACCAGTCGATGCCGACAAATTCTGCCAAAGTCACGTCTTGACACGAAATGGGCAATTTTTCCTAGTTCGACAGTGATAAATTGAGTTCAACGATCATTAAAAATGCTAGAATCTGCGAACGAATTGAATACCAGACGTAACAGCTCTTATTGTTTGGCTTACCTATTTAGCTGAGAAGCTAATAAATTTTGGTGTCGTCTTAGAATTAGTGCAAACCGGCCTTAGTGTATGTACGTAATATTGTTCATCCGTTCGCAGGCTGATGTCGGACACTTTACTTAAGCACATGACGGAAGTGGTGTTCGCGGGCCTGTACGGGATCCAGAAGGGCGAGGACTCGCAGCAGAACATCGTGCAGCACACGCGCTCGCTGCTGCCCGTGCCGGAAGGTGGGTGTTCACACACATGCCGAATGAACTGACCATGTTGGTATTGCTCGTCGGCTGTCTGTTTGACTTATGAAGTCTCTTGAACCGTAGCTAGCGAAATTTTAACACAGTAGGCAAGGGCGTCGCCAAGGGGGGGCAGGGAGGGGCAGTTGCCCCCCCCTAGAGATTCTAAAAAAGTTGCCAAATATAATGCAACCAAAGTCTTAAGTCTTTGAGTTAATTTGCTTGAAGTTCAAGCCTTGAACAATCATTCCCGTACGTCGAAACTCGAACGAATTTACCAATTCCACTCCTAATATTCCGTACGCTCAATTACGCTCTGCTCTACTCTGTCGTTGAAGCGGGAGAGGGGGAGTGGGGAAGCAACATGTAATCGCGCAGCGCTCGCGCCCCCCCCCCCCACAGTCGCCTCTGTTTTAGCGTCTGTCATTCTGTCAGCTCGTGTAGCTTTACACATTGGACTCTGTACTGTCACAGAATATATATGTATATAGTACTAAGATACTGTTGTAATTACAATCGCTGTAGATGTAAGGCTCGTAGTACAAGTGAAAAGCTTCCTGTGCTGTCGACTTTACCTACAATTCATACTTACTTTTCTCATTCATAGAGAATGAGAAAAGTATGAATTGTAGTAGGTAAAGTCAACTTGCCCCCCCCTGCGCCATCGGCTGGCGACGCCCTTGAGTAGGTATATGCATTCTGACGGACTGCCTAACAAATAATTTTAAAAAAACCAAGGGCGTTCCCATAGATAAAACGTTTTGTAGGGTTCCGTATCCAAAGCGTAAGGGACCCATTACTAGACTCCGCTGTCCGTTTATCTGTCTTGTCTGTCTGTCTGTGTGTCTATCACCAGGCTGTTTCTCATGAACCGTGATAGCTAGGCAGTTGAAATTTTCACAGATGATGTATTTCTGTTGCCGTTATAACAACAAATGCTAAAAACACAATAAAATAAATATTGAAGGGGGGCTCCCATACAACAAACGTGATTTTTTGCAGTTTTTTGCTCGATATTAATAACGGCAACAGGTAGACGCCTGAAATATTCAAATGTTGTATAGAATGGTACGGAACCTTCGTGCGCCCGTCCGGCTCGCACTTGGCCGGTTTGGATCATTTGTTCATTGACCGCCGACCCGTTCTTGGTCGCCATTCATCGGCTACCTTAGTCACCCTTCCGTCTTCCCGCCTAACCGAATGCTCCGCCCATCTTTATTTGAGCTTTCTGATTCGTGTGCCTGCGTTCCAGGGAAAACCTGAATTTTTCTTTCTTTGCCTCCCACGCAGGCCTAGAGTCAATGCCGGACTACCCTGCCTTCATCGACATCTCGCACATCGTGTGGCTCAACAACAGCATCCCGGCGAAGCACCGGCACAAGTGGCGGTTCTTGTTCAGTTCGCACATACACGGCGAGAGCTTCAGCACAATGTGCGGTGAGTTATCTCTTAACACACACACTCAACAATTACACGCGCACTTGACTTTTGCAAAAAAAAAAAACACAAACTCAAACACTCTAGCATAAACACTCACATACCGGCGCAAGTGGCGGTTCCTATTCAGCTCGCACACGCATGCGATAGATTCAGCACAATGTGTGGTTAGTGACTCCTCAACATAAACACACACACACACACACACAACACAAACATGCGTACTCAAAACACATTCGCAAAAAAAAAACACGAACACACACATTTTCACAAAAACACACACACACATAGACTACTCTGACTCATTCTCTCAGAAACTCTCACACCGGCACACGTGGCGGTTCGTATTCGGTTCTCGCATGCGGCGAGTGCTTCAGCACAATGAGCGTGACGCCACAATACACACGCACACACATACACTTAACACAAACATGCGTACTCAACACACTTTCACAAAAAAAAAAACATAAACACTCACACACCTAGACGCTGTGAATGTTTGTGACGCCCGTAACAGGCAGCGATGATAACGCGAAAGAATTTTGTCAGGATCGTGGCAAGTCGAAAACAATGGTCAATTTATGCCTACCCCTCCGAGGTGTATGCGTAAGTTTATGCATTCATGTCTTATCCCATTCAACACCATTTCTACGAGGTTCGTTGATAATCGGCAGGTCGCATCTTGGACCAGGGTCCCTCGGTGCTGATTATAGAGGACAACTCGGGCCACATGTTCGGGGGTTACGCGGCCGAGGCGTGGCAAACTGGACCCAATTTCTATGGCAAGTGAGTAGCGTCCGCTCCGTGTGGCGCCGGATTAAGAATAGCGTCACTCCATTTACTTCCGTGGATGTCGTAGAAGGCGACTAAGGAAATCAATTACCAGGAGACGGGCAGCAGCGTCTTCCTGAGATTCCAACCGCTTACTGCGATCGCCAACCCGCCTGCCAAGCGTGGCGATTATGGCAAAACCCCTAATGGTTATGAAAACCACGAGGGAGGCCTATGTCCTGCAGTGGACGTCGAATGGCTGATGATGATGATGAGTAGCGTCACGCATTTGGTCAGAAAACACAATTCGTCGGACTCGCGCACGAAGGGTTCCGTACCACTATCTATACAACTTTTGAATGTTTCAGAAAACACAATCTCAGCGCTTGCTACATACATTGTTCCAACTATGAGGCTAAGCGCAGAAATCTCAGGTCTAACATTATTCTGTGACGTCTATTCCCAGTGAGGAGTCGTTCCTGTTCACCCTGTCTCCGCGGATGAGGGTGTTCTCCTCCACAGGGTTCAACAATCACTATCAGTACATGAACCAACACACCAAGACGCTGCCAAATGGTTTGGTGAGTGTTTGCACTGATTCTATACAAGGTCACGGAGCCCGCATACTGCGATCGCCAACCCGCCTGCCAGGCGTGGCGATTATGGCAAAACCCGTCACGGTTAAAAACCATGATGGAGGCCGCAGTGGGCGTCAAATAGCTGATGATGATGAATGAAAAAAAATGAGTGGTTCTCCGAGCGCACGGATTTCTATGGGAATTATTGCGCTGCGCGAGCGAATAGTAGAGGGAAAAGCAGGCGTTTTTGAAATTACAGGAATACGAATCCTGTTAATAGAATTTTGACAACCGACGTCGCTGACACATTGAGTGATCGTAATTTTGGTATATTCTTTATTATCCAAAACTCAGTAAGGTACAGCTCAAATAAAACCATATCTGGTGATAATTTAGACACATGTTCGCGATATTTTTAAATGATACAAAGTTTAATAAATCGTTAAAATAACGACCGACGGCCCTAGGACTTTGAAAAGTAACTTTTTTTTTCAGATTTTAAATACCAACCGTCAGGGAGAGTCAAATGTATTTTAAAACACCTGATTTAGGAGTAATGTCGGAGAACCCAGCCTTATATGAAAATACCTCGATAATACTGCAACCGCCTCCGTGTACATGTGAACGAGCCAGCACGGCACGGCTCCGTAACGTTTAGGCGGCAAACGTATGCACGTGAAAATGCCCTAAGAGTCTTCTAGTAGAATCGAATGTTTATAAATACCGTAACACTAAACTTACGCTATAGGAGAGAGGTAACAAACTAACAATGATGACAATAACAATTACTTACAAAAGTAGAAGAAAGATCTGGGGTTTTTGACCCATTTTTTTATATCTATGATTACACTGAACATATGCGTTCCACTGGAGGGGGCGTTCTCTCAGAGTGAGAAAAAAACATACACAATAAGTATATTTTATTGATTTATATATTTTTATATTTTCAGCGGTTCGCACGCGTGGTGATTAAGCCCATACTCTGTCTCTGAGAGAAGGCCTGCGCCCTACAGTGGGACGTATATAGGCTGCTTATGATATATGATATTTTTATCTGCAGCTAATGGGTGGTCAGTTCGGCTTCGGTGCGATCTGGATCCCGGCGGACCCGTTCGGCGGCGGCTCGTGCGCAGAGTCGTGCACCACGTACCGCAACTACCGGCGGCCCAGCAAGGAGCCCAGCTTCCGGATCAGGTCGCTAGAGGTCTGGGGCGTCGGCGACCGTCCGCTCAGCCTCAAGGACTCGGTGAGTTAAAGAGGGGAGAAGAGAAAACGTGTCGTTTACAGCCAGCGAGACAGTGTTAATTACAAAGAGAGTGCTATAGAGAAAAAGTGTTATGCGAGGAAAAAAGTGTTAGCAAGGAGCAAAAGAGTGTTATAGAGATGTGCGATAGTTTAGGGTGCTTTTGTATCTGAACCCCGTGGGACCCGTTCGGTGCCGCAGAGGTCTCAGAGAGAGTCTGGGGCGTCGGCGACCGTCCGCTCAGCCTAGGACGTTCCTAGGACGGAAGAAAGATTAAAAACGTGTTGCTTACAGCCAGCTAGTTTGTAACAAAGAAAGTGTATTAGTTACAAAGAGAGTGTTGTAGAAAAAAAAATGTCAAAGAGGAGAAAATGAGTGGCAACGTTGAGAGTTCTAGAGCCGTAGAGTGCTTTCTGGATCTGAATTCCGTCGACCCGTTCGGGGGCAGCTGGTGCGCAAAGTCATGTAATGTGCGCCGCAACTGCTGGCGATCCAGCAAAGAGCCCAGCTTCTGGAAAAAAGGTTGTTTACAGCCAGATAGAAAGTGTTAATTAATAAGAGAGTGTTGAGAAAAAAGTGTTAGAAAGGAGAAAAACTTGGTTGTAGTGTAGGACTTGCTTAGAGAAAAAGGGAGCAAAAAACAGTGAGAGGAGTGAGCGATAAAGAGAAAAAATGTGGGAAATAAAGTGTTAAATGCTGAGAAAAATGTGGGAAGTGCTAATGGGAGAAAAAAAGTGTTATAAAAATATTGTAAAAATAATGTTTGAAACAAAACAAACATGTAGAGATTTCTCGAGAGGATTCCCTCAAATACCGGGATTGAAGTTACCTTATAGAGCATATCCAAAACATACCTTGCACCTTCAGCACCCTCCCCCTTCCTTCCCCCCGCCCTACCTCCTCCCGTCCTCTCCCGCAGAACATGTCGATGGGGTCGGCCATGTCGAAACACAGCGTGTTGGACACACACAAGTCGGACCAGAAGTTCTTGCAGATCATCGGCAAGCCCACGCACAGCGACGGCTTCCGGAACGAGTGACTGGTACTATAGTGTAACTTTTTATTAGATGCAGTAAAATAAAAAGTTTTGTGGGTTGCCACTTTTTGAAAAAAAAAAATAAATAGGGATGTAGCTAAGTGAGTAAGTGAATCATTCAATAATGAATGATCAGTTTGGTTTGGTTTTAGAGATTCAATATTAAGTTATAATGTGTTTTTTTTAATCTATTATTGTTACTATAGTAAAGGATTGATCTTTTTCAGTGGAAGCATAGGGACGTACATTCAAAATGAAACAAAAATGTCATAATAATGTTATTTAATCAATCTTTTTCGTAATCACTGTCGCTGTCGCTTTCGGTCACACTAATGACAAATCTGTCTCTCACGTCATCTATAATGTGATCGAGGTGGCACATTTTGTCTTCCTCTTTTATAGTGTGGGACACACAGTCACTCCACTTAACCGGTGTCACTTTGTTGATTCCTTCTTGGAATAAAGTTTTCACGTCTTGCATGTTATACGTCTTATTATTGTATGCGACGTGCCCCTTTACCTGAGCCCAAACCAACTCGATGGGGTTCAATTCACAGTGATAAGGGGGCAGTCTTAAAAGTCTGATATCTTTTTGTGCAGCCATCTCCTCCTCGACATATTTCTCAGTATGATTTTGTTGTTTCACAATGTTTACGAGAGTGGCTTTCACCATATTTGGTTCAAATGCAATAGTTTTAGTGGTCAGCCACTCTTGAATTCGTGCTTTCGTCCACGACATCTCCGGGATTGCTTCGATTTTCTTAGAGTGATAGGGCGCGTTGTCCATTACGACTACTGCATTCGGTTCGAGTTTGGGTAGAATGCCGGCGAACAACTCCTCGAAACACTCTGCGTTCATTTCATCATGGTAATCTTCTGTACCTTTTTTTGCTTCAAACATAAGAGGTCCGTCGTCCAGGAAGCCTTCTTCTCCGCCTATGTGGCTGATTATGAGTCGTTTGCCCTTTTCTGTGGGATTTTTATCCCGTATTCAGTGCGTCTAAAAATGCCAGCCGAGAAGATTTTATACTTTCGTTTCTCCAGGTTTTTTTTTTGTAGTATGACCTGAAAAGAACAAAAAAGAATCATAAGTTTCGACAGCTAAACAAAAGGGGAACAAACATAGGAAACTAAGAGTTGACACTTACCAGCGTTGATCCAGGTTTCGTCTTGATAATATATATGTATCATCCCTCCATACGATATTAACTAAACGCAGGTAGCGCTGGCGCCATGATATGATATCTTGTCTATCAACAAGCACGCTCTTGCGTGATCGAGTAGCGTATTTGAAATTAAGATGCTTCATAATTTTTGTAAGTGTCTCTTTCGAGAAGTTGCGCAATCCTGGGCACATCATTTACAACTTGCAGCACCTAAAATTATTTAAGTTATTATCTAATTGGTTAAGATTCCACATGGGGTAGGAACGCATAATAAAAAGATGAGTGATTACAGGTAAACTAACCTTTGCGATGGTGGGTACTTAATTTCTATGAAAGAACTGATGTACAATTAGTCTAATAGCGGTGAATGTAAAATCATCTAGATTTTCTTTAAATGTAAGTTTTGGGCCAGGTTTTTCGGGAGTTTTTGGTGATTCGCTGTCGTTCTCCTTGTGCTCCTTTAAAACTGAAAAAACAGTGCGGACAGATATTCCCAAGACTTCAGCCACCTTGTTAACGCATTCACTTGTTTTTGGAACTTCAATGTTTGATTCTGAAGGTTTCACTTCAAACACATATTTGTAAGCGTTTCTAACCCAAAGTTTCTCGGTTGCACTTAGATCTATACGTGGCCATTTTTCTTAGGCGATAAAAATGTATCTCCATCTTGCGATGTGCTCAACTGAGAATCCATGTCTTCGATGTAGCAAACAAAAAAAAAACTGACACGATTAACAAACACAACGTAACAAAAATTTTTACAATAATTACCTATAACAAAAACATCTCGCAGTGAGCAAAGCCAAGTTATTCGTGCACTCAAAACAGAAGTAAGAAGCCGAATGAGCGAATGACAAACGAAACAAAATGGCGGCGTTGTCAAATTGACACTGTACCATCCATCTACATTACTTTTTCCAAATTCTAAAACAAACCTCCTCAGGTTAAAACTACGCGGAACTTTTTGGCATTAAATTAAAAAACTTTTCATCCTCACCCCATACCTACCTCATTCATTACTCAAATCATTAACCTCCTTTCTTACTATCTATATTCTTTTTGATTTTATTTTACAAAATACTCTACCCGTCCACGATGAATATAATTACTAAAAACATATTCACCCTCTACCTTTCTACTCCTTTTCTTCTTCCTTCCTTCTCCTTTTCTTCTTCCTTTCTTCTTTCTTTCTTCTTGCTCCGTATATACTTACTAGTGTAAATACTTGTAAATATACGTATACCTTTGTTTGTTAACCTGGTGCATCTCTAAGCCTAAACTAACCGACCCACTTAGCACTAATTACTTTACCCTTTAGTGCGTTATATAAGCACAGCCTAACCATTATTTCCAATAGTATTCCGCTAGCCAATTTTATTATCATACCCACACTTTCAATCAGGTGCGGCGTCAACACGTTAAATAAGCCTAGGTCAACCAATTGGGTTCAAAGATATTTATTTCTCATAAAGAACTTACAGTTCGCTTAATTAATGAGAAAATAAAACTTAAAATTAGATTAAATTTATATGGCATGCATTAAGGTAAGATTAAGCTTAATTATAATTTGAGACATGTAGTTTAAGTTTATTTTTAAAAGCATTCATATTTTCTATGTCCTTTATTTCGGCCGGTAAATTATTATAAAGTTGGACTCCTTCATACATCACATTTCTTTTACCATATTCAGTTCGTGGTGTTCTTAGTTTAAGTTTGTTTTTGCGTTTGCTTCTCAAGTTATATTGAGGTGATTTGACTCGACTTAGGTTTATATTAGTATGTATATCGTTCTTCAATATTTTTTTTATTAGTATGCATGTTTTATATGTATATATTTGACGGATATTAAGTAACTTTGTCTTTTCGTATAAAAATTTTGTCGACCTCTGCAATTCTTTTAAATTTGTTTTACTAGCTGTGCCCCAGACTTCTATAAGGTACTCGAGGTGCAATCTAACAAACGCGTTATTTCAAGCGCTTCACGGTGTCTACCCCACCGTAGCTCTTGCGAACAAATCCACGATGTATTTTACCCCGTCGGGTATTACATACCTAATGTACGAGTAACTTTGCTGTAAATAGTCATAATATAGCGGTTGTGACTCTGACAACTAAGCCTCGTCACTACGATGTACATACAATTTATTTAGGCCGGTTTCTTGAGAAATCTAAATAAAATAGATTTTTCTGTAATGAATTACGTCTTCAAGTCATATATATATATATATATTGAAGACAATGCTAGATGATGCATGGTAGGGATGTGTGATAGATGACGAATAAACTAGAAACCGCCTAATGTAAATAAACCTTGTAAATATCACTCACACAATATCGCCCATGTTCTAGATTTTTTTTAGATTACCTTATTCATAAATTCATTCATACACCCTTACCGCCACCTTCATCTTCATCGAACTTACGAGTACTTATGACTCTTAACTTTAAATCTTAATACTGCTTCGAGTTTTTACTTTCTACATTGAAAAATTTTTTTTTGAATTGTTTAAAATAAATTTTTATAATTTTTTTTTTTAAATTATATTAAAAAAACAAAATTCCGGACGTCCCCGGGTAATGTAACGGTGCAAACCTTTTTACACCTATTTGTTATTATCTACATTTTGGCCTATCGTTTCAAACTCAAATTGAAAATTACGTCACCCATTATTATTTTGCGATTTTGATTCACTCTACTCTTTATTATCACCTTCTTTTACTCCTTATTTCTATTCTTTGTTTTACAATAAAACGAATCGGAAGTTATACAGTTCATAATAACTTTTATTTCATCAAGAACCCTTCACCTTTATCTACTACCTTACAATGTGTAAAAGGATCAACGTTTGTACAGCCTTTTATTTTTTACATTAATAACAAATATAATTATGTATGATCATTATTAGTTAGTTATAGAACGATTAGATTTTATGTGAACTGAATCACATTATTTTACGGAATAACATTTTGAAACGTCATTTTACTGCATCTAATAAAAAGTTACACTATAGAAACTGCTTAGAATAGATTAAATTAGATTAGAATGGGGTGTAGGATTGTTTGTTTTCTTGCTCGATCTGCCGGAACTTCTAGTCGGACCAGAAGTTCTTGCAGATCATTGGCAAGCCCACCCACAGCGAGGACTTCTCTAGAACGAGTGACTGGTACAGTTAGATTAGATTAGACTAGTGTAGTTTTTTCCCGATCTGTAGATGATAAGTAAGCCTACGCACAGCTAGGGCTTCCGGAACGAGTGTTTGGTACTGGAAACTGGTTAGATTAGATCACAGATTAAATCAGACTAAAGTGTAGATTTTTTTTTTATCTTGCCCGTTCTGCACATTATAGGCAAGCCCACCCACAGCGAGGACTTCCGGAACGAGTGACTGGTATAGTTAGATTAGATTAGGTTAGACTAGTGTAGTTTTTTCTCGATCTGCAGATGATAGGTAAGCCTACGCACAGCGAGGGCTTCCGGAACGAGTGTTTGGTACTGGAAACTGGTTAGATTAGATCACAGATTAGAATTCAATTCAATTCAATTCAAATAATTTTATTCATTGTAAAAACAGAATGTTTACTTAATGAACGTCAAAGTTGTTAGTTTCACAATTAATGGATTATGTGGAGAAGAAGCTAACAAAGAAACTCCACATTTATTCTTTTCAAAACACGTTTTAACTTAATTAACAGAGTTTTCAACTTAAAATATTAGTTATGAATGTGTTGAACACTGGTCACAATCGTCCTTTAAATAATATTAATCTGCTGTTTAATGCCAAACATCTTTGTCTTCTAAATAATCCTTCATGTTATACCTAGTAAGCCTTTTTGCACAGATTGTGCTTAACACATTTTTTAAATCGCGTTGGAGGTAACTCTAATATATCTTGAGGAATTTTGTTGTAGAACCTTATACAGTGCCCCATAAAGGATGTGTTAACTTTTGCAAGTCTAAATAGTGGAAATGACAATTTATGTTTATTTCTAGTATTAACATTATGATGGCCACCAACATTTTCGAAGTCTTTGATATTTTTTCTAACGTACATAATATTTTCATAAATGTATTGACATGATGTAGATCAGACTAGTGTAGATTTTTTTTTTTGTAATCTTGCCCGATCTCCAGGTGATAGGTTACGGGTAGCCCACGCATAGAGAGGGCTTTCGGAACGAGTCTCTGGTACCGGAAACTGGTTAGATCAGATTAGATAAGGTGTAGGATTTTGTTTTTTTATTCTTGGCCTATAGTTTCTTTGTTAGCTTCTTCACCACATAATCTATTAATTGTGAAACTTACAACTTTAACGTTCATTAAGTAATTATTTTGATTTTTTAATGAATAAAAATATGTGAATTGACTTAGTTGATTTATTAATTGTTCTGTAGAGAAAGTTTTAGATGGAGTAGGCTTGCCCAGCACCTATTCCATTCTGACAGCTTAGTCGGCCTAGCCCACAGGAAAGACAAGTCAATACGTGCGGAGCCAACCAAACCGCGGGTATGTTTTCCTTTACAGTTAGCGTGTGGTCTAAAAAACAGTGTCCCAGGCACTGCAGCGTCCGAGTGGTCCCTTCGCCCATCTAGTGTGACTGACGGTGCCAGTGGACGCTGTTTATATCATCTCATTACGTAGATGCAAAGGCCAAAGAGAAAGTTTTAACTATACAGGGTTATATTTAAAATGCGCCATTTCTGAAACGACTTAGAGATTGTGTTTTGTAACAACTTTGGTCTATTGTGTAATTACAGTTCCGTTTTGTACTTTTAAAGGTGTACGAGGTTCTATAAGGGTACTACAAAATGTAAACTTAATTACAATATAACATACATTTCAAACACACAACAACATATATACAATTGTCATGTTATAGTAGTATAGTACCGTGACGGAAAACATCGTGAGGAAACCCGCGTGTCTGAGGTGTTCACACATATCAGCGCTTGAAATTACCAATCCTCGGTGGGTACGCGTGGTGATTAAGCCCGACCTCTCTCTCTCTCTCTGAGAAAATGCCTGTGCCCTGCAGTGGGACTTCTATAGGCTGAGTACATAATAAACAAGGACCGGAATTCTTCATAGCAAAAATCAAACTGTCAGAGGGAATGACCAAAGTGTTTTATCGACTATGGATAAGTAAATGTCACTTAATGAGTAATTAACATGACATCGGTAGATTTAAAGCGATCATTTTCCGCTCATAAATGGTTCTTCAATAAATTAAGAAACCGGTTTATTCCGAAAACCAGGAACAAGTGAACATAGTCCATTCATTTTATAACATGGATACGTACTTAACTCAAGACAGTGACGAGGACCTCGAACACATAATTCCAGTCACCAATAATTGAAGGGATTTTATTTTAATATGGAGATGCAGGTTGCTTATCAAAGAGGTCAAATGTTACAGAATAATCGTATAAGTCGATATGCGATAATATTCCGTAACATTGATAAGTGGAGTTGTCGATAAAACAAATTGGTCATTCCCTATGACAATTTGATTTTTGCTATGAAGAATTCCGGTCCTTGATAATAAAACATCGAATTGTGAGCTGACACATGGTTTTTCCGTTCCCAGGACGAGCGCGACGCCAGCGTTCTGGACGCCAACCCCGAGGCGAAGGCTCTGCTGGAGATGGCCGGTCGCAAGCAGCACAGCGACGGCATCCGCGAGCCGCCGCCCTTATAATACACCCAGCTGCCGGTCACTGCGGTGCCCAGGTCCTAGACTCTACTTAAATACCAGTAGCTGCCGGTCACTGCGGTGCCCACGTCCTAGACTCTACTTAAATACACCAGTAGCTGCCGGTCACTGCGGTGCCCAGGTCCTAGACTCTACTTAAATACCAGTAGCTGCCGGTCACTGCGGTGCCCAGGTCCTAGAACCTACTTAAATACCAGTAGCTGCCGGTCACTGCGGTATCCAGATCCTAGACTCTACTTAAATACCAGTAGCTGCCGGTCACTGCGGTATCCAGATCCTAGACTCTACTTAAATACCAGTAGCTGCCGGTCACTGCGGTATTCAGGTCCTAGACTCTACTTAAATACCAGTAGCTGCCGGTCACTGCGGTGCCCAGGTGCTAGACTCTACTTAAAGACACCAGTAGCTGCCGGTCACTGCGGTGCCCAGGTCCTAGACTCTACTTAAATACCAGTAGCTGCCGGTCACTGCGGTGCCCATTCCTAGAATCTACTTAAATACCAGTAGCTGCCGGTCACTGCGGTATCCAGGTCCTAGACTACTGGCTACCGTTCGCTGCAGTATCCAGGTCCTACACTCCACTTACAATACCACTAGCTGCTGGACTGAACTGAATGCTAGCTCTTATCGTGCACGGCATAAGTGCGAGGTTTGATCTTTCGCTTCTTTACTGAATCTCGTTAAGCCATTTCGGACGTCTGGCGTATGTTAGAGTTCTAGTATTGACATACCCTGATGAGTAACTGTTGGACAGATTTGAAGACTGTCCGCATTAGAACGGGCCGCCGATCTGCGGGCGCGACGTTACAAACTAAAATAAACCTTAAATGCCTATAAATAGACAGATAAAAAGTTTATTTTACTGTTAGTGACTAAAAATGCTCGCGCAAAAAAAGCCCAGCCACGTGCGGTTGACGAGCACGATGCGGGAATAGATTTTGTTTTACTTCTATTGTAGTCTCTAACTTTGTAAGTATTATTCTTTTTGCTGCACTAACCCGTGCTGAGGACAATTTTAAAAACCTATTTAGAGGCTAAAAATTTCACCCATGCCGGGACTTGAACCCGCGACCTCTGGTTGACCGTGTAATAATCATGTAGGTACAGCGATATAATTCCGATGTACAAACCTAACTGCGAAGTGGGTCACTCGGGCTGCAAGTGATGTAAATTGCTTCGGTCAGATGTCGCCTGTACGTAATACAGAGAAGTTTGTAAAGAGGCTCAAAATTTCGCCGACGCCTATAAGCTCAGTTGGGAGAGCGCTGGCACGGTTAGCCAGAGGTCGCGGGTTCAAGTCCCGGCATGGGTGGAATTGTTAGCCTCTAAAAAGGTTTTTTAAAATTTAAGTATTATTTTAGATTGATATCGTGCCGCCTGCCCGTCGCCGGCCCGTGCTAACCATTGAGAGCTTTATGAACTGTTAGCTTAATTTTATTACGCTAATGTGAAATGTATTTGTAACAAGAATCCTACTGTGAAAACGCTTTAGCTGTAGCTTCGAAGGCTCGCAATCAATTGCATGATTTAAAATAGATGTGCTAACCAAAATTGACCTCTGAAGCAACGTGCACAAAGTTCTATTTACATTTCTTCTTATGCTAGCCTCGTGAATCTAACTACTGAGTGATTTTAGTTTAGTTGCTTCGTTTTATTGACTTGTTCTTGGTAGATGAAGTAATGTTCACAGCAATAATGAGTGTGCATTATACGGCGTGAAGTTTTAGTAGTGTTACAAATAGCTGCGAACCAGTCCAGTGTCGGATGCATGTACAGTTGCATCGACGCAGGCGCCTCTTTTCTATTGCCGGTTGCGGCTGGTTAAGGATGGCCGAAAGAAGAAGAAGAAAGAAGTGGCGTGCCTCTGGGCAGGCCTATGGCCAGCAGTGGGCGTATGTGGGCTGTTGTATTGTGTTAACGATAATTCGGCAGCGCGTTGTCTTGTGAAAGAAAGGTTGCGGTGTGAATATGGAAGAAGATACAATACAATACAAATAAACTTTATTTCTCCATCCACAAATAAGGTACAAAAGAGGTGGCACAATATGGCACAATCTGAAGCAATTTGTGGAAAGACTGAGTCCTAAACTAGATCGGAGATCTGTATCTTAGGATGCCAGGCCTCCCAAAAACTAGGACAGCCAAGTATGAAACATACTGTAGACCCTAAGTCAGTCCAAGTTAAAAATCGACGGAGAAATCAAATTAAAGAAAATATACAAACAAGAGAAAAATATACAAACAAAAGAAAATATACAAACACACAAAGTCAAAAGGGGTACTCATACTCATAACTCAGCCCCACGATTAGTTGACGCTTTAGGAATACCTATTATGTAGGTAACAGGGTTGAAATATCGCGGTGTGTAGGACGGTGCCTTTTTGGTGGTCCTGCTTTCACCAGTCAAATTCTGAATCATCATCATCAGCCTATGCTTGTCCACTGCTGGAGATAGGCCTCTCCTATAGCACGCCACTGAGCACGGTCCTCGGCTACTCTCATCCAGCTCTTGCCAGCCGCCCTGCGAAGATCATCGCTCCATCGAGTCTGAGGACGTCCCAAACTACGTTAACCGATCCGCGGTCTCCACTCGAGAACTCGTCTACGCCATCGGTTATCAGTTCTTCGGATAATATGGCCGGCCCACTGCCACTTCAGCATGCTAATTCGGTGGGCTATGTCGGTGACTTTGGTCCTCTGTCGGATCACCTCGTTTCGAATTCGATCTTTCAGAGAAACCCCGAGCATAGCCCTTTCCATAGCACGCCGAGCGACTTTAAATTTGTGGACCAGCCCCACCGTGAGTGTCCACGTTTCGGCACCATATGTCATTCTGAATTGTTGATATAATTAATATTTTACCCTTAGTCCGGGCGACTTTGTGAGAGAATGGAACGTTTTTTAACCAACTCTGTAAGTAGGTCATCAACCTTTCAGAATTCGGGTTGAACTAAATTAAGTATAGATCGTCACCCTTATATGTTCGTATTTACATTGTTAGACGCGCTATCTATGTCAATGTATATATCTCAAAATCTAGTTGTGTATGATGTGATAATGTATATTAAACTGTTGCTTCTAGTCGTCCACATGATAATAACGTCCATACGATATAATTACTTAGTATCGTTCCATGGTGATCGCTAAACCTATGGCTGTGTAGAGAGAGACCAACCTAACTAGTGCGAGTCAAAGCCGCTGCACACGACCGCGCTGCTGCTGCTGCGGCAGAGATTGTTTAAGAGCGTCTCGCTCGCACAATTTAACATATTTTTAATAATGTAATATGAGTAATTTTTTTGATAAATAAGGTCTGAGGGTGCGTAATAAAATTACGGACATTTTAAATATACTATACTTAATTTTTAGTGAAGAAAAATTGTTTTTGGAATCAAATTTTCTCAATCAAAAACTTCATGCAGAATAAGACACATAATATGCCTTGAAAAATCGCAACTTTATTCTCTACTAGCTGTGCCCGCGACTCCGTTCGCGTACATTTCGATTTTTACAAAGCATTTGTATGGGGGCCACGTCTTATCATAACTGGAGCTAGAATTTAAATAGCCTATCCTGTGTCCCAGATGTCTATATGTTTTTATACCAAATTTCATCAAATTCGGATAATTGGTTTAAGAGTTATGGAGGAACATACATACATACACACATACAGAAAAAAATTCTAAAAATCGTGAAATTAGTTTCAGTATCATATATTGAGCCTATAAACACAATATCTCTGAAAACAAACTAACTTACTCCATGACCGACCCTTACAGATTTATTATTAGTATAGATAGAGTATAGAAGATAGATAGATGAAACCCTCATACCACATTTATCAAACGTATTCTCATTTTATAAAAACCACTAAAATGATTAAATTGTGCGAGCGAGACAGCACGCCCCACGTAAGGGCGGCCTTAAGCTGAACGAACATTTGTCAGCATCGTACGCGCCGCGTCTACTGATGGTCGCGTACCTAAAGCCGTACGCCAATAATTTTTGCTTTTGTTCTTTCTAACCTCTGGGCACGGCACGCGCCGTATTTTGTGGCGTCATCAGCACGCGTCTCTCAATATTCTGATATACCTAGGTATATCGCGTTTTATGAAATGCTGCGCGTACGGTGCGGGTGAAATGTCCGAGGATCCATAAGATAACATAAACTATAATTCATTACTTTTAACACTGGGTGGCGCTGGCAGTATTCTTTATCGCATTATGGTTGTGTCTTTATGCCTTGAAAAGGTTTTATGATTTTATAATTCTTCTGATTTTCAACAGATCTTGACCAAATTTACATGGGAACACAAATGTATCTAAGGTGCCCCCCTTTTAACAAGTACCAATTCTGTTGAATATAAATAGTGGAAATTATGCGAAGGAGACATTATGAGAAGTGGACATTTTGCGAAAAGGACATTATGCAAAGGGGTAATTTTGCGAAGGAGACATTCTGAGAAGTGACCATTTTGCGAACGGTAGACATTTTGCGGAGTGCACATGTTGCGACTAAGCCAAATAAAAAAAAATATACCGACCAATAATTGGTAATTGGTCTCAATTATTGAGAACATCTTCCTTTCCAAGGCCGTCGGCGGAAGGGGGGGGGGCGATTGTAATTACAACAGTATCTTAGTACTCTATACATATATATTCTGTGACAGTACAGAGTCCAATGTGTAAAGCTACACGAGCACGAGCTGACAGAATGACAGACGCTAAAACAAAGGCGGCTGTGCGGGGGGCGCGAGCGCTGCGCGGTTACATGTTGCTTCCCCACTCCCCCTCTCCCGCTTCAACGACAGAGTAGAGCAGAGCGTAATTGAGCGTACGGAATATTAGGAGTGGAATTGGTAAATTCATTCGAGTTTCGACGTACGGGAATGATTGTTCAAGGCTTGAACTTCAAGCAAATTAACTCAAAGACTTAAGACTTTGGTTGCATTATATTTGGCAACTTTTTTAGAATCTCTAGGGGGGGGCAACTGCCCTTCCCTGCCCCCCCTTGGCGACGCCCTTGTTCCTTTCATTGAAGTGTGGTAAAGAATACGTCGTTTACGATGCTGACAAATATGCGTTATTTGAGCGCAACGCAAATCGTGGCATGACGCGACGATTTAGGAGGCTTATGTGCACAGTGCACTCGCATTAACATTCGCTTGTATGCATTCGTACGGTTGGTCTGTATAGGTATGTTCTGAGGTCTGTACTCGACATTATACGCACTCTATACGGCCATATACTTACTTAGTCTTATTAAAAAAAAATTATATATTTAAGGAGCTGAATAAGTCTTTAAATCAGGATCTCACTAAAGCGTGCTCTATAAAATAGAATCTATTGAGATTATTTTATGTGTGGACACAACAACTTAAAACATTCTATAAGGCTCAGAGCTCCTCAAACACGTCTCAGGAACTTCATATTTATAAATAAGACTGCTATTCTTTAGAATGTTATCATATAAAAAAATTCCCTTGCTTTTCGTACATAACTGAGTTACATTACTAGCAATGTATAAAGAAAAAATATTTTTAGTACAAAACTCAGTAATGTACCAAGAGAGAGAGTGGATGCTCCTGAGTTGCTCGGTAGGTTTTATTTAATGCTTACTCGGAGAACCTCCTTGGTTTAGTACAAGGTACAGCATTGTAACTGGTATAGTCAGTCCAACCGTTTATTTACCTTTTGACAGCTCAATTTAGTGATGTTCTTCGAAGTTACCGATTCGATTTTGTAGGATAATAGATTTGAATTAGGTTGAAATTTTAATCGATTGATTGCATTGCTATTTCGTTTTCATATTTTTATAGTTTGTCTATCTGAGCGTAATAAACTAATAACTACCCAACGAGTTTTCATATATTTTTTTTTTAATATTTAAACCTAATTTCTTATAGTATAGATCTTTCTAATAAGATAGGTTTATATTTTTATAGAAAATCAACTTGAATGGTCTTAGCTAAATAATGTACTCGTTATAATATTGCAGCAAAACATGTCGCATCACTATTGTGAAAAAATAAAGTTGTTCATGAAGTGTTACATTTCTTGCCTATGGTTTCTTGTCAAATAAATAAGGAACTTCATGTATGTGCATCTGTCAAAAGTTAAATAAACGATTGGACCGATAATAATGTGCAAAGAAGGTAGGTTTCTTGGTACATTACCCAGTTTTGTACTAAGAATATTTTTTCTTTATAGGTAAGTACTTATGTACGAAGAGCGATGTGAAAACATCTCCATTTTAAAGATCGTAGTTTACTGAGTGCCAATTCATTTGCTATCGAACGCTTGGAGGCACGTATTTTTAAACTATCTAAATAACCCAACTTTGGACGGAAATACCTATGTGATATTTTTTACTATCCAATATGATTTTACTTCGAACCTTTAGGCAGGTTTTGATCAACAGCCGGGGGTCGATTCAGCAAATGTTGCACGCGCTTGTCAAATCATTAGTCGATGTACGTCGTCTATGCTTGCAGATATTTGTATTTTGTAAATGTAAGTCGATTTATAGTGCCAATGTGTACCAACGCCATTATTTTTAAGTTATTAAGGTGCAGTCGACAGCAGGACCCTATTTCATAGCACTACAGTTCATAGTTTATTCACAGCGTCGTCTACTAACCTACAGAAGTCTTGGCTACGCATTTACACGCGTGCACTATGTTCAGTTGCGTTACGGGCGACTTTGCAACTTAAATGTAAAAGTTGACCTGCTGTCGACAGTACAGTCGAGAGCACATCAACCTTTACATACGTGCACTCTAATCAGTTAGGTTAAGGATGTATTTTCAACAAAAATATAAAGGTTAACATGCTGTCAACTATATTCTTTTTGTTGCACTAACCGGTGTTGAGACAATTTTTAAAAACCTATTTAGAGGCTAAAAATTCCACCCATGCCGAATTTTTAGCCTCTAAATAGGTTTCTGCCGTCAACTGTACATTGTCATAAATAAACTGTGAATTGTAGTGTTATTAAACGCGGCTGTTATCAACCATTTATCATTTTAGTTGCAAATTCGTAACGTAACCGAACGTGTAAGGGTTGATGTCCTGTCGACTGTATAGCCTTATAGCCTTACCCAAATATAATCTGATACATTGACGTTATGTCAACAGCATTCCTGAAGGTTGAATGCCAATACAGAAATTGCAGCGGTTATACGAGAATGTTGTATTTATCTAGATAAAAAAAAATTGACTTGAATTTTTTTATTTAAAAGATGTTTCCTAAAATTAGCTAGTCTCAATTTATTATGTTTATTTAAAAAAAAAGGTGAAAATGTTTCTTGATGTACTGTGGACAGCAGATCACCTTTTACATTTTTGTTGCAAAGTCGCCCTGAACTGAATACCGTGTACGTATGTAAAGGTTGACATGCTATCGACTGTCCTTACACAATGAACATTTTAAAAAGAAAAAATAAATATCGTCTTCAAAATTATTTATGTCGATTAAATCGAAAACCGAAGTGTGCAATAAAGTAAGCTTTTGTAGACATATGAAGCATATATCGCTCGGTAGTGTACTTTTACTCGTAAGATCTGTGTACAAAATGTATTTATTTAGTGGAATAAATCTTAATATAAACTATGCAACGCTTTTATTTTGTATCTTAGCCGTATTTGCATGTTGACAAATAGAGAAAAAAGTTATCTTTTAAGTTAAGTTAAGTTCATCTTCTAGACGAGTGGTTCCTCAACTGAAGGCTATAGGAAAAGCCGACCTCTTTTTATTTTACGTAACCCCTGACGGAAATGTTGACTTCGCATTAAATATTCGTGTTCTTCCACGTAGTCAAACTATTTTGTCAAACTGATTTGACCACGTGAAAAATTCGTTCCTCGTGGTCAAGTTAATGTAATGATCATTCTTTTTTTTTTTTTTCTAGCCCCAAAAAGGGCACCCTCCGGAGGACACGGGGGAGGGAGGTGGTGAATGCTCATGCATAACAGCACGGGCCCGGCCGTGCTGCCAATGTGGGACTCACAGGAAGTGCGCCTACCCACTAAACACCACCTGGGGGCTGGTTTGGTCCTAAGGACCCCTAAACCTACATCATGAGCGACCCACCTCGAAGCCGAGGAGGGCGCGCAGCGGAGCTCCTTAAGGGAGCGTCCGCTTGGGACGGCTCGTCACATCGTGACCGCGGATGATCATTCCTGTATAAGATTCTAAATGCCAAAAAGTACAGTCAAACCATAGTCAAACTATTTTGTCGAACTGATTATATAGTTCAATGTCAAGTGCAGTTACACGGCGAAATAGATGTCGGTTATTTTTTTAATAAATTAAGATAATTTGGGTAATTTGTTTGACTGTACTTTTTGGCATTTAGAATCTTATACAGGAAGGATCATTATATTAATTTGACCACGAGGAACGAATTTTCCACGTGGTCAAATCAGTTTGACTACGTGGAAGAACTCAAATATTCCGAAGGCACCGCCACTGTCCCATTAAGCCTACATTAGGTAATCCAAAATAATGTTTGTAGCTGAGGAATTATTTAACAGTGAAATAATCCAACGATGCGGAACCAAATAAATGATGCAACAAATAAATGATGATGATGATGATGACGACCCCAGTGACTTTTCCACGGAACCCACTAGGAATCGCCGCTGTAGCTAGACCAGGCCCTTGTCGCAGTAGTTCGGTTTTAATCTAGTCCGGTGACCGGACTGGTGGAACTTTGCGTTGCAGTGATTTATTCCGACTTCCGGCCTGTAAATGACAGCGAAATTTGTCGGGAATGGTCAAGGCGTCAAATGAAAACACATTAGGGTTGTCATAACATAGCATATGTTTAATAAAGAAATAAAAGATAACTCATCTTGAGAAACTAATTCATAGGTACCTAATAAATCCTAGTAAATCCAGATAATTTAAATTAAAGAAAAAAAAAACAAGAACACTCATGAACATATTAATAAATTTCGTCACAGACTCACAAATATAATATAGGTACTACTTTTTTGTAAAGCTTTTTTTAATTATCCATGATGAATCTAGTCAATGGATCTACTGGGTAAAATTTGGTAACCCTGTGATTATTGACCATTCCGGACTTCCATTTACAGGCATGACCAAACCGGACTAATTAGGCTTGATGAAGTCGGAATAAATAAAATTTCGGTGCTGCTAAACAACCGAAATATTAACCTTGCTGGTTCGGTCTCTGGACCAAACAACCGAAAGTGCCGAGCTTTCAGGCCCAGTAGTCCGGCTGTAAGAAGTCACCGAACTACCCAGTCTGAAAGTTAGGTTACCGGACTAAACAATCGAACTACTGAGACGAGGTGGTGGGAAGGCGCACCCGGCTTGTCAAGTGTGTTACCAATGGGAGCGAGTTCAGTATTATCCGGCAAAATATCTATGCACCAGCCACCGGCAGACCGCCATCTTGCGAGGTACCTAGATATTTCGACGGGTTGTACATAAATGAAATAATTTTATTGGTTTGACGTTTTTTTTTTTGTGAAACCAACCATCAGTTACGCTGTCACTTACTATCGCCAATCAGCGTTCACGTCACGCATGGCGCACAGAATGAACCAACTACAGAGTGATTTACTCTGCAGCACATCCTGCGCTCATTTCATTTTGGTGAACACAAATCGAGAGGACTGTGGGCGTTATGGAGTGTGAAATTTGTAGGAAGAACTACTTCTACGGTTTTTGTCCAGTATTCCGCAGCTTGTGTCGCGGCACACTAGCGTAACGCTGTTGGTGTGCCTCGGAAAACGGAAAGTTTCTGACAAAAACGGTCGTTTTTAGCAGAAATGCTACCTTTCACTAGGTTCAGCTTGGCCCTGGGTTCTAAAAATAGCTAATATGTATGGAGATTTCTGGGTTTACTATTATGTACTGAGATTTCTGGGAGAAACTTTTCTGCAAAAACTGATTATAAAAGATTGTTTTCATTGGTAGTGCTAGTAAGCCCCTTAAATACCTTCTCTACGTTATAGTTTATATAGATTTTGAATCTTTGCATCTACGTACATGTGAGATGATTTTATACACGGTCCAGTGGCACCTTCACTCACACTAGATGGATGAAGAGACCACTCGGACGCTGCAGTGCCTGGCACATTGTTTTAGATGGAGAAGGCTAGAGAAATATAGAGAACACTAATATTACATCTGTGTTGGCAAGCAATGTGGTGTATCTCTGACATTTCCCGATTTACATTTTACTTGCAAAATTTTTATAATGCTATCGACTGATATGCTATGGATTTCAATAAAACGAATAATAATATTTTAATACTATTTAATTTATTACTTTCAAAAGGCAAGTTACAGGTTATCTCAACGTTATTTCCGTATTATTCATATACGTATTCATATTATATACCTAACACAAGTACCCAGGTACCTATTATGTATACACATTTTGTCTTAAACTATATCAACACAAATATATCGGTTTGTACAATGAATATCACAAGAGCGAAATTAATATCGATTTAAAGCTATTTATAATTATTGTTTTAGTTCATCTATGGGAAACTGAAAATAAAAAATAAATACAAAAATATTTATTCAGTCCAGTAATGTTACAGCATGTGCTGCAGAACCCGGTTCTATGCCACTATTTCTATTAGGTACTAGCTGTCCCGGCGAACTTCGTAACGCCACAGAAAACGTTTGTATGGGAAATAGAAAAGGGCTGTTTTTAGGGTTTTCCCGGAAATTATTCGATTTTTTCTCGCCTTTTAAACCTGCCCTAGACCTCCACGAACATTTCAAGACATTTCATAAATCCGTTCAGCCGTTCTCGAGTTTTAGTGAGACTAACGAACAGCAATTCATTTTTATATATAAGAAGATAGATTTCTATTGATAGAAATACTGGGACAGATTCTCCGACTATTTCCAAAAAAATCGGCATCACCTCTCTTATGTAGACTTGCACGTTTAAACTATTTATTTATTTCCTCTTTACATAAAACCTCTTGAACACAGTAGTAATTGACTGTCATTGAGTGTTTATTTTATTCTGTTGATTAAATTCTCAATATCTCTTTAGAATTAAACAAATAACTGCGTTTTTTGCCGCAATAGAATGGGATATAATTCGGAAAAAAGGCTAATCCCACTTTTTGTATTTTGTATTTCCATGGAAATAGTAGGATACACCCCAGAAGCCCACCAAGTGAGTATTAAACCTGTGTCTGGTGGGTCCCGCTCTTTCAGCTGGTCTTGAGACACAATACCAGTTGAAGCTGTTGAAGTAGATCTCTTAGGGTAATAAATAAAAGGGTAAATAGAGTAGGGTAAATTGCACGCAACATAAGTATATTTAAGTTACTTACTTTTCCTGATCGTGGCCGAACGTTACATCCGGCCCTCTCCCCTCTTACTGAGATTTGTTGAAATATAGAGGAACCTACGAATAAAAAATAGGCACAGTCACTGTGAAATGTGTCAACCTCTTGGAGCCCCTTAAAGGAATGGGTACTGTTCAAAACCGAACAAAAATCCTCCTTCGGCCAGAACCGCAGACCTTACATGATGTTCAGGCCCAAGTGCCTGTGATGATGTTATAGGCAAGAAGTTTTTGTTCCGCAGTGTTGCTTTAATTTTTCCTTTTTGTATAGCTGTATCACAGCTGTATAGGTACCTATCTACCTACAAAACCACTTCGATCGACCACCGCCAAAGTAGTTTGTTAAATTAGTAATAAAAGACCGAATTAAAGTCTTATATCTGACACATGAGGTTTGGTGACATTTTGCAGGACCTCCCCCCCATTTCGATCTCACGTAGTTAATAGTTGACGTCCCCTAATATTTATTAGCTTAAGCTGCTAATGCTGGGCCCGTAAAGTCTATTGTGATCAAGAAAACAACCATTTGTTGCGCATAAAGTTAAACAAATGGTTGCAACCAATATTATGTTGTTTTTAGTTTTTTGCACTGTGGTTCTTTCGCGCAACAAAACAATCCTTTCCTGCTACGCGCAACAAAATAACAATTTCCTAGTTTGCGCAACCAAATCACCATTTCCTACTATGCGCAATAAAATAACCATTTCTACTATGCACAGCAAAATAACCATTTCCTACTATGCGTAACAAAACCATCATTTCCTACTATGCGCAACAAAACAATCATTTCCTACTATGCGCAACAAATTGACCATTTTCTACTATGCGTAGCAAAATAACCATTTCCTACTGTGTGCTACAAAATAATATTTTCTACTATGCGCCACAAAATAACCATTTCCTACTACGCGCAACAAAATAATAATTTTCTAATATGCGCAGCAAAATAACAATTTCCTACTATGCGCCACAAAACAACCATTGCTTACTATGCGCAACAAAATAGCCATTTTTTACTATTTGTAGCAAAATAACCATTTCCTATAGAGCACTAAAAACAACCATTTCTCTTTTACACGAATGTGCGTTAACAAATATTACTAAAGCATATAAAAATGGATATAGTATTATTATATACTATTTTACAGTTATTAATCACAATAAATAATACAACTAACATTATATTTAATAACATTACTTATTTTTTATTGCAAGCGACACGATATTATTTATTTACTTAATATTAAAATACACTACCTAAGGAAAACTATTGTTATACATTTATGTAACGGGTTTAAAAACCATTGTATTTTTTTGTCATATTTTATGAGATCTGCATATATTAATATTATTCTGTCATATTATATTTTACGATATTTTACAAAAACAACGGAGTTCAGTGGATAATCCCTTTAAATCAATGCAAATACATGAAATCAAATAAAACTGGTGCGAGTAATTGAAATAACTCTAAACCTGAAAACCGTTTCTCCGCTATCACTTCCATTTTAACCATTCTGTGGTACCAAAATATGTATGTAGGTATTAAAAGACACCGGCCAAGTGCGAGTCGTACCCGAGGGTTCCGTACTACTGTAAATAATTTTAATATTACGTCACAGAAATGTTTTCTCTCACATAGTTCGGGACCGTTAGCGAGAGTCCGGCTCGCACTTGGCCGCTTCTTATTATTTGTTATAATATAGCGAAAGCCCTACAATTACACCATATTTGACATTTGTATACATATATTTCCGTTCATACGATAGAGCAAAAAATCCCATTCGCTCCCTTTGAGAGAAGGCCTGTGCCCTACGTGGGACGTAGATCGGCTGCGCTATTGAAAATACCCTCACTTGAACCTTTTTGTATTTATCATTATTTGTAGTCTGTGAAAATATCAACTGGGTCGTGATCGTGTCAAGCAGAAACATTTTAACCCACAATACGTAACTTGCGAGTTTTTTATGTATTAAATTATTTTTTTCTGTTCAGACGTACTTAATGTTCTAGTGATTACAGAAATAAAACGTCTGACCAAAAGGTGCTTTTCTCGCAAGTTACGTATTGTGGGTTAGAATGTTTCTGAGTAACACAATAAAAAAAAAAAATAGAAAAATATATACAAAAAGACTTATAACTTAGACGGACAGACGTAGGCACATTATTAGGGTTAACGTTGGCACCCTTCGGGTACTGAACCCTAAAAGTTACAATCGCACGGTGCCTTCATTAGTAGACCCCTCTCCAAACGCAGCATTGATATTGCGGGCTGTTTCTGCCGCGTTAGTTCCGCGTCGGAACTCGTATTCAAAAATCACTCGAATTTTCGCAGTATCCATCTTTCTTGTCTAAATTGAATAACAAAAACAATTGAAAGTCGATATTCAAATGTTTCACATTTTTTAAAAAAAGAACATCATAGAAACCATTTGAAAAAAGTTTCATTCGAAAACCTCAAACCATGAAGATTCTATGTCAATTCAAAGAACCTATTGCAATAAAATGGCAATTTCATACTTTAACCCCTAATATATTATAGTAAGAATTTAAATTATTAATTTTTTTTGTTAATAAAATTGAAGTTAGAACAATTTGCATTTTTGCTAGAAAGTCGCGAGTAGCTAAATAGTGTAGAACACTCAAAAATAACGACACCTAAGTAAATAAAATAAAGATATAAAAATGAATAAAAATATTTTTGTATCTCACTGTACCATTTTGAGTTTTGAGACCAAACGGTCTAATCGTAAATAGACCGTTAGGTCTCAAAACAATGGTACACTCGGAAATATATTCTATATGTTATAAAATATATTTTTTTATAACTGACCAAAATAATAAGAATGCACATGGTACCTATAATTTAGACGAGGTGAGGAAAGAGTGTCTGAGGTGTTCACATACCTCAGCGCATGAAATTGCTAACCCGCGGTGGGCACGCGTGGTAATTAAGCCAATACTCTCTGAGAGAAGGCACGTGCCCTACAGTGGGACGTATATAGGCTACATAAAAAAATGAAGACGCACAAGAATTTTATTAGAATAAATTCCAGGAATCTTGAAAAGCAAAACCATTTTAGGACTAGTTTTATTTCAAAACATTGTACTTAAAAAGTTTTCCACGTAATCCAATTCATTTAGAAATACGCAGCAATTTTTACATCGCATGCACTTTGGTAGAACAAAGACAACTAAAACTTCAACGCAAGAGGAAATGTATGAGATTATCACCGAGTGTCGCTTTCAAACTTGCGGCACAAAACAGCAAATATTTTATATTATAAATATTTTAGAGTCCGCGAACATTCAAAAACAAATACTAGTCAAGGGATTTATTTTAATAAGAAAATAAATACATTTATGCTTCGCGGTTTCAAAAATGTTTGTTTATGGAGACTGGAAGACTGACTAACGTATATAACTACATATTCTTCGTAAGTTAATAACTGCCACAATTGCTTTTACTAGTGATAGTGACAAAAGTTCAGCGAACTATTAACTCAAATTATGTCAAATCATATCACCATGAATGAACGCTAGGGCAGCAACTTTGAAATCCAAACTCCAAACATATTTTTGCGCTTTCAAAGTGGTTTTTAGTTTTGAGTAGAAGGGGGCATAATGGAGAACTTGCATAAAAAATATATTAATCTCATTGGAGAGTCTTTCTCTCATCAATATCTGATCAGAGTCTCATCAATATCTGAGTACTATACTTATTAGAAAATTCATCGTTTTCTAATAAAGATAATACTTAGAAATATTTAATCGTTTAGAGAATTCAACGAATAATTAAATCTATATTTTCACGGTTCCAAAAGGAAAAAACAGAACCCTTATAGGATCACTTTGTTGTCCATCCGTCCGGCCGTCCGTCCGTCCGTCCATCTATCTGTCGAGACCCTTTATCTCGGGAACGCGTGGAGGTATCGAGTTGAAATTCTAAGTTAACGCACAAAAAAGATACGGCCGTTTATGCCGAAAAAAAACGAAAATTTCGACACTGAAGGGAATGAAAATTTATAGGATACTTTTTGTTCACATATGACTATGAAATTTGGCAAGTAAAATCGTCTTATACTACAAGTACGGGCAAAAATGTGAAAACCATACATTAGTAATTAAATCATAAAAAAATAGTCTTTGAAGTTACTGGACTATTTAAAATATTATGTAAGTACCTACAAATTTGTGCGGAACCCTCGGTGGGCGAGTTCGACTCGCACTTGTCCCGCTTTTTTGCTATTAATTTCATTAAGACCAAGTCAGTAAAAAATATTTTTATCGTTTTTTTTATGGCACTCCACTACGTTTGAAGCAAGTTCCCCATTTTATCACGAGAGAACCGCCCTTTCGACAAAATTTAGAGTAATGACAAGTTTTTGGAGGCTAATATTTCTAGTATGTAACGTCTATTTAAAGTGGACGTGCAGCGAACGACTCGACTGCATCGAACGAGCAAATTTTAGTATGTAATACTATACTCCGTTCCACGAGTCGAACTCCAAGCGAACGAAATACTCGCATCTCATTGGACAATGCGCGCGGCTAGAGATAAGCGAAACAATAAGCGAGGATGGTCCGCTGATGAAGTGGCCATTGAAGGTCACGCGCATTTACCAATAGGGCGCACATGGACGATTTTCTTTGGGAGCTCGTGGAATGGAGTATATGAGCCTCGCTCACCGGCTGGCTAACAACAGAGATTGTGCTTGCGATTTCCACTAGAGGCCACCGTACATTTGTACAATTGTCTTCAATTTTCCAAGTTTACGATGTCCTTGCCTGGGGTATCCTAATTTGGGACCAGAACAAGTGATTGTATTGTGTGGAAGTTGTTGTTATTATTATTTAGAAGGCTCGAAGACTTGATGCGGGCGATCCGTTTGGGACAGATAGGTGTGCGTTTCCCTTATTGTACTTCCTAATGGGTTTACGGATTAAAACTAAAATAACTTATATCTATGAAGGCAAAAGCGTAGCTTATTTAATACTGATTTTCATCACGTTTTTATTTGTGAAAACACGATTCCCCTAAAACACTCTTCAGAGGCAGTTTAAATAATCTGTGGTTAAATAGTCTGTCTCTCCCTTTACCACAGACTATTTATACTGCATCTGAGGAGTGTTTTAGGAAGAGTGTTTTTATAAGTAAGACTGTTAGGTTTGAACTATATTTAAACACAAAAATTGTACAACTTAAATAGTGTTTTTCGGCGGTTAATTCATTTAATAGTATTTAAATTATCTGTATTTCAATTAACATTTATTGCGATACATTATTGTTATTCCTTACAGTGTTTGTCATGGGCAGATGTGAATTTTTAGTAGTTTTTTCTTTGTTAAGGCAGTATATCTATTATAATATGAATAATTGCTTTACATTTAATAGGCAACGATATTATAATATCGTTATTGCTAGATCGTACCACTCATTGGTAGGTTATGGGCCAGTTTCTGAATTGAGAATTTCGCTAAGTAAATAGTTAAATGTAGAAATCAGAAATCAATAATTTATTTCAACGAATTGAAAGTATTTACATTCTGTACTATGTTAGCCGCTGCCTTCGGGCCGTATTTGTAGTGGAGAAAAAGGCCGCGGGAAAAATGAACTCCACTCTGACCATCTTTTCTCAAATAGAAGAAGAAGAAGAAAGACATTTATTATACCAACAAGATACATCACAGAAACAAAATAAGCAGGTAAGTAACATAATATGCACAACAACAGAAAGAAAACTAAATACACAACAGACTAAACGAGTAAATAAAACAGGACCATAGATGTAGCTTGTGGTGTATCTACGTTGCCACAAAAGGCAGCTGACTCAGCGTTGTGCTGAGGAAATGATCCCTCAGCGCTGATATTCAGTGACAGTGCCTACGGTAACCCATAATTGTACTACGGAGTGCGTCATCATCTTAATCTTAATACATCAGAGCCTTAGGATATGATTCCGTGATTGGCATCAATAAATTTAAAAGCCAAGTGCAGTGTAGTGCTGAATTTCTCGGAAAAGAGCGGGACAGAACGTGACTTCATTACTTAGTGAAATTCTCAATTCAGAAACCGGCCCCAAATATCGGCACACGGCTTATAAATAAGTTTTAGATATATTAGACTTCTACTATGCTTCTTGGTGTCAAGAATTTGTGATTTATTTTACACGTCATAGTTTGATATGTGAGACATTATTACAAGTTTTTAACTGGAAAGTTATTGCTACTAAAAATGTTCCTATTATGTAATAAATTTTTAGGCAAGTTTTAAAGACTAGCTATTAATATCATGCTACGTGAGATTCTACGTTAACTCGGTATGTTTAAAATTAGTCCACGTTTCTTCACTTAAAGTACAATTCCAATAACACAAATCGGCCCTATGATTGTTAAACTATCGATATATACTATTGAGGCCTTATAATCATATATTTATTTATATTTATATATAAAGGCGATATATCCCTTGTAATGCTTTGAGAATTGCGGTTTTTTGACTTAAGGATAAATTATATTAATGTGTGACTTACGCCACAGATTACGCGTAGGTCAATCAGAGATTACTTCCCCTTATCAGACAAAAGTATGCCTTATTCAGCTTACATTCAAGGTACATCATCAGTTGTCTCGTGGTAGGCTAGCAACCGCCTAGACAAAGACACGCAAGCGATTCGTAGTGTTCCGGCGTGATGTCTGATGACGTCACATCTAACAGGCAACCACGTGAATCTTATACTTGGGTTACTGTAAAAACCGACTTAAAAACACTACAGCACTAAAAAGTTAAAAATAATTTTAAATAACACCTTTAAATTAGAAGTATGTACACATGTAGGTATTGTAGAAGTATAATTTGTAGTCGGTGCCCAGTTTCATGACCAGGACATATATTTTGGGTACCGACTACAATTTATACTTCTACAATACTTACATTTATACATACGAGTACTTCTAATGTAAAGGAATTATTTTAAATAATTTCTAACTTATTAGTGCTGTAGTGTTTTGAAGTCGGTCTTTATAGTAACCCAAGTATAAGATGTCACGTGGTTGCCTGTTAGGTGTGACGTCAACAGGCATCAGTTTTTATTTTTTATTTAAAGTTTCTTTTTCTATTTTAGTGGTGGAGCGGGAGAAAAGAATGCCGATGACCTAACTTTCCAAAACATTTAATCGCTGTGTTCACGCTCAAATCTGGGTGGTTTGAGAGCCGCAGTTATGTAATTAGTACAATAAAGTATGCCATCTATTTAAACCATTACTTTTGAGTAAAGAAAAAAAAAAATGGCTGAGATATCGTGTTTGGAGTTGAGAAGTCTCGTTTCGAAAAAATTCGCGATCAATTACGGAACAATCATCCGCGGCGCGTACGCAACGCTCTGGCTGGCCACTACTGGTTCTCACAGATTCGAGTTTGTGTATTACAAACTAGCGCATTCGATAGCTATTGTTAAGGCATGTTCATTTTGCTATGGCTCTCAAACCACTCAAAATTCACGGTGACCCAAACAACACGTTTTTAGATATAATTTTGGATTGAATTGGATTTTTGAAATTGCAATAAATCGTCATTGGCATTCTCAGGGTGACTGAACTATAGGCGTTGTCTTTACTTTCAGACGAGACAGAAGGCCAAGTGCGAGCCTGACCTACTTAAAACAAACAACCTTGGGGGTCGTCCATTAATCACGTGATGTTAACTTATCAAACCCCCGTCCCCCTTTCGAGTCTCACGTGATTAATGGACGACACCTTATGTACAGGAGTTGAAGGTTCAATATCGCTTGTTCTCCGTCTCAACGCCTGCGAAATCACCTCTGACGGTCTCTTAAAATAACAGACCATACGCCCCGGAGTAGAAGGCTTAATATCGCTTGTCCTCCACCTAACGCCTGCGAATTCACCGCAGATTGTGTCTGACAATAACAGACCTTACGCCCCAGAGTTGAAGGCTAAATATACATTGTTCAAAGTCCGCGAATTTGCCGCGGAGAGTCTCTCGAAATAACAGACCTTACGCCCCGGAGTAGAAGGCTCAATATCGCTTGTTCTCCACGCCAACACCGGCCAGCCGATCGCACACCGCTTCCAGCTGGGCGTCCAGCATAAGTGACGCGATCTGATCGTCTGTGAGCATCTCCATACTGCCAATGTGAGAAGAGGGGTTCAATGGTACCAAATAAACGTTTTCTATTCTATTCAGTGGGTAGAGGACAAAGCGAATTTAGGGGTCGTACAGTAAGATATTTAGATAAGATAAGTTTTTTTTTTCTGTCCGCAAAATACATTCACACACGAAAACAACATTGAATAGGTAAATGATACACAGCAAAAGAATGTACTATTTGTGGAAAGACTGGTACCTAAACTAGATCAAAAGATCTGCATCTTAGGTTTCCAGGCCTCCTGTACTACAAAAGATTGGTATCATATTCGAAGCGTCACCAGCATAAGGTACACGGTATTATACAGTAATCAGGTAATGTTTCTTTGGAGACTTTTAGGCCCCCTCCTGGTGATACGTGGTCAGTTTCCAGACTACGAAATCACGTGTATTTTTGACGTGAAACGTCTTTCAGTTTAGTAGTAGTGTGTCTTAGCATGCAACGATAACACGTCGCCTCGGTGACGGCTGTAACGCTGTAATTGTAACTGCGTGTCGTGTGCAATTCATTTACATATCGTTGAGTAGAGCAAATCCGCAATTGGGTATTTGACAAAATATCAAATGAGTTACTTTTAAAACGGAATTTTGTATGAAAATACTAGCTTATGACGTCACATTTCAGAGCACTCTTTTTAAAAATTGTAATAACTAGTAATCGACAAAAAGAGATACATTTTCCGAGATATTTTGTAATTTTTGTTTTAAACGAGCATATGAAAGAATTTATTGTCGATCGTGTCAAATACCGTATTACTCAGATCTTTTTGAATCGCGCCGCTAGATGGCGCCAGTGCCGAGTAACACATTGCGCAGTTTGAGCTAAAAAATAAGGCTTGCTTATAGACGTTTCAGCTTAAACCAATGGTCGTGTAACTCGACACAGCTCCACCTTCTTTTTTGGTACAAAATATCTTAACAATTATACAGGTAGTTATGATTTAATTTGATTCTGAAAAACTGAAATTGATAAGAACCATGATAATCACCACCCACCACCAGGTTAGAAAGTCCAGAGAGACATTACATGTTGTTTCTGACAAGCACAAATTAAACAAAGGAAAGGCGTAACCGGTTTAGAAACTCTCTCTTCTGTGGTATCTCGTGGTTTACCGAATCATCTTCGACCCCCATTACCGTCTATATTTAATTTTGTGTGAGCGAGAGATACATACTTACTCAGTCCCTTTCTCAGATTAACTGTGCCAATACCTGACCTGGCAAGGCTGTCGGTGTCGGAGTACCGCTCGGAGCTGGAGGTCCGTAACTACACTGACCCCACTCGTATTTCAGGTGGGTCAGCATAGTTACTGACCCACCCGCATCCATCGCTCTAGTGAAAACAGGTCACTTCTACACAGGACTCAAGTTGTTTCAATCAATAAAGCTAGCATGCTCAATTGGTGACATGTCGAGCATTTCATAATTCAAGGGCCGACCTGGCGAGGCTGTCGGTGTCGGAGTACCGCTCGGAGCTGGCGGAGGAGCCGTCGCGGGGGGAGGGCGCGCGGCGCGGGGTGCGGGGGGCCGACTCCGAGCCGCGCCGCTCGCCGAACAGCGAGAAGCCCGGCGTCGGCCGGAAGCCTGGAAGCGGACACCAAGGCCGGAAGCCGTGACTTTTTTGTCTTCATTAATGAATGTTTAATTAGCATGTTGTTAAATAAATGTCTCAGTAAAGTGGCAGTGGGCGGGGCACATAGCACGCAGAACTGATGGCCGATGGGGTCGAAAGGTTCTCGAATGGAGACCACATATCGGCAAGCGCAGCGTAGGACGACCAGCCACAAGATGGACAGATGACGTCATTCAAGTGGCAGGAAGGCGCTGGATGCAGGCCGCTTCCAACCGGTCTTTTTGGAAATCCATGGAGGAGGCCTATGTTCAGCACTGGACTTCTTGTGGCTGAATGATGATGATGAACACAATGATTAGAAAGAGTATCTATTTAGTATTCGTACCTTTTTAAATTCCGCGGGAAAAAAATAAAGTCGCGCCTGAAATAAATCTACCCATCACTCCGAGCTGCGCCGCTCGCCGAACAGCGAAAAGCCCGGCGTCAACCAGAAGCATGGAAGCGAACACCGGGCCGGGAAGCCCATACTATGCAGAATTACGGAAAAAATGCCGATGAAACCCCAATCGTCTTTAGGATTGCTACTTTTACAAATCTACCGTAAACTTTGAAACTGATAGTAAGTGATTTTTATGATTTCCATTCTTTTTAAAAAAAGCTTTAAATGTCGTAAGTTTAAATCAAACATCCTAGTTTCCATTCGTCAGTGCCAAGTTCCAGAGTCTCACCTTGAAACATCTCCTTGACTTTCTCGCCGGTGTCGTGCAGCAGGGCGTCCAGACTCTGCCGCCGCCCTTTCTCCACCTCCGCCCTTCAAATAATAATTTAGAGCTCTCTCTGTAATAATTTAAAATACAGAGAACTGCGGTAGCGGAGCGGTAGAACGCCGTCTCCTCATTCGGGAGTTCGTGGGTTCGAATCCCGGCATGTACCAATGACATTGTTTGCTTCATCATCAGCCATTTGACGCCCGCTGCAGGACATAGGCCTCCCTCATGGTTTTTATAATCATGAGGGGTTTTGCCATGATCGACACGCTTGGCAGGCGTGGCTTTAACCTAACTGCAAAGTGGCTCACTCGGGGCTGCAAGTGATGTAAATTGCTTCGGCCAGATGTCGCTGCCTGTACGTAATACAGAGAAGTTTGTAAAGAGATTCGAAATTTCGCCGATGCCTGCACTTGCCCACTAGCTCAGTTGGGAGAGCGCTGGCACGGTTAGCCAGAGGTCGCGGGTTCAAGTCCCGGCATGGGTGGAATTTTTAGCCTCTAAATAGGTTTTTAAAATTGTCCTCAGTACGAGTTAGTGCAACAAAAAGAATATAATAAACATGGTTTCATAAGTTTTGTTGTCTGTCTAATCGCGACGTCAATCGCGATTGGCCCCGTTAAATGTAAATAACTTCCACACAACACGATCACTGATCCTGGTCCCAAACTAGGATACCCTGTGCGACGGTAACCAGGCAAGGACATCGCACACATGTAAATACACCCGACTGAGGCAATTTGTACGAATGTACGGCAGCCCCCAGTTGGAATCGAACCCACGACCGGCATGGTAACCCGACGCGACGCCGCTATCCCAACGAGGCAGTCAAATGTACAGCTAAATCTCACCTGAGCCTGGCAGTCCGATCGTGTCCGGCGATGATCCGCCGCGGGGAAGCAGCGGACACCCGGGAGGGCTCGAGGGGGGAGCGGGGCGAGCGGGGGGAGTGCGGGGACACCGGGGACGACTTGTCGGAGCTCGAGCGGGGCCGGAGTGAGCACTTCTCGAAGCTCACCTGGCGAATGGCGAAAACGTGAGAATGAATTAATGAACGTTTTATTTATTTTGGCACCCTAGCACGTACTCACAATACCGTAAACTCACGCCTGTACCCGAGAGGGGTAGGCAGAGACCAGGGACTGCCACTTGCTACGATCCTGACAGATCACTTTCGCTTCCTCAATATTCATTAGTCGTTGCATGCACGCACGCCGGAGAAAGGAAATTGAGAAAGGAATGTTGCGTTGGTTTGGTTGTCGAGAGTAAGAAAGATTGACGCAACAAATATATCGAGCGAATGTGAATGGAAGGGCCAGCAAGGGTCGTCCCAGGCGGACATATTTCGACCAAATAGGGGATGTATTAGAAAAGGGCAAGATAAAAAGTATTTGAAACCGGCGTGCGTGCATAAAACGACTAATGAATGTTGATGAAGCGAAGGTGATCTGTCCGGCTCGCGGTAAGTGGCAGTCGTAGCGGAGCGGTAGAACGCCGGCTTTTCATTCGGGAGGTAGTGGGTTCGAATCCCGGTACGTACCCGGTATGTCTGAGGTGTTCACATACCTCACCGCTTGAAATTGCCAATCCGCGGTGGGCACGCGTGGCGATTAAGCCCATACTCTCTCTCGGAGAGAAGGCCTGCGACGGTCAACTACGGAACCCTACAATGCGCGTGATCCGACACACACCTGACCGTTTGGGGTCGTCCATTAATCACGTGATGTTTTTTATCTACTTTTAGACCTCCCTTCCCAGCTGGAGATCCTTCCCTCTTCCCCTTTCGAGCCTCATCGTGATTAATGCACGACCCTTTTTAGGGTTCCGCAATCAACAAGGAACTCTTATAGTTTCCCCATGTCCGTCCGTCTGTCTGCCTGTCCACGGCCTAGCTCAGATATAAATAGTACTAGAAAGCTGAAAAGCATAGACATACATATTAATATCACCGACAAAACGGTATAATAAAATCTAAGAAAAAAATTTTCGCATACCTCTAAACATAAATTAGGGATGATTTTTTTTCTCGTCTGTCCCATAGTATGGTGTATCGTTGGATAGGCCATTTAAAGGGCAGAAGCACATAGAACGAAGTTGAAAGGAAAAATATCACTGCTAAGAACGAGTAATGGTCAATCAAGGAAAACTTCGTACAAATTCCACTGACAATAACTTTGATGAAGGTGTTAGTTGTGTAAAGCGATCAAGAAACCCCTCCTTCTACGGAACCCTATACTGCGCGTGGCACGCACTTGGCCGGGTTTAGCTACTCTCACCTCTTCAGGACTGGAATAGTCCAGATCGATCTCAGTCCAGTTATCGTCAGTGGGCAGGCAGTCGGCTCTGCGCAGCCACTCACGCACATTGTCGTCGGCCGTACGCGCTGCGTCCGCGCACAGTTCCGTTAGTTTTTCGTCACTAGCTTGCGTGTCGCCGTCGTCGGTTGGCGGCGAGTGCTTTATATCTGCTGGGAAAGATGAAAATACTCGGTAAGTATTAGGTAAAATACTGGGTAAGTAAAATTAACATTAGTACAGTTGCATCTTCCGGGAAAGCTTAATGCACTAGGTAAATACTGGGTCAAATACTAGGCAAGTAAAAATTGCATAGTGCAGTTGTATATGCTGAGAAAGATGAACATATGAAATGGTTGTTGTGAGTTTTAAAAATTATATTTTGGAGTGACAATATACAAAATAATTCTGCTGAGAAAGATAAAAATACTAGTTAAATACTGGGTTAATTACTGGATAAGTAAAATTAACTGAGTACTGAGTAGTTATATATGCTGAGAAAGATAAAAAAGTACTATGTGAGTACAATTGATAGATGTCTACTTAAACAGCTGTTTAATCCTGGGTAGAGCGCCGCATCAAAAGTTGGATGTGATATCAGCTACTGATCCACTGTGCTCGGGAGTACTTCCCAAGGCTGGAAGTATTGCTGGCAGCGTTCCCAACATCGCAATTAACTGGACATTTTGAAATAACCTAGGACTTTAATAGTTTGCCGCTAACAACGGCCGTTTGTGGCAAAAATGCTTTAAAATTCTAAAATTGCTATCCAAATTATTGATTGATTGCAAATGATTTTTTAATACAGTTGCTCAAAAAGTGGCGTATTGCAGGGACGTATAGCGTTCGGGATGTGGGCTATTACATACTCGTGCTTTTTCTTTACCTTTTCCGAACTCGTGCGTTCTCTTTCCTAAGTGTCAATATAATAATGTCTATTAAAAAGAAAAAAACAACCACGAAGTTTTTACTAAAAAAAATTCATAGAAGTTTCTATGATTCATGCAAATATTTCTAAAAAGAAGCTACTAAATTGTTTCAATATCAGATTTAATGATTTAATTCAATGAGTTAGGTTATGTTTCATTTAATTTCATCGCATTAAATTTCATTTTCATTTCATATCAATAAAAAAACTCTACTGAAGACTTGGCTGTATGGGCATAGTTCCCTTTGCCTACCCAGAATGGGTGAAGAAAAAAAAAATCTCTGCTTATATTTTTTTACGGACGGGGCCATTTACCAAAAATGTGCTTTATTAAATTGCTTCATTTTTTCGCAACTGTATTAAAAATAGTCGTTCAGTACACGTGCGGAACCGTCATTGCAACTTGTTCCGACTGTCGACCCTCACCTTCGGCTGCGCCTCGGCTCGGGTAGACATTTGTCGGAACTCTTCGCAACGACAGGCTTTTCGCGCTCGTAATGAAATATACTATTCTTCCATTGCCGGCGCCAGCTAGCCCCTCAGTGTAAACACCTACCAATTTTGTCGTTGTTCCGAGCGGAGTGCCGGCGCGAGCGGTGCCGATGTATGTCCTCCGAGATCCTCTCCAGGTTCCTCAGCGCTCCTGAGTACCGCTGCTTGGATTCCGCCACTTGTTGCTCCAGCGACTGGATGCGCGCTTTTTGGGCCTCCAGGGAGGCGTTGATGCGCGCTTTCTCCTCGAAGTAGGGTCTGAGATAGGATAATGAAAACTTGGGGGCGGCCATTAATGACGTGAGCTAAAAATAGAGGTTTCAATTGATTTGGAATTTCTTTATTGCACAATAAATCAATCCGCACAAAGGCGAGCTTAGAGTAAGAGGAGGGATCCAGGAAAATCTCGCCAAATCTTATTCCCATTGACAATCCCCTCTTTAAGGATGCCGTTACGTCGGGCATGCTGTCTCGGCTGACTGATGTCCCTCTGGGAATATTTTCAACTCACAGAAGTTTTACTATGGTATTCCAGGCCACCATGAATATGAGGTATACTCGTAAAATTGTTACAAAACTATTTGTGTTTCAAATAAGAGCGCCGATTAGTAATATAGATGAAAAAAAAAAATGCAGCCGACATACGTCCCATGAAAGCGGTGGTAGCCTAGTGGGTAGAACATTGGAATCGGAAGCGAGAGACCCAGGTTCGATTCCCAGTGCGGGCATGTACCTATAACTTTGTTTTCTAAGTTATGTACATTTGTGAAGTTATAGTAGCAATACCACTCGCTAACTGTGAAGGAAAACATCGTGAGGAAACCTGAGTGTCTGAGCAATTTACATACCTCAGCGCTTGAAATCGCCAATCCGCGGTGGGCACGCGTGGTGATTAAGCCCACACTCTTTCTCTGAGAAAAGGCCTGTGCTCTACAGTGGGACGTAAATAGGCTGCTTATGATATGATATGATAAGTCCCATTGTAGGGCACAGGCCTTCTTTTAAAGAAAAATTATGGGTTTAATCACCACGCGTGCCCGCCGCGGATTGGCAATTTCAAGCGCTGAGGTATGTGAACACCTCAGGCACCTGAGTGCCTTAAATATCAATAATTTTCAGGACATAAAAATATTTAAATATTATTCAATATTATAATACTGGGAATTTTGGGAACATTTACCACTACTAATTACTAATTTCCGCGCGAACTAAGTCACGGGCAACACGTAGTTAGGAATATTCACAAGATTCCCGTGAACGGCACATTAGTAAGTGCACGCATTGATGTCCTGTCAACTGTACCTACTTAGCACGCTGCAATGAGAATTAAAAACCGGCTAAATGCGAGCCGGACTCCCGCACGAAGGGTTCCGTACCACTATCTATACAACAATTAAATATTTCAAGCGTCTACCTGTTGCCGTTATTAATATCGAGCATAAAACGGCAAAAAAATCACGTTTGTTCACTCCGTTGTCCGTCCGTCTGTCACCAGGCTGTATCTCATGAACCGTGATAGTTAGACAGTTGAAATTTTCACAGACGATGTATTTCTTCTGCCGCTACAACCGCAAATACTAAAAACAGAATAAAATAAATATTTAAGGGGGGCTCCCATCCCCCTTGAAGAAATACATGTGTGAAAATGTCAACTGTCTAACTATCACGGTTCTTGAGATACAGCCTGGGGACAGACGGACAGACGGACGGAGAGCGGAGTCTTAGTAATAGGGTCCCTTACCCCTTTGGATACGGAACCCTAAAAGGCATGCAATAGATGTAAAATACAAAAGTCAGTACCATGGAGACGTAAGCTGGCGCAGAGTAGCCGCGGTGGCCTGTGAAGGAGAGCACACTATGTGCAAACTAGTTACAAGCGAAGGTGCGCATGCGTCGACAATCTCAGAAGGAATATGTTCAGCAGTTAGTTTAAATTCTTACGTAAAAAAGCCTCAGACCGCATTTATCAGAAGTTTACAATTTTTTTACAATCATCAAGTAAAAGTAAGATTTGGTCAAAATATCTATCTTTATCTTATCTTAAACATTTGTGGAAAGTCCATCGAATTTAAATTTACAAAAAGTGCACTTCAATCACTCGCATTTACTCGCAAAACTAATAAAGCTGCAAGCCCACACTGCGCACTCACCTAGATTTACATGCTCAATTTGCGTTACGATTGAGTGCATTTATTAATTAATTTAACCAAAACACTCTTTCACTTTCCAATGCGCTCTGAAGTTTCAACAAGTTTGGTGCTACTGCTTACACCTAAAACGTTTATACTGAGCCGTTATTTCTGACTTATTTTTTGAACACAATAGCGTCAAGAGTATAGGGCCTGACCGCTCTGTAGTTGCTGCACTAGAGCGATGCGGTCATTTGAGTCGTATAGAAGGCGAAGTAGGTAAGTTGGTTCAAACTGTTATGGAAAATCTACATAAGTGTCTACAAAAAAATGTGCATTTCACTCGCTTGCATCTACATAGTAAAAAAAGTAATAAAGCTACAAGCTGGCGCTGCGCACTCACCTAGATTTAGCTATATGCCGCTTCAGACCGCTCTGTAACTGTTGGACTAAAGCGGACGCGCCGCGGTGCGTGGCGGCGCGGGCGCGTTGCGTCACCGTCGCGCTCGCACGGTCTGCCTCCGCCTTTATCACCAAGAATAATAAAATAAATACCTTCCTATCTAAAAGACACAGATATTAAATGACTGCCTCGTTGGCCTAGCGGTATCACGTCTGACAAGAGCTGAGGTATATGAATAGCTCAGACTCCCAGGTTTCCTCACGATGATGTCCTTCACCGTTAGCGAGTGGTATTGCTACTATAACTTCACAAATGTACATAACTTAGAAAAACCAAGTCATAGGTAGGTACATGCCCGCACCCAGTCGAACCTGGGTCTCTCGATTCAGAGTCCAATGTTCTACCCACTAGGCTACCACCGCCCTTAGTTAAGCTGTAAAAGGTCTGTTGGAAAGAACGGGTGATCGAACCTGTGTAATCTCCTTTTTTGTGAGTAAAATAAAGTGTTATCTATAAAGGGACTCCCGCCAGGCGGATGTCCGGCTGTTAATTGCCGGATGCTGAATAGTGTATACATAACGTAAGCATTGACGTCTCTATGCACGGCGCAAGCCTCCTCTGAGACAGAGAGAGAGTATGCCCCTAGGTACTCCCGAGGTTTTGCGGTAGTAAGAATCCTGGAGCACAGGTCCACTACCTGGTTAACTCTCGACGTGGCATGGTTGAGCATCTCCTGCCAAGCTGGGTCGAGGGTGACGCCGCCCTCCGAGCCCTCGGCCAGCCGCGCCAAGCCCTGCTCGGCCAGAAACACCTGGAAGACCAGTGCACAAGGTTCAAATTCACTGAGCAGAAAGTGCTGCTGGACCTGCAGGTACACGTAAAAAATAAATTACAAAAAGAAAAAAATTGGAAGACGAGTTTAGGTACACCATAGGTTGATAGGGATGACAAAATGATTGACTGGCACGGTTAGCCAGAGGTCGCGGGTTCAAGTCACGGCATGGGTGGAATTTTTATTATCTAAATAGGTTTTTAAAATGATTGTAACAATATCACAAACTTCTAAATCGGTTTAAAAGTGTAGAAATAATCAAACTCAGACTCGGTGGAGCGATGACCTTCGCAGGGCGGCTGGCAAGAGCTGGATGAATGTAGCCGAGGACCGTGCTCAGTGGCGTGCGTGAGAGGCCTATGTCCAGCAGTGGACAAGCATAGGCTGATGATGATGATGATGAATCAAACGTCGAATCGGTTTGAAGCCGTAAAAGTTATCTAATAGTGTCAGACAGATTACTTGAACAAAAATCCGCGCAGTGTTTGCGATGGACGAGCAAGAGCAACTTTTTTTTATTATGTGTTAATTTGACTAAATTAACGCTATCAAATTATTCTGTTGGACTTGTTCTTGTTGTCGAAGTGGTCTGTGGGCGAAACATGTTTGAGAACCTCCGCAGTGGGACATAATATAATTTAATATAGACTAATTTATTTTAGAAAATTTTTATTAACGAACAATTTAAAAAATAATACTCTAACGTGTCCATGGTAAGCTCACCGTGACTGCGCGGATTTTTGTTCAAGTTTTCTTTTGGATGCAATTCATGTGCATTAACCTAAGTGTCTTGGCTTAGAAAACAGATTACACATATTCTAGTACATTAAAGCAAATATCTGATTTGGACTTTGCTTCCATCGGATAGAGCCCGAAGTTGGACCCCAAGCTTTCTAACAGCAAAAATATATCTTAATAGGTCCTGCCGTTTTATTCAATGTAGCGCAGGAACTGCGACTTACTGAATATTAGGTAAAAGCAAGATTGGGTAAAAGTTAAACTTCAGTGTTTATTTCAGGCAAGATAGCTCAGATTGTTTTGGTCACATAAAAAAAGCTGTCAAAAGATTATTTTGCGTAGGCTACACACGTCTCGCTGCAGGGCACAGGCCTTCTGAGAGAGAGTTCGGGCTTAGTTACGCCGCGGATTGGCAATTTCCAGCGAGGTATGTGAACACCTCAGACACTCAGGTTTACCACCGGTCCTCACGATGTTTTCCTTCGCCGTTAGCGAGTGGTATCGCTACTACAACGTCACAAATGTACACAAGATAGAAAACAAAGTCCCGAATGTGAGGCCAGCGTTCCACCGCTATGCAACCACAGCGTCAATAGATTGTTTTAGATGATTCCTTACCATTTCTCTGGCCGCCGAATGCGCGCTGTTTGCTTTGTCGTAGGCAACATTTGCTACTTGGAGTTCTTGTGCCGTCTGTGACAAGAAATAAAAAAAAAGTGTGTGTGTTTGAACATTACAAAATTCAGGTATTAAGTTGTTATCTAAATAAGCAATGAAAGCTTCTTTACTATCGTCATCATTACATCAGTAAGTAAATGAATAACTTGCACACAGCTCCATCACTTGTCATGGGCCCAAACTAGGATACCCTGTGCTATGGTAATCAGTAGAGACCGGATTATATGCAAATGCATATTGCATATGCTTTTGCATATTTAGTACCTTTTCAGCGTTAGTTGCATATTTTGGAAAAATAAAATGTATATTGGATATTTACGCTCGATCTCGCTCATCGTTCGATGCTTTTCATAGTAGGTAACATATTGAAAAACAACCCAGGGTTTGAACCCTTGTGTGAAATTGATAGTTTCATCAACGGGATGGGTGAAATTTTGCCCGGCACAGTAAGCCCAAACATTGCACCCAAATATAAATTCTGCCCAGTAACCTCAGTAGACATAGAACGCTCTTTTTCCGCTTACAAAAATTTACTAAGCGATCGTAGACACAATTTGTCTACAGAACATTTAGAACAGTACTCAGTACTACATATTTTTAAAGGTAAATTTTAAATTTCATTGTTACCTAAGTAGGTATATCTTGTAACAGTTTTTTTCACAAATACGATTTTCAGTACAAGCCTTTATAAGATAAAATAAAATATTTAAAAATATGACTTTTTATTTTTTCCTGTTTAATTGTATGCATATTTTGGCCCTATTTAAGGATTCTCGTGCATATTTTAGCTATTTTACTTGCATATTTGCATGCATATTTTGGGCATTATTTGGTGCATATAATCCGGTCTCTAGTAATCAGACAAGGACATCACAAACATGGAGAAACATCCAGACTGAGGCTATTTGTACAAATGTATGGAGGCCTCCAGAAGGAATTGATCCCACGACTTGTTCACAATGTAAATCCCTGATCCCCCAAAGTTTGTTAGCTTGCCAAATTTATTATGGAGATAAGTTAGTGATTGTGCATGGTATTTCTAATTTAATACCCTTTAATTTTTTTTGTGTGCAATAAAGCAAGAAGTTTGTAAAGTTACTCACATTTGAGATTTTTGTGCTGACTAGGCAGCTTATTAAACAGGTGTGAAATGTGTTTCAATAAATTTGAGTTCTATCTACTCACAATGTTAGCCCGAAACCGTGCCTCATAATAGGGCCTAGCTTTGTGCACGCTGGTGCCGAGTTTCCTTGTCAGCTGTTGGATTCGCAGGTGGCCCTCTGCCAGCAGTCGACGGAAGACCAGCCGGGCCTCGTCCAGTTCCACTTCCAGCCGGTTAATTTCATCGGTTGCTGAGTTAAGGCGCTCGAGCTCAATCTGGAATAGGTTTTTTTAGACAAATTAATTGGTTAAATTTTTTTTTTAAAAAGAGACTATTGGTTGGTACATAGCCCTTTAACTCAGATTCGGCAGGCTAAGAGCTTGATAAATGGACATCAGATGGAAATAAATAATCTGCATAATAAACCTATGCCAATGTAGTTTAGAAGAAGGCTCAAATATGAATTAACCTCACTGGTTGGATTACTTGGCATTGTAAAACTATAAATTAAATATCCTACTTAGTTCTTAGAAGGATCATACTGGAAAACTGGAAGACACTCAAAAAGAAAAGCTAATTGTTAGTTATAGAATTAAGTTTGTACTTTTTACTCACTTAGTAGGAATTTGAGCTAGGTACTTATAAAATATTTTTGTATCATTTCTTGTACCGTGAGAAAAGCTTTATTTATTAATACAAAAGGGAAAAATTACATAATTTAGGAAGTTTTCAGGAAAACTGGCAGGATCTTGATTTGCCAAATTCTGACTATGACTAAGCTTTTTACCGTTATAGGCGCGCGCTAAACGCCAACGACAACCACGTAGTACAGTTTTATTGTTTAAAACAAAGTATCGGGTCAGATATTATTGATTTTTCCCACCTGAACTCTAGGATCCAAGGCTTCCGCGCTATCCGGGCCACTATCATTCATTTTTCTATAAAACCAAGGGCATTGTAGGGAAAGTTACATTCAGTTTTAAGTCCTTAGAATATCGTAACTCTCGTTTTGGATGAGATAGGCTCGAGCGGTTAAAAAAACTAAAATTTTTACGCTCGCTCCGCTTATTGTTCGTAATTGATCGATTGACAGATAAATTGACAGTAGGAACAAGACAGTTGCTGGCAATGCTGCCAGTGGAAAATTTCTTAATTCCCCAAAAATCCAGGTCTCATTACAAATTATTCTGCTGATTACCACCACGATACAAGGACAATTTTATGAACTTCACTAATTGTTATTGTTAATGCTAGTTATCATTCCGTACGTATAAACGAACCACCCAGACAAGACAATCGTATCGCTGATATAAAATAATGGCACGGTGCAAATTACATTATGATGATCTTTGGCTTAAATGTCAGTTACTTGAAGTAGTAAAACAAAATATATCTGCGCCTTTATATGAGACAGATTTTGCATTAAAATCGCACGGTTACGAAGTTTTAAGGCTCCCACCTTATCATTGCACATTGATAAGTGAAATTATTTGGGGTATAACGAAGCAAAAAGTTCTTGATAAAAATGTAAATAGGCCTGCAAGTGATATAAAGTTATGAACAGAAGAAGCTTTCTCACAAATTGGTGCAGAGAATTGGCGAAAATGTTGTGAACATGTAAAGGAAATTGAAAATGATTTCATCAAGCAAGATAGAATAATTGAAATGCTGGAAGAGCGATTTATAATAAATACCTTTTTATCTTCATCATCTGATGAAGAACAAGAAATGCAAGTGGAGTTCTTGGAATGGTTTTCTAGCTCTGAATCAGATGTAACGCTACAAATAAAAAAAAACCGAAAAAAACGAATAAACAAACTATCACTGGTGTTACGTTATTTGTATGATTGAAATTATATATAATAAATTAGTAAATACGATTACTATTGATTTGTTTTTCATTAAAAAGAGAAACAATACGATGCCCACTGTACTATAGTACAGATCCGACCTAGTTTAGGCATCTGGAGATCATGTAAGATGTAATTATATAAGAAACACTGTATTGTAAACTTTTAGATTAAATAAATGATCTTATCTTATGAAATATTTTCCTATATTAAAAACCCGATGTATAACAACATTCTTCATACACATAACTAATATAATTAATGTTCATTTATACTAAAGACATAAATAAAAATTAAACAGTATCAACATCGTTTAATCTAATTTCCCCAGTATTACACACAAAACATTTTAATCTTCCTATTGGCCATGAGATTCTGGTAGATATATATTAGGTACTACCAAGCCCCGAATCCACACATAATTTTATCTAAATAACGTGTACAATAACGAATATTGAAATCTAATCTACACATCGACCTTTATGTGCGTGGTTGCAACTTTGAAACAAAAAGTATGCTTGAGAGCTTTGCAAAAATCAGGTCACTTTCCAAAACTCATAACAGCACTGATTATCTAAGTTACTTTTATAGGTAAACAACAATGAATTGAAAATTGATGGAATTGAAAAACATTTATTCAAATACCATAACGCACATAGAAAAAAACAGAATCAGAATCATAATTACAATATTAAAAAAATTTGGCCTTTGCATGAGATGATTTATACAGCGTACAGTGGCATGGCACCTTCACTCACACTAAATGGGTGAAGGATCAATTCAAAGACAAGTCAATGCGTGCGGAGCCAACCAAGCCGCGGGTTTCCTCGCGATCTTCGCCTTCACAGTTAGCGTGTGGTATTGCTATTACAAATTCGCAGATGTACCTACGTAACTTTGAAAGTAGTTATATTGTAGGTACATGCTCGCACTAGGAATCGAAAATGGGTCTCTCTCTTCCTAATCCATTGTTCTACCCACTGGGCTACCGCCGTTAATAAGAAATAAAATGAATAGTCTATCTGTACATTCATTGTTTCAGTTTGGCGCTATATTCGCAATCTTTGTAGGATTTTTCTATTTAAATAAAAATTTATCGGCACTCTTAGGGTGACTGAACTATAGGTATGTAGTGCCTAATGTGCTCGATTTTCGTCGAGCACAGTAGAGATGTTTTTAAAATCTAATTCATTGAGTAGGACTATTGAAATGAAAATGAAATAAACTGTGTATTGGCGGGTGATATCGACCAGTCAATGATTGATTAGTCGTTGTTTTAACCACTAGACTCTTCCATCAATCAAACTACTATACCGTCAAAAGTAGGTATCGAGAAATTCATATAATTATGGAGAAATGTTATATAAGATAAGGTCTATGCTGAAAAGCATATTATGTTGTATATGGCCTGGTGACAAAATATTAAAATCCGCGTATGGAGCCGTGATGCCATACTACAAAACAAATCCCAGTTGACATTGTCCTAAATATTTACAATAGTTACAAATGATACTACATTTTAAAGTTCATTAAATATAATGCTACAATTATAAATTAATAATATTCACTAATTTATTGTATTTTTGTTAATTAATAAGTGTTTGTCTAATTTGAGTTTCTAACGTTTTTGTTTCACACGTGAAAAAAAAAGGTTTAATATTTTTGAATAAAAAACGCCAACACATTGACATCTCGGTATTCCGTAAAAAACTAATATCTCTTTTACGTTACGAGTATTTTTAGTTTGGTTTATTTAAAGAATTCGGATCTCAGTTGATAACGTAACGCATGACGTACTTCTGGTTTCTAACTCCGGTTATTTTTATTTGCTTTAAAAAATAATTAAAGCAGTCAATCGAAATGTTCAGCCCAGGCTCTCAAATTTGAGTGAATAAAATATAAAAATAGAACATTTTTTGGAACGATTCCCATTGAGATTCCCTCAGTTTGGGAATTCCTTATAAATTTGCAACCCTGGCTGCTAGCAGACGCTTTTTTTTTGAGGCACTGATAATCAGCGTTATGCCAGATTTCGAACGTTTTCTAGAGAGTAATGATTGGCAAACAAAAATCCTACAATTCTGATTTAATTAAGAATTTAGTATTCAATTCTCCTATTTATGTAACTTCTTTCTATTTGTATCCTGATCAAATCAATCACAATGCAAACATAGCAATACAATATATATTGTCAGTACAGTACATAACTTTTCGAATGGTTTCCCCACTAGTGTCACACGAATTCGTCATCGTTTCAACTTTTGTTTCATCGTCGTAAATATTTCTGAAAAACTTAAAAGCCATGGTTTGTAACTGATTTTATCTGAAACCGTGTAGAAAAAATAAACGCATGTGCTAAAATCTTTTCCATTCCAGGCCACCGAAGTGGAGGAAACCATTAAGAGAATCCAAGCTCACAAAGGTGTAATTGGCTGCATAATCGTCAATCATGAAGGTTTGGTCGATTTTCTCTTATTTCCATAGCAACTATAAGATGTATCTATATTATTCTCACCTAACTGTAACTGGATAGGCAGGAGCGAATTTCCCTATACATACACACCAGACTGCGTAGATCCTACTGTTGCATCTGAGCTTGTTAGGTTTCTAGATGATAGATTATTCTGTTTTGCAGGTATCCCAATCAAGAGTTCTCTAGACAATGCTACATCAGTGCTCTACGCAGGGCTAATTGGACAACTTACTGAGAAGGCCAGGAATGTGGTCCGTGAAATGGTAAGAAACTACCTACTTTCTTACAATTATGGATGCATTTTACCAGCAAAGAACTCATTAAGGTCTACACCACAATAACTTCTGCTGGTCCCAAATTAGAATATCCTGTGCTATCTGACAAGGGCGTTGCAAACATGGAAATTACAAGAATATAGGCCCCCAGTGGGAATTGAACCCCCAACCTGTTTTAAAAGTCCAGCACAATTCAGCTAGACCTACAAGGCAGTTGATCAAGAGGTCTATACCTACTGTCGAGATTCACAGACTTATAAAACATGATTCCTTAAAACACTTCTTAAACGCCATATGAAATAGTCTGTGGTAGAGACTCTTCTCAAATGCCATGTGAAATAGTCTGTGGAAGAGACTAAGTGCTAGTTTCTGAATTAAGAATTTCGCTAAGTAAATAGACTGTAGTGCTGCCTCTTTGAATTTCTCAAAAAAGAGTGTGACAGATTGTTGCTTAGGTATTTACTTAGTGAAATTCTCAATTCAGAAACCGGACCTTAACAGGGAAAAACATAACTAAAGATTATTTCAACCGCTCTGAGGAGCATTTTAATTTAGAGGAATCATGTCTTTATAAATAGAACTTACGTTTTATCATTCTGGACTTCATTTTTATAGTAAAATTGAGAACAGATCTATTCAAGTAGAAGCAAAAAGGCTTTACAGGATTGCAATAAAATCCACATATTTAACCAAACAACTAATAACTGTGGAAAATATCGGCAGCTATTTATTTTAATGATCAAGAAATAATCAAGACTAGTTTAATATTATTATTAGAAATTAAATAATTTTGTAACTGCACCATCAGGAAAGTGCAAAAACAGTCCTTCCCAGATAGCAAGTTCAGTTTTCTCTATATATAGAGAAAACCTACTCATCTATCTATACTAATAATAAATCTGTAAGGGTCGGTCATGGAGTAAGTTAGTTTGTTTTCAGAGATATTGTGTTTATAGGCTCAATATATGATACTGAAACTAATTTCACGATTTTTAGAATTTTTTTCTGTATGTGTGTATGTATGTATGTTCCTCCATAACTCTTAAACCAATTATCCGAATTTGATGAAATTTGGTATAAAAACATATAGACATTTGTGACACAGGATAGGCTATATAAATTCTAGCTCCAGTTATGATAAGACGTGGCCCCCATACAAATGCTGCTTCGTAAAAATCGAAATGTACGCGAACGGAGTCGCGGGCACAGCTAGTTTTACATAATTCTTAACAGACTTCAAAAAAGGAGGAGGTTATCAATTCGACGCGTATACATTATATATATTTTTTGGCTATGGTCTCGCATAACTCTGAAATCTTAACAGAATATGTCGACAATTCTTTTTTTTGATCGAATAAATCTTAACAGAATATGTTGACAATTCTTTTTTTTTGTTCGAATAGATATAACGTCACATTAGTCCCATTTTAATTTGGTGAAGATCTGATCTGACGGATTTCAATGGACAGAAGCAAATAAGGCCTAATGGGGCCCATCCTTTAGTAATATCCGCATGTTTCACAAAATAGCGTAAAAGTAGTCCCAAGGTAAGTTGGTGACGTTTTGGTGAAGACTTTTAAGAGATGGAAATTGAGACCTTCAAATTTTAAAGCAGCAAATTAATTAGGGTAAATCATGGTTATAAGGGATTTCTTTATTTTTCTCCTGCTCCCCCACTAAAAATGGAAAAATAAAAAATTGTTGAAGTATAATTTGTATAGTCGGTGACCAGTTTCATGACCAGGACATACATTTTGGGCACAGACTCAAAATTTTTAAAGGTATTCTTTTAAATAATTTGATTTTTTAGTGCTGTAGTCTTTTGACGTCGGTTTTTATTTATTTATGTAGCCTAAATACGTCACAGGCCTTCTCTCAGAGAGAGAGAGTATGGGCTTACACCCCATATTCCAAGAGTGAGTTGAGCGAGTCGAGGAATACAATGCGTGCCCACTGCAGATTGGCAAATGTATGTAACTTACAAATTTGTCATTGTTACATGCTGGAAATCGAAACCACGACCTCCGAGGCGCGTTCTACCGCCCTGCTACCACCTTTATTTACCAGATAGTAAAAATAAATTGGCACTTACTGAATGTTTCACCAACAGTGTGTCTTTGTTACAGGATTCCACCAATGACATGACGTTCCTCCGAGTGAGGAGCAGACGGCATGAGATCCTCATTGCACCAGATCGGGAATTCATACTCATTGTTATACAGAACACTTCTGACTAATCTAGTCTACACTTTGAGGTTTTATAATGCAAGGAAGTTTTAGGTTGTAAGGAAAACATTTGAAAAATACTGGACAAATGCAGTTTTTTCAAGTCTAGCAATTTAAAGCGTCATGGTATTCACTAGTGAACGATAATAATGAAAATAAAATGCTTCATCAATATAGTACATAAAAATATTGAAGATACTTTAAAAGAACCTATTTTACCAACATATTAATTTGTGTATTTTCTTAATCATATGTACCTTATTGCTTGATTCAACATTACGATGCGTGTCCACAAGTGGACGATGGGATCAAAACAATAAATTTAGCATCTTTTTATATTTAGAACCTACCGTTGAAGCCTTAGTGCTCGAAAACGGTATTTTTAACGGAAATGTTATTAATGGAAGGTTCTGAGAATAGCTCTCACCATTATTAAGACACATCTTTATTTTTTATTAGTCGCGCTTCGTGACTCATCGGCCAGCAACCGTTGGCGTATCTAGTTATTTTCCAGGGGGGTGCTCTGAAAAGCAATAGCCTTCCAGCTCCTATAAATATTATGTGCACCAAATTCCAATCATGTAACTGTCAAGTTACATACTATTGCAATAAGTCAGGACTCCGGCAGGATTTGGTGCGCATAATTAATCCCAATACATGGGTGGGTTCTCGAATCTGGGGTAGGCATGGCCCACCCGGGGCTCCCCTCCTATTTACGACATCTCACAAATCACGAGAGCAGCGGGTTCACAGACGAGGCATTGGACTTGCCTAATGCCAACAATAACTAAAGAATGGTTTTTGAAACAGTGTGTCAACAGCCCCTAAACTCCCGACGATAAATTGGCCAACTTGCGTTACGAGTGCGCCAAAATATGCGATGCGCTCAAGTTTATGTAACCTACTAAGGCTTAATTTTTGACATTTTGCATTTAATAGTGGCGGAATAACCTCGAAATTAGAGAGGCTAGATCCAGTTATATCCTGGCCTATAACTTTCACATTTGGGTGACATCTCCGGATTTATTTGCAAAAACAGTGCAATCCTGAAATGTTAAAAAACGAAAATTATGTATATGCAAGTTTCAGGTTGCATTATTTTAAACGTAACCCTGTAATATTTTATGAGTTAAGGCTGGTTTACATTTGCTAAATTTCCGTGCTATTTAAGCATTGATTTTTAAGCATGCTAAATAAAAGAGTGCTAAAAAAAGACGCCGATTTACATTTGCTATTCTTTTTTCATCATAAAAGATAGAAAATGCGAAGAAAGCACTCGCATTGCAAGACGAAAATATGGAATCTCTAATAATTTTGCAAGCTGTTGAAATAATATCACAGTTATTGGCTGAACGCCTGAAAAACAGGATACTTAAAAGATTAAAGTTTTTTCAATTTCTGCATACGCATTGTCTCTTAGAATTTTGTTTTTGTAGCTTTCACTGTAGGAATTCCACAGGCATTCCTTTAATATTCATTTATTAGTTTAATTGTTAAATCGCGTGTCCATTTTACTTGCGACGCCATTTTTGTTGCTTTTTTTTTAAAGCACAGATCATGGATAAAAAATCTGACCATCAGTCAGATTTTTTTGCCTGCTAAAAAGGAAAGCGTATTTACATTTGCTAAATGCATGCTTTTTTAGTATGGTCTAAAAAAGCGTGCTAAAAAAGTATAAAAAAATAGCAAATGTAAACCAGCCATTACAGTTGGATCCAGTATCTATGGTTAGATCTTGTAGAATGTAATGTTCACTATCACGAATATTGAAAAACTGGATTTGATCCGACTAATAAAATAAAGAGCACAAAGATTTGTAAAACCACAACTTCACGATGCATTTTTCGAATGTGTTAATTTAAAACATACTAAATGTTTAAAATACGTACAGTATATTATTTAGATAATTATTTAAGATTATAATAAATCACTACATTATAAAAACATTACTGCGTTTTGTTGAGAACTGAACCTAACTCCTAATCTCTCCTTTAACCCTTAATAAGGCAAGGGGAAATTATTTCCCACCACGACGTTTTTTTTTTAAAGTAAAATATTGTCTACAAATCATTTGCTGTGAACGAATGAACCACTTACCACAGATTATTAGGACTTTTTTTTCTTTTCTTGGCAAAACTTTTTGCTTATTGGCAACCTATGACTTATTTTTTTATGTCAAAGAGTCGGTGGGAGAATTTTGAGTAAACAAAGCGGTGATTTTTCTGACAGTCCGAAGAAAAAACGAGTTTTTGTTCTACAAAAAATCCTGTAAGAACAATTTGATTGCTCTGGTAAAAGGTCTATTCTGATGGTGTTTTATGTGTGTTTTCAAAGGCAATGTAATATAAACCATAAACTCAAAAATTGCAAATTTATAGGTGGGAAATTATTTCCCCTTGCCCGATAAGTTCATGATTTTTTTATTGCTAACTAGCTACTGCACCCGACTTTGTTTGCATTTATTTGGTGTTATGTTTTTGCCAATAGTTGTCAGACACAATTTTTTTGTTGGTGGCAAGCACTTGCATTTATTATTCATCTCACCTGATTATTTCTTCTATTTATTCGTTCTAATGTTTCACATTTTTATCTCTGTCGCACGCTTTTTTATTTACCTTCATTTTTTCCTAGTTTTATAAGCGTAACAAAACATTTTTATTATTCTAAATTGTTTTAATCTTGTAGTTTACACAAATTTTAATAATTTTACAAGAAATGTAAACCAAACCACGGGCTAGTGCTTGTATATGGAAATACTGAAACTGAGGCTAAAAGTACAAAACCTAATCAGGCAAAGGGATATTATTTCCCACCCAAAAACCTAATGCGTAAACCTAATCGGGCAAAGGGATATTATTTCCCACCCAAAAAAAAGCTACTCCCCCCATGAAAACCCCCCCTTTTTTATATTTTTTCATATTCTAGAGTATCAACTTACCCTAAATCAATTTCAACTTTTTCTCTAACTAGCCTACTGGCTCGCGCCTTATTAAGGGTTAAAGAACATATTCATTCGTTGTCTCAAAACTAAGAAAGTTGTCTTACCTCTTTAAACATCTTCGACATGTTGCTGACGGACATGTGATAAAAATGGTTTACCTATCATTAGCGCAATCTATCCTGACCTATTGTATTAGGACTTGGGGTGGTGCTCCAAAAACCTTTCTCATGGAACTAGAAAGGGCTCAGAGAATGCTTCTTAAGGTTATATATTTTAAACCGAGACTTTATCGAACGGTGAATTTATACGATGAAACCAAAGTCTTAACGGTCAGACAACTTTACATACTGTGCACTGTAGTGCATAAGCATTCTCTGACAAACAATCAAAATCGTATAAAGAGTAGTAATGTCAGAAGGTTCTACACCGTGTGTGAAACTAAGCCAGTGAAAACGTCGTTTGCGCAACGATTTTACTATTTTCGTGCTGGTAGAATATACAATTCACTAAACAAGTGCCTCCACATATTTGATCTTACCAAACATGAACTAAACAGAAATTAACAGCACACTTAAACAGTCTTAGCTATGATCAAACAGAAAAGCTTCTGGAAATTGAGATCTAATACCTGCCTATTTTACTTGCATAATTACATATGCGTATAACTCTAGACTTTCTCAGCCACTTTCATTCCAGTATGATGTATACTAATCAAAATCTTCTTTCAGAAAAATACATTCCTCACATACATTCACACACCCTCTGCTTAGTGGCTGAAACCCGAACCCAAGACTCCGGTCGTAGGGCTGAGCAGAGACACACATACATATATACATACATACATCTTACCTTACTTTATAACATCTGTCATTTTTTTTTAACCGTAACTTAATAATACCGTGTACCTTATGCTGATGACGCTACGAATATGATACCAATCCTTTGTAATACGGGAGGCCTGGAAACCTAAGATACAGATCTTTTGATCTAGTTTAGGCTCCAGTCTTTCCACAAATAGTACATTCCTTTGCTCTGTATCATTTACCTATTCAATGTTGTTTTCGGGTGTGAATGTAATTTGTGGACAGAAAATAAACAAATATCTTATCTTATCTAACTGGATGTGAATTAATTGAAACAACAAATAATATTTAATGATTTATTTTTCTCAAACTAGAAAAAAAAAATACTCACACTTACATACCACGAAGAGGAAGATTGCTGCTGCATTTTCTCTTATATGTTTTTTGTAAGGTTTCGTGAGCCAACATTTCGCATGTCCTTTTTGGGATGATGTGGAACAAGATTTATTTGCAGTATAGTCCTTTCTTATCAGTCTTTCGTTCAGTTTAGTTTTTTCTTACCATAGTTGCCATTATTAATATTAAAATACTTTATTGAATCATCATCCTTTCTAATAATACATGTAGAAAGGTATGCTTATGCACCTCTCCAAGCAAATCTTTTGTTTTTGAGTATTTTGGTCCTGATCCAAGTTCGAACAGTATTTTGACTTACTGTTTTGTTTAGCTATAGAAGTATGGTCGCTTTGGCACCGAATAGAGCTTTCTATTTATGAACTGATATACAAACAATATTCATTTACGAAAGATTTTCTAAGGCCTTTGCAGTTTCGATTCCATTTGTGGATAAACTTGCCAAACGAAGATTTACGAAAATTAAAGAGGTTTTATTTTCATTTCATTTTATTTATTACACAGTTCACACATTGAAATTGTTGAATACATTTTTTTAACTACCAGAAAAAAGTTAATTATTATTTTAATTCAACATGTTTTAAGATACCATTTGACTTGAGACCGGCTTTTTATAACACATTTTTATATATTTTTGCGAAGTGAGTGCCTACAATCTCAGTTTTATTTCGTCAAGTTGATAATATTTTGTCTGTTTAGTTGGTTTGACGTCAAAACATGTTGAAATTGTTTTATCCTAACCTTAGTTAACAGTAGAGTGCTACTACAGCATTTTAGATAAAAAGTTTTCCTTTTATAACTATTTTTCAAACATTTTTGCTAATAAGTGGATTACAAGCTTTTATTGCAGTTCCAAATTGCTATGAGGTACTAGTAATAGTGATCCTCTCTGACCGAATTATTATCTATTTGTGATACCAATTTCTTGTATGCTGCTTCTAATTTGAATATAATTAATGTATTAAAACTAACAGCTAACCCTACGATGCTTATTTTAGACATTAAAATAAAATCATCTTATTTCGTATAAAGATAAAAGTAAATTGCAAATTCCTTGCAAATATGATGTGAACATAAAAAAAACATGTAAGTAATTTTTAAATTTATCCTGAATTTTTATAAAAATTACGAATCCATTTTTCCATGTTTACGATTTAGTCATATTAGTCACTCTGAAGAGGCTCACATAATTAAAATTGTGAATTGTTTTGGTCCATCAAACGAAGAAAATTATAACAATTTTCCGAGTTACATTCTTTTACACGCGAAAGTGTTTTGTGGCTCTTTTGTTAATATTATGTCATTTGCTTTCATGGATTTTAAAAGTATTTTTTTTACAATTTTGCTGCATCCAGAGCCGACGCCGAGCCGTTTATTTACTAGAGATCGAATATCGTGGGACTTTGTACTGGATTTACTGTACTACAGAATAACAGCGAACTCGATACAAACATTATGCAAGTTCTGTAGTTGTAAACTTAGCATGAAACTGTTATCGAATTTGATACAGCGTTTTGCTTCTTTTACGTAGAGCGAGGCTAGTTTTGAGCTCGGCCCCCGTGGCATTGCAAAACGAAAAGGTTTCTATCGTGCAATCGCGTAGCGCCATCTTGCTTTACGCAGTGAAACGATGAGAGATGGCGCTAGTCGCCAGGAAGATAAAAGGCGTTTATCGCGTCGTTCAACGGGAGGGGGGGGGACTTCTCCATCTAATTAGCTTTGTAAAGCAAAATGACACTACTATGTCGAGTTTGACATAAAGATGACTTTAAACGTCTTCAGAAACTAACCCCCGGTTTATCGTACACTAACAAGCTGTTAATCTACTTTGACATAAAGATGACTTTAAACGTCTTCAGAAACTAACCCCCGGTTTATCGTACACTAACAAGCTGTTAATCTACTGTTAACAGCTGTCAGTGGTTTTTTTTGTATGAACTTTAGTCAATTGACAGCTGTTAACAGTAGATTAACAGCGTGTTAGTGCACGAGAAACTGGGGGTAAGCCCGCTGACAAGGTTTCACCCCCAAACTTGGCTGTGATGTAGGGAGATCATTAATCTACAGGAGGGGGGGGGGGGGGCATATCCCACGAAATTCGTCACCTAATGAATAAGAAGGCCTTAGCATACTCACCAATGTGTGTGTTTAGTGCGTACGTGGTTTCTTGGCCCCCGGGTGCTGTTGTGAACTCCTGTGAATGGAAGGGTGATTGTTGAGTTTTCGGTAAGTATGTTAAAAACAATTTTAATTAATTATTCCAAGAATGTGGTCTTTCAGGTACAGTATGACCAAAAATGGCAAGTCCTCAAAATATCCAGTAAGCTATGTCAATTTCACGATTCAAGGCCAGTCTCCATTATTTTCACCTGGAGATGCTGATTCATGCGAAATCAGCAAAAACTATTTTAAGGCCATTTTTTTTCCTTCGGTATGTTTGGTTCGGGTTTGACGGTAAATTGGAAATGGTACAATGGGTCATTTAGCTAACAAAATTTTGAGAACGTTAACCATTCGCAAATTGTAACATTCTGCAGATAAATGTTTCCGGTCGTATGCTAATAAGTGGTTTAATAATTCTGGACACAATTTATTAAAGTACACATTTGATTGAGCGACACACGTCAATAATTTTTCACATATAAGCGAGATTGTGTAGAGTAGCAGAAACTTCAAAAGCTGAACGGATTCGCCAGCGTCGTTGGTCAATATAATACAATCAACAGAGTTGATAGGATTTAAATCGATACTTTTTACTGGGACGAAATCAGCCAGTGTCAAGAGACTTCCCCCGACATTCATTCCCGTCCGTGGCCTATAAGTACGCGCACACAAATGCTATGTTTACCTATAGAGTTTGAAAATTCACCGAATATTTCTTCCTTTAGAAAAAAAATAATTCGAACAAATTACAAGACCAACAAAAACCTAACACCTGTGAATATAAGAGTGACTGCAACTGCGGTGAGACCCAAACGGTTTTATGTTCATAATTAGAAGTCTATTTTATTTTCCTTGTTCATATTTGTTAAATATAACAATACCTAAATACAGTTAAAAAATTGATCAATTTATTAAAATAATGTGTTTTTGTTAGAACTTTAAATTTAAATAAACAAAAACTATGTTGTGTTTTTTTTCAAAGAACAGACCTTACAATAAAAAAATCACAAAAAACAGATTTAAATGATTATAATATTCTTTTTGTTGCACTAACCTAGGCAAAAAATTCCACCCATGCCGGAACTGGAACCCGCGACCTCTGGCTAACCGTGCCAGCGCTCTTCCAACTGAGCTAATGGGCAAGTGCAGGCATCGGCGAAATTTCGAGCCTCTTTACAAACTTTCTTTGTATTACCTACAGGCAGCGAGTTAGCACGGGTTAGTGCACTGCTCCTGAAATTGTTTATTTTTCAGCAAATTTCATTCACTTTTTTTTTTAAAAGAACGTTTCCACATTATCCGTTCCGATATCCGTGTCGGACGCCAATTCCTTTCCTTCCTACCAGTAGGGATATGTGGAACAGGGGGTTTTTCCAACCTTTTGCATTTTAGGAGGTCATCAGTATGCGTCATGCGTCACTCTTTATTCTGATATCAAACGCATTGTATGAAATGCTGCGCGTACGATTCGGGTAAAGTATGCGACGTTCCATATCATTTCATACAAATTCTAAAATGCGGCGCGTACGATGCTGACAAATGCACGTTCAGCTTCAACGGTCATATTTATGTCGTTGAGTAGAATGATCTTTTAAGTATGGCCTCTGTAGGCCGATATACGTAAAATAGAGAAAGTAGGTTCTTACTCTTTACCTCTCTGTCAAGGGGAAAAGTAAAAATAAATTATTTAGTAGTTACTTTTACATTTTCTGTAGACATGGGCGATCTACAGCAAACATCGGCAAGCGATAACAGGCAAATATTAAAAATTCTACACGGTTTGCACAGATCTATCATGGTAACTTGACAGGACATCCATCTTCAATCAACCATGCGTGAACACTACTCAGTTAAGTTACGAAGGAAATTGCAACAAAAAAAAAAAAAAAAGAAAGGTGGCTGTTGTGAAGGAAAAATACAGGCGAGCTTGTAGAAGCTCAAAAGCACGCGGCAATCGGACCACTGTGTGCTTTAAAGCAACAGTGACAGAAGGCTGGGGTTCCTACGATAGCGTCGTCTAATGCAGACTAGAATATTGTAGTGACTGACGTCTCTAAATCAATTTGGCATGACCAAACAAGCGAGTCTTTGTGGTTTCCTAGACAGCGACCTTCTGAAAGTATCCTAGGAAACCACGCTATTCTACACTCACATCGAACTGTTGCAGCCTTATCACCGACGAAACTGTTGGTTGCGAACACTGATCACTGAATCAATCATCATCAGCTATTTGACGCCCACTGCAGGACATAGGCCTCCTTCGTGGTTTTCATAACCTTGAGGGGTTTTGCCACAATCGCCACGCCTGGCAGGCGGGTTGGCGATCGCAGTATGCGGTTGGAATCTCAGAATCAATAATTGCCCTTGTGCTCTATCTACTTCAATCAAACGCAAAGATTTACGAACACCAACTATGCTGGTTTCCAGTTTCATGAGCCAACTAAAACCTAAGTGAAATGCACATTTGAGCTATGTCTGACAACACTATAGGACCAGATGCCATCCATCCTTCACCAAATGAATTATGTTGACAGTTTACATTAAAATATGTTTTTGGTACTCTTTTAATACAGGATTACCTATGAAATGACTAATTTCTGTGACACCTCAATCAGACTTAGGTTCCGTAGCACTTTGCCATTCAAAAAAATATTCTTCAAAAAAACCTAATTAGAGGCTAAAAATTCTACCCATGCCGGGACTTGAACCCGCGACCTCTGGCTAACCGTGCCAGCGCTCTCCCAACTGAGCTAATGGGCAAGTACAGGCATCGGCGAAATTTCGAGCCTCTTTCCCGACTTCTCTGTATGTAATACAGAGAAGTTGGTAAAGAGGCTCGTAATACAGAGAAGTTTGTAAAGAGTTGTAATGCCCGCACTTGCCCATTAGCTCAATTGGGAGAGCGCTGGCACGGTTAGCCAGAGGTTGCGGGTTCAAGTCCCAGCATGGGTGGAATTTTTGGCCTCTAAATAGGTTTTGAAATTTGTCCTCAGCACGGGTTAGTGCAACAAAAAGAATATTATAATCATATATTCTTCAAGTTGAAATACATTTCTGAAAACTGCTTTAAAACCGAACAAAAATCTAAAGCCAGGTGTGAACTACAGGAACATAGTGAGAGAAGCAAATGACCGCCGGTTTCTGAATTGAGGAATCTAATAAGTAGAACTGCTGAAGCGTCAGTCTGTCTTGTTCTTATTTGAGCAATCTGAAGAGAGAAAATCTTAAGTAACTATTTAATTAGTGAAATTCTCAATTGAGAAATCGGCTGTATATGAACTACGGGCGTAAGTCGCCTTAGATATCTATACTAAGGATAAGGCACACATAAAAGTCCGTAGGGGAGTATTGTCTGTTAGTTTTTGTAAAAGGGCTGCCAGGCAAAAAAATACCTGAGAGTTTAAGTGTGCAGAGTTACCAAGTTCTTCATTTAGATCGCATTATTTAAGTATTATTTATTTTCAGCCTTATTCCAAAACGCGGTCTAAATTTAGTACTGGGATTGTTACCAGGTTTAAACCATAGACCAAGTAAAATGTTATTACAAAACGAAGTTTATCGCTACACCATGGACTATCTATGGTACTAAAGTTAAACTTCTGATACCCCTAGTTTATCTATGGACTAAATTTGAATTTGTTTGGTTTCGTGTGTGTGATAGATTGCAATAAATAATTGATATTAAGGACGCCATTGATATGATGGACTTCGATGATTTGGACATGCTGGAGACGTCTCGGCGATCCAGCAGACTTCGTCATCGTGTGAATCCCTTCGAATTAAGTGACGAAGATTTTCGATACAAATATAGGTTCACAAAATGTTTTGACGAAAAAATTGTTGACTTGTTACGCGAGGATTTGGCGCATGACTCTCGAGGATGCCCATTGAGTCCTGAAGTACAAGTATGAAACTATCAGAAAATTTTTGACGTCTCGGATTGGCGCGCGCGCTGGAATATTTCACTCCATTTCACACGAGAGTACCCACTTGATTATAAAAACGATAACGATAACTTCAATAACAATATAATAATTAATAGTGCTCATTTTAGTTAGATTACGATGTATAGGTATTTTAAACGCAATAATAAATATTTTTGCGTTTAAAATGTGAAGATAATATCCATTTAGTGAAACGGAACGCAGCATTGAATGAAAGCTGAATGAGCGAATCAGTGAATATTATTTGAACCATGGCTGATCTCTGGTTTAACTGATCCTCGAATAGTCTTCTATTTGTAATAACGACACACATTTGATCTGGGTCTAACTTTGATACTGCAACAATCCTAGATCTTTTAGTCTTGGTTTAAACCAGGACTAAATCAGGTTTTTATAATAAGGCTGTTTGAGTTTTTCTTCAACATTGAAATAATGCCAGGTGGCTTAAACTCACAGAGGTACTTACAGGTTCAGTATATCGTTACGACACTCTAGTCGAAATAGTAACGGTAAGAAACAACGTAAAAAGTTCCCGCTCCCAAGGTCCCGGAAACAAAACTACATCTGTTTCCGGAATAGAGAAAACAAATAGGCACACACTTTGGGAACCTCGGTCCTCATCACATTAGGAGGATAATTTTAAACTCAGAGATTACTGGTCTCCACGGACTGAAACTTCCTAAATAGTGGCTACAGAAAACTTTGAATTAATTCATATAGTCATTTTAGCTGGCTCAACCCAAATTTATTGCGTATGTTGCCCTAGTCTTTGAATGTATAGCAAATTATTTTTCATTTTCGTGTTTCACCCCCTCCCGGCTACATTTCATGCGTGCCTTACCCAGGATACCCGAACCCCATGCACTGAACACAAAGGTACCGAATCGTGACGCTACTTGGGGCGCGAGTATGGCGAGGCGCGCGCAAAGTGGCGGGGGGCGGCCGGGGCGGCGCGCCTCGTGCCGACCTCGCGCGCGGACGCCTTGAACTCGCGGGGCTCCTCCTTGTAGTAATCGTCCTCGTAATAGCGCTCATGGCCTCGCTCGTAGCCGTAGTACTCCGGCTCGGGGGCGCCGCGCGGCGGTCCACGCACCTGTAGGATGTTGTGTGTTGTGGTTCGTTCAGACACAGATTTATACTCGAAGCGCGTCCGCTGGTCGCGTGACAGGGGCGAATAATTTAAGTTTCATGGAAGAAATGACAAATTGTAACTGTAAAGTATTTTAATTTTAATTTAATTTTCACTTTAAAGGAAACGGTCACTAGTAGGTACTGTTTGGATCCTGCGGTAGATCGAAGAGAACTTTCATGGTGCATGAGTTATTGCACACTTAATGTGAAGGTCAATCCTTCTATCGTACTTGAAAGGAGAAATACTTTCAGAAATAATCAACTGAAAAAGTTATTTTTTGAAGTTCAACTCGACCTGTTTGCATTGGCGTATCTAGCCTTATCTAAGCCAATGTCCGCATGCAATCCTACGAAAAAATAAGATTATACGTACTCTGTGCATTCCTGTCGTATAGCCGAACATTCTTGAAACTTTTCGTTTTCTTGTCAAAAAGGTGAGAGTTTCATGAGTTTCGAACGCATGAATCCAGTTAGACAACGCAAGCACCGCGATTTGCATGAATTCCCAGCGAGACTCTTCTTCACACACTACGAGTACTATGGTGAAGAGTGGATGAAAATGTCTACTCTTCTTTGAATGCAAGGAGCTTTATTATATTTCTACAGTTTAACATTACGCAAAGGCATTTCGTAAATTTTTGAGAACGTTTGACTACGAGTCCAGCGCGGACTGAAAGTAGCGTGCTTGTGTTGTTCAGCCAGATTCAAGTCTGTGACTCGTAACTTCACGAAGATCAGAAACACTCACCGGGGGCTCCGGAGCGCCGTAGGGGTCATCGTAGCCGGGGTAGGGCTCCATGGCGGTGCGGGCGCGATCCAGTATACTGAACACCTTACTCTTGCCGGGCATCGGGCGGTGCGGCGGCGGGCCGGGCATGCGCGGCGGGCCGCGGGGCGGGGGCGGCCCTCCGCGGGGACCTGAGGCGAGTCGGGCCGGGTAGAGAGGTGACCAATAATGAGTTGGACCTTTAGAGCATGTCTGGACTGGATGGGACCTCCAGAATTAGAAGTAGTGACGGACTGTGTGGGACCTTCAGAACTAGTAGGAGAGTAGTGATACCGCCCCGAGACGAGTTGGGTGCAAGCAGAGGTGGTCCGAACTAGGTGGAATCTTCAGAGATAGTGAAAAAATTGGTGTCGCTATGCCGAAGTGTTGGGAGTGGGTGAAGGTGGTTTGAATTGGATAAGACCTTCGAAACTATTCGTAGTAGTTAATACTGCGCCGCAAAAAGATAGATCGGAAAGTAGTGACCTCAACTGTGTAGGATTTTCAGAGCCAGTGGAAAAGTGAGAGCTTTGGGACAAGGGGTTAGAAGTGGTCTTAAAGTCTACCAGTGGAGTGATACTGCGCTCGGTCGAGTCGGACAAGTCTAGGACTAGGTGGGATCTTCAGAGCTGATGGAAGAGTGGTAGATACTACGCTGGGGCCAGTAGGAGTGGGAAGTGACTTGTGGCATACAAGTCCACAAAGAGGCGTAGGGCGGAGCAGAAGTCGAAATGGGAAAATGTATTGCAGGGGTTGCAGCAATAGTAATTAAGAAGTTTCTGTCACCGGCGACTCTGAATGACTTTTCATCGATATTAGCAAAATACGTGGATAATAGAGTACGTGTCATGTCAACGGTTTTGCTGTATCTCCTGCTGCGCTGCTCTAAGACTCCAGAGTTGGACAAGGTCAGTAGAAATAGGGACCAAACCATACCGTTACCGCCGACGACATCGCTTCTCCTGCACAGACTTCGCTGTCACAATGCAGTGCTACTTGGGACTTGTGTGGACGTAGTAAGCTAAGGTACCGTAAAGACAGCCAAATAAGCCACAACTGCAGTGACATTCCTAAGTCTAGAATAAAAAATTCACACAGTTATGCAACGCAGCCTGCTGCTGATGAAACCCTTAAGTTCTATCCACATTAAAACAGGCGTGCGGGCGCAACGATACAAACCAAAATAGCCCCTGAATACTTATGAAGTTAGAGACTTCAATTTACCTCCGGGAAGGACAAATAGGGGGCGTCCAAACCACCTGGCGCCGATCAGTTACGTTAGAGGCAAAAAACTTGGGTTGGGATGGGAACACCTCGAAGTAGCCGCTCAGGATCCCAGCACATGAAGAAGGTAAGGGTTATTTTGCTAAGTATTGTTGCGCCAGCTTGTTGTAACATAGACAGACCTTTACTTAACGACTGATAGCATAAATATAGGCACTTAGAACACTAGGTCCACGCAAACTCCGGTAGCACTGCACGCGTTCGAGCCAGAGCTTTCCCCGAGAATATTCGGTACGGTACTAACGGGACCCATGAACGTCTGGAAGGACCTCTTGGGGCCGGGGAACATCATGTTTTTCTGCATCGGCTTGTTGGGGCTCGCGTGCGGGGGCCGGGGCGGCGGCATCGGCCCTGTTAAGCAGCCCAGGGTAGGATTTGGAGGGTCAGGAGTAGAATAAAAAAATATATGATTAGAAATGGATCGGGGAGAATGTCCTCGCATGAGGAGACGTTATGAATTATGTCTTCGTTCAATTAATTCAAAACCACGGATGCATCATGTTATTGAAATAAACTTCTTCAATATCAACAAATAAGTTAACAACTTCCAATAAGCAAGCTTAATAAAAAAAATTTACAATCTCAAAACACATTTGAATGGAAAATAAAAGTTCTAAAGGTTGTCTGAAAGAGAACGCTCTCAGCGATACGACCCCCAATTGTATACCATTACTTCATCATCATCACAGCCTATGCTTGTCCACTGCTGGACATGGGCCTCTCTTATTGTACGCCACTTAGCACGGTCCTCGGCTACTCTCGTCCAGCTCTTGTCAGCCGCCCTGCGGAGATCATCGCTCCACCGAGTCTGAGGACGTCCTTACGTTTACCGATTCGCGGTCTCCACTCAAGAACTCGTCTACCCCATCGCTTATCAACCCCGAGCATAGCCCTTTCCATAGCACGCTGAGCGACTTTAAATTTGTGGACCAGCCCCACAGTGTCCACGTTTCGGCACCGTATGTCATACCATTACTTAGACATAAGAAGTCATTAATTGTAATTCTATCTTCTGGTTAAGCAATAAAGTTGTCTCTATCTATCTAGATAACTTTAAACTTTAGCTTATTGGAAGGGGTTAAATTATTGACACAGAGAAACGGTTTTCAGATTAAGGATTATTTCGATAATCCTGCTAATATTATAAATATGTGAGTTTGTGAAAATGTTTGGATGTTTGTTACTCAATCACGTAATAACGGCTGAACGGAGTTACATGAAACTCGGCTTAGAGATAGACAAAGATCTGAATTGAGACAAAGGTTAACCATGAGGGAGGCCTATGATGTCCTGCAGTGGGCGTTAAATGGCTGATGATGAACCTTTTTTCAAGCCAAACCATTTGTTGTATGGGAGCCCCCCTTAAATATTAATTTTATTCAGTTTTTTTAGTATTTGCTGTTATCAACAGAACAGAACAGTTGCAGCAACAGAAATATATCAAGCTATCATGGTTCATGAGATAAAGGCTGGTGACAGAAAGACAGACAGACGGACAGTGAAGTCTTAGTAATGGGGTCCCGTTTGGCACCCTTCGGGTACGGAACTCAAAGAACGTCATGCGAGAATATTCATTCGAGTTAGGAGTAGGGATAGGGTAGGGATTAGGTACACAGGTTGTTAAGTAACCCAAAAGCTACACATTCTGGAACCTAAAATGAACTGCTTCATGCATAAAGTTATGTTATTTTTAATATCATCTATCTATCGAGTTAATGTAACAGGTTTTCTGTCGTGGGTCCTAATAATCACTTTTAACACGATTAAAAAACCAATAGATACAGTTTTTCAAAACAGAAGATACGAGTTTTTCTATCGGTGACGCTAGTGGAACCCTTATGGAGCCCCTTGATGTTTAAATCCGTATGTGTTGGATAGAATGAACACTCTTCTATGCAGGACAATTATTTACTGAAGGCTGCAATATCGGTAGAGTGGCTACACCGCAATGTAATAAAATTATCCAAGCCTTAATTAATTAAGCCCACTCTCTCTCGCTGGGAGAAGGCCTGTGCACTGCAGTGGGACATATATAGGCTACATAAATAAAAGCCTTAATAATTTGAAGATCATAAATCTGAGAAAAATCTCGTAAAACACAGTTGTAAAAAATACAGTCTAATTTGGGTCAAAAATAGAGATAGATAAAAATGGAAGTTCAAATTATATAAGCTCACCTATGTACTCGTTTATTTATATTATGCTTATGTTTTGTGTAAATATTTCGTTCTATGTGTATGATAAATTATAATAATGGCCTTTTAAAAGCACTCACCTCTCTGTTCGAACGGCGGCTCCCGCATCTGGGGACGCATCATGTCGGAGGGATCCGGGATCATGTATTTACGCACTTCGGCAAGCGCGTACGCGATCCGCGCATGCGCCTCGGCGGGCGGCGCCAGCGCAGATATCTCCACGTGGAGCTCGTCCGACAAATGCGCGTATTTCGGGTCGAGCGAGTTGCGGAACTCGCCCTCCTGGCGTCTGGGGAGAAACGAGAAAGGGTGTCAGGCAGTGATAGTTAAAACATGTGTGTAGAAGAAGAAGAAGAAGAAAGACATTTATTATACCAACAAGATGCATCACAAAAACAAAATAAGCAGATAAGTAACATAATATGCACAACAACAGAAAGAAAACTAAATATACAACAGACAAAACAAATAAATAAAACAGGACCACAGATGTAGCCTGTGGTGTATCTAAGTTGCCACAAAAGGCAGCTGACTCAGCTCATATGTCTAACTAGCTTTAAAATGACCTCATGTTCATTTGTGGGAAGGCGGGCGGGGCTTGTCAGTTGTATACCAATCGGAGCGAATTCATTATTACCCGGCAAAATATCTATGCACCTGCCACCGTCAGACAGCCATCTTGCGAGGTAGCTAGATATTTCGACGGGTTATACATAATGAAGTAAATGGTTTGAATTTTTGTATAAAACCAATCATAAGTTACGCTGTCATTTACTAACGCCCAATCGCCGTTCACGTCGTAAAGTATGGGACACAGGATGAACCAATCACAGCGTGATTACTCTATAGCACATATTGCGATCATTTCATTTGTACAGATTAAACTGAGAGTGAATTTTGTAGGAAGAAATACTTCTATGTTTAATGACACACAAACAAAATGTTATTCATAAAACCACGATTCCTCTATAAAGTAAAAATCTCTACCAAACAGATATAAATTCTTTCTAAATTGCGTTATGGTGAGAATTTATTTATTTTTGGTAAATTTTTTCTTTTTGTAAATATTTACTACTTCATTTTATTGAGGTCTTCACGTAATTAATATAAATTGTTAGATATATTGGTGTATCAAGTTTTTTGCTCATCCTAAATCTTTTAGTCATCAGTGGAAATATCAACCACTATTGAAAATTTCATTCACATTTACTGTTTTTGTCTGCATTTAAAATAAACTTGGGAAGTGATCCTAGATGAAACCTACTTGTCCCTCATGGAGCCACGTCCAAGCACTGCCATCTTACACATAGTTTCTTCTTGTAGTTGCTTCATTGTGTTGCCTTTAGGACCCAACAGTTTGCCGACAAAGTTGAACTGAAACAAACAGCTGGTTTTTAGGTCTATTTTCTTTAGCACTATGTAAAAAAAAAAAAACAATTGTGATCAACAGATATTAAAAAAACTTCATATAGGACTTAAGCGGGAATCAGTGTCTCTCACATACTGTTCCAGCACTCTAACCAACTAAGCGGTCGGTCCACCAGCAGTGGCATGGTGGCATCAAATCCATGTTAGGTTTGTTTATAAAGTCATGTTGAAGAATCAATTAAAAAGATTGAATTAGATGTTTGCTTCACCACTTCAAGTCTACCTGTGTGCTTGCATAGACTTGAAGCACAAATAAAATTAAATCAATACATTCATACAGTTGTCATTCCACCACAATGTATTAACAAATCTAGGCCCTGCCCCTAAATTAAGCGCATCCAATCCTGAACTATTCCTGGTTTCAGGTTATGTTGGTAAGATCCCACCAGGAGTTTATCAAATAACTCATGTCAGTCAGCATATGTTGCAAAGATAAGAAGTATGTGGGTCCTGTTGGTGTCATTGGACATGAGGTTATATAAAAAAAAAAATGTGTTATTGTCTAAGGGCGCTTATATACGGGCGGCACGTGTGCCGACTGCAGCCGTCGAACGCATCGACGCGCTGACATGTCGGCGACTGCCGTCGATGCGTTCGACGTGCCGTGTATATGCGGGAAACCATTGTTATACCTTTGGATGTTCCTTGATTGGCACCAACACCTTGACTGTCACTTTGACTGGCTTCTCACGGAACACATCAATATACTTGAAGTCTTTTGGCGGGATCCTTCCAGTTGTCTGGACCCTGGTTACCTCTGCAAGAAAAGCATTGACCTGTGCTGACCTCAGTGAAATTAAAAAAATAACCTCTAGGAAACTTGTAACTCAAACGAACTAGGTAAAATCTGGATTTTGCCTTTTTGGTAGGGAATTATTGTGTAAGTAGGTAGGTACCTACAATAGAACAATGGTAATGCGAGTGCATTTTTTTGGCGTACCTTGATCAATAAGCCGCGTCGACAGAGGAAACTTCGCCTGGTCTATTTTGACCTTCTCGCCGAGTAATTCTCGCATATATTCGCCAGCTTTTTCGTTTAGTTTCGGTCCATCTTCGCCATCGTGTTGCATGGTGTCGTCCTGATTTTCCTGGTTAGCATTGCGCTTGAAGTCACTGCTGTTGTAGCCATTCTTACTGTCGTAACCCTCCGCCATTGCAAAAGGGAAAAAATACAAGTGTATTCACTATTCACCAATGAAAATTAGAATAAAAATCTTTTTACAAATACGATAATCAACATACAAGGACGCCGTCCGGTAATAATGGCGGACGGACGGACGGATGTCTTAACTTTTTTTCTGATTGGTCGACGCGAAATCAATGCTGCCAACATGACGTAGAAATAAAGGTTAGTTTTAGTCCCCATAATTATATTTTTTAGGAATACCGTTATAAGCAACGGTTGCTTTTGTCTATGGTTGAGGAAACCTAACTAGGCAAGGAAAACCGGACATGGAAAAGGAAAATAATTAGGCAATGACTTTTAACTTCAGGGCATCTATAATTTAAAAATTATATAAAGTTACGTGTTACAAAATATAATTTATTATTATACATAATTATAATTCTTTATTAAGTTGTCGCCTTTTATTTGATTTCTTGGTTCTACCATGTTGTTGCACAACTATGATATTGAATTCCTTGTGGGGAGCGAGCATAATTTTATTTTTTTTAGTTTCCAGTCGCACCACTAAAACTTCTTCAAATATATCCTGGAAAATAAATAACATTTACATGTAAGCATTCCTTTATAACTTTTCGGGGTCCATGACGAAAACGTAAAAAAAACTGAACTCTTATATTGTGTAAAATGGTCTTAAAAATTTAAATATCCTATTATTTTGTGGTCCGTCCGGGTGCAATCAAAATATAGAACGGATTTTGTGTAGAACACGACGTAAAATGATAACATAAAATATCAGTGGATATCATGGTCCCTTTTTGCACAGTTGAAACACTAGAAATATATGATTGCTTGAAAGAATGTAAGTACCTACTAAAATATAGACTTTTGCCTATATTGCAAAAAAACTTTTTGCGTGTTAAGAATCGCATTTTTTTATTTTGTTAATTGAAGGAGAGATACTTACCGTAGGTATAAAGCAAAATGCAATAAGTAGATACCTAAATGGATAGAATGTGCCCTAATATATTATGTACAACACCTAGACCTACACTATAATTGGTCCTTTTTAGGGTTCTGTAGTCGACAATAGTCTTCACCGTGTCCGTCCGTCTGTCTCTCCGTCTGTCTGTCTGTCCGCGGCCTAGCTCACAGACGATTAGTACGAGAAAGTTGAAATTTGGCACAGAAATACATGCATGATTACGTCGAGAAAACGGTAGAATCAAATCATAAAAACAATTTTTAGGGTACCTACTAGGATAGGTAACCGAAATTAGGGATGCATTTTTTTTCTCGGTTACACCAAACCGCTAATCTTTGACCGAGTAGGGCGTCCCCCCCCCTCCTGGCTAAACATGAAAAAATTCAGAGAACTATCACGGCTAAGTAGGCTCACAAGTTAACGAGGCGACCAACTTATAAAAGGAAAACCGAACAAAATCCATTGAAAATTACGTCGATGAAGTTGTTAGTTCTGTAAAGCATATAAAACCCCCTCTTTCTACGGAACCCTAAACTGCGCGTGGCCTGACACGCACTTGGCCGATTCTTACTAAGACTTATTACTTGCAGACAACCATAGATGGGAAAAACTGGTAGTCCATGCCTCTAAAAAAATATGGAAATACTACTCGTAGTTATTTTTAAGAGGTCTAAAGAGATCTGCCGGGATCGTGGCAAGTGCTAAACTCTGGTCTCTGCCTACCCCTACAGAATACAGGCATGAGTTTATGTATGTAATGTACGTAGATATTTTTGAATTACCATGTAGGTACCTCTCGTGCTACCTGCTTATTTAATCCAACTTACAATCTCTTTCACGCAGTTATTTGCCATAACGCCTAGACGCTGCATGCTCACCCCATAGTTAGTCGCGGCCACAGTATTTATATTTGTGAATATTGGAAGACCTGAAAGCAATGATGTTCTTGCCTGAAAATCATCTAAGAGAGCTTAATTGAGCTGAGCCACTACCTTTTGCCTTATTTTATATCATAACCTAGTTAAGCCTTACGTTGTTCTAAGTTGTTTTTTGATGAGGCAATAAATTCTTTTTTATCTTATCTTATCTCAATATTTTGTAAGGTTAACACGAGCACTGGACTAAATAAAAACTGAATTTGCACGGATATTTACTAGTTTATTTTTTTATTTTACAATTTTTCGACGTTTCGGTACTTTGGCAAGTGCCGTGGTCTCGGTAGACTGAGGCGAGGCGTTTTTTTGAAAGTATTAACTGTTAGTTTACTACCCTCGGCAAAAAATATTAAGTTACGTTCCAAAAATATTTTGGCGAATTTTTAACCTTAAATTGTCAAAATAATAATTTTATATAGATTCAAAAATATTGATTATTAGTTATTGAAATTAAAATTCAATCTACAAAACGATTGTTTTAGATAAACTCAAAAATATGGATTATTAGTTATTGAAATTTTATCTTAATTTCTACCTAGCAACAAAAAGGCATACCTACTATAATTAACGTTACCTAATAACTGGGTGCTGGGCAAGCCTACTCCATCTAAAAAAACAATGTCCCAGGCACTGCAGCGTCCGAGTGGTCTCTTCACCCATTTAGTCTGAGTGATGTTGCCACTGGACGCTGTGTAGTCTATATGTACTGTAGCTCTCTATTTTAAATTAACCTGATGATTAGCAGTAAATTTATAACTTTTACTATCTCGTTTTCATCGATTGCCCAGCCTAGGTAGGGATCGACTGTGGACTGACACCTAAAACCACTAAAACAAAACGTAACAATTCCCTTCAAAATATTCAAAATCTTATTAGACGGCTATGCCGGCCAGCCCTTTGTTACCCGTGTTACTACCAAACTTACTACCAGTAGTAACACAGGTAATTTTTTTTTCCCATATTACGAGTACTACTCGCTATCGAAGTAGTAACATGGGTAAATTTTTACTTCCCTTGTTACTACCTACTGACTATCGAAGTTGTTATATGGGTAGTTTACTTTTTTCCGGCGTTACTAGGTACTAGGTACTGAGCTACTACTGTTAGAGCTTTAAACAAAAAAATAAATAAGTAGGCAAACAAAAATAACATTGTTTTGAACCCCGATGTGTTTTAAACAGCTACTGAGTATAAAGAGGAATCGTTACAGTACAGTCGACAGTACATAATTCTATACATCCATGCACTCTACTTCAGTTGCATTACGGTCAATTTGCAACTAAACATCCCACTGCAGGGCACAGACCTTCTCTCAGAGACAGCGGGTACTAAAAATCACCATTAACATGATTGACATATTGGTCTGACACTTTACGACAACACTTATGACACTATATATATGACACTTTTGCAACAACTATCTGTAAAAAATGTATCATCGTCATCATCATCAAGCACGGGGCAGTCCAAATAAAAAAAAAAATCATCATCAACCCATTATGTCCCCACCGAGGGGCCACGGGGGCCAAGTCCGGATTGGTGGAGGCTTGTAGACTAGTGGCTCGTCTACTGTCAGAAGTTGTCAAGCCGCCCTAAGGCCTCTGAAATGTATGATTTTTCCCATTGGTGTCGCAGGTGTTACTACATGGAGCCTATCGTAAACATAAACATAAGGAAATCAATTACCAGGAGACCGGCAGCAGCGTCTTCCTGAGATTCCAACCGCATACGCGATCGCCAACCCGCCTGCCAAGCGTGGCGATTATGGCAAAACCCCTCACGGTTATGAAAACCACGAAGGAGGCCTATGTCCTGCAGTGGGCGTCAAATGGCTGATGATGATGATGATACTTTGTTGTACACACCAGAAAACAGCACATTTCTGTTGTATTTTTTTATAAAATATAAAAAAGAAGTTTTAATTAAGTAACCTTATATATTATATATTCTTTTTTTTTGCACTAACTCGTGCTGAGGTCAATCTTAAAAAACCTATTTAGAGGCTAAAAAATTCACCCATGCCGGGACTTGAACCCGCGACCTCTGGCTCACCGTGCCAGCGCTCTCCCAACTGAGCTAATGGGCAAGTGCAAGCATCGATGAAATTTCGAGCCTCTTTACAAACTTCTCTGAATTACGTACAGGCAGCGACATCTGGCCGAAGTGAATTAGATCACTTGCAGCCCCGAGTAACCATTAGTTTAATGCCGGATTCACTTACTTGATTTTTTGCCGGAAGAGTCCGACCAGGTCAGAGACGAGCCACCGACAAGCTCCGTCTGTACTCACCATACGCGAAACCTGGTCGGACTCTTTCGGCAAAAAATCGAGTAAGTGAATTAACCTAATAATGTGTAGTGCTTACGAAAGTTTTAGATATCCATAGCTCCTACATATTAAAGAGATCCTCTACTTTACTCGTCCAACTTTAGAAGTACCTAGTTTGTGTAATGTTATTTTATTTTATTTTTTTTCTTTATTGTGGTATTTAACTGTGTATGTTTATATTGTTATTATTATATTATTACTTTTTTATTCCTTTAATGTGATATTATTCCACTGCCTCTTTAAAATCAATCGTTTCACAACTAATCTGGTTGGCTGGAAAAAGCTCTATAGAAATAAGCTCGCCTATGTACTCGTTCATATTACTTTGTTTTTTGTGTAAACATTTCTCTCTTGTGTACAATAAAGTATTAAGTACATACCTGCAGCATTCGTCATGACTATGCCCTCAACAGAATCATCATCCAACATTCGGTCTACTACGGGATTCTTTTTATTTATTTCTGTCGTCTGGAAGAAAATTGCCCACTTTATTCGTACATCAACCTTCAATCTGAAATCCACTCTTAAATTTGGTCAAAAGTTGTCGCTATGTAGAACACAACGCCGCGCCGTCCTCAGTAAGAGAGAGAGAGTATGGGCGTTATCACCAAGCGTACCCACCGCGGAATGGTGACTTCAAGCGCTAAGGTATGCGAACACCTCATGCCCTCAGATTTCCTCACGGTGTTTTAATTGCTAGCGAGAGGCATCGCTACTACAAATTGCTATTTCCGTGTGTTTCGTATTGTAATACGAGTTTTAAAATTTCTTTTAATTTATTTTCCTACACACGACACATCTTGGAATGTTTCGCGTATTTTAAACGATAAAAGTTTATTCAGCCCGGTAGCGATACGTGATCTAAACTGAATAAGTACTCGCTCTTGAGCCTTCTGGGCGATCGTCGCGCCTCTATCGGCGACGTGGGACACTTTTTACTTTGGTGAAAATTCAAACGTGAGAGGGGTTGCGCTCGCTCTATGTGGTTTTTCGTGCGTTATAGGTATGTGGTTATATTCAATCATTCAAAGTTGTAGACGTTAAATGTGCCAACGAGTTTCATTTCGCCCTATGGACGTTGAAGAATAACTGGTGGTGCCTGGAAAACGCCTTAAATCGTCTTACAAGGACTGACGCAGAGCAGCGAGCCCGAGCGCGCAGGCCTATACAAATTCTGTGATGTCCTTCCTTGATTACCATAACACATGGAAACTAGGACAAGTGATTGTGTTATGTCGAAGCTATTATTATTATTAATTCACTAATAAATTGTAGAGCGTTGGTAGCCCAGGGGGTAGAACAATGGACTCGGAAGCGGGAGACCCAGGTTCAATTCCCAGTTTATTTTCAAGTTTACGTACATTTGCGAATTTCTAGTAGCAATTTGTAGTAGGAAAACATCGTGTGGAAACCCGCGGCTTGGTTGGCTCCGCACGTATTGGGCTAGGCCGACTAAGTGGTCAGGATGGTATAGGTGCTAGGCAAGCCTACTCCATCTAAACCAAAAACAATGTCCCAGGAAATGCAGCGTCCAAGTGGTCCCTTCAAACACCTAGTGTGAGTGATGGTGCCACTGGACGCTGTATAAATCGTCTCATTACGTAGATGCAAAGGCTAAAGTTAATGTATTGTGCGTAATGCTTTCATTGAGAAAAGATGGTCAGAGTGGAGTTTTTTTTCCCGCTGCCTTTTTCTCCACTACAAATACGGCCCGAAGGCAGCGGCTAACATAGTAACATAGTACATTGACATTCAGCAAACAGAATGTAAATTCTTTACGTTGAAATAAATTATTGATTTCTGATTTCTGATTGATTCCTATATACGAATGTATACTCCGCATGCCGCTGATTCTTATTCGAAATGCAATTGTAGAATTATTTTCCAGTTGGGTTTCCATGTCGGTTGCCTGGAATAAATTGCTATAAGCAATAAGGCCGCCAATTTTACTGTATCTTTGTAAACATTTTATGTTTGTGTTTTCCCTGGTACAATAAAGAGTAATCTTATCTTATCTCCCATGCAGATACAATATTAGTTTAAGGAAGGGATATCGTTTTGAATTTTATATATCAGCCTAAAGCTCAAGGCATGATCTTAGACACAAGTTCGCATAAGCGAAACGTCGACTAGCCATTTAACTAAACGGCCCACAGCCAGAGTCCACTGTTGGGCACAGGCCTCTTCATCTTCCACGCCAACCCATCCGGTCCTTTGCTAGTCTCATCCAAAGTCTCCCAGCAGTTTTCACGGTGTCGTCCACCCACCGGGCTGGTGGTCTGTCCACCAACCGTCGACCCGTTCTTGACCACCACTGTGTGGCTACCTTAGTCTTCCGGTCGTCTTCCTACCTAACCAAATGCCCCACACATCTCCGTTTTAGCTTTGTGATCGACTATACACGATGAAATCTGGGTGGTTTGAAAGCCGCGGTTATGTAATTAGTAATAAAAAATGGCATCTATTAAGACTATTATAGAAGTAAATAAAAAAAAAAGATGTTGAGAAATCCTGTTTAAAAAATGCGCGAACAATTAGTACCGCCTCTCCGTCTATTAGAACAATGACCCGCGGACCCGCGGTTTCCTCTGTGCCCGCGGCACGTATACGCGCCGCTTTGGCTGGCTACTTCTAATAGGGTTTGAGTCGAGATATTTTTGTGGAAAGTAACTTTGTTTTAAAAACCAACTAGCGTATTTGATACCTATTGTTAAGGCACGTTCATTTGGCTATGGCTTTCAAACAACCCAAAATTCATGGTGCATATCGACTAACCATACTCATCAACATTTCATCGTGTTGGTCCTTTAACAAGTTGGTCACGACCTTCATTATATATGAAGAGAGTGTTGCACTCTTGCAGGCACGTTGACCTTTCTTTTCTTTCTCAACTTCCTTTGCCTTGTGGTCTGCACTACGCAGGAGATAGAACGCTCTGTGGTGGCAACGAGAATCTCGGAGGCTCTGGCTTCGATCCTGTAGGCAACGAGTTCGTCTTGGACGTCCTGTTGGTCATGGCAGCGCAAAAAAAGTTACTACAAAAGTATTTTTATTAACTCAAAAGAGGTGGAGTTTCTCAAATCGTCGGATTAGGTACTCGATGACGCATGGAGCGATTTGTCGGGATCTCGATGGCGCTTGGACCGATTTAGAAAGTTTTTTTTTTGTGTCAAAGGGCTTCACAGGTGGTCTCATAGTCAGCCAGTCAGTATCTGATGTTGGGATCCTGGAGAAATCGAGGGAACTCTTCAAATTTCAAAGGCACATTTGAAGCGATTTGGGAGGTTTTTATAGTGACTCGTACATTTGCTTTCGGAAAACATAATTTGGCGGAGTCGTATTGATACTAACAAGAAATCGTGATTTTTTTTAAATAAAAATACAAACCGACTTCTAAACGCTACAGCACTAAAAACGGAGAAATAATTTAAACGAATATGACCTTTATGACGAACTAAACGAAAGTTGTCTGTTGGATTATAAGACTGCTGTTCCGTCTAGCATTCCGTCATGCTCACCTCACACATTTATTTTTTTTAAGATTGTAAAAATATTTATGTAATTTTGATAAATGTGGTCTGAGGCCTTCATAGATAACAGAATTACGGACATTTCAGATTTATCTTTGTTTTTATTGCATAGGCATTACTAGCTCACTTGGCAAACGTTGTTTTGCCATATTAATTAGCCTTCGACGATAAAATTCAACGAACTTCTTGAGACCATCCTTAAGGCTTTCAGCAGACGCGGATTTTTGGTTTTTAAAATAATATGCATCTTATTTTAAGAAGACAGATGAAGCTTCTCCATTCATTCTGTTTACTTTCGTGGCACTCGCGTCGAAAATAGGCACTCGCGTCGAAAATAGATACCTCATTTGTCAAAGTCGGTCCGGCCTTTGGTCTCTGCGTGGTCATTTAAATAAAGAAACATAAATTAATAGATAAACTCATGTTTACATTGCGGAGGGATAGGCAGGGACCAGGGCCGTGATTCATAAAACTACAGTTCATAGTTCATTATGACCATTCGTGTACGCGGGGCCGTTCAAGTATTAGGTACGTAAGCAGATTTATTACAATTATTTACCCCCCTCTCTAACCGTGTGGCGCCGGATTACGAATAGCGTGACTCCATTTCCTTCCGTGGATGTCGTAGAAGGCGACTAAGGAAATACATTACCAGGAGATGGGCAGCAGCGTTTTCCTGAGATTCCAACCGCATACTGCTATCGCCAACCCGCCTGCCAAGCGTGGCGATTATGGCAAAACCCCTCATGGCTAGGAAAACCATGAGGGAGGTCTATGTCCTGCAGTGGGCGTCAAATCGCTGATGATGACCCCCGTCGCCCCCTTCCCCCCTTCAGCAAAAGTAAGCAAAGTTCGTACCCCCACCCTCCCATAACTACGTATTAAACATTACGTTGTCTTTTAATGTATTCTGGTTTTCTTATTGATTTATAAGCAGCAGTTATTAGTCTAGAAATAAGAAATAAACTTAGAATAGAGGACTTTAACGCACATAATATTAGTAACTTTAACATAATTTTCACATAATTTTTCACACAATTAACATAATTTTTATTTAGTATTTATTAAAAATTGTTAACATAATTTTTGTTCGAAAAAGTAAAAAAAATAATACCTACTACTGACGTCATCACCATCCAGACCCCCCACCCCCACGTCATCAAAAATAAGCAAAGCAAAGACCCCCCCCTGCAGCGCTTTATACGTAGTACTTGAATGGCCCCCTAGGCTTATTTATCATTAAACATTTCTGCTGTAAATCTACTTACTATTTTTTTATACCTACATTTTTTTTGTGGCATGTACCTAGGTAGTTAAGTTCTTACTATTTCAGCTGCGGCAGCTTTCACTTGTCTGGTGAAGCCAGGCAGTTTGATGGCTAGTCTTGAGCCAATAGCAGCCGGCAAGGTGCACAGTTCGACTGCAAAAATAGAAAAACCAAAAATACAGGAATAGAAAAACCTCTTACTATAAATAGTAGAGAAAAAAACATAACTACACAACGCCTTTAACCCGGAGGGTCAGGCGGAGACCAGTCAAGACCTCTCCAAGCTGACGGGCAGACGGACAGACTGACAGTCGCGTAGTTATTATGCCCATTTTCTCTCTCTCTGAGAGAAGGCATGTGCCCTGCAGTTCCCACAAGGTAATAAATAAATAAATAAATAAATAAAGGTAATTATTATTATGTAACCTGTGTCTCCTTGGATGTGCATGACGCCCACCACATTATTATGTTCTTCAATTCTCTTCACTATGTGTTGAGTAGTCTCTGCAAAATACTAAATAAAGTACTGGGATTAGAGTATAACGTTACGGTACACACATCCTTTTAAAAGATACTAGATAATTATGAGGATGGCTTCGGTCGCGTGAAATTCCTCGAGAATATACCCATGTAGGTACATCCTGAAGGTCCATTCTAAATAATGGCAAAATATTTTTTGGAAATCGGAGTAGTTTTCGAGATTACTTACTTACAGACGTACAAATTATTATAGGTTACTTTATTGCACACGAAACATTAAACAGTACATTACGTAAGAAATAACATGTATGTACAAAGGGGAGCTTATTTCTGTAAGAGATAAGCAAACTTACCCCTTTTAAAGGGGTGTAGATTTTGTTATAAAAAAAGCTCATCTTTTGCTTGACCTTTGGCCCTTGCATCTACGTAACTGATGATTTATACAGCGTCCAGTTTCACCTTAACTCACTCTAGATGCGTGAAGGGACCACTCGGACGCTGCAGTGCCTGGGACATGGTTTTTTGGTGACTGTGAAGGAAAAATCGTGAGGAAACCCGCGGCTTGGTTGGCTCCGCACGTATTGACTTGTTTTTCCTTTGGGCTAAGCTGTCAGGATGGTGTGCCTACTCCTCTTGCTTGACCTAAATCGGGGTCTTTTTGTGAAAAACTGGTTATTAGTACCGAAAGGGTTCGTTATCAATTGACTGAGAATTTAGTAAACTGGTAAATAGGGTAAAAATGTACCTACTAAATAAATTACCAAACTTAAATTAAAATAAATTAAAAAACCAAATTGATATTTCGGAGTTAATTGTAAACGAATTATTTGAAACTCACGGCTGTGTTTATTAAGTTTATGGTTAGACGATATTTTTTTTAAATAACTAATATATTTATTTCATAATAAATCCATAATAGATTAGTAATAAATTGACTTAGTCTATCATTATCATCATCATCAGCCACTCGACGGCCACTGCAGGACACAGGCCTCCCTCATGGTTTTCCTAACCATGAAGGGCTTTGCCATAATCGCCACGCTTGGCAGGCGGGTTGGCGATCGCAGTATGCGGTTGGAATTTCAGGAAGACGCTGCTGCCCGTCTCCTGGTAACGTATTTCCTCAGTCGCCTTCTACGACCTCCACGGGAGGAAATGGAGTGACACTATTCTTAATCCGGCGCCACACGGCTAACGCCACACACTTAGTCTATATTAGTAACTAAACCTAGGTTATAGAGAGGCGTAGTTTATTGTATGGGATCAAGCGTTACTTTGCGGAAATCCACAATAGCATTAAAATGTGAAAATTACTTAGCTACATTCCGACTTTTTCCAGCAGAAGCAAGACACAAACACACCACCACCGACACCAATACTTGTGTGAAAAAATGCATTGCAACGCGTTTCGCCTCTAACACGAGGCATCCTCAGGCTCCGATGGTCGACTGACAAGTCAGACAAGACTTGCTTCTGCTTGAAAAAGTGGGAGGGAGGGCGGTGCATTAACTAACCGCATGGTGCTCGTGGCATTTTGGCGGAATTTAGCAAAGTAATTTTCACATTTTAAGGCGTAGTTTAATTTAATTTAAATATTTAGTGGATCTGCGCACATGCGTGCAGATCCAGTGCCCGAAACTGTGGCAGTCAACTTTGTCCCCGATCACACTCAGGACGCTGATAATGATAATCGAGGGGAAGGGTGGGTTTCAAATTAATTGAGTAATTTAAAAAATCCAAGTACTGTAAAGGGAGATTTTTTATCCGAAGATGTTTGGCGGATATTGTCACCTAAAGAAATACTTACACTTGGAAATAGTATTTTCTTTTTGTACAGTGTTTCCTCAGTCTCGGACATAATATAGCTAAAATGTAACGTTTTAATTACCCAAGCATGTAAAATCTTCAAAATACTTATCAATACAAAATTATAAAATGTCAGTCCTAAAATTGTTAAGCCCGAATTCGGGAAGGCTACGCTGAGCATCGATTTGAAGAAAAAGTGACAAGTTCACTGAAGCTTTACCTGCGACGTTATAACTATAATGCATAATATTTCATCGTGACTGCCTCGTTGGTCTAGCGGTATCCCGTCTGATTACCGTGCCGGAGGGCGTGGATTCGATTTCCACTAGGGGCCGCCGTTCATTTGTACAAACGGTGAGGCCGTTTGTATTTTCGTCCGTCTGGGTGTATTTTTAAGTTGGTGATGTTTACCATAGCACAGGGTATCCTAGTTTGTGCCCAGGACAAGTGGTTATGTTGTGTGGAAGGTACTATTAAGATTATTATTATTATTATTAACTATTTAAGAAGCTTCATGAGGTTCACTACCGATAAACTGCTGCGCAGTTTGGCAACATATTTTGTCAACCCTTTGTAATATTTTTCTTTAATAAAATCTTTAAAAACCTTAGGCCTTTGCATCTACGTAATGAGATGATTTATACAGCGTCCAGTACTCACACTAGACGGATGACGGGGCCACTCAGATGCTGCAGTGCCCGGGACATTGTATTTTAGATGGAGTAGGCTTGCCCAATAAACAACAATACAATACATATTAGCGCCATCAATGAAAAATTATATCTTCTTTTACAGATAGGTAAGTAAAACAAGTGTATGTTTCTTTGTGGCACTACCCCATCCATTATCCCCATCACCAAAGGTTAGCTGGAAGACAATTCTTACAAGTATTAAGGTCACTGACTAATTCATTATTTAAAAGTTCAATTCTTACAAGTATTAAGGTCACTGACTAATTAATTATTTAAAAGTTTCAATGAGCTTTAAAATCACATTCATTTAATTTAATTAGACGTTTGATATGTATGTTTCAACTGTTACCTTATAGTAGTAGAATAAAGGCTTTCTTTTTTTAAATTTTAAATTTTATTTTATTAAGGTCGCTTACATACAAATGTTTTTATTGTAAGTACAATAAATAATTTTCAATCAATCAATCTTTCTGTTCTCTTAGTAATGAGCACGACAGACGGAAGGAGAGCCGGAAAACCAGTCAGAAGGACAGACAAATAGACATAGTGAAGCCATAATGGTTCTTGTTGACTACGGAACCCTAAAAACCAACGATGATTGCGTTTGAAAGCAAAAGTAAGACTAAAAATCTGCTATAAATATCTAGCAAGCTGTCTGTCATTGACATTCATTTAGTGACCCTACAGTGACATTTATAAACATAGATGTTTAATTAGCGCTAAAAATGACTTTTAGTTCAATTGTGCTTACTAATCGTTACCTACCAATCGGAGCTAGTTTAGTATTACCCGGCAAAATATCTATGCATCTGCCACCGTCAGACCGCGATCTTGCGACGTACCTAGATATTTCGACGGGTTATACATCATGAAGTCAATGGTTTGACGTTTTTGTATAGAACCAATCATTAAGTTAAGCTGTCATTTACTATCGCCCAATCAACGTTCACGTCGTCACGCATCATGGCGCAAGGAATGAACAGTGATTTACTTTACAGCACATCTTGCGCTCATTTCATTGTTACAGACTAATCGAGAGGACAAGGGCCGTTTTTGATAGTGAAAGTTGTAGGAAGAAATATTTAAATACATACATACATAAACTCACGCCTGTATCCCAGAGGGGTAGGCAGAGACCAGGGACTGCCACTTGCCACGATCCTGACAGATCTCTTTAGACCTCTTAAAAATAACTACGAGTAGTATTTCAATATTTTTTTAGTAGCATGGACTACCAGTGATTTAATGTATTTTTCCCATCTATGGTTGTCTGCAAGTAATAAGTCTTAGTAAGAATCGGCCAAGTGCGTGTCAGGCCACGCGCAGTTTAGGGTTCCGTAGAAAGCTCTTGCTCAACATTCATTAGTCCTTGCATGCACGCACGCCGGTTTCGGGTACCTTTTATCTTGCCCTTTGCTAATACACCCCCTATTTGGTCGAAGTATGTCCGCCTGGGACGTCCCTTACCAGCCCTTCCACCCACATTCATTCGATATTATTTGTTTGGTCAATCTTTCTTCCTTCATCCTCTCCACATGTCCAAAGCAACGCAACATTCCTTTCTCAATTCTGGTCACTACATCCTCTTTCAGTCCACAATGTCCTCTAATAGAACTATTGCGTATCCTGTCATTCAAAGTATAACGCCAGACACACTTATACGAAATACTTCTATGGTTGTTTTTTTCTATTTTATTCGTAGGCCAGGTAAAAGCAGTTATTCTGACAAATTAAGTTTAAATTTAGAACACAATAATGTCCAGAGTAGACCATGGGGTCGAATCTCAAAAATGCATAGTGGTTCAATAGAGTCATATTGGTACCATAATGGTTGTTTTATTGACACTATTGGAGTCTAGTAACAAATCGCATTCCAATGATATTATAACCAATTTACGATCTTTTTTGCGAGTGAAGCCTATTTATTTTACGCGGGTTATGGGTACCGTTGGAATAACATTGGACTGCTATTGCTTTGTAGACTACCAAATAGGGGCAAATAACAGCTATTGACGTGTAACTGTTATTAATTTTTATTTCGTCATTTTAGCTCTCAAACTTTCCAAAAATGTCCTGCGGTGATTAAGTGTACCTAATTATTCCCAACGAGTCACACCCTTGTCGAGGGTGTGACTCATTGGGAATTTTTACAAAAAAAAAATCCCAACGAGTCACACTGTGACTCGCCGAGGTGTGACTCGTTGGGAACAAAGGTACATACTTAGCTGCTCCGTTCCTTAAATGTTTAAAAAGTTCCAACGGTCTTATTAATAAAAACAAGATTCAGAGGCAGTTTAAATCGTCTGGGAAACGTGACCACAGATTATTTCAACTGGCTCTGAGGAGTGTTTTACGAAATCGTTTTTTTTATAAATAATACGGCTAGGTTCTAGGCTGTAGGTATCTACTAAAAATAGCTATCACAGTTATTGACATTTATGACGACTTTATGCAAAAACTAAACATAAAGATTTTTTCCATTGGTTTCGCCAGTTAACCCCGGGCAGCCCATTGGTAATGGTAAGTAGTTGCTTCGAAGCCAACTATAGCAGACCACACATGCTGGCCCCCAGCCCTGTATGAATAAAGTTTTCAGCCGCAAACACAAGTCAATAGAAAGCCCCGTCTGAGTAGTTGCACAAATAATACTTTGAGGAGACCCTAACCAAATAAACCTCTGGACTTTGGATACAGCCGGCATACGTGGTTATAGGGTAGACCGGTAAGTCCGCATTTAGGGCAACAGCTCACTTTGCAGTCAACATTAGGCTTTAGAGTCTAATACACACAGTTTTTCAATAGAATATTATAAACGCAGCGATGGTCGCCTAGTGGGTACTCGCAAGCGAGAGACCTAGGTTCGATTCTCAGTGCGGGCATGTACCTACGACTTTGTTTTCTAAGTTATGTACGTTTGTGAAGTTATAGTAGTAATACTACTCGCTAACCGTGAAGGTAAACATCGTGAGGAGACCTGAGTGTCTGAGTTATTCACATACCTCAGCACGCGTGGTGATTAAGCACATACTCTCTCACTGAGATAAGGCCTGTGCCCTACAGTGGGACCTATAGAGGCTGCTTATGTGTGTATGTATTGAGGAAGTTATTTATCTTTAACATCGCCTCTCCAATACGACCAAAACTTGTTTTGCAAGTTCTGTATTGTTGTAAAATTTAACATTTAAATAAATAAAATTAGACCCTGGTATAGGTATATACTTGGTAGATAGAGTATGGATACTTGACAGAAACCCATTTTCTCTGCCAGTCAAAGCAGTAAAGACATCTCTCTCATCTAGAGGTCGGGATTGGTAACAAATCGATGTTTTTATTCCCTGATACGTTCATTCCTCGGCCTGTGGACGAATATATAGTATAGTTCTTTTGTACTGACCGGTGCTTTTCGGACTGATTTCGGCAGTAAAAATTCTTAGTTGCGAAGTTACGGACAACAAGCAAAAAAAAGCCCGTCTCCATTGTGCTTGTCGGCCACCCGTCGGCCGCCCGTGATGTGACTTTTTTCGCTAGTATTGTTACTAACCTTTCCCTAAACTTTTCTCAGGACAGGAATCGCCCCATCCTGTGCTGACTGACGCAGTGTATAAGTGCAGAATGGCGCAAGTCTTTCTCCGTTCTTGAGCCCTTAGTTTATAGAAGAAGAAGAAGAAAGACATTTATAGAAGAAGAAACAAAATAAGCAGATAAGTAACATAATATGCACAACAGAAAGAAAACTCATCATCAGCCATTTGACGCCCACTGCAGGACATAGGCCTCCTTCGTGGTTTTCATAACCATGAGGGGTTTTGCCTCAAAGAAAGAAAACTACTCGTAAATACACAACACACAACAGACAAATCGAATAAACAAAACAGGACCATAGATGTAGCCTGTGGTGTGTCTAAGTTGCCACAAAAGGCAGCTGACTCAGCGTTGTGCTGAGGAAGTGATCCCTCAGCGCTATTACGCGAATACTTACAATTTTTACTATTAAAAATAATAATTTCCGCACAACAATACAATTAACTGCCCTGGTCCGAAACTAGGACACAAACATGGTAATACTTACATCCAAATTGGCAGCCTTAATCTTCCAAGTCTACTTCATAAGCATCTCAGTATCTGAGTGTCACATATCTAGTGTAGCTAGGAGTTGCTGCATTGACCAACTAGGTATCGAGATGAACACCCCAAGAAACATAAAAAAACGTTTTTCCAGAAAGTTAGAATCCTGAGTATGTTTGGCTGTTTGCATCTACGTAATGTGATACTTTCTACAGCGTCCAGTGGCACCTTCACGCACACTAGATGGATGAAGGGACCACTCAGATGCTGCAGCGCCTGGTACAATGTTTTTTAGATGGAGTAGGTTTGCCCAGCACCTATACTATCCTGACAGTTTAATCGGCCTAGCCCACAGGAAAGACAAGTCAATACGTGCGGAGCCAACCAAGCCGCGGGTTTCCTCACGATGTTTTCCTTCACTTTAGCGTATTTGTTTGTTGTGTTCAGTGTTAGCAGTTTACAAAGGACCGTTTCTCAGAAGAAGACCTGTAGGTACCAATAGAGTGGCAATTATTCTTCGGCAAGTAATTAGAGCTTTTCACGAGCAGACGCGCTGCGGTCTCATCGCAGAATGGTACCAATTGAACTCGACTTAAACTCGATCCACAGTTGAACTAGTCATTTCTTTCTGTCGTCGGCCATCGTCAACCAGCGCTGTCAGAATTCTGCCTTAGTTCGTTGGTCCAGCAGACTAGGTGCCAGAGCCTAATAAACACATACAGTTTATTATAAAAAGGTGAAGCCACTAACACTCTTAAGACGGAGTTAAAGCCGGGTTATGTGAGGAAATTCCGTGAGGAAGTTCCATAAGCCTTATAATGTAATTAAAATTTATATTAGACTTACAAGCATGCACCTTAATATTGCCACGCCCTAGAGGGCATCAGGTATGATCTAAGTAATGTAATGATACTATCCTATGTACAAAATGACTGCAATAAATGAATATGAATACAGTCGCTGGGCAAGTGGGGCAAACCTACTCGATGGAGTAAGCTACACAAAAAGACGTAGGGAAATGAATACGGTCCCGTTGGCATCCTTTTGGAACGGAACACTAAAATAAAACAAATCGAGAGTAGTATTCGTGTCGAGAGTTCTTGGTAGCGCACCAGTCGGAAAGTAATGGGTTCCTTCTCTAATAGAAAAAATGCAAAACTGAACTTTTTCTCAGCTTAACGTTCTAAAGAAATGTCGCTTTTCAAACCGAGATAAAACGATCCAGCCGCCCTATAGTCCAGTAGGTACGGGAACATTCCCCACTGAACCTTAATTGCCTAGTGGTCCTCTTTTATGCCTAGGGCTACCAATGAACAAAAAAACATATTTTCTGTCAGCTTTTTGCTGCTACTCCGACTCTCCAAGGTTTGCTGGAAGAAATCTCTTACCGAGATTAGGTCGCTCTTTGTAGATATTATTTCTTATGTAAATGTTTCGTATGCAATAAAATAAAATAATTAATGTTGTTTTGCAAAATCTTATCAAACTCGATCAATTGCTGCACACCTGCATCCGTTTCATCTATGGCTTGCGCAAATACGACCAAGTATATAACAGAGACTATTATTGGAACTTTGCCTTTTAGTGATTAAGTAAGCATCAATTAGTGTATCAATTAGAAGCGGCGATAGCGCGGTTGGTAGAACGCTTGCCTCATATTGAAAGAGGTCGCGGGTTCGACTCCCGGTGTGTCCGCATGGTACGACTTTGTTTTCTAAGTTAAATACATTTTTGAATTTGTAGTAGCAATATCACACGCTAACGAAAAGGAAAACGTGAGGAAACCTGAGTGCCTGAGTTGTTCACATAGCTCAGCGTTTGAAATCGCCAATCCGCGGTGGGCACGCGTCTCTCTGAGTGAGACATGTATAGGTTACATAAAAAAAATTGTCCAATGTAAATACTTCAATGCTGTTTCAATGGTACAAAAAAGTGGATTATATAAACAATGTATTCTTTAAAATATTTTTTTGCTAAAAAATACAAGTATGGTTTCTTTATCTACGTTTGTTTATAATTACTAGAAAAAATCATAGGTTTCCCAACTTATTCTCTAGCCTAGTCAACATTTGCTTGATACCTTCAATTTCCAAAGACATTTGGTCTATCTTCACATGTACAGCATCCAGAGGAGACTTAGCTTCTTGAATAGCTGCAACTTGGGACTTCATGTCTGCCATGCCTTCATCGAGACCCTGCAAATGCTTCATAATTTCTTCGTGCCTCTTTTTGTTCCTAGCAGGCTTGTCAACAGCATCATTTATCTTAAACAAGTTAGTATTATCTAGTTTCTCCTTATCTTGTTTTACTATTCTGTCGTGAATTTCTTCCATTTTCATTCTGAATTGATTGAATGCTGTTTCTTGATCAAACTGCTTCTTTTGTTCAGTGGCTTTGTTGAATATACAATCTCTCAATCGAGTGGGTATAATTTTAGTATGTCGCCATTTTGGTCTGCCTGGATATATCTCTATGATTTTGGCTACGTTTCTCTTCATTCTTATACTGTTATTTACTTTATTTGGCAGAATGTTGCTGAATACTTTGTTATAGACTAGCGTGTCGAGTGTCCCAAGGAACTGAACTTGTTTCGCCAGTCTTCTTATATTTCCTAAGATTTCTAGATCATTGATGTCGTTGACGGCGACACCGACCAGTAGGTTCATCAACACTATAGAAGCCATGATTAGAAATATCAAGAAGATGATCCTAACGACTAGGATGGACGTGGAAAGTTCCTCCGTGTGTTCTTTGTCGAACAAGGACACGTAGTCGAACTCTGAGGTCATCATGACCATGGTTTTGACCAGGGCGGCCCAGGGGCCTTCGAAGGGTATCTGAGAACGGAACTGTATCATGAAGCTTAGCGCGAAGCCGATGACTAGGAATGCAAATGTTAAAAGGATCTGAAAGGTAAAAAAACATCACTTTAGCCTTTGATTGTTAAGATATTGTAAACATCCTTACATCTCTCAAGGCTCAAAATGTCAAAATATCGTGAAAACACCGGGATACGCTCGAGATTCTTGCAAAGTCAACGGATAAGCGTGAGTTAGTTTCTTGGGCGGATCAAAGTTCTGCAAATTATTATTGAAATGCTTCTTATGACCTTGAAAATAACAATTAAAAACCATTGTTATGGTGGTCCGATAGGGTCATTTAGAATTATACAGATTCGGTATACTACGAGTATCATAGCCAAGAGATGATTTACCTTCAGGTAATGTTTTTTCTTTATTAGTTAACATAAAACTTTGTATTTTCTTTTGATCTCACTAGCATTGACGTAGATAGTGAGTACAGCCCCACCGCCACCGCCGTATCCCCCCCTAGGATGTTGGGTTACTGCAAAAATGTACTGAGATTCTACGTAAAAAAATCACCCTTCTTAGGAACTAGGGCCCTCTGGAAAATAAACCTAGATATGGTTACGCTACCCACCTTGACAACGTTAGTAGCGACCTTCCCAAACATGAGCACATAGTACCCCCAGTTGGGGAACCGGGAGAGCAGGAACATCATCTCGATCCAGGATAGTAGGAGGGCTACGGTGGCGACGTGGCGTGGCCACTCCACCGCAGACCAGGAGGCGATATTTACCGCCGTCGGCAGGATGGTGGCCATACCGATGGAGCCGAACTTGACCCAGGTCTCGAGCTGGAGGAAGTAGCAGCTGCTTTTGACGTTCATGTAGAGGAGTTCCTGTGGAATTATGGTGGATAAGTGAAGAGAAAGAGAGGCAGAGTGACAGAGAAACAAATAAAAGAGAAAGGGAGGTGAAAAGAGGATGATGTAAGCAGATAAAGAGATCGACGATAATAGGACTCATTATAAAAGTATAACAACAAAAGAACACTTTTGTTGTTTTGTAGGAAGTGAATGGGGAAAGCAAATTTTGACACTCATCGATTGTTCAACTATATTTTTCAACATATGAAAAGGTCAGACAGATTTGTTTTCCATTGGTCAGTAGCCATAAGCTTGACACACCTCTTAATTTTATCATCGTCGTCATCTATCCTTAACAACACAACACAATATTTCTAATTACTAAAACAGTATTACTATGAAAAATATCTAGTTCACCCAATGCTAGTAAAAAACCTCCATAATAAGAGACAGTTTCTCACCTGAATTAATATCAGAAGTATAGAAACGTAGACAACGTTACCCCACGCGACTTTGTCCAGCCACACAGGCGCAGAATCTTGCGTGTCCTTATAAAAGAACACTGACACCACAAATATAGTCAATGACATCACGAAGAAAGCGTAGCAAGCCAGAATCATGTAGAAGAACGGGAGTAAAGCCTTCCATTTGAGGTAGAGGAAACTCTCTACTAACGGATGGACTAACAGACGCTTCTGTCCATATCTGTTACCAGTTTTCATCAAAGCTTCTATGACTTTCATTTGTGCCATTTCGCAACTTCTTGGCATCAGCACAGAATAGTCCAACTTGACGACGCTGTTAGCGTCCTGCAAGTTGTGATTGTTCGTTGATATGTAGGAGTCGAATAGGTCTTCCAAATACTCTGTCGGTTTGCTCAAATTGTTGATTATCATGTCTATGGCTGTCCTTCTGTATCGTTTCGGTCCATCTGAGTACCCGGCTAAGTCACCACCGGCTTGTAGTAAGACTGGTATGATTTCCCTACTGACATGGTGTGCTGCCGTGTGCAGTGGGTACCATCCTTTGCTGTTAACTTCGTGTATTGTCGTCTTGTCGTAATTGAGTACAATATTAGCGATTTCCAAGTAGTTTTTGATCGAGGCTATGTGTAGCGGTGTGGATTCTTTAAATGGACTGCAGGTAGTTCGCAGTCTTACGTCAGCGTCGACAGAAAGGAGGTACTCGACACACTGAGGATGGTTGTAGTAGACAGCGAAGTGTATGGGACCAAAACCCTTCTTGTCTCCGTCGCAAACCGTATTTATCATCTCTCTTGCAGTATTTTCGTCGTGATTTACCAGAATCTTTAGTATCTCTAAGTGTCCATGTTCTGTAGCCTTGTGAAACACGTTGATGTTTCCAGGTAAAGTTATTTTTATAGAAGCTCCTTCATTCAAAATGGCTGACACGCACTCCGGGTGGCCTGCGTTGATAGCCATGAACAAGGGGGTTTCTCCACTGGTGTTTTGACAGTCTATTGAGTCTTTTTGTTTGGCGTAACTGAGGATTTCATGAAGCACATCTAGATTGCCTTGCGCTGCCGCCGCGTGTATCGGCGTTTCCCCATCGTTGGCCTGCAAATAACGGACTGTTAGCAAACTTGAACTTCCCTGTTCTATAATAGCACTTGCTGTACATGGGGTATTCGTGAAGTCTAAAAATATATTTTTTTGTAATCACAAATAAATTTAATAAGTAACTATGTGAAGGGCCAGTCACTTAGAAAAAGGAAAGAGTCCAACCTAGTCTAAGTTGATAAACCTAAGGGTCTGTTAGGCTAAAAGTAAATGTTGCAATGAAGATTTAAAATTATGAGTGTTCACGCATCATAATCGCTCGTAGTCGCTCGTAGTTGCTCGTAGTAGCTCGGAGTCGCTCGTAGCCCCGGCTGCCTGAGTGATCTTAAAAACGATCACGAAGGTTAAGCAACACAGGGCGCGTTCAGTGCATGGATGGGTCGCCGTCTATGCCTAACGCTAGTGGCATTTTTCCGAGCGGTTCCGTGCTTCGCAAGGCACGTTAAGCTGTTGGTGCCGGCTGCCGTCGATAGATGGCAGTCGTTAAGCCACGTCAGAGGCCTTAGGGCGGCTTGACAACTTCTGACAGTAGACGAGCCACTAGTCTACAAGCCTCCACCAATCCGGACTTGGCCCCCGTGGTGGAGTATGGCCTATACCTTCCTCAGGGAAGACACCCGTGCCCCTCGGTGGGGACATAATGGGTTGATGATGACGCATCATAATAGAGATTCGAATCTCATTGGTAAAAGATTAATCTTTAAGCTTTTTTCTAATAAGATACAAGGGGGTTTCTGCAATGGTGTTTTGACAGTCTACCTATTGAAATAAATCTGCTGAAATAAGCTCACCATGTACACTTTTTAATTTTTCTATAAATGATGTGTTTTATTCATGTGTTTTTATGTGTGCAATAAAGTATAAAGTATTGAGTATTTTTGTTCGGCGTAACCATGGCGTAACTGAGAATTTTATAAAGGTTTTTTGAGGCATGATTCCCATTCACTACATTGTAAGATTTTTCAATAACAATTTTTGTAAGATTTTTCAAGTTCCATTTTTTAACAACAAGCACAACGTGTTTAAAAAAAATAAAAATATTGAACTTTCCTCCTCAGACACTAAAGCGTAATAATTTTTACCTTCAAAGTGACGTCAGCGCCAGCTTCCAAGGCAACACAGACTCCTGACACCCAGGCTGCCTCGACAGCAGCCTGCAGAACAGTATGCCCTTCTCCATCCTTCACGTCGACCGTGGCTGCAAAGGGATCAGCGTCGTTTTGGGCGTTAGCCAGGATCTGGTGAAAAATTCAATAGACTTGGTTGAATATATGCTGGTTGTTAATAACATTCGTTTTGGGTGTTAGCCAGGATCTGGGATACTTGGATAGAGCTAGATGGATTTATGCTGATTGCTAACTACATTCGTTTTGGGCGTTAGCCAGGATCTGATGGGATACTTGGATAGAACTAGTTGGATTTATGCTGGTTGATAACGTTATTCATTCTGGGAGTTAGCCAGGAAAACTTGCATAGACTTGGTTGGGCTTAAACTGGTTGTTAAGGAAATTCGTTCTGGGAGTTAGCCAGGATCTGGTGGGAAACATGAATACCTAGAGTTGGTTTACTGGTTTGGATGCTAGATATTCACTATAGGTATTTGAGAGCAATAAGTAAGGGTCATTGACGATATCGTTCATCCTCAGCGAGGATGATTTTTATTCCATATTACACAAATATGTAATATGAAATAAAAACCATATTATTATTTGTGTCAGTTATGAATAACGAGGGAGGCCTTGTCCTGCAGTGGGCGTCATATGGCTGACTCTTATTCATTTCTCGCGAGTGTAGTTTATTGGTTGTTTTTCATTGGAACGTGACCGAACCGATACGGAAAATTAAATGGTATTTTTATTTATTTCTTTCCCTCTCTCTATATCGTTCTCTTTCGCATTCTTACATTACATAATTCTTATTTTCACTTCAAACTCTATTTCCGCCCTCTTTTATTTCCTTCCTCTTTTTTGTCTTTTACTAAAAACCCTCCCCCCCTAACCAAAATCACGTGTTTAACAATTTTTAGAATATTATCTTTAAGTACCGGTATTTATATTATTAACTTTAAAAACAATTTAATTCGGAAAAATTACCTGGGTTTGGCACCGTAATAAATATGTCCAGGCAAAAATCGGTTTAGAAATCGCGCGTTCAACGAAAAAATAATACACGTGATATGCCACTACACCCCCTTCCTCCCCCTTGTTATATTTCGTAATTTCTTGGGAAGCCCCTTACCTCTTTTGAGCCTCACGTGATTAATTAATGGACGATACCTTGTCTTCTTTCATTAATTTATCAACTTCTTTGCTGACCTGCAGTGGTTCTTCCAACTCCTTCCTCACGCAGACATGCAACGGCGTCTGTCCAGCTGGATTCAGACATGCCACGGATACCCCCAGATCCAAAAGCTCCCTTATAGCGTCCAGACACTCCAGTTCCGCAGCCGTGTGAAGTGGAGTATTTACATTATGGACGCCACGATGCGTCATCGTGTTGTGGGTGCCGCCCGCCTTGATTAGCATGCGGATCACTTCTGTGAAGCTGATGATGAAATATGCAGTGTTTTGTTGCTACTGGTTTCGCAGTTGAAATGGCACTTATTTCGGTTCTTGAGAAAACAAAATATGATAGATAGAATATTCTTTATTTTATGTACACGGAGTTACATATGAGAATTAAACAATAATATAGTACAGTCCATTTTCTTCCGTGGATGTCGTAGACGGCGACTAAGGAAATAAATTACCAGGAGACGGGCAGCAGCGTCTTCCTGAGAATCCAACCGCATACTGCGATCGCCAACCCGCGCGCCAAGCGTGGCGACTATGGCAAAACCCCTCATGGTTATGAAAACCACGAAGGAGGCCTATGTCCTGCAGTGGATGTCAAAGGGCTGATGATGATAGTACAGTACAATTGGCGGCCTTATTACTAAAAGGAATTTCTTCCAGACAACCATTGACGGAAAATATTTGGGAAGTTAAATGACGAGTAGTCGGTGGAACTAAACAATACATAGCAAGAAGCACATTGAAGTTGAGTTAAAGGTCGTTATGACACTGTGGTATGCCTTTTATGGGAAAGCGAGTAAAAGGTACAAAATTGCAAAATTATTACCTTATTATTATTTTAAAAAAACTGACAGCGGTTCTATAAGATACTACTTCTACTACTTCGATATAAGAAACTATTTGTAATATCTTTCACCTGGTTGTGCAATAAAGTGTTCTCTATCTGTCTATCTATTACTAAAATTTATTTATTCAAGAGAACCTTTCTAATCATTTCATAAAAAAGAAATAGGTTTTTTAGGCTTAACGTTCTCCACTCGGTATAGAGAAGTTCTAAGCCTTATATTTGATACAATTCTATATTGTGATCTCCTGTTTAGCAGCAACTTTATTTGGTGTTGTAAAAAACACCGTTAACAAAATGAAAATTTTATTTAACCATAAGTGAGACATTTTAAAGTAACATAAGAAACAGTCCTAAATGTAAATATTTACAATATTTAGCGATACATTTTGCACTGCGGCCCCACACTAGGCAAGCCTGTGTCGTGGGTTGCTATTGTAGAGGTTAAACTTTTGTTTCGAAAGGCAGGAATGTTGGCACCAGCGTTGCCAGAATGTTACAAAAGTAACATTTTACGTTACTTTTGACCCTCTTATGTTACCTCCGTGTTACACGACTCAATATGTTACTTTTGTGTTACTTTTTAGATTTTTCAGCAAACAAAAAAATATTGTGAATCGGAACGCATCCAAGAAAGATATTTTTTTTGTTCGTCATATTGGCGGACTTGATTTTGTGGACTGATTGATGCGACGTCGGAGCAGAGCGAAAATCTGTCGACTTCGACGTACCACATATTTATTCACTCGCGTGTATTTATCAATCTTCCATCCCGGTTACTTAGGCGTGCGAGCAAGTGAGAGGTGACTAGCAGCGAATCGATCATTCGACTCGATACTTTCTTCGAAGTTTGTGTTGTTGTGTATTATAGTCATTGAACCAAGCGTAGCACAAAAATTTGAAATAAAAGATTTATCTAGCGTGGTGAAGAGATTCCCAAACATTCAAGATGTTGTTAATGATGTGGAGCAACAAAAAGAATGGAAAAAGCATGCAGTCCTCGACCATAACGACTTAGACTTGTTTAAAAATGTTGAAGAATATTGGAGACAAATTTTGAAGCTGAAGGATTTGACTAGTACTTCGTTATTTCCAAATTTAAAAAAGGTTATCGGGTTTTTGCTTGTGTTGCCTTTTTCAAATGCAAGCGTGGAACGGATTTTCAGTCAACTTAAATTAATAAAATGTGAAAACAGGAACAGGCTAAACACTGCAACCATTTCTTCTTTGATGGTTCTCCTTCGAAAGCAATGATGCATCCAAAAATAACATATAGTATGAGTGGTGACGGTACTGACTACTAATAATTTTCACAATATTCTTTAAACCTCAAAATGTTTTAAGTAACAATTTTTCATGACTACGATGCTAATATAAACGCTTTTTTTCCAGGTTCCACCAGTTCAAATTAACTTTCCCTGAAATACTCAGCCATATTAAGCTAAAATGACTTTTTTGTGCCAATAAATCTCCAACTTCTCTATCATTGTCTATGTGAATGACAGTGAATTTACAATCGATTAAAGAAAAATTAAATTTATATGGGTATTTGGACGTTAGCTACCCTTTCTCCATTAATATAATATCATCATCATCAGCCATTCGACGCCCACTGCCGGACACAGGCCTCCTTCGTGGTTTTCATAACTATGAGGGGTTTTGCCATAACCGCCACGCTTGGCAGGCGGATTGGCGATCATAATATTATGATAGCGAATATAATATGATGGCGTTTTTTTATATTCATTGATGACAAAGCAGGTTGTAGTATTGAGACATTCTTAAATTGGTTGGTATATTAGACACACATTGATTGTATGTTTCTTTTCTTTTTCAGCATCGCGGGTCGAGTATTCGATCAACAATTATTAAGATTTTTTCGAAGTTTAACAAAAGGGACAAGAAAGTTATTTAACTTTTTGTGTAATAAGTGTCGGTTCCCACAATAAAAAAAGGTTATGTTACTTTTCTCGACAAAATGTTACTTTTTGATCTGCCTCGTGTTATATTTGACTATCTGTCGTTGGCACTTACTTCTGCGTATTGATTTCAATGTCGTGGTAGTGTGCGGAGCCGGCGACATCAAGCGCCGTCTTACCCTCGACGTCCGTGGAATTAGGGTCGGCGCCGGCGGCCAATAGCAGGCGAGTGCAGTGCCGCTGTGCGCGCGCGCTGGCCACGTGGAGCGGCGTCCAGCCCGGCTGGAGAAGGGGGAGCTGAAAGACAGACGCAGATACTTAATTTGTAAAAACATACTTATACTATACATGCATGTTGTCATCATGTTAAACGTGTTATTGTTATATTAAACGTAAAGTCAGGAAAAACTTTAGGTCTGGATTCTGTAAGTGCTTCCGCGTAACAGTACTGCAGTAACATTAACTTGTTCATTCGCTGATACAGTTGTTTTCATTATATCATAGTGTCAAGTTTACACGATGGTATTGATACTAGATTTCTACATAAAACTATTTTGGGCCTCTTGATTGGTACTCTTCATCATCAGCCATTTTACGCCGACTGCAGGACATAGGCCTCCCTCATGGTTTTCCCTATCCATGAAGGGTTTTGCCATAATCGGCACGCTTGGCAGGCGGGTCGGCGATCGCAGTATGCTGCTGCCCATCTCCTGGTAATTCATTTCCTTAGTCGCCTTCTACGACATCCACGGAATAAACTCGAGTGGCGCTATTCTTAATCCGGCACCACACGGATACGTACTATACACGGATTGGTACTCCTATCGTTAGGGAATAAGCCCCTGGCACGACGACTGCATCTAACCCCGCTATTAACAGGAGTTACGGCCGACCAACTGAAAAAAAAAACACGGAGATCTCATAGGGTTCATGGGCTACTATACTCACACTTCCCTTGACATATCGGCAGTTGTGATCGATGTTATCCTTCCAGTCTTTCGGCAGCACGGCCTTGACCTCCTCAAGTTCGCAGGGGAAGTTGGCCCATTGGCGCGTCTGCTGGCACAGCTTGCGGACGTCTTCCTCGCACTCCGAGGACATGCTGTCACAGCCGACGCGTTCGTGCATGTCTGGAAAGGAACCGACAGATATAAGGTTGATCTAGAATAGAAAGGACGAAGCGCGTGGCAAAGCGCGAGTCCCAACACTCGTGCTTGTCCCAAGACAAGCAGCAGTATTTAAAAGTGCCGGTATTAGGTTGGCTTGTAGAAAAACGCCAAAGGCAAAGGCGAGTTGATTTCTTTATAAGTATTGAAGAAGCCAGAAGAAAATCGAACGAACTGGCTGCTAAAAGGCAAAGAGAACTCCACGAATTTCCGTCACCATGACAATTAAATCCGTCTTTTTGTAGGCTGTCAGAAGATTGAAAGCAAAGCAATATTTCACAATTTTCCAAAGTTCTCAAGGCATTTACGACGCGCGATTTCACTTTACAACTTGAATCATGGAAATTGCACAGAATTTTATGGTGAGTGTCATTTTATGTCTTTGCTGCAGTCGATTCTCCATTATTTTCGCCTCAGTCTGAGCTATAAACACGGGCTGAGTGGCCATTGTTGGTAGCGTTATCTCGCTCTACATGATGAGAAAGAGTGAGACAAAGAGTAAACGGGTTCGTACTAAGCTGCAAAATTTGGTACAATCAACAGCACATCTACCTTTAAACGCGTGCACTCTGCTTGGTGACGTTAAGGGCGACTTTGCAACAAAAATGTAAATGTTCATCTGCTGTCAGCTGTTCAAGAACTATTTTACGAGATACAGAGCTACCTATATAGAGAGGAATCTTTATGAGTCCTGAATTCCTAGCCAGCTATGTTCTTAACTTAATAATCATCGGTTTGGTTCGAATGGTTTCATAACTATGGCACTAAAGTGAATGGAGATCAGTAGGTAATTGGCACTTATCAGTCTTCTCTTAAAGACAGAGGAAGACTTATCTACCAGAAGTCAAAAGTATCTCGGGAGTATAGGGATTACGATTTCGCCTTCAAACATACTGGAACCAAATAACTTAGCACATAATCCTACGTCAAATTTCAGGCTGCGGGCGCTATCCAGACTATGAACCGTATCAATGAAAACGGCAACGTGGTGGGAACTATCATCGTGAATTGCGAAGGTAAAGCTTAGGCCTTTACACACTTTATATGATGGTTTTTTATGCTCACTCATCAGCTATCATCATCAGCATCTACTGATGGATATAGTTCTCTCTCACGTCACAAATACATGGCGACCATGAGAGGGTTTTTCCCGTGAACACCACGTTGGACAGTAGGACGAGTCTCTTAAATGCACAGTTGTTCAATAGAGAAATATTAGTACGGCAATAGTCGTTTCATTTACACTATTGGTAGACTACCAGTAGTGACTAACCAATCGCATTCCAATGCAACTTAACTCCACAGCTGTCGTGGTCTCCGTGGACTTGTGCAACAGTGCAAATAAGAGCCTCATATTCGCAAAATCTTCTGCTGCAGATAGATATAAAATCTTTTAGAGCTACTTTACATTATTAAGTAAAAGCTTTGTACAGGGGGCGATGTAAAATAGTAGAGACCTCGTCGTATGTTGCTCTTTTATCAAAAGGACTACCAGTATAAAATGGATGACATTGACTCCCGTGCAACTTAACTCGACGCCTCGCGCGATTTGTTCTTATTCCCGGGAGATGCCTATTTAATTTGCGCGGGCCATTAGAATGACATTGTGCTGCTACTGTTTACAAGACTACGAAATAGAGCCAAATAACAGCTACGGTCATGCTAATATCATTCTATTGAACAACTTTGTGCTTATTAAACTCCAGGCTCAAGTGGGTTGTTGATCGCTGAAACGCATGCACGTAAATATTTAAGTAAACGCGAGAGTAACTTTAGGAATGTTTTTTATTCGTCTTTGTCCTTGACATAGTACTTTTTCAATTTTTAAAATATTAGACATATAGAAAAAGTATAAAAGAAGTGAACATATAAAAAAGGTTGGTTGGTCGGTCGGCAACAATCGCAGTAGAGGTTTACTCCAGAAAACGACAGGTGCTGCTGTCTACCTTCTGGATTTCCCTTAGTCGGTCCTACTACAACTAAGGGTCGGGATAGTCATATTGTTATACCGAGGACCACACGGAATTTCATTCGGTGTCGTTCGATGGGTGTTCGATGTTCGCAAAAACAAAATATAGGAATTCTCACAGCAGAGAATCAAGCACGCCGCAATAGCATAAGGGCGGCCACATACAGTCGGAATTCCGTTTCGGAATTTCGATCCGGGATTGTGAACGCAGTAAATTCATACAAGCCTATAGACATACCACATACAGTAGTTTTCCGTTCGGAATTCCGTATGGTATTCCTAGCTGACAAGAACTCAATATGTAGGTTTGCTAAAGGTCATTCGAATGGTGGCCGGGTCACCTATCTCCCTCTAAAATGGTTGAGACTGGTGATGGCTGACCCCTGCGTTATGCTCGTGAACGGGTGCTGTTCGTGTATCTGGCCGCAGCATTAATGTTTTTTCCTACTTTTTACCTAGTTATTGGTGGCTATCACGGAATAATATCATATAGGCTTTGATGTATAAGTTTAAGGTGATTTGAGAAAAGATGGTCAGAGTGGAGTTTTTTTTCCCGCTGCCTTTTTCGCCACTACAAATACGGCCCGAAGGGAGCGGCTAACATAGTTACATAGTACATTGACATTCAGCAAACAGAATGTAAATTCTTTAAGTTGAAATAAATTATTGATTTCTGATTGTACGGAAAAAAGACGTTCCGAACGCAACTCGCAACGTATTTTCTTCTTAGCAATACACAGCATCAGTGCTATCGCAAACAGAAAATCGTCGTTCATATTCGCTGAAAAAGGTCTGAACTCATAAGCTTGCGTCTCTCAACTGAGCTTTGCCATTCCGAATGGAAATAAACGTATGTGTGTGATGTATTTACAGAATTCCGAATTGATATTTCGAATCGAAATTCCGAAGCGGAATTCCGACTGTATGTGGCCGGCCTCAATCTCAGTCTACTGTATTCATCTCAGTCTACTCATTTATGGGTACCGTGTGGCGCCGGATTAAGAATAGCGTCACTCCATTTCCTTCCGTGGATGTCGTAGAAGGCGACTAAGGAAATCAATTACCAGGAGACGGGCAGCAGCGTCTTCCTGAGATTTCAACAGAATACTGCGATCGCCATCCCGCCTGCCAAGCGTGGCGATTATGGCAAAACCCTTCATGGTTAGGAAAACCATGAAGGAGGCCTACGTGCTTCAGGGGGCGTGAAATGGCTGATGATGATGATGATGATGATGATTTATAGGTAAAATCGTACCTATGAAGGCAAAAACGAAATATATAGCCTAACCTATTTAGGATTTCTCATAGCACTGAATCAAGCATTCTTCAATAGCATAAATCTCAGTCTACCCGTCTGACGTTTATGGCTGCGGGCATTTAATTGGACTGGTACGATTGCCTGTAACTTAGGGCTTAAGTAGGTAGCCTGCGAGACTGAAGGCATCGTTTGTTACAATTATTATGGCAAGAGATTATTGTGCTTTACAAGTAACAGACACAAGCCTGTGAGTACATTTGATATATTTACGACGCTACTTGGTCAAAAGTCGTGGATGACTTTGCCGCAAACAATGTAAGTTGGGCTCAATCGTGCCGATTATTTAGTTTTGATAAAAAAAGTTTTTTTATGCGGGATGTAACTAGTGAAATTTACCTTATAATCAAATAAATGAATAAATAACTGCCACTCATGCGTACCGCGGGGCCGCGGGTTATTTTTTTAAACAACATTTCTCAACTCAATTTTGTTTTATTTACGTCTATACACCAAAGTAATAGTCTAAATAATAGGGATTAAAGTATGAAATTGCCGTTTTATTGCAATAGGTTCTTTGAATTGACATAGAATCTTCATGGTTTGAGGTTTTCGAATGAAACTTTTTTCAAATGGAAAGATGGATACTGCGAAAATTCGAGTGATTTTTGAATACGAGTTCCGACGCGGAACTAACGCGGCAGAAACAGCCCGCAATATCAATGCTGCGTTTGGAAAGGGGTCTACTAATGAACGCACCGTGCGATTTTGGTTTAAACGCTTTCGTGATGGAAATTTCGACTTAAAGAACGAGCCACGAGGAAGACCGCCCACACAGGTGAATAACGATGAATTAAGAGAGATAGTGGAAGCCGACCCTAGTCAAACTACCCAGGAATTAGCGGCATGGTTTAACGTTACCTTACCCACAATATTGACTCACTTGCGTCAAATCAATAAAATAAAAAAAATACCAAAAATGGATGCCTCATGATTTGACTGAATTTTCGCAGTATCCATCTTTCTTGTCTAAATTGAATAACAAAAACAATTGAAAGTCGATATTCAAATGTTTCACATTTTTAAAAAAAGAACATCATAGAAACCATTTGAGAAAAGTTTCATTCGAAAACCTCAAACCATGAAGATTCTATGTCAATTCAAAGAACCTATTGCAATAAAACGGCAATTTCATACTTTAACCCCTAATAGATGCCAATTTTAATTACTAATTATATAACCGCGGCTTTTCAACCACCCAGATTTCAGCGTGTACAGGCTGCATTTATTGATGTCAAACATTATTTGGGACGAATTACTTCTACTTTAAAAAGTCCTCAATGTTTAAATGCTGATAAAATTGATAAACAAACATCCTGCACAGTCGCACTTTGATAGCTTGGCAACAGATAAATGCCACATGACATTGTTTGACCGACGAGATAAGTTATAAGAATATAATCATGTAGGTACAGCGATATCATTCCGACGTAAAAACCTAACTGCAAAGTGTTACTCAGGGCTGCAGGTGATGTAAATTGCTTCGGCCAGATGTCGCTGCCTGTACGTAATACAGAGAAGTTTGTAAAGAGGCTCGAAGGCTCAAGCCTGCACTTGCCCATTAGCTCAGTTGGGAAATCGCTGGTACGGTGAGCCAGAGGTCGCGGGTTCAAGTCCCGGCATGGGTGGAATTTTTAGCCTCTAAATAGTACGACTGCATGATGCACCGATTGGGCTAATATTTTGACGAAAGGTCCAAGGAAAAGTTATATGGTACAGAAAGAAAGAAAGAAAGAAAGAAGACATTTAAATTGTCACAGAAACACAAAGTATACACAAAACAAAATACACGAACGTGCAGCACAATGCAGTGTTAGCCTCCTCGTGTGCCCTGGTTAGTTAATAATAAGTTAAGTTGAGATAGTTTGGTCGCAGCGTTCAGGCTTCGTTCTGGACATACACCTCTCAATAAATTTGGCTTTCTTATGAAAAAATAAATAAACAGCCCGAATTGCTCAGTATGCGATGCTGAGGAAGACTTAATTCATTTATTAAGATGTATGTCTGGAACGAAGCTGAAGCAGAACGACTGTAGTGTCGTCGCGGCTACAACTGAATTTGATGGATGTGGGAATGCTGCAGAGTATTCTATCTGAACCTTATATTTGTTAAGGATAGCTTAGTAATACGATATATGCAGCTTTGATAATTGTATGGTTAGGTTACGATGGGGCTGGCATGCTCGTTCTGCGAACAAAGCCCCTAAATAAATAAGATTAAAAAAAAAACAACGCTAGGGCTGCTACTATCATTTTTACATTGCGCACACCACATCTTGAACGATTCCAATCATCTGTCAAATTCTACGTAATGAGGGCCTTTCAATGTCAGCTGTCAGTTGAGTTTCATAAAAAAACCTAGATGGCGCTGCAAGGAGAACAAATGTTATCATACGTTTTAAATGTTGTATATGATTATTAATCTGTGATAATCTATACATCTCTACGAAACAAGCAAGCCACGTGACAGAAACCACAGAGAAGGTACAGTGATGCCATGTCAATTTTGACATATTAAGTGACGTCAGCACCATCTATCGGTGACTTACGGTACTGTTTTTGTTTTTAATGACGCTTTGAAAAGCCCTCATTGCTATCGCAAACGTCAAGATTCTGACAGGATTTGGTGCGCATGATTAGGCCCCTGGGACCTACAAGAGAGTTTACAGAAAAAAAACATTTGTTGTTTTTTTAGACCGTTAACACTTGATGGGGGTTAATAAATAAATCAATCGCACAATCGGGGCTACATTTTTAGGGTTCCGTACCCGAAGGGTGCCAAACGGGACCCTATTACTAAGATTTCACTGTCCGTCTGTCTGTCTGTCTGTCACCAGGCTGTATCTCATAAACCGTGATAGCAAGGCAGAGGAAATTTCCACAGATGATGTATTTCTGTTGCCGCTGTAACAAGAAATACTAAAAAAATAATAAAATAAATATTTAAGGGGAGCTCCCATACAACAAACGCAATTTTTTTGCCGTTTTTTGCTTGACATTAATATGTATCAAGAACAGATAGACGCTTGAAATATTGTGTCTAATGTTGTATAATGGTACGGAACCCTTCGTGCGCGACTCCGGTTTTTTTATGTAGCTTATGTTTGCCCAACTGCAGGACACAGGCCTTCTCTCAGAGAGAGTATGGGCTTAATTACCACGCGTGCCCGCCGCGGATTGGCAATTTCAAACTTTTACTTTTAAAAGGCACAGGAAGTTAACTAAAAGTCCGGTCAAAAAAAGCCTGTCTTACTACAGATGGATGGCGAAAAATCCGGACATACTGGCATAAATGCCCAAAAATCCGTATTTATGTCCGCACAAATCCGATCAAACGGTACTCCTAATTGCGTCGGACAATACGCGATAATAATAACGAGCCACTTGAGTAAAATACCATTTTAGTGGCATAATAAAATAATAGCAATAACTTTCAAACCTTATAATCACTTGTCTTGGTCCCAAACTAGGATGCCCTGTTCTGTGGTAATACACGCAGACTGACCAGATGGTAATACAAATCAAGTTCGGCGGCCTCCAGCGCGAATCGAACGCACGGCCTCTGTTTTGATAGCCAAGTGTTGTAACCGCTAGACCACCAAGTTCTCAGAAAGTACCAACTCTTCAGAGAGATAGTTAATTCTCAAGCGTGGTCGGTGGTCGATAGATCGCTCGGCTCACGTTCAAGCGGTCGTGGGTTCGAACCAGGGCATGTAGACTCGACAGCACATCAAGCTTTACACGCGTGCACATATTGAGTTACGTTACCGGCGACTTTGCAACAAAAATGTTAAGGTCAACCTGCTGTCGACTGTACCAATGACTTTGTTTTCTGAGTTACGGACATTTGTGAATTTGTAGTAGCAATATCACTCGCTAACTGTGAAGGAAAACATCGTGAGGAAACCTGAGCACCTGAAGTGTTGACATACCTTAGCGCTTGAGATTTCCTATCCGCGGTGGGCACGCTTGGTGATTAAGCCCATACTCTCTCTCCGAGAGAAGCCCTGTTATTGTTACGGCCCACCCGGTCTATCTACGCTAAGCCTGAAGCTCATTGCCCTTGCATGGTAATAAATTATTTTTCTATCGCCCTCTCTCTATCTCTGTCTCTTTCGCCAATGCCTATAGTAAGAAAGTTATCCGGTTTCTTTCCATCATCAGGGTTTCCGGAGACCACGACCCTGGACAGCCTCACAGCCGCCACGTACTCGACTCACATGAGGAGCCTCTCCCATCACGCTAGCAATGCTCTCAAGGAAATTGTAAGAATTTTTATTTTATTTCGGACAGCAAACAACTACATGTTAACCAACTTACTAACAATAGATAGAACTTAGAATTTATAAACATTTAGTTCACTATGGTGTCCACAGTTTATTTATAAATATTTAAGTAGCTCATTGACTATTTGTGGCGCATTTAATTATTATTATAATCTAGCTAAAGGACGGAATACACCAACGCGGTGTCAATGGCGGTGGCGGGTGGCGGTCCATACATACGTCGTTTATTGCAGTTCTTTTCACGATTGTTTTGTTTTATTTCTTTTTTGTCGACGCTCGTGTCTTTTGTTTGTGTATCTTTATGTTTACTTTGTGTTTCTATGACAATTTAAATAAATATCCTCTTTCTTTCTTTCTTTCTAGTATTTATATAGACGTATGTATGGACCGCCATCGCCGCCACCACCGCGTTGGTGTGTTTCATCCTTTAGGCCTGAGACACATAGACGAGGGCGCAGAAAATACATGTGTCATCTTTCCAATTCACTTTCATACAAAATGTACTGAAGGGACGGGATGAAGCCCACACGGAAGAAACGGGGCGAGGGTGCGAACTCTATACAACGCGTCGCGTCTTTTCCGTGCCCTCGTCTCACGTCGCTCCTGTGTGGTCAGGGCTTTAGTCCCGTGCCTGGATCATGCCAACGGGACCTCATAAAATACATTATAAATAAATTGTAGTACACAATTTTATTAATAAAAAGTAGATTCCACTAAAACACTCTTAAAACGGAGTTAAAACTTCCTCTTTATAAATAAGATAGGTTGCCTTTAATGCCGATGCTTTCGATGCGCTCTATAGTTAACGCAAAACATAATATGGCTAAAACGTTTCCTATGCTTATATTATGTATGACATTTGCATTTAATTGGGACGCAATTTAGATCACAATTACGTCTCAAGTAGTGGGGACGGGTCAAGTCTATCGCACCCTACACAAGTTATAATATTTTTCTAATGAAGTTTCCACTTTATTAACAACAATATCCAATCATGCCGTGGGGAAAAAGACCAAACCGGATGTGCCCTCTTGAAAAATTCAATTTGTGTGCGAAAATAGAAGAAGTTTCGCGCAGGGAACAATATTTCATGCAGCATCATTCGGTACGTCTCAGAGTGTGTGATATATGGTCAGGTGCTTGGTGTACTCACACGGATTCTTCTCTTAACAAAGTGACGCTAACGTTAAAAAAATATTTTAAAGTCAAGAATTTACATTCTGTTTGTGGAATCATCATCATCAGCCATTTGACGCCCACTGCAGGACATAGACCTCCCTCATGGTTTTCCTAACCATGAGGGGTTTTGCCATAATCGCCACGCTTGGTTTGTGGAATGTCGATGTACAATGACCCGCTGCCTCCGGATTGAGTTTATAGTGAAGAAAAGGCATAAAAAAATTCACTTCGACCATCTTTTCTTGAGTGTAATTGAAAACAGGCAACAATCACCGACACTAACGATGTTTTGATTATTTAATTTAGTTCGTACATGTCTCAAATCTCATTTTAAAGTTAATATGTTTTTTTTATAATGCAATTCAATTCAATTCAAATATTTTTATTCATTGTAAAAACAGAATGTTTACTTAAATGAACGTCAAAGTTGTTAGTTTCACAATTAATGGATTATGTGGAGAAGAAGCTAACAAAGAAACTCCACATTTATTCTTTTCAAAACACGTTTTAACTTAATTAACAGAGTTTTCAACTTAAAATATTAGCTGCTGCTGGAATAAATATGCTGTCTACTTTATAAAATTTAAAAAAAAAAAACTATCTGTATGTTTGCCACTATCTATGCAAAAATGAGGGTTTCTACTCGTCAATACTAACAACATTTACTATGAGGAAAAGTTTTAAATCAAGAAAAAATTACAGTTTTTAATAAAGTAGGTGGTAACTATGGAACGGCTGATATTTTTTCCTATTTTGAATGGGGAACTTGCGTCTAAGTTAGAATGGAGTGACATATATTGATTTTATACAATAGAAGATACGTAAAAACTAAGAAAAAAAAACAATAAAAAAAAATCTGGGCTGTCGGGATTACTGAATAGCGAAAAATAAAGTTAGTATGATAATAAAAACCTTATTAGATTTAGTTTTTTTCGTTGAATTCTAAACTTTTTCTTATAATCGTGCAAATGCATAAAAACATTATTGTACGAGATAACTGAAATACTGATAAACGCGTCGTACACTTTAAGGGCGTTACGTGCAAGTTGTGGCGTTATACTTTGAGCCCGATTTTCTGTACAACGTGACTATATGGACTTTTCGGCGGGTTTTATTATGAAAAGTATTTGTCGTAGAGAAAACAAATACCACGTTTATTTATCTTTTAACACGGTCTCTCCTATTATATTAAAACAATTTTTAGTACAAGTTCTCCAATAACAGATAGAACACTCTTTTTTATACATATGGGGATTATGTCACGCCCTCTATAGTTAAATGACTCACAAAATATGATATTTACTCACATATGATATAAGTATCAATTATTATTCACACTTTTACTCATATGTTACTCACACACACTTTTACACACCAATGCTATTTGCGACGCGGCAGAAAATTTTTCATGGTTTAAATATTTACATACATTTTCCTGCTGTAGTGATTAAAGAAGTAAATTGACAAAACCCTGAAGAGCCTCTCTCTTTCGTTGTACAATGGATTATGAAATATGGTCAGGTGAAACCACGCTAGGTGCATCGAAATTGGCTTAACACAGTAGGTAGGGGATGTTTGCAATGGCCGCGTACAAGATGGTGTGCTCAGTAATACAACTTTAAAATTATATTGAGTTCCTGAAATTGCTTTGTACTATTCACACGCTGGAGTGATCTAAGTAGATGTAATACGATTGATTTCTAGCACAGTCCGTCTTCTGATTGTGGTTTTCAGCAAACATACAGAAAACAGTGCGATTAATGGGTGTCGAAGAATACAAGTCTCATCAAACACGCACGCACGCACGCACGCACGCACGCACGCACGTACGTACGTACGCACGCACGCACGCCCGCACGCACGCACGCACGCACACACACACACACACACACACATAAATATTTACTACCAACCTAGCCGCACCTACATTTCATAAAAAAACTACCCTGCCTAAACTTGCTGCACATAGATTTTTACCTATGTAGATTTGTAGTACCTAGATTTCCGCAAGAAGCTGGCTTACCTAGATTTCCACAAGGATTTGCTGCAGATACCTAGGTGTGTACGAAATAATTAGTCCCATGCCGGGACTCGAACCCGCGACCTCTGGCTAACCGTGCCAGCGCTCTCCTAACTGAGCTAAGTGCAGGCATCAGCGTAATTTCGAGCCTCTTTACAAACTTCTCTCTATTACGTACAGGCAGCGACATCTGGCCGAAGCAATTTACTACTACAAACTTAGTAGTGGTAAGAAGTGCCTGTGAACGCGCTCACAGTCGTCCATGCTGGAAGCTCAGCCAATTCCATTAATACCATTTGTACTTCTTTTTTCTGTTTGTGTAATAAAGTTTTCTCTATGTGTCTATCTCCAAATCTATCTCATTACATGTAATGGGTAGCATGGGCAGCATGGGCGGCATTTTTGAAATATTAGGGTTGAGTTGTCGAAATAAAATAAATTATTTTTGTTAAGGGACCCTATTACTAGGACTTTACTGTCCGTCAGTCCGTCCGTCCTCCTGTCACCAGGCTGTATCTTGAATCGTGATAGTTAGACAGTTGCAATTTTCACAGATGATTTCTGTTGCTGCTATAACAAAAAATACAGAATAAAATAAATATTTAAGGGGGGCTCCCATACAACAAACGTGATTTTTTTTGCCGTTATTTGCTCGATATTAATAACGGCAACAGGTAGACGCTTGAAATATTCAAATGTTGTATAGATAATGGGTACGGAACCCTTCGTGCGCGAGTCCGACTCGCACTTGGTCGGTTTTTTATTATTTCTTGCATTATATACGCGAATTTCATGATTATATTGTGAAATTAGCGTATATAGTGCAAAATCAATGTCAGAGGTACAGATAAATTAAGAAGATTTTAAAACATATTTGTTTTATGTTTTATCGATTTCAATTGCATATTGCAGTAACATCACAAAACGTATTTACAAATAAATCTTTTAAAAGATAAAGGCGCGTGGACACGCCACCCAAAAATTTGTATTTTGGGTATGAACTAGTAACATTTTTCCACAAAGATATTGACCGGACCAAAGTTTTCCAAGTGGTCGAATGGCGATGGGTTTCCCGAGCTGAACCATTTAGTCTGGCAGCAACTCGACCGTTACGGTCTTTCTCTTTCGCGTTAAGGCTAAATGCCAATGAGATTTTATCTTTTTCATACTAATAAGGATAGATAGATGGAGAACACGGACGGACAGTGGATTTAAATGTAGATAACTAAGCTAAAAGCTACTACAAAGCTAAAAAATCGTAAAACCAAATACAGGAACAATTTTCAATTGAAATATTTCAGAAATTTCGTAGCTCAAAAATAATCCCGTGGGATAGAAAGCGTGTAGAAAAGCTCACATAACGCCAGTTTTGTTAAAAAAAAACATATTTATGTGTGATGTTCCACATTTAGTTGATTCCAATAGCACATTGCACCACACCACAAAGCCTTTATATAAACGAGGATTTTAGAAGATAAAGGCGCGCTACATTGCGCTTGACAATACGGTATTTGACACGATCAACAATAAATATTTCATATGCTCGATTAAAACAAAAATTACAAAATATCTCGGAAAATGTATCTCTTTTAGTCAATTACTAGTTATTACAATTTTTAAATAGGTTAAACATAAAAAGAGTGCTCTGAAATGTGACGTCATAAGCAAGTATTTTCATACAAAATTCCGTTTTAAAAGTACCTAACTCAATTGATATTTTGTCAAATATCCAATTTTACAATTTGGGAATGAATTAGGTAGTAGCGTTTCCTACAAGGACTGAAGATCTCCAAGTGGCCAAATGACGATCTATTTCCCAAGCTGAATAGTTTTAGGGATTTCGTATTTTAAAAATAACTTCGTAGGGTAGAAAGTCTAAAGAAAGAAGGAACATTGTCAGAAAGGCTCAGATATCGCCATTTTTATATTAATATAAATGTATATTTGTTTCATATTTGGTTCATTCCAATGGCATATTGCAGTAACACAACGTAACCTTTACGTAAACAAGGCTTTTTAGCACATAAAGGCGCGCGGTAGCTCGGCAGAAAATTTTGCGATTTGGGTATGAACCAGTAGCATTTTCCTACGAAGATTGACTTGACCGAAGATTTTCAAGAGGGCCGAATGTTTCTAGCAGCGAGTCATTCCCTCCAAACTTTGTCAATCACCACCACAGCCCTATCTATTACACGTTAAAGCTACAAGTCATAAACACTATAATTCTCATACTATTAATAATAGTAGATTATAGATAGAAATGACCGCTTTTAGGCTGTGTTCTTTGGGCTTAAAGAACAGTGAAATATTAAGAACACACAAGTAAAACTCTGGTTAATCAGCCAGATTTGACTGACCTGCGGCGCCCGCTTCACCTCGGCGCCGGTACTCGATGAATTTTGTAAAAAAAGAATACACAATTACTGTATTGTGGTGTTCCACTTTTTGTCGATACGCAATTTTTGCTCTTCGTAGGGCCGGGCCCGCTCTTGAGTTCGGAAGTATTCCGACCGAGCCTTGGGCAGGGGGGCAGTTGCCCTGGCTACGCCCATGGTTGAGACAAACTAAGCGATTGCGTTGTGTCGATGATAGTATTATCCTCGTTTCAGGATGTGACTGATGATTTGGTAGTGCTACGGCTAGTCACCAAGAAGACGGAGGCGGTGGTGGCCCCCGACAAGGAGTTCCACCTAATTGTGGTCATGCGGCGCTGAGCGGACTCTTGACCGTAGTGCGGTCGGTGGGTGGAGGCACGCGTGGACGACGAGGCCATTTTTACTATTCGAATAGTACTCAACGAGTAGATCGGATATTTCAATTATTTTCTACTTTTTGAAGAAAAGTATTTTTATTTCCTCCTTAGATTATATTTTTTTAGTTCTCGGAAAACCTCACTGAAGATAGTAGTAGAATTTTACTCCGTAAAAATAAGAAAACCTTTAACTGTCACTTTTTAATTTTCGAATAGTAAAACATGCGAATATTCGAATAAAAAAAATATTCGAAGTCTATCCCCCGGTTTCTCGTACACTAACAAGCTGTTAATCTACTGTTAACAGCTGTCAGTGTTTTTTTTGTATGCACTTTGGTCAATCGACAGGTGTTAACAGTATATTAACAGCGTGTTAGTGTACGAGAAACTGGGGGTAAGCCTCACTCGTGACAGATCGCTAATAATTAAATCAGTGAAAAGACCACGAGTGACAATAGGCTTACATTATTAATAATCGTGTGACGTCACGATTTTGGTAAATGGCGTTTTAAAGAAAGAAAGCGAAACATTTATTGCAGCAACAAACAACATACATTAATTAAAACTTAAATCAAAACAAGATATGGACAGCAAAAAATAACAGGAACACGTTTCAGAAATTGTCGCGGTGTGTCTCTGCTGCTGCAAATGGCAACTGACTCAGCATAGTGCCGAGGGTGTGAACCCTCAGCGCTGATTTTCAGTCAGTGCCGATAGCCCCGAGTGCTCTAAGAGCGGAGCGTGGCCTGCCGCTAACTAATAAATAAAACCATATAGGTAACATAATAACAGTGGTGGTAACACATAGTGGCGATTATGGCAAGACCCCTCATGGTTATGAAAACCGTGAGGGAGGCCTGTGTCCTGCAGTGGACGTCAAGGGGCTGATGATGATGATGATGAACATAATAAACATCAATAAATTTACATTTACATTAACAGCGATAGACGTAAGTACATATATAAAGACATTTATACACATACATATACGTACAATATGAAATATTGAGTACATATATGGTAGTTAATCAAGTTAAGCATCCGGCGTTTTCGGCGTTTCAAATTATTGATTAAAATCATGATTTGTAATTCAATTTTTTATCCATCCTCTACTTTTATCTAATCAAACCGATATATTTGTATGTGTGCGATAAAGTGTAAAATAAAGTACCTAATTTAGTACAGTCGACAGCACATCAACCTTTACGCCCATGCGTTTTGCTCCGTTACGTTACGGGCGATTTTGCAACTAAAATATAAAGGTTGAACTGCTTTAGGACTTTACTAACATAGCGTGTACAAGAACCACAATTTTTCACATCGTGATCGTGAATCCTAATTAGAATTTTATTGAATTTTATTGAGGGTTTGATAGATAATAAAATTTCAGACATTCAAAACACGTTTTTCTTATCCTGTACCTAGTATTCGATTGAGAAAATTTGATTTCAAAATAAATATTGGAAACAACTTTTCTTTAGTAAAACTAAAATGTATTTAAGATGTCCGTAATTTAATTATATATAAAACCCTTAGACCACATTTATCACAAGTGTACTAACTTTATTAATTATTAAAAATGTTAAATTGTGCGAGCGAGACAGCATGCTCCACGTAAGAACAGCCTTAAGAGGTTTTGATTTTTGTCTTCTCAATTCGTCAACCTTTTTGTAACAAGATTAGAGATAATAGGTGACCGTGACTTGACCGTGACCTATGTAACCTAGTAAATACCATTGCCCCCTGACCACACTATAGACGCCGGAAGTTGCTAAGTCATTGTGTCCACTTCTTTTAAACAAGAACCTTGTTTTTACGTTCAAGTATCTACTTCGAATACGAGTTATTAATTGGTTATTAGTTTGAAGGCTCTAGAGATTTAGCTTCATTTGGTAACTCTATCACTCGGATTAGGGTTTAGAACTTGGAGAGACATCATGGATCATGGACCAGGGGCTAGAAAGCATTTATGCCAGAAGCGGCCATTTTTGGCGTTAATGCCAGCTAGTCCTGGGTTTTTCGCCTTAGGTTCACAGCCATGGGTCCTTAAAATCACTATAACATGACTGAGAGTATGGTCTGATACTTTTTGCAAAATCGATCTGTGAAAAAAGATACGATTTTTTCCCTGGGTGCTGCATGGTGAACCCCTTAAGAAGCAAATAAAAAGTCTTTAGTGCATGCCGGCGAAATTCCTTGAACAATGGGGTACTTACCTCAAATTTTGATTGGATTGACAAGTTTTTATACCATGGAAAACATAGGAAGAAAAAAACATAGTATGTTTCTCGGGGTTTCTCAAAAAATGCGAAAAATGAAGTTACTCTTATCCTTTTTAAACTTTTAAAGAGTACACTCATAAAAATATTATTTTCCGAGATTCACTCAAACTCAAATATTGATAAACGCTTCAAACATTGTAAGGCTCTACGAGAACGTCATGACTTTATAGTTTGAGTTCGCTTTGTATGGCGCGTTTCTACACCACTTGACTAGAATTACTTTTCGACAAATTATATATATTATGAAAAAGTATTAGTCATAGAAAGAAAAAAAATACGGTTATAATTTATATTTTATAACATGCCCTCTCCAAGGAGATTAAAATATTTTTTAAGCAAGTTATAAAGGCCAACTAGGGCCACTAATTAAATGTCACGTGTTTTTTGTGCCTTTAGTCTGAAAATTGGCAGTGAATTGCAAGGCCAATGCAACACAATATAGGTAAGGACGTTACGCACCTTCCGGAAAATCCAGCAGCACCGCCATCTCCTTAGCGTTTCCGGCCCAGGCCGCCAGGTGTATCGGCGTGCGGCCCAGCCGGTCAAGTCTGTGCCGCTCGGCACCTCGCTTCACCAACAGTGCGAGAAAACCACCCCCCAAAATGGCGGCAATATGGCACGCAGATACCAGGTCCAGCCGGCAGGTCGCGTTCGGGTTAGCTCCCGAGTTCAGAAGTCTTAAAAAAAAAACTATGATCAGCTGACACGAATCTATTATGTATTCCTCAGCTTGAGAAAAAAAATTGTTCGTCGGCCAATAATTTTTATTCATCGTCAGCTCAAAGGAGGATCATAGTGAATTGTTCGGCTGGTCTTGAAAGCAGAATGCTGTGACCTCGTTGGTTTTTCCGAACTTTGTTTCCTTTTTTCACTGGTCTCTATGATCACCATGGAGGTCAGTCTTTGGTAAAAAAGAAAGGACAAAACTGAAAAATAACAAAGTTCGGAAAAACCAACGAAGGATTAAACTTATTCTGCTTATATCGATGCTCACCTCTCAGTATCCGCCAAGTCCTGGCTCTCAATGGACTCCAGGAGTTCCGTGTTAAGTCTCCTCAGTCTCCTATCGCTCCTGCGCCATCGTCTTGGCATGGGGGTGGAGTTGGTCGGCATGGCGGACAAGGGCGAAGACCCTGGAGACGAGGCCTGTGATGAGGAGACCTGTCGGTCCGGCGGTATCCTCAGCTTGAGAATGTTGATGCGGAGAGGCGGGCTTCCTTCTGATGGGCTGTAAGGCAAGAAGGTCTACTTTTCGGATTCTGGTTGTTTTTCAGCTGCTGTTACGTCTGGCATCCGTCCCGCTCGCGCATTCTGACGTTTCTGACGAATGTTTATTAAGTGAATAATGTGATTACCTCAGCGCTTGAAAAATCCAATCCGCGGTGGGCACGTGTGATGATTTAGCTCATACTCTCTCTCTGAGAGAAGGCCTGTGCCCTAGTGGGACGTACCTTTAAAGGCTCCATTATACATCTATCTAATACCGTTAAACGAGCAATTCTTGAATATAATTTCAAAAAAAGACGATTAAAAAAAACCGAACAAAGCTCGGTCATCCAGGTACTTGTATTATAATGAGTGATATTTTTCACAATTGTGGTCTGAGGAGTTACAAGATAATAAAATTACGGACGTCATAGACATGATTAAATTGTGCTAAGCTTATTTTATTTTATAATAGAGAACCATGGCGTACAAATAGTGTTTTTTATGACTTGCGTTGCTTATGCATAGTTGTAAGGCATAAGAATTTTATAATTGTTGTGCCCAATTCTCTTAAAAGTTTAGTAAAAATGTAGAATGTGCAAGCTAGAGGGACGCCAGATGTAAAAGCAGCCTTAAGAGCTACGTGGACAGTGGACACAAATGAATGCTAGTTTTAAAAGGTGTTAGGAAGGAAGTGTGAGTACTGGCCACAGCACTGTCGACGGTTCTCCGTATGAAATTCATGTGACAAGATACTTCAGATTGTCAATGCAATTCTGTTATTGTAAAAGACTAACAATAAATGTGTATTTTATGTCCGCCATATCTTTCCACGTTAAATAACCCCAACAAATGGTAGCAGAGCGTGGTTATACGAATCTACAAATAAAAAGGTAAAAATATGGCATCGACGAGTTACCGAAATATCGAACCATTGACCAAGTCAAATTATGACACTTGGTGCCTACAAGCGCAAGCCGTCCTAATAAAAAACGATTATTGGGATATCGTAAGCGGAAATAAAAGTCTGTCATCAACTGCGGATGCGGCGGCAAAATCTGCGTTCGAAAAGGAAGACCTCAAGGCAAGAGCTGAAATTTTACTTTTGCTGTCACCTTCAGAACTCAAGCAAATAAAAACATGCACGTCGTCGAAATCTGTATGGGACAAACTTAAAGCTACATATCAAAGCACCGGGCCCGCACGTAAGGCAACCTTATTAAAACAGCTAGTTCTCAAACGTATGACAGCTGACGAAGACATCCGTGATCATCTAAATAACTTCATGGATGTGGTCGATAAACTCGCCGACATGGAAATAAAAATACCGCCAGAACTGCTCAGCATAATGCTCCTCTATAGTTTGCCAACGTCATTCGAAAATTTCCGAATAGCCATCGAGTCAAGAGACACACTGCCTAATCCTGACGACCTGAAAGTGAAGATTCTCGAAGAATACCAGGCCAGGAGCGGTAACGAAGCACCTGAAAGTAGCGAAGCATACCACTTCAAGAAAAATAAGACGAAGTTGTACTGCAAGAACTGCAAGAAGAAGGGCCACACTACCGAGGCATGTTGGGGCAAGAAGGATCGCTCAAATGAGAAACCTAACAGAAGCCAATCAAAAACTTTTAACGTCTGCCTGAGTACTGCAAGTTCAAGCACCGATAAAAACATGTGGTGTTTAGATAGCGGCTGCTCATCCCATATGTGCGGCGACAAGACGATGTTTTCGGCTCTGACCCCTGAAAATGGAACCCTAAAGTTGGCATCGAACAAATATACGAGCAAAATTGAAGGCAAAGGAAAAGTTACAGTCAGCCAAGAAAAAGTAGACTACAACTTCAAAGACACGTTGTTTGTTCCTGATGTGTCAGTCAATCTACTGTCAGTAAGCAAAATAGCTGACAGAGGACATAAAGTCATCTTCGAAAAAGATAAAGCCTACATCGTAGAAAAAAGCGGCGAGGTGTCACTGACAGCACAGAGAAGAGACGGTCTATACTACTTCGAATTTGAGAAGAAAGAAGTGTCAAACTACACCCGAAAAAGCAACGACTGCGACCTAATGGAATTGCATCGAAAACTTGGCCATATAAATGAAAGGGATCTGAAGAAGATGGCCCAAGACAACCTAATGTATGGATTGTTGCGACCGACTGATGAAAAATTAGAAGCGTGCGAAACCTGCATAAAATGCAAGCTGTCAAGATTACCATTTACGCGACACGATGGCCTCTACACAACGGAAAAGCTGGAAATTATCCATAGCGACGTATGTGGGCCTTTCGAGTGCGAAACGTTAGCGGGATCGAGATATTACGTCACATTCATAGACGATTTCACTCGATACTGCCACGTCTACTTCATAAAGAAGAAAAGTGACGTATTCAACACTTTTAAGCAATATAAAAGCGAAGTCGAGACGTTCCACAACAAAAAGATAAAACACCTGCAGACAGACAACGGCACTGAATATCGCAACAAGGAATTTGACGATTTCCTCAAACTACACGGAATCCAAAGAAGATTGACCACTGTGTATACCCCGCAACAAAATGGAACAAGCGAGAGGAAGAACAGATCTTTGTTGGACAAAGCCAGATGCCTGTTGATCGAAGCAAACGCACCCAAAAAGTTGTGGGCAGAAGCGGTACATACGGCCAACTACCTTATTAACCGTAGCCCTTCGAAAGCGTTAAACGGTGAGATACCATTCACGAAATGGATTGACCGAACACCATCTGGCAATCATCTTCACGTTTTCGGCAGGAAGACCTTTGTCCTGAAAAAGAACAGACGAGGAAAGCTGACTCAACACGCTAAAGAGGGCGTATTCATGGGATACTCGTTGACTACAAAAGGATACAGAGTATACATACCTGAAGATGATGACATGGTGATAAGCAGGGACATCAAGGTTATAGATCAGATGTACTTCAAAGAAAAAGACACGGAATATGAAAACCTTGTATACAAAGAGGAACGCCATCACTCGAACACACCTGAAAAAGAAAAAGAAAATAAAAACAAAAGAAAAAAAGAACAAAATTAGACAGGAAATAGAAATCGAAATTACAGAAGGGAAAAATGACACAATGAATAACGAAATTCAAAATCCGGAAAACTTACCTCTAGATCCTGATGACTTGGACGAAAACGAATCCTTTGATGACGCATCGGAGATAGTAGAGATTCCTGAGAATGGGAGGCCGCAAAGAGAGAGGCGCCCACCTGCATGGACTAGAGATTATGTACTGGATGAGACTGAAGAAAGTCATTTACTCAATGAAATAACTTACCTGTCTGATGAAAATGAGAACGACGAGTACTGGCATGATGCCATAAAAGCTGAAATAAGAGCACATGTCAAGAACGGAACCTGGAAAGTCGAAAAGAAAGGCAAAGATGTGAAAGTCGTTGACTACAAAATGGTTCTAAGAAATAAAGTTGGACCAGATGACAGCGTCACAAGAAAAGCCAGACTTGTAGCACGAGGCTTTACACAGCGACCAGGTATCGATTACAATGACACTTACGCACCCGTCGCGAAACTAAGTTCAATCAGATCTGTCATCGGAGTAGCTGTCGAGGAAGAGTTAAATCTGAACCAAATGGACGTCACAACCGCGTACCTAAATGGTGAGCTGGAAGAAAAGATAGTGATGAAATACCCTGACTACTTAGAAGAATACCTGACAGAAATCATGGTCGAAGAAAGTACAAAAGAAGACTTAACTATATACAACAAAACAGTTGACATGCTGAGAGACATAAAAAACAACCCAAAAGAGAAGGTATGCTGTCTCATTAAAGCGCTTTACGGACTCAAGCAGGCAGGGAGGCAGTGGTACAAAAAGCTCGACACAGAACTAAAACACATCGGTTTCAGAGCATCAGAAGCTGACCCATGTGTATACCTACTAGAGAAAAGAGGAGTTAAAATAATAATAGTAATCTATGTCGACGACTTATTGATTGCCTACTCGTGTCCTAGAAAACTTAAAGAAGTCAAAGACCTGCTAAATTCAAAATTCGAACTAAAAGATTTGGGAAGACCGAAACGGCTCATTGGTATAGATATTATATATAACAAAGAAGGAATTAAAATATGCCAACAGAAATTCATTGAAGACACTTTAAAGAAATTTAAAATGGAAGACTGCAAAACTGCATCAACGCCAATGGAGCCAGGCCTCAAACTTGAAAGATGTGGAAAAGATGAAAGTCAACATCTTAATCTTCCTTACAAAAATTTAATAGGTACGCTGATGTATCTGGCAGTGGCAACTCGCCCTGACATCATGTTTGCTATAAGCTACCTATCACAGGTTAATGACTGTCATAAGGAAGAGCACTTTAAGTGCGCGAAAAGGGTACTTCGATACCTCAAAGCGACTAAAAACGTCGGATTGACATTCACGAAGACCGGCCAAGACATGCATGGCATGGCTGATGCGGACTGGGGCTCTTGCAAGCTCGACCGGAAGTCATATTCAGGCTACTGTTTTAAATATGCTGGTACGGCCATAAGCTGGATGTCGAAGAAACAAAAGAGCGTCGCCCTTTCGACAGCAGAAGCGGAATACGTCGCCTTAACCGAAGCTGCGAAGGAAGCGATACACTTAAAAAGTCTATTCAAAGACTTGGGAGCTGACTACGAACGAGTTGTTGTCGCAACCGATAATCAAGCAGCCCTCAAGTTAAGTCAAAATTCAATGGTGACGTCGAAGTCAAAACACATTGATTTAAAAATGCACTTCATTAGGAACTGTATCCAAGAAGGAGCAATAGACGTCAAGTATCTGCGAACCGAAGACATGGAGGCAGACCTGCTAACCAAAGCTTTAGCTGGTCCGCGTTTGATGAAGTTGCGGAGCAGCCTTGGACTGTCCTGATCACCACGATAGTGCCGTGAAGAGGAGTGTGAGTACTGGCCACAGCACTGTCGACGGTTCTCCGTATGAAATTCATGTGACAAGATACTTCAGATTGTCAATGCAATTCTGTTATTGTAAAAGACTAACAATAAATGTGTATTTTATGTCCGCCATATCTTTCCACGTTAAATAACCCCAACAGGAAGTAAGAGGGACTTTTATTTAGATTGCCACACAAACACACTGATGATCACTGCTAAATATGTTTACAAAACTAGATTAAAAAGCGGTGTCACTTACTTTACCCATGATGTTCCTTCTTGCCTCTGTCCAGCACCATTATTACCTGACACCGCGACACTTGAAACCATACCCGTTGGCGATTTACCACACATTGATGGCAAAGGACCACTGGACAACCCAGTATTCAACGCCCTCGTCGACGTTGGCGTACCAGCTTTGCTTGGTGGCCTAGCGTTGGTTCCTTGTCCTAGAGCTCTTGTAGTACCATTCAGGGTTGGAGTGCCTGTCCCACTGGGTGGTTTACTGCCGGTTGGGGTGCCAGTGGGTGGGGTGTTGGTGGTCGTAGAGCCAGGAGGCTGATGGCTGGAGAGGGCGCTGCCATTTCTGCTGATGCGGCCCAGGGAGTTGACTGGAGGTTCGTTTGCGCTGAGGAGCGGTCGTATGTTCTCTTCATCGTAGTCACAGCTGTACCCTCTTTCCACGTCTGGAATGGAAGTTGGTGTGTGGTAAAGGGTGAGACTTGAATCTACAAGAATGCAAACTGATAATGGTACAATACTCGAATACGATTTCAAGGTGTGAGTTTTCTGAGCGACATAAATTTTTGAAAATTTAATTTTCATGAATAGATTTTCTAAAAAAAATTTCTTCTGTCTTCAAGGTAAAAGATTGATAAAGAAATGAAGTGTAAAATCACTAATAATCTTTATTACCTGCTAAGCAGGCGGGACCAATCCTTGTATCTCGCAATGAGACACAATGTTGATTTTAGGTCTCTCACTAGGAACTCAGCGGCACTTTCGGCTGCTCCATCGATAGAAAGATTCCCTTGTTGGTCATGGTACACCTTGACGAGGTACATAATAATAACATCAGCTACGCCGATGATATGGTGCTGCTGAGCCCATCAATCAGTGGCCTTAGGAGGCTCTTGAGACTGTGTGAGGAGTATGTAGAGTCGCATGTTCTGAGGTACAACTCTAAAAAGAGTGAAAGTTTTCCAACCACCCAAATATAAGGTGGCCATAGTGCCCCCTGTATCACTAAACGGGACCGTGCTGAAAGGGGTCTAGCATTTTAAGTACCTCGGCCATTGGGTCTCCGAGGACCTATCAGATGACCTCGACATCGAGAGGGAGCGGAGGGTGCTGGCCGTTCGGGGGAACATGCTGGTTCGCAGGTTTGCATGTTGTACCAGAGAAGATAACCTTCTTTAAGGCATACTGTCAATCTTTTTGCACATGCAGCCTATGGGCCGGCTGTGAGTAGAGGACGCTGTTGGGGCTGCCTCGATACTGCAGTGCCTTGGGCATGTTTGCGGAGGTCCGCACGGACGGCTTACATGCCATAGTGCGCCAGCGTGCGGCACTCCGCGGCGTCCCGTTTAGGTCGCGTCCGAGCCAGTGCCAACGACCTCCTGCAGGTATTGGCGGACAGGCCGAACTGTCCAATATGGAAGCATTTGGATGGCTTACATGTTTTAAAAATAAGTAAATGAGTACCAGTTTTTAAATTACGAGTAAGCATTTATTAAGCCTCTAACATAGTTTTTAGCTTTGGTTTAGTTTTAGTTTTTAAGGCACTTTGAAACACCAAAAGGCATGTAGTTAAGAGGTACGGCACTGTGATCCCCGATTTCTATTTGTGCTATACTCGCCTTTATGCAGCATGTAATAAGAGCTATCGGGGGAATTCCGGTGAGGTCCACTGTACGCCATATTCTTGAGATCAACCTTTACTAGCCTGCACTCTATTCGGTTACGCTAAAGGCGATTTTGCAAAAAATATATATTTATTAAGAAGTCGACTACCGCATAGACTCGTCACCTAATATTATTACTTTGTTTCCAAGTTATCTATTATTCCATAAACTACGGGGACAACTGCACAAGGCAGTGTCTGTTGACTGGACGTAATATCAACGGTTAAGGATGTCATCAAACTGCGGTGGGCTTGGTGCTGACTAAGTTCGAAGTCTCTCCTTTCTTTCTGAGAGATAGTATGTGCCCAGCTGTGGATTGTCCTTCCTGACCTAACCTAACATCATGAGGATTATCTTGACAGATATCTTAACTCCCTGATATTTATGTATGTATTTTTCTTCGATTGTTTATGTAGTTTTCTCTTTTCATTATTGGCATATATATTAGATTTTTGGGTAGGCATTTATCTTAATATTATTTCGTTATTTGTGTAAATATTATGTATGTAATGTATCATGTGCTCTCTTGTTTTAAAGGTGGCAAGGAATATTTAATAAGCAAGCGTAGAAATCGCGACATGTTGAATAATAAGGTTTAGAATAGACACTTAAAGAGTTTGGTTTATTTATAGCTTATAATGACTGGTCAAAACATTGAAACAAAGGGCACATTCCATAATCAAAGAACCTAGTTTATCACTAAACTTGTTTGCAAGGAAACCGAGACCAGCACTGCTCAGTGGCGTTACTGGTCTAACGTCTATATTACACTTGTTCTTCTACGGTCCTCAGATTTCCACTTCTGTCACGAGCAATTTTCCCATTTCACAATCGTACACAATCGAGAAGTGATCACACTTTACATTGGATGCTTGTAAAGGTTGACGTACCTTCGACTGTACGACTTAACCGAGAAGTTTCCACTGACCTTTTGAGACACAATCTATACATTTGCCTTTCCACATTTCGCAACGTTCCTTTCACTGTAACTCTTCATAATAATGAAGCAGCGGACCTACGTTTTCAGAGAATCACTGCACAAAACGAAGGCTACTCTTTGCACTTTTCGAGCAGTTCGTATTCTCTACCAGATTTTAGTTGTTTTAACATTTTCTTCATTTTAAAAATGGAACAACATTTCTAGACACTTTTTAAAGAGTTTTTCGAACGTGTACTACATGACAGCGCCGGCGCTTATTTGAGGCACGGAACGCGACGTTATCTAATACATGGACGTAACTTAACTGCAGAGCAGCCCGGTTAAGTGACCGACGGCTGACTCATCTGACAGCATATTCACAGCACTGTCTTAACAGTCATGTCAACAGTAGGTACCTACAACCGCAAGGTCAGCATACCGTCGTGTGTATAGTCGACAACAGATCAACCTTCAATTTTTTTTTGAAAAGTTGTCCTTAACGCAACTGATTACAGAGCAGTATGTAAAGGTTGATGTGCTGTCCACTGTACAGTAGACAGAACATAAACCTTTAGATCTGTGCACTTAACCCAGTCTCTAGAAATTTCAAGTACTTTAATAAATATGCATGCCTGCATGAATGTTCTTACGCCCACAGTGGGTAGAACATGGAGTAAACTAGGTATTGTATTTTTAAGACTGATCGTGACCCATGATCGTGAACAAATGAATTTGATTCCATATATTGTGTGAAATCATAAATGTGTTCAGTGGACAGCAAGTCAACCTTTAGATCCTTGCACTCTACTCGATCTCTAGTTTCATGTGTTTCACGACAGCACTTCAAACTTTATATCCATGCACTCTAGTATATCTGTGGAAATTCTATATACTTTTATTATGTATGGTGCGAAATAAAGAGTTCTAATCTAATCTACTCCGTTGCATTAGAGGCGACTTTGCAACATAGTGTATATCGAATATTTAACGGGGAGCTGAGTAGGAATGAAACGACGTAAATACGAGACTGACTTTTATTGTGTCGGCGGTAGCCGCTTATTGAAATACCCCCTTTCCTAATACATACCATTTACTCCCCCCCTGTTTACAGAGTATTTTATTCACACTAAATTAATATCTTAATACTATAAACATATCTTCTTAATTAATAAATAAGTGTTCAGCAAGTGAAACCGGGCGGCACCACTGTTATTTAATCATTATAACCAAACCTGACTACGGGTCTACGAATTCTTTTGGATCGAACACGAATCACACTATCGGCCGTGACGTCACTCTCAAGAGCCGCGGCCGCGCCGCCGCGGCGTCAAGCTGCGGCTGCGGCGGCGGCTGCGAGGGGCCGGCGGCGGCGGCGGCGCGCGCCCGGGCGCTCACGCGCGCACGTTTCGCACGCGCTGCACGTGCGCTCGATATCACTGTCAAGCCCGGGCCAGAAAACATAATTTCGCGCCAAGTTTTTTGATTTTACGATTCCTTGATGGGTTAAATGAAGCTGATCTAAAATTGTCTTCCTCAAAGCCGTAGGAATAAATACCCTATGCCCATACAATATACAGTTCTGTTCGACACTCGGAAATTGTTTTAATGCAAAGTAAGGTTTTAATTCTACTGGTTTGCAATATTGCCAATTTGATTTGATCGCCTTTATAACCTCTTGTAATACACTATCAGTAGCAGTCTCCTTGGCTACTAATACATAATCAATAGGTGATGTCTTTGCCACAAAATTTATATACGAATATATCCGCGAATGATCTTCGTTATCATTGACTGGAATGCGCGATAAGCTGTCCGCTACGCAATTGTGTTTTGTCCCAATGCATTTTATAGTGTAATCGTACGCTCCTAAAATAATAGCCCACCTTTGAAGACGCCCTGCCGCCATCAAAGGAATGCTCTTTTTCTCACTGAACATTGATGCCAATGGCTTACAATCTGTTACTAGTATAAATTTGCGCCCATACAAATAGTCGTGGAACTTTGTCACACCAAAAATAACCGCCAATCCCTCACGGCAGATTTGTGCATAATTTTTCTCAGCCTGCGACAGCGTGCGCGAGGCGTGCAGCACGGGCCGCATGCCGCCCGCGTTCCGCTGCTCCCCAGCACGGCCGACACGCCGTACGGCGACGCGTCGCACGTCACTGTCGTCTCCAGAGCCGGGTCAAAGTGCGCCAGAACCGGCGCCGCGCTCAAAGCTTCTTTTATTTGATCAAATGCTATGTTACATTTTTTTGTCCATTTAAACTCGCTATTTTGTTTTAAAAGCTCGTACAATGGGCTTAGTATTTCACTTAGGTTATGCACAAATTTGCCATAGTAATTAATAAGGCCCAAGAATGCTCTTAATTCTTTTACATTTTTCGGTATGGGGGTGTTATTAATCGCATCAATTTTAGGAACCTCTGTACGTAAGCCGTTTTCATCAATTACGTAACCCAGATATGATACGGACTTTTTGAAAAAACTACACTTTTTTGGTGCTACACGTAAACCGCTCTCTGCAAGGATTTTGAATACCCTAACCAATCTCTCCCAATGATCATTATTATTTACTCCACTAATTACCAAATCATCTAAATAAACAGCCACAAATTGCATTCTGAATAATTGCTCCATTATTCTTTGAAATTTACTTGGTGCCGATTTCACTCCAAACGGCAACCTGTTATAACAAAACATGCCTTGCAAAGTCACTATAGTACATAATTTTTTTGATTCCTCATCCAGCATTAGTTGTTGATAAGCCTGCGAAAGGTCAATTTTACTGAAAAGTTTTCCTCCTTGGAGGGAGGCAAAAATATCTTCTATCTTCGGAAGTGGGTACTTATCATCAACCAACACTGGGTTTAGAGTAGTTTTAAAATCTCCACAAAGTCTTACCTCTCCGGACTTTTTCATGACGGGCACAACAGGTGTGCCCCACTCGCTCCAGTCGACCGGCGTGACGATGGCCTCGCGCTGCAGACGCGCCAGCTCGGCGGCCACGGCGGGGCGCAGCGCGTGCGGCACGGGCCGCGCGCGCCGCCACACCGCCCGCGCGCCCGCCACCACCTCCAGCTTTATTACCGCTTTGTTAAATGTACCTATGCCTGACGCAAAAACCTCTTGGTACTTTCTCATCAAATGTTGTTTTATGTCATTTTCGTTCGTTACATTAATGCTGTGCACGGCTGATACGTCCGGAAAATGTATACCGAAAGCTCTCATCCAATTCCGGCCTAAAAGGGACGGACTGTAATAATTATCAATGACTACTAGGGGTAGGTTATGCAGTGTGCGCCCGTTTATTACTACTGAACAACGTAACTCACCCTTCGGTTTCACTTTCTGCCCACTGTACATTTTAAGACACGACTTATGTGGTAACAGTACGTGCCCATCGAAATACTTCTTGTATGTACCAAACGAAATAACACTAATGGCCGATCCGGTATCGCCCTCCATAGCTATACGTACGCCGTTTATACATACATTGACGTTCCAGCGCTCATCGCTTTCGTCATCACTCAACTGATAAACACACTTTTCCTTCCCTACCGATCCGGACGAAGATGTGGAGCGCGCGTCGTCGTCGAGCTCATCGACCACGTTCATCTGGTGAACCACTCTTTGTTTTCGAAGGCGGCACATCTTTGCTATGTGCCCTCGGTCTCCGCAGACATAACATTCACAATCGATGAAAGGACAACGCTCCGCGTAGTGACGTCCGTCGCATCGGTGGCAACGTGGTAATGCTCCAGCCCCGGCGCCACCACGCGCCGGCCGGGAAGTCCACTGCTGGCGGCCTGTGTCTCCGCGGGGACGCGCTCCCGAGCCGCCGCCACCGCCGCCGCAACGTATGGAGCGGGGCGCCGCGCGCGCGCCGCTCACCGCGAACACTGCCTCGCCGCGATGCGCGCCAGGCGCGGCCTCGCCGCCGTCGCCCGAACCCGAGTCCCGTACCGCCGCCTCCAGCGACAGCGCCAGCTCCGATGCCCTCACGAACGTCAGCTGCTCCTCGACGAGCAACCTCTGCCTGATTCGCTCACTCGAAATGCCGAACACGAACTGGTCGCGTAAGTTTTCATTCAGCGATTCATTATTCGTAAACTTGCACGATTTACTTAGTTTCTTCAACTGAACGAGGTATTCGGTGACAGACTGACCTTCAGTTTGCTTGCACGAACGAAATATCATGCGCTCAGCGATAACTGACCGTTTCGGTGACAGATGTTCTTCGACTAAATGCACAATCTTTTCGAAAGCGATGTTCTCTGGTTTATCCGGGTAACAGAGGTCTATAATGAGGTCCAAAGCTTCTGTGCCCACTACAGCCACCAGGTATTTCGAGTATTGCGTTGGTTGCACTTGATGAATTTCAAACCACGCCTTAATTCTGCTTACGTAAGTAGCCCACCGATCCACGCTCAACTTGAACTCTTTTAGACCGCTCAAATTCGGATTTACACAAACGATTGATTGTTTATCAGCACCTGTCGACATGGTTGCGTTTATTTTTAGCACTGTAAACTAGCAAATCGTCGCTAAATAGTGTATATCGAATATTTAACGGGGAGCTGAGTAGGAATGAAACGACGTAATACGAGACTGACTTTTATTGTGTCGGCGGTAGCCGCTTATTGAAATACCCCCTTTCCTAATACATACCACAACAAAAATGCAAAGGTTCACCTGCCCTCAAATGTATTATGTACTCTTTGTTTCTTTGACTTAGATATGGGATCCTGTTTGTTAAAGGAATGTTTTTATTTGCGGTGAGCTCGCTGCCCAATCGCATCGCTTTGAAATCGCTCACAAAGCGCTAGTGTTTCGTTTGCGTAGAAAAACTTGAGAATGGGAGTGACGGGACGTGGGTTGGGACTTAGAATTGTTCGCACTTTAGTTTCATGAAATAAACAAATAATAAACAAAAAACATGTTTGAATGAATGAATGATTTATTGCTACAAACAAACATTCTTACATAAAATAATAGAAAAATAAAGGAGTGTGCGTGTGACAACGATACTATTTCAGCGTTGGCTGTTTCTATTTGAAACAGCGCTGGTTTTCAAACAGCACCTCCATGCCAAATGAAGAAAACGTGTCATGCAGGTAGAGCTTACCGCTAACAAAAAGGCCTGCCTAGCTCATAAGGTAGTACACCGACAGAGACCATTGTATCTATTCGACAAGTTCACGTGGGCCAAAACGTACTACTTTTACACTTATAATACACGCAGTCGATTTGGGGATACCTGAGTTAATAATACCAAGGCACATAACGACAGGCTGTAGGGGTGGCTTTAAATACGCGGCCACAAAAATATGGAACGATTTGCCGCCACCTCTGCGCCAATTAATGACTCCAATCTCTTTTAAGCACAAATTCGCCGCATTCTTATTCATAAACAACAGAATAATATTAAGTAATCCTGTCATTATTTTTATAAGTATTAGATTTTTATTCATGAATGACATTATTGACTATCTCGCGTTATAATTAATACTTAGTTAAAATTAAATTAGGTAAATTAAATTAAAATTAAAACTTTTTTTTACCTACTATTGCAATTAATAAGTATGAAAATTTTGCCCTAAATAGACATAAACGTTATTTATATTCGAATTTGTATAGCTTCCTTAATTGGCACAAATGTATCTATTTATTAATTATTAATTAGTAGTTTTAAGTTTTTTTTGCAGGTCAGGTTTGTCCATCGCAGACTCGTACCGACTAGTGCGTGATTTTTTTTTATCTGCCTGGCATGACGGTAGCGACAGTAGATGAAACATTAATGAAATTGAAATAGTTATGTGTATTTAAAACGCCTAGGTACCCTACACCCTAATATTAGGGGTTAAAGTATGGAATTGCCGTTTTATTGCAATATGTTCTTTGAATTGACATAGAATCTTCATGGTTTGAGGTTTTCGAATGAAACTTTTTTCAAATGGTTTCTATGATGTTCTTTTTTAAAAAAATGTGAAACATTTGAATATCGACTTTCAATTGTTTTTGTTATTCAATTTAGACAAGAAAGATGGATACTGCGAAAATTCGAGTGATTATGAGGCACCCATTTTTCGTATTTTTTTATTTTATTGATTTGACGCAAGTGAGTCAATATTGTGGGTAAGGTAACGTTAAACAATGCCGCTAATTCCTGGGTAGTTTGACTAGGGTCGGCTTCCACTATGTCTCTTAATTCATCGTTATTCACCTGTGTGGGCGGTCTTCCTCGTGGCTCGTTCTTTAAGTCGAAATTTCCATCACGAAAGCATTTAAACCAAAATCGCACGGTGCGTTCATTAGTAGACCCCTCTCCAAACGCAGCATTGATATTGCGGGCTGTTTGAATTTTCGCAGTATCCATCTTTCTTGTCTAAATTGAATAACAAAAACAATTGAAAGTCGATATTTAAATGTTTCACATTTTTTAAAAAAAGAACATCATAGAAACCATTTGAAAAAAGTTTCATTTGAAAACCTCAAACCATGAAGATTCTATGTCAATTCAAAGAACCTATTGCAATAAAACGGCAATTTCATACTTTAACCCCTATTATTAAGTAATCCTGTCCTTATTTTTATAAGTATTAGATTTTGATTCATGATTGACATTATTGACTATCTCGCATTATAATTAATACTAAGTTAAAATTAAATTAAAATTAAAACTTTTTTTTACCTACTATTGCAATTAATAAGTATGAAAATTTTGTCCTAAATAGACATAAACGTTATTTATATTCGAATTTGTATAGCTTCCTTAATTGGCACAAATGTATCTATTTATTAATTATTAATTAGTAGTTTTAAGTTTTTTTTGCAGGTCAGGTTTGTCCATCGCAGACTCGTACCGACTAGTGCGTGATATTTTTTTATCTGCCTGGCATGACGGTAGCGACAGTAGATGAAACATTAATGAAATTGAAATAGTTATGTGTATTTAAAACGCCTAGGTACCCTACACCCTAATATATTTTAAGCCCTTTAGAATGCATTCCACCGGAACTTATAAGGCGGACAAATAAACCAAAATAATTTAACAATTTATTATCGAGTTATGTCGAGAGAAACTGATGTCACTAAGAACCTATAAGCGGTGGTATTCGATCTTTCAGAAAAACCCCGAGCTTAGCCGTTTCCATAGCACGCTGAGCGACTTCAAGTTTGTGGACCAGCCCCATCGTGAGTGTCTACGTTTCAGCACCGTATGCCATGACACGGTATGACAGAGAACCAAAGTCACCGACATAGCCCACCGAATTAGCATGCTGAAGTGGCAGTGGGCCGGCCATATCATTTGAAGAACAGATAACCGATAGGGTAGACGAGTTCTTGAGTGGAGACCGCGGATCGGTAAACGTAGTGTAGGACGTCCTCAGACTCGGTGGAGCGATGATCTTCGTAGGGTGGCTGGCAAGAGCTGGATGTGAATAGAGCCGAGGACCGTGCTCAGTGGGGTGCAATAGGAGAGGCCTATGTCCAGCAGTGGACAAGCATAGGCTGATATGATGATGATGAGTGGTGGTAGCCCAGCGGTAGAACGTCGACCTCCCACTCGGGAGGTTATGGGGCTCGAATCCCGGTATGTACCAATGACTTTGTTTTTTAAATTACACGTACGTCTGTGAAGTTGTAGTAGCAATACTACTCGCTAGCGGTGAAGGAAAACCGTGGGGAAACCTGAATGTCTGACGTGTCCACATACCTAAGCCCTCCTTTCCCGTGGTACACCTGCGTAGTCCACCCGGGTGGACCACGCGGTTATTTTTTTGCCCGTAGTCCACCTGGTAATTGTATATAATAAATAATATATGAAAATATAATCATAGTGAAAAAGCATTTCTCTTTATTTATAATGATGATCGGGCTAATTGTGTATCTATGAGTATATAATCATAGTCAAAAGAATGTTGACTCTTTATTTTAAAAAGGTGATTAAAATAAAAGTAAATTATATTCCTTAACTAAAAACATATTATATTAAAACATAAACCATCAAACTTATATGAGCATCTTAGACAGAACAGCAAACAGCTAATAATCATAACGAGTTAATATTAACATTTTTCTAATAAATCAAAATATACTTATTTGAACGATATTTTCATACGTGTTAAAATAAAAATACCTATTTATTAACAGGTTGAAACAACATAGAACATTCTAACACTTAATCAATTGTTAGACAGAATTCAAATATACAAATATCACAATTATTAAATAATTCAAGGGACAATTAGCGCAATTTTTCTAAAGCATATCCAACCGAAGTTTCCTTATTTATTAACTGTAGTTGGACATCCATTATGTCTTCATAATTTTCTATATAAATTGTTTCCCTTTTGTTGGAAAGTGAACTGGACTCCATGTTTTTCAAAGCTGTTAGAAGGCGCAGTACAGTGGCGTTAGATTTTTGTATTTTTTTCCGAATTTTGAATAAAAGGCCTCTGTTACATTATTTGTACAGTGCCTTTACTAAACACGACAGTATGTCGCTAAAGGTTTTGGTCATCCAAAAACTTTCTATGTATTTCATGCATTTTGTTAATTTCTCCTTTTGTTTGCTTTCCGTTTTAATATATTCGAAATACTTTCAGAATTTCTTCTACTGGTAAAAGTGGCTAAGCTGTAGTAATCATCATCATCATTCAGCCAAAAGAGGTCCACTGCTGGACATAGGCCTCCTCCATGGATTTCCAAAAAGACCGGTTGGAAGCGGCCTGCATCCAGCGCCTTCCTGCCACTTGGATGAGGTCATCTGTCCATCTTGTGGCTGGTCGTCCTACGCTGCGCTTGCCGATATGTGGTCTCCATTCGAGAACTTTTCGGCCCCATCGGCCATCAGTTCTGCGTACTATGTGCCCCGCTCACTGCCACTTCAACTTACTAATCCGCTGGGATATGTCGACGACTTTCGTTCGTTTACGGATCTCATCATTTCTGGTTCGATCTCGTAGAGAAATTCCGAACATAGCCCTTTCCATAGCTCGTTGCGTGACCTTGAGCCTTCTTATGAGGCCCATAGTGAGAGACCACGTTTCAATGCCATAAGTCATCACTGGTAACACACACTGGTTGTTTTTGTCTTGAGCGATTGAGGTATATTAGACGAAAATACTTTTCTAAGTTTCCCGAATGCTGCCCAGCCGAGTTGGATTCGACGATTGACCTCTTTCACGAAGTTGGACCGGCCTAGTTGGACTGTTTGTCCTAAGTAGACGTATTCGTCTATAACTTCGAGAGTCGAGTTCTCCAATGTTATTGGGGTGGGAGCTGCAGTAAGTCCAACTAATCTTTTTTCTGGTTTTCTTTTTAGGTCTAAACTTTTTGCCCTTTTCCATATTGCTCTATTCCAGTGGTCGTAACATCCTCTAAAATCAATTTCAGGAAAGGCTTGTTATACAGCATCAATAGTTCTTTTTTCATAATCACTGTGAAACTTCATCGGTTTATTTGGCAATTGTGATTTTATTAATTCAAACACAATAGTGTAACTTAAGGGCACCGCGTTGGTTCTTGTTAATGAACTTCCTACGTCACCATGTATGGTGTACAATTGATAAAAAGGTTGAGGGCAACTGGAAAATGTGACGTCACCGAAATATTAATTTATTTGGGAAATCTTGTTCCTTGTGTCTTTGGAACAAAAAACCATAACCCGTGATCCTTCGTGATAACAATCGGCTAAAACGAAGTCGACAAATTTAAATGGCACAGTAACTTCTTTAAAATTTCTGTATACTGTTTTATTTACTCCTAGCGATTTATTTCTCATGTCATATAAATTATGCTGAATACTTGATAATGACGGTACGTCTGTGACTAATTAAGTCCAACTTCCACTATTTTGCCAAACCATTCTTTATAAAGTTTTGGCACAGGATCATCAGTAGTTTTTACAATTTCTTTTAGTTTTTGTTTTTTTTTTGTTTTACCAAAATTCTTGCAAAATCTGGCGGACGTGAGTAATCTTTCTTTTTAATAACACTGCCATCCTGAAACATTTCATATGAGTGTGCAATAAGTATGAAAATGATGACTAATTTGGACAAATCCTAGTAAATGATCTACATTGCTGCGATCTGATGTTACTGTTAGGATTGAGTGAGTAAAACAAATATCATCATCATCAGCCATTTGTCGCCCACTGCAGGACATAGGCTTCCTTCGTGATTTTTATAACCACGAGGGGTTTTGCCATAATCGCCACGCTTGGCAGGCGGGTTGGCGATCGCAGTATGCGGTTGGAATCTCAGTAAGACGCTGCTGCCCGTCTCCTGGTAATTGATTTCCTTAGTCGCCTTCTACGACATCCACGGAAGGAATGGAGTGACATTATTCTAGGTGTTTATTATAAACAAATATATTAGGTAGGTACATAACAAATATTTTTCTACCCGGATAATTATGTTTCCAGTGCATAAAATTTTCTTTATAGGCAGAACATCGCCACAAAACAGTGCCATTTGTTTGCACTTTCAGTTTTTAGTACTGATGGTTTCGGACTGTTAATCACTACACAATAAAACAGTGCCTCCTTTTCTACTAATATATAACAGTTCATCTTTTTCTGCATCAGTGCTTTTCGCCATTATTTCCATTAATTGTAATAATAATAGATAACCAACCAATGCCAATAACCTAAGTGCAATAATATAATGTCTGCTACCACAGAGAAAATAATCACTATCTGCTACTGCAATGTCGTGTCACCTTTGACGTTGTCAACATTTATTAATAAACAAGCAGATAAGAACTGCAACAAAGAGTTTTTAAGCAAATAGGTGGACCATAGGAAGAAAATATTCCCGTGGGGGGGCCACCGGTTTGATAGCACGATGCCCACTATAGCACATTGTCACTTTTATTATTTTTAATGCAATCAGTAGCACAATGGCAACTACATAATACAATCTTCATAAGTGAGTGAGATCGCACAAAGCCTATTGGTATAAAAGATTTGTTTTGTCGCACGATACTCACTTTTATAGTGTGCAATACTTTAAATGCGTGGATTGCCACCGATTTGTACAGTCAAGAACAAAAAACGAAAACTTTTTATAATTATTAAAGTGGGCATGGTGCGATCTAATGTATGAAGATTTACAAAGGTTGTCATTGTGCTACCGATTGAATTGATATGATATAAAAGTAACAAAGTACGATAGTGGGCATCGTGCTATCAAACCGGCCTTCACTCAGAGAGAGAGAGAGTATAGGATACCACGCGTGTCCACCGTGGATTGTCAAATTCAAGCGCTTCCCTCCTTTCCCGTGGTACACCTGCGTAGTCCACTCGGGTGGACCAAAGGGTTATTTTTTTGCCCGTGGGCCACCTAGGTGGACGAGTTATACTAGATGGGTGGCCCGGTTTGATAGCACGATGCCCACTATCGTACTTTGTTACTTTTATATAATTTCAATTCAATCGTATGCCCTGTAGTGGGTCGTTTTTTTTTAGGCTGCACAAAAACAAAAAATAATAACATAACATAAACTCACGCCTGTATCCCAGAGGGGTAGGCAGAGACCAGGGACTGCCACTTGCTACGATCCTGACAGACCTACGATTCTGACCTGAATAATAATAAACCTATAATGGTTTTTAGGGTTCCATAGTCAACAAGGAACCCTTATAGTGTCCCCACGTCCGCCTGTCTCTCTGTTCGCGACTTAGCACAGAGACGATAAGTACTAGAGAGCTGAAATTTGGGATATACATAATTATTACATGGATAAAACGGTACCTAGAATAAAATGTCGAAAATAAATACATTTTTAGGGTACCTCCCCTACTCCTAAATTAGGGATGCATTTTTTTTCTCTCGTACGCCATAGTGTGAGGGAGTTGGATTAGTTGATTAGCTATATTGTGGGTGTCGCAAGACCACTTTATTATTTAGGGTTCCGTTTGCGAAATATTAAGCTTTAAAGCGCAATTTTTTGTTGGAGTAGGGCGTCCCCCCGGCTCTCTCGGTTAAGTGAAAAAAATCAGGGCAGTAGCGAATATAATGAACTTAAAAGAAAATCTATCACGGCTAAGTAGGCTTTACAAGTTAACGACCATCTTATAAAAGGAAAACTTCGTACAAAATCCATTGAAAATTACTTTGACGAAGTTGTTAATTCTGTAAAGTAGATAAAACCCCTCTTTTTATGGAACCCTACACTACGCGCGGCCCAACACGTACTTGGCCAGGTTTTGTTTCATAGAAACAGGACCAGACTAAGCTGTATTTTTCTATCCATATTCTACATACCAAAATTTAATTGGAGTCTGAATTATTTATTTATTGACACAGCCAACAGGTATTAGGCACAAAAATACAGAGTTCTTATACTAATGTGGTTCTTGTCTAGCCTAATACCCAATAACAGGCGTGCCATAGCATTCAATACTAATTGCATCAGAATAGTTAATGCCTTTCATCATCATCATCAGCCTTTTGATGCCTACTGCAGGACATAGGCCTCCTTCGTGGTTTTCATGACCGTGAGATGTTTTGCCTTAATCGCCACGCTTGGCAGGCGGGTTGGCGATCGCAGCAAGCGGTTGGAATCTCAGGAGGACGCTGCCTTTCCTTAGTCGTCTTCTACGACATCCACGGAAGGAAATGGAGTGATGCTATTCTTAATCCGGCACCGCACGGATTAATGCCTTTATTCGCATTAATTCCATTCCCTTGTTCCATGATGGAACTAATGCGAATTTATTTTAACACTAGTTCCATTCACACGTACAAGTCCAATGATGGAACTACTGCGAATACTAACATTTGATTTCTCACTAGTTGTTTTTCAACGGCCAGATAGGTTAGGCCAGATCCGATGACGGATTTAACTAATAAAACATTAGCATAATGTTTTAGTTTAATTTGAATTCCGAATAGCATTTCGGTAAAGCCCCGGAACCGCGCCGCCAACCGCCAGCAGAGAATATCCCACAACAGAGATTTAACTCAATCCAATGTCAAAATTTCTGGTTGTATTCAGCTAAAGATAGAGTAGATAGGCCCACACTCAGTGCAATGCTGAGTTACCTACCCTTTGTAGCAATTTTGACTCTGCGCAATATGTATACTCTGTCCATTCCCTACTCTATCTTGTATTAATCCGAGTTATTGTGCTAATTTGAAACTATATATGGCAAAATTTATTTATTTATTTATTTCGGATCGCCAAAAACCTATATTATACACTAATAACGCAGTTTAAATTTATGGCTATCCCAGTTATGTGCATATACAAAATTTGCAGAGACATCTCAAAATTATTTTTTTAAATTATATTCAAGCAATATAAAATTTTATAATTAAAGTAAACAGTACAGCGTCGTTGACCTAGCGGTATAACGTCTGATTACCATGCAGGACGTCGTAGGGTGCATTTGTTTGTGATGTCCTTGCCTGATCACCATAGTACAGGGTATGCTAGCTTGGGACCAGGACAAGTGATTGTATTGTGTGGAAGCTATTATTGTGAATTAAGCAACTTAACAAGTAACTTAGTGAAATTTATTCTCGCATTCTATATTATTTTATTTCCGAAAGATGTCTTTTTGTACCCGACTGCGGTGGAGCCCAAAAGCAGGGTAATGTGTTTGGCTCTTATGTATGTTAGTATGTCCGATTCTCTGTTCCGTCAAAACTCCATAAGGGGCTATTAATTTATTACATAAGAGGATTTATGGGAACAGGGGGGTCGACCATGCACTCATGTCTTATTTTTTCCCCCTTGTAGGGAGTGGGAAGGAGTCTTGACAGTTCTTACGTAAGCTCACAAAAATGCACAAAGTTAGAAATTATACTTTGAAACAGCGCGGGCACCGATTTTCATAACATCGGACCCGCGTTAATTTTTTAATTTTTTCCTTACGTAATAAATGAATAGTGCCTAACCAATGGTAAGATTTTGACGAATAAGATTGCAATCGATTCTTCGTGTTTGCGCGAGTATCACACAGACTATCTAAAATTAGCATAAATAAAAAAAATCACTGAAAAGACAAAAATAAAAAGCTGAAATAAAAAAAACAATCCAACTACTGAGCTGTCGGGGTGTTGTAATTTTTTTATTTCAGTTTTTACTCTTTTGTTACCATAAACGTCTTTCTTCATTTAAAACTAAATAAGAGTACTTGTTTTACATATCACTGAGTTGAACTTCTTTGTAGTAGAGGTGAATTTTGTGTGCCGCTAGTTTTACAAAATATGCAAAATTATGTTACAACGCGAAATAACTTTTGGAAAGCTGAACCGTAAAAGCGAAAAGCAAACTATAGGAAACGTTGCCTCATTTCTGACCCGGACCAGTCAAATGTCCCTGACGTGGAGGGAAACGCCGTGTGGAATTCTGAATGTTTCAGGTGTTTATGTCCGTACAGAATGGGAAGAACGTACTTTTCAGGCAACATTCAAAGCAAGGCGTTTCTCTAGACAAAAATAAAAAATCGCTAAATAAGACACTGGTAAATTTGTACTTACAATATGATATATATTAATGCACAGTCCACAGCACATAAACCTTTACGTCCAGGTACTCTATTCAGTTACGTTACGGGCGACTTTGCAACTAAAACGTAAAGATCTGTGTGCTGTGGACTGTGCATGCAGTATACTTATTCTACATCGATTTTTTTACGCATTCTTGGGATACCGAGACAATGTTCATATTCATATAGGTAAGTACGTATTACGCGGCCTAATTAGCGGATATCGTAGCTGTTATACATAAACTTATAAGTAAGTTTATGTAACTTTTTAATTTTATAGCCAATATATATGTATTACATATGTATGATTGTATTGGGTTAACATATAGTACGTAATAAATTGTACACTTTCCTCCCTTGTTTATAATGTTCGTATCACCACATTAAGGGTTGGCTGGAAGAGATTTCTGCTGAAATAAGCTCGCCATGTACACTCTTTAATTCTGTAAATGTTTTCTTTTGCTATAAAGTTGTGCTATAAAGTATAAAGTAAAGTAAGTAAGTAATAAGTACAAACGGAGTGGAAAAAGACCTAGGGTTCATTACTCAATCGGTCGAAACATATTTTTCGCCGAAACGTTTAGGCGAGGTAGAGGTGGATTTTTCGATTTCGTCATTCATTAGATACAGAGCGGATATTGCTGCGTCAAACACAGAAATGCAGGAATATTCCAGCCTTTGCAGTTGAAGAGTTACCTCTCACCGTGAAATCTTCAAATTTCTCAGTATATTTTGGCCACGTTACTGGTTCACGTTACACGTATCAATCGTTCGCGCTCTGTACGTTCTAGTTTTTCACTGAACTACGAAACGTACACAAAAAAACTACAGGGTCGCGTTTCATAAACCTACAATTTATTAGTGTTAATCGGCTATGCAATTTCCATCGAGTAGTCATAGAAAACCAATAGCAGTTCTATGAAATAGGGCCCTGGAGATCCAGTTGCGAACATGTGTTGCTTAATGCTTAATAATGCTTAAAAGAAGGGTCACTTTATAGGTTTCCATGTCCGAAGGGTGCCAAACGGGACCCTATTAGGTACTAAGACTTCACTGTCCGTCTGTCTATCTGTCTGTTCTAGGCAGTTGAAATTTTCACAGATGATGTATTTCTGTTGCCGCCATAACAACTAATAAAAAAAACAGAATAAAACAAATATTTAAGGGGTTAATAACGGCAAAAGGTAGGAGCTTGAAATATTCACAGACTATTTAGTTGTATATTGGCTACAAAAATAAATAATTGAATTAAAATAAAATAAATATTTAAGGTGGGGTCCCTTACAACAAACGTGATTTTTGGCCGTATTTTTCTCGATCTTTGTATCTCATGTTGTATAGACAATGGTACGGAACCCTTTGTGCGCGAGTCCGACTCGCACTTGGCTGGTTTTTGATGAAGGTTAAGGAAGGTTACTGAAGGCTGTGATATTGGTAGAGAGCGTAAATTTAATTAAATAATGATAATAATGTCTGATATTTCGAAAAATAAAAATAACAGAAAACCCACAGAACAAAAGTTGTTGCCAAACATAAACTCTAATTCTGGTGTTTCAGGAATTGTGCATTTTAAAAATAATCCTGTATAGGTACTATGTTTATATTGATGTGCCATGCCTGGAAATATTGCCAATGCGCCCGAGCAGGGAAGTAACCACCACATTCTATTTAAAACACAGTTTTAAGGATTTTCTATCAAAAAACACCACTACGAAGCCGTAAACCCGTAAACATAAAAAAATAAAACTGGAAAATTGAACACAAAATTTTCAAGGACTTAGAACAAAAGTTATTGGAAATGACAAACTCGAACTGAAACGTTCTAAGAATAAGCGCATTTAAAAAATAACCCCGTATTTTTGGCTTCAATTTAGAGCCACCCTAAGGCTCCTAATGCGGACAGGATATAAAGGTCATTATAATTACCTCTAAAGTTATTTTTAGCCATGTTTGAGCACACTTTTATCACACATCACGTCTTGTAACACAAACACTGTCTCTTTTGATAATCACTGTTTACACAAGAGAGACATTGTTAACCGACGAAAATGAAAAGGTTCTCGTATGTTTTTTATTTTTGTAGCTCAATGAATAACTAATTGAATTAAATAAAAAAATATGTTAGTAGGGATGTATGTTCGTGTATGTCGAGTCAATCGATACTGGTACTGATCACACAAATAAATATAATATTGGCAGCCGCCCTCTTTGCGTTATCTGTTTGTATGTTTGAAACCGTTTATAGGACTGTGACGAAGAGTTAGAATACTACACGACATGGCACGGCGAGATTTATCGAAATTCTGTTTTAAGGCCTACATGCGGTTCAGTAGCGTTACCAATGTAAAAAAAAACATATCTTCTTTACAGATCGTTTTTGCAAGAAGTGTCAGATCGATTTGGTTTCTGTGATGTTTCTTGTTGGTATAATAAATGTCTTTCTTCTTCTTCTTCTTCATTTCTCAATTATGTTAATAGTGATTTTTAGGACTCACGACGAAGAATCTAGGAACACGGATCTGGGACTTGATAGCATTTATGGGAAAAACGGCTGTTTCTGGCGGTAATTCTATCTAGTTCTAGGTTTTTTCTAGGTTTACGAATATGGGTATAAAAATGACAACTACCATAACAGGGTGGAGCGAAAAAATATTTTTTTTAATTTCGTGAATCCCGGGTAATTAATTATTGACCCATATCTTAAGGTGTACAAACCCAAAATTTCAGCTTGATAGGTCAATATTTTCAGGTAAATAAAAGAAAAATTTAGTCTCACCTAATTGGTGTTAAAATAAAATGTAAAAACTTTAATACAAATACTTTTATTAAAGTTATGAAATTAATGAACAAATACGATGTTTCATGCATTAATAACAATGTCTAACTATGACCATCTTTTTGGCTAAATTATTGAGATTTTGTCTCAAAATGGCAAATCTCGTCTGCCTTTTATCTTGGATCTTATGTACCCATCTCTTGCCTCTGGCCCACAGACTGATAAAGCAGCTTCTGTCACAAGCTTTACACACCGTTCTACTGCCTGGGTGTGTAGAGAAATTTTAGGAAATGACGCAAATGGTCGCCAGAAGAAATCATCTTCGTTATTTCTGCATCGCTGTATTTCATTGTCATGGGGGGCTCTGTAACTTTTTCCTGAGACCAATCAATTAAATCGTAATAATTTGAAGCATCCGGTTGTAGTTGAGGAAGTTGAAACTCGCGTACTTTTTTACTTTTGTTCTCTTTTCTTGCTTTCAGTATTCTTCTGAGAGCTAGTTCCCTAATGTGAGATTCATCATCCTGTAACATAGCTAGCAACAAATTTTCAGGGTGGGCAAAAAATTAATTTCGTTGAATTGTTTTCAAAACAAAACTTTTCAGATCATCTTACATGTATAGAGAACTTTTAATCATGTTAAAAACGTGAATGGGACCATATTTGCATGAAGACTTGGTCTTGATATCAAACCAAGTTGGCGCGTAAACTTTCATGATGGAAATGACTAGTTCTTTCAGTTTGTCTGAGGTTGTTGCTGTACCAACATATAAACGAAGAACCCTGTTTGCACAAGTTAACCATCGGGAATGGGCTAGCTTTCTTGGATCTTTGTTTGCTAACTCATGTGAGATAGTGCCTGGAGAAATAGCTGAGCACATTATAGCTTCAAAATTCATCACTTTATAATCTAGGCACTTCTCAAGCTTTTTTTCAATGCTGCCTGAATAAGTTTGAGGACTCGTTGTCATACCATCGAGACTGGCGAAAAAATGGCGAAATGGTAATTCATTTGCATGCAGTAGGCACACGAACCATTGTAAAGGTCGGTTAAGGTGTTTTTCCAATTATACAATGACATCATTTTTATGTCCTGTATTTATCGCATCCAATTGCTACCAAAGAATTGTGGAATTCAAAGTTTTTTTGTAGAAATTCCACGATACTCTTTGAATCAATTGACAGGTGGCCGACATATTCAGAATCTGGCTCGGATATTAGTGATATATGTTCTTCAGATATAGTCTTCCGACGTGACATATTTCCAGTCTTTGTCATGACAATAGTTTTATCTTTACGTCCGTCAAAATACAAAAAGAAAAACACGCTGGAAATCTTGACGTACTTTTTGACGTTGTCGATGTAATTTACTTCGGTCTATGACTTTGGATGAATTCTCACTACTGATCACATTCAAATCCAGCATTGTTGCGTTGACTATGATTGTTGCCGCTCGATCTGAAACTCCGGTCCTATCACAAGCTGTAGCTAGATTTTCCAACTTATTTCTCATTTGTTGCGTCTGTTTTTGTTGTTTGAGATCGTGGGGTTTTGGAATGCAACGCTCATGCAGGTCAGCGTCTAGTGTTTCAGATGAGGAACTATCTTCACTATGTGGTACGACTGAAGCAGAGGTAGACGCGCTTGGAGTATTAGTCGTAATACTCAGAATGCAGGTCAGATGAAAAATTATCGTATTATTTTTTACTTAACCCTCAGTGCGCCACCTGAAGATGAAGTCCCAAGCTTTTGATTTTTTGCATAGATAATATGCTACTATATTATAAAAAATAAGCACCCGGGAAATCGGAAATTTTGAAAAAAAAAATTCGTCGTTTTCGCTCCACCCTGAGTCTATATACGTCCCACCTGGCCTTCTCTCAGGGAGAGAATGAGCTTAATGACCACGCGTGCCCACCGCGGATTGGCGATTTCAAGCGCTGAGGTATGTGATTAGCTCAAGCACTCAGGTTTCTCACGATGTTTTCCTTCACAGTTAGCGAGTGGTATCGCTACTGTAACTTCACAAATGTACATAACTATTAAAATGATAAAAAAATTACTAAGAAAAAATTTAAAATCACTCTTAACATGATTAAAAGATTGGTCCGAGACTTTTTGCAGAAAACGATCAGTAAAAAGTGGCGCCATGCCGCTAGTGTCGTGGCATGGCGCCCCTTAAGGGTCACGTATCAAGGGAAAAAATGCACAAGTACCTAATTTGAAAGTTTGAAACTCGTCAATACTTTTTGTTGTACTAACCCGTGCTGAGGAAAATCGTCATTACGAACCCATTTTACTGAAGAAATAATTTCAAAATCGCGAAAAAATTATCAGTTGTTATATTTTAATGTTTAAGGGGTCAATTAAGAAGCCCTTCTCATACAAACGCAGTTTGGTTTTTATTTACAAATCATATGCCAGATCGCAATGATACTTTACCAATTTATTTACACGACACAAATCGAGGTGTGATTTTGTTTAGAATTGCGAATAAACTAATCAAAAATTAATTTGGGGGTTGTGAGAAGTTAAAAAGGCAATTAGAGACTCATAAACCTGTTTATAGAACAGGTTCATGAGTCTCTAATTGCCTTTTCAATCGTTTTTGCCAATTCTAAGCGCGACCAACCTCCATGTGTGCCCTCTTAACATATTAGTAAAGTTCCATCGCGATGCAGCATGTCGATTGCAAATTATAACCAAACTAAGTTTGCCCGTATTCTCTCTCTGAGAGAGTACGAGCTTCAATTAGCATTTTGTTGTTTCATTTTCTATTATTTCTCTTAGCTAGGTACACTGTTGCTGAGGGTGACTAGTAAGTTATCCTTAATTATGGTGTAAGGTGATAACTCACTAAAGAAGATTTGTCAATCTTTTATACATATACTATGGTGTGGTTACAAATATCCATAACACTATGAACTATGTTATCTTACTTTTAACTTAACATTACGGCTCACCTTAGAGTGGTTAAAATTTCTTTTGTCATACAATACTGACCAGTGTTGTCTGACCCCCGATGCCGTAAGATTAAGCGCACTGTATGTAACAATCTGAACTGGTCCCGTTGATGACGAACCTACTCCGCAGCACTACAGTTTCTAACTAGCGCGGAGGGCAGTGGTAATATTTGACTGTTACCAAGTTACTGATGCAAATATTTGTAAATCCTATAGTATCCCATGATTAAGGAAATATACTATAGTGTTTGGCAATGTAAGACGTCTGATGGCAATTAAGACCCGCATTGAACAGGTCAGGTGTCTCAGGCGTTGTAGTGCTTGGATAATTCTGTCATTAAGCTACTACCCATGGGAATACTCTCCGTAACAGTATTGCATGCTCCTTTTGTCAAAATAAATGATATGATTTTAGACAAGGCCGGTGCCTTGCAGTGGGACATGTATGGGCTGCTTATAGGTCTAACGGGGCCTTTCTAAAACACCTGCATTCAAAAACATCCCGGACGAGTAGGCAGAGACCAGGGTTTGCCACTTTCGCTTCGTCAATAACTTTGGAGCCAAGAAAATGTTACGAGGGTATCATTTCTAGCTCTGTTTGCCGCTAACGTCTTATCATCAGACGTGGAGATAAAGTAATCTGTTATCGCTTCTTGTCCTGAATATTATTCGAGTATTTCTTGGCATCCTTTATAATCTATAGTTATCTAAATCTTCATTTCATACCTATTATATGTCGGTACTAGCTGTTGCCCGCGACTTCGTTCGCGCCCAAATTTCTATGTGCTCTTTCCCGAGATAAAAAGTAGCGTATGCTCTATTCCAGACTATAATCTATACCTGTGCTAAGTTTGGCCAGATTCATTCAGTCGTTCTAGCGTGATTAAGTGACAAACATCCCTCTTTCTAAGCTTTCATATTACTTGTAAAACTAGCTTTTGCCCGAGACTTCGTCCCTATGGAATGAGTAATTGCCGGGATGAAACGTAATTATCCTATATCCTTCCCCGGGACTAAAACTATCTCCACACCAAATTTCATCTAAATCCGTTCAGCCGTTATTGCGTGATTGAGTAACAACATCCAAACATCTTCACAAACTTTCGCATTTATAACATTATAATATATATACTTGAATACACGACAAAATTATATAACTACATATAGTGTTGAACTAGGTCAGTTTAGTAACGACGTTTCTATGTGAAAGAAAACATCGTGGCTAGGTTCGAGGTTCATACGTACCAGGTTCACTAGAGTCAACAATGAAAAAATCTTCATTTATTGCAAAATGTGGCTTACAAAATATTTTATATATCAATCTTGCTAGTAGTGATTTTATCTCGGTTTATCCGACTCTATCCCACTTTATGCTTGTCTATCCGACTCTATCCTACTTTATGCTTGTCTATCCGACTCTACCCCACTTTCTCCTACTCTATCCTACTGTAAGGATGTAAACGGAATATAAATTAGAGAACATAAATAAGAGGTAGTAAGCTACCTGGTAGCTTAGTGGGTAGAACATCGGACTCGGAAGCGAGAGACCCAGGTTCGATCCCCAGTGCGGGCATACCTATGACTTGGTTTTCTAAGTTATGTACATTTGTGAAGTTATAGTAGCAATACCATACGGTGAAGAAAAACATCGTGAGGGAACCTGAGTGTCTGAGCTATTCACATACCTCAGCGCTTAAAATCGCCAATCCGCGGTGGGCATGCGTGGTGATTAAGCCCATACTCTCTCCCTGAGAGAAGGCCTGTGCACTACAGTGGGACGTAAAATGTCTATTCTTCTCATAGCAAAATGTGGCTTAAAATTAGTGAAATTTCAGAAATCAATGATTTATTTCACCGCAAAGATTTTACATTCCGTTTGCTGAATGTCAATGTACCTACTATGTTACTATGTTAGCCGCTGCCTTCGGGCCGTATTTGTAGTGGAGAAAAAGGCAGCGGAAGAAAAACTCCACTCTGACGGCCTTTTCTCAAATCATCTTAAACTGAATAAATCAAAGCCTATATGATATGATTCCGTGATTGCCATCAATAACTTTATAAGCCAAAATAATACTTCTTACAAAAGTAGGAAAAACATTAATGCTGCGGCCAGACACACGAACAGCACCCGTTCACGAGCATAACGCAGGCGTCAGCCATCATTTTAGAGGGAGATAGGTGACTCGGCCACCACGCCACCATTCGAATGACCTTTAAAACCTGTAGATTGAGTTCTTGTCAGCTATAAAATGTGTGATACACCTCTAGTTATTAATATGCAATCACGTCGTCAGTACACATTTGTAAAACTAAATAAATTATAATATTAATAATTAAATAACAACGAAACTGCAGTGGAATTGGTCTACTCGTTTATTCTGAAATATGCTTTTTAAATAGCAAATTTTTAATGCTTTAATCATGTTTTAATGTAATATGTCAATCTTGTTAATAGTGATTTTATTTCACTATATGCTCCAAATCTATCCCCCTTTATGTTACTCTATCCAAATCTATCCGACTCTGTACTAATCTATGCTACTTTATCCACACCTATGCCACTCTATTCAAATCTGTCTCACTTTATCCATTTCTATCCTAGTCTATGCTACTCTATCTAAATCTGTCTCACTCTATCCTACTCTATCCATCTCTATCCTAGGCTATGCCACTCTATCTAAATCTGTCTCACTCTATCCTACTCTATCCATCTCTATCCAAGTCTATGCCACTCTATCCAAATCTGTCTCACTCTATCCTACTCTATCCATCTCTATCCTAGTCTATGCCACTCTATCCAAATCTGTCTCACTCTATCCTACTCTATCTAAGCTTATGCCACTCTATCCAAATCTGTCTCACTCTATCCTACTCTATTCATCTCTATCCTAGTCAGTCCATCTAAATCTATCCGACTCTATCCCACGGTGAGTAAAAAGTCAGGCTATACTGATATTGTGGTTCTTTTTGGTTTTCTGGTGCACAGCAAAGAAGTTCATATTCTTATCTTAGACATCTATTAACCCACCCAATTTAACTTGTAACTAAACTTACTGCCTTACTTGTCCCGTTACGATAACAGAGATTAAATTAGTTTTGTTTTGTTCCCCTAACACCCACCTATATTTGTTTTGGTCGAGATAAATTTTGGCTTTGTAAGTAATGTACTCTCAAACAGAGTAAAGTTTGTAACAGGAATGCTACGCAGTTTCGACTCCAATTCCGCAAGGTCGGAACTTCCGATTGATTTTACACTTTTGATTCGATTTCGGTTCCGATAAATTTTAATCGGAAGTTAAAATCGGAGGTCAAAGTCATCGAGTACAAGAGCGAACCCCCCTCTCCCCGTGATTTCTGTCGATTTGATTGCCCGTGCTTTCTGTCGATTCGTTGATCTAGCGGTATCACGTCTGATTACCACGACAGCCATGGTCGTAGGTTTGATTCCCATTGGGGACCGCTGAGCAAATGGCCTCAGCCTGGGTGTATTTCCATGTTTGTAATGTCCTTGCTCCGGATACCGTCACACAGGGTACCACAGCAGTAGTTTGGGATCAGGACAAGTGATTGTGTTGTGTGGAAGTTATTTATTTATCACTCTTTAACTCGTTCTGTTTCGCGTTTGTGATCACATCATTTGTTTTGTTTTGTGCGTTCGCGCTTCATTTATACTCATCCGGTTATTTGAATTGTGCAAAATTTATTTGAATTGAGCAATGAAGCCAAAATAAAGCGTATTTTTTTTAACTGAACGTAAGGTAACCGAATAATGTCTGTAATTTTATTTTATTACACCTGCCCTTAACACATCTTCACGGATAGATCCCTTAACACGTCTTCACCACCGTTTCCGATTCCGGTTCAGACAAATCAAATATAAAACTCCGATTTCGAATTTGGTTCCGATTAAACCACCTCCGTTATATGCCTAGTTTGTAAACCATTATGTGGTCCGTGGGCTCTACAGATTTAAGCACAAAAGCAAAGTTGTACTCGTACCTAATGTACAACGATTGGTGATTGGTTATTTGTCACACACGAATTTATCCCCAGGGGCAGGCAATACAAAATAAATGAATGGGAATGCTTTGCTTAAATATCATTGGCGGTTAACACGCCAGTCTACCAAAACTAAGGTCACGGGTCCCACAAAAATGTGTCATTACTTCTAAATCATTACTTATCATAATTATCATTAGTTATCACAGTCTTGATAAAAAGAACACTCCCTTTTGTTCTTTTTATCAAGACTGATGACGACGTAATATTTAATTTCATATTACAATACAATTCAAATAGTTTTATTATAAATGTTTACTTAATGAACTTCAAAGATGTTGGTTTCATAATTAATAGATTATGTGGAGAAGAAGCTAAGAAAGAAAATCTACATTTTTCTTTTCCAAAAGGTTTTAACTTAATTAATAGAGTTTTCTTTTATTAACCGTTTACATCCACAAAGCCTTTCTGGCAAGGAGTATAAAGATAAGAACAGATCCACTACTCAGCCTGATTGCATCTAGCAAAATTCTAGTATTTCAGCTTCTCCGAAGAATAGCATCTGAGAAATCCCTCTGAAAAGTTACATAACAAACTTATGCATTCCCAATTTTTCAGGCGAAAACAGTCTCTTTCTTCCCGTTCTTAAGGTTCAACACAAGATGTAGGGGTAAAATTGCTACCACCTAACGGGGAGTTAGAATTTTGAAGCATTACAATAGGTTTTTAAGTCAGATGTTACGTTGTATAAGTTTTGACTGGCGAAGACGTAGGTAGTATTGAGTTAAAATAAAATTCGGTCTGTTTTGAGGCAATATAAGTAAATATCGCCACCGTGCCTGCCAAGCGTAGCGATTATGGTAAAACTATTTATGAAATGTTATGAAAACCACGAAGGAGGCCTATGTCCTGCAGTGGGCGGTAAACGGCTGATGATGATGACGCCGAATTGACGTAAACGAATCGATTTTTTTGTTATTTGTTCACTTTATCGAACTTTTATAGTATTACATAGGATTATGGTGATAATGTCGAACTTTATTTTATTTTTAATAAAAATATTATTATGATATTGCTATGCCGTGCCCGGTAAAATTACACATGTACTTGTATGAATAATACCTGCTTAAGACCTTTTTACTATAATTTATCGCAATAAATTGAATTATCAATTCATGATACCTATTTTACATTTATACTGATGGAAACAACATTTCATGCAAAAGTGAAACTAGAACAACACACTTGGCAATTTGTTTCATTTAAATTCATCGGCATTCTCAGGCTGACTGAATTGAGTAGTACCATAGTGGCAAAACGCCAAAAAAAAACCATGAACAAGTAAAAGGTGAGGTCTGTTCGAGAAAAACCCGGTCCCAGATTCAGATGAATTGTAGAATGGGGTATTGAGAAGTGACTTGCGACTGGGCGCTCCGCCACTGCGCCTGGCGATGTATTGCGCGACTAAGTTGAAACGAGCGCTCATACACGAATAAATATACCGAGTACAGAATTATTATAAGGTTAGTAATGTTGGAATTGCCAATCTCGGGTTCGCACGCGTGGTGATTAAGCCCTCTGAGAGAAGGGCTGTCCCCTGCAGTGGCACGTATATAGGCTAGATTAAAAAAATATGCTGGAATATTGTAACAAAAACACAATTTCAGGCTGGTTTGCGCCAACGCTATCTGGCAGCACTATCTACCTGTTTATCCATGGGTTGCAGCAGCTCTGTCGAGTGAATAAGTCCAAAAACGTATTGCACCATGAAATTTGCAGAGCTAACCATAAATAAATTGTATGACTTACAAACCTGTCAATCAACTATGAGGATACAGTGAGCTAACTAGCGCCACCAATGAAAAAAATATCATGTCTTTTTTTCGTCGCATTTGCAAAAAGTGTCGGTACAATCTTCCAATACTGTTAACAGCATTTTTTACGACCCACGACAAAGAACCTAGGATCACGAATCTGAGACTAGATAGCATAGAAATGCTTGGCATAAGCCAAAAACGGCCGTTTTTGGCGTTAATGCTATCAAGCCTTAGACTTTGCCTTAGGTCCATGGCTATTGGTCCCAAAAATCACTATTAACATGATTGAGAGATTGTACAGACACCTTTTGGAAATTCGATCTGTAAAAAAGGATTTTTTTTCCTCGGTGGCGCTAGTGTTACACCCTGGAGCCCATTAGTGCGAATGTATGCGTGTCTGCGAACGTCACTTACTACAATCCGCTTAGGTACACACATGTTACAAGCACACATTAAGTGCGTGTCGCCTCGCTTTTGAGCGGTTTTTTGTTCGACACACTCTTTTTTGCGTTGTATTTATAGTATGCTACCGAGTGTTCTTTTCCTTAGCGCCATTCTAGAATCACGCGTATTCTCTGCATCATTATGGACATTCTATCTAAATGAACCGAGCGTGGGAAATACACGGCGTATAATATATTATTTACTGAATTCCGGAAAGATTATTTTGAAATTATTTTTTTTTGACACGACATATCACACGGTACAACACGATATGATACAATACAATAAATTACCGTACATGTACAATACATCACACACGCAACGACACAACACAACACATACACAACAATCTTGACATCTTATGCTGGAAAGGAAGAGAAAAGAAAGAAGAACATAGAAGGTAACCTCCCACAATCACAACCTATACTATACTAACTACCAAGTTACTAATTATTTACCTTAAAAACGTAGTAATAATTACTTATTCAAGACTTTATTAACTTAATTCCGGATTCACTTACTTGCTTCTTTGTCGGAAGAGTCCGACCAGTAGGTACAAACCATTATGTACAGTGCTTGCGAAAGTCTTAGTTCGAAAATATTAACGACTTTTATTTATACATAATAGGTTTTGTTTTTTTGCTAGAATTTCATACATTTAGATCTTTTATTGTCAATTTTAGTCATTAAAGACGCTTGAGATACAAGTTATTTTTTAACCTAGTTCAAGCATAAATATGAGATTTGAGCCTTTTGTACACTGTTATATTATTTTTTTAATTGAAATAAATTTTATTATTATTTTTACCAACATGAGATTTAAGCCTTTTGTACACTGTTATATTATTTTTTTATTTGAAATAAATTTTATTATTATTATTATTACTATGTTTACTCAAGGCGACCGAAAAAACATAGTCAGTTTATACGCCCTCTTCCCCGCCAGCCCTCCCCCCGCACCTAGGCTAGGCCAGGCCGTTTCGCAGCGCCACGAGCCCCGATATGCGCCTAAAACATTTACTGGAGTGGAAGCCACGTCACGTCCTTTGGCATTTCGCTGATCCGGACGCCTATTCTCTGCGCTACCAGCTCTTAAGGCCAGGCGCACATTTTCGACTGGGCTGATTGCGCTGTGCGGCTGAATAGTTGTACGAAATACGGCAGAATAGCACTTCCAATTACTACAATTTTGACGACCGAACATTCAATGATAATAATTTTGGCATATTAATTTTATTATCCAAACTTCAGTATAGCTTAAATAAAACCACATTTTGATATAGATTTAGACCCATGAATTCTCAGGAGAGGGGGGGCCAAGAAGCGCTTCGGAAAGATCCAAGAGGCCAAGTCGATTGGCAATGGCTGGCCTGAATTGGAAGCTGCAGCGAACCGCTATCAGAAGTGGAAATATGTGGTTGAGGCCCTATGGTCCCCTAAAAATCGAAGAACCGATGAATAAGAAGAAGTTTAAGTTTAAGTTTACACTCAAGTGTCACGATATTTTTTTGATTCAGTAAAGTTTATAACATTATAAAAATAATGACCGACAGCCCTAAATAATACATAGAGAAGTATAATAATGTTTTTTTCACATTTTAGATACTAATAATTTGACCTCGCCTTAACCTGCAATCAGTTGCCGTGGGTAACAGCCATCGCTGGCGCTGCAATCGCTTTAGTTTGCTTACTGCGTGATTTTCAAATCGTTAGCAATATTTTGAGAAAAAAATATTTTAATTATGATTTAAAACAGTAATATTAACTATTCAACAGTAAATGGTATAACATATTTGTAAACAAGGTATTTGTGATTACCGACCTTTGGTTCGGAACTGTGAATCCAAATTTAAAGTGGCAGGAAGTGCTGTAGCATTGAAAAGGGTTTTCTATTTATGTTAGATATGAGGTTGCCTGGAAGAAATTGCTATTGGCAGTAAGGCATGTATCTTTTCTTTTGTCATTGCTGTTTCTGTAACATTTTTTCCGGTGTACAATAAAGGATATTCTTATCTTATCTTATCTGAACTGTTTATGCATAAACAAGTGAAATAACAATTGTGTTGGCCGGCGTCGACCATCAAGTATTTTTAGATTTTTAATACGTTTCATCCTGATATTGGTTGTTTATACTTAAGTTTAGTAATTTTCGGGGACCAAATATATTTTTTGACGTGCCATTTACTTTTTAATCATGGTTTAATGAAGAATCATCATCATCATCATCAGCCATTTGACGCCCGCTGCAGGACATAGGCCTCCTTCGTGGTTTTCATAACCATGAGGGGTTTTGCCATAATCGCCACGCTAGGCAGGCGGGTTGACGATCGCAGTATGTGGTTAGAATCTCAGGAAGACGTTGCTGCCCGACTCCTGGTAATTTATTTCCTTAGTCGCCTTCTACGACATCCACCGGAGGAAATGTAGAGACGCTATTCTTAATCCGGCGCCACGCGGACAATGAAGAATGACCCCTTAAAAATCAATTCGAAGTCACCCTTTAGTTTTCTCAAGTAAATGTCAGCCAACTGATCTTAGATGAACTATACTGGCGATGGTGGCTGACTGCCACAATTTCCAAAATTGAATTGAATTGAATAAACAATGCAACGATTGGCTATCCATAATGAAGTGCTGGTCTCAACACTTATGTATGGCAGCGAGACTTCGGTATGGCAGAAGAAGCAAGACAGTAGGATTAATGCAGTAGAAATGAGCTCCTTGAGAAGTTTGTCTGGTGTTACTTTGAATGACAGGATACGCAATAGTTTGATTAGAGAACGTCGTGGACTGAATGTTGAAAGGAATGTTGCGTCGGTTTGGACTTGTGAAGAGGATGAAGGAAGAAAGATGGACGAAACGTGATAGTGGTCCTTTTAAGTTCATTATATGTGCTACTACTCTGATTTGTTTTCACGTTTCTTCAATCAACCGTTTAGCTAGGAGATGGGGTACTTTTTGATGTCCAATATTTTTCCAATTTCGAAACAAATTGTTCATGTCATGTTGTTAATTATATCGATAAGAACAGCGCCATCTTGTGGTCACTATAAACGTAGGGGAAAAATTTCCGTTTCCGATTAAGAAAAGCGTCACTCCATTTCCTCCCGTGGATCTCCATTTCCTCCCGTGGATTTCGTAGAAGGCGACTAAGGAAATAAATTACGAGGAGATGGGCAGCAGCGTCTTCCTGAGATTCCAACCGCATACTGCGATCGCCAACCCGCCTGCCAGGCGTGGCGATTATGGCAAAACCCGTCATGGTTTCATAGGCCTATGTCCTGCAGTAGGCGTCAAATGGCTGATGATGTAGGGGGAAAAAACGATTATTTACCTTTTAACATGGCCTCTACAATGAGATTAAAACATTTTGTTGTGCAAGTTCTCCGTTCGAAGGCTCTCCACCATCGAACCCCGGTATTTATGCATCGAACGGGCCGTGTTTTGTTTTGAATATTTAACACTAGAGCACCGGACTGTGCCTCGGAACGCGCGCATTTTATAACACTCGAGTATTATAAAATGCGCGCGTTCCGAGGCACAGTGTGAGTATACATATACTCACACGAGTGAGGCAGACAGGGTGACAATTTGATTTTATCTACCGAACTTGATTTAAGCAAATGGCCTCAGTCAGGGTATTTTTCCATGTTTATGATGTCTTAGTTACCATAGCACAGAGTATCCTAGTTTGGGACCAGGGCAAGTGATTGTGTTGTGTAGAAGTTACGTTTAAAAAATGTTAAACCAAGCTCTTTTGTTAGGGCTCCGTACCCTATTACTAAAACTCCGCTGTCCGTTCGTCCGTCCGTCTGTCACCAGGCTGTATCTCATAAACCGTGATAGTTAGACAGTTGACATTTTTTGATGATGTATTTCTGTTGCCGCTATAACAACAAATACTAAAAACAGAATAAAATTAATATTTAAGGGGGGCTCCCATACAACAATCGTGATTTTTGTGCCTTTTTTTGCTCGATATTAATAACGGCAACAGATAGACGCTTGAAATATTCAAATGTTGTATAGATAATTATACGGAACCCTTCGTGCGCGAGTCCGAATCGCACTTGGCTAGTTTTTGTATCTGGCTTTGAGGTCTATCCACGTTACCACGGGCCGTCAACGTGATTTCAATCTTTCTACAATTAGTCGACAAATGGGCCAGAATTGTCACTGATTGGGTTCCACGAGACGGATATCGCAGACGTGGTCAGCCAGAGCGGAGATGGCGGGCGATCTCTCAAACTTTTTGCCCGGATGGTAGAGGATGGCTCAAGACAGGAGTGGAGGATCATTGGGGAGGACACAAGCCCGGCTATCTAAAAAAAATTCACAATTATTAGCTTTTGATAAAATGTAGTTGTAGGCTCATTAACGATAGATAATGAAACCATGGACTTTTATATTTTTAGATATATTTTTGTTTTTCTATCCTTAGCTTTTAATAAAGAAAAGTTGATAGTAAAATCATTAATTTTAGCACAATTTTTTCTTAAAGCTGGGTTCTCCGACATTACCCCTACATCAGGTATTTTAAAATACATTTTACTCTCTAATAATGGTCAGTATTTAAAATCTGAAGAAAATATATAATATAGGTACTTGTTACTTTTCAATTTCATAAGACATTGAAGGGGCTGTCAGTCATTATTTTTATGATTTTTTTTTTTAATTTATAGCGTGAAAAAAAAAATCGCGACCATGAGTCTAAATGAGCCGTTTTCAGCACAAATTCACGAAGCAACTCATAGATGGCGCTTACAGGCGTGGCCATAGAAGAACCGAAATGTGGCTGTCAAAATTAATCTGCGCTAAGCAACCATTTGACAGACGTGTCCTTGTTCTTGTATGTGCACGCCTATAAGCGCCATCTGTGAAATACTTTGTAAATTTGTGCTGAAAACGGCTCATTATCACTAGATATAATTTTATTTCAGCTGTACTGAGTTTTGGATAATACAAAATATACCAAAATGACTATCAGTGACGTCGGTCTTCAAAATTCTACTATTAGGATTTGTATTTCAAAAATGACTACTTTTCCCCCAACTCGGTCCCGCTTCGGTCGCGCAGCGCAATAAGTCCCGTACCCGCCTATAAGCGCCATCTGTGAAATACTTTGTAAATTTGTGCTGAAAACGGCTCATTATCACTAGATATAATTTTATTTCAGCTGTACTGAGTTTTGGATAATACAAAATATACCAAAATGACTATCAATGATGTCGGTCTTCAAAATTCTACTATTAGGATTTGTATTTCAAAAATGACTACTTTTCCCCCAACTCAGTCCCCCTTCGGTCGCGCAGCGCAATAAGTCCCGTAGGTACAAATCCGTGCCCTCGGTGCCTGTGCCTCGGAGAACCCTTTTTGATATCATCTATGCTTCCGGTCTTATTTATAACAACACGATTCCTCTAAAACACTTCTCAGATGCAGTTTAAATAATGTGTGGTTACGTTTTCCCTTTAACATAGACTATTTAAACTGCCTCTGAGGAGTAGTGTTTTATAAACAAGATGGTAAGTAGGTATATTATATCGAAAAAAGATCTTTAGTGACCGCAATTTCATTATCTATCAGACTACATTTATCAAAATAATACATTTTTTACACTCTTTAAAATGTGCGAACGAGACGGGTGGCAGATGGAACAGCAGCCTTAAAAGTACACATCAAGTACTTTAATAATAGGGGTTAAAGTATGAAATTGCCGTTTTATTGCAATAGGTTCTTTGAATTGACATAGAATCTTCATGGTTTGAGGTTTTCGAATGAAACTTTTTTCAAATGGTTTCTATGATGTTCTTTTTTTAAAAAATGTGAAACATTTGAATATCGACTTTCAATTGTTTTTGTTATTCAATTTAGACAAGAAAGATGGATACTGCGAAAATTCGAGTGATTTTTGAATACGAGTTCCGACGCGGAACTAACGCGGCAGAAACAGCCCGCAATATCAATGCTGCGTTTGGAGAGGGGTCTACTAATGAACGCACCGTGCGATTTTGGTTTAAACGCTTTCGTGATGGAAATTTCGACTTAAAGAACGAGCCACGAGGAAGACCGCCCACACAGGTGAATAACGATGAATTAAGAGAGATAGTGGAAGCCGACCCTAGTCAAACTACCCAGGAATTAGCGGCATGGTTTAACGTTACCTTACCTGTAGGTATTGTAATATTGACTCACTTGCGTCAAATCAATAAAATAAAAAAATACGAAAAATGGGTGCCTCATAATCACTCGAATTTTCGCAGTATCCATCTTTCTTGTCTAAATTGAATAACAAAAACAATTGAAAGTCGATATTCAAATGTTTCACATTTTTTAAAAAAAGAACATCATAGAAACCATTTGAAAAAAGTTTCATTCGAAAACCTCAAACCATGAAGATTCTATGTCAATTCAAAGAACCTATTGCAATAAAACGGCAATTTCATACTTTAATACATACCCCTAATACAAGTGCAAAAAAGCTCGTTCCCGTGAATTGCCTCTAACTTAAAAAGTAAGTAAAAGTTTTAAGGTTTATTTTAGTTTTTATTGTTGCGCCATAGGCTGCTTATGTTGCGCCATATTACATAAGCAGCACGTGTGCCCACCGCGGATTGGCGATTTCAAGTGCTGAGACACTCAGGTTTCCTCACGATGTTTTCCTTCACAGTTAGGGAGTGGTATTGCTACTATAACATCACAAATGTACATAACTTAGAAAACAAAGTCATAGGTACATGCCCGCACCGGGAATCGAACCAGGGTCTCTCGCTTCCGAGTCCAATGTGCTACCCACTCGGCAACCACCGCTCGCAACTAGCGCTACAATCGTATCTTCTTTAAAAATACGTTTTTGTAAAACGTGAACATCATTTAATAAACATGTGCAAAAAACATGTGACTCGTAGATATTTCTCTGATAACACGCTTTTTAGTGAGTTAGCAGGTAAAATGCCATGACAAGCCAATTCCCTAGTACGACTGTCAATTTTGTAGTATTAATTTACCGTAAACTAGACAAAAAAAAACATTTTGTGGAATAAAAAGGTAAAATATCAGTGTAATAAATTGATTTTTTTTAACTTTGACACAGTGTATAAATAAAAATACTCTGCAAATACAATTTATATTAATGTAAACACAAGAAGCTTTTAACTTTTAATTGCTCATACACACAACTTTTATTGTCTTATGACATTGGATAAGATTATTTCTAATCTAATTAAATAACAAGAAACAAATACACAATCATAATTACATTTTTATATTCAATTCAATGCGAACCAAAATCAATTTAAATGAAATCAATAACATGAATTATAGTAAAGAAATGTATTTCGATGACTAATTAATTACCTATTTAAAAGTTTCAATGAGCTTTAAAATCATATTCACTTAATTTGATTAGACGTTTGATATGTATGTTTCAACTGTTACCTTATAGTAGTACAATAAAGGCTTTTTTATTTTATTTTATTTAAACACAATAAGCATACATTAAAGATGCCGAAACATACTGTCAACACAATATTTATACATCATAACAACGTTATTTTGAATGTTACTTGGTACGCAATAAAAAATCTGTCAGTACCGAAATCATCATACAACAACGAATTGTGATAAACGGAACGCATTCTACGCACGAATCGAAATACTCTGTGGGTCGGCGAGCTGCCATTCGCACAGATTAGAAAGAAAAAAAAGACAAGTCTTGCCATCACAGATCATATGCTTGCCATTCGTCCAGTGAGTGCCGTCCAACCCTCTATCCCTGTTAGACCTTGGTTTTTTAAACGCCTGGCTGACAAAAGAACCACATCTACGATATGCCGCCTCCGCCTTAATCACATTTGCTCTCCGGTGTTCTTAGCCAAGATTCGAGTCAGGGACAGCTCTCTATGCGAGTGCGGTCTCGACGAGGGAACACCAGATCACATATTTTTCGACTGCACGAAGTTATCGTGTTCTCTTTATGACCTGTTGCCTCCTTTTGTCCAAAGACCTACTAACTTTAAATCCGTTCTACAATATGTTAATACTCCCTTTGTTAAAACTTTGGCTTCATTTATTTGTTCTAACAATATTAAACTGTAAAAGTCTGCTATTAGACATTAATATTGTAATAATTGGTGGTGTTGGTATATGTTTGTGTTTGTTCATTGGTTTTGGGTTCCCCACCGGCCTGCGGCTACAGTTCAAATAACCGGTCAACAGTAATTGTGTCACTCCCATGACTGACTCGTCATTGGCAGAAGTAGTCGTCCAAAGCAGGACCGATTCGAGATGCCATTAAAAAAAAAAGAAAAAAAAAGTGGTTTGTCTTATAGGTTCCGAGAGTCATTTATGTTAATTATAGTGATAGCCATTTTTAAACCCTGCGGCCTAAAACCTCGCTCTGATATTTGCCAAAACGGCCATAAATCAAGGTTTGAATGTGTTTAGAATCTAATATATAAAAATCTTGTGTCACAGTGTTTGTTATCGAACTCCTCCGAAACGGCTTCACCGATTGTTATGATTGTTTTGTGTTTATTTGATAGGTCTGAGAATAGGTCGTAGGCTAAAATTATTATGGCTAAACAACGTTTGCCGGGTCAGCTAGTAATAAAATAAATAAATAAGTCCCAGACAACACAATCACTCGTCCTGGTCTCAAACTAGGATATCCCGTGCAACGGTAGTCAGGCAAGGGCATCACAAAGACGGACCTGAGGACTTGACACGGATACAAATCAAGTACGGTGGCGTTCAGTAGGAATCGAAACCCAACCTCTGTTCCAGTAGTCAAGCGTACTAACCGCTAGACCAACGAGGCAATCAAAACCGAATAATCGTAGAATTGCGAAGAATCGAATAAAAAAGAAAATTGACCATCATTCGCCATTGAAATAGCCTAGTGGGGTACTTTCCTCTTAACAATACAGTTCAAACCAACCCAGAAGATGCTTCAAGACAGATGCACCCAATTTCACAAGTGTATTCAATTATCTCCCTCAACAAAGTGCAATCTAGCTTCAGCTACGCCAAACGACCAGTTCCTTTTGACCTCTCGTTCTTTAGTAATCGTTTGATGAATATAGGACCAGAAAGACCATCGACGACGGTGGCTAGCAGATGGTATGCGGGGAACTTTGGTCAGTTATGTACCAAAACACGAACTCATGAAAGGTCCACCAGATTGTCCGGGTCACCTATCTCCCTCTAAAATGGTTGAGACTGGTGATGGCTGACGCCTGCGTTATGCTCGTGAACGGGTGCTGTTCGTGTGTCTGGCCGCACCATTAATGTTTTTCCTACTTTTGTAAGAAGTGTTCTTTTGGCTTTTAAAGTTATTGGTGGCTATCACGGAATCATATCATATAGGCTTTGATGTATAACTTATACAAGATGATTTGAGAAAAGATGGTCAGAGTGGATTTTTTTTTCCCGCTGCCTTTTTCTCCACTACAAGTACGGCCCGAAGGCAGCGGCTAACATAGTTACATAGTACATTGACGTTCAGCAAACAGAATGTAAATTCTTTATGTTGAAATAAATTATTGATTTCTGATTTCTATATAATTTTAGGGTCGGCGGACTGAGCACCTAATTCAAATTGTCATTAAAATTATTTTTTCTATGCAACACAAGTATTTAAAACAGCAGTTTGGTTAAAAGAAGCTTGCTTATTTTTTGGAAAAATACATGTTTGTTCAATTCATTGTTGCAGGTTATTATTGCATGACAAGTTATTTCACTGCCTCAAAAATATATTTATTTATTTACTACTTAAAGAGATCGTCACTCAAAGAAATCGTCAAATGCGGGGGACTTAATGCCGTAAGGATTTTGTGTTTTGGATAAATGTCCGCCGAACCATTACAGTTCACTACAGTCACTAATGATTGAGCCCACACTCTCTCTCTGAGAGGAGGCCTGTGACCTACAGTGGGACGTTTATAGCCTGCTTATGAGAGCCACCGATGAAACAAATTTTCCACTGTGGTCAATATAATTGACCGCAGTAGAAAGGAATGATGAGTCATAACGTACCAACCCTTGTAGCAAGTTGATGATACCTATACGATTAGAAAGGTCTTAGAAAATACATATGTTGTATATTTGGCAGCAACTTTGTAGATTGCTTAAGAAAAAAAGTTATTTTACATCAAAATAATATGCCGAAATTCTTTCTTAGTTCACCCCTCGCGCCATCGATGCGGTCGTTTTGATGCGAAAATGAAGTTATCGAACTTCTATATGAAATTCATTCCTTCATTTATGCATTTCGGTACAGAAAGTTGAATTCCTAAAATGTTGAATTTGTCAAAAGTTGAATGTAAATCTGTTGAATTTGCAGAAAGTTGAATTCATAAAATGTTGAATTTGTTAAAAGTTGAATTTGCAGCATGTTGAATCTAAATATGTTGAATTTGTCGAAAGTTGAATTTCTAAAATGTTGAGTTTATTCAAAGATGAATTTGCAGAAAGTTGAAATCTTTTAAGGGATTGGGGCCGCCAGAAAATATGGGGTAACAACATTTCAAATGATATAACATAACTAGCTGACCCCGCAAACGTTGTTTTGTCATATTAATTAGCCTACGACCTATTCTCAGACCTAACAAATATACACAAAAATTTTCATAAAATCGGTGAAGCAGTTTCGGTCAACAAACATTGTGACACGAGATTTTTATATATTAGATTAATTTCTCGTAACTAAAATAATCTGCGTGTGGCACCGGATTAAGAATAGCGTCACTCCATTTCCTTCCGTGGATGTCGTAGAAGGTGACTAAGGAAATCAATTTACCAGAGACGGGCAGCATCGTCTTCGTGAGATTCCACATACTGCGATCGCCAACCCGTCTACCAAGCATGGTGTTTATGGCAAAACCACGAAGGAGGCCCATGTCCTGCAGTGGGCGTCAAATGGCTGAAATAATACAACATTTTGGTAAATTATACATGGCCTGCCAGACCTTTTAGGGCCTTCTGTTATACAGAAAACGTGCAGTTAGTTAGGATGGATTTGCGAACAGCGTTGCCCAGAGCGGTTTTATCTAGATCAATCCGACTGTCTTTTGTTATTCCAACTTCCAATATGGCGGACTCAAGATGGCGGCTGTCAGTGACAGATTGGTCGTTCTGGGGTAGTATAGACAACAGCGCATCAACCTGCACATTTTAGTTGCAAATTCATCCGTAATGTAACGGGTGAGAGTGCACGGGTGTAAAGATTGATGTGAAATTGAAATTGAAATTGAAATTGAAAAAAACATTTATTTATCGCATCAAATTACATTTAAGAAATCATAATAATATAAATAATTCTAAGCTTAGGGATATTGATAAAAAGGGGTTTGCTCAGCATAGATGTTGTGTTAGACACAACGCTGATTTTCAGCAAGTCCCTGTTCAATTTTCGATTTAATAGAATTAAATAATAACAATTACCATTGCAGTTACAATAAAATTAGAATTAGAGTTGGACGTGTCTATAAAATTGAATAAATTACAAATACACTAAAGAATTCAATAAATTAAATATTTGATATATTAATAAGTGTTACGTTAAAATGAGGATAACCATCAATACAACTTGATCCTCCACAGGACAGAACAGAATTCAAACTATAATAAATCAATAAATTACGAACGTAGCAACTCCTGAATTATTTAAGTCAATAAAAGTACCAATACGAAATGAGTATTTGAAATTGTTATAAGATTTGAATATAATAAAAAATTGGAAATAGAACAGAAATATGGCAAATTATTTAAATTATCAATAAATAAATCAATCATCATAAGTATTACTGTGTCACATTAGGGCATATTTCCATTTTATATATGTATACCTACTACATTAGTCGCTCCTTTGTATGTAGGATAGACTCAATTTAAATTTAAATGTTACGCCATTTGGGTCTGCTGCTGCTTCATGTATCTTTATAATGTATGGTATGCAATAGAGAGTATCTTATCTAATCTCAACAACACTTATGTCTACAACTTTATTAGGTTTACATTTATAATCAACATCTATATCAAAATCCATTTACAATTTATTTAGTTAAATAATATTATTTATTTGCTTATCAAAAAGGACTTTTTTTAAATTACTTTTAAAGGTTAAAGATGTCATATAAACCCTCAGGGGAGGCGGTAGATCATTCCAAATCTTTGTCGCAGCGTATTTAAAGCTACCTCTATAGTGCGACGTTTTATGCTTTGGAATTATCATAAGATTAAGCTGCCTTCTTCGATGATTGCGAATGTATGTATCGTTGGCCCAGACAAATTTGGTGTAAAGATAGTGGGGTCTCTTTCTATAAACCACTTTATGCACAAGGTTAGATAGGTGAAGTTGCCGTCGCGCTTTCATTTTAAGTATGCCCCTTTCATTTAAGAACGGGGTTACGTGGGCCCTTTTTGGGATAGTAAAACACAATCTAGCGCATGCGTTCTGGACTCTCTGTATGGCCCGTTCCGTTTTGGCCAGTATCCTGGGACCATAAACTACGTCACCAAAATTGAGTAGGGATAGGACTAAGGTTTCGGTTAGTAGTATGCGAATTTTTTCTGTTAGATATGCTCTGATGTTGTACAGTACCTTCAGTCTGTAGAAAGCATTCCTTATTTTACCGTCAATGTGTTCAGCAAATTGCATCTCAGAGTCCATGAGCAATCCCAGATTGCGCGCTTTTGTCACTCTCTCAATAACCTTGCCAGAAACCATAATCTTCGGTTGACCCTCTATAATTCCTTGACACTGGCGCTTGGTACCCATCACCATGTACTTAGATTTTAGTGGGTTGAGTACCAGTGTGCTGTCGACTGTACTTTCGGAACTGATCTTACCAATTAATTTTCTATTTTCATCAATCTATTTTCTATGCTCAACAAAATGTTTTTAATCTGCTTCCCTTAGAAACAAAAAAAGTGATGAGAATGAAAAACGGATTATTTTGTGTTCCGTAATTCAAAATCACTTTGTTGTCCGCCCGTCCATCCGTCCGTCTGTCTGTCAAGACCTTTTATCTCGGGAACGCGTAGAGTTATCGAGTTGAAATTAAAACCACATACTTAAATCTACAGTCCTTTGAAGCAGAAAAAAAAATCAAACTTCTAAGTTTACGCAAAAAAAAGATACTTTTAGCCGCAAAAAACGTATATTTCGGCACTCCAGGTAACCAAAATTTATAGCGTACTTTCCGCTGAACTAGAACTATGAAATTTGGCAAGTAATATTTGTCTTATACTACAAACATGAAAACTATACATTTGTAAAAAAATATGAAAACTCGTAAAGCTCGAAAAAACTGCGAGGCTACAAATTTGTATGGAACATTCGGAGGGCGAGTCCGACTCGCACTTGTCCGGTTTTTTTTTACTAGGAGGCATGTCTGAATGTAAAGAGAAACTATTAGTCCAGTCTGTGTAATCCCGAAGCACACAGACTATGCTTTAAACCCTACTAAAGCCGGGTTTTGACGGTCTTCGTACGCTCGAACCGTCTGCGTACAGTTTAGTTGATTATGACGACGGTCAGTGCGCTCGAACCGAGTGCGCCATCATCGTTATCTAATGCTCAGTTTGGGGGCAAGTGATGGGGCAGTTGCGATAATCAATATCGATAAAAAAATTAAGTCGATTTACTCACTTAATAACATATAAATAGATATGATTCATACTTAACAGAGCTCTGCTATAGTGTTTTTTAAAAATAGTTATGAAATAAAAAAACTTTTATTAATTTTTTGGTTACAAATACAAGATTCGCCATGCTTTCTCAACGTAGGTACATATGAATGATTGTCAAAAGAATCTGTTGAAATGTCAAAGGAACAGAGAAGTAGATTTGAAAAATATTAGAAGACACGAAAAAGGTTATAGCTTTAAAGAAAAATACTTCTTCTTTCTTTACAAAATTGAAGAAACTTAGTGCTCTTTGTTACTAAGAAATGGTACTTAATCGTGTACCTGTAAATTATTTTTAACTAATATTCCCCTAAAAAAAAGAAGTGATCCCTGTGTAGTGGTGGAAGAGATCCCTTATAGAGATAAGCTCGCCTTTATACATTGTTTCTGTATCAACTGTGTTGTAACTTGTTTTATGTACAATAAAATGCTACTACTACACCTGCTACTAATATTTACCCCCGAACTTAAACGGTTTATACAACACTATAGGCACCTAGTACCTAAACGATTCTATAATTTGTCGCCGTCCTATCTGATGAAAAAGCTGGAATTAATGTTTAGAGCATTCACAAAATAAGAATTTTATTTTGACAAACAACCCTTTATAGATAAATATGAATCGACTAATAATGTGACGCAACATCACTATTTGCCCCCAAACTGAGCATTAGACCAAACCGGGCGGGGTGTAGTCATCATAAAACTGTACGCACACGGTCCGAGCGTACTAAGACCATCAAAACCCAGCTTAATATTATAAATGTGAAAGTTTGTGAAGATCACTGATAATAACTGAAGAAACGATAAAAAATGTTGAATAAATCGTTTTGGCGGATCATCGTAGTACTGTTCGTTTTATAGCTGAAGAACTAAAGATTTCAATAGGGAGTGTTCATAATATAATTCATGACAATTTGGGAATGGAAAAAGTCTCAGCGCGTTGGGTGCCTAAAATGCTAACGGCCGAACAAAAACGAACCAGGCTGAGAATTTCAAAAGGCTGTTTGGAACTGTTACAACAAGATCCTGACCGGTTTTTGCCTCGATTTCTAACTATGGATGAAACATGTCTTCATCATTACGACCCTGAAACAAAAAAATAATCCATGACTCGGAAGAGACAATCATCACAAACCCCTAAGAAATTCAAGGCCGTTCCATCCGCCGGCAAGATAATGGGTTCTCTTTTTTGGGACAGCCAAGAACTGGTGATGATTGAATACCTCAGTCATGGAGCCACTATTACGGCGAATATGTACGCAGAACAAATCAAAAAGTTGCCTGACGAAAGACGCGAAAAACGGCGTGGCAAACTCGCTAAAGTTGTTTTGTTTTATTAAGATAACGCCCCAGCGCACAAGTCTAAGGTTGCGATGGCTGCCATCAATGATACTGGCTTCGAATTGGTAGAACATCCTCCATACTCTCCAGACCTTGCTCCTAGTGACTTTTATCTATTTCCGAGATTGAAAGAATATCTAAGAGGCTACAAATTCGATGATGATGACGTAGTGATCGCCGCAGTACAAGGTTTTTTAGACAATCAAGATAAAGTTTTTTTTAAGAAAGGAATTTTAGGCTTAGAACAAAAAATGCTAGGTATATACAACTAGAAGGTGACTATGTTGAAAAATAAAATAACATTTGATAAAAGTTAATTGCATCTTATTCATTCTCACTACTTATTGAACACCCCTAGTGAGTAGTCTGTGGTAAAGGAAAAGACGTAGCGAAAGATTGTTTATGCTGCCCCTGAGGAGTGTGTTTCAGAGGAATGGTGTTTTATAAGCCGCGTCAGAATTTTGTTTTGCATTCTGTATGATAATGGCTCAGTCGAGGTGCAATCGAGGTCTAATCGAGGTCCGCCTCCACCTGACCTCTGCCATAACACGTCTGCCGTGAGTCCATTTAACTATTAGGAATTTGCTAATATCAAACCGCCAGGGCGTATTCTGTTTCCGTCACAAGAATTCAAACCGAGACGAACCGTTGTGGTCAAACGGGAACGATAGCTGCAAAAATGGGCTGTATTTAAAACGACTTTAAAATAGACGTGTGTAACTGTAACTTAAGATCTTTGAAATAAATAATAATAATGTTTTATTTCGGACAACAAGACAAAAATGGTTCGCTCTATAAATTTGCAGATATTATTCATAAGCAAGACATAATATTTTTTAAACTAAAACTAAAAAAGAAGAAGAAAGAATAAAGGCTTCTTGAAAGAAGGCCTGTGGGATGGGCACTTTCACTTCCAGTATGAAATGTTACCTCAGGTAGAATTTTTTGAAAAAAAAATCCACTTAAATTAATCAGATTGTGCCCCTTTTGTGATTTAACAAATTGAGCTGATTCCATTTTTACACACACTTCACGCAAAATAAGAGTAATGAAAATTGATTGAATCGAACTACCGACTGAATTGATTGTGAACTACCCTCACCCAAGTAGATAACAAATTGTGTCACTTACCCCCAGTTTCTCGTACACTAACACGCTGTTAATCTACGGTTTACAGCTGTGAAGTGACCAAAGTGCATACAAAAAAAGACATTGACAGCTGTTAACAGTAGATTAACAGCTTGTTAGTGTACGAGAAACCGGGCGTGACCTGTCCTCCGCCCACCGTTGTCGAGTAAAAGCCTCGAATCTGGATCAAAATTTTTACGCCCGCTGCCCAAAACCAAAATTTCAATTTGTTGATAAACTGACTGTTGACATTTTGAACCGTTGACTACAGTTGAAACAGTTGTCCTAGTAAATTGTTGATATTTTGAAGTACTGACATTTTAAGCATTTGCTTTAGTAAAACATTGATCAAACGGTATTTGTATTATAAATGTTGACATTTTCAATTGTTGTTATACAGTAGGGAACCCCTAAAACATAGTTTATTACAACAGTTCGATGTAGATTGCATAGCTAGTTTCTAATCGTTAATCTGTGGCTTTATCGGCTTTGCAATGTACATCAATTGTCATAGTGAACCATGTTCTAGAAAATGGGACGCAGAATACCCCCTCGAAGAGTTCACCTTATACCCTAAAGGCACGCGGCAGGCCATCGGCATTTTAATAACCCACCGATATCGATACTCGGGGAATATCGCGCTTACATCGGATAATGCTCTGCAACAGGTAGGGATGAGTATTAGGGCTCTTAGACGTAAAACGATACGACGTCGCATCGTGCTACAAAACGTTAATTCGGCTTTAGTAAGAGCCCTTAGGTTAAATAAAGCGTACGTTGATAATTTTAATTGGTAATGATAATAATAGTAAAAAAAAAAACTGTTTGTAAGCTATCATGTGGCAAGTATGTGCGTGGTAAACTATAGGTTATTGGAATGAATATACACACTACAGCTATGTAAAAAAACCGGCCAAGTGCGAGTCGGACTCGCGCATGAAGGGTCCTGTACCATTATCTATACAACATTTGAGTATTTGTGATAATTAGACAGTTGAAATTTTCACAGGTGATGTATCTCTGCTGCCGCTATTATTGGAATAATCAAAAATCCCAGTCCACTCTTCCATTCATTCGTTCAGATTCATTCTTTTTACTTTCAATCATTCAATCGTTCATTCGTAAAAATGTCGGCCGCTAGACAGTACTGTAAAATTAATAAAACAATTTTTCCACTGTTCACACGTTTTTCTCTGCGCCCATTCCAACAGGTTATGGGCCCAGGGCACGATTTAAATAAGTTATAATTAAGTTCCTGCTATCCGTCTAAAATACGGATATGAACAACGGAGATACGAGGCAAACGAAACATCCAGCAATTTAACGGCGAACGTCTTCAAGTCTTTGTTAGAAGAACTGCAAGTGGCCATCGTCGTTGAACAACCAGTGCCGGATAATCCAGACGCAATGTGGCTAAAGAAAAACCAAACTGCAAAAGGTACAATTATCGAATATTTAAATTTCGCGAAAGACGCTGCAACGGCCAAATCCATTTTCGATAACCTCGATAAAATCTACGAGAGACGAAGCCTGGCCACGCAATTAGCACTACGCAAGCAATTGCTGAATCTTAAACTGCAACCAAATGTTCCTTGCTTCAACTTGACCACAAAGTGAAGCTGAAAGGTGAACCTACAACAGAGCTCAAGGTTTTGCATACAGGTCCGAGGAATTTCTTATTTCCAAAATCACAAGGAAATTTTTCTAAAAAAAAAAAAAAAAAAAAAACTACCCTCAACCGAACAAAAACTTTCATACCGGAAATTCAACTCACAAAATTTCAAAAATGTACTGCGATCACTGTGGGTGCCGAAATCGTCTCAAGAATGACTCGCTACCTCAAGAAGATCCAGCAAGACTGGGCTGGGAGCAGCGGCAGCGGCTACAAGAGGACGGCGCACAACACGTTGTGCAACAATGACGAGGGCGGTTTCGCTTTTATGGTTTCACCCGATTGTAAGTTATCTGACCCTATTAGTAATTCTACTAATATGGAAATTTCTTTCCTCTTAGATTCGGGTGCCACGGATCATATTATAAATACACTTGACGTGTTTACAACGTAGACGGAACTATCGACGCCCCTCTCAAGATCAGAGTTGCGAAAAACGGCGAATCCATACAAGCCTACGGTAAAGGCAGCATAAAGGTAACAACCGATTTAGGTATTGAAGACTCGATTGATGATGTATTGTTTTCGTCCGAGGTACGTCATAATTTACTTTCTGTAAGTAAGATGTAACGTGCAGGTATGACAGTGGTTTTTGGCAACAAACGGTGTGCAAGTCCATCATAAAGACAAGTGCATCATGACCGGGGAGAATTGCAACAACCTTTTTAGGTTAAAGTAAATAAACTTAATATTCACTTGACTCAAAATTCCTCTAACGCCTATAGTTTGTGGCATAGCCGACTCAGACATGTAAACAAACAAAGGTTTGAAATTTTAAAGGATAAAATAGATGAAAGTGACCAGTCTTTGATAAACAATATAAACCCCAGCGATACTATTTGTGAACCTTGTATTCTTGGTAAACAATCACGTCTCCCGTTTGCAAAAACTAAAGATAACAATAGTAAACACCAGAATCGACCCCTTTATAATATTATTCACTCGGACGTTTGTTGTCCGATAACGCCTACCACCTTTGATGACAAAAACTACTTTGTTACTTTTATGGATGATTACACTCATTCTACTGTGACCTACTTAATTAATGCAAAATCGGAAGTGCTAAAATATTTTTAAAGAGTTTGTTGCTAGGAGTGAGAACTTATTCAATACGAAAGTCACAAATCTGTACTGCGACAATGGTAGAGAATATCTTTCAACAGAATTTAACGAGTTTTGTGTTTCCAAGGGTATCTCGTACCACCTAACGGTACCATATACGCCGCAACAAAATGGTGTGTCGGAGCGTATGAATCGCTAACCGAAATGGCTAGAACCATGGTTGAAAGTTCGAAATTAGAAAAGTCTTTTTGGTGGTAAGCCATACTAATAGCTACCTACCTAATAAATAGACTCCCTACTAAAGCTCTGACCAGCAACAAAACACCATACGAAATGTGGCATAATAACAAACCTAAAATTTGGTGCAACGGCTTATGTCCATGACAAAACGAGAAGAACAAAGTTTGACAGTAAATCGTTTAAAGCAATACTAGTCGGATACGACAACAATGGTCATAAACTATTCAACGTTCAAAATGGCCAATTTTTCATTGCCCGTGATATTATATTCGATGAGTCAACATTTGTTCAATCAAGGCCGACAAACCAAAACACACAAATTCCCGCCAAAGTTGACAAGCCTATCGGTGATAATAAGTCAGCAGGCACGAAACACAAGATTCTTCCCGATGACCAATCGGATGCTGAGAATTCGCCAAACAAAATAAGGCGAAGTGAAAGAATAAAAAAAAAAACTACCCTCAGTCGATTATAAACAGATGAGCGATACAGATTTGTGTTACTTAGCACTCACGACTGCTCAGCCGTTACCTAGTAACTATAGTGATATTTCAAACAGGGATGATAGTGACAAATGGTTAAAAGCTAAATAAAAATCAACCATGGGTTCTAGTGGAAAGAAAAGACCCCAAAATGTAAATATTATTGATTGTAAATGGGTATTCACGATAAAAATTAATGAGTTAGGAGAACCAACTCGTTACAAGGTGCGTTTAGTTGCTCGCGGTTTTACTCAAAAGTACCTTGAAGACTTTGATGAAACGTTTGTACGTATTTCTACTTTTAGATTTATATTAGCGTTTGCAAATCAGCATAGCTTGCAAGTACATCACTTGGACGTCCAAACTGCGTTTTTGAACGGAGTTCTCGAGAATGACATTTACATGGAGGTGCTTGAGGGTGTTTTTGCAGAACCAAACCAAGTACCTAGGTATGCAAGTTAAATAAGTCCTTGTACGATTTAAAACAAGCTTCTCGATGCTGGTACAAGCGTTTTGACCACGCTGTTAAAGAACTTGGTTTTAAAAATTCAGAGGTAGATCCCTGTTTGTATATACTTGATAAAAAAAAGGATGGTAATGTATATTTAATATTATACGTCGATGATTTGATTTTATGTGCAAACCGAAATGCTAATTTGAAAGACTGATTTGAATGAAATAAAACTACTCTTGGACATTAGAGTAAACATAACAGAAGCTACAATAACTTTGGACCAGTCAGTCTACTTGAACAATGTTTTAAGCAAGTTTTCCATGAGTGATTGCAATCCGACAAAGTCACCGTTCCCATCAAAATTAGATCACTTGGCTCTTAATTCCGACACACACTTTGACGCTTCTTTCAGGAACGTCATAGGATGCCTTATGTACGCAATGCTTTGCGCACGGCCAGATATTTGCTCAGCAATCAGTATTCTGAGCAGATATCAAAGCAAAAAAAAAAATTATAATAAACTATGGAAATGCTTAAAACATCTTTTAAGATACATAAAAGGCACTATAAATTTAAAGTTGACCTACAAAAGGTGCGACTATCATCAAATAGTTCAAGGCTATGCAGATTCCCATGCAGGGCAGGCGACGAAATTGATCGTAAAAGCACAACGGGATACGTATTCCAAGTGTTTGATAACTGTGTAATGTCATGGAATACTCGCAAACAAAACACAGTCGCCGCCTCCTCAACCGAAGCTGAATATATGGCTCTTTTCGAAGCTGTGAGAGAAGCTAAATGGATAAAATCATTGCTAAATAGTATTAAAATCCAATTACCAATGCATATCCCTTTATATGAAGATAACAACAGCTGTATAAGCATTGAAAACAAAAGCCATAAAAGGTCTAAGCACATAGATATAAAATATCATTTCAAACGTGAACAAATTACTAAGAAAGTAATAAAGCTAGAGTATGTTTCCATAGAACATCAACTAGCTGGATATCTTCACGAAAATGGCTTAATAAGCATTGAAAACAATCCCACTAGCCATAAAAGGTCTAAGCACATAGATATAAAATATCATTTCAAACGTGAACAAATTACTAAGAAAGTAATAAAGCTAGAGTATGTTTCCATAGAACATCAACTAGCTGATATCTTCACGAAAATGATACCATCAGGGAAATTACTACAATTAAGATCAAAGTTAAGCTTGATTGAATTTGATAATGTTTGTAATATACCTAATGATTAAAATGTACTAAAATAATTAAAACAGAATATTGAGAGCAGAATGTATAATTTATTTCTAATAATATAAATACATATTGTGATATATTATTGCCTAATCGCATTATATAAGACTAGAATTTTTGAGGGGGACTATTGGAATAATCAAAAATCCCAGTCCACTCTTCCATTCATTCGTTCAGATTCATTCTTTTTACTTTCAATCATTCAATCGTTCATTCGTAAAAATGTCGGCCGCTAGACAGTACTGTAAAATTAATAAAACAATTTTTCCACTGTTCACACGTTTTTCTCTGCGCCCATTCCAACAGCTATTACGACAAATACTAAAAACAGAATGAAATAAATATTTAAGGAGGCACAAACGTGGTTTTTGCTCGATATTAATAACGGCAACAGGTTAACGCTTGAATTATTAAAATGTTGTATCGATAATAATACGGAACCCTTCGTGCGTGAGTACGAATTGCACTTGGTCGGTTTTTGAGATAGAACGAAGAGAAAATGTCTGTAAAAAATACGTTTCTTCTATCCCTCCTCAAACTTTTTTTTTTTGATATTTTTTGCCATCCGCCGTAATATTTCATCAGACTACCAATTACGACTTAAGAGAAAAAGCCCTTTAAAGGTTCGACATACAGGCGTGGGCATATTAATATGGTCTCCTTGGCATCTTTCTTTTTTTATTTTCTGGGGTTACAACAGTATAGAAATAATTTTATAATAAAATACACGTTTTGTGACAAGCTGGAACCCATTTCATAGAACTACAATTCATGGCCCTCAATGACAATTCGATGCACATTGCAAAGTCGATTAACTATAGCGTGGATCGCTTATTTTTGAATTGTATGGAAGTATCTCAATTTGTATAGGACAACACACTGCCGACGCGTCACCGCATTCATCCTTCACATAATATTTTTATATCTATGATGGTAATAGTAGCAAATCAGAATTACAGTCGCAGTTTCTGTGTTACTTTGAATAAAAAACTTTTCATTACTCATACTCGGAAAGTAGGTCGGAAGTTGCCTGAGAACAGCGGGTTGAAAGCAATACTTTTCATAATCGTTTTCAACTGACAGCTGTCAAATTATTAAAAAAAAACTAGTTCTATTTTCACATTTCTGTTGAACTATTTTCTATACAGCCACTCAATTACAGCGCGATGTAAAATTAAAATTGAAAATTGAAAGTTAAGTATAATTTACTTTGTTTCTTTAAAATATCATAGATTTGGGCATAACATTTACCATTTTTTGAAGTATGAAAATGAAAAACAATGGCTAAATCTGTTCATGGCTGGCCACAGAAAAAAATAATAGGCGGGAAAGCGGGAATCCGATCTTCATTTGTTTTTTTCGAGTTGTAGAGTTTTGCTCATACTTCCGTATAGCAGAGAAACGCATTTCACATTTCTTTCATCGTTTTTTCGTTTTTATTTTTTCATTCCTTATATTCATAATGAACAGCACAGTTTTTAGCTCGGGTTAAAGACCTATTAAGTCCGTAGACGGGGTTTGGCGCCCGAGCATAGCGTGGGACTAAATAAGTCTTTAACCCGAGGTAGTATAAGTTACCCCGATTAAGTTACTTTCACCCCTAGGGTAACAATGTACCATTGATTGTTTGATTCACAGCATCGAGGCCCAGGTATACGAACTTTTGTTCCTTACTTCGTTTAAATCGGTTTCAGGACATAACCTTTCAACGGCGCGGCGGCTGGGCCGAACTGTAACGGTTAATAATATGATAGCTGCGGCCGTAAAGACCTATCTATGGTAATAAGACCTAGAATGGGCAGTAACAAAACGAATAACGCCCCAAGGATCATTATGGCCTATTTTGTGGGCGTCTTATCTGAGTCATTGTGTGTTCTTTTCAACCAACTCAAAAAAGGAGGAGTTTAAGTATCTATCATCATCATCATCATCAGCCATTTGACGCCCACTGCAAGACATAGGCCTCCATCATGGTTTTTAACCACGAAGGGTTTTGCCGTAATCGCCACGCTTGGCAGGCAGGTTGGCGATCGCAGTTGCGGTTGGAATCTCAGGAAGACGCTGCTGTCCGTCTCCTGGTAATAAATTTATTTCCTTAGTCGCCTTCTACGACATTCACGGAAGGAAATGGAGTGACGCTATTCTTAATCCGGCGCCACACGGATAAGTATCTATATGTTCCCCGATTACTCGAAACCGCGATTTGCTCCTACTAGTTCCATGGGTTAGTTCCAAGATGGAACAGGTGAGAAGTTTTCTTCGCGGTAGTTCCATGGGTCTCGTGATTGGAATCTCTGGAACTATTTTATTCTCACTAGTTCCATTAAATTACATTCACAAAAAAAAAAAAAAAAAAATAAAATAAAAATAAAAAAAATTAATACTGTACAATTTACTTACTCTCTTTGTGGTACCCCATTAGATAAAGTTTCAGTGATAAAGGATTTAGGCATTTACTTGGACTCAAAACTACATCTCGACACACATATAGACCACATCGTAAACAAAGCCTTCAAAATGTATGGGTTTGTGATGCGAACGTGCACTGACTTTAAACGTCCATCATCATACATTCTTCTTTATTGTTCTCTAGTTAGGTCTCAATTGGAATACGCGTCGGCGGTCTGGAACCCTTATTACAGTAAATACAGTGACCAAATCGAAAACGTTCAAAAAAAATTCCTTCGTTCAGTTAATTACAGGTGTTTTCACTCGAAGTCTTCTTACGAAAATTTACTCAATAAGTTCTCACTCTCTTCATTAAAAAGTAGGAGAATTTTAATAGACCAATTATTTCTGTTTAAGTTATGTCACAACAAATTCGATTGCACTGAACTAAGCAATGGAATAAGTTATCGTATCCCTAGTCGCTCTCACAGAATTCGGGATGCCTATCCGCATTGTTTATTTATGACTTCATCCTGTAGGACCAACGCTGGTGAGAGGGCACCACTAAACAGAATTGTTAAAAGCTATAATTTGAACTTTCAATCACTTGATATATTTGTTCTCTCTACGGGGTTGTTTAGACAGGGTGTATTGTCCTTGCTGGATGTCGGGCCTTAATAGTAAGGGGCTCGATATTGAGTACGTAAAAATAAATATTAATCCTTCTAAAAAGCATATAATTTAGCACACTCTAGGTTTAATTTCTATGGTTCATATTCGTCCTTGAAGGCCGATAAACTGATAAGATATTAATGTTGTTAGTTTTAATTAACTTAGTTCTAATAAGTCAGAAGTTACCTCTCTCTGAGGCCTTTGTTTTCCGTATTTATTTTCTCTTTCTCCAATTCGTGGTAAGCGTTGCTGGTTGTACAATTACTTAAAATACTCAATTGTTACCTAAGTTGCTGTTACCACTCATTGTATAATTGTTTGTTTACCCAAATAAAATAAAATAAAATAAAATAAAATAAAATAAAATAAAATAAAATAAATTATAGTACGTGGGACCGATTTGAAAATTTTCTTTTTTTAAAGAATAGACTTACCAGGTGGTCCTATAGTTATCAAATCGGGATCTGATGAAGGGACCTTGGAGAAATCGAAGGAACTCTTTAAATTTTAAAAGTGACAAGTGCTTTTGCTTTCGTAAACACACAACTTGGTGGAGTCGTAGTGATATTCACAGAGGTCGCGAAATAATAAAAAAGAAAACCTAAAAACCGACCGAAAGTTACTTGATCAGCACGTACATTATAGGCACCGACTCCGTATTCTTCTGTGTTTTTAGTGCTGTAATGTTTTGAAGTCGGTTTTTTTTTGGTCTTTATTTTTGGCGCATTCTCGTATGCTTTGTCAGTGATTCTGCTTTACACTGAAGGAGTTGTAAGTTATTGGTTTGTGTCATGGTTAGGGCGATCATAATTATTGATGTTTTATAATGTTCACTTTTACTTGTCCGATTTAACCTACCAAGAACTGACAAATATACTTTGGTATCGTCAAATACGTTAACCCAATAGAGTGAACCGAAGGGCTGGGTAGCATCTTAACCCCCTTGCTACTACCGTCGTGCGGTGGTAGCGGAGCAGTTGAACGCCGGCTTCTCATTCGGGAGGTCGTGGGTTCAAATCCCGGCATGTAACAATGACTTTGTTTTCTAAGTTACGTACATCTGTGAAGTTGTAGCAGCAATACCACTCGCTAACAGTGAAGGAAAACATTGCGAGGAAACCCAAGTGTCTGAGGTATTTACATACCTTAGCGCTTGCTGCGTACAATGGCCCAACTATGAGGATAAGTGCGGAAATCTCAGGTTTAACTAGAACTAGAACTACTAGTGTCGTTTCAAAGCAACGCTAATCATTGTATCTACACAATATTTTTTTACAGTAACGTCTGGGTTAAGCCAGGTCTCCTACTTGTTCCGTGTGGAGTTTCTGGTCTCCCATCGGACGCGTCCCCGGGTGGCGGATAGGGGAACGCCCCCCAGATATGGGGGGTACCGGCCTCGGCCGGCGCGGACCAAAACCAGGAGAGGGGATTTCCAGTGGCAGCCTGCTGCTGGATGTCCAGCGGGGTCCATCTCGGGCTCTGCACTTGGCGACGGGCTCGGTACGATGCGCTTGCGCAGCTACCGGGCAGGCTTCGGCCACCGTCGGCAGACCCGGAATCCCACACTGAGTGGGACCGGGGGCTTTCGGGCTGCGAGGAGACAACCTCTATAAAAATCCCTAATCCTCTGCGTTGTGGCACGTGGCATAGAGGTGCTCGCAAGAGCGGCTGGAGGGTACACCAGTCATTAGCGACCAAACCTGCAGGTTCAGTGCTGGCCCTGGGTTTCAGCCCCAAAAATAGCACCCACGCCGTGTTGGGAAAGCGGCGTGTGTAACCTCCCATAGCCGAAATGCTTTTAACTACATCATGGAGTCCGTTTTGAAAGAGAAATTACCCCAGGAGGGTACCTGCTTGGCAAGAGAATCCCTCCCCGGCGCCAATCCGGTGTCGGGCTGCCCCTCGTATTCTGGGGGGGGCAAAAACGACTTCTTCTCCTTGAGGCCGAGTGCCTCAAGTGAGCTATGTGCTGCGGGCAGTTTCGTCGCTTCCGGCGCCACTAGTGGCGATAGAAGCGACGAGGTCGCAGCACCAACCGACGGCTTGGCTGTTGCTTCGGACGTAGTCGTGCGAAGCCCAAGCCCAATCGTATCGGGGGGGGAGGCGGCGTTTTCCACTGTACCCGATCCCGATCGATGGCAGATCTGGCATGCCCAACGGACACCGATCTGCGCGCGGAGCGGAGCCAAGCTGGCTCCAGAAAAGGCTCGACGGCGAGCATGGAGACGGTGGATTCCACCATCGTCACCGTGCCCGTCGGACGATTATGGAGGAAGAGGAGGACTGAGCCCTCAGCTCAGAATCGGGCTCTGGGGGAGAGGAGCACCCCCCCAAAGTCGCTGCGAAGGAACCGCGGAGATCCCAAGGCTGGCCACCCATGACAGAGCAATTTGTCGGCCTGGCCAAGGCCAAAAGCGACTTCGCCAAGAGCCGGATGACCGAGACTGAGCTGACGGCGGAGCAACGGTTAGAGGAGCTGGACGCCGAGCTCCGGACGGTCCGGGCCCGAAATTTTGGGACCCGGCGACTCTCGGTGTCGGGGGCGTCATCGCCTGCAGTCGACAAGGCCGCTGCCGATCTGAGGCTCCAGATATGTAAAGGCGTGGACATGGTGGAATTGGTGTCCAAAGGTTCAAAGAACCTGAAGGGCACCTTCCAGAAGCGCCTGAACGAAGCGGCGGCCTCGATTCGAGAGGTGGCGGAAGCTTTTTACACCCGCACCACCTCCGAAGAAACGAGGATCCTGCAGGCGAGTAACGCCCGCCTCCAGAAGGAGGTGGAGGAGCTCCGCAAGGAGCTCACTGAACTACGGGCGGAACTCGGGAGATCCCGGCAGACCGACGCAGCCTCTACCATCCGAGGCCCGGAAACGGAGGAGAGGTCCGCCTCTAGAGATGCGGCGTTTGGAGGCGACCTGGTGTCGCGGTTCGGGGCAATGCTGAATGCTCGCTTTGCCTCGATAGAGGATCGGCTCCTGCCAGAACCTCGTCTGCGGCCGCCCCTGGCCGCAGACAGGAGGGTGGGCCGTTCCTCTGTGGAGACTGCGACACCAGTGTCGGCCCCTGTTGTGGAGCCCTCAGCCCCGAAGGAGAAGCGGGCAAAGGCCCAAAAGGCCGGGGCCTCACAGCGGGTGCCACAGATGGCCCCAAAACTCGCAGCAAAGGCTGCACCGAAGCCGGCCGCGAAGGCCTCCCCCGCTGGAGAGCCGCGTCCACTTCCACCGCCACCGCAGTCCATGGACGAGCCATGGAACGTGGTGGCCCGGCGCGGCCAAAAGAAGAAGAGGCCGACCACAGCGTCGGCACCGGCGCCGTCAAAGGCGCCTGCGACGCCCAAGCTGCGCCCCCCTCGCTCGTCGGCGGTCGTGCTGACGTTGCAGCCGAGCGCCGGAGAGCGAGGGGTTACATATGCCTCAGTGTTGGCTGAGGCCAAGGCGCGAGTGGACCTTGCGGCCCTCGGGATCGAGGGTCTCAGGTTCCGCACTGCTGCCACTGGTGCCCGCATCTTGGAGCTGCCGGGCACCGCCAGTGCGGATAAAGCGGACTCCCTGGCCACAAAGCTCAGGGAGTCCCTCAAGGAGGAGGATGTTCGGGTCTCTAGACCGGCGAAGTGCGTGGAGATGCGCATTGCCGGTTTGGACGACTCGACGTCCAAGGTGGAGGCCGTCGCGGCGGTGGCGAAGGCGGGAGACTGCACCCCGGACGCGATAAGGTCCGGGGAGATCAGTCGGGGCTCATCCGGGACGGGCTCCATGTGGTTGAGCTGCCCCGTCGCAGCCGCCAAAAAGGTGCTGGGTGGGGGTCGCCTCCTCGTGGGTTGGACCTCGGTGCAGGTGAAACTGCTCGAGGCCCGACCCATGAGATGTTACCGGTGCCTTGACCACGGGCACGTGGGGGCCAAGTGCTCCGGCGTAGACCGCAGCGGGTTATGCTTCCGCTGCGGACAGCCGGGGCACAAAGCGGCCCAATGCAACGCCGCCGAGCCGCACTGCGCATTGTGCGCCGCGGCCGGCGGTGCATCGGTGGACCACCGCTTGGGGAGCAAGGCGTGCCCGGCCTCGCTCCCCAAGAAGGGCAGGAAATCGAAGCGGAGGAAGAAGACGCGCAGCGATGGCCCCAGGGTCCCCTCGCAGCCTTCTCAGCGGCCGGCGCCGCTACAAGAGGATCCCATGGACACCGCCGCGTAGATGGCTGCTCCATATCTGCAGGCGAATATCAACCACTGTGCCAGAGCTCAGGACCTGTTGCTCCAGAGCATGGCAGAGTGGTTGATTCAAGTAGCCGTGGTCTCCGAGCCCTACTTTGTCCCCACCCGGAATAACTGGGTATCGGACCGGGAGGACTCGGTGGCCATCATCGCCCGTCCAGCCGCGGGCTCCCGTCCCTTCGACGTCACTGCGAAGGGCAACGGATGCGTGTTGGCCGTCACGGGCGGTGTTGCAGTTATTGGGGTGTACTTTCCGCCCAGCAGGAGCCTCGCCGACTTCGAGCAAATGCTAGTGGAAGTCGGGGCTCTTGTGGGACAAGCACACCCCAACCCCGTGCTAGTCGCGGGGGATTTCAACGCCAAGTCAACGGCGTGGGGATCTCCGGCGACAGATGCGCGGGGGGAGGAGCTCGAAGATTGGGCGGTGTCCGTGGGGCTGGTCCTCCTCAATGTGGGATCGGTGGACACCTGCGTACGGCAACAGGGCGGGTCAATCGTGGACATCACGTTCGCGAGCCCCGCCCTCGCACGCCGAGTGACAGGCTGGTGTGTCAGGGAGGATGTGGAGACATTGTCGGACCATCGGTATATACGGTTCGATGTCTCCGCATTGCCTGACACACCGGCTGGGGATCGCCGATCCCCTATTGTCGAGGGCCCGCGCTGGCAGCTGAGGCGGCTTGACCGGGAGGTCGCCAAAGAGGCGGCCCTGGTGGAGGCCTGGGTGGCTGGGCCTGATCCCGGGTCCGATGTGGACGGCGGAGCGGAGCGGCTCGTCGCTGCCCTTAGCCGCGTGTGTGATGCGGCTATGCCAAGGGCAAAGCCGGCGGCTTCGCCGAGTCGCCGGGTGTATTGGTGGCGCGACGAGATCGGCAACCTACGCCGAGCGTGCGTGGCGGCGCGCCGGCAGTACACCCGGTGCAGAAGAAGGAGAACACGGGACCAGGCCGAGCAGGACGCCCTGTATGCCACATACAGGGCCGCCTGCAAGGAGTTGCAGGCAGCTATCGCCCAGGCGAAGGCAGCCGCTTGGGAGGAGTGGCTCGAGACTCTGAACGCGGATCCGTGGGGGCGCCCCTATAAGGTGGTAAGGCAAAAGCTTCGCCCCTGGGCTCCCCCACTGACCAGGAGTCTCGAGCCAGAATTTGTGGAGACAGTTGCCTCGACACTGTTTCCGCGGAGGGCAGAGTTTCGCCCTCCACAGATGGCGCCTCTGCCTCTGTCTGCGGAGACAGAGCCGGAAGAGGTGCCGCCGGTCTCTGCGGCAGAGCTTGGGGCGGCGATTCTGAAACTACGGTTGAAGAACACCGCCCCCGGTCCGGATGGTGTGCCGGGGCGCGCCGTGGTGCTGGCGATGGGGGAGCTGGGACACCTGGCGGAGTCCCTCTTTTCCGCGTGCCTCGTCGAGGGTCGATTCCCGCGACCGTGGAAAACGGGTAGGCTCGTCCTTCTGCGGAAGGACGGCCGCCCGGCCGAATCGCCGTCGGGCTATCGGCCCATCGTGCTGCTCGACGAGATGGGCAAGCTCTTCGAGCGCGTGCTCGCTGCACGTCTCGTCGAGCATTTGACATCGGTGGGTCCCGATCTGAACGACGCGCAGTTCGGCTTCCGTCGCGCGCGGTCGACAATCGACGCAGTCGCGCGGGTGCGGAGCATCGCTGAGGAGGCGGTCTCGCGGGGCGGGGTGGTGTTGGCGGTCTCGCTGGATATAGCGAACGCCTTCAACACCTTGCCCTGGGAGACCGTGAAGGAGGCCCTGAGGTACCACGGCGTGCCCCAGTACTTGAGAAGGGTCATGGCGGACTACTTCGTCGACCGGGCCATTGCGTATCCGGCCCGGGACGAGTGGTGCACCTTGGAAATGTCGTGCGGTGTCCCACAGGGTTCGGTCCTCGGACCGCTCCTGTGGAACATCGGCTACGACTGGGTGCTGCGCGGGGCCAACTTGCGGGGGGTCGGCGTGACTTGTTACGCCGACGATACCCTCGTGACGGCTCAGGGCAGCACCCACAGGGAGGCGGCCCTCCGCGCCACGGCGGGCGTGGCCCAGGTCGTTCGGAGGATCCGGAGCCTGGGCCTGGAGGTGGCCCTTAACAAGTCCGAGGCCGTGGTCTTCCACGGGCCTCGGAACGCGCCGCCTCCAGGTATGAGGATTGTGGTGGGTGGGGCCTCCATCACCGTCGGGCCGCATATGCGGTACCTGGGCATCGTGCTCGACGGCCGATGGAGGTTCACAGAGCACTTCCGGCGCTTGGCCACCAGACTGGTGGCCTCGGCTGGAGCCCTCGCCGGGTTGCTCCCCAATATGAGGGGGCCCGGGGGGAGCTGTCGCCGCCTGTACGCGGGTGTGGTGCGCTCTATGGCGCTCTACGGAGCGCCGATATGGGTGGACGCCCTGGGCGCCGCAAACCGGACCCTGCTGCGACGTCCGCAGCGGGTCATGGCGACCAGGGTTGCTCGAGCGTACCGCACCGTCTCGTATGAGGCGGCGACGGTGCTGGCCGGTTGCCCGCCGTGGGACCTCGAAGCCGAGGTACTCGCGGCGGTCTACTGGCGCAGCGCGGAGGTTCGCGCCAGTGGTGTGATGCCGCTTCCGGAGGAGATCGTGCGGTGGAGAGAGGGAGCCCGCGATGATCTCTTCCGGGAGTGGTGGGAGAGGCTGGCGCAACCTACCGCCGGCCTCGAGGTGGTGGCCGCCGTTCGGCCCGTCCTTCGGGACTGGGCCGAACGTAAGCACGGTGCACTGACCTACCGCCTGGCGCAGGTCCTCACCGGGCACGGCTGCTTCGGTGTGTACCTGTGCCGGATAGCGGGTCGGGAGCCGTCGACGGCGTGCCACCACTGCGACGCGACGGAGGACACGGCGCAGCACACACGCGCCGTGTGCCCTGCGTGGGCGGAGCCGCGTGCCGAATTGGCCGCGGCTATTGGAGCGGACCTCTCGCTGCCGGCCATCGTCAGTGCGATGGTCGGCAGCGAAGAGGCCTGGGCGGCGGTCCTCGCCTTCAGCGAGGCCGTCATGGAGGAGAAGGAGGCGGCGGAGAGGGCGCGAGAGGACGATCCTCTTTCGCTCCCTCTTCGCCGTCGGAGACCCGGTCGCAGACGGCGGGCGTATGCCAACCGTCTGCCACCGTAACGGGGGCCTTCGGGCGGTGGGTCGGGGGACCCGCCGCTCGATTGAGAGGTCCCGTGCTGGAAGGCGCTCCATGTGTTCCGGAGTGCCTTCAGCGGAGTGAGGGGGGAGGCAACGTTTCCCCCCGAAGGAGTGCCCGCAAGGGCGCCCGCTGACGGGGTCGCGGTAGTGTGCGCAAGCGTTCCCGTGGCCCCGTCCCTTGCGAGTGCGGAGGAACACCCCAGGAGTTTTAGTCGGTATACCGCCCTTTTCAGGGCGGGGAGTCCGACATAACCACCGTGCTCCCCCGAGCCGGTGGTACCCGTAATAGGGTTCCTCCTGGGTCAAAAAAAAAAAAAAAAAGGTCTCCTACTTGTGTTATATCTTAGCAGTTTTATAACTAAGAAACAATAATATGTTTTAAACAATATAATATGTTGGCTGTATAGATATGTAAATTAATAGAGTCTCCATTAGTCTGTTCGTAAATAAAAATGCTTTTCAGTTTTCCGACTCCAGAATGTAGTTATTAAATCAATAACCACATTGGGACTCCGACCTGGGGCAAGTTTTTTACCTGTAAAAATTATATTTATAAGTATTCGTTTATATTATTAGTTGTATAGTTATTGTATTGTATTGTAATGTAAAAAATAAGTACATTCATGTAATATTTGTGAAGAAGCTACGATAACTATAAATTATTACCGTAAACCTGTGTTTACTTCAAACAAATTACTATACTAACGTTGAGCGTTTCGTTCTAACCACACCCTCATATCCGGAAAGGGTAGGTAGATAGTAAGGTTTGTCTTTTGCGATAATGATCCCGACAAACCTCTTCCGGCTTACCGACTTTCACATTCGGCAATAATTTAGTATTTATTTTATTTACGTAAATATTGCATATTTTAACCAGCAACGCTTGCAAATTGTGTTAACTTGTCCCAATAAATGTCTTTCTTTCTAAATTTCTTTGCGTGGGATTTGAATAAAATGCCGGCCAAGTGCGTGTCAGGGACTACTCGCATGTTCCGTAGAAGGAGGGGATTTTACCTACTTTCTACTACAGAACTAACAACTTCATAAAATTTAATTTTAATTTCAATAACTCATAATCAATATTTTGAGTTTATATAAAATTATTGTAGTGTCAATTTGCCAAAATATTTTTGGGACGTAACTTAATAATTTCTGCCGAGGGTAGTAAACTAACAGTTAATACTTTCAAAAAGACGTCTGTCACCTCCGTCTACCGAGACCACGGCACTTGCAAAAGACCGAAACGTCGGAAAATTGTAAAATGGAAAAGTAAACGAGTAAATATCCGTAAAAATCAGTTTTATTAACTTCATAAAAGTAATTTTCAATGGAATTTGTACGACGTTTTCCTTTTTATACGTTTCTCGCCTATTGCTCGTCAACTTTTAAAGCCTACTTAGCCGTGATGGTTGTCCTATCAAGTTCATTTTATGTGCTACTGCCCTGAATTTTTTCACGTTTCTACAATCAACCGCTTAGCCGGGAGACGGGGAGGGGATGCTCTCATAAATTTGCGGAACTATAAGGGTTCCTTGCTGACTGCGGAGCCCTAGAAAGTATCCCACGTTTTAATTCAGGATAATTATGGTGTACTAGCTGTTGCCCGCGACTTCGTTCACGTAGTAATTCTGATGTGTATTTTTCCGGGATAAAAAATAGCCTATGTGCGCGTTTATAATATTAGTAAGGATATGCCCAAAACACCACTTTGTTCCTGATTGAAAAACTGCCGTTTATGTTACCTAACACCCATTAAAGCAATAATGTGTCACATGCAAATAAGGATTATTAAACGCCGCACTAAACGAGGAATCGAAGCGGAGCTTGCGGTCCATGAAACAGGCAAAACAAAATAATGAAGGACAGACGGACCGCACAATACAAAATGTTTCAAGACTAAGCGCTAGGTATCGGTCGTTATACGAACGATACCTAGCGCTTAGTCTTTTTAAATACTATCAGTCACTAAATTAATCAGCGGTATTGTGCGATTGATATTTCTGCAGTTAATTAATGACCTAGGACAAGAAAAGGTAACATTACCATAATCTGTAAACTGTTCCTTGAATAAATTATCTTTATCTTTTCTTATCTCTAGACATCAGGAACGCTATTCATTTACGAACAACTGCATCAACTCCATCAGTATGATAAGTCTGGGTAATAATAGAGTATATTTTTTACTGATATCCGATGGGGCCGAAAAGTTCTTGAATGGAGACCACATATCGGCAAGCGCAGCGTAGGACGACCTGCCACAAGATGGACAGATGACCTCATCCAAGTGGCAGGTAGACGATGTATGCAAGCCGCTTCCAACCGGTCTTGTTGGAAATCCATGGAGGAGGCCCATGTCCAGCAGTGGACTTCTTGTGGCTGAATGATAATGCTGATGATGATATTTTTTACTAAGCGTCTTTTGTGCCCCACTGCTGAGTAAAGGCCTCCCCTCCTGCTTCGCGGCAGATCAAGGCGAAGATGGCGGGACGACCATGAATTCTTGCCGGGATGGCGCAAGGGGGCTGGGGACAGCCAGAGTGGCGAATATCTCCGATGCAGCACAGGCTTATTGTACATCAGTCGTATGATGCGTATTGTACAACAGTCCAGTAGAACAATCCTTCAGGAGGGTGCTGGGGCTGCCGCGACACTCTAGACTATAGTAGACTGTTATAGATATAATACCCAGCTTTGGGCAACGAGTGGTGGATAAAGCATTAGTTAATTTTGTTTGTTATGAGTACCTAGGTTTTCTCTAAATGCATGAATTATGTGTGAGTACTTGGGGTGTTTTTTTAGGAAAAGGAAAGAGACATCGGCAGTATTGCTACTTTTGGACAAATTTTAAATTTAAAGCAGTGTATAGGTGCTTTTCAACAAATTTTACCATAAAACTTTAAATTTATAAATGCATATTTATTCAACACGTTAAGACATTGCACATTGCGGTTAGAACAAAATCTACATAACTCAGCCGAAAGAAACCAAACTGAATTAAAAAACTCACAATAGTAAAAAAGGACAATATCTATAAAAAGGAAAACTAAACAATAAAAAGGTCTGTCGGCAAATCATCAATAAAAACCGCGCCATCCATTGGATGTCTCGGAAAGCTACTGTAATTTGTAAACTCCGTCAGAAGTTTAAATACGGAGAAACACAAAGATTGATGTAAAAAATGTGAAATTCAAGTGTTTATTCATAGCAAAACGTAGATAAATTATGTTTTTTTCTGACATTGTCATTGATAGAGTGAAGGGGAGAGGGACCAGAGAGAAGCAGTTAACGCATCTTCTTCTCTTCTCTACAGTAAGTTTGGACGAAGTATCGCTGATAGCATACATTCTTTTTCAGCCTTAGAGTATTTGTTTTAACAAATTGTTGCCTTGTCATTTATGTTGATTTGCCTGTACTACCTTTGTTGTTGTTTTTGTTTGTCTAATTGCTGTAAAATTTTGCTTTCTTTTACTTGCGTCATTTCAATTGTTGTTCTATATGTTGTCCGTGTGGCGCCGGATTAAGAATAGCGTCACTCCACTTCCTTCCGTGGATGTCGTAGAAGGCGACTAAGGAAATCAATTACCAGGAGACGGGCAGCAGCGTCTTCCTGAGATTCCAACCCGGCTGCCAAGCGTGGCGATTATGGCAAATGTTTATGAAAACCACGAAGGAGGCCTATGTCCTGCAGTGGGCGTCGATTGGCTGATGATGATGTGTGTGTATGCAGATAAAAATCAATGTTTACTCACTTTATGAAAATTAATAGTAGATTATGCATTAAGGGGATAAAGCAGTGTATTATGTCTCGTGCGATTTTTTGAACCCCAAGGACGAGGTATCCTAGGGTTAACTCACGAGCGAAGCGAGGGAGTCAGAATCCCGAGGCCGAGGGGTTCAAAAACGCCCGAGAAAAATACACTGCTTTATCCCCAAAATGCATACTCTACTTTATATAAACACTGCGAGGCAATAAAACATAATACAATTAAAAAGAAAAAGTTTTCATTCTAATTTTGAATAAATTCTTCTTGGTGTAGGGCTCTATGAAAAGTTTATATTCTAATTTGACGTTTGGTCATGGATTGCAAGGAGCTCGTATATTCAATGTTGATTGCATTCCAAATTCAAATGTCATAATTCCCTAGGGGATTATGAAATTCAGTACATTTATAATGACCCGGCTAGACCATAGAACATAGGACCATAGACATAGGCTAGAACATAGGTTTGCATGACACATAATATGCCATTGACGAGCAGGTGTTATATAAAAAGTTTATTTGTACCCAACACCAAGTATTCTACAACAAAATTAATATAAAAACATTAATTTTGTTGTAGAATATACTTATTAGATGAAATTAACTATTTCAATAATTTTATTTGATCAGCTCTGATGCCTATGGTAGGTAATACTTTGCTTTTAGCGCTGTCTGTTTCATCGACAAAGTTGATAGTAGTATTTTATCGACTGCAGTCACTACCAGCGTCTTGGTAATCCGTTTATGCTACACAAATGGCACCATTTTTTTCCTAAAAGAAGTAACCTTACCTTACCTACTTAAAATATCTTCTGCATTATTACTGTTCTGCGAAGAGCGACAATAAAAAATACGCTAAAGACCCATTTGCACAGATTTATAGAGCGGAATGGCTCTCGTTTTATGTTGTCGTCCTGTTGTTTATGCTTTAGGTTTATGTTGGTGTTGTTTTAGGACTTAAACGGATGTAGGCGGACCCCTACTTTTAATGGCTTTGTGCATTACCCTAAATCTGAACCTGATATGTGGTAATATAAAAATGTCTGTCTTTCATTATGTATGAATAATTACTGTGTTTTTTGTTCCGGATTTTTCTTTCTGATTTTGCAAAAAAGTGTCAGATCAACCTCTCAATCATGTTAATAGTGATTTTTAGTACCTACGACCGAGAATCTAGGATCATGGTGTTCGGTTAGATATACACCTTTTTAGTTTGCTGTACCTATTTCCTTCATAATCTTGTCTCTTCAGAAAATAAAGTCAGTGTCAAAAGTGTCAAACAAACCACACGAGCTTTTTATTGCAATATTATAATTTAAATACAATTAGAGGGCAAATAGAGCTACATATTCTTGCCCAAACATTTTGGTCCAAATTCGAGACGGATAGAAGTAGCCCAGAAACAATTATTGCAATTGAAGACGTTTGTGGGAATCGAAATTTCATCACGTTGTTTCGTTGAAGCTATAAGTTACAATGGCCACGGAAGTCAACGATCCTATTTTGATTACGGAATTGGATAAAGCGTTAAATGTCGTGGAGAACATTGCTGCGAACCTACATAAAACGCATGTGAACTTGAAAAAGTGTCCGAAAGCTAGATTAACAAGGAATTACGTCGAAGCACGCCTAAAATGCGTAGAAGATTTCTGGATCGAATATAAAGAAGCCTACGGCGTAATAATACGGCTAATTGCACGAGACCAAAGAGATAAAGTACCTTATATTGCAGAGGAGAAGTTTTACGAACACGAAGAACGGTACGTTTCACTGAAAATTGATTTGCAAGATTTGTTATCATCTCAACAACAATCTCCAGTACCAACATCCAGTGGTTCTCAACATCAAGTTCATGTGGTTTTACCGAAAATACAGATCCCAGTATTCAGTGGAGCATATGAAGATTGGATATCGTTCCACGATCTGTTTACATCATTGGTTCACAACAATACGTCGCTAGATAATGTGCAACGATTGCATTATTTAAAGACAAGTCTCGCGGGAGAAGCAGCCTCAATCTTAAAACACATACAAGTGACAGATTCGAACTACACACAGGCTTGGGATCTCCTTAGAACACGGTATGGCAATAAAAGAATGACAATTAACGCTATTATGAAGAGGTTCTTTGCTCAAAAGAAGATGACGGTAAATACATCGAGTCAAATTAAACATTTACTCGACACAACATCGGAATGTTTACATCATCTAAGCAATTTGAAGGTCAGTACTGAAGGTTGGGATCCACTGATTATATTTGTGATTGTGCAGAAACTTGACTCCGATACACACAAGGATTGGGAGGAGTATGTCAGCAGCAGCATTCAGGATCCTGAGAATCTTCCTTCACTTGAAATGCTCCGCAAGTTCCTGGAGAGTCGTTTCCGTACACTGGAGCTCATAGAACCAACCAGACAAAAGGCAACTCCAACTTCTGTAAGAGAAAAGTCATTTCACATCGCTACCAATGTTGAAAACACGAAGAAATGCCTTATGTGCAATGAGGATCATACAATAAGCCATTGTAAAGCTTTTGGGAAATATACACCGAAGCAACGTAGCGAATACAGCAAGACAAACAACATGTGCTACAATTGCCTTGCACCAGGACACTCTGTAAGGCAATGTCGAGTTCCAACGAGCTGCCAGATATGTAGAAGGCGTCATCATACTCTTCTTCACGAAAATAAGACTAAGGAAAACACAAGTAACACAACGGGCGACCTCGAGCAAAATAAACAACCCGGTGTGGCACTACATACAAGCGTGGAGGAGGATGCAGAGGAAGAAGACATAACAATGTTGGCGTCTCATGTTTACACTGGTAAAAGCACAGCGTTATTAGCAACCGCCCTCGTACAAGTTGTCAGTGAAGGCAATAACACCGCTACTTTGAGAGCTTTAGTCGACCAAGGCTCCCAGGCAAGCTTCATAAGTGAACGAGCTGCGCAACTTATTAAGGCCAAGAGGTACCCAATCAAAGGCACAGTCGTCGGTGTGGGCTCCACAAGAGAAGACATCAAACAAGTAGTTCAGATCAAGTTAGAATCCCAGTGTGAATCCTTCACAATGGAAGTCAAAACATATGTTATGTCCAAACAACTGACTACCAAAATACCAACCCACACGATTAACGAAAGAGACTGGCCTCACTTAGAAGGGCTAGTTCTGGCAGATCCAAGCTATCATAAGCCAGGGTCCATCGATCTACTTCTGGGTGTCGACGTGTATGCCCAAATAGTACAAAATCAACTAATTAAAGGTCCACCAGGTTCCCCGTGTGCTCATAAAACAAACCTGGGTTGGATTTTGTTTGGCGAGGTGCAAGATACACAGCAACCAAAGTCTGTCGTCGTTATGCATCATCAAATAATCAACGAAGATTTTTTGAAAACGCTCTGGGAAGTAGAACAAGATACAAAAAGAAAATATACAAAGGAAGAACAACAATGCGAAAAGATGTATGAGGAACAGTACACCAGAAACGATGAAGGTCGATACATCGTCAAACTTCCATTTCGCTCCAAAAACCCCATTTCACCAGATGGCAATTCCAGAGAAATTGCAATGAAACGCCTGTTACAACAAGAAAAGAGATTAGAAAAATCGCCTGATCTAAAAAAGGAATACGACCAAGTGTTAGAGGAATACATAACAATGGGGCACATGGAAAAGGTGCCACATGAACAAATAAACGATCGCTCGGTTTACCTACCACATCATGCTGTGGTACGAAGAGATAAAGAAACAACCAAGGTGAGAGTGGTATTCGATGCGTCAAGCAAAAATAATAACGGCGTTTCCTTGAATGATGAGTTGATGGTTGGACCTGTACTTCAAGAAGATTTGCGCAGTATTATAATGAGGTGGCGTATGCATAAGGTTTGCTTCATAAGCGATATCACAAAAATGTACAGAATGATTCTCGTAAGAAAAGAAGACGTGAATTATCAGAGAGTGCTCTGGAGAAAAAGTGATGATGAATCATTAGAAGTCAAGGATTACAGACTGTTAACAGTTACCTTTGGAACGGCATCTGCGCCCTACCTTGCGATAAAAACACTAATGAAGCTCGCAGATGATGAAGGTGACGTTTATCCTGAAGCGTCCAAGATAATACACGAAGACTTTTATGTTGATGACCTTATATCAGGCTGCGATACAGTTGAACAAGCGATTAGTTTGAGCCAACAAGTTATGACGATAATGCAAAGAGGTGGTTTCGAGCTACAAAAATGGGCTTCTAATGATACAGATTTTTTGAAGTCGATTGATACCAACAAGGTCAGTACAAAAGCAAACTTGGACTTGCTACGAGATAGTACAATTAAAGCTCTTGGCGTATCGTGGAATCTCGGAGAAGACGAATTTCGTTATCAACTTCATTTGGAATCTGCAACTCCACACATTACGAAAAGAACTGTCTTATCAGATTTACAGAGATTGTTTGATCCACTAGGTTGGATTGCGCCGGCCATTGTTACGGCCAAGATATTCGTTCAAAAACTGTGGCTTGAAGGAGTTGGTTGGGACCAAGAAATTAAAGAAGAATTAAAGAAAGAGTGGCTGACTATCAGAGAAGATTTGGAAAATGTGAATCAGATTACCATAAACCGTTGGCTGCACACATGGAGCACTGAAAAGCACCGCATCACTTTGCACGGATTCTGTGACGCTTCCGTGAAAGCATACGCAGCGGTCATTTACTGCCGAGTGCAAAGTGAAGATGGACAGATTTATACAAACCTAATCGCTGCCAGAACTAAGGTAGCTCCAGTTAAAACAATTTCACTGCCAAGACTAGAATTATGCGGAGCGACGCTGTTAGCTAAGCTATTGCACAAAGTAAGTCAATCAATGAGAATACCAGCACAGAACGTGTTCGCATGGACAGACTCGACAATTGTTTTGTCATGGCTTTGTGGAGAACCCAATAGATGGAAACCGTTTGTCGCGAATCGTGTTGTGGAGATATTAGAGCAAACAAATAATACGCACTGGTTCCATGTTCAATCATCTCACAATCCTGCCGACATCGCATCGAGAGGGTCGTGTATAACTGAAATAAAACAGAGAGATTTATGGTGGAATGGGCCTGTATGGCTCGCAAATGAGACTATAGAATTCACAAAACCATTAACTCTTTCCACAGAGTTAGAAAAGAAGAACATACAGTCCTACGCTAACGTAACAGAATACGAAGAAAGGAGTTTAAGATTAGACAAGTATGATACACTTACAGAATTGCTAAGAGTTGTAGTACACTGCAAAAGATTTCTAAATCTGAAAAGGGATCCGAGAAAGATAGAAAAGTCAATAACTACCGATGAAATTCAAGGAGCGTTGGAAATATGCATAAGACAAGTACAAGAAGAAGAATTCACAGATGAGATCAGAAGACTGAAAGATAACAAAGCTGTGAGGACGACAAGCACTTTAAAGACGCTTAATCCATTTCTTGACAAAAAACACATTCTCAGGGTGGGCGGTAGATTGAGAAACGCTGAAGTTTCTGAGAATGTAAAACATCCTATCATCCTAGGCAAGAAAAATGATCTCATCTCTCTTATATTAGCCGATGCACACCTGCAAACAATGCATGGAGGAATTAATATGATGATAACTTACCTGATGAGTAAATACTGGATCGTAGGCTGCAAGAGTTTGGTAAAACAATACATACATAAATGTCTGACCTGCGCAAGACAGCGAGCAGCTAGTAGACAGCAAATTATGGGTGATTTACCTGTACCTCGCGTAACGCCTTCACGTCCTTTCTCTCGAAGTGGAGTTGACTTTGCTGGGCCAGTATATGTGCTAAATTCCAAAGGAAGAGGAGCCAAGACTAGCAAAGCTTACATTTGCATCTTCATATGCATGGCTGTAAAAGCTATCCATTTGGAATTGGTGAGCGATTTGACATCAAAGGCGTTTATCGCCGCATTTAAACGTTTTGTCGCTAGAAGAGGAAGATGCAAGGAAATGTGGAGTGATAATGGCTCTAATTTTGTAGCTGCAAATAAAGAATTATGTGATATGTGGAGAGAAAGTGGATTTGACGTTCCCGGTGATGTGATTGATCAGTTAGCAAATGACGGCACACAATGGCATTTTACACCACCGTATAGCCCAAATTTTGGAGGACTTTGGGAAGCCGGTGTCAAGTCAGTAAAGCAACATTTACGAAGAATCTTGACCACAAACTTAACGTTTGAAGAGTTCACGACAGTTCTTACCCAAATAGAGGCATGTTTAAATTCACGTCCATTGACGCCGGTATCTACAGATGTAGATCTAATGGATGATATTGAAGTACTTACGCCTGGACATTTCATTGTTGGAGAAGCACTCGTAACTGTTCCAGACCGTGATTATACTACAGCCAAGATAAATGTGTTAACCCGATGGCAATATACTCAAAGACTGGTACAGGAGTTCTGGAGGCGCTGGCAATCGGAATACTTGTCACGGCTGAATCAACGTCCTAAGTGGCAAAGAAAATCACCAGAGTTTGAAATTGGCGACATAGTATTATTAAAGGATGAGCATCTGCCCCCCAGCAAGTGGGCATTAGCACGCATCATGGAAAAACACTCTGGCTTAGATAGTATTACACGGGTATATACCGTACGTTACAACGGGAAATCTACTCGAAGATCTGTTTCTAAGTTATGTGCTTTACCCATTTCTACAAGAGAATAAGTTTATTTCATTGGAGTCAAGTTTATTTAATCTGTGTACGTAACGTTTACATTGATTGATTTAACTTTATTTGTTTATATGGTCTTAGTACGGATCATTTGTGTTGCTTTAATTTACTTAAATAGGTATTTCTTTTATACATTGTTTGGGTAATCCTGTTACTAATTTAGTGGGTATACTCAAAACTTCTGTTAAGTTTTCATAAATGTCAAGTAAAAGGTAGGTCAGTTTTATATAGAAATTCGGATAGATAGATAAGATATTCATAGTAGGTATAAGAATGTAAATATAGAAGTAGATATTTAGTGAGGGTCTGATTGTAAATGAAAAGGCCTCAAAGTCCTTTTGGTGGGCGGCATGTTCGGTTAGATATACACCTTTTTAGTTTGCTGTACCTATTTCCTTCATAATCTTGTCTCTTCAGAAAATAAAGTCAGTGTCAAAAGTGTCAAACAAACCACACGAGCTTTTTATTGCAATATTATAATTTAAATACAATTAGAGGGCAAATAGAGCTACATATTCTTGCCCAAACACATGGACCTGCGACTAGATAGCATTTATGCCAAAAACAGTCGTTTTTAGGGTTCCGTACCCGGCCATCTATGTAACCTTCACAGCGCCGATGTCATGTCGTTAAATGTTAACGTTTCTGTTGGTGTCTATAGATGGCGCTGTTCTCAAATTCGATCTTTGTCTAATGTTATGTACATAATGGTACGGAACCCTCCGATGGTTTTTATGTTAATGCTATCCAGACCTAGGTTTTTTTCCAATCAAGTTTATTACAATTAGCCGTTTAGCCGGGAGGGGGGCGGGGGACGCCCTACTCAGGGCGACATGATGCCATGAACGCATGCATGATACGTTATTAGCGTAGCGCACAATTTTAACCGGCAGACTGTACTCGAGTCTGATTTAAATTGTGAATGATTCGAAACGATAGTTTTTAGACAATGACTTGATAGTGATTCGGTAAGTATAATGACCCTCCCCCCCTCTTGTAGTGGGTACACCAGAGTCTGCAGTGAATTGAATCGTGTGATTTTAAAACGACACATGTCCTTTATTACAACTTTGCAGGAAATAGAAAAAACTGTTTTATTCAAATACTAATATCTACAACAGCAATATTTTAGCATATTATATTGATTTCTGTATGAATAAACTACAATTTTTTTTCTAATGTAAATCAATAGGTATAGGTGTAATTAATTAATAAAAAAAAATGGGCAAGTGTTATTTTAAAAACACATGTGTGACTTGTGTTGTTTTAAAATCACACGATTCAATTGTCGTATCGTGTTTACATTTATGATAACATTATATGCATGCGATGTGAAAGCAAATTAATTTCCGGCGACGCGTCCTGTGCCAATACCTAAGGAGCTGTGGACTTAGTGATGTTTGAGGTAATAATAGCATGATTTTGTTTATCATAACGAACAATCGTGATGGTGCCATCATACTTTCAACTTCATAACGATGAAGGGTTTTGCGATAATCGCCACGCTTGGCAGGCGGGTTGGCGATCGCAGTATGCGGTTGGAATCTCAGGAAGATGCTGCTGCTCTCCTGGTAATGTATTCCCTTAGTCGCCTTCTACGACATCCACGGAAGGAACTGGAGTGACGCTATTCTTAATCCGGCGCCACACGGAAAACATGACATATATTCGCAAATAAATGATTGGAGTTTGACCTCTAATTTAATAGTCAAGCGTGTTACCGCTGAAAAACTAGAAAGCTTTACAAGGCCGATTTGCAAGCGTTATCGAAATCGCGCGATCGCTTCGCTTCATCACTAAGCCACCGATCTGGAATCAAAGGCTATAACGAAATCCTTTTACGAAACATTCATTTTATACATACCTACTCGTTGTAAATATTCAAATTAAATCGAGCATCGAGTTACTTTACGGTTCCCGTGTATTAAACGAAATGGGGTTTATGTTGTTCTATCATAACTTTTGGCGTTTGTCGCATTATGCCAGTGAAATATTACATTTCGGTTTTCAGTTTGTTTGCTTGTAACAATGTGTGACGTCTGTGGCGTGGTCCATACTGGATATTGAACACATTGACCGTGTTTGGCTTAGTTAGTTTGTCCTGTGGTTTCCGCACCTAGCCTCATATTTGTGCCATTGCACGTAAGCGTGTTTGGCTTGTCCAATATCCAGTCAAATTAGTTTTGTATTCTATCCCTTTGTAATAGCAATAACACTTGTAAGTTGACAAGAAAAACGTCGCGAGGAAGCCCGAGTGTTTGAGGTGTGTATACCATACCTCGCTAACGCTGAAGGAAAACGTCATGAGGAAACCTGAGTGTCGGTCGTGTTTCATATACTCAGCGCTTGAAATTGCCGTTTCAAGCGCTGAGTATATAATTGTCCTTTGCCTGTAATTAAGCTCATACTCTATCTATAAGAGGCATATGCCCTGTGGACGTATAGGCTACAAAAGAAAGTCAAGGTTATACTTCCCTAGAAGACATGTATGTAGCTGTGGCACGTTACGTTCACATGTATGCATAGTTACATGCTGTACAAGATTTTATTTGGTCTCCTTCCTAAATTAAAAATGCATTCTCGCATATCCTAAATGTCAAGTCGTAGGTTCTAGTAGTGTTTTTCAAAGTAATACGGTATTTGAAACGATCAACAATAACTTATTTCATATGCTCGATTAAAACAAAAATTACAAAATATCTCGGAATATGTATCTCTTTTAGTCAATTACTAGTTATTACAAATTTTAAATAGATTAAACATAAAAAGAGGGCTCTGAAATGTGACGTCATAAGCAAGTATTTTCATACAAAATTCCGTTTTAAAAGTAACTCATTTATGTCATATACCCAATTCAGGTCAGGATTTTCATCCAGCTATCATTCAAGTTAATTTTTAAAGCCCGTTGATACCAGCGGTGGTAGCGCAGCGGTACAACGCCGGCCTCACATTCCGGAGGTAATGAGATCGAATCCCGGTATGGACCAATGACTTTGTTTTCGAAGTTATGTACATTTGTGAAGTTGTAGTAGCGTTGCAGTAGCAATACCATTCGCTAACGGTGAAGGAAAACATCGTGAGGAAACCTGAGTATCTGAGGTGTTCACCTCAGAGATTGCCAATCCGCGGTGGGCACGCGGGGTAATTAAGCCCGTACTCTCTCTGAGAGAAGGCCAGTGCCCTGTCGTGGGACGCGTATACAGGCTACATAAAAAAAAGTTAACACAATCATGTCGGTCGGCGCGTGACTGCACAGAGCGCAACGTTGGAAAAAAATTGCCGGGCTTAGAAGCGAAAACTCCTTTAGCAGCGCTTTTTAGGGTTCCGTACCAAAATGTGTAAGGGACCCTATTACTAAGACTTCACTGTCCGTCTGTCTGTCTGTCACCACATTTTAACAGATGATGTATTTCTGTTGCCGTCATAACAACAAATACTAAAAACAGAATAAAATAAATATTTATGGGGGGCTCCCATACAACAAACCTTGTCTAAAGAGCTCGCCATGTAGCGGCCATCTATGTAAACTTCACAGCGCCGATGTCATGTCGTTAAATGTCAATATTAAACGCTTCTTGTTGGTTTCTATAGATGGCGCTGGTCTCAATGTACCTAATCTATCTTGTCTCAATCTTTGACTAATGTTGTATAGATAATGGTACGGAACCCTTCGTACGTGAGTCCAACTCGCATTTGGCCGGTTTTCTGAATAGTGATCGAAACTGGACCGTCACGCTCGGGTCGGATATACTCGGCTCCAGTCGGTCGGTGACGCTGAATCGTATATACTCGGCTACAGACGTTGATGTGACTTTGGATTGAGCATACACGGCTCCAGGTCGTCTTTTAAAATTAGAAAATCTTGTGAGTTTTCACTTCTATCGTCTCTTTTTATTTCTCTACTCTTTTAATTTTTCTACTCCTTTTTATTTCGGTAAATGATTGTTCTTCTGAACTACATAAATCAGAATTCGGAAAGGGTTCAAAGTGTAATAATGCAAAGCTCACAGCCCTTATTGAATAATATAGAAGTTGATGCCAGAATAAATTATTCCGAAGCAAGATTGTACGAAATTCTATTCATAGAACAACAAGCAGAGCTCATTGAATATGCACGCCTTTACGGAAATCGAATCCGCTTACTATTATAAAGGGCCCCACCGACGGAGCGATTCGTCGCTACAATCAATCTGAAAAAATGTCGTGACGCTCACACATTGAAACGACAGGTCGTTGCTATCGATCATTTACTTGTTTGAAACGAAACGACAAAGACGTGCTCAAATAATCCAATACGTGCCCTATAAAATCGAAAACAAACTTCTTTTCCTTGCCTATGTGGCAGTAACTTTCGGCTGCACAAATAAAAAATACTAAATATGCCATTTTTTTCAAAATATTTTTTTTGCATTTTTGTTTATTCCACGTTATTTTCTATCCAAAACGAAGACCACTATTCTAATAAATTCAATAGAGGAAAACACAGAATATAAAAACACTATTCCAATAAACTAAAACCCTGATTATCGCAGCAATAAACTTAAAACCCTTTTTATCGGATCATCGTTTCGATCGGTCTGAAACGACGTATATGGGGCGGCCATTTAGTCAGGCTTCTCTTTAGATAGAAAATTTAAAATAAAAGATAAAAACCTACTTTGAAATAAGCCTTTGCATCTAGTGTTGTGGATCGACTAAAACGCGGTGAAACAGGGTAAATTAAATTTAATTATATTGAGCGAGATGCTTTCAGATCCAGATGAATTTTCTGACAGATGTATTTACAAAACGACAAACTTCAAAATATATAAAACTAAATCTATTATCCTGGATCCCATTTCACAACATTCTCCCACCCTGGGGTTGCGGAGTCAACGCCGGTTGTTCGTCGCCCAGTTCGCGTCGCGTAGCTCCAACGGATAGAGGCGCTGGATCGGCCTTAAATAGATTGCACCTTCTTGCGTACGGACCGTGGCAGCTCGAACATGACCATCTCGGCCTCGATGGGTCTCGATAATAATACATATTGGCCACTTTATGCGCTTAGCTTCAGTTTCTAGCAGGACCACTTCGCCTACCTCTAAAATGCAGCCTTTCTCCTTGCCCTTCTGTACAAGCATACTCAAACATACTCTTTTCTAAATCGTTCGCGTAGGTCTTCTCTCACTTTATACAAGTACTTCAGGCGTCTATTCAATGAATCTTGATCTGCTAGATCCAGATCGGTGACCTCTCCTCGAGGAATTCCTTGCAAGAAGTGTGCGGGGGATCAACGGTTTCAACTTCTCCGTATCCTCTGTAATGTCCTGTCACTGTCGCCAGATGTTGTGGATTGACTAAAACGCGGTGAAACAGGGTAAATTCAATTTAATTATATTGAGCGAGATGCTTTCAGATCCAGAGGAATTTTCTGACAGATGTATTTACAAAACGACAAACTTCAAAATATAAAAAACTAAGGGTGGCTTCCAAAAACACGCTAAACCGAGATTTAGTTCAATTAAGTCGACATTTTGACAGATAATGTATGGAAGAACTGTCAAAATTTCGACTTAAATTGGTTTAGCGTGCTTCTGCAAGCGACCCTAAATCTATTATCCTGGATCTCATTTCACAACATCTAGATTTATACAGCGTCCAGTGGCACCTTCAATAAATTACTGTTAAATACGAAGTAGATAATGAAGGTATTATTGAGTCGGTGCCAAGCTGTATGGCTACATAAATTTTGGCTAAAACAGTTCTTGTTTTAAAATTCTAATTACAAGATTTTTTGTGAAGATAAAAAACAAATGGTAACGGTAATGAACTAAGCTGTAACGAGTAATATTCTGCTATCCAATAAAAGTTATTTTCTTCATCATCAACTAATTATTTTTTTAGTTGTACTTAAGATACCATTGTACTTCTGTTTGTTGTTTCTAATAAATAAAATAAGTAAATAAATCTCCAAAGTGTGATGTGTTTGCCTGGGTACTGGGGTAAGTGATGGTGTTATTATTATTAGGGGTTAAAGTATGAAATTGCCGTTTTATTGCAATAGGTTCTTTGAATTGACATAGAATCTTCATGGTTTGAGGTTTTCGAATGAAACTTTTTTCAAATGGTTTCTATGATGCAGTATCCATCTTTCTTGTCTAAATTGAATAACAAAAACAATTGAAAGTCGATATACAAATGTTTCACATTTTTTAAAAAAAAGAACATCATAGAAACCATTTGAAAAAAGTTTCATTCGAAAACCTCAAACCATGAAGATTCTATGTCAATTCAAAGAACCTATTGCAATAAAACGGCAATTTCATACTTTAACCCCTATTATTTAATATTCATATTAATTTATTAGCAATGATAATGGTACATACTGTTCGCTACGTCGTTCTACAGTTATGTGTCACATCACTATACGTTATGCACTCTACTTTATAGTCATCTGTCAGCGCCATTGTAATTTCTATTTTTACTTTTATCTCATTATAAGTACATATTTCTACAAATTACCGAGTTTTACTCAAGACACAAATCACATATAACGTTAAGCATTTTCAAGTCAACTTTTCTAGTATACTTATTAAATAGTATTTTTAAAGACTCGCGACGATCATACATAGTAATACATCAGACGGGTCTAGCACCCTCACTACAATAATTGACTGTACTCGCCACTTCAGTCCAACCGTGACCACGGCAGCTGCAACGTTGCCGAAACGTCAGGAATCACAGGTAAGCACTTATCAAGGTTTTCCCGACTTCATAAAATAAATAACATCGTAATAGTTGCTTACTTAATCTGCCTACCCTGGGTATTTTAGCGTGTGATACCAGTCAATAGTCCTTGGTTCCGCCGCAGCACATCCTGTACTGCGCTGTGTAGAGCGTGGTCGGGCAACACCCAAGTGATGCATTGCTTCTGACGGTGTAGTAAATATTAGGTTTGTAACATCATTCGTTATCCATACATTGGCTAAACTCACACCTGTATCCCGGAGGGATAGGTAAAGGGTTTGCCATTTGCCACTAATTTACCATTTGCCACCAATGACGTTCTGTCTAATCTCCTTGGCTTCAGTTAGTTTTATTGCTCGGTACTTTTTATCTTGCTCTATGCTATTTGGTTGAGGTATGTCCTATATGATTGAACTTATATGATTTTCTAATTTAAAAAAGAATACTTTTGCGATTCAGCATCACCGACCGGCTGGAGCCGAGTATACCCGATTCAGCGTTACTGAATCGGGTATACTCGGCTCCAGATAGTTCAGTTTCGTTCAGTGTTTAAAAGGAGCGCAAAGTGCACCAAAAGGTGTTTTCACTTCAAAAATACAATTGTAATAAGTACAATTGTTTGTAAGAACCACAATTTTCGAAAGATAGTTCCTTGTGACTTAAGTCGCTTAGTATTTTTTATTTTTGCCACACACTTTGAAATAAAATTGTTATAACAAATCAATTGACTTACTCAATTACTTTTATGGAAGCGAAAGTGATCTGTCAGCATCGTGGCAAGTGGCAGTCCCTGGTCTCTGTCTACCCCTCTGGGATACAGGCGTGAGTTTATGTATGTATGTATGTGTAATTATAATAATAATAATAACTTCCACACAATTACTTTTATACTCGTATAAGAAATGTCATTTGAAATTGAAATTGTTTAGTCAGAATAGAAAAACACACAGAAGCATTTCAGTAGTCTCCACACTAGGCGAAAAACCTTTATAGTGGTGATTGAAGGAAAGAAAACCTGACAACACTTTGACGTGTGTAATAAACACTATTACAATAATATTGATTGCATTTGTTTTATTTATTTTATTTTTTTACTTATTCTACAGAATTTAATTTAATTTAAAATTCAATTTAATTTTTATTAAAACCAGAACAAGTACCTAGTGAGTATTTCTCTTAAAACTGTGGGATAATTATTATTTACCTCTTACCTTAATTTTGGAACTGCTTCAGATTTTCTTCACGACAATATTTTATTGCCTCTTAAGAAATGCTACCTCGAGGTTGTTTTATTGAAGATCTCGTTTCTTTGTTATTTAATTAACTTCGAAAGGGATCCTTATTTCCGGAGCATAATATTACATTGGACTCGTTTTAATATCCAATACCTAGTACAGTCGACAGCACGTCAACCTGTACATTTTTACTGCAAACTAGAGGAGTACAGATAGATGGCACAAATTATCTGAAAGGTTGATCTGCTGTGGACTGTACTTATCTATACCCATTTAGAGTGTGGTACTGCCACAACAGCGGTGGTAGCCTAGTGGGTAGAACATCGGACTCGGAAGCGAGATACCCAGGTTCGATCCCCAGTGCGGGCATGTACCTATTACTTGGTTTTCTAAGTTATGTACATTTGTGAAGTTATAGTAGCAATACCACTCGCTAACCGTGAAGGAAAATATCGTGAAGAAACCTGAGTGTCTGAGCTATTCACATACTTCAGCGCTTGAAATTGCCAACCCGCAGTGGGCACGCGTGGCCCATATTCTCTCCCTGAGAGAAGGCCTGTGCCCTACAGTGGGACGTATATAGGCTGCTTATGTATTGCTACAACAAATTCGCAAATATACGTAACATAAAAACCGAAGTCAGTAGTGTATCATCATCATCATCAGCCATTTGACGCCCACTGCAGGACATAGGCCTCCCTTGTGGTTTTCATAACCATGAGGGGTTTTGCCATAATCGCCACGCTTGGCAGGCGGGTTGGCGATCGCAGTATGTGGTTGGAATCTCAGGAAGACGCTGCTGCCCGTCTCCTGGTAATTTATTCCCTTAGTCGCCTTCTACGACATCCACGGGAGGAAATGGAGTGCGCCGTGTGGCGCCGGGTTAAGAATAGCGTCATTGGTGTATGCCGAGACTCAAACCCATGACCTCTATAATAAGAAATATCACATGATTATTCAGAATATAAATGAACTGTCTGACAACTTTCATCCCAATCCGTTGAGCCGTTTTTACGTGATTGAGTAACAAACATACAAACTTTCACAATATTAGACGGATATATCTATACAGTCTATACAGTCCCCTTACCTTAAAAAAAAAAAAGGAAATCTATCTATTCTGCTCATTAATAAAGAAATAGTGTCGGCGTAGACCTGTCCCTGTAACGCCAACCTCCCCGATCCCCTGTCAATCTCGTCCGATGTTGTCAAAATTTGCACACACAGAACATTCTAGAAGCCTCATTTTAAGTAAATTTTTACCTGTAGTAGGCTCCGCTTTTTATACACTGTAATGACATACATGATACGCCTGTATCCCGGAGGAGTAGGCAGAGACCATGACCACTTGCCACGATCCTGACAGGTCACTTTCGCTTCCTCAACATCCATTAAACGTTGCATGCTTTTTATCTTGCCCTTTGCTAATACATCCTTTGCTAATACAAATTTCCATTCAGCCGCAGCAATTATGGGCAAAATAGCGTAATTCAACGAACGAGCACTTACAATAAGTTCTTTAATGATATATAGGTAGATTTATTTTATTTTAGTAAGGAATCTTTTAGGAGTCACGTCTACAAAGGCATAAAAGCTTGATCACATATATGACTGCGCTAAAAACCTGTCAATGTATACTATCTTCTTTCATTCTTTTTGCGTGTCAGATATTTAAAACGTGTTTTAATGTTAACCTATAATTGGGCCTTATATTTAACTTTTGTTATGTATTTTTTATGTTTTATCGTGTCTGTTGGTTTTCTAATAAATAAATAAATCCCCTATTTGGTCGAAGTATGTCCGCCTGGGACGTCCCTTACCGGCCCTTCAACCTACATTCGATCGACATATTTCTAATGAATGTACTCTAATGAATGTTCCATAGTAAAAGTTCCACCTCGCCATAGCCGTATCGGTACTTTGCGAGTCACCCGTCCACCTTACTAGTGGGTACTTACCGCGCGGTAGGTGTAGGTGTGTGTATATATTTTGGTGTGATTGGGAGTATTGAAGTTGCAACCCATATATTTTTTTAACAGCCGTATACTCTGCATGCTTTGCCAATCACCCGTCCGTCTTACGAGTGGGTACTTACCGCGCGGTAGGTGTAGGTGTGTGAATATTTTTTGGTGTGACTGGGAGTACTGAAGTTGCAACCCATATATTTTTTTTAACAGCCGTATACTCTGCATGCTTTGCGAATCACCCGTCCACCTTACGAGTGGGTACTTACTGCGCGGTATCGGTTAGGAAGCGGCGGCAGCGACCGGCTTCCGACCGCTTATCTGCGCCCGCGTGGGGCTCCGGTACAGCCTTCGCATTTTGAACCTTCGACAGGCTCTTATCATTGAGTCATAGGGGTGGTTTTAGACTGGCTGCATGAGTTCAAGTTGTAGTTGTTTGTGCAGGGCTACACCTGAGATTATGCCGTGTCGGGGGTAACGTTTCGCTGGGGTAAGTAGTTGTATGTGAACTTTAGTTAGGATTTCGTTGAATTACTCGGCATATATTTTGAGGAAGTTTTACACTATCAAGATTTTCCAAATTGAGACGCTTGGAGCCGAGTATATCCGACCCGACCAGGACGGTACATTTCCGTTCAAACATCTGAAGTAGAACTGCACCTAAAGTAGTTGTTAGTTCAAATTGTGCCGCTGAAATGCTTTTGGGACTTTCGCTCCAATATTACCTTGAAACAAATGACGCTCAAAGCTAGCCGTCAGGTGATGATGAAATCATCATCAGCCATTTGACGCCCACTGCAGGACATAGGCCTCCCTCATGGTTTTCCTAACCAAGAGGGGTTTTGCCATAATCGCCACGCTTGGCAGGCGGGTTGGCGATCGGAGTATGCGGTTGCAGTCTCAGGAAGATGCTGCTGCCCGTCTGCTGGTCTTAAATTTCCTTTAGCCTTTAGCCCTACCGATATTTTCCTCTCTTTAGCGCTTTGTCCTAGCCATGTGACAATAAATAACGTGATGCTATCTTTCACTATCCAAAAATCTAAAAAAAAAACCGGACATGTGCGAGTCAGACTCACCCACCGAGGGTTTTTGTAGGTCCTTAAATTCTATAAATAGTTCAGGAATCGAGTCTCGCAGTTTTTCTGAGCTTTTCCCGAACTTCAAAGACAATTTTTTTTTTGTGGTTTAATTACAAATGATTTTTTCACATTTTTTACTGTTTTTGTAGTATAAAACGATATTACTCACCAAATTTCATAGTTTCAAGTCAACGGAAAGTTTCCTATAAATTTTGATTCGTTTGAGTGTCCAAATATACGTTTTTTGTGGTATAAACGGCCGTATCTTTGTAACGTAGAAGTTAAATTTTTTCACAGCTCTAAGGGACTAGATTTGAGTATATAGTTTTAATTTCAATCTGATACCTCCACGCCTTCCCGAGTATGATATACTGAAGCTCGTTGATTTCCAAAGTGCCGAACAAACATGCTGACCACCATCTGGCTCTAACAATCGTAGCATGTTCGTAGCAAAACCGGTGGCGTAGCCATTATGCTACGGCTACGGCGTAGTATTCTAGTTTCAAATCTATAAGATTTTGACAGATCGCTTCAAAGTGAAAATGTCTCTGTCGTAGCCATATCGTAGATTGTGCCATATCATGATGTGGTTAGCCATATCACGAAATGTGTCCTTTTCATGAAAAGGCCAAGTCAAACTGGCCGTATCGTTAAAGCATCAACGTTTGACGATATGGCAATCTACGTTTTGCCATATCATAATGTAATGACTTTTCCATGCACCAACCTGATTTAAGTTTGACATATTTACTGCATTCAGCTGAAAAATTGATTGAAGATGCCTAACGTATTTAATGTTTTGGTGCATTTGAACCTTATAGGTTGAATAAAATACCAATAAAAGAAGCAACAGTTTATATTTTATCACTCGTAAAATACAATGTGGTACAATGATTACAATAAAATGAGATTTCTGCCCTACTTTCCTCATTTTGCACAGTATTTACGGGAATATTGCCGTCACTAGAAATATTTTCTGTCGCCTCCATGTTAGAAATACACAACAAACTAACATCAGCGCCTCTAACGGTGGATAATGGAAGTATTTTACGATATGGCCGCTAACGTTTGGCCGCATCATGAAATAGTCATGCATTTCGCTATTCAAATCGTCAAACGTCGGTCGCTCATTGATCTGGCTAAGCCATTTCTGATACGGCCAGTTTGACTTGGCCTTTTCATGAAAAGGATACATTTCGTCATATGGCTAACCACATCATGATATGGTCAATTCTATTATATGGCTACGACATCTCTAGACTGAAGAAAATAAAGTGCATTTTACATTCTATCGAATTGCGGGATGTTAAATATACTTTATAATACTTCGACCCCACCCGATACACAATAAAATCAATAATATATATCCTTTAAAATGGATAGACCTAATGCATACACGGACTAACCCCCAGTTTCTCGTACACTAACACGCTGTTAATCTACTGTTAACGGCTGTCAATTGACCAAAGTGCATACAAAAAAAAACCACGCCTCAATCTCGCCTAAATTTTGTACGAGTATAGACGACAGCACATCGACAAGTACCTACACGTGCGCGCTCTGCTCCATTGCGTTACACGTGTCGACCTGCTGTCGACTGTTCAATCAAAATCAAATACACTCGATTGGCTCTTTCCTGTATTTGTAATCCAGTGCCATTAAGATATCTTTTTTTGTGTCCTGTTCATATCTGATCTAATTTATATTGATCAATAATCTACATATAAATACTTTTGTAACTCTCCAGCGTTACGACGCCGTTTGTGATTAAGTTGTTGTCAACCTATTTTTTGTCTTAATGGCTCATGCTAAAAATCAGCGCCGACCGGTGTTGCATGCATCTCCGGGCGGCATTTTGATGAGCATGGGACCATTTGCCAAAAACTTTAAGATAAGAAAATGGCCTAAGAATATTCCTGGTTGTACGCACCAGAAAACAGCACCTTTATGTTGTAATTTTGTATAAAACTTCGAAGATAACGATAATTATGTAAGCTTATGTCTATATTTATGTGTAAAGTGTGTTTTTGGCAATAAATGTAGTTCACCTTCACTTTCACTTTCATGAAGATAGATAGTGTTAGCTCAGCAACCAACACTAAATCTTAGCCCCCGTGGTCTGCCTGGAGCTCACGCAGGTCCTTGGTCACTTCGTCCTTCGACAATGATTGGGGCGGCCAACCGGTCTTTGGCCGCTTGGTGGCCCCAGATACGCCCTCTTCAGTGCCCGATGCTACATCATTGGAGAAACGAAATCCCACCAAACCCGTTGGCTTGGTCACTTGGTATAGAGAGGATGGGTGAAAATTGAATACGACAGTTTATTTTGCACTTGAGTCAATGGAAGAACTGACCAATTTTAATTATCCGTAGGCCTTTCAATTGAACGTCCATATAGCACTGCCAGTACGAGAAAGGGACTCGATAGCTATTTCACTATTTTAACTAGTTATAGATTCAATGGGTCTAATCGCGATTATTTGCTAGGTAAACTATTAATTTGGAGTTGCATTACGCGACAGTGATGACTTGTAGGGTCCGAAAAACAGTCAGATGAATAATATTAATCAGTTAATTTTTTTTGCAAGTGTCAAGGCAAGTAAAAGCTCTCACCAGTCTAGAAACTTCGGGAAGCACCTAGAAAGACGTCGAAGGTACTAGAAAACTATAGAACATTCCAGAATATCTTCTGGAAGTACTCAGAATCACATAGAAGATACTAGAAGTAGGTTCTAGAAGACTATCGAACATTCCAGAATATCTTTCTATCTCTGTCTAACAGATAACTCTTTCTCTTTCTAGCACATAGATTATTCTAGAAGGTTCTCTTGTCTCTACATACATAAGTACCTATCACGTAATCTATCTGCACCTAGATTATTCTACACAGTTTGACTGCACTCTCGCCGTCCGTAACAAATATAATTTAAAAAGAAATACTTCCGATGAAGTTGAATTCGTGACTCACGTGTCACGCGCTTTCCCCAAGAGCGTTGCTAACGATACTGACAGGCGTCAGTTGACGTCATATGCCGCTCCATTCCAAAAGGTCGTATACTAACAGCATTTCAACCGGATAATACAATTGTTATTATTGAATAGTTTTTGCCTCTCTCTCACACTATCAACGGCTTTATTGTTAAAGTGAGAATCAAATGGTTTTCCAGTCCCATTCTTTAATGAACTGTGTATAATATACAGTGTTATTTATTAGTTATTTTAAAGTAACTATTACTGAGTTCATGTACTGTAACAACTCTTGCTCTATGGGATTTTCGTCAAATTTATATTTATTGAAATGTAATTTTATAATTAAATTCGCGCTTTACGCGCACCATCAATCTCGCAGTCTTCAGTAAATTACTGTGCCACTTAGAAGAATGTCCATTCTATTGCACACGGACAATAAAAGTGGTTATTAGGGCGTTAATACACGGGCGGCACGTTGCGAACGACAAACTGCAGCCGTCGACACTCGTCGTCATTAAACGTGCCATGTATTAGCGCCCTTAATGACAATCCCTAACCGATATTTTTGAAATACTGCGCATTTTAAAAATCACCGTCTTTAGGAAACGTTTTCTGTTCATAAAATGTGCAAAAACGTTTCCACGTATAAAAAAAATGATGAAAAACCAGTTTTCATCGTCAGATTTTAGTGAATTAAAGAAGAAATTGACTAGCAGTTAAGCAATTGACTAGCAGTTAAGCAATTGACTGGCAGTTAATGTTATATTGCTAGTGCCAATAGTAGGTGAGAGTGACGAATTAAATACGACATTTTCTAATTAACTTTTTTATTTCTACATTTTGATTTCGTCGCGCATTTGACAAACACAGATTCACATTTAACATAAAATTATTACAGTATTCGTATAGGTGTAACGTAACATTATTTATTTACTTAATAATTACATTGAGAAAATAAATATAGCCGTATTGTACGTTAAGTTAAGTGCAATAAAAATATTTAATAATTATAATATAGAAAATTAACAAAAAATATCACAAAATACAAACGAGATAGACAAAAAATATTATTATTAAAGTTATCTATGACGCTTATTTACATGCTTTTATGTTAATGTAATTTTTTTGAGAGACCTTTATTTTGATTTTCATTTTAATATTACTTAATTTACAATGTATAAATAGTATATTTATGTAAACAATTGGTGTTCAAGCTGTAAATTATATAAAATTTCAGTTCAATTTTTATATTTTGATAAGAATTAAGGTGCCCCTTAATGTTCTTTATTGATTTGTCTTATTTTGAACTTTTCGGGGACGCAATTTTTTAGTTTTTTTTTATTTATCTCATTTAAACACATCCATTTAATATTCTTACATTTAATTAAATTTAAATCTTACATTTAAGTACTTTCAGGAGTGCGTAAGTAATTTGAGTAAATTATTGTGAGCGTATTTTTACGAAAAACTTATTTAACAATTCTGTGGTCGTGTATTTTATTTACAAGAATATAGCGGCGTTGATTTTTCTATATAATTTTAATTATTTATACTTTATTATACCTGCCTGCATAATTTGGCTGAGTCTAAAGTATAATTTCACTTATTTTCAGTGTCAATATCAGTTCACACAAAAAAGATTAGCTTATTTTAGCAACCATTAAGTAGAACAGTATTTTAACGATTAATTAATTTACTTAGATACTTTTTTATGAAGTGCTGAATAATATTTACTATCATTTCTCTCCATATTTTTATGTAATATAAGATATACATATATATTTCTAAAAGGCAAAAAGGATAATATTTTAAATACAAAATGGTCCTTTAATATAATTACTTTAAACTTAGTTGGGGTTTTTTTAAAAATTTACCTACAAACTTAACAATATCTAACAACAGGTAAGTACTTTATAGTAACACAATAAATAATTACACATACATGCATTAAAACTATTTTTTAAATAATATTAACACACTTTTTAAATATCAATTATACGTATCTTTGCATTCTACTACATAAGAGCAGGTACAAATAGGAAATTTAATTAAATTTACATCCGGTAAGTATACAATTTACCAACAATCCAACATATTTTTAGTCACTCTATTTACTATTTATGTGACTAAAAATATGTCGGATGGCTCGTATTTGTCTTTAAAATAGTCGATATTACTGAATATGTATGTTTTTTTTAAATTTAATCGTAAGATATCTATCGACAGTGCTTTTAAAATATTACTGTGACTGTTTGAAAAAAAAATACTACAATATGTAGCATTCAACGGTAAATGACAGAAATATTATTTATTGATGCCATATTGGTGTTACGCCATATGTGTATTTCGCAGTTTTATTTTGAATCATCACTCTCCGACATATAGAAAAATATTAACTTTTCTCATATTGGTACGTGGGGCGTTGGCCGCACAGATGGGACGTGGGACGAGGACGGGGCGGAGACGCGGCGTCCTTTTAATGAAATTTCTTGCAAAATAAACTGAAAGGATGGGACGTAGCCCACACAGTTAAGCTGGGTACTACTCGAAAGTTCAACAGTTATTTAACAAATTTTCAGACAGCAAACAACAAAATGCACGTATAACATTTGACAACTCATCATTCCATATAAAAATGTTTCGCCAACCTAAAGACGGGTTTTGACGGTATTACTACGCTCGGACCGTGTGCGTACAGTTTTACTTGATTATGACGACGCACTCGGTCCGAGCACACTGACCGTCAAACCCCCTCATTACACCTCATAAAGTAATTAGCAGCAGGAGTGGTGTAGGGGGGCGCAGCCCCCCGCGAGAAGGGCGAGGGGGCTCCTGTGTAAACCTACCTATAAATGATTTGTCCCCAATGTAAATGACACCCTTGCAGAATAACATTTTCGAAGTTATACTGTAAACTTGAGATTAAACATGCTATAAATGATGTATTTAAAAAATGAATCCCTTTCAAATGAATATTTGTATTTGAATGTCATTGTGAAACAACAGTTTGAAAACGAAACGCTGACAAACGCTGCTTGTGGAATGATACTTTGCTAAAGAATTGCTTGCAAGACATCATAGACTCACGTAAGCTACTACCCACATTACAAGGGGCGACGACGTGTGGGCGCAACGTTGTAAAGTAAACTAAACCTCATCGACACGACCAGGGACCCCACGGCTGGCTCTAACCTTGGGCAGAGGATAAGTCTTGCCATCCGACGAGGTAACGTAGCCAGCATACTGGGACCCTTCGCAGAGGCAGCGATGAACTGGGCGCAGTACTTTATATATAGGTACCTTGTTAAATAATTAAAATTGTAGGTTAGGTTAGTTAATATATGTAGGAAAATTATAGGTTAATTCAACATTATTTGTCTCAATAAGGGCCGTCGCCCTCGGCGACTTTTTGTAGCGATGCAGTAGCGATGCTGTCGCGCGTTCGCATCGATACAGTCGCTATGCGGGTGCTAGTTGTGTGCCCTCGCCCACCGTAAACACGATTCAGTCGCGATGCAAACGCGATACCGTCGCGCTTGTGTCGCGATGCAAATGCGATTCAGTAACGGAACCAAAATGCCTGCGATCGCTACAGTTGCAAGATGGACTCCGTTGAACCGATGGACAACAGCACACTCGATCTCTCTGTGTTGCACTACTCATGCGCCACCCTTCCTCCGTTCTCCTCCCGACGTCTTCCGATACGCTCGCGCGTTTGCATCGATACAGACGCGATGCTGTAGCGCATTAGTAGCACGTTGGCATCGCTTCTGTAGCGCGCTGCAAATGCGACTACAGCGCGTTCGTAGCGATGCTGTTGCGCGTTTACGAAACGCGCGACAGCATCACTACAAAAAGTCACCGTGGGCGAGGGGCCTAAATTACTTACACCAAATAAACCTTAAACACTTTCAAGGTTAAATGCCTCAATGCGAGCGCCCGCGCTTAATTTGTCACGCTGTAATAACTTAATCTGCCTTTGCTAACGTAAGTGCTAGGTAATTGTAAGTGGAAATTTCATTGGTTTATATTTAATAAATAGTCTGGAATATTGTCATGTGACAATATTATTGTACCGTTTATCTCCTAAATAAAATATGAGCATGAAACGAGAGGGAACTTTTTTGCACTTCTGCTGAAGTATCTACTTTTGTAAGTATTAAGGATTATTTTAGATTAAAATCGTATCTGCACGTGGCAGGCTCGTCGTAACGTATATAGACTTTAAAGCGTGGCAAGAATCCGACCTCTATACAACACGTCGCGTCTTCGCCCCGGCCTCGCCCAACGTCCGGTCTGTGTGGTTCAGGCCTAAATAGATAAGTATTTTATTTGACTATAATATCGCTTAGTCTGGGATTATGCTAGATTGATATTGACTCCGACACCTGTCACAAACTCGTCCCTTATTAATGGTAATAGCGTCGCATGCCTGTGAAAAGAAATAAAGTCATATTAGCATTCAAGAAATGGGTTCGACTATGTAAGGAGACTTTCCTTACATCCGGCATTTTGTTTTTTTATTGAATGCCTATTCCTTCCACTGTCGTCACGATTTTTTCCCCTTCCAAATACCGTGGGACATACAAATTACAAGCAATTTATTATTGATTATGAATCTTTATGACGTCAGTAGTTTTGTGAGTGTACAAGTAAAAAATTAAAACACGAGATAATTCTGTCATGGTCCTAAACTAAGATAGACTGTGTTATGGTAACCAGACAAAACAATACGTGGTAGGTATATTTAGTAGGGGGCCGTTCAAGTATTACTTAAGCAGATTTATTACAATTATTAAGCCCCCCCCCCTCGTCAGCAAAAGTAAGCAAAGCCTTTACCCCCTCTCCCATGCTTACGTACACATTGGTAGGTATTTGCATATTTTTAATGTATCCAAATCGTCAATCCGTACCGAAACAAAACAATACAGTGATGGAAGAAATTTAGACAAGTGAAAAGTGCGCGGTAATTCCCCTACTCGGTTCTAACCGAGTACAGAATAAACATATCCATTATTTTTGGGAATCCACGGAAATACGTTTCGTTTTCAAGCACAGACAAGTAGGGTTGCCATAATTATTATATGAAAATGCAAAATCGACTATTGTAGAAAAAAAAGTAAATACCTACTGCTGACGTAATCACTCCATACCCCCCCCATGTCATAAAAAATAAGCAAATCTAAGACCCCCCGCCCCCTGTAGTGCGTACGTAATAATAGGGGTTAAAGTATGAAATTGCCGTTTTATTGCAATAGGTTCTTTGAATTGACATAGAATCTTCATGGTTTGAGGTTTTCGAATGAAACTTTTTTCAAATGGTTTCTATGATGTTCTTTTTTTAAAAAATGTGAAACATTTGAATATCGACTTTCAATTGTTTTTGTTATTCAATTTAGACAAGAAAGATGGATATTGCGAAAATTCGAGTGATTTTTGAATACGAGTTCCGACGCGGAACTAACGCGGCAGAAACAGCCCGCAATATCGTGCGATTTTGGTTTAAACGCTTTCGTGATGGAAATTTCGACTTAAAGAACGAGCCACAAGGAAGACCGCCCACACAGGTGAATAACGATGAATTAAGAGAGATAGTGGAAGCCGACCCTAGTCAAACTACCCAGGAATTAGCGGCATGGTTTAACGTTACCTAACCCACAATATTGACTCACTTGCGTCAAATCAATAAAATAAAAAAATAAGAAAAAAGGGTGCCTCATAATCACTCGAATTTTCGCAGTATCCATCTTTCTTGTCTAAATTGAATAACAAAAACAATTGAAAATCGATATTCAAATGTTTCACATTTTTTAAAAAAAGAACATCATAGAAACCATTTGAAAAAAGTTTCATTCGAAAACCTCAAACCATGAAGATTCTATGTCAATTCAAAGAACCTATTGCAATAAAACGGCAATTTCATACTTTAACCCCTAATACTTGAATGGCCCCTAGGTACTTATAATGAAAATTTTTGCTGTAAGTAAGTAAGTAAAAAATTGTTTATTGCAGCTAATTGTTTTTTAATGATTTAGATATTTTAAAAATTACCGTTTGCTTCCCTAATAAACAAAAAGAGTATAAAAATAAAATAAAAATTGATGGTTGATTTTAAAGTACCTTTTCAATATTCAAAATAGAAGGAAAGCATGAAAAAATGTGTCTGCTGCTATAGCCAGGCTACCATGTAGCTTGTATTAATAATAGAGATAAAATGAACTTCAGATCGTGCTGGACATACTTGAAGCAATCAACTACGCGAGCACAAACTGCGGTCACGTTGGCGTTACATCGTAAAAGTGTTATCAGAAATCTATTTGTTAACACGACAACTACCTACTCGGGAATTTTACTTAAACCGATGTGAATGATCCTTTAAGGGTTGTCACTTTCCCTGTCGTTTGTGTCAAGTCAGATAGTGCTATAGAGGTGTATTATTTACCTCGCATTCGTTATACTTCATATATTTTTTGTATCAAGCTCTGTTTTAAGGCAAAGGCAAAGAGGTAGACCAGGACATCAATTAATACCAGAACTAGCCATGAGGTGCAGGGCGTTTGTGAGAGATGCCCTAGACTTAACAGACATCATAGCGCGCTTAGGCGGTGACATGGCTCGTAAAGGTGTGGTCACACACTATCGGGAGGAACGAAAGGTTGTCATCTTAGCACGTTCGATCGACGTAAGTGGTAATCACTTACTCGTGAGGAGCCGTGTAGGGTGCATGCTTGTGCGTGGCAGCCCTGGCTCTAGCCAGTAGGGTCATCACCGCGCGCTTAGTCGGCGACATGGCTCGTAAAGGTGTGGTCACACACTATCGGGAGGAACGAAAGGTTGTCATCTTAGCACGTTCGATCGACGTAAGTGGTAATCACTTACTCGTGAGGAGCCGTGTAGGGTGCATGCTTGTGCGTGGCAGCCCTGGCTCTAGCCAGTAGGGTCATCACCGCGCGCTTAGTCGGCGACATGGCGGCCCGCGCGCCGCCGAGCAGGGGCCGCTTGCGCGCCGCGGTCGCACCCGCCGCCCCAACCGCACCTGTAGGCAAGAAAATATAAGTGTTTTTATTCAAAACTAGCTGTGCCCGCGACTCCGTTCGCGTACATTTCGATTTTTACGAAGCAGCATTTGTATGGGGGCCACGTCTTATCATAACTGGAGCTAGAATTTAAATAGCCTATCCTGTGTCCCAGATGTCTATATGTTTTTATACCAAATTTCATCAAATTCGGATAATTGGTTTAAGAGTTATGGAGGAACATACATACATACATACATACATACACACATACAGAAAAAAATTCTAAAAATCGTGAAATTAGTTTCAGTATCATATATTGAGCCTATAAACACAATATCTCTGAAAACAAACTAACTTACTCCATGACCGACCCTTACAGATTTATTATTAGTATAGAAGATAGATAGAAGATAGATAACACAGTAACTCCGACTTAATGAACGTTACAAGTTAACCTAAGTGTACAAAATACAATTCTATAAGAATAATACTTTGCGTAGTACATATACTGCGTATATAGTAGTTGAGTATAATTATTCGAAAAGAATTGTACGTTATATATGTACAATGTGTTAGCAGTTTTCGATTAACAATGTGTGCCGCGCCGGCAAAAATGCGCATCAGCATTATAGAATTTGTAGGTATCCGCAGTTTGTTTACATGCAAACAAAATCGGAATTAAATAAAATATATCAATATCATCATCATCATCATCAACCCATTATGTCCCCACCGAGGGGCACGGGTCTCTTCCCTGAGGAAGGTATAGGCCATACTCCACCACGGGGGCCAAGTCCGGATTGGTGGAGGCTTGTAGACTAGTGGCTCGTCTACTGTCAGAAGTTGTCAAGCCGCCCTAAGGCCTCTGACTTGGCTTAACGACTGCCATCTATCGACGGCAGCCGGCACCAACAGCTTAACGTGCCTTGCGAAGCACGCTTATATCAATATAATAAATAGTATATTGATATACCTAAATGTACCAAGACCCTGTCGATTCCAGCAGTCTTTTACTGGTGAAAAAATACAGGCCACTGGAATTAAACTGGCATAGTGCATGAATACAAGCAACTTTTATTTTGCCCCCAAATATTGAAAAAATATTTGCTATTTCATACAAAACAAAATATGAATCGGATGATATCTTTTTATTGTTCAGTCCGTCTACTCTCGATGTCATTGCGTTCAAATTGCGTCACGATTAAATACAATAAGTCAGAAATACCGACTTAGTAAACGTTTTAGTTGAAAGTAATAGCATTTTAAACTTATTGAAAATTTAGAGCGCAACGGAAACTGACAGCATATTTTGGCTAAATAAATAAATGGACTCGGTCGTAACGCAAGTTGGCTAAATTAGCGTTGGGAATAGAGGTGCCCCTCGAGATAAAAAAGAAGTTGTTTGAATTAATGAGTAGAGTACGGGTACTTTAAGTGTCACATGAGTTTACGGCAATACCCTGTGTAACATAATTTTTGTTAAACACAATAAGGATCTTAGGAATAAGGTTTTTATCTTAGGATCTATAGGATCTTAGGAATAATTTCGGCGAAAAAGCGAAGTCGAAGATGTAGGCACAAGAATCACAATCGAAGATGGTGACTTTTAAAATAACAGACCATACTTGGCAAGGTATATGAGGATGTTGAATAATTTAGTTTCTTTATAGCTTGCCAAGTATGGTCTGCAAATTTAAAGTCACACATTGTTTCTGTGTTTATTAAAACTCTGCTGATTCTGTGAAGACAAGGAACTTGGAAAGTTGGCCAGATTTTTTATATTTATGTTATGGTGGGATTTCATGGCTTTTTGTTAAGAATTACATAATAGCTTAGAAACGAGCAATCCTATCCTACTTAATATTGTATATGTGAAAGTTTGTAAAGATTTTCGGATGTTTTGACGTTTGTTACTCAATCACGTAATAACAGCTGAACAGATTTAGATAAAATTTGGTATGGAGTTAGTTCGACTCCCGGGGAAGAACATAGGAAACTTTTCATTCCTGAAATTACTCATTCCATGCGGACAAAGTCGCGGGGAAAAGCCAGTAAGATACAATCGCCATTGAAGTAAGAAAATGGTTTTTTTTTTCTGTAAAGGCCCTTAGTACGCCATTTTAAATGATTACCCTGAATAACCTGGTCACGCTGTATATTTTCAACTATTTTAGATTTTCCCCTTAATCTTAATATATTTAATGAAGTGCTGATAAGTTTATTAGCCAATAAATAGTATCACTTGTCGCTATGATAATAGAAAATGTTTTTTTTCCTGACTGTAAATTTGTTTCAAAATCTGTAAATGCACATATACATAACTTTAATAATTAGGAGAGTTCTTGTAACAAACTTTTTCTCTATTTGCAGCGGTATGACATGGTCACCCTGAATATTTTTTATGATTTTCAATTTGTTCTGTTACCTACTCATTAAACGCTCTTTATATACCAAATTTCAAATCTCTAGTACAATTTAGAAGTACCTCCAAAAAGCATAAGTCAGTGAGTCAGTGTGTGCCAAAAATTGGTATTTTTGTATCTTGTAAACTATAAGATAAGATAAGATAAAAATGTTACAGAAACGGCAATGACAAAAGGAAAGATACAATTGGCGGCCTTATTGCTATTGTCTGACGACCTCGTGGCGCAGCGGCAGTGCATCTGCATGCCATGCGAGAGGTCCCGGGTTCGAATCCCGGCTAGGGACAAAAAAAAACCCCAGGTCTCGGATGCTTACATGTTTGTGATGTCGTTGTTTCTGGTTCCCACAAGACAGAGTATCCTAGTGTGGGGCCAGACACAATGTATGTGCCTGTATGTAAACGTTTATGTTTTATGTTTATTTCTTCCAGGCAACTTCATATCGGAGAATTTGCGATACTAGCTGAATGCATAAAATTATGTTTTAATCTGGTATCCTTAATGCCTCAGCAAATACGGTATTTGACACGATCAACAATAAATTATTTCATATGCTCGATTAAAACAAAAATTACAAAATATCTCGGAAAATGTGTCTCTTTTACTCAATTACTAGTTGGTAAGAGGCTAACTTTTAGCCTCTAAATAGGTTTTTAAAATTGTCCTCAGCACGGGTTAGTGCAACAAAAAGAATATAATTATAGTTGTATGTTTTGTTTTGCGAATTCCTTGTCAGATAACAGCAGCATTTACTATCCAGATGTATTGTGAAAGTAGTTCACAGTGGTGAGGAGAACCATGATCCTTCCTCTAAACTGACATCCTGTTTCAGGAAGACGATTCAAGTAATTATATATATGTATATAATAATATTATAAATGTGAAAGTTTGTGAAGATATTTAGATGTTTGTTACTCAATCATGCAATAACGGCTGAACAGATTTACATGAAACTTGGCGTACAGATAGACAAAGACCGGAATTGTGACATAGCATACTTGATATCTCAGTAATGCGTTCCCGTGGGATAATATTTATTTTAAGTTTAATATAGATGGCGTTGTGCATGCGAACGTTGTGTTTTAAAAATAGATGGCGTTGTGCAAGAATCATTTAAACGGATTCTGTGGCTGTACGAAGTTCGCCGGGACACCTAGTCTATCTATACAGCCCATGAAAGACGCTCACTATTGGGAATTGGCCTCTTTACCGCCAACGCAACCTCGCCGGTCCTCTGCTGCTCTCGTCCATTGTCTTCCTGCTGCCTTTTTAATGTCATGCAATAGAGTGGCAGCCAAGAACTGAGAGGCGGTCGGTAGGTAGTTCGATGGTCCGTGTGGCCAAGTAGGCAGGCAGCCAGTGAAGAACGAAGGAGAAAACCGCGAAGGTTGCGTGATGGAGAGACCTGTACCCGGCAGTGGGCAGAGGTGGTTAGATGATGATGAATGTTTACCCCAGTTTAAAATATGAGAGTATCGAATTAAATTAGTTCCATTAACGACATTTGGATCGTGAGGTTGTCTGGAAGAAATTTCTTTTAGCAATAAGGCCGCCAATTATGCTATGTCACTTTGTAAATATTTTGAGTTTGCTTTTTTCGGATGTACAATAAAGAATAGTATTCACTTAAATAAGTTGTCGATTCAGAAACCAGTGGGTAAGCTTACGACCTCAATTCAGAAACTGAGTTTAAATATCCACTGTAATTAGTCATGCCTAAGGCTACAAAATTAATTTTAGTATGTTTTTCAATATTATTCGCTTTGTCAGTGACTTTAAAATCGCGTCATGTGCAGGTGCATGCGAAATTGAATTATATTCGATGAAAAGCAATTCGTTAGGTTATATTTTTAATCGAGTAGGTGGCGAATGAATGAAGGTTTATTGGATTATAAAAATAAATGGGATCTTCGTTCGGGAGCTGTTAAATAGAGCAGATTTATTCCAATAAATGTTAAAAGAGAGAATTTAAAATTATACAATATTTTTCGGGAATGAAGTAAAGGTGGGTACAAAAGAACGATAAGTATCACAGTTTGCATACAATGCAAACTGTGATACTTATCGTTCTTTTAAGTCAACTTGTGAATTTGTATCCATTTTTTTAGGGTTCCGTTGTAAACGAGGAACCCTTATGGTTTCGCCATGTCCGTCTATCCGTCTGTCTGTCTGTCTGTCCGCAGCTCAGCACATACACGATAAGTACTAGAGAGCTGAAATTTGGCATTGATATATTAAGCTCTAAAGCACAAACTTTTATCAGTCTAGGGCGTCCTGGGGTCTCCTGGCTAAACGGTTGATTGCAGAAACTTGAAAAAATTCAGGGCAGTAGCACATAAACTATCACGGCTAAGTAGGCTTTACAAGTTAAGGAGTAATAGGCGATCAACTACACTACCGTGTGGCGCCGGGTTAAGAATAGTGTCACTCAATTTCCTCCCGTGGATGTCGTAGAAGGCGACTAAGGAAATCAATTACCAGGAGATGGGCAGCAGCGTCTTCCTGAGATTCCAACCGCATACTGCGATCGCCAACCCGCCTGCCAAGCGTGGCGATTATGGTTAGGAAAACCATGAGGGAGGCCTATGTCCTGCAGTGGGCGCCAAATGGCTGATGATGGTGATGATGATGAGGCGATCAACTTATAAAAGGAAATTCCATTGAAAACTACTTTTCATTACTCATACTCGGAATGTAGGTCTAAAGTTATCTGAGAAGCGGGTGGAAAGTAATACTTGTCAGCCCTAGGGAGAGTCGTTTTCAACTAACAGCTATCAAATTATAAAAAAAGTAGTTTTATTTTCACATATCTGTTGAACCATGTTCCAAATTTCTTTACAGCCACTCAATTACAGCGCAATGTAAAATTGAAAAAATATAATATTAGGTATTAATTAAAGAATTTAATTTATTAAATGACTTTATTATAATTTACTTTCAACTATTTCTTTAAAATAGCATACATTTGGGCAAAATAGTTACCATTTTTTCAATGACACAGTGTTTACCTCAGGTTAAAGACTTATTCAGTCCCTCGAACTATTGGCCAATAGTTCGTCTAAGCCCCGTCTCGGGACGAAATAAGTAACCTTCACCCCTAGGGTAACAATGTACGAGTACTATCCCCCCTTCTACGGAGCCCTACATTGCGCGTGGCCCAACACGCACTTGTCCGGTTTTTTATTACAAGTATTATGTATACTGCAATACAACTCGCGAACTGTGAAGGAAAACATCTTGAGGAATCATGAGTCCCTGAGATGTTCTTATACCCTAGCGTTTGCAATAGCCAATTCGCGTGGTGATTAAGCACAGACTCTCTCTCTAAGAGAAGGTCAGTTCGTTGGAACGGACGTTTCAACGTCAACAACCTCAACAAATATTTATCCAATCTTTTGATAGCTAATAGGAATAACGTCCACTCCACACAATCGCTCGCCCTGGTCCCAAATTAGGATACCCTGTGCTGTGGAAACCAGCCAAGGAGATCACAAACATGGAAATACACTCTATCAAACCCTATATTGGCTGTGGTCCAGCATACCCGGATATCCAGATAAGCCGACTACCCCAGTCATGTGCACGGACATTTTAATCAGCGGGACAAAGCCAAAGCTGAATTTATTAATTAAACCTAGAACCAGCTCAAAGGGTAACCGAGACAGGCGCAATTGAATTTGCCCGATAGCAAAAACTGACTGGAACGATGACGAAGTATAAGGGTACAAGTTCTTACTATATATACATAATTATAATAAATCTGTAAACTTGTCTCTGTCTGGTGTATGTCTGTTTCACTTTGTTTCTTTGTGCGCGCATCACGCAAAAACCACTGAACGGTATGAAGTAAAACTCACCAGAATTATAGCATAGGTTCCATGGGGGGCTAAGAAAGTCACCATAAGCTGTGAGGTCATTGAACAGTGGTTTTACCACAATGACGGATGCATTCAATCAGGTTATCAAGAACCAATCAGTGTACGCACTAGACGTCGGAAATATCTTTATCTGTCACCGTGGGAATCGCCATATTGCGATGTGTCTAAATAATTCCGCCGGGTTACATGGTGTGGACCATTGTGTTTCCTTTTTTGTAAGTCTCTTAATTGTTTCACTTACAAGAATTATAAAAATAAACTAATCAGTTTTCGTTTATGTCGACCCCTAGGAAACCGATATCGACCACTTTGGGAATCCCTGCCTTACATCGTCGATCTTGTGAGTCGATAGACGCCCTATGCTGCGTCTGTCAATACTTTGCAAACAGATTTAAATTACAAATAACTGCTTTACATTGAGTAGCTATTCCACCTGGAATGGCTTTGAGCGAACGACAGGGTGCGCCGACGGAAGACGGCGTGGTGAGGTAGAATAATATAATAGTAAATTTAATATAACCGCGAAAAGCTACACTGACTTATTGCAATTAAGACCTATGCAAAAACCTGACTGTGTGTATTCGCAAATAAATATTTTGAAGTTTGAAGTTTGAAGTCTGCAAGGCACGGGGGATCCTTGATACTAGCAAAAAATTGTTTGAAATTTAAAGAACGGAAAGACATTTGCAGACTTTCTGTTGAAAAAGTAATTGAAATATCATGTGTTGAACTGTCTAGACACATTGTAGTAGCCATATACAGGCCCCCTACCAGCGATTACAGTTCATTTGAATCCATATTAGAGGATGTTTTGAAGGTAGCCTCTAGCAGTAATAAGAAAGTCATAGTCTGTGGTGACTTCAATATCGACTTATTGGTAGACTCGGCTTTAAATACCAAATTGACAATAATTTTCAAGTCGTTTAATTTAGTAAATATTTTCTTGGAGCCTTCTAGAATAACCGAAACTACTGCCACCTGCATAGATAATGTTTACTGCGATTGCGACTTTTCAGATAATTCTACAGTAAATTGTTTGAAGTCAGACCACAGTGGTCAAATTGTTCATTTTGAAATAGATAGAAAAAACGCAGAACAGGTTATCCTCTGCCGGCCCGTAACAAGTAAAAAATTAGAGTCATTTAAAGTAGACCTTGAAAGTAGCATAAAAACTCAAGAAAATTACCAAAATGCTAATGCTCATTATGTAGACTTTTTCAAAGTCGTGTCGGGTAGTTTTGAAAAAGTTTTTAAATTGCGGCAGCTAACAAATAATGAGAATAAAGTAGGATTTAGTGAATGGGCAACCTCGGGTATCCGGAAAAGTAGAGACACACTTTATGAACTGTATGACAAAAAGACTTATACATATGACACCAAATTCATACAGCACGTCAAAAAATATTCCAAGTTATTTAAGGCCGTCTGCCATAAGGCTAAATGCGATCATATAAAGAATAAAATCTTACAGTCACCGAATAAAATTAAAACAATTTGGACAATAATAAATAGAGAAACGGGTAAAACAAAATTAGGAGACCGAGATATTTCGCTTAAGATTGACGACAAAATAATAACGACAAATGAAGATATCGCTGCAGCATTTGAACAGTTCTTCACTAATGTTCCAATCGTGACTACAGCTCCGTTAGACTCGTCACCTGATCGTGCAACAACATTACTAAAAGACCATGTCTCCTCGTGCGAACACGATTTCTCATTTAATTACATTGAGCCCCATAACGTTCTTAAAAAATTTAAATTATTGAATCTTAAAAAAACCGAGGACTTGTGGGGTATGTCGGTAAAAATTGTTAGTTCAGTGATCCATGTCCTAGCTTTACCGTTAGCAAAAATTTTCAATAAATGTGTAGATGAGGGAGTATTTCCGGACCTCATGAAATGTAGTAGACTAGTACCCTTATTTAAAAGCGGTGATAAACACGATCCAACCAATTTTAGGCCCGTCTCAGTACTACCAGTATTAAGTAAAATATTTGAGAAGATCATCTTAGATCAATTACTTACGCATTTCAATAATTACCAACTCTTTCATAGCCAGCAATTTGGTTTTACTAAAGGGCGGAATACAACAGACGCCGGAGTTATGTTACTTAAACATATTTTCAGCGCGTGGGAGGATCGCAAGGATGCAGTAGGCATATTTTGTGATTTATCAAAAGCATTTGATTGTGTAGACCACGAAACGCTACTCCTAAAGTTAAAACACTACGGAATAAAGGGTGCAGGTTTAGATCTTTTAAGATCGTATTTAGAAGGAAGGGTCCAAAAAGCAGACGTAAATCGTATTAAATCCTCGGGTTCACTTGTAAAAATAGGAGTCCCGCAGGGATCTATCTTAGGGCCGCTCCTTTTCCTAGTCTATATAAATGATTTACCGTTTATGGTACAAAAAATGTCTGAGATAGTGTTATTTGCTGATGACACGTCACTTATTTTTAAAATAAGGAGACAAGAAAATAATCTTGACGATGCAAATAATGCTCTCTCGCAAGTACTAGATTGGTTCACAGCAAATAATCTGCTGCTAAATTCTAAAAAGACAAAATGTATAAAGTTTTCCTTACCTAACGTACGAGTAGTTGAGAACAACATAGTAATTGGACATGAAAAATTAGAATTTGTAGATGATACTGTATTTCTGGGCATCACAATCGATGCAAAACTACAATGGGGTCCACATATTGTAAAATTAGCACACAGACTTAGCTCTGCAGCATATGCAGTGAAAAGAATTAGGGAACTCACTGACGTTGCAACTGCTAGGCTTGTTTATTTTAGTTACTTCCATAGTATTATGTCCTACGGTATACTACTATGGGGCCGGGCAGCAGACATTGAGACTATCTTCATCTTGCAGAAGAGAGCCATCCGATTTATTTACAAGTTAGGTAGTAGGGATTCGCTAAGAGATTTCTTCAAAGAAACCAACATCTTAACAGTTGCATGTCAATACATTTATGAAAATATTATGTACGTTAGAAAAAATATCAAAGACTTCGAAAATGTTGGTGGCCACCATAATGTTAATACTAGAAATAAACATAAATTGTCATTTCCACTATTTAGACTTGCAAAAGTTAACACATCCTTTATGGGGCACTGTATAAGGTTCTACAACAAAATTCCTCAAGATATATTAGAGTTACCTCCAACGCGATTTAAAAAATGTGTTAAGCACATTCTGTGCAAAAAGGCTTACTATAACATCAAGGATTATTTAGAAGACAAAGATGTTTGGCATTAAACAGTAGATTAATATTATTTAAAGGACGATTGTGACTAGTGTTCAACACATTCATGACTAATATTTTAAGTTGAAAACTCTGTTAATTAAGTTAAAACGTGTTTTGAAAAGAATAAATGTGGAGTTTCTTTGTTAGTTTCTTCTCCACATAATCCATTAATTGTGAAACTAGCAACTTTGACGTTCATTAAGTAAACATTCTGTTTTTACAATGAATAAAAATATTTGAATTGAATTGAATTGAATTGAATTGAAGTTTGAAAGCTTTCAAGAGACGAAATTTAGAACGGAGACAGACCATGACCTTGATTAAGGTCAGGGCGCTTTACATTAGATAAGATAACTCTTTATTGCACAATAAGCTTATTCATGCGAAGGCGAGCGGGCGAAGGCAGCTAACCTTGGGATAATAATATGTGGATAGTGGAAGGTGTAGTGCCAGGGAAGAGTTATTGCGAAAAATTACATAGACCATGATAATGTAATAAAATTCATAGTTTTAGTATAATTTTCAGTATACCAAATACATAACATAAATACCTAGAATACACACTACCTAATATACAAAAATCACAGTGTTTGTTTTTGAACATACAAACCATATTTTGTTCTTGAAGAGAGACAGAGCTTAATCACCACGCGCCCATCTCGTCATACCAACCACTAGCGCTAACATAATAATAATTAAAACAAAACTAATATAACAAAGCTGCGTTAAAGCTGCATAGAAGCTAAATAAAGACAGTTCGAAGAGAGACAGAGCTAATCATCACACGCCCATCGCGACATACTAACTCCTAGCGCTGTCATAACAATAATTAAAACAAAACTGCTGTAAGAAAAACCGCGTAGAAGCCGAATAAAAGCTGTATAAATAGCGACGTACCGACCTTGCGTGGCGAGCGCGTGCACGGCGGCCGGTTTCACGCCTCTGAGCGCCGGGTGGGCGTGCAGGACTCCTCCGAGCACTGGACTGCTGATACCCAGTATGTCCCCGCCACCTAGGGTTGTTAGTTCACGGGCGTGAGTTAGTTTACGATGATGGGTTAAAGCTGACTTATAAGGTTTTGAGACGATTACGGATGTTACTTTTTTGGAGATGTTCGCCAAATTTCCCAGTTTGATTTAAAATAAATAGCTTAGGTTATTAAAAAAAAATATAATATGTAGGTATATTCAAATGGGTAATCTTAGTCCAGAATGTGAAATCATTTCTTACAGCCATCCCCCACGACAACTTAAAAATGCGATTCAAACGCAATTAACGCGCGCGGGCGCTTAAGTATCCGCATCCATAAAAATGGATGCAAAATATATACTGCAGCGCCTTTGCATCACTTCTCAGAAATGTTACCAATCCTGCTTAGAAGCGCGTATAATAGTGTAACAGCTAAAATATGTGCAGATATTATGACTTCAATGAATATTTTGTGTCATAGCAGTGGCCGCTTGCCCTCTCCACTTGCATTATGAATTCCCTTAGTGTCGTACTTGGGTGCTCATTTCAAGGTGCTGTTTGAAATAAAACAACAACTTGACAGCGCTCAAATGCAGCTCAGAAATAAAAGTATATTATTTATTAATACGTCCATAAGTCTGATAAACGTCGGTTGCACATCAACCCTTGCACGTTGATCTTTTTGTTACGGGTGACTTTGCTACAAAAATAAATTGAAGTGATTACTAATGACTCGCTGAGATCATATAGTTACTGTACATACTCGTACATTTAATGGGTCTAGTTGCGGCTGAGATAATGAAGTTTACCTAATAAATAATTACGATTATACCCTTTAAATATTCAAGTAAAAATGTAAAGTCTGGCCGGCTATTGACTATATTTAGTATAATGCTTTGTCAATCTCGCAACATGTTTTCAGGGACCCGCATGTGTAACTAAAATGCGCACTGAAAACACACTTATACAACCTATTCGCTAACGAAATTCACAATAGCAGTATATTGGCTTATTAATCGAATGACACATATAATTATTAGTCCCGTAATATATCCGCCACTCGATTAATGTCTATATTCCGGGAAGCGGCATATTGCGAAAATTTAGTTTTCGTTAGAGCGCTGGCAGTGCATAGGTAGAACGCTGACCTTACGTTCGAAAGGTCCCAGGTTTGATACCGGCACATTATATATGATGCCTGACAAATAACTTGACAAAACGAGTTTGACTTTGCATGGACGTATTTCGGGTCTCGGTGACGGGAATATGACGTAAAATTATTCGCACTTTAGTGTAGTAAAATTAATACATAATTAAAAGAAAATCTGCTCTTACATATCCATCGCAAGCTGCCGACTGTGCAGATTTTTATTCAAGTTATCTGTCGGGCACCATCAACATCAGCCATTTGACGCCCACGGCAGGACATAGGCCTCTTTCGTGGTTTTCATAACCATGAAGGGTTTTACCATAATCATACCGGGCATCATAGCAATTAATTTATTTTTTAAGTTACGTACAACTGAGAATTTGCAGCGGCAAAGCCGCTCGCTGACGGTGAAGGAAAACGTGAAGAAACCTGACTTTCTGAGTTGTTCACATACCTCAGCGCTTAAAATCGCCAATCCTCGGTGTGCCCACCGCGTGGTGATTAAGCCTACACTATCTCTCTGGTTAACCAAAAAAGGTGTCCACCTTTACCCTGGTGTGGGACGTGACAAGGCTTCTTATGTTATGTTAAGAGCAACATTAATTAGCCAAGTTACAATAGCAAATGGGTGAACAGAGGCCAATACAATAAGGAATACCTCTAGGCAATTTAGGACAAGTCAGCCTTGTCCCTGTACCGGGCTAAAAGTACTAGAGATAATACTAGGGAGGTCAATGCTATAAATAAAAAAAACATAGACGTATTTCTTCCCACAAAATTCACTCTCAAAAATGCCCCCAGTCCTCTTGATTAGGCTTTACCAATGAAATGAGCACAAGATCAAGATGTGCTGTAGAGTAAATCACTCTATGATTGATTCATTCTATGCGACATGCGTGACGACGTGATCGTTTATTGGGCGATAGTAAGTGACAACGTAACTTTTGATTGGTTTTAGGACGGGTTATACATCAATGACGTCAAACCAATGACTTCATTGATGTATAACCCATCGAAATATCTAGGTACCTCGCAAGATGGCAGTCTGACAGTAGCAGGTGCATAAATATTTTACTATGTAATATTAAACTCGCCTCGATTGGTGACACAATTGAACGTGGGGTAATTTTTTCGCGCTAGTTAGACCTCTATGTTTTTAACTCTGGGTCGATGAATGTCGCTTGCTTTCGCAGTAACATCTATGCTGAATTGTTCAATTTTTTTCGGTTGCATCCGTTCGGTTATATTGGTCAGTACGCGGAAGAGGTTCTTACCGAGTAGAGAGTTCTGTGTCAGCAGATGGTGGGTGGGGGGCTGCTGAAGAACGCCACCGGAAACCAGCATGCCGTGTCCGCCGTGACTTGCTAACTGTAAGTAAAAAAATATTTGCTTATTAACCTGTAGCGAGTACATGTCAACTCTGCGTGCGCACTACATACAGCATCCTGAATCGCGCAAGCAAAGTTTCACATGACATCATATAAATACAACGTTCGAGGACGATAAAAAGGCCGAGTGTTTCGCCGACAGCATTGAGTCTCAATGCTCGCCCAGCACTTAGCAGTGCGACTCCGCTCACGTAGGTATGGTCGAGGAGGAGGTCCGTAAAAAGACTTCCCTCCCTCTTCCAACCGACGAAAATCCCATTGCGGTTACCACCAAAGAGTATGTAATCACTACGTTATAAGAGTCGGCACTTGCTAACAACACGTTTTCAAAATTATGAACGTAGTTTGTACCAACCTAACAAAAAATAGTATAATACCAACATGAGAATGAAATTGCAAAACATTAGTGATGGACTACTTATCGATATCGATAAAAAAAAATTCGAGACGTCTCTCCTCTTACCTCATTTTCATGCTTTGGAAATTAAAGTAGGCGATAAATCCCAACACAGTAGGTCAACTCAATTATTTCGAGTATGACATGGTGTGAATGGATTATCGCTTACTTTCATAATGAAAATGGCATTTTTTTAAATCAAATCATTTATTTAGCATCAAGTGTAGAAAACTTAATGTCACCAATGCGTCACGTCGCTATCAAAACTTTGCACTTTGGTCGAATTTCAGATCTTTTGAGGCTGAGACAAAATGAAACTTTTTATATTTTAAAAATTGAAAAAGAACTATGTCAAGGAACAAAGACAAATAAGAACAGATTCCTAAAAGTTACTCTCGCGTTTTCTTAAATATTTACGTGCATGCGTTTCAATGATACTGTCTGATAATGTTGTATACGTATTTTTTTTATAAAGTATTAAATCTAATTCAATCTAATTTACTAATTTCTTAGTGTAAAAACCGAAATAACATTTTTCGACAATGAAAATAGTGTAAAGAGTACTGAAAAGTTGTTTACAATTTGTCTCAGCCCTAAATAAATATGGTATAGGTACTGCTAATAATAATAATGTCAAGGAACGTTTGTATCGCCTGTTTACTATTTTGCTGTACTTTGAGCTTGCGAAATTTTATTTGCGTTCGCGTTAATTTCTTCTGCCTTTATGAAATCAAAATTATATATTTGACATTGTCTTCGAATAAATTTTTTTACAATTAAGGCAATCATTCTCTCCGTCATATAACGGTAGCTATTACAGCTCCACCATGCAAATCTTCATTGCCTGTCGCTTTAACCCATAAGCGGCGTCTAGAATATAACAAAGCGGTGCAATGTATTTTTAAAAATATAAAACAAAACTGAATGCTTTGAGCAAAATAAAACAACATAAATCATTTCTGTTCTTGCTGTGTGGTGTTCGACGTTTAAAATTAAGTAGTTGTGATCTATTTTAGACAGCATGTAGAAATATCTGGCAGAAATCAATCGTCCAAAATATCGATAAAAAATGTACCACATGGGTACCGCACTACAACCGGCGTTAATTTAAATTTGTCAAAATCGTAAATTGTTCTAAATAATTCAGATGTTTTATCCAAGCGCATTAAATAAATATCAAAATTTGAGTACATTTATTATGATAAACTTGCTAATTTTACCTGTTTGGCTCCAGTGGATATCTGGCTAAGAATATGCCAGACGTACATTAATTTCTGACTCTTCTAATGCCACAATTTTCACATTTCCTCAATGCTTTTCCTCCCATATTTCTTGTTTAATCACTTTTCACGCACTACACCTATTGCTAAAGTTAAAATAAATAAAATAATGCCACACAAAAATAACAAACGAACAAAATTACCGGCCATTTGCAAAATACGTAATACCAACATTACCAACATTAGATTTTACATATAACCCGACTTAATTTTAAATCATGATACATCTACGTGATTCACTGCGGAGTTAATGCCTTTTGTTTTAGCAGGATTATATTTTTTGTTTCATTGTTGGCACAAAGTACGTTCATAATATTTTTTGGGTCACTATATTGTACGACCCGATAACGTACAGCCAATAATGCACACCCCGATAATTCGTGCCCAAGGGACACCAATTATTGGGGTGTGCATTATTGCCCGTACGTTATCGGGTCACGCAATATCGGTACGGACCAATAATGCACGCACGATTTTGTACGACCAATAATTGGCGTCCATATCGGTGCCCCGTTCACATATGATTAGCGCATTTTACTTGACATGAAATCAGCAGTTGAGCTTAGGATTCGTTTAGAAATTTATTCCATAATCTAGGTGGTTTTTGACATTCATTCATTAAATTAAAAAAACCGAATGAATTTTCTGAACTTCCAAAAGGGTGACGCACAAACTAATAAATAATAAATCCCTATTAATAAGTACCTATTTTTCTTCAATGTGATTGACGGCTTTGGCTCAGCTGAGACTTGAAACGAAAGACGCATTTTTCTGATTGTAATGCCTAAATTAAAATGCCCGAAACCAAGTTTCGTTGCCTACGCCTTCATTCTGGCACCGCCATCCTTCCTGAAGCCGGTTCCCGTACCAAATCTATCAATGGAGAGATGAGCCAGGTTCATAAACCTACATGTAGCAGCTGCTGAGTTGTCTGCGAAGTTTCAAACCTTAATTACCTACTATTCTTTGTAAAGAAATCATAGTAATAGTATTTTATACTCTAAGAAGGAAACTAGACTATTCAATAAACTATAGTGTAATTTAACTACCCTAGAATAGGTGCCAATGGACACCTTACTTATAATTTCACAGAATTTTTCTTTCAACCATTTAGGTAAGTACTGTTCCATAATCCATAAGGAGAAGTGTATCTTTTTTTATGAACAATAAATATTTTTTATCTTTAAGGCTGACTTGCACCACTTTCCTAAATGTGGCTTAAATAGCATTTAACTACAATTCTTTTTACAGAAGTCGATTTGAACGGTGACTTAGGTGACATTTATATACTTTTATTTATGTTACATACTTGTTATGGTTTCTTTGCTAAGAGATTTCACTACACACATTAATATAATTCCTCAGCTGCTTGCGTGATAGATATACATATAGTAACAATAGAACTGAATTAATACTATCACTTTGCAATCTAAGGAGTGTTTTCCTCGATGAGCAATGTTTCTTTAATGTCTTTAAAAATATATTGCAAAATAGGAGATAGTGCAAACTAGGAGAAAATAGGAGATAACGCTATTCAAGGTCGTAGATAGTTTTTTTTCATTCTAAGCTACTTTGGTAATAAAATTAAACGTAAGTAGGTATTAAATATTTTATTTAACTTCATTACATACTCCTTATCGTCTTCAATGGCACAATACTGACATGTTATCACCACAGTGGCAAATAATTTTAAATGACAGCTAAGTCAATGAATAAAGGAGTACTAGAAAAAAATCAATCTTAGTGTTATCTTCAATTTAATAAATTTTATCGACAAACAGCTTATGTGCTACTGTGCCAACGACAAGCTTTACTGCTTGCTGTTCTTCGTCTTCGTCTTTGAATTCCGGGAAGCTTGGGCAACGGCTCCATCCATAGCCAATAAACGTGGCCTCCTTTCTAAGTGATCTTTGACTACCAACTCATTTCGTGTTCCATGGAAGACTAGGTGAGAGCTTACTGGTCAGGCATGAAGCCGAGTATAGACTAGCTTAGATTTCATCTGAAATTTTTTAAGTTTATAAGATAGTTTAACCCAAACATAAAAGTAGTGTACGGTCAGAACAACTTCATCCTCATCGCCTGTTAACTTGTAAAGCCTCCTTAGCCGTCATAGTTTTCCTTTTAATTTAATTATTATGTGCCACTATTTAACATTTTTTCACGTTTCTATCCCTGTATCCAGGAGATGGGGCGCCCAACTCAAACCAAAATATGAGCTTCAAAGCTAAATATTTAATTTTCGAAAACGGATCCCTAAATCGAAAAGATGTTTTGGTGATTGTATGTGAGTGCGTAGGCGAGAAATTGGATACCTAATTTAGGTGCAGAGGAAGCACGCAAAAAAATTAAGATTAATTACATCGGGAATTTTTTACGGTAGCTTTTATGCATTTTTTTAGTCTGTACTGTTGCGCCAGCAAGTCACCGGCACTGCATTGTAACCACAGATTGTAATATGGATAATCCTTTACGGAACGCTCTTGCTCAAGATGGAGCCTTAGCAGTCATACGAAGGTTGGTCTGAGAACTTATCTACAACCATAATCCGGCTGATATTGTTTGTCTTACGCTTGCTTATCTATCAGCTTACGTATAAAAATATTAAACTTTAAAACACCTACTTAATCTGATGCGTAAACAGAAACATGTCTGACAATTATTTTATATTTATTTTGAACGCAACTTTGAAAATAAGTAAATCAAATTAGCTTATGTAAACGAGGCACCATTCTATCAAGTGATTTTCTTGTCTGTGGTTGGACACGGATTATTGCCCCGTACCGATTTTGTACAGCCCGATAATGCGCACCCCGATAGTGTACAGCCAATAATCCATGTACATGTGCACGGATTATTGGCTGTACATTATCGGGGTGTGCGTTATCGGGGTGTGCGTTATTGGGACGTGCGTTATTGCCTCCCTATTTTTTGTATGGAGTGACGAGGGCCTGGTTACCACGGACGAAATTCAGTTTTTCATCAAAAGACTGAAACGTAAAAAGGCCCCAGGAGCGGATGGTATTGCCAACCTAGCGCTCAAGATGTTCCCCATTCAGGTGCTAACCTTGTTAGCGCTCATCTTCAATGCCTGCTTTGACCGCTGTCACTTTCCAACCGCGTGGAAGGAGGCGACGGTCATAGGCATTCCCAAGCCGGGAAAGCCCCTCAACCTCCCATCTAGCCATCGCCCCATCAGCCTCCTCAAGGCTATGGGCAAGCTCTTCGAGAGAGTCATCCTCACTCGCATGAGAAACCACCTCTTCCCGTCAGAGGGCCCCCCCCCTCATCATTCCTCACCAATTTGGCTTTCGGGCAATTCACTCTTGCCCTCAGCAAGTCCACCGCATAGTAGAGTTCATTCTGAGCGGGTTTTTCCCCAGGCGCGAAAAGACGGTAGCCGTCCTCTTCGATGTCGCCAAGGCCTTCGATAAGGTCTGGCACGCCGGGCTCATCTACAAGCTGTACGAGCTGGGTCTCCCCGACCGACTTATCCTCGTCTTAGCCTCCTTTCTGAAGGACCGCTCCTTCCGTTTTAGACACGAGGGCGTACTCTCGTCCCCCCGCCCACTCAAAGCCGGGGTCCTGCAAGGCTCCATGCTCTCCCCCCTCCTGTACATTTCGTACACCAACGACATCCCCATCCCTGGCAATGGGGTCCAACTGTCACTTTTCGCCGACGACACCGCACTCTACTGCAAGAGTCGGAAAATGTCAGCCATTCTGAGTAGGCTCCAATCCGCGGTCGATGAGCTAGGTGCCTGGTTCAGGCTCTGGCGAATCGAGGTCAACCCGGAGAAGAGCACCGTGATCCGCTTCGACCATAAGGTCCGCCGCGGTCTCACCGACCGCCCTATCCGCATGCTAGGTACCCCAGTCCCCTGGCGAACCACCGCCAAGTACCTAGGTGTCACCCTAGATAGTAGGCTGACGTTCAGGCCACACATCCGGAAGGTGACCCGGACCGCCCGTTTTTACTTAAGCCGCCTATCCTCTATGATAGGCCTACACAGTAGGATGTCCCTTAGGAACAAGCGAACGCTCTATAAGGTTTGCATTCGTCCCGTGCTGACTTACGCGGCACCCGTCTTCGCTCACGTGGCCCCCAATGTCATGTACGAACTTCAGAAAGTTCAAAATCTCTTTATACGCAGGGCTCTGAACGCCCACTGGTGCGTCAGAAATGCCGACCTACATCGGGACATGGATATTCCAACTATCCAACAGTTCATTAAATCTCTCTCAGAGACATTCTTCAGCACGGCCGAAGTGCACCCCAACCACCTTATCCGCCAAGCAGCGGACTACTCACCGCCCACGACGAACCCCTGTTACCTGGTGCGCAGGCCCAGGAACGCACTCGTCGACCCGCCCGATCAACTTTCATCTGATCTGGACCGCCTACTAGAGACCCAGTCCCAGTCAGACGTAGCCCCCGCCCCCGCCAGTGTCCCCGCTAGTGGGGACACCACTCTCACCTAGCCGCGGTCACTATGTGACGAACTGTCCCAAGCGGACGCTCCCCTAGGGAGCTCCGCTGCGCGCCCTCCTCGGCATCGAGGTGGGTCGCTCACGATGTCGGTTTAGGGGTCCTTAGGACCAAACCAGCCCCCAGGTGGTGTTTAGTGGGTAGGCGCACTTCCTGTGAGTCCCACATTGGCAGCACAGCCGGACCCGTGATGTTATGCATGAGCATTCACCACCTCCCTCCCCCTTGTCCTCCGGAGGGTTCCCTTTTTAGGGCTAAAAAAAAAAGTAGATCTATGGTTGGGCCGGTGGTCAGGCATACGTTGTCCCTGACGGGGGAGGTTCCAATTATAGTGGAAGAGCACGACCACACGCTGTTCCCCAAAAGTTGAGTCCTGAGTTTTATTCGCTTTGAATGTTTGAATCGCAGAGCTTACTCAATTGTCCAGTAGAGACGCAAGCAAGTGACAGCTCCTTAAGTAAAACAAAAAATACGAGTCCAGCAAAAAACGCGCTGTAGATGGGGTTTAACAAGCAAAATCATGTAACTACCAAGCCTCTAATAACGAAGTTTACTGATACTCATCAAAGCGTCTAAGCGTAACTTGAGGTGTTGTTATGTTAATAAGGCAACTATCTGACATACCAATTGCATTACCTGGTGGTGCGCCAGATGGTCTGGCTGCGCCGGCGCCGGCGGGGAGAAGTTGCGGGGCGTGGGGGTGGGGAGGACCCCGCCCATCGGCGCCTGCGCTTGGGCGCCTGGCACGCTGTTTAACTGTTGGGGAAATGAGGTTCAACTGTTAGAGGCCTTATATAGTAATTGGCCCGTAGTAGAGAGTAGTAGTACTGCTACATACACTACCACACTTTGTTAATTTGTTTGTTTGATCTTTCGTTCGTTCGTTTGTTCGTTTCTTTGTGAATTCCTTATTGCACTACAAAAATTTTGAAAAAAACGACACTCTGTGAAACCGACACTTCAACACGTTGACATTTCGTTTTTCTTTTTTGTAAGGCAAAGGATTAATACTCAAATTGCATTTGCTGACGTCATACAAAAGTCATTTAAGGTCAAAGCGTTTTATTGAATATCTTAAAAACAATAGACTTATTTACAAATCTGAAAATAGAAATTGTAGGAAAGCAAAATTCTCGAAATGGTTTTGAGATTTCCATTCATATTAAAAAATGTAGCTTGACTATATAACAATGGAAGGCGACTAACGAAATCAATTACCAGGAGACGGGCAGCAGCATCTTCCTGAGATTCCAACCGCATACTGCGATCGTCAACCCGCCTGCCAAGTGTGGCGATTATGGCACAACCCCTCATGGTTATGAAAACCACGAAGGAGGCCTATGTCCTGCAGTGGGCGTCAAGTGGCTGATGATGATGATATAACAATGTGTAATGCTAAGATGTCTAAAGCCAATATGAACATTTTGTTGATTCCGTCGTAGATTCAAAGTTATAAAATTCGAAAAACGAACGCTACCGCCACTGAGTTCTTTTGACAGGTAAACAACAACAAAGTTTTTGTTTCAGTGTCTAATCCAGCGGTTCCTAAACTAACGAATGAATGAATGAATGAATTTACGTTATTTCGAGCAATAAGGTCGCATATTGTAATACATTACATAATTAAAAATCAAAATTTTATCTAACTAATTACCAATTAAATTAATTCTAATAGGCAGACGGACATGGTGAAACTATAAGGATTCCTTGTTTACCAACAAGGAACCCTAAAAATGGGTATGATTGAGTCCTAGTAGTGACAAACAAATATAATAATTGACTTTAAATAAATTCAATTTCATCAAAAGACAGACTTATACATAAAAGCTTCCAAACGAAAAAAAAAGTTAATAAAAAGAGATCACCTTTATAAAATCAATTAATTAATTTATTTTATTTTATTTGGAGATATTTCTCACTTCTAGTTCAAGCAGGTAGTGTAAAAGCAGCAGGCGCTTACTATTGTCTAAAGTCTATTTATTTTTCTCGGACATTATCTGGGTTACCTGTTTATTGCAATTTAAAAATAGTGATGTGCCACCAAAGAAAGAAAAAAAGAAAGAGGATATTTATTTAAATTGTCACAGAAACACAAAGTAAACAAAAGACACTATCGAAAGTTAACGATAAATGCTTACCAAATTGATAAACCCTTCCTTGGATACATTCTTACCATGCATAACCTCTCACTATATGTAAAGAACATTTGAATTGAAATGAATCCTCACCAAATTCAAAAAACTCCCAAGTTTATTGAATTTGGTGAGGATTCAATTAATTTTTCGGAACAAAGGTTCTTGTCTGTAATATTTTTCTAAAATTTAATACAGCTTGATTTTGAAATTGTTAGCATTATTTTGAGGCAACATTATGACGTGATGCTAGACCAACGAGGCCGTCAAGATCTCTATCAATGTAATAATCACAAATCGATTAGAAATGTCCAGTTCATTCGGTCTCTAAATATAGAGCCTGGTACTTAATAACCTTTCAGTGTGAAAGCACCCGTAGGTATACCCTTCAACCGTCGTCATCAGCAAATAGAAGAGAGGATTGCTTCATTGCGTTGGCCTTTAACTAACATTCGCACTGGATAGGAACGGCACAACATGTAGTGTACAGTGGAACACAAGTCCTTGCAGAGAAACAAACTTCACACACATACACTAGGAGCCTATAAAGATTTATTTCTAAGATGCGCAATTCTTGAAATTAGAATTATTGTTTCACAAAATTTGTTCTTTGACTTTTTCTCTGATTTATATAGTTTAGCAGTGTGGTGGTAGCCTAGTGGGTAGAACATTACACGCGAGAGACCCCGGTTCGATTCCCAATGCGGGCATGTATCTATGACTTTAAACCTATTTAGGGGCTAAACATTTCACCCACGCCGGGACTTGAACCTGCGACCATCGGCGAAATTTTGCCGATGCCTGCACTTGCCCGTTAGCCCGTATAGTAGCAATACCACTCGCTAACGGTGAAGGAAAAACATCGCGAGGAAACCTGAGTGTCTGAGCTATTCACATACTTTAGCGCTTAAAATCGCCAATTCGCGATGGGCACGCGTGATGATTGGGCCTATAGGTACTCTGTTAGCGATCGCTTTTAGCGGTAAGACCGCCAATTGTATACGGCAAAACTTAGACATCCAAGCGTTTTAATGTATTTTGCTTTCTGGTGTGTACAATAAAGTGTTCTAATCTAATCTAATCTCTCTCTCTCTCTGAGAGAAGGCCTGTGCCCTAAAGTGGGACGTGTATAGGCGTTTTAAATATCAAGGTTAGCATAATTTCATTGAATTCTTGCTTTACGCCCTCTACTAATGATACAACTTTCAGTAAATCATAGTGTAGACACAGAAGAATTTCCATTCAGAATTCAGTAATGAATAATTTGTTTCAACTTAAAGAATTTACATTCTGTTTGTTGAATGTCAATGTACTATCTTAGCCGCTGCCTTCAGGCCTTATGTAGTGGAGAAAAAGGCAGCGGGAAAAAAAATCTCATCTTGACCTCTTTTCTCAAATCATCTTAAACTTAATACATTAGAGCATGTATGATAATATTCCATGATCGCCATCAATAACTTTAAAAGCCAAGACATTAGTTTAATATCATACAAAAGAAGGACTGACACCCGAACAGCACCCGTTCACAAGCATAACGCAGGGGTTAGCCATCACCTGTCTCAACCATTTTAGAGGGAGATAGGAGACCCGGCCACCATGCCGCCATTCGATTCTAAGAATGCTTGTTCTTATACTAATAGAAATTAAAATAAACTACCCGAGTGTACCAAAGACGGAATAGACGAATAATCAGAAACCGCTCCATTGGGCTCGTGTTAAAATTAATCGCCGGCTGCCTCTAGATACCTTTAGACTCGGTAACGGCCTTGGCCATTCGTAAATAAGGCCTCGAATAGTAATAAATAGAGCTTTGGATGAGCCCTGTGGGGTTTCAAAGGACCGGGGATTAAAAATTATGTTCTGGGCGAAGGGAAACGAATTGCTCTAAAATAGAGTAACGTTGAAGATCTTATTTCTTCTTATTCTAATTATTCCACTCGCAGATCATAATCGAAATCGCGATAACTTTAATCGAGAACGGTGCTTCGTAGGGAAAAAGTATTGATAACTTTTTAGGGTTCCGTAGTCGACAGGAAAACCCCTATAGTTTCGCCGTGTCCATCCGTGCGTGTGTCTGGCGAAAGGGCTAATTAAAAAAAAAAGCACGCTCCAAAAATATATCGACACGAATCTATGAGAACCATTATTAGCCAGCCAGGGAAGAAGAAGAAGAAGAAGAAAAACATTTATTTAACACCACAAAGACATACATTTAGCAATGATTAAAAACAGACAAACAATTGAACATGAAAAAAAAAAACAAAAATAATCCCAAAACAATAAGGGACCCAGGGTATGTCTATGCAGCGGTAAAATGGCCTCGAGCTCAGTATAAGCTGCGGTTTTGCCCACAGCACTGATTTTCAGCACGGGCCTTTGGTAAATCACGGAGTTTCAACCGAACGTGAACAAAAAGTGATACTTAATAAAATATATTACCAAAAATAAAAAAATAAATATACACACACTGAAAACTAATTACTAATAAACGCGATACACTTTAGTACCTACATAATAGAACATGACCTCGAATTGTGCAAGGGGAAGGACAGCATTAGAATGAGTAGCAGAGTAGTGCGTACGCGCCGCAGGTCCTCGGGTCATTGTTATGATAGACGGAGAGGCGGTACTAATTGCGAATTTTTTGAAACAAGATTTCTCGACTCGAACAAGATTTCTCAACCATTTTTTTATTTTATTTTGCGTCTACACTTAAAAGTAATAGTCTTACAATATAACATTATTATTATTAATTAATAATTATATTACCGCGGCTTTCAAACCATCCAGATTAGTACTGTTTATTATTACTTTTCATATGTATTAAAAACCAATTTAGAGGCTAAAAATTCCACCCATGCCAGGACTTGAACGCGCGACCTCTGGATAAACGTGCCAGCGCTCTCCCAACTGAGCTAATCGGCAAGTGGAGGCATCGGCGAAATTTATTTATTTTTTTTTTTTTTTTTTTTTTCGAACCTCTTTACATAGATCTCTGTATTACGCACTTGCCGCACCACTAGCAACAAAAAGAAAATTTTCATATCTATGTTAGTAAAAAAACTATAATACCTTTTTGGTATAATGTCCCCCCTGTTAATCTTCAGTTGGCTAAGATAGGATAAGATAACAGAAGAATATTCTTTATTGAAGATTCATTATTGAATATTGGCTAAATTGTAGATTAAGAGACTGTTAGTGTTCGAGAAACCGGGGATTGCTCTGTTCAGTCAATCTGTTCTATTTACGATTTACTCTACACAGAAACATTGTTTCAGATAGGTAGCATTTCTTCACTGCCACTGTGTGCCCGATCTTTGGAGACGAGGCATTTTTCTTTCAATATAATTATGCATCTACCTAGTTAGTTTAGATAAAAACTAATTTCTAGACGACCCAGACAGACATACTTCGACCATATAGGGGATGGCAAAAGGCAAGATAAAAAGTACCCGAAACCGGCGTGCGTGCATGCAACGACTAATGAATGTTGAGGAAGCGAAAGTGATCTGTCAGAATAGTAGCAAGTCGCAGTCCCGGGTCTCTGCCTACCCCTCTGGGATACAGGCGTGAGTTTATGTATGCATGTATGTAATTTTTTAAAGATATTTTTTTATATTCTTTTTGTAAATATTTTTTAAGTTAAACTAAACGCTCGCTTATGCTGACGGTAGAGCACCCAGTGGCCGCCATGGCCTATCCCATACTGTCCTATATTATTTATTAAGTCTCATATGTAATTTCTGATATGTACATGAAATAAAACATACTCTACCGATGTATCCAATCTACCCCATCTAAATGTAATGGATTTACACGACGAGTGTAGCCCTATCCAGTCTATGACTCACCCTGTGTTTGAGCACCGCGTTGTCTCTGAGAGGCAGCGCCTCTTCGCTGCCGCTGTGTGACGAGTCTGGCGGCGTGAGGCGGCGCGACTGCTCAGTCTGTGACGACAGGATCTGCATCTCCAGCATTTGCTCCTGCCTGATGTCGTCGTTGTAATCCTGTGGGCGGGAAAACGGGAATGTAAAAGGTTGGTGGAAGGGGCTCTTCGAAACCTTCTTTAGGTGTGTTTTCATTCTGTGAGCGGAAATAACAGAAATGTAAAAGATCAACGGAAATATCTTTTGATGTGATTAACAGCGGTGGTAGCCTAGTGGGTAGTACATTGGACTCGTTAGCGAGAGACCCAGGTTCGATTCCCAGTGCGGGCATGTACCTATGACTTTGTTTTCTAAGTCATGTACACTTGTGAAGTTATAGTAGCAACGCCACTCGCTAACGGCGAAGGAAAACATCGTGAAGAAGCCTAAGTGTCTATTCACATACCTCAGCGCTTGAAATCGCCAATCCGCGGTGGGCACGCGTGGTGATCAAGCCCATACTCTCTCCCTGAGAGAAGGCCTGTGCCCTACAGTGGGACGTATATAGGCTGCTTATGTATATATGTATGTATACGGTTTGACAGGATCTCGGCAAGTGGAAAACCCTGATCTGCCTATCCCTCCAAGATACAGGTGTGAGTTTATGTGATGTGATGATTATATACGGTATGGTATATAGTGAAGGTGTGAAAATCATATTTCTAAGGGCGACCAAACATCCATCCAGTATTAGCAAAGGGCAAGATAAAAAGTAGGTACCCGAAACCGGCGTGCGTGCATGCAACGACTAATGAATGTTGAGGAAGCGAAAGTGATCTGTCAGGATCGTGGCAAGGGGCAGTCCCTGGTCTCAGCGTGAGTTTATGTATGTACGTATGTACGTTCTAAGGGCGACATGCGCAACGCTATAATTATGACAACACAAACTATCGGTTTATTCATGGATTAGCTCTACCCCGTCTGGTCTGTAGTGTTAACTTGTCTATATTTCTATCGATTTTATAGAGAGGTAAATTGATTTTTCTTCTCGAATACCCTGCTAGCGCAGCAACGTGGGCAGGTCACCAGTGATTCAGTGAGAAGAAGGCCTCTAGATGATACGTGGTGCTAATTAATATGATACCAAAGCGTATGCAAATACGGGTCGATGTTCTGTGACAAGTCACTCCCACATGAGCTGGGCTGAGCTAAATCACCGTAGGTACTAGCCATTAGAAAATTATCGAAGTCTCTTCGGGGCCTTCGGCTCAGATTAGAACTTAGTTAGGAGTTGGAACACTATGTTTGGCGTTTCACTGAAAGTTTAATGTGTTCTCGTGGAAGTTGCTCTGCAGGTCATAAACAGAATCAATGAATAATTTTGCTAATGCATATCTAATATTTGGCTAGTCATTGAAGTGTTATTTCAGATAGAACTACATGTTTTAAATAGAATGGACATTCATCCATGCAAGTAGCACAAGTACTGAAGGCCGAGACATTGGAAGGACGAGTAAAGCGCGAATTAAAAAGAAATCGACCAATTGCGAGTCGGACTCGTGCATGAAGGGATCCGTAAAATCGAGCAAAAAACGGCAAAAAAATCACGTTTCTTGTAGGGAGCCCCCCTTAAATATTTGTTTTAATTTAATTGAATTATTTATTTTTAAAGTGAATATACAACTAAACATTCAGTGAATATTTCAAGCGTCTGCCTGTTGCCGTTATTAATATCGAGCAAAAAAACCGCAAAAAAAGCACAATCACAATTTGTATTTGTTGTTATAGCGGCAACAGAATACATCATCTGTGAAAATTTCAACTGTCAAGCTATCATGGTTCACAAGAGCCTGGTGACAGACTGGCGGACAGTGGAGTCTTACTTACCTTACCTTTTGGGTACGGAACCCTAGAAAACTAAGCCCCGATAAGTCGAAAAATAAAAATCTGAGAAAAAACTCATTAAAACTGTCATTAAAATAAAGATCAATAGCAATTTGTGTCTTACATATGGCAATTGATTTTATTTGGTGCAACGCTCGAGTATAGCTCGACAGCCTTTTCTGATTTTTGTTATTATTGTTTTCATAATTATCATAAGACAAGATAAGATAAGAATATTCTTTATTGTATACCGGAAAAAAATGTTATACTTACATACATAAACTCACACCTGTATCCCAGAGGGGTAGGCAGAGCCTAAGGACTGCCACTTGCTACGATCCCGACAGATCACTTTCGCTTCCTCAATATTCATTAGTCGCTGCATGCACGCACGCCGGTTTCGGGTACTGTTTATCTATTTTCCAACACAATCACATCTCCTGGCACTAAACTAGAATGCCCAGTAATCAGCTCCTATATTATGCGCGCCAAATCCTGGACCATTCCAATCGTCTAACTGTCAAATTCCATACTAATGTATTCCATACAACGTCGGGATTCCGACAGGATTTGGTGCACATAATTAGGCCTTGATCTTTTCAAGAGGCCAGCAGTAACATCAGAGAATACCGGCCTTCTGGAAAGATATAAGCTGTCTGGAGTGATCTCACAGCCCTGCTACGTACAATGACCCAAATATGAGGCTAACTGCGAAAATCTCAGGTCTAACTATGGAAATTAGACTAGAGCATCACAATCATGGAAATACATTCACCGGTTACGATTCAACTACGATTCTCTAGCGGGAGTTGAAGCTACGGTTGAAAGAAGAAAGAAGTTTTTTTACGTGTATTTAAATGTACTTTCAAATAGAGGAATTTGAGATAGGGGATTCATACATGAATTCCAACTCATAACCTCTCGATGCAAACTATTATTTGTTGCTAACATAACAATGGGGAACTTGGGTCTAACTTAGATTGGAGTGACATTCCTTTTATACCATAGAAATCATATAAAAACCTAGGAAAAATAAAAAAATAAAACAATAAAAAAAATTCGTAACTTCATACGAAAACTAAAGTTACTATAACATAAGACTTATTAGATTTAGTTTTGTCATTGAATTCTGAACGTTTTCTTATAGGGGTATACATGCGTAAAAACATTATTTTATGAGATAAAGATAAATAAGATGGATAAACGGTTTATACATATTATAAGGCGTTACGTTAGGGAGTGACGTCATAGTGACGCCATTGTTGTGCAACCTTGTAACCTAAACACAAAGCAACTCTGTTGCGAATGCCATAAAAGTTACAGTTAGAACAGGAGAACATCATGAACCCTGCATGAATAAATCTAGCCGGGACGGGTTGTAAAACGTGTGAACTTTGTAATTAAAGTCTCTATACTCCACTACACTTGCATGATCATGATCTCAAAAGTTACCTTCATGGCGCTTTAACCTACACTGAATCATCAACCAATCAGAGGGGCAAGATGAAAAGTCACAGAAACCGGCGTGCGTGCAAGCAACGACTAATTAACGTTGATGAAACGAAAGAGATCTGTCCGGATCGTGGCAAGTGGCAGACCCTGGTCTCTGCCTACCCCTGCGGGATACAGGCGTGAGTTTATAATATGTTTACTGAACTATCGAATCCACACATTATTATTTTGATTACGATTCATAGTTTACTACGACAATTCGATGTGCTCAAATCAAACTAGCTCTCCCGGCGAACTTCGTACCGCCACAGAATCCGTTTATACGATTCTTGCACAACGCCATCTATTTTTAAAACACAACGTTCGCTTGCACAACGTCATCTATTTTAAACGTAAAATAAATGTTATCCCACGGGAATGCATTGCCGCATTACGCATTGCTATGACTCAATTCAGGTCCTGTCTATCTGTACGCCAAGTTTCATGTAAATTCATTATCATCATCATCATCATCATCATCTGCCACTCGACGCCCACTACAGGACACAGACCTCCTCCGTGGTTTTCCTAACCATGAAGGGTTTTGCCATAATCGCCACGCTTGGCAGGCTGGTTGGCGTGGCGATCGCAGTATGCTGTTGAATTCTCAGGAAGACGCTGCTGCCTGGGTAATGTACTTCCTTAGTCGCCTTCTACGACGTCAACGGAAGGAAATGGAGTGACGCAATTCTTAATCCGGCGCCACATGTAAATTCGTTCAGCCGTTATTGCGTGATTGAGTAACAAATATCCAAACATCTTTACACACATTTATAATATTAAGACTGGATTTTTCAATAGTCAGATAAAACTTAACTGGAGAATAAAACTGATGTTGTCACTGTCTTGTCGTATGATTTAGACAGTGATAGCATGCAATTTATTCTCCAGTTAAGTTTTATCTGACTATTGAAAAATTGGCTCTAAGTAGAATAGGTAGACCCAGCTTCGCAATGATATGATATGTTTCATCATTCAAACAAATTACAACCACAAACTGAAATTAACAATAGTTTTAAAATGAGCGGGTTGATGTGAAATAAATGTGATTCCTGGTGTACGATAAAGAATAACCCATCTGTGATTCCCACACCAGGCAAGAGTGTACCGCGGGGATCGATTAAAGTTGTGGCAATATACTTCAAATTGTCATAATAAAGATAAGATAAGAATATTATTTATTGTACGCTAGAGCATATGACAGAAAAAATTTAAAAATACACAGTACAATTGGCGGCCTTATTGCTAAAAGAAATTCCTTCCAGACAACCCTATGACGGAAAGTTGCTGTAGGAAAATAAGACGGGCAGTCGGTGCGAATATGAATATTAATATACATACTTATATAAATAACTATATACCTACATAAACCATTACACACACACACATATATATATATATATAACATGTAATTAAATCGACTGGAAAAGGAAATAAACAATATTTTAGCAAGCCTACATAAAGGAAAAGAACAAAGAAAAAAGAAAATATTTACTTACCTATACATATATAAATCTACAGATATTATACTTGAAGACACAGATAAAACTCCTTTACCTTGGTGACTTCAAAATCACCCTATATTGAATTGTATTATATTCTTTTTGTTGCACTATCCCGTGCTAAGGACAATTTTACGTAATACAGAGAAGTCTGTAAAGAGGCTCGAAATTCGCCGATGCCTGCACTTTAGTTCAGTTGGGGGAGCGCTGGCACGGTTATCCAGAGGTCGCGGGTTCAAGTCCCGGCTTCAGTGGAATTTTTAGCCTCTAAATAGGTTTTCAATATTGAATTGTAGTTTGAGGCTGCTAAGATTTCTCAAGATCGTTTTACATGACGCATTCTTCTCAGTACGTTCATAGCTCTCGCAGTGATTGGACGTGGGTTTTACTCGTAGTTCCAGATTTGATCGTTCTGATCAAAATTCAGAAAACATGATGGAATCGTTCATACTTAATGTCGGTCCACTTCCAAGTTCATATTCCGAGGGCGATGATTTGTAATGGATATACCAAGTTTTCTTTTTGTTTGTCATAATTGTAAAGAAGTTAGAAATAAGAAAAAATATATCACTCGATCGCCAATCCGCGGTGGGCACGCTTAAGCCATTACTCTCTCCCTGAGCGAAGGCCTGTGCCCTACAGTGGGACGTATATAGGCTGCTTATGTTATGTATATCACTCGATTATTAAAACTGGTATAAAAGTTGTTTTTATAAATAAAAAAAAAATGCTTAGTTGGTGAGCGCCAACATGTAAACCTATGAAGCGGACCGTTTTCGCTTATCTCTAGCCGCGTATTGACCAATGAGATGCTAGTATTTGTTCCCTAGAAGTTCGACTCGTAGAACGGAGTATAGGGCAATCATATGTGTCTGAACGTGACTTTTGGTACAATGTTCGAGATCACCATAGTGCTGCGAACATAATCGGCCATCTATGTAACCTTCACAGCACCGAAGTCATGTCGTTAGTGTCAATGTTAAACGCTTCTTGTTGGTTTCTATAGATGACGCTGTTCTCAAATTACATCTTTGCCTAATGTTATATATAATAATATATTGGTTCGGAACCCTGCACGCGCGAGTCCGACTCGCACTTGGCCGGTTTTTTTATTTACTTCGATATTGCGAACGAAACTTTTGTGTATGTGTTATTGTTATTTATTTTTTGCCTTTTTCTGTGTAATATAATGAAGAACTTGGTGAAATTTGACTCACAAATAAGCAGTGAGCTTGTGATACATTTTGTTGGAATCCAATGTGGTTGAAGCCACGGGCACAGCCTGTATAATATATAGGTACATATTCCAAAGGTTTACGACATCCAATACGTAACGTAGAGCATACTCCGTGTTACGACTCTTACACGGCGTTAAAATATCCCCTGTAAAACTTTTAAGTACAAAACAGGGCAAACGCATCTTAATCTAAAGGATACAAAGTTGATATTGATCCTCACCCTCGCTGGTGACAGGTGACTTTCGAACGTAATCTCGCGAACTAGAAAGTGACTACGACAGTTATAGACTTCTCCAAAAGTTTAGCCTAATAAATGTGGTGTAGGCAATTTCATCATCATCAGGCCACCGTTCCCCACTGCTGGGCATAGGCTTTTTTCCTCGCATGGCCACTTTGCCGGCAGCTAGACATCCTCCTAAGTGGGTAAAAACTGCGATTGATTCGCCTACCGAAGGTTTCGTACTATCATTTAATATAATTGCCTCAGTTTTTTTTTATGTAGCCCCAATTATATATATATAAATACTATATATAATAGTATTTTTGGGTAGGTATTTATATTATATTATTATATCCTAGTGTGGGGCCAGAAGCAATGTATGTGCCTGTATGTAAATGTTATGTTATTATTATTATTTTGTTATTTGTGTAAATATGTATGTAGTATATTATATCATGTGCACGTGCGTAGACCCGTTTCACATCTCCGCTCCGACTCCCCAAGGTTTGCTGGAAGAAATCTCTTACAGAGATAAGCTCGCCTTTGTACATGTACTTTCTTTTGTTACCTTTTCTGTACTCTATTCTTGTGTGTGCAATAAAGTATAATAATAGGCCTCCTTTTTCTTTTTACACCCAGTATACTGTGCTCCATTTCCCGCGGGCAAATCTTGAGTCCCGACTTTTGATATTCGGTCAAGTACCAGGTCTGAGGATAGGCAGGATGCACATGTTGGCAAGTATTTTCTGAGGTTAACACGAGCACTAGAGATAATAAAACTGAATTCTTTACAATTTTCCGACGTTGTAAAATGGAAAAGTAAACGAGTAAATATTTGTTAACATTCGGTTTTATTACATGTTGACAAGTTTTCGCTTGTCTTGTTTTCGGAATCGCTCGTAGCCCCGGCTGCCGAATCGCTCGTAGCCCCGGCTGCCTGAGTGATCTTAAACGATCACGAAGGTTAAGCAACACAGGGCGCGTTCAGTGCATGGATGGGTCGCCGTCTATGCCTAATGCTAGTGGCATTTTTCCGAGCGGTTCCGTGCTTCGCAAGGCACGTTAAGCTGTTGGTGCCGGCTGCCGTCGATAGATGGCAGTCGTTAAGCCAAGTCAGAGGCCTTAGGGCGGCTTGACAACTTCTGACAGTAGACGAGCCACTAGTCTACAAGCCTCCACCAATCCGGACTTGACCCCCGTGGTAGAGTATGGCCTATACCTTCCTCAGGGAAGAGACCCGTGCCCCTCGGTGAGGACATAATAGGTTGATGATGATGATCATAAGTTTTTGCTTCAGGGTAAGTGGTAACTTCCCCATCATCAGTGCTTTCATGGATCAGAAGCTCTTCCAGGCTTAAATAGTTTCTATCGACAATTGCCTGAGTTATTTAGAAAAAAAATAATTTACTTATCCAGAGGCCTTTCTCTGAAAAAAGCAAATCACAGAAATTACTCAAAAAAACACAAAGAAGATTTAAACTCATTTAGTTGTATGTTATTTTCAATAATGTATAAATAATAATGTTTATTTTTAATGCGGTACCTAACAAAAAAAATTAATAGCAGTTTACGCCAGTTGGTTATGTAATAAATAATTAACAAGAGAGGAAAGAGGCGCTGTGTGCTGAATACAGGCTATAAATCTAGTACAGCAGCAGATTTCTATAAAGCACATGTTATTAAAAGTAAATCTAACTTTTAGTACTAGATATTGTATAAGTAAAATTTTGTTATGTTTATATGTCCACACAATTTCCTGTTCAATAAACGTTATCTTATAGTTATCTCATCTTAAGTATGCACAAGAATTTTTTTACTACATTCACTTAGGCCAATCTGTATATGGTTTTGCTCTGCGTATAAGTAAAATTTTCTCCGTATAAATAAAATTATATTTTGTTTATATGTCCACACAACAATAATTTTCGGTTCAATAAAGGTTATCTTATCTTAAGTATGCGCAAGAAAAAAATTATTATACATCCACTCATAGGCCAATCGGTGTAAGGTTTTGTGCTCTGCAAAATGTAGTTAATAGTCATATGTAAGGGGACATATAAAGGCTTTTGCTTTGCAAAAGGTGGAAAATGAATGGTTTGATGTTCATCAAAACCATTTTGAATAAAACAGTAATAAAAAAACCGCTCAAGAGCTAGTCGGACTCGCGCACAAAAGGTACCATTATCTATACAAAATTTTAATATTTCAAGCGTGGTAGATGCTTTTATACAACATTAGACACAGAGATCGAGAAAAAACGGCAAAAAATTACGTTTGTTGTATGGGAGCGCCCCTTAAATATTCATTTTATTTAATTATTTATTTTTCAAGCGAATATAGAACTAAATATTCTGTGAATATTTCAAGCGTCTACCTGTTGCCGTTATTAATATCGATCGAAAAACGGCAAAAAAAAAACGTTTTTTGTATGGTATATTAAATATGTATTTTATCTGTTTTTACTATTTTATGTTATAGCGGCAATAGAAATACATCATCTGCGAAAATTTCAACTGTCTAACTAACACCATTCCTGAGATGCAGCCTGCTAACAGACGGACGGACGGATGGACGGACAGCGGAGTCTTAGTAATAGGGTCCCTTGCCCTTTGGGTACGGAACCCTAAAAACCATTTACTGTCCACATTTTGCAAAGCAAAGCAATATGTCCCCACAGAGTGATCTATTAACTACATCAGCGCGAGCGTGCTCCGATAAGCTTCGATAATTGAAATCAGCCCAAAATTTTACGGGATAACTTTTCGACAGGTCGGCAACCCTCAATGTGGGCTATAAAAGGGGCGTCTCAAAACTAAATTTACGAGGGATAGAGCCATAAAGCAGCGTATGCGCGAGGTGGCTTGCTCAGATGGAGATTTTATCATTTTACATGACTGAACGCCGAGTGGAGGGCCCGTTTGGTCTTGGTATGTTAACCTTTGAGCTACACTTGTCTTAGACATGTAAGCCTTTTAATGTATTTTATTTTCTGGTGTGTACAATAAAGTGTTCTAACCTAATCTAAATTTGTCTATCCAGATAGATGCCTCGTTGGTCTAGCCGTTAAGGTTCTTAGCTACCAAAATAGAGGTCGTGGGTTCGATTCCGACTGGGGGCCGCCGTACATTTGTACAAATGGTCTCAGTCTGGGTGTATTTTCATGTTTGTGTCGTCCTTGCCTGGTTACCTTAGCACAGGGTATCCTAGTTTGGGACCAGGTCAAGTGATTGTATTGTATGGAAGTTATTATTATTATTATATATTTACACTCTACACCGTACATTGATATTTGGAATTGAAGCCAGTACGAGATCTAGAAGAGTTAAAATATGTTTTCATTACCAATACTATCTAAGATCTTGGATGAAGTGGACGCTTACGTTTAGTTTGCTCTTACATGGAGCATGCTGTCTCGCTCGCACAATTTAACATTTTAATAATATGAGTAAACTTTTTATATATTATTATCTGGTCTGAGGGTTTGATGTATAATTAAATTAGGGACATTTTAAATATATTTTTGGTTTCCTATACATAGTTTTGAATAAGAAAAGTTGTTTCCAAAATTATTAGTTTTGGCATCAAATTTTCTCAATCAAAAACAAAAACAGTCTAAGAAAAATGTGCCTTGAATGTCCGCAATTTAAATATCCATGAAACCCTCAGACCACATTCATCAAAAATATACTAATGTTTTTATATTTTTTTTTCTCACTTTATTACAATCACTAAAAATGTTAAATTGTGCGAGCGAGACAGAATGCCCCACGTAAGAACAGTCTTAAGTCGCAGGCTATTCCTCAGCGCCTAAAGACAAGAGTCGTCCTGCCAATTATGACCTATTGAGCTGAAACTGTGAAGGAAAACATCGTGAGGAAACCTGAGTGTCTGAGGTATTCGCATACCTCAGCGCTTAGCGCGAAATTAGACAATTCACCAAAGAATTAATAGTAGATTGTTAACCGAGGGCTGAAAGGCACCCATTCCTGACGAGATGTTTTGGCGCTCGAACGAAGTGAGAGCGCCAATAGTTCGAGGCAGAAATGGGTGCTATCACCCGAGTAAAACACTCTACTTTTCATTACGAATACGAGGAAAGTAAACACAAGCCAGTTAAATTAAAAAAAATATAAAACTTAAGGAAATCACGCCGAAACTGACGGATGGTCTAGCTCGCGGCGAGATAGCTCGCGCGCCAACTTGTGCTAGCCGTACATCAAATTCGCAAGATGGCGCGCGACCGCGAAAGACGGCCATTTTGAATTTGCGTATTTGGTGGTTTTATCTCTGTCTTAAACAATATTTTAATTAATTTCGCAAATCACATCTCGCCTTGAAAGTAACTAATAAATACATAAAGTACATTATATTAATTATGTCACCATTTAAATGTCAACAAAACTAATAAATGAAGAATTAATCGTTTTATGGCTGTATAGGTTACTACCATTGCGTTGTTCAATATAAACTACGATTCATATATATATTTTTTTAATACTTTTCTGCTTTAGAGCAGGCATGTACTACTTTCAGCACGGTGCCTGGATGAACAATGACCCCCTTTCAGAGTATGAGTAATGAAAAATAATTAAAATGTAGCAAGTTAAAGTAGCTATATAGTATAGGCTGATCACATCTCGGAAGAACCGGTAATCGATGGGGTACAAAGGTTCTCGAGTAAAGCAACATTTAATAAGATGCCGATCGGCTCGCTGGAGCGACAATCTGAAGCAGATTACTGGCAGCGGCTGGGTGACGATGGCGGATTAAGAAATAGGTGATTTGCCTTGGAGGAGGTATGTTCAGCAGTGGACGAGTATGGACTCAGATATATAGATAAAGAACACTTTATTGTCCATAAAAAATGAAAATTACATAGATATTTCTTAAGCTAAGAGTACAGATGGCGGCCTTATCACTGAAAGTGATATCGTCCAGACAACCTTTGGATGGACTGGACTGTATTGGAGAGGGAAGTAGATGTACAAACAAACAAAATGATAGTTTCAGAGGTATATGAATGAGTCGCAGATTCTGCGCGTTTAAAAAGATTGACCTTGACTTTTCAGATGGATATATAGAGGACCCCCACTGCACGGCACAGGCCTTCTCTCAGAGACAGAGAGTATGGGCTTAATTACCACGCGTGCCCACCGCGGATTGGCAACTTTAACCGCTGAGGTATGCGAACACCTCAGACTCTTAGGTTTCCTCACGATTCCTTCACCGTTAGCGAGTGGTATTACTACTATAACTTCACAAATATACATAAATTAGAAGAGATTCGAACCCACGACCTCCCGAATGAGAAGCCTGCGAAGCGTGCCTGCTACGTATTAGGAAAGCCTTATGTTTGACTGATTATGTTGTCCAAATTATGATAGACGAAGTCAAAAGGGTTTTATAGTTTTATTCCAAACCGCGACTGGCCTTTCAGGAAGACACGAATAAATTGCCGTAACCTGATGGCCGTTGGGGCGAAAAAGTTCTGACCTGGCGACCGCGGACCGGACGACGCGGCGTGGGCAGGCCCCCCACCAGATGGTCTGACGACCTGGTTACGGTGGCGGGGAGCCGCTGGATGCGGGCGGCACAACACCGGGATGCTTGGAAAACCATGAGGGAGGCCTATGTCCTGCAGTGGGCGTCAAATGGCTGATGATGATGAATAAATCGCAAGTACTGCATCTATCTACATAGGTATCTAATCAGCCCTTAAACAGAGCCCACTGCTGGGCATAGGCCTAATCTTTTTCACTCCAACCCATCCGGTCCTTTGCTAGTCTCGTCCAGTTTTCGGTTCTGCTTGTAGAATATAAATTAATGAGATCTAGACTTTCGTTGTGTTTAGTATCGAATTGAGGGGTCAAAATATGAGGTTCGGAAGAGTACAAGCTCTTTGACTGAACGCTTGATGCGATGTGAGGCAAGATTATGAAAATGAGCCGTGGAAAAATATGCTTCTCCGACGCGTTTCGATATGTAACATACGAGTACATTATATGCCTGGAATAATGTTTTTTAATGTTCGTGGGCCAATTTAGCAGTCTTCTTTATAAAAACTACGATTCCTCAAAGCGTTCCTAAGCGTCAGTTCAAATCTGAGTCTCTGGTAAAGAGAAGACGTTACCACAGATTAGTTAAATTGTCTCTGATAAGTGTTTTAGAGGAATAGTGTTTTACAAATAAGACCCTTAGTACGTATTTAAGTTACTTTGGCTTTGATTAGAGATTGACAATCTTCGTTTTTGTGTAGTGGTTGTAAAAGTTTGTAATAGACAATGAATATAATAATAATAATAATAACAATAACAATAACAACAACGTCCACACAACACAATCACTTGTCCCGGTCTCAAAATAGGACACCCTGTGTTAATAATAATAATAATAATAATAATCCATTTATTGAGACAACAAGGCCCGTTTGTGTTAATAGGTATAGGCTAGGGTTAGTACTTAATAATTAAACATGATTTTGTTATACACATCAAATTCCACAGCAGTGGGCTATCAGGACGTGACGCAAATACATTCAGGATTCTTAAGGTAACCAAGCAAGGACATTACAGTCACTCCTTTCAATTACTCATCTTTGCGCGCGGCTCTATGTGTGCGTGCGCTTGTAAGTATAGGTACCACAGAACAAATTTTTTTTTGTTCTGTGAATTATACAGCTTTAATTTGTGTGCCAGTCGCAGTCTGCAGTGGCCGCCGTTCCGTGTGGCGCCGGATTAAGAATAGCGTCACTCCATTTCCTTCCGCGGATGTCGTAGAAGGCGACTTAAAAAAAATCAATTACCAGTAGACGGGCAGCAGCGTCTTCTTGAAATTCCAACCGCATACTGCGATCGCCAACCCGCCTGCCGAGCGTGGCGATTATGGCAAAACCCCTCATGGTTATGAAAACCACGAAGGAGGCTTATGTCCTGCAGTGGGCGACAAATGGCTGATGATGATGATGATGTGGCCGCAACGCACACAAAGTCACTGTGTATATACGAACAGTCTATACAAATATGGAAATACACCCAGACTGAGGCCATAAGTATGTACAAATGTATGGCGACACCCACTGCGTCCAAAACACAGACTCTTGCTAAGTTCAGTAACAGAGGCCGATATGTAAATTAACCATATTTCAACTGCCTCGTTGGTCTAGCGGTTAAACGCTTGCCTACTAAACCAGATGTGGGTTCTATTCCCGCCGGAGGCCACCGTACTTGATCTGTGCAAACGGCCTCAGTCTGGGTGTATTTCCATGTTCGTGACGTCCTTGCCTGGTTACCATAGCACAGGGTATCCTAGTTTGGGGCCGGGAGAAGTGATTGTGTTGTGTGAAAGTTATGTTTATAAGAAGTCTAGTGTATAACATTTTTCAAAGTCAAAGTCAACAATTTTATTCGCTATAAAAACAAAATGTTTATTTAATGAACGTCAAAGCTGTTAGTTTCACAATTAATAGTTTATGCGGAGTAACCGTGCCAGCGCTCTCCCAACTGAGCTAATGGGTAAGTGCAGGCATCAGTGAAATTTCGAGCCTACTCCGCATAAACGGTACAAGTCCCGGCGTGGGTGGTATTTTTAGCCACTAAATAGGTTTTTTAAAATTGTCCTCAGCACGGGTTAGTGCAACAAAAATAATATAATCATGTAGGTACAGCGATATCATTCCGATGTAAAAACCTAACTGCAAAGTGGGTTATTCGGGGCTGCAAGTGATGTAAATTGCTTCGGCCAGATGTCGCTACCTATAGAGAAGTTTGTAAAGAGGCTCGAAATTTCACTGATGCCTGCACTTACCCAATAGCTCAGTTGGGAGAGCGCTGGCACAGTTAGCCAGAGGTCGCGGGTTCAAGTCCCGGCATGGGTGGAATTTTTAGCCTCCAAATAGGTTTTTTAAAATATTTTCTTATCTTTGTGTATGCGTGTAAAGGGGCCAGGATGAAGGAGAGAGTGTTTGTGTGTGTGTGTGTCTGAGTGTGTGTGTGTGCGCGCGTGCGTGCGTTCGTGCATGCGTGCGTGCGTGCGTGCGTGCATGCCTGCGAGCGTGCGTGCGTGCGTGCGTGGGTGGGTGCGTGCGAGCGTATGTGCGTGCGTGCGTGTGTGTTTGTGTTAGGGGAGTAAACACTCCTCTCCGTAATACAATCGTATTACGTATGTCATTCAATAGCTGATAAATCTTTAACATCGGCCTTACTGGGGTTATCGATCGATGACTTATGAAATACCTTTTGAGTCTAGTCTAGGAAATTTGAGAAGCTATTAACATTAGAATATCAAGTTTCAACCTTAATGTTTAACTAGTCCACACTTACTTTGTTAGGCACACATTAGCATAGCCAACTAAGTAATACGTTTTAGCCAACGCACAAAGTGCGCTATTCTATTGAGGTAAGTGACAATGTTAAATGGAGAAGTTGCACTAAAATATGTTTTAAAACGAAATATAATATGTTTTATAGTACATATGGTGCTACATTACCGCACTAGTGCGATAATGAGCACTTTACGTGCCTATGTCGAAACTTCAAAGGGCCATATGTACTATAAAACGTTGTACGATACACGTGCGAATAGGTAATTCGTAACTCGTGTCGATATAAAACACTCCCTTCGGTCGTGTTTTAATTTATCGCCACTCGTTGCGAATTTCCTACTTTTCGCACTAGTATCGTAATGTACTATTATGTTATTAGAGTAACATTATTTTTCGCATATTTTGTGACCCCGAAAACCCACAGAAAAATCTTTTTATTGTCTTATCTTTAAATTTTTCCTACGTTTTTATATGATTTCTACGGTATAAAAGTAAAGTTACTCCAATCTAAGTTAGACGCGTGTTCCCCATTTAATATTCTGAAGATCTGTCTACCCATCACCGACACGTGAGTTAAGGTAATGAAGTTTACGCTTTCACTTCATTAATATTCATTCATTAGTCGGTGCACGCACGCACGGCTACCCCTGCGCCATGCAGGCGTAAGTTTATATAAATTTAGATACAGGCGCGAGCTTATTTACATTTAATGTATGTAGTCTCGCTAAAACTCGAGAACGGCGAACGGCTAGACCGATTTATCTTTTTCAGGGTTCCGTATGCGAAGGGTGCCAAACGTGACCCTATTACTAAGACTTCACTGCCCTATGTCTGTTTGTCCGTCTGTCCGTCCGTCCGTCCGTCCGCCTTTTTTTCTTCGAAAAGATGATTTATCTAAAACGCTTCTCAGAGGCTCTTTAAATAACCTGTGGATACGACTTTCCCTTTACCACAGACTATTGAAAATGAATCTGAGGAGTGTTATAAGGAATCATGTTTTTATAAATAAGACTGTTAGTTACTACGATGACTACGATTACTAAATATGTAATGTTTTACACGTATCATAGATGTACTATTATTATTGGAGTAATTTTGGAAAAACCCTTTGCAATTAAAATTCAGGAAATGTTTTTCAAAGTAACACAGAAACTGTGACTTATTGAACGTTACAAGTAAAACTACATGTCCGTTTTAAAATCTAGATCATTTGAAAAAAACTCGAAACTTAGTCTTTTCAAATATGTTCCTCAATTGACAGAGTTTACATATTTTAATCTTCTAAAACCTAGTACCTACTAATGCATTGAACTGGCTTTAATTGACATCTTTGTCATCTAAATAATCATTAATGCTATAGTAGCCCTTCTGGCACAAAGTGCGCGTTACACATTTTTTGAACCGCGCTGCCAGCAAGCTTATTATATATTCAGTGATCTTTTTGTAGAAGCGTATACGATGCCCTATAAAGAATGTATTAACCTTTGCAAACCTAAATCCAGGGGAACGAAAGTTTATGTTTATTTCTAGTATTTACATTGTGTTGGCTACCTACAGTTTTAAAATTACCGATATTTTTTCTAACGTACATAATATTTTCATAGATAAAACGCTATGACATCGATTACTGAGCTGACTACTGTTACTGACATACCCTATAAGTCTTCAGTTTTTTAATAATAAGCTTTTTAAACGTTTTAATCACGTTATAGGCTTCAATGTAGTCGAACCAAAAATTGTGATTGCAGGGGGGGTATAGTCTTTAAAAATACGTTATAAGTTAGGAATATTCTTAATTGCACAAAGAAAAACAAATATACTCAGATGAAAAAAAAAGGTACGAGGGTAGCTGTATTTCTAATAGCAATTTCTTCCAGACAATCTTGTGACGAAAAGGTTGCCAAAGGAGAAATAGAGAAGGTCAGTTGGTGCGAATACGAATAACACATTATCTGGAGGTACTTAGTTAGCCTGTTTGTCTAGAAATTACAGTCTCACCTCACACTAAAATCTCACTGAAATGGCTTGCACTAAATTTAAAAACACTAACTAGGTTAGGTGAATGCTTCACAAAGTTTACATTTTAACTCCGGATAGTGCTAGCTTACCGTTAGGTTTATACCTCTGGCTATCAGATATAGAGCGTTCTTACGTGATTCGGGACCCGATTCAATCCTAATGTCTTTTCCAATGCCCTAAAAATATAGCATTTGTTCTATGGGTGACAGCGCTGGTAGCCTAGTGGGTAGAACATTGGACTCGGAAGCGGGAGACCCAGGTTCGATTCCCAGTGCGTGCACGTACCTATAACTTTATTTTCTAAGTTATGTACATTTATGAAGTTATAGTAGCAATACAACACGCTAACTGTGAAGAAAAAAATCGTGAGGAAACCTGAGTGTCTGAGCTATTCATATACCTCAGCGCTCGTGGGCACGCGTGGGGATTAAGCCCATACTCTCTCCTTGAGAGAAGCCCTGTGCCCTTCTGTGGTACGTATATAGGCTGCTTATGCTATGGATGACATTTGAAAGACAATAATATTTCATTCTTTTAACATTTGATCTGGGCGTAGACATATTTTATATTTTTTAAATACTATCAAAGTCAGGAAATTGATAATTGGGTTCAATATAGTCTTGAATTACATACGTACATATATAAACTCACACCTGTATCCCGGAGAGGTAGACAGAAATCAGGGACTGCCCTGATCTCTATTGCTGCAACATTCATTACTCGATGCATGCACGCACGCCGGTTTCGGGTACTTTTTATCTTGTATTAATAAGATACATAAATGACCTAGGACAAGCAAACAATTTGATAAACACTGTTGCTTCCCATGTTTTAACGATTTCCATCAACGGTTAGTTTACATGTAGACCGAAGCTGAATGCAATTAAATATACATAGTTGTATATTTACATATACTTTACACAACTGTCCACCTCCCGTAGAGTCAATAATCCCGTCAACGAGTGGCCAAAGGGGTCCCTTAAGTCTGTTGATCCACGACGGAGCGTTTGGAAGTGCTAGAATGAAAACAAATAGGATCAAATAGGGGATTTATTAGCAAAGGGCAAGATAAAAAGTACCCGAAACCGGCGTGCGTGCATGCAACGACTAATGAATGTTGAGGAAGCGAAAGTGATCTGTCAGGATCGTGGCAAGTGGCAGTCCCTGGTGTCTGCCTACCCCTCTTGGATACAGGCGTGAGTTTATGTGAGTTTATGTATGTAGAATGAAAACTAATTGAGTAGAAAATAGAAATGAACTATCCTCTGTGTGCGTTTCAGCTATTCGTCACTTGAGACGGTCCTTCTTGGTGTGCAATATGACACAACTGACCATGACACACCTAATAGGCACAGACATTCTACACGGTCTGAGAGAGTGATTTGAAACATAGGTAGCTATCGTACGCATGAGAATCGAAGCCTCAAGATACGGTTTAACGGCTTCCACGCCTCCGTAGTAGCAGCTTCAATGTAGAATTTACGGAGCAGGTTAAGTGGGCGGGGTGCTTCAATAGTTCTGATACGTTTTGGAACATTTCGTACCTTTGTTGCAGTATGGTAAGATAAATAGCAACAAAGTGTTTTGTATTCACGTAATATCACAGTAATGCGATGCTTAAAATATAATTCTTGATTGTACACCAGATGTAATATAATCTATGCATATAATTAATCGCATCGAATCAAATTGAATCGAGATCAAATCAGAAATTCGATGCGTAGACGAACGAAAGTCGTCGACATAGCCTAGCGGATTAGTAAGTTGAAGTGCCAGTTTCTTGAAGAGACCGTGGGAGACCACATATCGGCAAGCGCAGCGTAGGACGACCAGCCACAAGATGGACAGATGACCTCATCCAAGTGGCAGGAAGACGCTGGATGCAAGCCGCTTCCAGCCTGTCTTTTTGGAAATCCATGGCGGAGGCCTATGTCCAGCTGTGGACTTCTTGTGGCTGAATGATCATGATGATGATATAATTAATATAATAATATCTGGTGTACAGTCAAGAGTTCTAAATTTAATCTAATGCCAGCAAGCCTCAAAAGCTTCTCATCAGGACGTGATTGCGTAAGTAAATTCGAAGCAGCGCAATTTAAACTCAGATTCCGTCACCCGTTCCAGTCCATTGAATTTATTGTATTTTTATTTTTGATTTTATTTTTTATGTTATTATAATATTGCTCCACCCTCTATCTATTGTTGATAGGTTCCCAAGATCCTTAAGAAAAAGCATATCCCCTTGCGAACATCTCAGATGACCGCGACAGTCAAGATGTCACACAAGCTAGGTCTGAAAAATTATTTGCTTGCGCGATGCAGGAATTGGTGGCGCACCAAAACAATTGCGCTCGCTTTCTGTCTAAGCCAGGAGGGGAGAGAGAGAGACTCACCGGTACGAGGAACCTCCTCAACTCGGCCAGCGCGTACGCGATGCGCGCATGCGCCTCGGCGGGCGTGGCGAAGGCGCTGATCTCTACGTGTAGCTCGTCCGAAAGGTGCGCGAACTTCGGATCGCCCGAGACTCTGAGCTCCTCCTCCTGTGGAAAAAAAGAGACAGCTGTACAAGACTCATGGCCATCGTTCCGTGTGTCTTCATCAGTTAGCCCCCAACCGACAAGGAATAATGAGTTGGCTTAGAGGAGGCTTCTGGCGTCCCTCTTTCTGACATTATTAATGATTGTAAAATAATGGGTAGAATTTTGATAAAAATGACTACAAAAAAATACGTACAGCTTTCAGGTTTTGGTGGCGATAATTTATTTCAATTCCACAATTGGATAAAGAAATCACCACAGTGCTGTTTGAGCGAAGAGAGTGAGTAACATTAGAAAAGCATGAGTGCCTTCAGACAGAAGTGACATCGAAAAGGCGTGGTTAGGTTATTCGACTCTCTACTACGGAGCTAGGACAGTTCTATTCATCGTTTCAGTCTAGTCTTCAGTAATACCTTGCTATGTACGACATTCACGTAAAATACGAGTAAACCATTTGAAATGCCTCATCACTACATTAACATAAAACCTTGGTTGCAACTTCTAAAAAGTGGAGTATTTCTTTGCCAGCGAAGTCTTGTGTCCGAAACATTTTTAGACACAAAACTCTATTAAGAAAAAAATCCTTCATGATAACGAATGAAAATCAATGTTTTTTGATTACTTCATGATTAGACAGTTCACACAATGTTAAGTTGTCACTTTTGTAACGTTGCTGACGGTATAAGACCTTCCAGGTTTGGGACCGGCAACTTGTCATAGATTATGGGTGGATAAATATAAATGGAAGAACCTATGGTTATGCTACCTGTCCAAATCCTTTTCACTACGATCTTGACAGCTGCCTTCGGGTCGAGTTTGTAGTGGATAACTCTCCCCTTAAGGGATCATATTATATTATGTTTTGAGAAATGATGATCAGAGTGGAGATTTCTCGCTGCCTTTTCTCCGCTACAAACTCAACACGAAGGCAGCTGTAATGCATTGTACATTGAAAAATTATGAATTTAATGGAGTATAAGTATTTGGTATAATATTGGTATAGTATATTACTGCAGCGGCCAGCAAAAGAGGTATTGATGGACGAACACATACGTGAGTCCATCAATGCTTAGTTGTAGCCAAGGCTTGTATAGTACCTACTTTTCTCAAATAATGCGCGGAAATTAAAACTAAGTGGTGCCTAGGCAGAACTTTTTATTTGAAAATACAATTACTTTTAAAAATCAATGACGAACAACAAACAACAATAATTTTTCACGCGTGAGTGTTCATTTGTTTGTTTTTTTTTTCAATAAACAGCTGTCTATGTGCAAGCCAGTTCAAAATTTGAATATAACTTTTGATAAGTTACCTCCTTGGTTGCTATTTTTCGGAGTAAAATGTCATTCCATTTTTAAATTACACGACAGTGATATGAGTTTACTATGTAATTTATTTGGCCGCTGAGACACGACAGATAGGTATATATTGTCACACAACTTTTGCCGGCCGCTACTCGCATGTATTTAGCCTGTACAGCAACTTGATCAAAGGTTGTCAAAATAACGCTTGAATACAGTATTTGACACGATCAACAATAAATTATTTCATATGCTCGATTAAAACAAAAATTACAAAATATCTCGGAAAATGTAGGTATTTCTTTTAGTCATTTACTAGTGATTACAATTTTTAAATAGATTAAACATAAAAAGAGTGCTCTGAAATGTGGCGTCATAAGCAAGTATTTTCATTCAAAATTCCGTTTTAAAAGTAACTCATTTGATATTTTGTCAAATACCCAATGAGCCGTTTTCAGCACAAATTCACAAAGCACTTCATAGATGGCGCTTATAGGCCTGCACATACAAGAACAGGGATACGTCTGTCAAATTTTGCTTAGCGCAGATTAATTTTGACAGCCGTATTCCGGTTCTTCTATGGCCACGCCTGTAAGCGCCATCTATGAATTGCTTTGTGAATTTGTACTGAAAACGGCTCATTACCTTGCAGTGCCTAGTGTGGGGACACTGTTACTTTATGAAGTTATACTCTGTGCCCATAGATATCTGAGATGTCTATGTCTGTGCCATTCTACCTACCTGTAAACATTTTTTGATAAACTGCTTTTAGTATTCGAAATAAATAAACACAACACAAATTTCCAAGCATGTTTGAGAAAATAATAATTTGGTATGACAAATAACTTGAACAAATGACTTTGGCTTCGCATGAGTGTATTTTGGGGCTCATTGGCGGGGGACACGGGATGTGACTGGAACTCTGCAGACTTTAGTTTTTCAGTAGCCTCAATGGTGTTCCACTGCCGGGCAAAGGTGTGTTCGTAGCCACCTTCTGCCAACCCGTTAGAAAGGTAGCGAGGTCGTCCCGCCATCTCCGTTTGGGTCGTCCGCATCGCATACACAGTCGCATTGAGCCCACTCAGTGGCAAAGTTGGCCTACCTGTCTGGGCCCATACGGTTCACGTGACCCACTCAATTCCACTTCAGCTTAGCGGTCACTGCCCCAACATCGAGAACCTTGGTTCCGGAGCGCAGTGTTGCGTTTCGGGTCTTATCAAGCCTCTTTACACCCAGTATACTGCGCTCCATTGCCCGCTGACAAACCTTGAGTGTGGACTTCTGATGTTCAATCAAAGACCAGGTCTGAGCACCGTAAGTTAGGATAGGTAGGATGCACATGTCGACGATTTTTCGATTTAGGGCAAGTTAATGAAAAAAAAAATTGCTCTTACGTGCCCATCGCAAACTCGTTCCAACTGCTTGAATTTATGTTTTAGGTTTCTGTCGGGCATTATAATGACCAATTTTACTAAGACATACGTGGTAAAAGGCCACGAACCTTTATGCAAATTATGGTCCCCTGCCTAATTTCAAGTTAGAAGCTTATAACCACCACTAATACGGATATGATTTAGTAACCGTCTGAATAGACTCAGTTCTAGTTACTTTACGACGCTTTGCAACTAGCTCTAGTTCCTAATAAGTTTCTAAGGGAGTCCGCAGCTGTAATAAAGCTACCAAGAAGCAACATCTGCCAACGGCCTAAAAGTTTCCGCCATGTTGTACAACTTGACCGTAAGCCGGGGAATACCAAATTCTTTGGCGAGAGAAGGCACGGTAGTCTCTTCCGAGACGAAGAAAATACTTCTTCTTCTTTTTGTGCCGTTTCCTATCGGAGGTTGGCAACTAACCTAATAAAAGAAAAAAAAGAACTAAAACGGTTTTATTTATAGTAACATGATTCTTCTTCTATCTTGCCTTCTTCTTCCGACATTTTTATGAAAGATGTGATTAAAACAGTAATTTGTTGTTAATTTTAAGGACAAACCTAAGCTTAGAAAACAGTAATTTTAATTTTTTACGCCCATTCAGTACGAAAATCAATTTTATGTTAATCAAAAATCGCGATATTATACGTACCTATTTTTGTAAAATTTCGAAATTGACGGAATTAATTGCCTCTCGCCAAGCCATAACGAACACCGAGTTGACAAGAGACACCACAGTTATCCGCACACGCACCAAAAAGATACAACAATGTTTGTGTCGCGTATTCGTCGAAACGTCGAAGGTTAGGTGTCTAGGGTTAAATAATCTCTGGATAAGTTTTTCCCGTTACTACAAAACGCCTCTGAGGAGTGATTGAAAGACCGTAACGGTGTTATAAAAATACAATTCCTCTTAAAGATGTCACGTCTTTATCTTTACCAAAGACAAATTTAAACTGCAACAGCAACTGAAGCGTGTTTTGTCGGTAACAGTTTGAAATTTTTTTTACTATTTTTTCGCCAAAACCTACATCGTTTTGCCGAAAAAATGACACAAACATCTTGAAATTGACACGCAAACTCTCTGAATACAGTACTGTGTTTTTGGACCAAAGCTAAATCAAATCCTGCGGCCGACTTTGCTAGTTTTTGCACACTACTACAGAGCTTGTTAGGGCCTCGGGCTGTGGTCAGTTCCTCAAATCTTCTGGCATTAGTCTGGTGTTTTTAACCGACATCAACAAAGAGAGGAGGTTCTCAGTTTGTTTTGTTATAAAACAAAAAAAAATGTTAATCGCTTACCACGTTATCTAATTTCATTGGTTCTTTTTTGTTGGAAAAGGGGTACTTCAGATGTGGTCCCATATAAATTTGGTCAAGATCTTTTGAAAATCATCAAACCCTCCAATTTATGCAGGCATCTTCACGGCATTGTGGACACCATACCGCGATAAAAAATACCGTCAGCGCCACCTAGTGTTAAAATAAGCGATTTACATTTTTTGTTTCTGTTTACTGCGTACTTTGAAGGCGTTTAAAAATATCTGATTTTATTCTTTTTGTTGCACTAACCCGTACTGAGGACGGGCATAGGTTTTGAAAAATATCTGTTATTTTTTTTTGGGTTTTGGTCTTTATCGACGCGTAAAGTTTAATTACCTATGGTATGGTTCACGCGCTTCCAGATTTTGATAAGTCTACGAGTATATCGTCCGAAAAGTCATCAAGTGCGTGCCTCAAGTGGCAAAATCCATACAAGCTTAGTTTGGTTTCAGTTTACGAATGTGATCGGTATGAAACCTTACCAATACGTTTATAGGACTGTAGCATAAGCAGCCTAGATACTTGTACGTCCCACTGTAGGGCACAGGCCTTCTCTCAGGGAGAGAGTATGGGCTTAATCACGCGTGCCCATCGCGGATTGGTGATTTCAAGCGCTGAGGTATATGAATAGCTCAGACACTCAGGTTTCGTCACGATGTTTTCCTTCACAGTTAGCGAGTGGTATTGCTACTATAACTTCACAAATGTACATAACTTAGAAAACAAAGTCATAGGTACATTCTCGCACTGGGAATCGAACCTGGGTCTCCCGCTTACGAGTCCAATGTTCTACCCACTAGGCTGCCACCACTACATAGGACTGTAGCGGCGCGTGTAATCGCTACGCTATCGTTAAATTTTCAGTAAGAATTCAGGAATTTGGGTATTATTGAATTAAGCAATGTGCGTATCATTCAAAGATTCTATCCGTAAAAAAACAAATAACATGTGTCAAGGAAACGGAGTGAGGAGCACATCGAGATTTGCCTAACCAATCACGTCGATTATCATGACATCGCGGCTTCCCTTGATTGCCTATCGATCACGTCACAGCGCTCCGATGTTTATTGGCTGATAGAGGTATCATAGACAGCGCAATAAGATCTAGTGGTGTGACATGGGTCCCGAACAAGGACACAAATCAAATCTTTAAACGAGCTGGACTGTTTACCACTTAGCATGGCCTCTCGAATGAGACAAAATATTTTTTTGTCAACTAGCATTTTGCCGATGATGGATTTTGCCGAGATTGATTATTTTTTGGAAAAATTTTGCTTCAAAAAGTCTAGATTTTTCTCGAAATTCATACTTGCTTACGTTCAATTAAATTACCTTGACTCATTACTCTTTGTGTACAATAAAGAATATTCTATCTATCTATCTACCTCGTTAACAATATTTACAATTACCTTTTGCCGATCCTTCATGGAGCCCCGACCGAGCACGGCCATCTTGCACATGGTATCCTCTTGCAGTCTCTTCAACGAGTTGCCTTTTGGTCCCAGCAGCTTGCCCACGAAGTTGAACTGGGAACAAAGTGGGCTAGTTAGTTCTGCATGGGTATCATCATCATCATCAGCCATTTGACGCCCACTGCAGAACATAGGCCTCCTTCGTGGTTTTCATAACCATGAGGGGTTTTGCCATAATCGCCACGCTTGGCAGGTGGGTTGGCAATCGCAGTATGCGGTTGCATGGGTATAACTTTGACTATGTGTTAAAAGTCGCGAGTCATCTATTGTCTATTATTACTATTGTATTGTCATCAGTTCATTTATTGTCCAATTGTGACGTAATTACATTCTTTTTGTTGCACTAATCCGTGCTGAGGACAATTTTAAAAACCTATTTAGTAGCTAAAAATTTCACCCATGCCGAGACTTGAATCCGCAACCTCTGGCTAACAGTGCCAGCGCTCAGCCAACTGAGCCAATGGGCAAGTGCAGGCATTGGCGAAACTTCGAACCTCATTACAAATTTCTCTGTATTACGTACGCGACATATGGGTGAAGTAATTTACATCACTTGCAGCCCCGAGCACCCACTTTGCAGTTAGGTTTTACGTCGGAATGATATCGATGTACCTACATGTTTATATTCTTTTTGTTGCACTAATCCTTGCTAAGAAAATCGTCCCTTTGCGCCCGTTGGTTAATGCGCGTGACCTTCAATAGCTACTGCATTAAGTTAACCTACCCTATGACGCGGACCGTCTTCGCTTATTGTTACGCTTATCTCTAGCCGCGCGGATTGACCAATGAGATGCGAGTCTTTGTTTCCCTAGGAGTTCGACTTGTGGAACGGAGTATACCTTTACTGGGCCTGGATTCTATTCATGTACTGTAGTACAATGACACTTGCATGAACGCATCAATTTTATTTCATTGCCGCTTCGAGTCTACAGGCTCCCGTGAACTGGAGACACGGCTCCTGCTCTTCTATCACGTAAATGTCCACTCTATTGGGTTAACCATTATGACGAGTCCAAAGTGTCAAAATATGTAATGTATTTGACAGTTAAATCGGATAACTCCATACAGTGAAGGACTGACGCCTATAATTCGGATCAGAGCCTTTATTAGGCAACAAGCCGGACGTGCGGACGTTCAATCTGAAATAATTCTTAATGCTTACGAAATTAGAGACTATAATACAAGGGCAATAAAGCCCGTTTCCATGGTCTTCGGCAGATGCATTTGGCTTAAATTTTGTCCTAGTATTGTAGTATCTAACTTCGTAAGTGTTTAAGGATTATTTTAGATAGAAATAGTGCCCACGCACATTGCCGACCCGTTGTAATGGAATAGTCTTTAAGGCTGTTCTTACGTGGAGCAAGCTGTCTCACTCGCACAATTTAGCATTTTTAATCTATATATACTATATATATATACTAATCATCCACCAATCACCACCATCCACCACAATAATCCACCAATCCGGACTTGGCCCCCGTGGTGGAGTATGGCCTATACCTTCCTCAGGGAAGAGACCCGTGCCCCTCGGTGGGGACATAATGGGTTGATGATGATGATGATATATACTAATAATAAATCTGTAAGGGTCAGTCATGGAGTAAGTTAGTTTGTTTTCAGAGATATTGTGTTTATAGGCTCAATATATGATACTGAAACTAATTTCACGATTTTTAGAATTTTTTTCTGTATGTGTGTATGTATGTATGTTCCTCCATAACTCTTAAACCAATTATCCGAATTTGATGAAATTTGGTATAAAAACATATAGACACATATCTGGGACACAGGATAGGCTATTTAAATTCTAGCTCCAGTTATGATAAGACGTGGCCCCCATACAAATGCTTCGTAAAAACCGAAATGTACGCGAACGGAGTCGCGGGCACAGCTAGTTATTATAATAAAATGTAAAATGTTGTTGCACAATTAAATTACGGAAATTGCAAATATATTTTTGTTTTTCTACACGTAGTTTTTAATAAAGAGAATTTGTTTCCAAAATTACTAACTCTGGAATCAGATTTTCTCAATCCCTAGTTACGGGATAGGGAAAATATGTCTTAAATGTCCGCCATTTTATCACCTGAGTATAGTATACTTTTATCAATGAGTATACTTTGATAAATGTGGTCTGAGGGTTTGATAGATAACCCTCAGACTACCTTTTTTAAAGTATACTCATTTCATTATAATCACTAACATCTTGACTGGCGTGTGCGCCATCTACACCAACTTTTTGTCAAAACTTTTGCGAAAGGAAAAGAAGAAAAACAGCGGTACCGGAATTTACGATATTATTTTGCCACTGATATTTTACACACAGAATGAGTTGAAGCGAAACCCGCATAAATCAATAGTTATCTGAAATCATATATCGTATCAGGAGGGTATCTCCAATAAAAGTCACTAGACACATATTTGTTACAAGTGAATGGCCAGCCATCCCCTATTCTGGATGTCAAAACACTCTGTACATGCGACAGAGTGTATACCTTATCTACTTGTTGTTGGGTTCTGCCTTGTTTGTAATTTTTTTCTTTTTATTTTACGTCATTTTATCTCTATGTGGCGATAAATAATGTATTATTCGGCATGTGAAAATGCACAGCATCTGTTGTGAGAGTGCGTCATTTCCGGTTCAGCAAGCCGCTTACAAACAATAGGTAACTCAAGCTACTTACTTCCGGTTCCGCCACCTGGCGTTGAGGTCGCTCAACGCTGCCTCATCATAGCCAAAGAGTATGTAATCACTACGTTATAAGAGTCGGCACTTGCTAACAACACGTTTTCAAAATTATGAACGTAGTTTGTACCAACCTAACAAAAAATAGTATAATACCAACATGAGAATGAAATTGCAAAACATTAGTGATTGACTACGTATCACATATCGATATCGATAAAAAAAATCGAGACGTCTCTCCTCTTACCTCATTTTCATGCTTTGGAAATTAAAGTTGGCGATAAATCCCAACACAGTAGGTCAACTCAATTATTTCGAGTATGACATGGTGTGAATGGATTATCGCTTACTTTCATAATGAAAAAGGCATTTTTTTAAATCAAATCATTTATTTAGCATCAAGTGTAGAAAACTTAATGTCACCAATGCGTCACGTCGCTATCAAAACTTTGCACTTTGGTCGAATTTCAGATCTTTGGAGTCTGCAACAAACAAAACAATAAGTCAAAAAATATATTATCTATACCATATTTATTTGAGGCTGAGACAAAATGAAACTTTTTAATACTTTTAAAATGATACTGTCTGATAATGTTGTATACGTAATTTTTTATAAAGTATTAAATCTAATTCAATCTAATTTACTAATTTCTTAGTGTAAAAACCGATATAACATTTTTCGACAATGAAAATAGTCTAGAGTACTGAAAAGTTGTTTACACTTTGTCTCAGCCCCAAATAATTTCTTCTGCCTTTATGAAATCAAAATTATATATTTGACATTGTCTTCGAATAAAATTTTTTACAATTAAGGCAATCATTCTCTCCGTCATATAACGGTGGCTATTACAGCTCCACCATGCAAATCTTCATTGCCTGTCGCTTTAACCCATAAGCGGCATCTAGAATACAAAACAAAGCGGTACAATGTATTTTTAAAAATATAAAACAAACCTGAATGCTTTGAGCAAAATAAAACAAAATAAATAATTTCTGTTCTGGCTGTGTGGTGTTCGACGTTTAAAATTAAGTAGTTGTGATCAATTTTAGACAGCATGTAGAAATATCTGGCAGAAATCAATCGTCCAAAATATCGATAAAAAAAATGTACCTACCACATGGGTACCGCACTACAACCGGCGTTAATTTAAATTTGTCAAAATCGTAAATTGTTCTAAATAATTCAGTTGTTTTATCCAAGCGCATTAAATACATATCAAAATTTGCGTACATTTATTATGATAAACTTGCTAATTTTACCTGTTTGGCTCCAGTGGATATCTGGCTAAGAATATGCCAGACGTACATTAATTTCTGACTCTTCTAATGCCACAAATTTCACATTTCCTCAATGCTTTTCCTCCCATATTTCTTGTTTAATCACTTTTCACGCACTACACCTATTGCTAAAGTTAAATAAAATAAAATAATGCCACACAAAAACAACAAGCGAACAAAATTACCGGCCATTTGCAAAATACGTAATACCAACATTACCAACATAAGATTTCCCATATAACACGACTTAATTTTAAATCATGATACATCTACGTGATTCACTGCGGAGTTAATGCCTTTTGTTTTAGCAGGATTATATTTTTTGTTTCATTGTTGGCACAAAGTACGTTCATAATATTTTTTGTATGGAGTGACGAGGGCCTGATCATAGCGTCATTGACTTTCGAACTAGCGACATCTCAAGCTAGTAACTCTGTCAGTTTTATTTTCAATTATAATAATAGTAGCGGTAGAACGCACGCTTCTCATTCGGTGGGTCGTGGATTTGTTTGAAAATGTATGTATGTGTTAGTGATCATCATAAGCAGCCTATATACGTCCCACTGTAGGGCACAGGCCTTCTCTCAGAGAGAGAGAGAGAGTATGGGCTTAATCACCGCGCGTGCCCACCGCGGATTGGCGATTTCAAGCGCTGAGGTATGTAAATAGCTCAGACACTCAGGTTTCCTCACGATGTTTTGCTATTATAACTTCACAAATGTACATAAATTAGAAAAAAAAGTCATAGGTACATGCCCGCACTGTAGATCGAACCTGGGTCTCTCGCTTCCGAGTCCGATATTCTACCCACTAGGCTACCACCGCTGTGGTAAATAAATTCATATATTCATTGTTTATTAATATAAAAAGAATATTTTTTAATAAGCCTTTTTAATTTCATCCCATTCTGTGATAATTAATCACTGATATTTTTTTATTATCCAAAACCCAGTATAGCTTACATAAAACCATATTTAGTTGTAATTTAGACTCATGTTTGCGATTTTGTTTGAAAATCATAAAAATAAATGCCGACAGACCTAAATAAGACATTGAAAGGTAATATATATATTCAGATTTTAAATACTAACCATAATAAGATGACATCAGCAGCAAATCCACTAAATTACTTTACAAAACATTTCGAAGATATCCTAGGGTGGTCCTAGGCGTACTCACGTTGACCAAATAGCGGATATTAGCGAAGGTCGAGATAAAACGTACCCAAAACCGGCATGCACGCATGCAGCGACTAATGAATATTGATAAAGCGAAATTAGTTTGTCAGGATATTGGCAAGCAACAAACCCTAGTCTCTGCCTACCCGTCCGAGGTACAAGCTTGCGTTTATGTGTAAGAAAATAACAAATATGTAAGAAAATAACAAAGATTTATCAGCGTGAATAGTTTAAAATACCAGCGCGTGAAAGATGTTGCTTAGGTTGTAGTGACTCTACCAGCGCGTGGAAGACGTTGCCTAGGCTGTAGCGACTCTACTTGCGCGTGGAAGACGTTGCCTAGGCTGTAGTAACTCTACCTGCGCGTGAAAGACGATGCCCAGAATGTAGTAATTCTTCCTGCGCATGCAAGACCTTGCTTATATTGTAGTGCCTCTACTGCGCGTGGAAGACGTTGTCTAGGTGGTAGTGACGCTACGTACGCGTGGAAGACTTTTCTCAGGTTGCAGTGACTACATGCGCGTGGAAGAATTTGCTTAGGTTGTAGTGAATCTAACTGTGTGGGGAACAATTTGCTCAGGTTGTAGTGACGCTACCTGCGCGTGGAAGACTTTGCTCAGGTCATAGTGATACTACCTGCGCATGAAGGACGTTGCCCATGTTGTAGTGACTTTACATGTATACATGCGCGTAGAAGATGTAGCCCAGGTGGTAGTGACTCTACTTTCACGTAGATGACTTTGTCCAGGTTTTAATGACTCTAAAATGATAGCTTAGTTTATCTATAGCACAGATTTTTTTTCTTAAGTTTCCCGTATGACAATAATAATATGACGAAAGAGAAGTGTTACTTCTAGTGCTAGGATCTCAATCCTACATCTTTACCTACAGTGACACGTCTTTGCTCGATACTCACACTTATGGAGCGGGAAATAAGAGCTACCGACTCTCGCTGACCAAGCCAGTAGAGCAAATACGTGAGTTTGAAGGCTAATTGGTCTCCAGCATGGAGACAGTTGAAACCCACTGCCCCTTTATACTCGACGTCACATGGCGTCTCAATAAATTTTCATTGTCTGAGAGAAAACATGTGCAGTGAGACGAAGGAAGGAACCGTAGTTATTTGAGATAGAAGCTAGGTAGCTAGGTAGTAGGGACCCGTTAAAGGATTTCTGTAAAGAAACTAACATGTTAACAGTTGCAAGTCAATAAATTTATGAAAATATAATGTATGTTAGGAAAAACGTCAGCGATTTCGAAAATATTAGTAGCCATCATAATACTGATACTAGGAATAAACATAAATTGTCATATCCACGTTTTAGACTTGCAAAAGTTAATATATCCTTTATGGCGTAATGTAAACGGTTCTACAATAAAATTCCTCTAGATATATTAGACTTACCACCGATGCGGTTTTAAATAATGTGTTAAGCATACTCTATGCAAAAAAGCTTATTATAAAAGTAAGGATTATTTGAAAGACAAAGATATCTAGTGTTCAAATAATGTTATGGACGATTGAATCTAGTGTAGTGTAACTTTAAGTTGAAAACTCTTTTAATTAAGCAAAGCTGTCTTGAAAACAATAAATGTATAGTTCCTTTGTTAGCTTCTTCTCCGCATAATCTATTAATTGTGAAACAACAGCTTTGACGTTCATTAAGTAAACATTTTGTTTTTATAGTGAATAAAATTTTTGACTTTAACTTTAGAACCGAAATAGTACAGAATGATAATAATACTAATTATGCGCACCAAATCCCTGATCGATTCCAATCGTCTAACTGTCAAATTTCATACAAATTTGACAGTTACACGATTAGAATCGTTCAGGATTTGATGCGCGTAGTACAGGGCTGAACTTTGCAGTTAAAATTTGCTAGAAAGTTTGACAAGAGACAGCGTAGATGTAAATTTTGAAGGAATTTAAAATCCATTCACAGATTTTGGAAAAAAAAAATGCAATAGTGTAATTTCTCACATGCTGTTTTGTGGTGGCAATATTCACAGTGTAATTTGTAATTGATCCAAGAGATGGATGCGGTTTCCCGCGTTAAAAATGTTTAGGTAGTTCTGGTACTTTTTTTGTATTTTTTTTTGTATGCAAACTGACCGTTATATCTTTTGTATGCACCAACTGACCGTTATTTTTTTTGCATGCACCAACTGACCGTTATCTTTTTTTGTATGCACCAACTGACAGCTGTTAACTGAAGATTAATAGATTATGAATTTATGAAAGACGTGGGGTTAGTCATATGCACTGCAGAAATTGCACTCTCACATGCTGTTTTGTGATGGCAATATTCACAGTGTAATTTGTTTTGTTTTGTTTTGTTTATTAGGCATGTAAAACAGGTAACAATCTTAAAATAACAATATTGGAGCATACTAGTTTTAAGCTAGATTGACACCCAAAATATACACGCACATTAAAATACATAGAAAAACGAGTTACGGTGGTCCTCATATTTAAGAGTAATGAGACAAGCATTATATAAAAACTAAAGAGGACATTACCACCTACTTGAAACTACAAAATTGCCATTTAAATAGGTACTTATTACATTTTGGAACTAAAACTTTATCATTAGCCCAATTCCAGACTCACCCACCTGAAACATCAAGTAAGTGAATCCGGAACAAATCCAATAACTTATTATATTTATAATACTTAGTATTTAGTTTTAGAGATCAATAATTGCAGACATTTTATCTTATAAAGTCGAAGACTAAGATTGTATATATCTAGGTCAGAACAAAGAGTAGAGACAGTGTTATACAAACGACACATGCGAACAATCGGATTATAATATGAAGTGTTATTTTTATAGACATACAATGTGAACGGGACAGGATGGCGAGTATTTATTCTGGTATTGAAGTTGACAGATGACAGTAGATGTGGTGACTTTAGCGTAGAGTGAATTATTTTATATAGGTAAACGAGATCTTGTTGCTGGCGTCTAACTGATAAAGCGGTCATATTGAACAATTTTAGACGATCCTCATAGTGAGGTAAATTTAAATAATTTGTAATTGATCCAAGAGATGAATGCGGTTTCCCGCGTTTAAAATGTTTAGGTAGTTCTGGTACTTTTATGTATTTTTTTTTGTATGCAAACTGACCGTTATATCTTTTGTATGCACCAACTGACCGTTATTTTTTTTGCATGCACCAACTGACCGTTATCTTTTTTTGTATGCACCAACTGACCGTTATTTTTTTGTATGCACCAACTGACCGTTATTTTTTTGCATGCACCAACTGACCATTATCTTTTTTTGTATGCACCAACTGACAGCTGTTAACTGAAGATTAATAGATTATGAATTTATGAAAGACGTGGGGTTAGTCATATGCATACAAGATGACATAAAATGCATGCAGAATACATAAAAGTTTGCCACTTATCACGATCCTGAAAAATCTCTTTCGCTTCATCAACATTCCTTAGTCGCTGCATGCGCGCACGCCGGTTTCGGGTACTTATTATCTCACCCTTCGCTAACACATCCCCTGGTTAACGTATATCCGCCTTGTATGTCACTTACCGGCCGTTCCACCCATCCATTGTCCTAATATCGCTCGATATATTTCGCGGTTCCTTCTTTCCCTTAGCCACGTCATCTCAAATTACCACCCTCTGTAATGTATGTTTAAAAGCAGCACTGCTAGTGATTCCGTCAAAGCCCACACGAGGGTGTACACAGCACACACCTCACGCTCCAGGTCGAGGGTTGTGCAAACACACCGTGGGGATTCACGAGTGGGGCCCCTACTTAGGATGAGTGGGAGATAAACTACTTTGTACAAGATTAATAAACACTCCAGAAACATCCGGTATTCGGAGGTTTTACTCATCATGAGAACAACTTCTAATGTGTAATAATAAGATAAAAAATAAGCGGATAAAAGATAAAGATAACGAAAATATTTATATGATATGTAGAGTATAAAATATGTGTTATAATATGTAATATTTATTAGTGTCATAAGCTTGACTTTGTTTTACAATCATGCACGCACGCACGCACGCACGCACGCACGCACACATGCATGCACGCAGTGCACATAATGCCAGAATCGCCACGCTTGGCAGGCGGGTTGGCAATCGCAGTATGCGGTTGAAATCTCAGGAAGGCGCTGCTGCCCGTCTCCTGGTAATTGAATTTCACTGGTAAAACTACAATTCGTATTTTATTATGATAATTCGAGGTACATTGCGTAGTAGTATCTACTTGTTAACTTGTGGGTTAATATACTGCGATATATATCGAATTGTCATAGTTAAGCATGAGTTGTAGTTCTAAGAAATAGGCCGCTGTTGTCGCGGCGGGCGGGGAGGAAAATAGTTGCCTGGGAACGGCGAGTCGAGTCAAGCTTTTCGGCTTAACGAAAAACTTAAGGCTGTTCTTACGTGGAGCATGCGGTCGCGCTCACCAACTTTGTATTTTTTAAATATTGGAAAAATATGAGTAAAGTTTTGATAAATAAATGTCGCCTGAGGGTTTGAGGCATAATTTAATCACGGAAATTTTAGAACATTTTTGTTTTTCTATACGTAGCTCGTAATAAAGAAACGTTGTTTCTAAAATTATTAATTTTGGAATCAAGTTTTCTCAATCTTAAACTTAGTAGGTACAGGATAAGAAACATATGCCTTGAATGTTCACAATTTTATTGTCTATTAGGCCTTCATACTTTATCAAAAGTATACCTATGTAAATTAAATTGTTATATTATATATTACTTTTAGTTATAAGGCCGCCAATTGTACTGTACTATATTATTGTTTAATTCTCATATGTAATTCCTGGTGTATATAGAATAAAGAATATTCTATCTATCTATATATTAAATTGTGTGAGCGAGACAGGATGCTCCACGTAAGAACAGACTTAATACACGTGGTATGTATTAAGGACTACGAAATGTAAGATTTCGTGATTTTTTCCAAATTCTCTCCCCTCCACGCCTCTCGTCAATCAATGGACGGACCCAAAGTGCACTTCATGAGCATCCTGCATTCCAGGGTAGACCCCTTGTGCTGTCAAGAGGCAGATTTCACCGGCTAATGGGGACGGGGACTAGAGGAGCTCTTCATTATATAACCTGCAGTTGCCCTTTTGCAGAGTGTCAATATTATGTTACTAACGCACTCATTTAAACTGGAACTTAACTTTTGAAACTACTTGTTAAGGTTTTTCGCTTCCGAGTCCATTGTTCTACCCACTGGGACCAAGGTTCGATTCCCAGTGCGGGCATGAACCTATGACTTTGTTCATTTTTAAAGTTACGTGCATCTGCGGATTGGTAGTAGCAATACCATACGCTAACCGTGAAGGAAATCATCGTGAGGAAACCCGCGGCTAGGTTGGCTCCGCACGTATTGACTTGTATTTCCTGTGGGCTAGGCCGACTAAGCTGTCAAGATGGTATAGGTGCTGGGCAAGCCTACTCCATCTAAAAACAATGTCCCAAGCACTGCAGCGTCCGAGTGGACCCTTCACCCACCTAGTGTGGGTGAAGGTGCCACTGGACGCTGTAAAAATCATCTCATTACGTAGATGAAAAGGACAAAGTTTTCTACAAGTTTTTTAACTTTTGATGGGCTGCATAAGGTTCACTATCAACGATACCAATGGAAAAAAATAGTATCTTCTTTTACATGTGGTTTTTGCAAAAAGTGTCTCAATAATATAAATAGTGACTAGGGGGTGAACCCCCTGCGCGCTTACGCGCGCCAACCCCCAGCCGCTCCGAGCTTCGCTCTCCGCGGCGCTCGGCCTAGGGCCTCGCTAGACACTTGACGTTGGGATTGTTTGAGTGGGAACATGTATGGTCTCGGCCTTCGGCCTTGGCCTGAACGGAGCTCGGCCTTCGGCCTCGCCGCGGCGGTGTTCCTGGGGCCCGCTTCGCGGAGCTCGGCCTCCGGCCTCGCAAGTTTCTCCCATCTGGCTTTTGCGTTGTTGCTTGTTCGCCGAAAATGTATAGTCTCGGCCTTCGGCCTCGGCCTGAACGGAGCTCGGCCTTCGGCCTCGCCGCGGCGGGGTTCCTGGGGCCCGCTTCGCGGAGCTCGGCCTTCGGCCTCGCAAGTTTGTCCCATCTGGCTTTTGCGTTGTCGCTTGTTCGCCGGAAAATGTATAGTCTCGGCCTTCGGCCTCGGCCTGAACGGAGCTCGGCCTTCGGCCTCGCCGCGGCGGGGTTCCTGGTGCCCGCTTCGCGGAGCTCGGCCTTCGGCCTCGCAAGTTTGTCCCATCTGGCTTCTGTGTTATTGCTTATTCGCCGGAAAATGTATAGTCTCGGCCTTCGGCCTCGGCCTGAACGGAGCTCGGCCTTCGGCCTCGCCGCGACGGGGTTCCTCGTCCCCGCTTCGGCCTCGAAAAATTGATTTTTTGAAAAAATTTTAATTTTTGTTTCAAATTTTGTACTAAAAGTCGATTTTCAGTACAAATTCTCCATACAAAATTTTCTCATTTTCAATCGTCGATATCTCGGCCGCCATCTTGAAAATCCAAAATGTCCGATTTTTCTCATATACCTGGGTCCTTTGAGAACCCGATGCCGTTTAGGGCACGTCTCCAGCATGTGCCCAGTTGGCTGCCGACTTTTTTGCGCAGAGGTCGATTTTTCGGGCGGCCATATTCTCGCCCCTATTTTGAATTTCGAACGTTCAAAATTTTTTTTCACAATTAGATCACAAAACAAATGCCCGTTTCAAATTTCATCCAAATCGGCCGGTAAACAAAAGAGTTGGCCCATTCCCCTAAGAGAAGGCGTTCGAAATTCAAAAATCGGCTTCATAGGATGGCTGTAATTCATACATTTCCTACAACTTTGTCATACATCATTTTCCTCTAGCTATTGTCATTTCGGAGAAAACGTATGGATGAGTCAGTCAGTGAGTATACCGCATTGTAGCTTTATATATATATAACTAGGGGGTGAACCCCCTGCGCGCTTACGCGCGCCAACCCCCAGCCGCTCCGAGCTTCGCTCTCCGCGGCGCTCGGCCTAGGGCCTCGCTAGACACTTGGGGTAGGGATTTGATAAGTGGGAACATGTATGGTCTCGGCCTTCGGCCTCGGCCTGGACGGAGCTCGGCCTTCGGCCTCGCCGCAGCGGGGTTCCTTGTGCCCGCTTTGCGGAGCTCGGCCTTCGGCCTCGCAAGTTTGTCCCAACTGGCTCTTGCGTTGTTGCTTGTTCGCCGAAAATGTATAGTCTCGGCCTTCGGCCTCGGCCTGAACGGAGCTCGGCCTTCGGCCTCGCCGCGGCGGGGTTCCTGGTGCCCGCTTCGCGGAGCTCGGCTTTCGGCCTCGCAAGTTTGTCCCATCTGGCTTTTGCGTTGTTCCTTGTTCGCCGGAAAATGTATGGTCTCGGCCTTCGGCCTCGGCCTGAACGGAGCTCGGCCTTCGGCCTCGCCGCGGTGAGGTTCGTCATCCCCGCTTCGGCCTCGAAAAATGTTTTTTTTGAAAAATTTGTCATCTTTGTTTCAAATTTTGTACTAAAAGTCGATTTTCAGTACAAATTCTCCATACAAAATTTTCAAATTTTCAATCGTCGATATCTCGGCCGCCATCTTGAAATTCCAAAATGTCCGATTTTTCTCATATACCTGGGTCCTTTGACGACCCGATGCCGTTTAGGGCACGTCTCCAGCATGTGCCCAGTTGGCTGCCGACTTTTTTGCGCAGAGGTCGATTTTTCGGGCGGCCATATTCTCGCCCCTATTTTGAATTTCGAACGTTCAAATTTTTTTTTCACAATTAGATCACGAAACAAATGCCCGTTTCAAATTTCATCCAAATCGGCCGGTAAACAAAAAAGTTAGCCCATTTGTATAGGAGAACGCGTTCGAAATTCAAAAATCGGCTTCATAGGATGGCTGTAATTCATACATTTCCTACAACTTTGTCATACATCATTTTCCTCTAGCTATTGTCGTTTCGGAGAAAACGTATGGATGAGTCAGTCAGTGAGTATACCGGATTGTAGCTTTATATATATATAACTAGGGGGTGAACCCCCTGCGCGCTTACGCGCGCCAACCCCCAGCCGCTCCGAGCTTCGCTCTCCGCGGCGCTCGGCCTAGGGCCTCGCTAGACACTTGACGTTGGCATTGTTTGAGTGGGAACATGTATGGTCTCGGCCTTCGGCCTCGGCCTGAACGGAGCTCGGCCTTCGGCCTCGCCGCGGCGGTGTTCCTGGGGCCCGCTTCGCGGAGCTCGGCCTTCGGCCTCGCAAGTTTCTCCCATCTGGCTTTTGCGTTGTTTATTGTTCGCCGAAAATGTATAGTCTCGGCCTTCGGCCTCGGCCTGAACGGAGCTCGGCCTTCGGCCTCGCCGCGGCGGGGTTCCTGGGGCCCGCTTCGCGGAGCTCGGCCTTCGGCCTCGCAAGTTTGTCCCATCTGGCTTTTGCGTTGTTCCTTGTTCGCCGGAAAATGTATGGTCTCGGCCTTCGGCCTCGGCCTGAACGGAGCTCGGCCTTCGGCCTCGCCGCGGCGGGGTTTTTCGTGCCCGCTTCGGCCTCGAAAAATTGATTTTTTGAAAAATTGTTAATTTTTGTTTCAAATTTTGTACTAAAAGTCGATTTTCAGTACAAATTCTCCATACAAAATTTTCTCATTTTCAATCGTCGATATCTCGGCCGCCATCTTGAAATTCCAAAATGTCCGATTTTTCTCATATACCTGGGTCCTTTGACAACGCGACGCCGTTTAGGGCACGTCTCCTGCATGTGCCCAGTTTGCTGCCGACTTTTTTGCGCAGAGGTCGATTTTTCGGGCGGCCATATTCTCGCCCCTATTTTGAATTTCGAACGTTCAAAATTTTTTTTCACAATTAGATCACGAAACAAATGCCCGTTTCAAATTTCATCCAAATCGGCCGGTAAACAAAAAAGTTAGCCCATTTGTATAGGAGAAGGCGTTCGAAATTCAAAAATCGGCTTCATAGGATGGCTGTAATTCATACATTTCCTACAACTTTTTCATACATCATTTTCCTCTAGCTATTGTCATTTCGGAGAAAACGTATGGATGAGTCAGTCAGTGAGTATACCGCTTTGTAGCTTTATATATATATAAACTAGGGGGTGAACCCCCTGCGCGCTTACGCGCGCCAACCCCCAGCCGCTCCGAGCTTCGCTCTCCGCGGCGCTCGGCCTAGGGCCTCGCTAGACACTTGACGTTGGGATTGTTTGAGTGGGAACATGTATGGTCTCGGCCTTCGGCCTCGTCCTGGACGGAGCTCGGCCTTTGGCCTCGCCGCGGCGGGGTTCTTCGTGCCCGCTTCGCGGAGCTCGGCCTCCGGCCTCGCAAGTTTGTCCCATCTGGCTTTTGCGTTGTTGCTTGTTCGCCGAAAATGTATAGTCTCGGCCTTCGGCCTCGGCCTGAACGGAGCTCGGCCTTCGGCCTCGCCGCGGCGGGGTTCCCGGGGCCCGCTTCGCGGAGCTCGGCCTTCGGCCTCGCAAGTTTGTCCCATCTGGCTTTTGCGTTGTTGCTTGTTCGCCGGAAAATGTGTGGTCTCGGCCTTCGGCCTCGGCCTGAACGGAGCTCGGCCTTCGGCCTCGCCGCGACGGGGTTTCTCGTCCCCGCTTCGGCCTCGAAAAATTGATTTTTTGAAAAAATTTTAATTTTTGTTTCAAATTTTGTACTAAAAGTCGATTTTCAGTACAAATTCTCCATACAAAATTTTCTCATTTTCAATCGTCGATATCTCGGCCGCCATCTTGAAATGTCAAAATGTCCGATTTTTCTCATATACCTGGGTCCTTTGAGAAACCGATGCCGTTTAGGGCACGTCTCCAGCATGTGCCCAGTTGGCTGCCGACTTTTTTGCGCAGAGGTCGATTTTTCGGGCGGCCATATTCTCGCCCCTATTTTGAATTTCGAACGTTCAAAATTTTTTTTCACAATTAGATCACGAAACAAACAACTATTCCAAATTTCATCCAAATCGGCCGGTAAACAAAAAAGTTAGCCCATTTGTATAGGAGAACGCGTTCGAAATTCAAAAATCGGCTTCATAGGATGGCTGTAATTCATACATTTCCTACAACTTTTTCATACATCATTTTCCTCTAGCTATTGTCGTTTCGGAGAAAACGTATGGATGAGTCAGTCAGTGAGTATACCGGATTGTAGCTTTATATATATATAATTACGGTTCCGTACCCAAAGGTACTGCTCCGCTACCACCGCCCAATAAAAAAAAAAGGTCAAGTGTGAGTCGGACTTGCGCACCGAGGGTTCCATACAAATTTACTTACATATTATAAATAGTCCAGGAATCGAGTTTTATTTCAGAGATTTTCCCGAACTTCAAAGACTATTTTTTTTTGTGATTTAATAGCAAATGTACAGTTTTCAGATTTTTCCCGGTATTTGTAGTAAAAGATGATATTACTTGGCAAATTTCATAGTTGAAGGTAACGGAAAGTACCGTATAAATTTTGTTTCCCTTGAGTGTCGAAATATACGTATTTTTGCAGCATAAACGGCCGTATATTTTTTGCGTTGACTTAGAAGTTTGAGTTTTTTTCATCTTCAAGGAACTGTAGACCTAAATATATGGTTTTAATTTCAACTCGATACCTCCACGCGTTCTCGAGATAAAGGGTCTTGACAGACAGATGGATGGACCGACAGACGGACGCACAACTAATATGATCCTAGGGTTCCTTAGGGTTCCGTAGCTCAAAAGGAAAAACGGAACCCTTATAGGATTACTTTGTTGTCCGTCCGTCCGTCCGTCTGTCTGTCAAGACCCTTTATCTAGGAAACGCTTGGAGGTAACGAGTTGAAATTAAAACCATATATTCAGGTCTACAGTCACTTGAAGCTGTGAAAAGGTGTGAAAAAATCAAACTTCTAGGTTAACGTAAAAAAAAAGATACGTCAGTTCCGTTCTTCTTTTTGAGGTACAGAACCCTAAAAAGTGATAAAAAGTGTATTCATTTCAAAACAAAAAAGCTCGGGTATCGCTTCCCGTCTCCATTACACGCTTCAGGAGGTCCTTACAAAAGAGGCAGCGGAAAAAGAAATTGAGCCCGTGGCGGATGAGCCGTAAGCTTCCGGCTCTCATTTGTCCACTACTAGGCCTGGGTTAGGTAATAGTCGACCATCGGAGCCTGATGATGCCTCGTGTTAGAGGCGAAACGCGTCGCAACGCATTTTTTCACACAAATATTGGTGTCGGTGGTGGTGTGTTTGCGTCTTGCTTCTGCTTGAAAAAGTAGGGGGGAGGGCGGTGCATTAACCAACTGCATGGTGCTTGTGGGATTTTGGAGGAATTTAGCAAAAGTAATTTTAATGCTAACAGCGTTGAATAAACACCCAGATTTGAGGTAGCATATCTCAAAACTGCGGTTAATACCAGAATATCCCAATGTCCCGTTAATTTTGAATCTTAGCTAAGACTTTCGTAAGCACTTAAGCACATTATTAGCTCATTTCCGGATTCACTTAATCGATTTTTTGTCGGAAGAGTCTGACCTGGGTTTACTCTTCATCGCAGAAAGTGAATCCGGAACTAAGCTAATAGTCTTAATCGAACTTTAACACTATAAAATAAATACAATATGTTTTCTCAAGATTGTTTCGTTAAGGAATTGACAAACCATAGCGGTCTCGGTCGCGGTGGCGGTGGCTGGATGGCGGTGGCAGTAATCTACTGCAGTAATATTGGTATGGACTAATTTAAAACCAACGCGTTCTGACCGCGATTGATTGATTGACCGTTAAGCAAACAAATCAAATTGCTGCGTTCGCGTCCAGAACGCGTTGGCGTGAATACGTCCATACAAATACTACTGCATTGTATTCCTCTTGTTGCACCTAACCCGTGCTGAGGACAATTTTATAAACCCCTGTCCCAACTGAGCAAATGGGCAAGCGTGCAGAGAAGTTTGTAAGGAGGCCCGAAATTTTGCCGATGCTTGCACTTGCCGCAGATTGGCGATTTCAAGCACTATGGTACGTGAATCGGGTTTCTTCGCGATGCTTTTCTTCACAATTAGCGAATCGTATTGCAACTGACTTGTGGTGGAGAGTCGCTGGATGCGGGCGGTACAAGACCGGGAAGCTTGGAAAACCATGGGGAGGCCTATGTCCTGCAGTGGGCGTCAAATCGCTGATGATGATGATGATGATTGCAACTAAAATTCACAAATGAACGTAACTTATAAAACAAAGTAATTGGTAGATGCCAGGATTCGGGATGTCAGACTGTGCTATCGTTCTACTTCTTCGATTTGTCTGAGTGAGTTGTCTTGTAAACAACAAAATTTGTGCTAAGTCTGAAATATTTATTTCAAATGAACATTTGAATTATTATTATTAATGATCGTCCCTGGATGCAGAGGCGACGACGTGGAGGATTTATTGGAGCAGAATAAAAAGGCGGAAAAAGAGGTTTTCAGTTGGTCTCGTTGGTAATTTTTATTCCGAATCAACAGCATTTCGTTTCCTTGGTTACGACTTGACACGACACTAGTATAATGATGAATATACAGATGGCAATGTATGGTTTAATTACAATGATATGCAAAAGATGGCGCCGCTGTCGAGAGACAATTAAAATCCTTTATTGCATTTAAAACACACAGTTTTGCACATAGGCCAGCTTAATGCTACTTAGCATTATCTACCAGCTAGCCTAAGTTAGATAGATACATCATTTATTTGTGCTTAGAGACACACACACATAAAGCAATAAGTACATAAAAGTTGATGACATACAATAGTTTAGGTACAAGTACAAACTTATCTCACAAACTAACTTATGTATAAACATAAAGTTATATGGCAGTTTTAGGCCATATATGGGTGTGCCACAGAAGCTCAAAAGGCCGTATCTCAGCATTATAAATATCCACTTTAATTAAGCAGATATTTTACTGATTATCAGCTACAGCCAAAGAGTGTGAGAACGGCGATGATAGATATTTATAGATAATCATTAAATGTTTAAAATACGAAAATTGTACAAATCAAACCATAACACATAACAAGAAAAAACGCTCTGTACATTAAGGACGACCTCGTAGCGCAGCGGTAGTGCATCTGCATACCATGCGAGAGGTCCCGGGTTCGAATCCCGGCTGGGGACAAAAAAAAAACCCCAGGTCTTGGATGTTTACATGTTTGTGATGTCGTTGTTTCTGGTTCCCACGACACAGGGTATCCTAGTGTGGGGCCAGAAGCAATGTATGTGCCTGTATGTAAATGTTTATGTTATGTTTATGTTTAATATATCAGAATTTAATTATAATTAAGGTCTATTGATTTGAAGGGAAGTAGTGTTTTGTGTAATTAGCGTGTTGTTGCATAGTTATGACGAGAACATTAACAGGTATTGCAACTTACTCGTAGAATATTGAATATACTTACTAATTACTTATTTAGACCTAGATAATATATGAAATGTAATACAGGGGAAATATTATACAAAATGAAATATATCTCATTTCTTTAACTCCCTCATTCCCCAAGGACCTCGTTGGAACCCCAAAAAATTTGTTAGAAAAACTCTGGAGCCCATCTATAATTACCGAGTCTTATCTCGAATGTCTCCGCTCGAGTTCCGGAGAGGACAAATAATACCTCGATTCAAGGTAATAAATTGGTTTTCCTGCTTAAATAAGGCTGCTTGTGCAATAGGGAGGTTTTTTGTATTAATACGTATTAGCCAGCTAATATATCTGTAATAAGTACCTAACTTATATTTTTTTCCACAACACAATTTTTAACAAGAGCCTTTTTTAGTAATCCGTACCCGAAGTACGTCCGCCCGTCCGTCCGGCTGTCTGCCTGTCTGTCTGTTCGTCCGTCCGTCCGTCCGCCCGTCCGTCCGCCTGTATGTCTGTCTGACGCAAGACGTCGTTACTGAATAACGCAAACGTGGTCGTTTACATGATTTAATATTGTAACATACATAACAGTAAAATTAAACCAAAGCATTACAATATTATAACTTTACTGAGCCGCTACCTATCAAACATCTTCTAGCACTCTCACACTTACTTCGGGACGACCTCACGATGTTTCTGCCGGTGTGCCAGGGGTTCATCATAATCATCACCATCAGCCACTCGGCGCCCAGTACACATAGGCCTCCCTCGTGCTTTTCATAACCATGAGGGGTTTTGCCATAATCGCCACGCTTCTCGAATCTCAGGAAGACGAGTTGCCAGGGGTTGGCCGGAGTCAAATAGGAGTGGAAGGCTAAAGGAAAGGCCTTTGCTTAGCAGTGGTACACACAATTGGCTAATTTAAAATAATTGCTGTTGGTGGTCAACAATAAACATTATTGAATGTTATTGCCCAGTAAAAATTACGGGTTTTGTACTAATACTATTTTGTCAGTGATAATCCAAAACATATATTATTATGTCTAACTAGCGCTTAAAAAATAATGAAATGGCGGGACTTGTCCAATACGCTGTCACTTACTATCGTCCAATCAACGTTCACGTCGTCACGCATGGCACACAGAATGAACCAATCACAGAGTTGACAGAGTGATTTACTCTACAGCACTGCTTGCGCTCATTTCGCTGTGAAGACTAATCGAGAGGACTGGGGCTCTTTTTAAGTGTGAATTTTGTAAAAAAAAATACTTTATGGTTTTTTTTATTCGTAGTATTTTATCCCACTCAACTCCGGAAGTTCAGCTTAGTGTGTACGCACCCTAATCTTATACAAAAATGAAACTGACTTCTTTCCCACCTGTATCGATTTACAATTTAGGTCGCCTGCACACCCAGCGGGGGCGGGGAGAATTAGGCTCTCTATGCCCTTCGTGACGGTGTTATTTGCCCAGATAGAACGATCTAGATTTTATCATGAAGGCTAGGCTTTTTGTACCCCTTTATTAAAGGATGACATCACCTAATGTCACGTGAATTTGGTGCTGGGTTAATAAATTTTTATTGCGGTCTATAAAACCGGCCAAGAACGAGTCGAACTTGTGCACCGGGTACTTTTTATCTTGCCCTTTGCTAATACATCCCCTATCTGGTCGAACTATGTCCGCTCGGGACTGTCGATGGTACTATCTAAAGATTGATTTATGTTCAGTAAAGTAAACATAAATCAATCGATGTTTTATTAAGATTATGGTCGCCGCATAAAAATCTGCAACAAGCATTTAAAAAACCACTTTCCAAAGTGACAAACAGACAGACAGATGACCCATTTACAGCTACAGGGACAGGAAAAGGTATAAGTTTTCCTCCCTAGCTACAATCTTCATTGTGTCAATGATGGATCTAGTTTCGGTGTCTTTTCGAGGGGCATCCGATGAGAAAACGATTTTGTTTAAGGGCCTTCTCCTGTTGGGCTGCTATAGGTAAGAATAGATAGAGCTTCCTATCTGTAAGGTAGCGTAGCAGTATGCACCTGACAGTAAGTGGCATTCATTCGACTAACGCCACATTTTGGTCTAATTCCTTAAGTAGCATTTAACATTTATTAGACATTACGCAATAAAGGGGAAAAGCTTAAAACTAATGAGATCACATATATTTCGAAGGGATGGTTCAACAGGCTGACATAAACAGAACAAAATTATTGAGCTCAGAGGTAAAGCTGCCACTAATTTGGGACCGTTCCTTTTCCTGGTGTATAATTATCTAATTAAGTTGCCGTTCATGGTTCAAAATAATTATGTCGACGTGTGGCTCCGGCCTAGAATGAGCCACCCCATTTCTTCCCGTGGGTGTCGCAAGAGGCGACTAAAAAACGGAAACCAGGGAACGGGCAGCAGCGTCGACCTGTGACACAAGACCACCAAACACTGCGATCTCAAATCCGCCTGCCAAGCGTGGAGATTACGGCAAAACCTCCCATACAGGGAGAAACCCATGTCCTGCAGTGGACTGTTATGGGTTGATGATGATGTCGAAAATAGTTAACATGTTCGCCGATGACATGTCACTTATTTTCAAAATTAAGATACAAAAAATTACCTCGACGATACAAATATCCTCTCTCTCGGGTGAGTCACTAAATTGGATTACTTGTAAGAACTTGTTCTTAAATTAAAACATATGATATATAAAATTCACTTTACCAAATATCAAAATGGTTGACAGAAATTTTATATCGCGGAATAACAAACTAGACCTTGCTGAAAACTGTATGTAGCTACCTATCACAATTGATGCAGTTTCAACGGGGTTGTCATACAGAAAAAAAAACCGGCCAATTGCGTGTCGGGCCACGCGCAACATAGGGTTCCGTAGAAAGAGGGTTTTTTTTTTATCTGGTTGTAGCGACTGAGCGCGCACAATATTCCTCCCAACAAACGTTATTGTTGGGGGGAATATTGTGCGCGCTCAGTCCCCGAACAATAGATAGACAGATAGAGAACACTTTATTGCACAACCAGGTGAAAGATATTACAAATAGTTTCTTATATCTAAACAATAACAATGTTTTATAGCATGATTGTGAGGCACGATAATCTATCCGTGTGGCGCCGGATTAAGAAGAATAGTGGATGTCGTAGAAGGCGACTAAGGAAATCAATTACCAGGAGACGGACAGCAGCACTTATTTTCTTTGGTCTGTGGGCAGCAGCGTCTTCCTGAGATTCCAACCGCTTACTGCGATCGCCGACCCGCCTGCCAAGCGTGGCGATTATTGAAAACCATGAGGGAGGCCTATGTCCTGCAGTGGGCGTCAAATGGCTGATGATGACGATGTGCCTCACTATCTTGAAGACGAATAAACATTTTCTATTTCTACTGAGGGGTCGGGCAGCAAACATTAAGACCATCTTCGACTAGCAGAAAAAAAGATCTGAATTGCTTGTAGTAGTAAGGCCACCAATAAAATTGTACTGCGATTTATTGAATTTTTGTTAATGTAATCTTTGTGTACAATAAAGAATATTCTATCTATCTATCTGATTCGTTTACAGACCAGGCAAAGTGGATTCGTAAAGAGAATCACTCGAAGAAATTAACATCCTGACAGTTGTTAGTCAGGATGTTGATGAAAATCTAATGTACATCAGGAAAAATATCAGCAAATTTCAAGCGCTGAGGCACGTGAACACCTTAGGCACTCAGGTTTCCTCACGACGTTTTTCTTTACAGTTAGCAAATGGTATTGCTACTACAACTTCGCAAATGTACATAACTTAGACAACAAAGTCATAGATACATGCCCGCACTGGGAATCAAACCTGGGTCTCTTCCGAGTCCAATGTTCTACCCACTAGGCTACCACCGCAAATTGGCTTTGCTTGATTCTAATTACTGTGAAAAGGTCAAAAGCATACCATCAAAGGATTTATAGACATACCATAGTCTGGTATACCCACTGACGAAACTGGCCATTTATCCTGACAACACAACCTAAAAAAATACATCCCCGACCTTTTCGCAATGAAAAGTGATGCCCATAAAGAGGATGATGAGAATTATTACCTTCTCGTCTATCTCCCGAAGAGAGAAAAAGACAAGAAGCGGGTGTTAATGCGGTCGGACATATAAAACCATTACCTAGCTTTGCGGTACATTAGTAGCCCAATTCGCTAAGCCTCGGATGAGGGGCTAGGGTGGCGTTGCTATCGACACGTTTCTAAACTTCTTCTTCTTCTTTCAGTGTCTCTCCACTACTGGTAGTTGGGCTTCAGATGTGCATATTCCTCTCTTTTATGCTTCCAAACTACACTAGCTTTAAAAAAATATCCTAAAGTGGCTAATGGAAATTTTATTATATCCAATCAGTCATTAGATAAGCCTACTGACAGTTACCATCACTCATAGTAACAAATTAGGTAGCGCGGGTAAGGTGCGGAAGCAGTGGTCGGTTGAACGCTTGTGCCATATTTGAGAGATTGTGGGTTCGAATCCCGCTGTATACCAAAGATATTGTTTTAAGTACATTTTTGAATTCGCAGAAACAATATCACTCGCTGTCGGTGGATGAAATCACAACGACATTAGAGTGTCCGAAGTGCTTACAAATCTTAGCGCTTCAATCAATCAATCAGTCAATCAGCCCGTACTCGTTCACTGCTGGACATAGGCACGCCACTTCTTTTTGTCTTCAACTATCCTCATCTAGCTGCTGCCAGCAATCTGACTCAGATCGATCGTCGCGGCAGCAAGCTGGTGGGCATCCTACGCTGAGTTTGTCAGTTCGTGATTTCCACTCGAGAACCTTTGCTCGCCATCGACCATCTGTTCTTCGGCATATGTGACCAGCCCAATGCCACTTCAGCTTGCTAATCTTATAGGCTATTTCAGTTACGTTAGTTATTTGGCGGATTGGCTCATTTCTGATGTAATCCATCAAAAACATTCCAAGTATAGCCCGTTCCACAGCATGCTGAGCATTTTCTCTCTCGGAGAGAAGGGCTATGACCTGCAGCAGGATGTATAGCTTGCTTGTGTATGTTATGTCATATATGACTTTCAATGTTTTAGTTTCCTGTCGAGTTGAGTCAAACCTGTCTGCGAGGGCTATCCTCGGTGTAATTTTTTTGCCGCCCTCGTGTAGAAACTTGGGACAGGTGAGAGCTTTCTACTTTAGCATTTTTTGGCTTATCTGCTGTGTACATGAAAGACGTTTTTGGATTTAGAAATATCCTTTTTCAAGCTGACAATGTTTGTATATTTTTTGGGAGCCCAGAAATAAAAAGACACAAAAAATTGGTACGCAGAGTTAGTCCCTAAGCTTTGGATGGTCGCAAACTAGGTAGTCATTTAATTTGGAAAAATGACACATTTGTAGTTCATGCGCTACCTGGTCTTTTTTTTTATACAGTACTATGCATATTTTGTCTTGCACAATAGGTATTTGTCACGCGCTACAGTAGGCGGTGGTAGCCTAGTGGGTAGAACATTGGACTCGGAAGCGGGAGACCCAGGTTCGATTCCCAGTGCGGGCATGTACCTATGACTTTGTTTTCTAAGTTATGTACATTTGTGAAGTTACAGTAGCAATACCACTCGCTAACCGTGAAGGAAAACATCGTGAGGAAACCTGAGTGTCTGAGCTATTCATGAACCTAAGCGCTTGAAATCGCCAATCCGCGGTGGGCACGCGTGGTGATTAAGCCCACACTCTCTCCCTGAGAGAAGGCCTGTGCCCTACAGTGGGACGTATATAGGCTGCTTATGCTACAGTTTGTGAGATCTAGCTCGTTACGCGGGTGGAACAGATCTGATGTCATAGTGACATTTCAATCCATACTCTTGCGACTGGTTTGTATAGACACGCATTAGATCACTTACCTTGGCATCGTCACGCATTAGGTTGCCACAAGGACTGTTATGTATGGTCGCGCACTAGATAACCCCTAAACTTGGGACTGTTAAGTATGGTGGCGCCCTAGATGATCACTTACCTTAAGATAGTCACCCACTAGATGGCTCCTACACTTAGGACTGTTATTTATGATCGCTGACTAAGCAGCCCCTAAACTTGCTTACATTAATTTACATTAATTTATAAGAAACCATGAAAAACCACAATTACACTATTATGCCAAATTGTTAATGCAGTTTATCGCCAAGCTCTTGGTTACAATTCTTTATATACAGTCGAGAGCAATGAATCCGGTTCACTTAAACGAACCTATAAATATCGTCAACGAAGAATCCTAATTAATGCTTAATAAAATAATTGATATTTAAAAGACAATATAATACCCCTTAAATGAAAGTCACTACATTTTATTTACAAAAAATTACGTAAAGAAAAAGAAACTGCTGATCTCGCCTTAAAACAAAAATTGGAAACATGACATTTTTGAACAACATTACGATTCTCTTGAATTTTAATGCTTCGTATTCCCTCCTCGTGCTTCCATTATGGTCTTACACCAAGTTCCTTACACGATTTTGGGGAATATTCTCTCATTCCTCTGTGAGAGCAATTTTACACAACCAACATAGGATGAGTTTACAAACAGCTTCATGTACAGTCTATGTATCATCGCGGACTAGGTAGCCCCTAATCTAGCTAATCATCAAGCTAGATGATCACAACCTTAGAATGGTCACGCACTAGATGATCACTCACCTTGGGATGGTCGCGCACTGGTACAACGACGCGCACACACACCTTGACGGGTTTGTCGCGCGTGATGTCGAGCATCCTCCGCTCACTGCGCCACTCGCCTGCAACAACAGGGGACGGTGCTCAAGCTTTACGTCATCGAAAACACATTATAATATTTAATAACTTTCATACAACACAAGGGCAAACGGCACAATTACTTGTCCCCCGGTATCCTAAATAGGATGAACTATTACCCAGCTGGGACGTCACAAACATGGATATGCGCCCAGAGTGATGCCATTTGTACAAATGCATGGCCGCTCCAGTGGGAATCGAATTCACGACCTTCAGCATGGTAATCAGACGTGATACCGCTGGACCAACGAAGCAGTCAAAAGGCACTCTTAAGGGGCACTTGCGGCAATATACGCATGCTCGCGCACAGAGACGCCCATCAGCTCACTGGACCGACGATCTGAGACAGATCGCTGGCAGCGGCTGTATGAGGATGGTCGAGGACCGAAAGAAGTGGCGTGCTTGGGGGAAGCCAATGTCCAGTAGTGGACGAATTCATTCCACTTAGTTATTTACTGTGATCTCCAAATATACGGAAGTTAATGTACATTACATTATTGTGGACTTTGGAAAGGCACCACATTGCAAAAGCACCATAACATTGTTACAAGCTCATCATCATCATCATCAGCCATTTGACGCCCACTGCAGGACATAGACCTCCTTCGTGATTTTCATAACTATGAGGGGTTTTGCCATAATCGCCACGCTTGGCAGGCGGGTTGGCGATCGCAGTATACGGTTGGAATCTCAGGAAGACGCTGCTGCCCGTCTTCTGGTAATTTATTTCCTTAGTCGCCTTCTACGACATCCACGGAACGTAATGGAGTGATGCTATTCTTAATCCGGCACCACACGGGACAAGCTAATCTAACGAAAATACGTTTAAAGAGAAATCAAAACAAATGGGATTTGGCCAATTAAAATTGTTTAGCCAAATGGAAACATTTTCCAGTTCTTCATTTCGATAACAAAGTTAGTCGAACACAATATACATATTTTTTTATTAGGAAAGGTTAGCACTTGACCCCAGTCACGCCCTGATGGTAAACGAAGACGGGGTCTAAAAGATTTCAAAGACACCCAGCTATAATGTCTCTGGAAAAACAGACGAAGGTAACACGTTCCACATCTTTGCCGTTCTTATTATAAAATAATTAACGGAAAACTTGTACAAAAAATATTTTAATGTAATCGGAGAGGCCATGTTGGAAGATAAATAAACGTGCTTATTTTTTTTCTCTACGTTTAATACTTTTCATAATGTGACCTGTCAAAAGTTATTCTCATCACGTGGTACAAAAACGTGCCATGCAAATAGGACTCAATAACACAACTTGGACGTAATGTATGAAGCGTTTATGCATCTACGCTACACCCTTTTTTTGAAAACGTTTAGAATTCAACGAAAAAACGAAATATATATAATATTTTTTATTATTACAGTAACTAGATATTTCGCATTTTTTCAAAAATCCTGAAAATATAATATTTTTATTTTTATATTCTTCTTGAGTTTTTTTTATCTCTCCTATGGTATAAAAGCAATGCCACTTTAATCTCAGTTTGACGCAAGTTCCCCATTGAATAACATATCGATTAACATTTCAATAAGTGTTGGTAGATTGAGTTTCTTTTTCACAAACATGACATTTTTGAGGTGGTAGCCTAGTGGGTAGAACATTGAACTCGGAAACGGGAGACCCAGGTTCGATCCCAGTGCGGGCATGTACCTATGACTTTGTTTTCTGAGATATGTACATTTGTAAAGTTATAGTAGCAATACCACTCGCTACCGGTGGAGGAAAACATCGTGAGGAAACCTGGGTGTCTGTGCTATTCACATACCTCAGCGCTTGAAATCGCCAATCCGCGGTGGGCACGCGTGGTGATTAAGCCCATACTATCTCTCTGAGAGAAGGCCTGTGCCCTATAGTGGGACGTAATATAGGCTGCTTATGAAACAACAAGAATCTGCCAGCAATACTGCCGCAGTGACCTCTCAAGGGAATTTCTAATCACCCTCATCTCATCGGATGTTGCTTGATTTATTAGCCCAAAGCGAAATAACGGCACGCCACTTACGGAATTTTAATCAGACTCCTTTGAAGCCTATCAATCTAGCGGGACCGAGGAAACGGAATCACTTATTAAAACAATATGGCGCAAAGTCGCTGTTGACAGAAAGGGTCATCCTTCTCACAGGGTCACTGAGGAATTTAAAGACTAAAATATATAGAGTATCGAAGGTATTGACTGCCTCGTGTCGTGTCTGCTTACCATGCCGCAGGTCGTGAGTTCGATGCCCACTGGGGGCCGCCGTACATTTGTATAAATGGGCTCAGTCTGGGTGCATTTCCGTGTTAGTGTTGTCCTTTTCTGGTTTCCATAGCACAGGGTATCCTAGTTTGGGACCAGCCCTTGTATCACATAATTTTCCTGTCAGGCATTTAGACGACTCAAAAATGTCAAAATATGTATGTATCTGACAGTTCGGAGAAGGCTAAATGAGACAACTCCATACAGTGGAGAACTTACGTGGTCGCATCTCTGGACAAGTGATTGTGTTGTGTGGATTTTTTTATGTACCTTATCTACGTCCCACTGCAGGACACAGGCCTTCTCTCAGAGAGAAAGTATGGGCTTAATCGTCACGCGTGCCCAACGCGGATTTCAAGCGTTGAGGTATTTACTTAATTATTTCAGGTAGGAAGCTATTTACCATAGCACAGATTCATCCTAGTTTCATCATAAGCAGCCTATATACGTCCCACTGTAGGGCACAGGCCTTCTCTCAGAGAGAGAATATGGGCTTAATCATCACGTGTGCCCACCGCGGATTGGCGATTTCAAAGATAAAGATAAAGATAAAGATATTTATTTGTCAAACATGTGTACAGAAAGGTGGTATTAACATATTTAGTTCAGCATGTTTTGCCATAACAGGCGTACAAATTTTTATAATTATTGATAGTAATAGCATAGCATTAATATTATATTAACATCGTGAGTAAAATGTCAAAAAGATGCGAAATAAAAAATAAAAATCATTCCATGCGATAATAAATTAAAATGTCAAAGAAGAGAGGTCACAAGGATTGTATTAAATAGAATGTCATTGTTATGTCGAGAATATTGTATTGAGACGATGAACATATTTGTATATAGGTATTTAGTCAATATTATTATCAGTCAGAAATTCTATTGTTGTATAATAGCATTTTTCAATTAATATATATTTTTTTTAATTTGTGCTTAAACAAGCCTAAGTCCAGTTCTCGTAATGCACTAGGTAGCTTATTGTAGATTACAGGGCCCATGCAAAATACACTTTTGTGCATTAGTGCTGTATTTGCTTTGCGTAAACATATTTTAGTTTCATCCCGTTGTAATCGCTGAGGCGCTGAGGTATGTAAATAGCTCAGACACTCAGGTTTCCTTACGATGTTTTCCTCCACCGTTAGCGAGTGGTATTGCTACTATAACTTCACAGATGTACATAACTTAGAAAGCAAAGTCATAGGTACATGGCCGCACTGGGAATCGAACCTGGGTCTCCCGCCTCCGAGTCCAATGTTCTACCCACTACTATCCTAGTTTGATTACTTCTTTTATCCATGTTGTGTAAATTCATATTTTCGAACTGAAACTTTCGTAAGCACTACACATGATTAACTTAATACTGGATAAACTTACTTACCAAGTAAGTTTATCCGGTAATAAAGATATTTGTATAGTACTGTATTTATTTTTTTGGAGTGTTGTTCTCAGTGGCTTATTAGTTTATTTCCACTTCTGTTTTTAGGGTTCCGTACCTCAAAAGGAAAAACGGAACCCTAATAGGATCACTTTGTTCTCCATCCGACCGTCTGTCTGTCAAGACCCTTTATCTCGGGAACGCGTAGAGGTATCAAGTTGAAATTAAAACTATACTTTCAAGTTTACAGTCGCTTAAAGCTGTGAAAAAATTAAACTTTTATGTTAACGTAAAAAAAAGTTACGGCCGTTTAAGCCGCAAAAAACGTATATTTCGATACTCTTAAGAGAATCAAAGTTTATAGGGTACTTTTCGTTGACCTAGAGCTGTGAAATTTGGCAAGTCATCATCATCATCACCATAAACCATTCGACGCCTACTGCGGGACATAGGCCTCCTTTGTGGTTTTCATAACCACGAGGGGTTTTGCCATAATCGCCACGCTTGGCAGGCGGGTAGGCGATCGCAGTATGCGGTTAGAATCTCAGGAAGATGCTGCTGCCCGTCTCCTGGTAATTGATTTCCTTAGTCGCCTTCTACGACATCCACGGAAGGAAATAGAGTGATGCTATTCTTAATCCGGCGCCACACGGCTTAATTTGGCAAGTAATATCTTCTTATACTACAAGTACAGGGACAAATATGAAAACTATAAAAATCTGAAATTATTAGTTAAATCATAAAAAAAATAGTCTGAAGTTGGGAAAAAGCTCGAAAAAACTGCGAGTCCGACTCGCACTTATGCGGTTTTTACCTTCTAACCAGCTTTTTAACTGTTTGATGTTGCCTATATACGAGTACATTCCATTGAATGGCACAGGCCTTTCCTCAGAGAGAGTATGGGCTTAATTGTCATGCTTACCCATCGCGAAATGGCGATTTTAAGCGCTGAGGTATTGTGCTAACACCTCAGGCACTCAGGTTTCCCCATGATGTTTTTCTTTACAGTCAGCGAGTGGTATTGCTACTACAAATTCATAAACGTACGTAACTTAGAAACTAAAGTCTGTTAAAAGGTGCATGCGGAGACCCTTTCAGCAGCCTAGGTAACTAGTGCTTCGTAACCAGTTGTGATCGAATATTTTTTCGTCCTTGTACGAAACCATTTGCGATTGAATACTTTTGTTGTCCTTCATCATCATCATCAAAAGTATAACCTTTACGGAAAACAAATAAAACTGCATCTGCAAGATGGAGAGCGATCATACAGATTTTTTTTTCGACTAATCGTTCTTTGTCATAAGAACAAAACGTAAAAACGTAGGTTAATTAATTATGCCAAAGCAACGTTTGCTAGTTAAGAAATACTTGCAGTGCCCTGGCAGGGCTCTTGTTTGATACTTTTATATTAGCTATTATAAAGACATCTCAAAAATCCCAAAATACCTCAGTGTTAAAAACCTATTTAGAGGCCAAAAATTCCACCCATGCCGGGACCTGAACCCGCGACCTCTGGCTAACCGTGCCAGCGCCCTCCCAACTGAGCCAATGGGCAAGTGCCCATTTGCCCATGCAAAAATTTCGGGGCTCTTTACAAACTTCTCTGTATTACCTCAGTGTCTCAATACAAAGGTGTGTAACCAATGTGTGTTAATTGCCAGTGATGACTTATGGAGACCTGGTCGCTGACTATGGGCCTTATAACCTTCTTATCTTCAAGGTCGCCCAACGAGCAATGAAGAGAGCTGTTGTAGGAGTTCCACTGCGTGATCGAAACAGGAATGAGGAAATCCGCAGAAGAACCCGAGTTACTAATAGCTCGAAGAATTGCTCAGTTGAAGTGGTAGTGGGCGGGGCACATAGTTCGGAGAACTGATGGCAGTTGGGACGAAAAAGTTCTGACCTGGTGACCGCCGGCCGGACGACGTAGCGTGGGCAGGCTTCCCACCACATGGTCTGACGACCTGGTTACGGTGGCGGGGAGTCGCTGGATGCGGGCGGCACAACACCGGGAAGCTTGGAAAACCATGAGGGAGGCCTATGTCCAGCAGTGGCGTCAAATGGCTGATGACGATGGTGAAAGACATCTCATATGCAACAAGAAAGCACAATAATTTTTTTCTTATAATGTGGCTACAGAAGTTCATTACAATAATGATAACGATTTTAAAATCACTCTGTAGTATGTTAACACTACATTAAAATGCACAGATAAACAACTGGTAACATAGAATGCGTGATAAATCTTCTATGATTGATGCGACAGCGAATAAAATATATCGCGACAATTATGCGTTGTTCCTGGCTGTTTATATGGCGTATGTGTGTCGCGGTAATAAAATAAATAAACGCGAAAAGTCAGATGTCCACTTAAGAAATTCCTAACATTCTCTCTGGGGAAACATTGGCTTACAAATATCCCGATAATCTTGTCTCGTACCACTTTTATGAATCCGACAGTTTATTTAAACGGAATTCATAAAAGGGAACCCTTTTCGGATCTTTAAGAACTTAAAGAGGTTCTCAATTATTATTATTTTTTAAATGACGATAGATTCACACTTGACCCCAGTCACGCCTGATGGTAAACAAAGACGGGGGCAATCAATCAATCAGCCCTTACTTGTCCACTGCTCGACATAGGCCTCCTCCAAGGCACGCCACTTCCTGCTGTCCTCCGCCATCCTCCTGCAGCCACTGCCAGCAATCTGCCTGAGATCGTCGGTCCAGCGAGCTGGTGATCCATTTTTTATACACGCTCATTTATGGGTAGTTTGAAAGCCACGGTTATGTAATTAGTAATTAAAACGGCACCGATTTAGACTACTACTTTTAAGTATAGACGTAAATAAAAAAAAATTGTTGAGAAATCTTGTTTAAAAAATGCGCAATCAATTAGTACCGCCTCTCCGTTTAACAGAACAATGACCCGCGGACCCGTGGCACGCACGCACCGTTCTGGACGGCTACTAATGGTTCTAATAGACTCGAGATTGTGTCGAGATATTTTCGAAAAGTGCGTTTTTAAAAAACAAACTAGCGTATTCGATAGCTATTGTCAGGCATTTTTATTTTGCTATCTTTTAAACCACCCAGAATTATTGCAGTATATGTTCAGCAATTTTACCACGTTATCTGGCTTAATTAATTAGGGTTCCGTACCCAAAGGGTGCCCAACGGGACCCTATTACTATGACTTCACTGTCCGTCTGTCTGTCTGACTGTCTGTCCGTCTGTTTGACTGTCTGTCCGTCTGCCTGTCTGTCTGTTATCTCATGAACCGTAATAGCTAGGCAGTTGAAATTTTCACAGATGATGTATTTCTGTTGCTGTTATAACAACAAATACTAAAAACAGAATAATATAAATATTTAAGTGGGGCTTCCATACAATAAACATATTTTTTTTGCCGTTTTTTGCTTGATATTCATAGCGGCGATATGTAGACGCTTATATTTAGTTTTATATTCGCTTCAAAAATAAATATTTAAGGGGGGCTCGCATATAATATTTTTTGTGTCTAATATTGTATAGATAATGGTACGGAACCCTTCGTGTGCGAGTCCGAGTCACACTTAGCCGATTTTTTTTGTTCTCTTTTTGTCGTCCAGTATGGACCCCTATAAATTTGGTCAAGATCAACAAGTTGCGTATTTAAGTCCACGGAGAAAATGTACAGTTTTCTACTGTGTGAAATGATAGTATATTAGAATGCATCTTTAAGATACATTCTAATATACTATCATTTCGCAATCTTAGATTTGCGAAGTCACCCATAACGGAACTCGGCACAGATGAAGGTAAAGGTCACCGTATTTGTTTGTATTTGTCGCTAGATTCGAGTGAATTGTCAGGCTCAAGCGCGACGTTGACGACCCTTCCGAATTCCGAACATATCGCTGCTTCATAATAATGGCACTGATGTTTAATATCATAATAATCATAGTGCCTACTCGCTTAATTGTGCTATTTGAGCATATCCTTATTATCGCATAGCTTTAATTCACTTAATTTATGTTAAGCTATTTTTGTATTTTGTTGTGATAATTCAATTCAAATACCCGCATTTATTTAAAGTTGTTCGACTTTTTCTATTCATTCATGCGCGCGGCGGGGGCCGCACCCGCATGCGGTTGCGGGTAAAGGTCATGGTACATTATACCAGCACCGCAACGACTCAGCTGCAGCACCGCTCCGCCTCGTATGTAGGCTACCGCCACCAACACGCCAAACACGCGTTGCCCGCGAGGTGCAAGCTCGCCGTATGCGCACCAGCTGCAGGGTGCAAGCTACTGCATATTTTACGGCATTAATGATTAAACATGCCCACTCCAATAACATTGGGGAACACGACTCTCGAAGTTGTAGACGAATACGTCTACTTAGGACAAACAGTCCAACTAGGCCGGTCCAACTTCGTGAAAGAGGTCAATTGTCGAATCCAACTCGGCTGGGCAGCATTCGGGAAACTTAGAAAAGTCTCATATGTAATTCCTGGTGTACATACAATAAAGAATATTCTATCTATCTATCTATCTACCTTTTCATCTAATATACCTCAATTGCTCAAGACAAAATTATACAACCAGTGTGTGTTACCAGTGATGACCTATGGCACTGAAACGTGATCTCTCACTATGGGCCTCATAAGAAGGCTCAAAGTCACGCAACGAGCTATGGAAAGGGCTATGCTCGGAATTTCTCTACGAGATCGAATCAGAAATGATGAGATCCGTAGACGAACGAAAGTCGTCGACATAGCCCAGCGGATTAGTAAGTTGAAGTGGCAGTGGGCGGGGCACATAGCACGCAGAACTGATGGCCGATGGGGCCGAAAAGTTCCCGAATGGAGACCACATATCGGCCAGCGCAGCGTAGGACGACTAGCCACAAGTTGGACAGATGACCTCATCCAAGCGGCAGGAAGGCGCTAGATGCAGGCCGCTTCCAACCGGTCTTTTTGGAAATCCATGGAGGAGGCCTAAGTCCAGCAGTGGACTTCTTGTGGCTGAATGATGAATGATTGAACATGCCTAGGACTAGCTGGCGACTCACAGTCGGCACGCTGGAAGCTTGCGGTCCGCTCGCTTGAACCGCGCCGGCTGTGGCTGCTAGTTGAGTTTCACGGTAGCGGCAAGCGCGCTGACTGCCCGCTGTTGGCTTCATTACAGTGACATTATGAAACATACAACTTAACGCTCTTTGAATGAAAAGTTAATTGCTGTGTCGGAGCCGTGCCGTCGCGGTGCCGGTATAATGTGCTACGACCTTTAGTCCCCGCAAGTGCGCTCAGTACCCAACCTCTAGACCGACGAAGCAGTCAGTTAAACCCACGACTTTATTTTAATTAGGATGCCCTTTACGGAAAACAAACGCAACTCAAACAGCAAACCTTTTACACATTCGAGAACTTTGGCTCTCAAAAGTTACTCTTTGTTCTTAGAGACAGGAAAAGTTCTATTCTTTTTATAACAAGCCAACTTCACAGTTAGAGTTCCATCGTAACGAAGTGGGAACCATTCCGATCCAATCGCCGTTGAGTCAATAGAAGAACCCGTTAGGCTACTCAGGCACCGCCAGTTTTGAGAGAAAGTGTACCCGTGACGTAATGTTAATAAAGCGAAATTGGTTTGTTAGGCTTGGTGCAATCGGCCTGGCCTTTGCCAACCTCTCCGGGATAAAGGCATGAGATTAGGGCTCTAGGGAAGCGGTGGTGGCCTAGTGGGTAGAACATCGGACTCGGAAGCGAGAGACCCAGGTTCGATAGGTTCGGTACCTATGACTTGGTTTTCTAAGTTATATACATTTGTGAAGTTATAGTAGCAATACCACTCGCTAACGGTGAAGGAAAACATCGTGAGGAAACCTGAGTGTCTGAGTTATTCACACACCTCAGCGCTTGAAATCGCCAACCCGCGGTGGGCACGCGTGGTGATTAAGCCCATACCAAGGCCAAGGCCTGTGCCCTACAAAAAAAAATTAAAATTTAAACTGTATATTTCAAAAAAGAATTACATATAAATTTATCTCTGGAAGCTAAATCTTCCACATGAGATTATATTGCTTCCAGAGATTGCTCTAAGTGGGACGTATGTAGGCTGCTTATGTATTAGGACTCTTACACATAAACACGACGTGACGTCGAGTCGAGTTTATGTGTAAGAGTCCTAAGAGCCTTTATGTATTTATGTATTACATAAGGGTATTAGGCCCCGGCCACACCGAAGGGATGCGGGGCGAGGAAAAGACGCGACGAGTTATGTGAAGTGCGCGCCCTCCCCCCGTCTCTCCTGTTTGAGTTTCATCCTGTCCCTTCAGTACATTTTGTATGAAAGTGAATTGGAAAGACGAAACGTCTTCAGCACGCCCTCGCCCCACGTCCTTTCTGAGTATCTCAGGCCTTACATTACTGATTACATAACCGCGGCTTTGAAACCACCCAGATTTCAGCTTGTGGTCTAAGGAATCAAAATAGAACAAAATAGAAAACAGATTTAAACCAATGAATAGTATTTAAAATCTGAAAAAACCTACTTTTATTCATGGGTCATCGTTCATTATTTTTATGAATTACCTACTGCATTAACTACAGGCACCCGCAGCGCAATCAGTCCAATGGAAACCGTGCGGTCGGGGAACCTGGCCTTAATAACACTTTGTAAAGTTACATGCTTAGGATATTTAGGTATTTAGGTGGTGGCGCAGCGGTAGAACGCCGGCCTCACATTCAGGAGGTCCTGGATTCGAATGCCGGCATGCACCAATGACTGTGAACACTTGTGAACTTATAGGATCAGTACCACTCGCCAATCGTTAAGGAAAATATCGTGAGGGAACTTGAATGTCGGAGATGTACACAGACCTCAGCGCCTGAAATTGTCAGACGGTGGTGGGCAAGACACCCGTGGTATATGGTCTGAGCTCTCTCTCCGAGAGAAGGCCTATGCTATATTACAGTCAGTACATAGTCTACATAAAAAAGCAGGATATTTTCTTTCACTGCATTATCCTGAGTAGGCCCCGCTATCTAGAAGACATCTTGCGAAGGCTTTGTCTCCGCCTACTTCTTATTCTTGTTAAATTAGTTCTCTCCTGATAGATTCCCGCTTTACACACAATTGGAAAGATTTTTCCATTTGAATTGGACACACGCCCATTTGTTTTAATTTTTTAAATGTAACCTATATACTTCCCGCTGCAGGGCACAGGCCTTTTCTCGGCGAGAGAGTGTGGGCTTAATTACCACGCGTGCCCACCGCGGATTGGCAATTTCAAGCGCACTCAGGTTTTCTCACGGTTAGCCTCGTGTAACTTCACAAATGTACGTAACTTAGAAAACAAAGTCGTTGGACGTCTAGACCTATCAAAATATTTTTGTTAGACTAACTTGTTACATAATATCGTCTACTTATGCAATGTTGTATCTTTGCATCATCACCCATGAGGACACAAATTTAACGATAGACATTAATCCCGACTACATAAAACGATAAGCTAGAGTTGTGCCTCCCTTCTTGTATATATATTTTTTATTTAAATTTTTGTGTTTTGTGGAATTCCAACTGACTACCTTTAAAAAATACTCTTTCTAAGTCAGACAAACCGCCAGACAGACGTTGTAGGCATAGAGTAGTAGAGTCAGAAATCAGAAATCAAAAGTGTATTTCGACGTAAAGAATTTACATTCTGTTTCTTGAATGTCAATCTACAATGTTAGCCGCTGTACGGCTGTAGATTTTGAAACGGACACCTAGTTTTTCTTGTAACGTTCAATAAGTCACAGTTTCTGTGTTACTTTGAAAAAAATGTTTTCTTGACTTTTGACTTTTTTTTGTCTAACGTCAGGATTCCGACAGGATTTGGGCCCCTGACCATCTTTTCTCAAATCATCTTAAATAAGAAACCATTTGTTATTCTTTTTTCCGGTTGCGCAATAAATAAATAAATTCTATCTATCTATCATAGACATAGTCAACATAAATTATAAATAAAGATTCTACGATGGTCATCAATAACTTGAGATGCCAAAGAAAAAAAAAGAAAAAAAAAAAAAAAGAAAAATATATTTATTATTAAAAACTCAAACTACATTAGTTACTTTTTTTTATAAAAGTAGGAAAACTGCGGCCAGACACACGAACCGCACCCGGAGTGCGAGTCACTGAAATTAATGCATAGTTGTTCAATAGAGTCATATTAATACGGTAATACTGGCAAGAGCTGGATGAGAGTAGCCGAGGACCGTGCTCAGTGGCGTGCAATAGGAGAGGCCTATGTCCAGCAGTGGACAAGCATAGGCTGATGATGATGATGATGAATACGGTAATGGTCGTTTCATTGAGACTATTGGTAATCTAATAACCAATCACATTCCAATGGTATAACCCATTCACCTTAACTCGGCGCCTTGCGCGATTCGATATTCTATTGCCTATTAAATTTGCGCGGGTTACACCACTGGAATGAGATTGTAGTGCTATTGATTAGTAGACTGCCAATAACGCAGCAGTCAGTTTTGAGGGAGATGGGTGACCCGCTGCCTTTGGGTGCGGAACCCTAAAAGGCTTCGCGAAAGCCAGTGATTGACAGAGGGTCGGGATTATTATTGGCTGGGGAGACGTAAGATGAACAGGAAGTGGATTGTAAGAGATATGGAGTCGCCCTTCGTTCAACAGAGCTATGAAATTCGAATTGAGATATTTGCAATAATAAAATATGTAACTAACCGTGGCAAGGACGGGGGAGGGGTCCAAAATTCACGAAATTAATGTAGGTACTTTATAGATGACCCCTTAAGATCAAATTGACTGTCTCCAATTTACACAGCATCTAAACAAATTTGGTAACTCAATTATCAAGTCGGTTAAAATGTGTCACCATTTCACCAGCCCTTATGGGTAAGGGCGCTTTAGACACGGTTTTGCGAATTACTGTTTAGGGGTGTACAGATTGACGGCATCTGCGAACAAGAAGGTACCTAACTTCGGTTAAGTCAATTGTGTCGAGAATAGAGGTCGCTGAATAAAGAAATTACAGAAGAATAAATATGAAAGGCAGTGCCTTTAAAAGCTGAAAAAACCATAAAGGGATACTAGTCCTACAGTTTTGGCACAAAATTTTGCTTTAACCCTAGAAGCCCAATCTACGTCATTTTGACGCGTACGGCGACGAAAATTCGCTATTTCTTTCGCATGCACGATCGGATTGCTCCGACCGACCGCTTGAACGTTACGACCACGTCAATTCGGTAAGTGCCACGATTTTGTCCTAATAACAATGTTGCACATCCATTTGACGTATGATTGGGCATTACGTAACTTTTGCAAATTTTCAAAGTTTGCTTATTTTGCGATTTTTTTTAGGTTATTGTTTTATTTTCTTACTTTTCTGTATAAATACTTCTGTTTAAGTAAGATACAATGGCATCTCGTCAAGCGTCCCGGATGAAATAGCAGTTATATTGGAAAATGAAAACGACTATTCTCCGCGGGATACTAACTCTGAAGGGAAAGATTGTGTTTCTCAAGACGATGTCAGAAGTGACGTAGAAGTCAAGATGGTTGACAACAAAGATGATGCAAATCGAAATTACTCGTATAAAGAAATAAGATGACCAAAACACAGTGGTCCACATTAAAAAAACTATATGCGGAGAACATAATTTTGATATTAATCGGGACTGCTTATAATGGCAACTTTTTTTTCGTTAAACTATTTAGTATTATTTTGAATGGATTGAATTTTAAGAATACAAATTTAAATATGGTGAATTCTGTAAAAATATTAAAGTATAAGAAAAACTTAAGAAAATCTTACAAAGTGTAAATAAAAAGTAAAAAATTAATTACATTCTTTTTATTTTATTACACTATATTTTCAATAAATAACACAAAATAAAGTATATATGCCAAATTGAATATTTAAACATAGTGATTTCATTATTATACGTAATTTTACGTATGACTGGGCTTTATGGCCGCAAAAATATGATTGGGCTGCTATAGTTAATAATATAAAAATACGATTTACAAAAAAAAAGAGTGCATTGAAATAAACGATCCAGCGTCGTACTCAATTGCAGTCGGTCGGTGACGCTGTTTCGCGTATACTCGGCTCCAGTAGTCATCGAAATTTTAAGAAAATCATATAATGTTTTTAGGTCTAACGTGTGGTCATAAGCACTCCTCTTTTTGTTAAGGCGATAGGGCGTTGCTTAAGGAGCCTTGGCTTGGACTACCGCTCCAGGGCATATTTGGTGTAGGGGATCTCGCTCGCTGTACGGCGCGGTAATGCAGCCATTGTTATGGGTACATTTCTGTACCTCAGAGGTAAACAATAACAATCGCCAAATTCAAAACTTTTCACGACGAGCATTGAAAGGTCAGCGGCAGGACTTTTGGCCCGCCAAAAACGCGCGAAAACGCCTTGATCGACGCGGGGTTGAGAACAATAAAGGATGACACACACCAGCGCGGTTGCGATCTGCCGTGTCATGATAAAATACTGTAATTTGAAAACAGGCATTTTCCAGAAAACCCAAAAAAACATTTTGTTACGAAAATTACGCATAAATGCGTCAATTATAAACAGATTACTTTGAAATTTTTATATATGTGTTTAATAATAATACACATCATTATGCCGTAACAAGAAATAAAAAAAGTATGTCATTTATTGAATTTGTACTATAAAACGTGTTATGTTTTGACGTTGTGAGATTGTTATGATAAAAGACTGTATCTACAATTACTTGACATAAAAAAAACACTAAGCTTGTTATGGCAAAACACTGTAACTATAGAAGCAGTGTTTTGTTAAAACCGGTCTCTATTATATTGTAAATACAGTCTTAATTACTATGGCTAATTTCCGTATTATTAAGACTTTTTCAATATTTTTTTATTGCATACCAAGGGTGAAGAATCGAATTATTCATGTTACCATAAAACACTGTATCTAGAGATATAGTGTTTTGTCATACTCGTACCACGGCAGCGGTGATGGTCGCGATGGCAGCCCATACATAAATCATTTACGGCAGCAGTATTTTTTATGGACCGCCACCGCGTTGGTGTGTTTTATCCTTTAGTCCGTATTGAGCGCCGCTGCGGTAAGCGCGCTTGGACTTCTTACCGACCGACTGCATTGAATTTTGTCACGGCTTTAGAGGTAAACTAGGATAAGGGTTACTATTATTATTTAACTCTAGAGCTCAAGTGACTAACTACTATTTGATTCTGAATATATTAAAAAGTATTGCCGATAAGAGTTAAGGCTTTTTACCACGTCAAGGAGTATATATTCAATAATCGAAATCCGTGTAACACGATTTTCAAAAAATGTGGACTTATTATGCTTTACCTCTGAGGTACAGAATAATAATACTAACCCAAATTTTGGGTTAGATCAGATATATCTTGGAGCCATTTATTTAGCTGACCGTCCTTGGTGGTGACCTTTTCTTGTTTAGTTTTGTTCTGTTTTTTTTGTATACCTGATCTTCTTTATGGATGAAACTTTTGTGAATAATATAATTTTTGAACTAAAATTTTCGTAAATACAACACATTATTAACTTAACACCAAAATCACTTATTCAACTAAGCGAATCTGGTATTAAATTATAAAGATATTTTTTAATTCTATTTTTTCTGCCTTCTGTATGTGGTAGTGGTGACAGTTAAATGGAAGACGCTTATAGTTATTGTAACACAAAATTCAAAAACACTAAAGAGACTTCGTCCTTCTGTTTCTACTTACAAAACTATTATTCTACTCGGTGGTCAAGACCCTTGTCTAGCACAGTGTCAATTATCTGTCTGGCCAGATTTCCGGGAGCCGATCAATTTGTTTGAGTTACTAATCAATTTTACCCGGGTGTGGCCATAAGCGAAATTGTAGTAAACTATTTTAACTGAGTATACTATACGCACCTACCTATAGGGTAATTAACGCTAACGTTAAAGAGAAACATCGTGAGGAAACCCGCGGCTTGGGTGGCTCCGCACGTATTGACATGTCTTTCCTGTGGGTTAGGCCGACTAAGCTGTCAGGAAGGTGCCGGGCAAGCCTATTCCATATAAAAATAACAATTTCACAGGCAAGGCACCGTCCGAGTGGTCCCTTCAGCCATCTAGTGTGAGTGAAGGTGCCACTGGACGTTGCATAAATCATCTCATTACGTATGTCACAAAACTTGTGTATCACAAAGCGGAGGGGTCGGTTTCATCATCATCATCATCAGCCATTTAACGCCCACTGCAGGACATAGGCCTCCTTCGTGGTTTTCATAACCATGAGGGGTTTTGCCATAATCGCCACGCTTGGCAGGCGGGTTGGCGATCGCAGTATGCGGTTGGAATCTCAGGAAGACGCTGCTGCCCATCTCCTGGTAATTTATTTCCTTAGGTGGGTCGAGCGAGTGAATGCGAGCATTCAAGGCATATTATGTTTCTTATCCTGTGGGTACTATGTTTTTTATTGAGGAAACTAATTCTAATTAATAATTTGGGAAACCTGCCAGGCAGTATAGATAGATAGATAGGTAGATAGATAACACTTTATATATATTTAGTTTAGTTTATCTGTTACGGTAGAAGAGGTAGGTAGTGGCAGGTGGTATGTAATAGCCTAGTGCGGTAGTCGCGTAGCGGTAGAAGGCCGGCCTCATATTCGGGAGGTCGTGGGTTCGGATTCTGGCATGTACCAATGACTTGTTTTCTAAGATACGTACATTTGTGAGGTTGAAGTAGCAATACCACTCGCCAACTGTGAAGGAAAACATTGTGAGGAAACCTGAGCGTTTGAGGTGTTCGTATACCTCATAGGCTGCATAAACAACCCTAGTTTAGTCTACTTTATGTATAAATGAAGGTAGGTTTTACAGCGTAGCAGTGTTAGCTGAATTGTTATAAAACGCTGTGCTATAAGACCTATAAACCTATTTCATAACTTAATTTCCCGATTCCAAAGTGAAAATGTTCATTAGCCCCTTTAACACACTAGTTGATGTGAAAATTAAGGATTTACCGTTGTAATTTATTCACAATTTATACACGAAATTACGCAAAAGTTAGCCAATTTGTTTTAGATATAAGATTATCTCGAAAACTTTTTCGGTATAGATTTTAATCCTCTTTTTAATTGAGAAAAGGCCTAAGTTACTAAAGCTAGCAATTTATTCATAAAATTTACAATTCAGGTTAAAGCTTGTTACCAATACATTTTTTAATTTCCTTTTTATTGCAATCTACTCTATTCTACAGGGCGTCTAATACTTATACATAACGCCTGCCTTGTTGGTCTGGCGGTAACACGTGGGTTTGATCCCCAGCACACCAAAAGTCAAGCTCGCCTTTGGGCTAATTGTTTTTTTATGCAATCAAGAATTTTCATATCAAACAATCCCCTTTTGTTTTCTGAAAGGAAGGATTCTACAATCAATTCATCAATATTGGATTCGCGATGCTGGAAAGGGCGAAGTAATTTCCCAATAGCCTTAAATAATAAATCAATTCAAAATGCTTTTTATTCAAAATAGCACACAATCTGTGAACTAATGAACGTTACAAGTAAAACTAGGTGTCCATATGAAAATCTAGAACATTTTGGAGAAAAATGGACGAAAAAACTCCAAACTTAGTCTTTTCAAATACCTATGTTCCTTAACAGAGTTTACATAATCATTCTAAAACCTAAAACTTATGCATTAAACCGGTTTTAATTTCAAACATCTTTGTGCGCGAGTCCGACTCGCATTTGACCGTTTTTTTTAATGTTTGTGTTTATATTTATGTTACACTTTTTTATGTTTTGTAGCGTTCGCGTGACACTCTATTGTAAGCTTTGCTTTTTAAAAATGGTGCGATTGAATTATCAATATCTTTTTTGTTAATGAAATTATTTAAAAAAGTTGGTTAAAGTATAACATTATTGATTTCTGAACGTAACTGTATTTTTGCAAGGTGTTTTTTTTTAACGAAAAAGAAAAATGTCATTCGGGGTTTTTTTTGAAGAAAGAAGATGGAGGGAATTTTTTTGTAGTGAGTTCTGAAAAAGTTGTGAGAGAACAATAAACGAAGCTATATTAAGTACTGCGTATCATTTTATAATCATCATCATCAACCCATTATGTCCCCACCGAGGGGCACGGGTCTCTTCCCTGAGGAAGGTATAGGCCATACTCCACTACGGGGGCCAAGTCCGGATTGGTGGAGGCTTGTAGACTAGTGGCTCGTCTACTGCCAGAAGTTGTCAAGCCGCCCTAAGGCCTCTGACTTGGCTTAACGTCATAATATTGAAACCTTATTTATTAAAATCTGAACATTGGTCAAGGAGTTATGCAGTTATGATGAACATACTTAAATGCATACATACGAGCCAAACACATTATCATTCTTTTGGGCCCACCGCAGTCGGGTAATAATATCTTTTGTCGCTGTGTTGTGCAAACACGTTATCCTCTTTTTGAACTTCGCCGCAGTCGGGTAATCAGTAGGTCATTTAGCTCCAACGCCGGGTAGATATCGGACTAACGACCTATTTAACGCGCCGGAATATGCCCTTTTCTCACAGCTGTGCTCTGCAATGTTATCGGCGAACGTGGAACTAGTTATGACGGGAATAAGAGTCAGAAATGTGGAAACATTGCGTTGTAGAAGGGTTTAGATGTATTTGATAACAAAAATACCTATAATACGTAAGAAGGACGTTTCATTTATATGACACATACGAGTATTATATACATAAACTAACGCTCTTATCCTTAGGAAGTAGGCAAATTCGAGGGCCTCATTTCATATAGTTCACTTTGACAATGGGGGTGGCAATTGTCAAAAAAATGAAAATGGAGGATGTCCGTTTTCTTCACTATTTGTATGGGAAAAGCACATTACTTGTAATTTTAAAAACCCCAGAGATGTGCGATGTGTGTAGTGGCTTTTTCAGAAAAATCAGTACCTACGCGTTTACTGCTCAGTTTGCAATAGCAACACGGTGGCTCAAAAACCATTTGGAGGAAGGAAATCAATTATCAAGATATTTATAGGTTACGATTTTTGTGCACAAATATAAAAAAAATGTTTCTGTGCAGGTAAATAGAAATAATATTAATTAAATACGTTCAGAATCGTAGTGAAAAGTTATGTTTTATCATTCTTGTTTGTTTTCAGGTCAGCATCTTTTACACTCGTTAAAAGTGGAGGCAGTTTTTTGCTACCTAGACTGTTCGACCTAAAACTAACTAAAAACGAGAAATCATCATAATGATTCAGCCACAAGAGGTCCACTGCTGGACATAGGCCTCGTCCATGGATTTCCAAAAAGACCGGTTGGAAGCGGCCTGCATCCAGCGCCTTCCTGCCACTTGGATGAGGTCATCTGTCCATCTTGTGGCTGGTCGTCCTACGCTGCGCTTGCCGATATGTGGTCTCCATTCGAGAACTTTTCGGCCCCATCGGCCATCAGTTCTGCGTGCTATGTGCCTCGCCCACTGCCACTTCAACTTACTAATCCGCTGGGCTATGTCGACGACTGTCGTTCGTCTATGGATCTCATCATTTCTGATTCGATCTCGTAGAGAAATTTCGAGCATAGCCGAGTATAAAAACGAGAAATGGCTTGTTATAAAAGACTCGACCCATTTAGCACATGTAAAGCCAGCTATTATTACTGCAATTGTAATTGTGAAGTAAAACAATGTTCCTGGGTACCTATTTCTAAACATCGGTTTTATTTAATAAAAAAAATCATAATCATACAAAGTTACAAGCATTTATTCTTTGGGCTTGAGCCCGTAACTCCAAATAGGTAACAAGCAGCACTAAATTACATACAGCATTTAGCTGGGCAGATCTGAAAAGAGATCAATACTTCTGATAAGACAAATTAGTTGTTGGTATGTTGGTGATAGGGACCTTCAAGTAGTAGGCCCGCAGCATCATGTTAAAGCTGCTTCATCTCCAAACTGGAATAAAATTAAGAAAGTTGATGTATGATTTTACTTGTAAGTTTATATGGTACATAGTGTGAATAAATTTTTAACGATTTTCTATATTATATCTGAGGAACTTTTTCATGTAAATTTAACATTTTCCACTTAACAATTTATAAATCACCCAGCAAAGAGATATTTAGCCTTAGGTTTGGGATTATTTCTGCAAGAAATGTTTAAAAAATATTTTGGAGGCTACCTTTGTCTGTCTTCCTTTTGCGGTGTAGGAAACTTTCTTCACGAAGAAAGAAAGTTTCGTATACCGCAAAAGGATTTTTTCGAAAACTTTTCAGTGTTGGCTTAAAGTATGGCTTTCCCTTCTTAAGTTAAAAGCATTTCACAACGTTTTTATGTTGAATTTCCATAAAACAAAACAGACATTGTCGGGCCAGGTCTCAGTGGCGCCATTTCTAAATATTTTCGTGTTGCCATCCCCATTATGAGTAGATGTACATACCGTAGCCAATTAACCCAAAGATTAACAAGTGGGAAACTAATTGTATTGATCAGCTACACGATTTAAAATCGTAGTTTTATGAAACGTGGCCCAGGGTATGTGTTAACGCCTAGCATCTGTGTGCGTTCGTAAATACGCACCCACACATAAGCTTTCCAGCGTGTGACGCAGTTGCGGGTCGCCGCAACTTTTCGCAATATACCTTTTTGATTACTCATTTTTTGACCGCAATCGTGTGTGCATCGATCCTTCAATTTTTCTCTTTAAAACTCTGTTTTTGGATATTATACCTATATTCAAGAAGTCTCGCTCACATCATTCCACTCCAGCTGGGCAATAGTATCCCGATTAGCCATAGTTTTGGCCTTCATCACCGGATCATCGAATCATCGCCACGCGGCAACAGGCAGAACAAGGGATTCCACTGTTCAAAGGCTGTCATTAGAGTGGATTTGCTTAGACGAAGACATAATCCGAAGCAGTTCACATTACGAAGCATACCACGGTCACAACAAGAATCAAATCTTCGCAATCGTCATCGGCGAAGATCACAATACCTACCTACGTCGTCGTACGCATTATCGACACCCTTGGAATTCATCGCAGAAGCTATTCACAGGATCCCGTCAGCGCCATAAACATTAGCTGTCGAACATCAACCTGAGAGGCTACATTACTGTGAGTTCGTTCCAATCATTCATCCATTTCTCTTCGCAATTTCCATTGCTATTTTCTGCAAATCATTCTTACCTACAAATATAAAATCACTTTATTTTGCCTATTTCATCGATTTAATTAAGTACCTATCAATCTTCTATTCATAGACAGTTACATAACTAGGTCAACGAACTATCACAAAAATCCTTTATGAACGTTGCATTCCCTTAGTAATAAAATTTCCTTATTTGCATTGTTACGCAATCACTTCACAGGTAGATAGGAATAACTACAACTTTATTGCAACTTTATTTGCCTGTCACTCTATTCTTGTTTTCCGAAGTAAACAAAAGGATTTCTTTAGAGTGGCATTGTTTTCATGAGAGCTGTGTTCACTTGATATAACAAGTTTTTAAATTATTTTCATAACATTACATTCCAGTGCGATTCCGTTGCGCTGACCCGCCCGCGCAGCAACTAGTTACGTGGGACGCCGTGCAACTTACCCTCAACTTAATTCAATTCAGCCATACCATTTAAGTATTACCAATTTTAGTATTTTCAGGCTCATTTAAACTTTTTTCCGCAGTATAATTTAAATAGGTAACCTATAAAACAAGTTTCATAATGGATTACAAAGAATTGGTGAAGAAAAGAGGTAGCTTAAAAGCGAAAGTTACATTATTTAAATCGTTCTTAGAACCGCTTCAAAAGGTTGAAACTATAACCAATATTCAAACCAACGAAATCAATTTTCGCCTTTCAAAAATGGAGGATCTTTATTCTGATTATGACAACATACAAAGTGACATAGAAACTCTCTCCGAAATTCCAGATTTGCAGTACAAGGAGCGTCAGAATTTCGAGAGCGAATATTTCGGTGCACTTGCCGCTGCTCGAGAGGTGTTGACCAGGTTCGAGTCTGCTGATGACCGCGCTAGCAGTAACGGCGGAGGCGGAGGATCAGTAGCGGGCTCCACTGTCTGCTGCGCTAACAAAGGTCGACCGGCAATCAAATTACCTACCATTCATTTACCTACCTTTTCGGGACAGTATCAAGACTGGTTAGAGTTTCATGACACGTATACATCACTCATACACTCTGATAATTCCATACCGAAAATAAACAAATTCCATTACCTTCGCGCTGCTTTGAAGGACTCTGCTGCAATCGTAATTCAGTCGCTTGACTTTTCAGCCGAAAATTATGACATTGCGTGGTCTCTTCTTTGTGATCGATATCATAACAACCGATTACTAATAAACAATCATATTCAATCCATCTTCAATATCGAAGCATTAACGAAAGAGTCATCCAAAGCTTTGCGTCACATAATTGACACAATCAATAAAAACCTCAGGGCACTTAAAACACTTAAATTACCCACTGAACACTGGGACATTTTGGTTATCTACATAATTTGCAAAAAATTGGATTATAACACGAGTCGCGAATGGGAAACACACCGTAATGTATTAAAAGAATTGCCCACTTTGGCCGAATTCATAGATTTTCTCAAAAACCGGTCCACTTTATTGGAAACCGTAGATGAATCACAAATAAAACGCAGATACAGTGATGTGACACCTAACAGACCAAAAACATTCATCGCTAACACATTGACAACACCCACAAACACATACATATGTCCCTTATGCAAGAACAAGCATGCTATTTATCAGTGCTATAGATTCAAATCACTTCCTGTCAAAGCTCGCATACAAAAGGCTACTGAATTAAAATTGTGCCTCAACTGTCTGCGTAAGGGTCATAGTGAACAAAAATGCAGGTTGGGTCCGTGCAGATTGTGCTCTGGACAGCACAATACATTACTGCACATCAACCAAGAATCGAGTGTGTCACGTACAATTGACTTACCATCGACATCAATGTCAACAAACAGTGTTGTGCTACCAGCCACACATCATCCAGTTCAATCGTCCAATGAAGTTCAACAATCATCGAACAATATTGTTCTTTCCTCTCTCAGCAACGACTGTGTTTTACTTTCCACAGCGTTAATTCAAGTCACAGATTGTGAAGGTAACAAACATAAAATAAGGGCGTTATTGGACAACGGAAGCACGTCCAGCTTCGTTACCCAAACCCTATCCGATAAGTTAAACCTGCGAAAGATTTCAACATCAACGGCAGTTGAAGGTATCAACGGTCAATCATCATTCATAACACAAAACTGTGATGTCACTATATCGTCACTAAAAAACACATTCACAACGGAAACAAATTGTCTTATCGTTCCTCAGATAACTCAATTTATCCCGAGCAAGGTCATTAATTGCTCAGATTTAAACATTCCAAACTGCATTACATTAGCAGATCCAACATTCCATACACCATCACAAATTGATATGCTCCTGGGAGCTGATATCTTCTGGACCGTCCTTTGTCCGAACAAAATTACCCTAGGCAAACATAAACCGACTTTATGCGAAACAAAGCTAGGTTGGTTACTATCAGGAGCATATCAATCAAACAAAAACACACACAACAATCATAAAAATACAGTCCACTGCAATCACGCATCTGTAATTCAAACGCATAATGATTATGACTTACATAATCAAGTCGAGAGGCTCATCGACCTTGAAGCTATCAAGTCACATACGCCAATGTCTAAGGAAGAACAAGAGTGTGAACAAATCTTTTCTGCTACTACGGAACGAGAAGCAGATGGCCGATTTTTGGTAACTATCCCATTAAAACAAAGTCCAGAAAATCTCGGTAGTTCGTATCAGAGAGCTTTGTCTAGATTTTTGTCCCTCGAAGCTCGTTTCAAACGTGATCCAACTTTCAAACAACAATATTCCGAGTTCATAATGGAATACATATCATTAGGTCATATGACACTGAATGTAAACCCTGAAAATGACATTCATCAATACATACTTCCGCATCACGGAGTTTTGCGTGAAACAAGCTTAACTACGAAGTTAAGGGTTGTTTTTGATGCATCGGCAGTCACTACATCTGGGTTGTCATTTAATGACATACAGAAGGTTGGTCCTACAGTTCAGGATGACCTAGTGAGCATATTAATTCGATTTCGACAGCATAAAATAGTGGTCACTGCCGACGTAGAAAAAATGTACCGCATGATAAACATAAATAAAACACAACGCGTCTATCAACAAATATTGTGGCGGTTCAGCCCTGTGGAAGAACTTAAGCAATATTATCTAAACACCGTTACGTATGGTACGGCATCCGCACCTTACCTTGCCACAAGGTGTCTTCAGCAACTGGGTAAAGATTGTCCTGATAAGTCTGTCTCTGACGTAATAGTTCACGACTTTTATGTGGACGACCTAATCACTGGACACGATTCTGAAGAAAACCTTATAGCCATATGTAAGGGTGTCAAAACACAATTAGAGAGTGGTCAACTCCACTTAAGGAAGTGGCACTCCAACAATAAACACATAATACAAACCATAATTGATGAAAATAACCCAGAGGATTTTCTTGACCTCAGCAAAAACGAATATTCGAAAACATTAGGTCTTCTTTGGTCCTGTAAAGGAGACTACTTATCTTATTCGATAAATCTCACACAAAGCGAGCACATAAGCAAGCGAATTGTCTTATCAATATTTTCACAAATTTTTGACCCACTTGGCCTTATTGGTCCCTGTACATTGCCAGCAAAATTGCTGATTCAAAAGTTGTGGTCATTAAAATTATCATGGGATGAAACAATACCCACCGAGCTTCAAACAATTTGGCATAACTTTCTAAACACATTAACAAGTATTAACAATATTAAAATTCCACGACATATAATTATCGATGCTTATGTCACCATAGAGATGCATGCCTTTAGTGACGCATCCGCACACGCCTACGCTGCCTGCGTCTATTTAAGATCCATATCTAAAGATAATCAGGTCACAGTTCGTCTGGTTACAGCAAAATGCCGAGTTGCGCCACTTAAGAATTTAACAATTCCGCGCTTGGAACTGTGTGGTGCACTATTGGCAGCTAATCTAGCTCATAAGGTGAAATCCAGCTTAAGATTAACCATACACAAGACAACATTCTGGTCAGACTCAACCATCGTGCTGGGATGGATCAAATCTTCAAAATTAACCAAACTCAAGTCCTTTGTGTCAAACAGAATCAATTCAATTACTGAAATCACAGATAAGGAGCATTGGCAGTATGTCCCTACAAGCTTTAACCCTGCAGATATTGGTTCGAGAGGCATGGAGGCAAGCAAACTCCAAAATTCCTCCCTCTGGTGGACTGGGCCCGATTATTTACTAAATCCAGACACCCATTGGCCATCACAGCCTAATTACAAAGGTTCTGACTTGTCAGAAGTCAAGATACAATGTCATCTATCTTCAAATTTTAAAACTAACGAATATGTTCTTCGATTCTCTGATTTCAGTAAACTGCAACGCATAACAGCATACATCTTTCGATTTAAACATAATTGTCAACACAAACATAATAAAATGACAGGATATTTACAAATACACGAATTAATTTCATCACACAATGCGCTGGATATCAAATTCACATTACGATTACGACACAAAACACCCAATAATGATACATGCAAAACATCATATTTCAAAACTAATTTTCAGGCAATATCACAAAATTCTACTACATCCGGGTCCACAATTATTATTAGCTATTTCACGACATAAATACTGGGTTCTAGCCGGCCGCAACTTAGCCAGACAGACGGTTAATAGTTGCGTCACTTGCTGTCGCTATTCAGGTAAAACACTACAGCCGATTATGGGCAATTTGCCAGAGCAGCGCCTTCATGCTGACTATCCATTCTCAAACACTGCTGTAGACTACGCCGGCCCCATAATGATACTGAACCGAAAAGGTAGAGGCTCAAGATTAATAAAAGCGTACCTTTGTATATTTGTTTGCCTGACAGTGAGAGCAATCCATATCGAGCTTGTTACTGATCTGAGTAAAGATACATTTCTTTCTGCTCTACATAGATTCATTAGTCGTAGAGGTAAACCTGTCAACATCTTCTCGGATAACGGTACTTCTTTTGTAGGGGCTTGTAACGAGTTAAAAAGATTTATAAAAGTAAATTCATCGTACATCGGTTCCTATGCTTCAGAATTGCAAATTAATTTCAAATTTTCTCCAGCTTATAGTCCTCACTTCAATGGAATGGCTGAGAGTTCCGTTAAATCAGTAAAACACCACTTAAAAAGAGTAGTTTCTCAGACGAATCTCACTTATGAAGAAATGAACACAGTTCTTATTGAAATAGAAGGAATTCTCAACTCTCGCCCCATCACACCTATTTCTTCAGATCCACGCGATCTCTCCGCTTTAACTCCATCGCATTTTCTGATTGGACGAACAATAACAGTATTGCCTTCCCCTCAGGTTCAGGATGTTGTCAGAATGACAACTATGTCCAGATACTTAAGAATACAGCAACTTAAAGCCCATTTCTGGCGCAGATTCTATACAGAATATATTTCAGAGCTTCAGAGAAGGCAAAAATGGCGAAAGGACGGTGTAGACTTACACCTAGATGACATGGTGCTCATCAAGGATGAGCGCCTTCCCCCCAATCGCTGGCTGCTTGGGCGTGTAAGCCGCCTTTATCCAGGCACCGACGGAATCTCACGAGTGGCCGACGTCACGACAACTTCGGGAACGGTGCGCCGCGCCTACAACCGACTCTGTCCACTCCCAGTACTGGACCAGCAGGACACGTCTCTTCTGGCCCGGGAACATGTTAACGCCTAGCATCTGTGTGCGTTCGTAAATACGCACCCACACATAAGCTTTCCAGCGTGTGACGCAGTTGCGGGTCGCCGCAACTTTTCGCAATATACCTTTTTGATTACTCATTTTTTGACCGCAATCGTGTGTGCATCGATCCTTCAATTTTTCTCTTTAAAACTCTGTTTTTGGATATTATACCTATATTCAAGAAGTCTCGCTCACATCATTCCACTCCAGCTGGGCAATAGTATCCCGATTAGCCAGTATGCTTGTCCTATGCAGGCCTCTTGGGTCTTTTCCAGGTGATCCTTGGCCGGCCTCTCTTTCGATTACCCAAGGGTGTACGTGAGGGCTTGTCTGGTCAGGCATCCCTTGTCCCGACGCAGTATGTGGCCTTTATGGGCATAGTATACGATTCTACATTACGATCCCTGAAGATATAATAATCTTGCCAGTAACACGGTTCTAAAAATGTGTATGTGTCTTTTCGTTCTTTTCGTTACATTGTATCAACACGGTTACTATAACAATAAATATTATTTAGATGTCAAAGATTTCTGGAATTAAAGCCAGTTCCATGCACGAGTTCTAGGTGCTACCTGTTAATGAAGGACCAAATTTGAAAAGACTAAGTTTGGAGTTTGTTGTCAATTTTGTCTCCAAAACGATCTAGATTTGGAAATGGACACCTATCTTATCTTGTAACGTTATTCTTCTTTTTATTTCTTCGCAACTTTGAATAAAAATATTGGATTTCGATTAAGGCTTGGCTAAAATATCGGCAAAAGGTGTCATTTCACGGCGATGGTCGGCCTCATTTAGAGCGTTGTTACGAGATGGCGATACACCTGCGTCCGATCGGACAAATCTGGAGGGCACGGACCGAGCGGATTTGATACTGGCTTTTCATAGCGGGTTTCACCTCGAGAATTAATCATGATTTGCATGACCATATTCTGACCTGGTGACCGCGGACCGGACGACGCAGCGTGGGCAGGCCCCCCACCAGATGGTCTGACGACCTGGTTACGGTGGCGGGGAGTCACTGGATGCGGGCGGCACGACACCGGGAAGCTTGGAAAACCATGAGGGCGGCCTATGTCCTGCAGTGGGCGTCAAATGGCTGATGATGATGATGGCATGACTTTGAATTATTTTAATGAAAACAGAGTTACATTTCACTATTATGGCATTGGTTTGCATTGATTTTTTTGCCCAATTGCTTTATAGGTCAATATTCAATGTCGCTCGTAGCCCCGGCTGCCTGAGTGATCTTAAACGATCACGAAGGTTAAGCAACACAGGGCGCGTTCAGTGCATGGATGGGTCGCCGTCTATGCCTAACGCTAGTGGCATTTTTCCGAGCGGTTCCGTGCTTCGCAAGGCACGTTAAGCTGTTGGTGCCGGCTGCCGTCGATAGATGGCAGTCGTTAAGCCAAGTCAGAGGCCTTAGGGCGGCTTGACAACTTCTGACAGTAGACGAGCCACTAGTCTACAAGCCTCCACCAATCCGGACTTGGCCCCCGTGGTGGAGTATGGCCTATACCTTCCTCAGGGAAGAGACCTGTGCCCCTCGGTGGGGACATTATGGGTTGATGATGATGATTCAATGTCATGATGTTAAAAGTATTCAATAAAATAGTGTCGATACCTTCAAAATCGGAAGTGTCGTTGTCACTATTGAAAAGTATGGGGGGGGGGGTATCGATTGGTGGGAGAGCTTGATCACTTTTACGGTATTCTTGGTGGTGGAAACATATCATCACATGTTGATAACTACACACACAACACAATCACATGTCCTGGTCCCAAGATGTGCCAATATTAACCAGGTAAGGACATTACTGACATTTGGACACATGCACGGCGTTCCCTAGAGGGAATGGAACCCACGACCTCCGGCATGGTAATCAGATTGTGTACAAATGAGTTTCATTACAACGCAAGGCTGCCCCCTTCAACAATTAGTCGAAGAAACCGACCACTACTCTTACAAAGTAGTTATTAAAATAATACAAAATTGTTTCTTTAGTATTGAAAAATTACTTCATTGGCAATAATTAAAAGTTGAAAATTCACAATTTTATATATCCTGTCTTCGTACAAATTGGCCCTGTCAGGTTCCAAGATTGTATGAAAAATATTGTGTGATAGCTAACCTCCGATAGATGGCACCACGAGAAGACGAAGATGAAGAATAAAGTAACTTAATTAATTATTTTAAACTTGGAAATGGTTTAATTGACGACTCGACAAACGAAGATGGGTTTTGCATGTTTTGCGTTTTTTCAAGACTTGAGAGTGGCTATTTTGCATTTTTACTAAAGCACGATAAAAAGCATCGCTTCAAGGATTATAAGTCAGTTGATAATTTTACCTTAAGAACAGTTCTTGTCACAAAAGCATAGAGTGCATTGTACATGCTTACATAACGTAAGCATATAAGCAGCCTATATACGTCCCACTGTAGGGCACAGGCCTTCTCTCAAGGAGATTACATGCTTAGCCGTAGGTAAAACAAAATATTCTGTAATAATAAATTCCTACCTTTTATTTTAATTTTAACATAACATAAACTTACGCTTGTATCTCGGAGGGGTAGGCAGGACCAAGTTTTAACACTTGCCACGTTCCATACGTCTCTTTCGCTTCGTCAAAATTCGCTAGTCGTTACAGGCACGCGCGCCGGTTTCGCGTGCTTTTTATCTTGCTCTTTGCTAATACAATTTAATTAATTTTAATTTGATTCAAATTTGTACTCTGTAGCTAATAGATTTTCGTGGCTTTCAACGGAAAACTGCAAAGAAATTGCTGTCTAATAATTTATAACATCGAAAGCGGATTTCTCATAACGGTTTTCTATCAAAGCCTCATAAAAAGTCTTTGTTGCTAAGAACGGTAGGTATAGAACACAATCATTATTATCTCTTTTTACTCTTTACACATCTTAACCTAACAGCTACGTTTAAAAACATAACCTAGTTATGTTTTTAAACATAGCTTGTTTTTATCAACAGAATGTTGAATTTTAGTATTTTCTGAGGTTAACTTTTTCTGAGGCACTAGACATAATAAAACTGATTTTTAACGGATATTTACTTGTTTACTTTTCTATTTTATAATTTTCCGACGTTTCGGTACTTTTGTAAGTGCCATGGTCTCGGTAGACTGAGGTGACAGGCGTCTTTTTGAAAGTATTAACTGATAGTTTACTACCCTCAGCAGAAATTAGGGGTTAAAGTATGAAATTGCCGTTTTATTGCAATAGGTTCTTTGAATTGACATAGAATCTTCATGGTTTGAGGTTTTCGAATGAAACTTTTTTCAAATGGTTTCTATGATGTTCTTTTTTTAAAAAATGTGAAACATTTGAATATCGAATATTGAACATCAACAAGGCAACACAAGTTTCAACACGCGATTCTTACTGCAGATCAGTCAAATCATGAGGCACCCATTTTTCGTATTTTTTTATTTTATTGATTTGACGCAAGTGAGTCAATATTGTGGGTAAAGTAACGTTAAACCATGCCGCTAATTCCTGGGTAGTTTGACTAAGGTCAGCTTCCACTATCTCTCTTAATTCATCGTTATTCACCTGTGTGGGCGGTCTTCCTCGTGGCTCGTTCTTTGAGTCGAAATTTCCATCACGAAAGCGTTTAAACCAAAATCGCACGGTGCGTTCATTAGTAGACCCCTCTCTAAACGCAGCATTGATATTGCGGGCTGTTTCTGCCGCGTTAGTTCCGCGTCGGAACTCGTATTCAAAAATCACTCGAATTTTCGCAGTATCCATCTTTCTTGTCTAAATTGAATAACAAAAACAATTAAAGGTCGATATTCAAATGTTTCACATTTTTTAAAAAAAGAACATCATAGAAACCATTTGAAAAAAGTTTCATTCGAAAACCTCAAACCATGAAGATTCTATGTCAATTCAAAGAACCTATTGCAATAAAACGGCAATTTCATACTTTAACCCCTATTATTAAGTTACCTACCAAAAATATTTTGGCAAATTTTTAAATTGAAATTGACACTAGGTACAATAATTTTTTATAAACTCAAAAATATTGATTATTAGCTATTGAAATTAAAATTAAATCTACAGTTACACTTCTAGCAAGGGGTCTCATGCACTTAAGCACTGGTTCCCATGCTGTAGCTATGTTCCAACCAAAGGTTCCCTTTGTATACGGAACCTAAAAAAAAAGAAACTCACCTTAAAACACTCCTCAGAGGCAACTTAAATAGTTTGCGATAAAGAGAAAGACGTAACCACAAGTTATTTCAAATGCTTCTAATGAGTGTTTTAGAGGAATCATACCTATTGTTAGAAATAAGAGCGTTAGTTATCATAACTTTATCTTTCTGAGTGATCTTTCTTGAACTTTCTGTGGGGTGGTAGCCTAGTGGGTAGAACATTGGACTCGGAAGCGGGAGACCCAGGTTAGATTCCCAGTGCGGGCATGTACCTATGACTTTGTTTTCTAAGTTATGTACATTTGTGAAGTTACAGTAGCAATACCACTCGCTAACTGTGAAGGAAAACATCGTGAGGAAACCTGAGTGTCTGAGCTATTCATATACCTCAGCGCTTGAAATCACCAATCCGCGGTGGGCACGCGTGGTGATTAAGCCCCTACTCTCTCCCTGAGAGAAGGCCTGTGCCCTACAGTGGGACGTATATAGGCTGCTTATATATATCTTTCTGAGTTGTCTAGCCTGCACAAGCATACTTATTCTTGTAAAATAACTGAAAACTTTAAAGCGTGAAAATATTCGACCTTTTTGTTACGTCTGTATATAACTAATGATCCCAAGATGAAGTTCTGCAAATGTGCCCGGAACGTAACGTTCCGTTTCGCCGAAGCGGCGAGCGTGTCACGCGGCACGCTCCGTGACTCGCGTAGAAGCGGCAAGACTGGCGTTGGCGCTGTGCTAGTACACAGCACTCGTAGTTTAGAGGTAACATTTATTTATCGGATCCAGTCGCCATCAAAATTTAGAAAATCATGAAAATGTTCGCTACTATCATAATCATGACACTGACCTACATAGAAACTACGGGTAGGTAAGTAGTATAGAGATCAGTGGGTCAGAAACACACACCCTCTTTTTTTAACGTCAACTAATTTCATAGCATGGCTTTCCGGATACACCTCCTGTACATTAATCCGTGTATGTTTGACAATAGATAAAGCAAGTTCTAACTTGGCATTTGTCTGAAAACAACCACTTATTCCACCACTTATGAAAACAACTACTTATTAATATCTTTATTAAACTTTATAAAAAAAAGAAGATTTTATTGGTACAGAACTCGGCCACGCGCAGCAAGTCTCTCTTGAGAGTGCATGTGGACGGGCACAAGGGACACAGAGAGGTGCTCCATAGTCTGAGGGGAGACTTCGCAACAGCAGACATGGGACAAGACATGGGAGCAGTGTAGTAGGACCTCTCGAGTTTCAGGTAGCGGAGCGGGGATGCAAGCCGAGTGAGGCAAAACGTTGACGTTATGGCCAGCTTATTTTTGGAAAATTAGGTGCTTTTAAAATAAGCTATCCTGCTGAACGCTGAATAAGAGTTTGAATATAATTTCGGGTAAGTGTAGGAAGATTGAAATATCGGGATATGAAAAGTCCTGTTTAATAATGGCGATAAGAATCCCACTGCGAATCTGACTTAACTTGCAAGCCATTATCTCTACCTACTTCTGCGGAATACAGGTGTGAATGTATGTATATATATCTATGTATGTACGTAGGTTTGTATATAAAAACCCTAATCATTTACAGTTACAGCTGATATTGATATTTTTTTACAATTACCTACGAGCTTAATGGCTAGTTTAATAATAATAATAATAAATCTTTATTTTACTATAGGTGAGACATGAAAGTATCTATATGTATGTAAACAATCTTAAAGTTAACAATATTCAACGATACAATTTAACACTGCGGCCCCACACTAGGCAAGCCTGTATCGTGGGTACCATACTATAGGTGAGCATAATGGTTCGAATGGCAGGATAGTGCGAGCTGCTCTCTAGCCAGTAGACAGCGACTAGGTTTGTCTACTCGCACGCCAGTAGCTCGGCTCGCCTTTAGTGTCTACACGACACATACCTAGTAGTCTTGTGAGGTCCGCTCACGACTTTCTGGCCGGCACTGGCGAGCTACTGCCTAACTCGTCAAACGAAGCGAAGGATGACCGAGCTACTGCCGTATGCAAGTTGCTACCCGGCGAAAGCCGAGTGAAAACAAAAAATGTTGAAGTAACTCGGATGCGAGCTACTGTCCAACTCGCACCTACGAGTTACTCGTAAGTTACGTTCAAACAGTACGAGTTACTGCAGTGCAGTTACTCGGCAGGCTGACTCGTAAGCTAGCTCACACTGTGTAAACTAGTCTCCTAGCAAAAGTTCTTTGTATTGACGGGACCAATAACAGGATCTTTCCGAAGTTTTCTGCTTCTATATTACGCACAACAAATCCTGAAAGATTCCAATCGACTAATCAATAATTGCAATCGCAAACGTCAGGATTACGACCGGATCTGTGGCGCTACTACGTAAGTTCTCCGCTGTATGGAGGTGTCCGATTCGACCTACTCCGAACTGTGAAAATAATACATCCATATTTTGACACTTTGGAATTGTCAAAATGGTTAACCCAATAGAGTGGCCAGTTACATAATAGTAAGTAAAGTATGTTTCTCACCATAAAAACAACAAACAGACAGCGTATTATAAGCCTTGAGGGCTTTACAAAAACACTTAAAGGCTATTGGTACAGTATCAATTCAGCTAATTGCCAAACTAGGTGGTCCTGTATTTCGGCAATTAGTTTTATTATGAGGATTGATTATAACTTAAACACTCTACAACAATAGAAACCGAAGAAAAAATTAATATTATCAAAATGTCAGCCTATTAAAATCAAATTCATTCGCAAAAAGCTTCGTCAAATACAAAAATGTGAAACGAAAACAACAGAAAATACAAAATCATTACGAGAATAAGCCGCCCCGGGATACATCCGACCCAAAGGTTCTCACTACGCTGGCAGCGTTACCTCGCTGCACTGCAAGGATAATTCTTTGCATAAGATAGGCCCTAGAGCGGCAAACGACGTCCCTCAAACGACGACCTATCTCTCTCACAAAGGCCTTTCCCTGCACTCTCCAGACCATACATTTTATTGTGTTATATTTATTGGGATATATATCATATATAGTCGCTTATATCATATCATATATATCATATATAGTTGCTTTTGTCTACGTCGACGGGTCATCTCGGCAGGAGTTAAAGGAGGAACGTATGAACGTCTACGCAATAGAGACCGTAGAATACATAACTGCCAAACAATAAGTAATTCAGCTTCCGAATATAATTTAATCGTGGAGTACATAAACTGTTTGGACTGCATGACTTTAGAATCAAGGAAGCCTTGTCTGCGCCCCTCCTAAACTGGTATATAATACGATAGTACTGACTGGAAATAGGAGGGCTGGTGCGCGTAATAGGCCTCTGCTGATAGACATTCGCAACCAACGCGCGTTTGCTCCATTACACGAGTGAAGCTTAATTCGGCACAGCTTGTAGTCAATAAATAACTGTTAAAATAGCGCTAGACTGTTTAACTAATTATAAGTTAGAGTCTCTAGGCAGCTCTTCGCTCAGGTGTGCGGTAATGTGGCAATTTATACACTGTTGCGGCTAACACTTGGTCGCATTGGCGCTTTGTAAAATGCCCGGTAATTCGTATATTCACTTATTTTAAAAACCTATTTAGAGGCTAAAAAATCCACCCATGCCGGGACTTGAACCCGCGACCTCTGGCTAACCGTGCCAGCGCTCTCCCAACTGAGCTTATGGGCAAGTGAAGGCATCAGTGAAATTTCGAGCCTCTTTACAAACTTCTCTGTATTACGTACAGGCAGCGACATCTGGCCGAAGCGATTTACATCACTTGCAATCGCTTCGGCCAGATGTCGCTGCCTTGAGATGGTTTTTTGAAAAATGTGTTATACGCTACTTTATAATTAAGGAAACCGTAGCATATACTATCGTCAAATGCAAGTCGTTTTTTGTAGAGAGAGTTGTAAGACATCAGAATTAGGTTATCGTAATTCCAAATTTAGATCTGATTATCAGTGATTAAGCCCATACTCTCTCTCTCTCTCTCTGAGAGAAGGCATGTGCCCTACAGTTTGACGTATGTAGGCTGCTTATGTATGTATCAGTGAAAATATCTTATTGGCTCTGACTTTAATTGTCTCAAGTTTGTAAATATCCCTCTCGTGTGCGTTGTTGGTTTTCCAATAAACCATAACAAGAGTGGAGCATTTTTTCGCACTACAAATTCGACCCGAATGCATCAGCTAACATACTCGTATTGACATTCAACAAACAGAATGCATTTTTTTACGTTTTGATTTCTGATTAAAATAATGCAGTGGTGGCGCGATGGGTAGAACGTTTGCGTCACATTCAAGGGGTTGTGAAGTAATGTGAAGAATAACATTATGAAGAGACCTGAGTGCCTGAGGTGTTCACATACCTCAGCGCGTGGTGTCCGTACTTTTTCTTTCAGAAAGAATGCATTTGCCTTTCAGTGGGACGAAATAGGTTGCATTAGTGCTGTAGTTGGAAAATAACTTTATAATCAGTATAATCAGTCAGAGTGGAGTTTGTTTTTCTGATGAGGCAATAAATACTTTCTTATCTTATCTTATATACAACTGTATAACATTACTTAGATTTAAGAAGTAATAATTGTTCTTCTTTGTTTCTGGTTGTGCAATAAAGTGTTTTCTAGCTATCTTTCTATCTATTTACGCGGCGTTTATGTAGTGTTTTCAGGAATCATATTTGTATGAATAACACTGGTACAGTCTTGTTTCATCATCATCATCATTCAGCCACAAGAAGTCCACTGCTGGACATAGCCCTCCTCCATGATTTTCCAAAAAGACCGGTTGGAAGCGGCCTGCATCCAGCGTCTTCCTGCCACTTGGACGAGGTCATCTGTCCATCTTGTGGCTGGTCGTCTAAAGTACTAAAACTAAAACACTCTAAAGACGGATTAAAGCCGGTTTATGAGAGGAAGAGGAATTCCTCTCATAAACCAACTTTAACTTCCTCTTAAGAATGTTCTAGTGGAATCGACTTTTTATAATTAAGAGTGTTAATCATTACTATGTTTAGTTATATACGTGTACCGAATGCTACCTCAAGGCGTTTTTAAACAAGTTGACTTTACAAAAACTCATTTGGGAAAATTTAAAATGAGTTTTTCAAATCACTCAGTCGAAGAGCGACGTGCGACTCCCCCGAGTTGATCTGTAATCGAGTTTAAAGAACAAATTGAATCAGCGGACCAGTGGAATTCAATGTTCTATTCCTGGGGGCACCGTCGACTCGCCGGGAGAAGTTTTGACAACTATCGGAGACTGTGATGACTGCCTCGTTGGTCTAGCAGTTAAGGCGCTTAACTACTAAAACAGAGGTCGTGGGTGCGATTTCCACTGATGGCCGCCGTACATTAGTACAAATGGCCTCAGTCTGGGTGTATCTCCATGATTTCCCCGCCTGGTTACCATAGTACAGGGTATCCTACAGGGACCAGGACAAGGGATTGTGTTGTGTGGAAGTTATTATTTTCATAGAAAACACCAAGGGCGGATTTATTTCGATGCCCAACCCTGAGTGGGACAAAAATGGAGTCGTACAGAACTTTAAAATATTTCTTTGATGAATCGTACCAGAAATGAGAGATTTTTCTAAATAACAGATGATTGATGCTTTGAAGATTTGTAACTTGAGGAGAACAATAATCAGTTAAGTGCGAGTCAGACTTACCAGACAGGTACACCAATTAGGAAAAAAAAATTTAATCAGTATTATTCGTTATTGTACTTTAAGGGTGCTTTTAAATTAGCCATCTGAAAAAATAGGCTTTGATTTAGCGCTATGACAAAAAAAATATTTCAATAATATTGCGGAAAACTTGATAACTGACTTTTTTTTTAAATCCTACCGCATTAACGATAAGCCTGCAATAGAAACCTATTGTCGCATTCCTCAGTCATAAGGCTACGACCAAACATCAGAAGAAGAAACCTCAAATGCGCAGTTTTAGCGGACTGAAGAAGAAGAAATGGATACCAAGTTAATAACTTAATTCCGGATTCTGTTACTTGCTTTTCTGTCGGAAGAGTCCGACCAGGTTTCGCTCTGATTCGCAGAGCGAAACCTGGACTTTTCCGGAGTTCCGTCGGACTCTTCCGCCAAAAAACAAGTAAGCAAATCCGGAATTAAGTTAATAATTTTTAGTGCTCACGAAAGTTTTAGTTCGAAAAAAGAAGAATAGTACATTGTTACCCTAGGGGTGAAAGTAACTTATTTAGTCCCGAGATGGGGTTTGGCGCCCGAGCGTAGCAAGGTGGGTGTGGTATAAATATTTTTATCTACACTAATTTTGTAACATTCTACTTATGTTTTCAATACTTGACTTATAATTACTACTGTTATAGCGCAGACGACAAAACACTCAATTTAAGCAATTTCACATGATGGTATAATATTCACATCGATATCGTAAAATCTCATTATAACATCAATAAAACGCGACCAACTTGATTGCAGGGCCAATCAGGTTGGTCGCGTTTTATTGAAGCGCGCAGCTGCGCTCTCATTGGTTAAATTTTAATGGCGGCAAAATCACTGTGATTATACACGTACGCGTGAATTTAATTTTTAATTGCATTAGTGAAGATAAAGTAGTGTATGCAACTGCATATAACACGGGTATTAAAACACTCGTTACTATTATGAAACTCGCTGCGCTCGTTTCATAAACTCACACTCGTGTTTTAATACCCTTCATTATATGACAGTTGCATAAACTACTAATTTATCGCCACATGTAACATAGACAACACGTAAAAGAGAGAAAGAAAAAAAAGCAAACACGGCAGAAGACAAAAACAAGTAGAAGACACGAGCTATGTCCATGCAGCGGTGACATGGCCTTAGGCTCAGTAATTGCTGCAGGTTTGCCCACAGCACTTTCACCAACGGCCTGCACTAATCACATTATTGGTTTTCATTGCATTCCATTTTCATTACATATGCACTTTACATCCAAAAAGTCCATCAAATGCAAAACGTACATTTTGGTGGTACGCAAATAGTAATCTCCATTATCCATTAGGCAATTACCACATCATAAGTCGCGAGCGCAGCGGCTTGTCAACACGGACGTCCACTAAATCAGGAGTGTGCAATTGGGCAGTGTCCAAATCGTTTTAGAACTATTTCGGGAACTTCAATTCTCGTTTCGGGTATTTTGTTGTCCCTTTTGCAGGCGGTAAGTAGGTAACATTGTCTGGCGTATAATGTAAAAGGTTAAGATATCTTGTCTCGTCTGGCATTCTCAAAGAGGGAGGTTAGTTTGATGGACAAACAAACGAAGTTAGTGAAAAAATATCTTCGACGAAAATTGTTAAGAGTTCTAAATTAACATATTCTTCATAGCAAATCATAAATTAGAAAATTAATTACATAGCATTGTTACACAGGTGAACTTATCTCTAAGAGAGATCTCTTCCAGGCAACTGCGATAATGGGCAGCGTATTAGCATGTCCCCTCTTTACCCTGTACATAAACCAGCTACCTAAAATATTGCAATCAAAATTAATTCTGTTCGCAGACGATGTCGCACTTCTCTTTAGAATTAACAATAATACAAACCTTAAGATAATTCAGGAGGAACTAAATACTACCAATAATTGGCTACACAAATATTGAACTCAACTCGAAGAAAACCAAAATCATACAATTCAAATCAGCCCAAAAACCACGTATTCTACTGAAAAATCTACTGGAAAACATAACGGTAGAGGAGATGACAAATTTTGCTTTACTTGGCATAACTATTGACAGTAACCATAACAGGAAAAAGTACATATTATGTTGCACAGGAAGGTCTTGGTTGCAGTTTCCTCATGATGATTTTCATTTACAGAAAGTGATTAGAGGATAGGGTGAGATGGCGTAATGGGGAAACGGCCTATACCCAGCAGTGAGCAGAGGGGGGCTGATTAGTATTCTTACTACGTGGTAACGAATGTACGTACCTTACTTAGAGGATCAGAATCAAAGGTGAATAATATGCCGGGAACCGAACCAACAACCTCTCGCATGAAGGGCGAGAGTTTTACTGATACTATACAAATAGAGAGCGCAATATAAGGTAGGCAATATTTTATTACCTTGTCTAATCCTAAGTCATAGTACTTGTAATACCACTACTTAGATATAAGAAACTATTTGTAATTCTTTCTCCTGGTTGTGTAGTAAAGTTTTCTGTATCTACTCGTATGTATCTAATCAACCATTCAGTATACAACAAGACCTTAATTTGCTAAAACTCTTTGGACCAGTTACAAACTAAACCGTGAATAACAGAGTTATTTTATTTTACATTCAGACTGGATACCTGCGTTCACTCAGCCGGTATTTGCATGAGGGACCTACTCAAGATGTGTCAAACAGTTACAGAGCTTTACAGAGGGGTGGGGGTGAATATATTTCATATTGACAACTTGGCAAAATGGTAGGACCAATTAATTAGTTTTTTTTAATGCACGCACACATTACTGGTACAAAAACAATGCACAGTAAATCGAGCCACAGTTTTAATAAATCCCCGTTTTCACGATCTTAGAAGGCTTGGATAGAGTGATCTTAGTGACTAAAAACTGTTGGCTACTCGGATAGTAGTGTACATACATTATAGTAAATTCAGATTTTTGCTCCAGTTTATAGGTGTTTTGTTGCTTACGCTCATCGTGCTAAGAATTACCAAAAATTTACTGCTACAATGAATAGAAGCGGCATCAAATATGTTTAATGTCGAACTTCAAAAACAAAACTATAAAAAGAAAAGAGAAAGAATAGTTTGGTCACGGCAGTGGAAACCGTGAAAAAATTCCACAGCTTCATAAAACTCCACAAACATCAAGATCTCCAACATGTGTTGCTGTGAAAATGTAGAGAATAAGTTGGATAGAAACGTGACTAAATTAGTAAGTTTTGAAAAAAGAAAAGGGAAGAAAAGAAATGTCGGAGACGATCAAACCGAGGAGCAAAAACATGTTGGGTGTCTCATTCATCAAAATCAGAAGAGTAGAAATACAAACACACATACATAGACTGCAAAAACAGTCTTTTGTCTCCGCCGTAGTCGAAGGAGACGAAGCCGTAGAAGAGGTACAGGAAGTCTAAGAAAAAGCCCAAAATATAGAGAATATGCCCGTCCTGAAGTACCAGATTGTGATGGACCAGAGTGGAGAGTGCTGCAACTAAAAAGGCCCAACTCATCAGTTCAATAATCATGTAGACAACCTGGTTCAAAAGCTGTAGGTCTGTACACAACGTTATGGACCCCGCTATTTTGCTCTACGTGGAGTAACGTGATTATTAATCTAAAACATTCACAAGCACTACATATTATTAGCTTAATTCGCTCGCCCGCAGTCAGAGACGAGCAACCGACAACGCGAGCTCCGTCTCTACTCACCATCACTCCACCAGCTCTGCGAATCAGACCGAAATCTGGTTGGACTCTTCCGACAAAATCAAGCAAGTGAATCGGAGATTAAAGTTATAATGTGACTATTGGCATCTTTATAAAAGCTGATAGCTGATCACCAATAAGAAAACTACGTTTTTATGACAGTACCCGAAACAGGTGCAAGGAAAATGCAAAGACTAATGAGTAATGAGTGTCAATGAAGCAAAGGAGATTTGTCAGGATCATGGCAAGTGGGTAACCGTGGGCTCTGCCTACCCCTCCAGAATTCGGGCGTGAGTTTATGTAATTTAATGTCTAAAGCCTCGACGCACTTTAAGCATTCAATATACATGATTTCTCATGATCCGAGTCAAGTCATTGTCACCGTGATGTGTGAGAGAGTAGAGGCCCGTGTATTTGCATCAGAAACATGACGGCGGGGAATATGGCTCGGTTTCCAGGTGGATGAATTATTCAACTTTCAGCTGCAGATGCAACTTAGATGTCTTGAAACATTTGAAAAATGACGCTCCTGTTATTTTAATGGAGATTGGTTAAGACATAGTGCGCACTAGTTGTATATATATTATACTTTTTAACCCCCATCTCGGAGAGAGGATGTTTGCTCTTCGATATCTGAATGCAAAGCCGTTTTTGTCCGCTAGAGGATAAAGCAAATTGAATTTAGAACATCGTGTGCACTAAGTTTGTACATTCAAAACATCATTAAACTCTTGATGGTGAATTTATCATACAACTTTTTTAATTTGTTAAAAACTCAGACTCGAAACCTCCTTTGTATTTTTTTGCATTTAGCCATATCCTCGCTGTAGTGCAAAGATTTTTCACCACGTGCTCTTTTGATTCCCTCGCTAACGCTCAGGATTTAATTTTTGAATCCTTCGCTTGCTCTGTCATCAAAATTGAGCACGCGGTTAAAAAGCCACTTTGCACTCTTATATAACAAATAACTATTATCATACACGAAACAGTTGTCGTTTTATTGGTGTTGGCGATTATAATACGGCTCCATTTTTAAGGTGTATGAAAACATACTGAAATTTCATGCATGACCGATTGGTTCACTACCAAATGAAGGGCGGTGGCAAAGGATCCAAAAGCCTACGCTTAAACTATGAACAACCACTTAAAAACAAATTCTTAAACTTTCATGACGATTAACAATGATAAATAAATAAATAAATAAAAAAACTCATCGTCCATATCCGAATCATATTCAATCCATATCATCGTTTTTGTCGGCATAACTAGGTCTTATAATATTCGCCCATTTTTATTATTCGAATATTTCGATTAGTACTAAACCCAATTATTCGAATATTTACAATTTTATAAACAAATCAGTTTTTATTTCCTCCTTAGACCATAATTTCATAGTTTTCTGAAGGCCTCACTAAAGTTAAAATAAAAATATCTTTAACTGTCACTTCCTTCTAATCTTTTTAATAAAACCGCTGTGGCCAGCAGTATTTGTGGACTGAGACAAACCCTATGAGATCCGGACTGTTCCGAAACCGATTCACCGATTATACTCGTAGCTATCAAATATTTGACTTGATTTTGACGCAAAAGTGTCAGAAAGTAGGTAATTGACAAGTTTTTGTCTGTTCTGCTGGCGGTAGCGCTGAAAATAGTTCAAAAACGCAAATTTATTCAATATTCGAACAAATATATTCAATATTCGAGTCCAAAATATTCGAATAGTAATACAGGCGAATTGTTGAATAAAACGAATTTTCGAAGTCCAAGCCGGAGACACAACATTATCGTCAGCTGCAACCCAAAGTTTTAGCAAATCTCACCTAATGGGTACACCTGCCTGTAATTTGGTTTATCCGCTTCATTTACTCATAAAATGAAATGAGCTGTCACTTCATCACTCACTGGAAGTACTCCGTTACGGATTTGAAAATTGTAGCAAAATTATTGAGTTGGTTTTACGGTTAACATGCTTGAATACCAAAACAGGGGTCGTGGATTTGATTCCCACCGAAGACCGCTGTACTTGATTTGTACAAGGTCTGGGTGTAATTACATGTTTGTTATGTCCTTGCCTCGTTACCATAGCATAGGGTATCCTAGTTTGGGACCAGGACAAGTGCGTGTGTTGTGTAGATATTATTATTATTATTATTAAACTGGACGATTATGTTATATTTTCAATGACTTTTTGACAGAATAATTATGTCCAGCGACACTCGCGTCTCTAACACCTTCACGCTTCATATATATGAATTAATGAATGAAAAATTCTTTATTGCACTGAGACAATTTGGTACAAAAGCGAGTTTAATACTAGTTAGTATTTTCTTCCAGCTAACTCACGTTGATGTGGAGAATGGATGGGGTACACACACACCCACACACACACGCACAGACACACATACACACCCACACACACGCACACACACACACACACACACACACACACACACACACACACACACAAAAGAACAAAATAAAAAAAAATCCCATAACCCTGGCAGCATAACCGTGCTGCACAGCACACAGCAAGGGAGATCCTCTCCATCAAATTCACCCCAGAGCGGTAGACCGCGGCTTGGTCTATCTTGGCACCTCGGACCAAAATAATAACGATAGATCGTAGTTTTTATTTTAGCTAATCATTATCAATCAACATATTTATTGCCTTATATCCAATGTATGTGCACTGTACAGTCAACAGCATTCTATAAAATAAATTGTTGCAAATAAATTTATTTTATAGAACAGGTAAAGATTCATAAACAGTTGTTTTGCGAGTCCTAGTCTCTGCCTACCCCTCCGGGATACAGGCGTGAGTTTATTTTTATGTTAAGTCTCGCGATTACCACCCGTGGTGAGTACCTTTCTCTCTTTTCAGTACATTGTTCAGATCGCTTACTCTGACATAGTAAAATTACTGTATTGAATTGAACAAAAGTGAATTTCACATTCCCGTAATTCACGTCTGTTGCCAAACATGTGTGAATTTGGCAGCGAACTGACGTTGCCTTATCAGATGTTCCACGGTAATGTAGCATGCATTTTTCAGTACTAACAAATAGCCAGAGGCAAGAGATCACACAGTCACAAATCTGACGGAATGATTCATGGACACAATTAGTATAAGCTGCGGGCGACAGTTGTAGATTTAGAGGTACGGTCGACAGCTAGCTCAACCTTTGCAATTTAGCTGCAAAGTCATCCGTAACATAGCTGGGTAGAGTGCACCCATGTGAAGGTTGATGTGCCGTCGACTGTACCAGGTATGCCTACTGGCATGTTGGGAGTTTGGATGGTAGAAATTGTTCAAATCAAATCAAATATTTTTTTTTATTCAAAGTAGCACAAAAACTGCGACTTAATGAACGTTACAAGTTAAACTAGGTGTCCATTTCAAAATATAGATCATTTTGGAGAAAAAATGGACAAAAAACTCAAAAAAATTAGTCTTTTTAAGTCCTTAATTAACATAGTTTATATAAATATTCTAAAACCTAGAACTCATGGATTGAACTGGCTTTAATTCCAGACATCATTGTCATCTAATAATCTTTAATGTTATAGTTGGCATGTTGGCACAAAGTGTGCTTCACACATTTTTTGAACCGCTTTTCTGGCAAGCTTATCATATCCTCAGGGATCTTATTGTAGAAACGTATACAATGCCCCATAAAGGATGTATTAACCTTTGCCAGCCTAAATCTTGGAAACGAAAGTTTATGCCTATTTCTAGTATTTACGTTGAGTTAGCTACCTACAGTTTTGAAGTCACTGATATTTCTCCTAACGTACATAATATTTTCATAGATATGCTGACTAGCGAGGGGTGAGTGGGTGAGGATTCAAGGGGTGAGTTGAAGCTAACTTTTCTTTATTTGTACTGTGTAACTAGCGCCACCAATGAAAAGCAAATGATTTAATCGACAGTTGGTCCATTCTAGCGTGCTAATTAATAACGTGCATATTGACTATTTATCTTTGTCACCTACGTTTTTATTTGCTGGAAAAGTCGTTAAACAAATTCTGCATTTTATCGTCTATCAAGTTAAGTGCTCATTCAACTCACCGAAGCCGCTAGTAAAGAAGCTTTACTAGAAAAAAGTCTTTTAAACCGACTTTTTTATTGGGGCTCATCAATTCCTTAATGGGGCTAAGGTAGTATGTAACTAAAATTCTTCATAGAAAGTCAGTTTCAATGGCTGTTTAAAGCGACAATGAGAAGTGGTGCAAGTCCATAAAATTTATGTAAATTGTAACACTAAAATAATCCAGAGTTCCTTATCTGCTTATTTTGTTTCTGTGATGTGTCTTGTTGGTATAATAAATGTCTTTCTTCTTCTCCTTCTTCTTCAGTGACTCTCATTCATGCTCTTTTTGCTCCAAGTAAATGAACCTCAAAAGAGCTTCAACTTTTATAATCTAAATCAACTAAGTCTGACTGTTAGTGGCAGGTGGCAGTAATCGGGACACTGAGTTGTGGGGAGGCACAAAATAATAAATGGAGGAAAGCACGCTCGGTCAGGTACTGTCAAGTTTTCCCCGTAAAAACCCCGTGAGGAAACCCGAGTGTCTGAGGTTTTCACATACTGCCGCATACCGAAATCGCCAGTTCGCGGTGGGCACGCGCGGTGAATTAGCCCTTGGCTCTCTCTCTGACCGAATGCCCCTGCCCGTGTAGGACGTATTAGGCTGCTTGTATATAAATACCTATATGTTATGTTTGTCATAGAGTACTGGTAGACATGGTTGATTGAATTTACTTATTAAAACAACTCAAGTTTAAAAATAAATTAAAAACATGTGTAATCGTGTGGCGATAAGACTGCCAATTGTATACGGCACAACTTAGACATGTAAGCCTTTTATGTATTTTGTTTTCTGGTGTGTACAATAAAGTGTTTTAATCTAACCTCGTCGAAATTCCAAGTCGAATAGCCAAAACAATTCTTCTGTGTGCTCTCTCTTCTCTTGCGGCTCTGATACCAAGCTGCCGCAGTCGGAACTAACTAGTTGCAACTAGTTCAATCCAGTTAGCACCGGACAGGAGCGGATCGCTGCGGATATGGGCGGTCGCGGTCGCTTCCCCTTTCAGATACGGGGCGGAAAGTTAGGTGAGGTACATTTAATTATTTACTCGGACGAACTGCAATGCATCTAGATATTTTATTAATATCGTGAATAACTTCTGAAATGTGTATTACAAACTTTGTTTGAGGCCGTGAATCCGTGTATGGCAGTACCAACATATTTGTTTTATATCCAGGCGGTGATACAAGTATTTAGCTCAGGTAATCCTAAATAAGACTAAAAATCCAAAAACTGTTTTACTAGGATCGATAATTAAATCTTTGATTCAACAAATAAGCAGACGTGAAACGTTAAATTATCATATTTTACTTTTCATACAACCGCGTCAAATATCAAGTTTGTATTAAGAAATTAAATTGTAAACACGGATATAATACAAAATGACGGATATAATCTTATTATAGCGCAGAGATTAGATAAATAATCTGAATAACGATCAGCAAGAGAGGAGCAAGATTTTCCAAGCGTAATGGCTTGAGATTATAATAATATTAAAGCTAAGTGGATACTCAGTTAAGATGTCCCTCAGGATATAACGCTATTTAATGCTCATCTTGCTATTAAAGTACCTTAAGGACCATTATTAACTTTTGGAAAGCCGTCTTTATGAAAACTGTTTGACAAGAAATGTGTTAAGTACTTTCTTTGTTATGTACTTGACTAAGCCAAGATAAGCTTCGTAATATATAAAAAAATATGGGCTTTTAAAACGAAACATAATTAAAAACCCTTTAAAATAGGTGAACATAACATAGAAACTCATTTCTCATTCAACTTATTTAACCTCTTTCGTGATTAAAACCATGACCTTGTTTTTTTATAACCAGCCAGTCCCAACTCAACGCAGATAAATCCAGCAAACGACGTCATTTTGCAGCTTTAAAAATAAAAAAATAAACAGCATCTTCCCCTCACGGAACTGTGCTAACAAATGTGCAGGAGCGGAGTGATGTACTGGTTCGTCCACACACACCACGGCGTGATAAATAAAACACACATGGCCCTGCCCAGATGAGCAAAATGAAGATTGTGTTCCTACTTCAGTTGACATTTAACAAGCCGATAAAGACAAAAAAATACGGGTGGGGCTGTGTCGGGTTATACGGCGTAACCCGTGGTGTAACGTAAAACGTCTATAAGTAAACGTGAATTTTTTGCTCAAACTGCGCAATGTGTTACGCGACACTGGCGCCATCTAGCGGCATGAATCAAGAGGATCTGAGTAATGGCTACTTTGCTCTGCTCAATGATATATAAATGAAATACCTACACACGACACGCTGTTACAGAGTTACAATCCTCATCGAGGCGACATGTTTCCATTGCATGCGGTTTTAGCAAGTGATACCCTGCCACCGCACAAATTTCCGCGCTTGTTTTTTTTTCGTAGTGCAGAAAAAGGTCCTTTCATTGAAAAACAAGTACAAAAAAAATTCCCACCTCTTTGTTTTTATTATTTGATATTTTATAAAACCTTTTTGAGATTTGACATTTGTATTTTTTTTTGTTCGCTGCTAAAAACAAAATAACGCTAGCAGGGCAGGATTGAAATTCCATAAAACTTTTCCCGCCGGACATTTATAAGGGAGCAATGTTGAACTTATGACGTACGTAACCCGTTTATGAACGAGCAATGAGACATTTTCTGAGTGGGTGTGGTATAAAAATACAGGGTGGCATTTTAGTCACCTGACAAACTTTGAGGGATCTTTTCACTCGTCAATACAAACAACTTTTACTAAAGAGCCAAACAAATCAGAGCAAAAAATTAATCAGCTGTTTCATGCACTTGGTGCTGGTACTGCTTCTATGTTATGTATGGAAAAGCTCATTTATTTTTTGCTCTGATTTGTTTGGCACCATAGTAAAAGCTGTTTATATTTATGAATAAAAAGCCCCTTTAAATTTGGCAGTTGACTAAAATGCCACCCGGTATATATTTGTATTGTATACCTTTGAATACTTCTTCTTTTAATTCTTTCTTCTGATTGTGCAATAAAGTGTTCTTTACCTTTAATGTGAGTTAGTCTTTTTACCCGACTGCGGCTGAGCACAAAAGGAGGGTAATGTGTTTAGCTCGTATGTATGTATGTGTGTACCGATTCTATGTTCCCTCATAACTCCTTAACCAATGGTCAGATTTTGACAAATAACGTCTCAATCGATTCGCCATCCCTGCGCGAGTTAAATGGAATAGAAATGTAACAAAAATTCAAATCGCTATTAGGTAACATTGTAGTACAACAATGAGTCACTAAATGGCGCTGTTATAATAGGGGTTAAAGTATGAAATTGCCGTTTTATTGCAATAGGTTCTTTGAATTGACATAGAATCTTCATGGTTTGAGGTTATCGAATGAAACTTTTTTCAAATGGTTTCTATGATGTTCTTTTTTTTAAAAATATGAAACATTTGAATATCGACTTTCAATTGTTTTTGTTATTCAATTTAGATAAGAAAGATGGATACTGCGAAAATTCGAGTGATTTTTGAATACGAGTTCCGACGCGGAACTAACGCGGCAGAAACAGCCCGCAATATCAATGCTGCGTTTGGACTAATGAACGCACCGTGCGATTTTGGTTTAAACGCTTTCGTGATGGAAATTTCGACTTAAAGAACGAGCCACGAGGAAGACCGCCCACACAGGTGAATAACGATGAATTAAGAGAGATAGTGGAAGCCGACCCTAGTCAAACTACCCAGGAATTAGCGGCATGGCTTAACGTTACCTTACCCACAATATTGGCTCACTTACGTCAAATCAATAAAATAAAAAAATACGAAAAATGGGTGCCTCATGATTTGACTGATCTGCAGAATCAGATGTGAAGGAAACATCAAAAGTAAAGCGCTTGAAATCGCCAATCCGCGGTGGGTACGCGTGGTGATTAAGCCCATACTCTCTCTCTGAGAGAAGGCCTGTGCCCTACAGTGGGACGTATATAGGCTGCTTATGAAACAGGTTGGTGTCAGAACGGGAAGGAACAACTCTATTCACCATGCCGCCGGCTACGTGATGTGTGGCGAACGAGTCAATGAATGAACGAAATGAGCGACATGAATAATAGAGCGTAACAATTTTGTAAAGTGGATGTAACATTAGAGGTAAAAAGTCAAGGAAGTGAGTACGGTCGACACCACATCAGCCTTTACATACGTGCACGACTCTAATCAGTTACGTTAAGGACGAATTTAATGTGAAGACTGACCTGCACGTTTTACTCATTTGGTCGCAACTTAAAACTTACTCGTGTAAGCCTTTTAATTTATTTTGTTTTCTGGTGTGTACAATAGTGTTCTAATCTAATCCAATCTAATCGCAGTATGACAGCCGTGGCATCCCTTGCTGGCCTTTCCACTCGCATTTGTTTAATTTATTCTTTTGATCAAAGCAGGAGAAGAAAACAGCATTACTTGTATCACATAATACGATCTGCACCAAGTAATCTTGCAGGAAAAATACAAGGCCGCTGAACACATGAGCCGATTTTTGAAAACCCAGGTACAGTACGTAGTTTATTATGACCAATTCGAGGCACATTGGGCCGGTTTCTGAATTGAGAATTTAACTAAGTAAATACTTAAGTAACGTTCTGTCACGCTCTTTTCAGAGAAATTTGAGGAGACAGCACTGCAGTTAACAATTTACTTAGTAAAATTCTCAATTCAGAGACTGGCCCATTGTGTAGCAGAGTGGGCCGGTTTCTGAATTGAGAATTTAACTAAGTAAATACTTAAGTAACGTTCTGTCACGCTCTTTTCAGAGAAATTTGAGGAGACAGCACTGCAGTTAACAATTTACTTAGTAAAATTCTCAATTCAGAGACTGGCCCATTGTGTAGCAGAGTCGTTTTGTTAATCAAAGTATTAAGACTGTTCTTACGGGGAGCATGCTCTCTCGCTCGCCCAATTTAATTTTCTTTAGTTATTCCAATAAAATGAGTATATTTTTATTGAATGCGGTCTGAGGGTTTGATGCATAATTAAATTACGGAAAATATATACTTATTTTATTAGAATAACTAAAAAAAATTAAATTCAACCAAAAATTACACCACAATTATCAAAAGTTTACTCATATTATTACAATATTAGAAAGAAAGAAGACATGTATTTAAATTGTCACAGAAACACAAAATAAACACGAAGACACACAAATAAAATACACGAACGACAACAAAATAAAACAAAAAAAAAAAATTAAAAAAAATGTTAAATTGTGCGAGCGAGATAGCACGCTCGACGCAATAGCAGCCTTAATCGATTTTGTCATCGAATCGCCGTAGTAAACTATGAATTGTAGTTCTATGGCTATAAACAGGACCCTGGCCGTAGAAGAACTCACTGGCTACATAGCTGGGCTGAATGGTTTCAGATAGGCATCATCGAATTGTTCCGACCTGCCACATCAGTTGTCACTAGGGTTGCCAACCCTACTATATTAATATAGTATTCTGCTATATTACGGGCTCAAATACTATATTTCTTATATATATATATATATATATATATATATATATATATATATATATATATATATATATATATATTAGGCGAATTTACTATATTTTGCGTAAAGCGGAACCCAAGCTTAATATTTTTGTGAAGCTCGATCTTCAAGTCTAAGTCCGTGAATGGCGTAAATGAAATTTTTACCATTATTTTGCCATCTACTATATTTTTAGAGGTAGTAGCTTCGAAAATACTATATTTGTTAAAAAATAAGTTGCCAACCCTAGTGGTCACAGTGGCCACAATGATAGCCGACCTCCGTTAAGAGATGGCACCACAAAAAGAAAAACAAAGTAGGTACACTACTTTGCAACACCTTTAGTAGCCTCGGTAGTGAACGAGCTCTAAACAACTTACCGCTAACCTCATTCCATTAATCCTGTAAACTGCTGAACTAAACAAATACAAAATAAAAGTGCTCCTACCCCCTAGCTTCTACACAAAACTCTTTGAACACTGGGGCTTTCTTTGCTCAAACAATAACACGAGTGTGCTAACTGATTTCCAGGTCAGCGGTGTATTGTGGTCTCGCACAGTGGCTCTCAAACTTTGCGAAATCCTAGTACAAAAGGTACAAGAATCTCGAAGGATCTGGAAGTTGCCGCAAAAGACCGCGAAAAGTTAAGTTCCCAAGCTCTATGTCTATTGACGTACCGTAGGTATGTGGCACAATATTGCCAATATTATTCCCAACCACTAAATTAATATGACATCAATAAAAGAGCGCGATGCTATTACTGGACTGATCCCACGTATTAAATGGTTTACAAGCTTATCGGGAATATTAGCAACTATCCATATAATCAGCTCAACAACAGGGTGCACTTTTGGGTATAGGCCTCTTCTCTTTCACGCCAACCCATCTGGTCCTTTGCTTGTCTTTAATCTAAGTTTGAGACAAGTTCCCTATTATTCTGCCTCTCTTAGTAACAAAATGGTTTGTGCATCATAGAAATAGACCCATGTGAATGACAAATTATTTTCTGTAATGTTTGCTAGCAGAATTGTGAACGATGCCGATATCGATATATGTTTAAATGAATTAACAACTAAGAATGTCCACACATCCGTTATTATAAGATCTAAAACTTTCATAAGCATGAAAGAATTCGAATAAAAATAATTCTTCGAATAAGAGCGAAATTTGGTCAGACTCTTCCGACAAAAAATCAAGCAAGTGATTCCGGAATTATGTATTCTTTATATCTGTGTCATCTTCATTAATATAGTGTACTAGCTGATCCGGCAAACGTGGTTTTGCCATATTATTTGGGCTACGACCTGTTCTCAGATAAAAAGAATCATAAAAAATTGTGAAGTCGTTCCCGAGATTTTTATATATTATAATATACGTAACCTAATATAACCTAACCTAAACCAGTTATATTGTTATTATTTCGACCGCAGGTTGGAGAGCCACTGCACTATTTGCACTCTGTTGTTCACTAAGTACTTTTTATTTAACAGTTTCGTGCTTGCTATGTGGAAATTCAATTCGCTGAATGCACCTTTGTTTTAAGTATTTATTTCCAACCGTTTCCACTACTTAAGCGACTGCGCGAGCGAGAGTCACTGAGGTGATTGCATGATCGTTTTAGGTTTTTGACGTGAAACGTCTTTCAGTTCGGTAATAGAGGGTCACTTGCTAAAATCACATGTAACTAAAACATGACGCCACGGAAAGGGCTGTTACTACGTGTTGTGTGCAATTCTTGTATATATCGTTGAGTTGAGCAAAGTAGCCATTACTCAGGATTCTCGCCGCTAGATGGCGCCAGTGCCACGTAACGCATCGCGCAGTTTGAGCAAAAATTAACGCTTACTACGAGCTTGTTAACGCAAAATTCAGAATTATTATTTTTATTGATTATTTTTAAAAATCAATTTTTCTAATGATTCTATTGATTTTATCAATTTTATTGTATTCTTTTTGTTGCACTAACCCGTGCTGAGGACAATGTTAAAAACCTATTTTAGAGGCTAAAATTCCACCCATGCCGGGACTCGAACCTTTGGCTAACCGTGCCTTTGAACACGGCACGGTTAGCCAGAGGTCGCGGGTTCAGGTCCCGGCATGGGTAGAATTTTTAGCCTCTAAAATAGGTTTTTTGATTTTATTGTATTTATTGATTAAAGATATTGTATGGAATCAGGCGTTACTTTGCGGAAATCCGGAAAGCATCAAAATGTTAAAATTACTTTATTGATTTTTTTTGTGGCAGTCCCTGGTCTCTGCCTACCCCTCTGGGTTACAGGCGGGAGTTTATGTTATGTTATGTTATGATTTTATTGACTTTATCGATTTTATTGAATTTATTGATTGTATTGATTTTATTGATTTTATTGATACTTTACTTACTTTGCTTATTTTACTTACTTTGTTTATTTTATTTAATAACATAACATAAACTCACGCCTGTATTCCAGAGGGGTAAGCAGAGACCAGGAACTGCCACTTGCTACGATCCTGACAGATCACTGATCACTAACTTTTATTTATTATTTTTATGTTATTTATTAAATAAGCAAATCAAATAAATAGATACAAAACATTATTTGGTAACGTTTTTTTTACGTTCGTGTATTTTGTTTGTCTACCTTCATGTTTACTTTGTGTTTCTGTGACAATTTAAATAAATGTCTTCTTTCTTTCTTACATTAAAATGCGACCAATTTTTCAAACTCATCTAACCCTCCACAGCAGTGTACCCTGCAAAATAGTACAGAAAAGGTCAACCCGTCGCCCGTCGAATGCCGGTTGTTTTATTCACACGTCATTCCAACGCGCAGCTGAGGGTTATGAATTTGTATGAAACGTGCCGGAGTGCGCAGATAAGGGGTTATCATCGCGATCTATTACGGAGGTCGTGGGTTTCGAGTCCCACTAGGGGTCGCCGTACATTTGTACACATAGCTTATGTCTGGTTGCATTTTCAAGTTTGTAATCTTCTTGCCTAGTTACCAGGCACGGAAATCACAAACATGGAAATTCACTTAGACGAGACGCGTAGGCTGAAGAAATAAATTCTGATTGAGAAACCTACGGCAGTGGCCTGGAAAAAAAGGCTTGATACAAGCTTTCAGTGTGATCATTGTAATGAGAGTTTCCGCAGCAACTACGCTCTAGGATTACATATGAGTGTACAGAACTCAAGGCCTGATATTGTGATTGTGGATTCTGTTTCCCTGAAGTGTGGCTTTTGTGAATTTGTCGGGAGTTCAAAAGAAGACTTAGCGACCCACTCAGTCTTACATGTCGACACCAAACTTGACACTTGTGATATTTGCAGTGGCATATTTGCGACTGACTCTTGTTTAATTAAGCACTACAAAAGTCACAATGAAATCAGAACTTACAAATGTAAAGAGTGCAATTTTTCGTCTTTCTACTGGGGTAATTTATGTCGACACATTTATGTTGTTTTTTCGAGTTATAGTTTTATTTGTAGGTACTTACGTATAGCAGAGATGTAGGTATTAACATTTTAGCTAATTCATGTTTTTATTTCTACTTTCCTTATACTTATGCCTTTGCATCTACGTAGTGAGATGATTTATACAGTGTCCAGTGGCATCTTCACTCACACTAGATGCGTTAGGGACTAGTCATAACAAGCGCCCGAGGCGCGCGCCTAGAACGCCACGCCCCGGCTGCCCAGAAAATTGTATGAGTTTGTATGTAAAGAATCACATCAAGCGCTACGCGCGCGTCGTACAAATTCTAGGACGCCTGAAACGCAGCGCTCCGAGCGCGCGCCCGGGGCGCTTGTTATGACTAGCCCCTTAAGGGACCAATCGGACCCTGCCGTGCCTGGGACATTGTATTTTAGATGGAGTAGGCTTATACCATCCTGACAGCTTAGTCCTTCTAGCCCACAGGAAAGACAAGTCAATACCTACGTGCGGAGCCAACCAATTCGCGGTTTTCCTCACGATGTTTTTCCTTCGCCGTTATCGTGTGGTATTGGTACTACAAATTTCGTCCTTCCTATTCCTTTCCTTGTATTCGTAATGTTTACCTCGGCTGAAAGACTTATTTAGTCCTTCGACCTCGTCTCGGGATTAAATATAAGTTACTGTCACTCTTAGGGTAATAATGTGCTATTCTTCCTTTCTTCCACGTATGTAGTGATACAGGGCTGTTTGACTAAAGAAAGCACCGTCTACAGCTCTACCTTAAAGTGCGACGCGTCATTGTCACGAAGCGAGTGACGTATATGATTTCGGGATATCAGAACGTCAACAGATGCTCTATGAACGAAAAGGCTTTGACAGAATATGGATAGAAAATTTGTATTATAAAAGGTAGAATTGCAAATGTGTAGCGGTGGTAGCGCAGCGGTAGAGTGCCGGCTTCACATTTGGGAGATCGTGGGTTCGAATCCCGGCATGTACCAATGACTTTATTTTCTAAGTTACGTACATTTGTGATGTCGTAGTAGCAATACCAGTCGCTAACAGTGAAGGAAAACATCGCGAGGAAACCTGAGTGTCAGAGGTGTTCACATACCTCAGCACTTGAAATTGCCAATCCGCGGTGAGCACGTGTCGTAATTAAGCCCATTCTCTCTCTCTCTAAGAGAAGGCCTGTGCCCTGCAATGGGACGTGTACCTACAACGTTCATCTCCCAAAGTTAGTCGAACGCGCTTGAATTTGTTATACCAACGATACACGGTTGCCTTACAAGGGCCTTCATCCGTGATTGCCGTTTGAAGTCTGGCGTATGATTCAGGCGACACGTGAAATCGTAAAAAGCCATAGTGCGAAAATTAATGTTCCCGTTCCGTCTTTTTTCTTTTTAATCTGTGAATGAGACACGATAATTTAAATTAGTATGTTGCAAAAAATGTGGAGGGAAATTTTAAAATTGGAACGTATTGTAAAATTGTAATGCATAATAACGAACAACGTTGCTGTGGGGTATTCACTAAATCTATTTTTATTATATAGTGTAGGGTAGTTTATAAGTCCCTTGAAAATGAAATGGCGCAGTATTTTATGCAGTACTAGCTGTTGCCTGCGACTTCGTTCGCGTGGTAATTTTGATGTGTATTTTTCCGGGATAAAAATTGCCTATGTGCTAATCCAGACTATAATCTATCTCTGTGCAAAATTTCATCCTTATCCTTTCAGCCGTTTTTGCGTGTAAGAGTAACAAACATCTATCCATACATACAAACTTTCGCTCTTATAATATTAGTAAGAATATCGCCTGAAACCTGAAGATTTCACAGTTGCGTAGCTAAAACAAAATTGCATAGCTAACATATATCCTGCATCACAACACTGCATATCAAAACTCAATATCTGCATTGCGTATTGATTGATGAAATATCTACGTGATTAACTTTCAAAAACTAAACTAGACTCGTCTAAAACTAAGGCAATAAAGCAGGACGCTGGGGTTCGCAGTATCCAGTAGAACCACAAAGCGAGGGAACTGCGGGTTTCCTCGCAAAGTTTTCCTTTGCCTTTGACGAAGAGTTTGTTGAGTCTCTGAAGAGGGCTGGTTGCACCATTTTACATAGGTGTTTAGAATGAGTTACTTTTGTATTATTATGGTACAAAAGTGAATTTTATTTATGTTGACACATATGAGTTTATACGTGTTACTCAATTTAAATAAGTAGAATATTTCATTGAACCATTAGTTATTACTTATAGTTAATCATTAATCATATAACGACTTCATAGTTTATCTGCTCTATAGCGGAGCAGTTTGCTTAAAACCATAATATGTTTCGAGTGGAATGGACATTATTACATGTACAATTATATATATTCAGTGGAATGGACATTTACTGAAGTCTACGGTATTACATCATCATAATCAGCCCACTTAGGGGAAGCCCACCAGAAAGCCTGGTTAGGAAAACCATGAGGGAGGCCTGTGTCCTGCAATAGGCGTCGAATGGCTGATGATGATGATGATGATGAATCAGCCCACTGCTGGGTATGCCTTTTCTCCATCCCACCATCTTTCCCGGTGTCTCGCCATTCGCATCAACGGTAAATTATATAAAGGAAGAAAAAACGTACTAAAAAAAACTGGCCAAGTGCGAGTCGGACTCGCGCACGAAGGGTTCCGTACCATTATCTATACAACCTTTTAATATTTCAAGCGTTTACCTGTTGCCCTTATTAATATCGAGCAAAAAACAGCAAAAAAATCACGTTTGCTATATGAAAGCCCCCCTTAATATTTGTTTTATTCTGTTTTTAGTATTCATTATTATAGCGGCAATAGAAATAAATCATCTGTGGATATTTCAACTGTCTTACTATCATGGTTCATGAGATACAGCCTGGTGACAGACGGGCGGGCGGACGGACGGACGGACGGACAGCGGAGTACTAGTAACAACAAAACATGTTTTTACAATACGTGTAGAACAATACACGAACTCTAAGAGTGTTTCAGGAATTGTGCATTTAAAAAATAACCATGTAGAATGAATGACGCACATGCGGTACGATTTTTTCATATCATTCAACAGCATCCTCATGAGGTTATATAAAATCCAGATAATATAAGATTTATAAAAACGATAATAAAAAGTTCATCATCAACCCATTATGTCCCCACCGAGGGGCACGGGTTTCTTCCCTGAGGAAGGTATAGGTCATACTCCACCACGGGGGCCAAGTCCGGATTGGTGGAGGCTTGTAGACTAGTGGCTCGTCTACTGTCAGAAGTTTTCAAGCCGCCCTAAGGCCTCTGACTTGGCTTAACGACTGCCATCTAGAGTTTTTATTATTAGTAATAATAATGCAGCCTATATACGTCCGACTGTAGGGCACAGGCCTTCTCTCAGAGAGAGTAAGGGCTTAATCACCACGCGTGCCCACCGCGGATCGGCAATTTGAAGTGAACGAACACCTCGGACACTAAGGTTTCCTCACGATGTTTTCCTTCACAGTTAGCAAGTGGTATTGCTGCTATAAACTTAGGACCAATTTCTGAATTAAGAATTTCGCTAAGTAAATAGTTAAATAGTTAAAGGTAGTGCTGTCTCTTCGATTTTTTCAGAAAAGAGTGTGACAGAACGTTACTTAAGTAATATATTTACTTAGTGAAATTCTCAATTCAGAAATCGGCCCTTAGAAAATAAAGTCAATGAGTTCTTTCCATTAATCCAATCCAAAAACAGACGTGAAATTATCCGAATAAAAGGCTCAACTCCCAAACTATCCTCGTGCAACTCGACCTATGAAGCCAAGTTGGCACTGCCAAGCCGGCAAGTCACGGGGTATAAAGAGTCGCCTACAAAGGCAAAGGGACAATTAGTCCATTCTCCGGCCCCTATACCGATGAGAGATAGGATGGCCCGCAGCTCTCTCCTTTGTTGGGACTTTAGTAAAGGCAAGTTCAGACAGAGACGATTGTTTGGTAGTAAAAGTCAGTTACACGTGGGATTGTGCTAGTGCGGTAGATAGTTGAGTATTGTACGTGGCAGAACCAGAAGAATTATGTGCACCAAATGCTGTCGGAATCCTGACATATGCGATGGCAATTAGTACGGATTTTGACAGACTATTCGAGTCGTTCTGGATTTAGTGCGCGTGATATACAAGCTGATGGCACTCAATGTAGGACCTAGATTCTGTGAAAAACCGACTTCAAGAATAATACGCTCTAAGAAGTGCCCAATAACTTTATCAAGAATCTTATCGACAGATCTTGACCAAATGTATATGAGACCATCCTGGATGTTCGATGCTGGATGCATGCAAAACGTTCCTGTGATTGGCGCGTTTGTGAATATGGTAGGTCGTGGGCCAGCCGTCGGTTTAAGCTCACAACGTACGTTTCCAAAATGAAACCAGGGGCCTAATTCATCATCGTCATCATTCAGCCACAAGAAGTGCACAGCAGCTGAACATAGGCCTCTTTCATGGATTTCCAAAAAGACCGGTTGGAAGCGGCTTGCATCCAGCGTCTTCCTGCCACTTGGACGAGGTCATCTGTCCATCTTGTGGCTGGTCGTCCTACGCTGCGCTTGCCGATATGCGGTCTCCATTCAAGAACTTTTCAGCCCCATCGGCCATCAGTTCTGCGTGCTATGTGCCCCGCCCACTGCCACTTCAACTTACTAATCAGCTGGGCTATGACGACGACTTTAGTTCCTCTACGGATCTCATTATTTCGAATCCTATTTGGTCCTTGCACCAAATCCTGAGCGATTCCAATATTTACTATGGAATTTGACAGTTAGACGATTGGAATCGCTCAGGATTTGGTGTGCCTAATATAGGAGCAGTTTAGGGTTATCTAGTTCAGGGAATATGTAGGGTTGGGCGAATCTGGAAGGTCTGGTACCGTCAGTAAAAAAGTGGACTAAACGTTGTATGAGATTCAAGTCAAATATGTCATTTGATGGGCTTTATCATCCCATTGAGAAACTCTGATACCAACTGACGGCTGTTGACAGTATATTAAGAGATTGCTAGTTTTGTAACATGTTTAACAATAAAAATGTTTTTATCTTTACTTTATCTTTATAGTTAGTTAACGAATGTACATAAATATAAAGCATGAGCAAAAGGACAAAATGCGCAGCAAAGCTATTGTACAGGGTAATTATTTATCCGATACATTGCTTGTATTCATCTAGGGTTTGAAGTTTTGAAGTGCTATTGTGCAACCACTAAATCCCTATTTGGGCACCTTATACCTTGTTACAACTAGCACAACGAAACGTTGGTGTAAGTGGGAGTAATAGGGCCGCTCCTTTTCCTAGTCTATATAAATGATTTACCGTTTATGGTACAAAAAATGTCTGAGATAGTGTTATTTGCTGATGACACGTCACTTATTTTTAAAATAAGGAGACAAGAAAATAATCTTGATGATGCAAATAATGCTCTCTCGCAAGTACTAGATTGGTTCACAGCAAATAATCTGCTGCTAAATTCTAAAAAGACGAAATGTATAAAGTTTTCCTTACCTAAAGTACGAGTAGTTGAGAACAACATAGTAATTGGACATGAAAAACTAGAATTTGTAGATGATACTGTATTTCTGGGCATCACCATCGATCCAAAACTACAATGGGGTCCACATATTGTAAAATTAGCACACAGACTTAGCTCTGCAGCATATGCAGTGAAAAGAATTAGGGAACTCACTGACGTTGCAACTGCTAGGCTTGTTTATTTTAGTTACTTCCATAGTATTATTTCTACGGTATACTACTATGGGGCCGGGCAGCAGACATTGAGACTATCTTCATCTTGCAGAAGAGAGCCATCCGATTTATTTACAAGTTAGGTAGTAGGGATTCGCTAAGAGATTTCTTCAAAGAAACCAACATCTTAACAGTTGCATGTCAATACATTTATGAAAATATTATGTACGTTAGAAAAAATATCAAAGACTTCGAAAATGTTGGTGGCCACCATAATGTTAATACTAGAAATAAACATAAATTGTCATTTCCACTATTTAGACTTGCAAAAGTTAACACATCCTTTATGGGGCACTGTATAAGGTTCTACAACAAAATTCCTCAAGATATATTAGAGTTACCTCCAACGCGATTTAAAAAATGTGTTAAGCACATTCTGTGCAAAAAGGCTTACTATAACATCAAGGATTATTTAGAAGACAAAGATGTTTGGCATTAAACAGTAGATTAATATTATTCAAAGGACGATTGTGACTAGTGTTCAACACATTCATGACTAATATTTTAAGTTGAAAACTCTGTTAATTAAGTTAAAACGTGTTTTGAAAAGAATAAATGTGGAGTTTCTTTGTTAGCTTCTTCTCCACATAATCCATTAATTGTGAAACTAACAACTTTGACGTTCATTAAGTAAACATTCTGTTTTTACAATGAATAAAAATATTTGAATTGAATTGAATTGAATTAATATGTGTGTGTATGTGTGTGTTTTTGTGTGTGTGTTTGTGTGTGTTTTTGTGTGTGTGTGTGTGTGTGTGTATGTGCGTGTGTGTGTGTGTGTGTGTGTGTGTGTGTGTGTGTGTGTGTGTGTGTGTGTGTGTGTGTGTGTGTGTGTGTGTGTGTGTGTGTGTGTGTGTGTGTGTGTGTGCATAAGTATGTATGTACGAGTTTCCGGTCCCCCTATATCTGTTTAACTCACGTCAATCGCATACACTCAAACCATTTATTACAACGATATTCATATAAAAATGTTACGTTCTAAGAACCGTTCTTTATCGAGTCTTACTACCTTATGACTGTTTGCTCAGACTAGTCGATATTACGGAAATTTTGCAAAAACAGTTTCAAAATGTTTCCAACTTTTTTCTTGTGTCTGGCTTTTGTTACTATTGCGGTGAGTAGAGACATCGATTTTTAACCGACTTTAAAAAAGGAGAGGTTATCAATTTGACGCATTTTTTTGGCTATGTTTCTCCAAAACCCCGTCAAAGCTTAACCGATTTCGACAATTTTTTTTTGCTCGAATATATATAACGTCCCATTGGTCCCATTTTATTTGGTGAAAATCTGATGAAGACTTTCAGAGATGGGGAACGGAACTCTTCAATGGGCAGCAGTAAATAAGGACTAATGGGGCCCATACTTTAGTAATATCCGTATATTTCATAAAATAGCGTAAAACTAGTCCCAAGGTAATTTGGTGATGTTCTGGTGAAGACTTTAGAAAATGGAAATAGAGAACGTCAAATTTTAATGCAACGAATTAAGTAGACTAAATTTTATATTAGGGTAAGTAGGGTAAATATTTTAAATAAAAAATTTAAACCGACTAATTTAAATATTGTAGAAGTATAATTTGGATTCGGTGCCCAATACAATAACTACGTGTACACTTCTAATTACTAAAATTATTTCTAACTTTTTAGTGCTGTAGTGTTTAGAGGACGGTTTTAATTTTTATTAATTTTTTTTTACTTTATTGGGCACCGACTACAAATTATACTTCTACAATACCTACATGTAAACACACTTTTAATTATTTAAATTACTTCTAACTTTTTAGTGCTGTAGTGTTTTGAAGTCGGTTTTTAATTTATTTAAAATATTTTTTAGGCTTTAGGTTAGTAATTTTCGTCTTTACTAGGGAATTTACCACGATACGAGACATAACAAAAACAAAACATACCTAAGTAATTTTTAATACCATTTAACCATTAATAACTACCTATTATGAAACTTAAAGTTTGTATGTTTGTCTGTCGTATAAATGGCTAAGCAGATTTTGGTGAGATTTATCACACAAATTGAAACGTAAGATAGGTGCTGTACCTACTTTGCTTTTATCCGAATTTCATGTGAAAGAAGACTCGGGATAGCTTGGTAAAATTCTGATTCCCTAATCCGCGGTGGGCATGTCTGTTAATTAAGCCCATACTCTCACTCTCTAAGAGAAGGCCCGTGCCTTACAGTGCAACTGTTATTTCTGTTGTCTGTTATTTGACTGTTGGATTATTTACTAGTCATGTTTCATGTAGAGAATGAATAATTTGCAACAACAGACCATATGGTTTTAGAAGGACCAATATTTTATAAAGACGGTTTTTTATCATTTGAACAATAAATGAAATAGAATTAACATGATTTGAACTTAAGACAGTGACAAGACAGGAACCCCTCAAGGAGCAATTCCTGTACAAACTTAGTTACTTTACCAATACGTCTTTGGGACACAAATCGAGGTTTACAACTGAGAATATTATGATAAATAAGAAATTCTAGCTTCATAAGAGTTTTCATAGAAACTATTCTCAGGGCTGTCATTCCTTTCAAAAAGTATTTTTTATCATTTGAACGATAAGTTAAATTAAATTAACATGAATGGAATTTAACTTCTAGACGTTTGTGCATTGCAGATGACTGCGTGGCCCTTTCCAGCTGGTGAGTAGGTAAACGTTGACGTAGGAAAATGTCAAGTGGAGTTTTACAAGTCAATTTCATAGTTTATGCGGTAACATTATGAAATACATGTTCTGTGATGAAATAGTTCACTTTACACCAATAGTACAAAAAGTACTAAATACCGATTTCGGATTTAAGAATATGGGGATGGGGAAAATAATAATTTTCCAGTATCGCTTACATATTTTTTTAAGCTGAAAAAAAGGATTAGCAATCCCACTCGCTAACTGTGAAGGAAAACATCGTAAGGAAACCTGAATGTTCGAGATGTTTACATACCTGATCGCTTAAAATTGCCAATCCGCGGGAACCATGGTAATTAAGCCCATACTCTGTCTCTGAGAGAATTCCTGTGCCCTGCAGTGGGAGCTTTAAATAAATAAATAACAATAACAATATTTGGAAGGATATTTAAGTATTTATTTATTTCATGAAAGAGTTCATTCAGAAGCCAGTTGTTAACCTTAATTCGGTATACGAAAAAATTAACTTATCACATTTTTTTTTCAGGCGTTGGAATTCCACCACAGAACATAACAAGTAATTTGACCCGTTGGTTCGTTGATGCCTTCCAGGGCTGAGTTTCAGAAAGCTTTAATTCTTAGTTTATTGTGACAATTCGAGGTACATTACGTAGTAGAGTCTACTAGTTAATCTGTGGGCTAATCAACTTTGCAATGTACATCGATTTCTCATAGTAAACCATGAATTGAAGTTCTATGAAACAGGGCCCTGGAGAAGGAAAGATTTATGTTCGACGCTAGACCTATTGTTGTTTGATATAAACCGATATATAATTAAATTATTGTACTTAGTTACGATAAATAATTGAACTATTGTACCAATATCATTTATTTACTTGGAAAATATTATTTTAAGTTAAACATGTCTTTTTTTTTTTATTTAAGCAATTGTAAAGCAATAGGCTATTTGACAGTGTGAAAAAAAAACATTATTTATATATATTTGTACAAATTATAAGTTTTAAACCCTTTTTAAGGCATTTTATCTAAAAAAAAATTTCATTTATTAAAAAAAAAACCGGGATAAAACTTGATAATTTTGTAACTGTAGCCATTTTATCGAAAACGGCCTGGATTGGTCGAATCTATTATGACGTCACAAGTCAGTATCTGTCAGTACCTGTCAAGTTTAGAATCCCTAAAATTCTCAGATTTTTCAAGGAACCTGTGGTAGTAAACCTATTTACTTTTCCGCGCCCTTATTTTTAAAAGTTCCCGCTCCGGGGGCACACACTAGATGGCGTTACAGTCAAATTTTGGAACCCCTCTTTTTTCTATGGAGTCGATATTCTTCCTAGTAGCTAGTAGTATAGTTTGTTATAGTTACTACTAGTAGCTAGTAGTATAGAAGATACCTATACACGAAAGAATTTAAAATTACCACTTTCTGAGCACTCAATGAACCCCGACAATCTGAACAAAAAATCTGCGATGGTTTTCAGAAACCTGTCAAATAGCCTATTATAATAATAAATAGCATCCACCCAACTCAATTACTTGTCCTGGTCCCAAACTAGGATACCCTGTGGCATGGTAATCAGAGAAGGACATCACAAACAGATGTACGGCGACCCACAGTGGGAATCATGACCTCTGGTATGGTAATCAGACGTGGTATTTATTTATTTATTTTTATTTATTTATTTCGTAACAGATCCCACCCTTACAGGTTATCCACCTAATACAGCAGGTTAAATAAAAATAACATCACAGAAAAAAGAGGAAAATCGAGCACATTAACATACGAGTGGGTAATTAACATATTTCTTAATTACAATAAAAAGTTAAATCACATTAAAAATACGTTTCATTAAGCATATAAAATTAATAAACAATTCATAAAAATTTCATCAAATATTAAAACAAAAAAAAAAGGAAATAAATAAATAATTGCCTCATAAGAAAAATACAAGATCATGTCAATTTCATTAAATATTAAACATGCATCAATAAAACTATTACCTATTAAAATATTATCTACTCAATAAAAAATGTCACCTCAGGCTTGAATTTCGCGAGCGAGCATGTAAATATACCATGTATCTATACTTGATATCACTAGACCAACGAGGCACTCAATTGGCCGTCTGTAACCAGGCGCATAAGCTTCGTCCACTGCTAGACATAGGCCTCCCCCAAGGCTCGCCACTTCCTGATCTGAGGCAGATTGCTCGCAGTGGCTGGATGATGAGAGCTGAGGACCGGCGCATATAAATAACTGCCTCATTGGTCTAGCCGTTAAGGATTTTTGCTACCAAAACAGAGGTCGTGGGTTCGATTCCCACTGGGGGCCGCCGTACATTTGTACAAATGGCCTCAGTCTTGGTGTATTTTCACATTTGAGACGTTCTTGCCTGGTTACCGTAGCACAGGGTATCCTAGTTTGGGACCAGGTCAAGTGAAGTTCTTATATTATTATTATAATGTCCACTTTGCATATTTTCAGTCATTTAGTGTTGAATATGCAGCTTCAAAGCGAAAGGGGCACAGATCGAAAATAATATTGTATCAAGAAAACAATTTATTTTTACTTCCTTTCTTAACATGCCTGTCAATATCAATTACGACCTAAGTTAGGTTGAGTAACATAAATTGGAATTGCAAAATCCCCTCGGGATATACACAATTTATTCAATAATTCACCGCCTTTGTGTTGGCTATGCAACTTTTATGGAAAAAAATATAGACGAGAAAAATAAAATCAATCAGTCAAGCAATCCTGCTGTCAATTTCATACTTTTATTTTGATTTAGTAATTTAGAGCGCGAAATTTACGTCTCTTCAACGAAACTGAAAAAAGTTTCGTTTTCGCTAAGTTCTGACTGTTTTTATTCAATTATAATTAATTTGCCCCATGTGGCTTTTTCGTAGACAATTCAGTTACGTTATAGCGGTGGTTGCCTAGTGGGTAGAACATTGGACTTGGAAGCGGGAGACCCAGGTTCGATTCACAGTGCGGGCATGTACCTATGACTTTGTTTTCTAAGTTATGTACATATGTGAAGTTATTATAGTAGCAATACCACTCGCTAACGGTAAAGGAAAACATCGTGAGGAAACCTGAGTGTCTAAGCTATTCATATACCTCAGCGCTTGAAAACGCCAATTGGCGGTGGGCACGCGTGGTGATTAAGCCCATACTCTCTCCCTGAGAGAAGGCATGTACCCTACAGTGGCACATATATAAGCTGCTTATGCTATAACGTCACTTTATTACACAACTTTTAAATAATTAATATTGTGAACAATATACATTAATCATCATCATCATCAACCGTTTGACGCCCACTGCAGGACATTGGCCTCCTTCGCAGTTTTCATAACCATGAGGGGTTTTGCCATAATCGCCACGCTTGGTAGGCGGGTTGGCGATCGCAGTATGCGATTGGAATCTCAGGAAGACGCTGCTGCCCGTCTCCTGGTAATTGATTTCCTTAGTCTCCTTCTACGACATCCACGGAAGGAAATGGAGTGACGTTATTCTAAATCCGGCGCCACACGGATACATTAATAATACCTATTAATACCCCATAATAAATTAAGTATAGGAAAACAAAAAGGCATATACCTAACATAACAGATATTATAACTTCAACTGTTCCTAAATAAAATGTTTACAAAAAAAACGTATTTACAAATAAAAAAACCCAGATGTCGGCGTCCCGCCGAAGGGAGCCCAGAATGCTGGTGATGTTCTCCCTTATTAAGTTATTAATATACTATTTATCATAATGAAAGAAGACTATGGTAGCCACTAAATGGTGGTCAAGAACGGGTGGCAGTCCACCATCCCGGTTGGCTGATGATATTGTTAAAGCGCCTGGGAGACGTTGGCCGTGGTAGTGAAGAACCGGTAGGGTTAACGTGAAAGGGAAAGTGGGCTCGGTTTATGGTCTGGGTAGATAAAAGGAAAAGAACATGCTGTTGCTATTAAGTCCACCGCATTGTACTATTTTGTAAATGCTAATGCAATAAAAGTATCAATAAATAAATCAATAAATAGACATTCCCTTAAAACATTTCAAACGGCAGTAGCAGGGCACGTAGCACGCACAACTAATAGCCGATGAGGCCGAATAGTTCGCGAACGGAGACCACATATCGGCAAGCGCAGCGTAGGACGACCAGCCACAAGATGGACAGATGACCTCACCCAAGTGGCAGGAAGACGCTGGGTGCAAGCCGCTTCCAACGGGTCTTTTTGGACATCCACGGAAGAGGCCTATATCCAGCAGTAGACTTGTTGTGGCTGAATGATGATGATGGTTTCAAACGGTGTGAATTGGCGCTGTGTATGTAGTTTTCTTTCTGTGGTTGTGCATATTATGTTATTTATCTGCTCATTTTGTTTCTGTGATGTGTCTTGTTGGTATCTTTCTAAATGTCTTTCTTCTTCTTCTTCTTAAATTTGTTTATTCAAATTATTTGAAATAGTAACTAATCATTACAGGTGTGATTGGTCTGACACAATCAGTTGTGTAGGTAATTTAGCTGCATGTAATCGGATTTCGAGATTAACTCTAACTCGAAACGCTCGCTCGATACAGAGCACGGAGGTACTACTAAGTAAGGTTAGGTTAGGTTGTAAGGATCGTGGTAAGTTGCACACCCTGGCCTCTGCCTACCTCTTCAGGATATAGACTTGAGTTTTTTGTGTATGTAATTTGGTATGTACTTTTATGTAACCGCGGAGGAAAACATCTTGAGGAAACCTGAGTGTCTGAGGCGTTCACATAGCTCAGCGCTAGAAGTTGCCAATCCGCGGTGGGCACGTGCGGTGATTAAGCCCATACTCTCATGCCAATAGTATACCCGTGCAAATTTAACAGGCATCTCTCGCGAACACAGATATACTATTCAATGCTGAGGTCGCGAAGAAGATTGAAGTGCGCGAGGTGCCGAATTAAGTTGCACGGGTTATACTATTGGAATGCGATTGCAGTCACCAGTCTATCACTATGACCAGTATATTGCCCAAACTAGGCGTTTAGTAGTTTCGAGACCCTGGTTCAATTGAGTAGGAATTGTACGTAGGTGCATGGTGAGGGTTATTTGTAGTCATCCCCATTCCCTTATTTCCGATCCATTTTTCTAAGCGATTCGCGAATTCTTTTATATTAAGAACGGCAAAGATGTGGAACGCGTTGCCGTCGTCTGTTTTTTCCAGAGACATATAACCTGGGTGTCTTTAAAACTAGAGTCAACCGGCACTTAACAGGTAAATAAGTATCGCGTAACGTCAGACCCCGTCTTCGTTAACCATCAGGGGTAACTGGGGTCAAGTGTCAACCTGTCCTAATTAAAAATAAAATGTTAGAGAACAGTCAATGTCAAATTAACCCAGAAATAATATTTAATTATTTATTCGTCTTTAAAAACCTTAGATTTATTCATTTAGAGGCTAAATATTCCACCCATGCCGGGACTTGACCCGCGACCTCTGGCTATACGTCTTCAGATAACATCGTTCTATTTACGATACCAAAATCAAAATCAAATTTTTTTATTCAAAGTATCACAGAAACTGCGACTTAATGAACGTTACAAGTTAAACTAGGTGTCCATTTCAAAATCTAGATCATTTTGGAGAAAAAATGGACAAAAAAACTCCAAACTTAGTCTTTTCAAGTCCTTAATTTACAGGATTTATATAAATGTACTAAAACTCATACATTGAACTGGCTTTAATTCCAGACATCTTTGTCATCTAAATAATCTTTAATGTTATAGTAGCTTTTTTGGCACAAAGTGTGCTTCACACATTTTTCGAACCGCGTTTCTAGCAAGCTTATTATATCCTCAGGGATCTTATTGTAGAAACGTACACAATGCCCCATAAAGGATGTATTAACCTTTGCCAGCCTAAATTTTGGGAACGAAAGTTTATGTCTATTTCTAGTATTTACATTGTGTTGGCTACCTACAGTTTTAAAGTCACTGATATTTTTCCAAGAAATCAATAACAAATGAAAATAAGTTCAATGCAAAGAATTTACATTCTGTTTGTTGAATGTCAGTGTACAATGTTATCCGCTGCCTTCGGGTCGAATTGTAGTAGAGAAAGAGACAGCGAAAAAAACTCCACTATGACCATGCTTTCTTAAAGGATAAAATACACCAACGCGTTGGCCGTGGCGGTCCATACAAAATACTACTGCCGTAAATGATGTATGTGTGGACCGCCACCACCACTGCCACCGCCACCGCGTTGGTGTGTGTCATCCTTAATTCGCTTTAAGTTGGTATCATCCAACAGTAGGTGGTAGTTGGTACAAATACGGTAGGATTCAGTAACAAGATTCCATGAGTGCAATCAACGACTTGCAATAATAAACATTAGCCTAATCTAAAAAAAAAAACGGCCAAGTGCGAGTCGGACTCGCGCACGAAAGGTTCCGTACCATTATCACAGAAATAGAATATTTCAAGCGTCTACCTGTTGCCGTTATTAGTATCGAGCGAAAAACGGCAAAAAATCACGTTTGCTGCATTGGGCCTTAAGTATTTATTTTATTCTGTTTTTAGTATTTGTTGTTATAGCGGCAACAAAATAGATCATATGTGAAAATTTCAACCGTCTAACTATCACGGTTCATGAGATACAGCCTGGTGACATACGGAAGGACGGACGAACGGCCAGCGGAGTCTTAGTAATAAGGTCCGGAACCCTAAAAAGTAGGAAAACGCCAATACTGCGGTCAGACATACGGACAGCACCCGTTCACGAACATTTCCGATTGGCTTTAGATGAAATGATTATTACCTGAAACAAGAAGAGACCGGGTCATTAATATCGGATTCAGGAAAAAAAAGCAATCACATTCGGTACTACCCTGCGCTGGAGGGAATTAATAAGCAAGGGTTCTGGGAACAATGCTATTACCATTAATAGTATTTACCTATAAATACAAAGTACAAATGGAGAGTTTGCACAAAAAAAATGTTGATACCTGAGGTTGATACATTACATAAACTCACGCGCGTATCCCGGAAGGTTAGACAGAGTCACGGGTTTGAAAATTATCGCGATCCTGACAGACCTCTTTCGCCGATGCTTGCACTTGCCCATCACCTCAGTTGGGAGAGCGCTGGCACGGTTAGCCAGAGGTCGCGGGTTCAAGTCCCGGCATGGTGGAATTTTTAGCCTCTAAATATGTTTTTAAAATTGTCCTCAGCGCGGGTTAGTGCAACAAAAACAATATTGTAGTGGACGCCGAGACGGGTTAGGTTAAGTTAGGTTTGCAGTTACTCCTAGCTGTAGGCTGAACCAAGCATTTTAATATTGTGTAAATGTAGCGAACACCTAAATGGGTTAGTTTAAGTTAGGTTCGCAGATAGCTGAACGAGGGCGTTTTCTTATTGTGTAACAAGTGTAAATATTGCGTAAGCTCAGTGGAATATTCCAGAAACATCTGTGATTGGTCGGACGGCTGGGCCGAATAGTATATAAGCCGGAACATTCTCTGTATTAGCATGAGCTTTCAGTTAGCTACCACACCACCCTGAACCTGGACGAAATAAACAGCTATCAAGAATCACTGGAAGTGTACATCACCCTTATACAGTCCACCCCACATAAATATAATCATGTAGGTACAGCGATATCATTCCGATGTACAAACCTAACTGCAAAGTGGGTTACTCGGGGCTGCAAGTGATGTAAATTGCTTCGGTCAGATGTCGCTGCCTGTACGTAATACAGGGAAGTTTGTAAAGAGGCTCGAAATTTCACTGATGCCTGCACTTGCCCATTAACTCAGTCGGGAGAGCGCTGGCACGGTTACCCAGAGGTCGCGGGTTCAAGTCCCGGCATGGGTGGAACTTTTAGCCTCTAAATAGGTTTTAAGACCTCTTTCGCTTCATCTTTGATTAGTCGTTGCATGCACGCGCGCCGGTTACATACTTTTGATCTTGCCCTACGAGCGGCTACCACCGCTTTACGAGTGGTGGTAGCCTAGTGGGTAGAACATTAGACTCGGAAGCGAGAGACCCATGTTCGATTCCCAGTGCGGGCATGTACCTATGACTTTGTTTTCAAGTTATGTACATTTGTGGAGTTATAGTAGCAATACCACTTGCTAAATGTGAAGAAAAACATCATGCGGAAACCGGAGTGTCCGACCTATTCACATACCTCAGCGCTTGAAATCGCCAATCCGGGGTGGGCACGCTTGGTGATTAAATCCATACTCTCTCCCCGAGAGAAGGCCTGTGCCCTACAGTGGGAAGTAATAGGGGTTAAAGTATGAAATTGCCGTTTTATTGCAATAGGTTCTTTGAATTGACATAGAATCTTCATGGTTTGAGGTTTTCGAATGAAACTTTTTTCAAATGGTTTCTATGATGTTCTTTTTTTAAAAAATGTGAAACATTTGAATATCGACTTTCAATTGTTTTTGTTATTCAATTTAGACAAGAAAGATGGATACTGCGAAAATTCGAGTGATTTTTGAATACGAGTTCCGACGCGGAACTAACGCGGCAGAAACAGCCCGCAATATCAATGCTGCGTTTGGAGAGGGGTCTACTAATGAACGCACCGTGCGATTTTGGTTTAAACGCTTTCGTGATGGAAATTTCGACTTAAAGAACGAGCCACGAGGAAGACCGCCCACACAGGTGAATAACGATGAATTAAGAGAGATAGTGGAAGCCGACCCTAGTCAAACTACCCAGGAATTAGCGGCATGGTTTAACGTTACCTTACCCACAATATTGACTCACTTGCGTCAAATCAATAAAATAAAAAAATACGAAATATGGGTGCCTCATAATCAATCGAATTTTCGCAGTATCCATCTTTCTTGTCTAAATTGAATAACAAAAACAATTGAAAGTCGATATTCAAATGTTTCACATTTTTTAAAAAAAGAACATCATAGAAACCATTTGAAAAAAGTTTCATTCGAAAACCTCAAACCATGAAGATTCTATGTTAATTCAAAGAACCTATTGCAATAAAACGGCAATTTCATACTTTAACCCCATATATATGCTGCTTATGTGCCTTTCCCTTTGCTAATATATCCCCTATTTGGCCGAGTTATGAATAATTTTGGTATAATTTGCGATCGTTTCTGTAAAAACCCAAAATTGTCCAACTGCGTCTAGTTGAAATGAAATAGAAAATTTCATGTTACGTACTTGGTATGCCAGTAAACCTATTAAGCTGGCGTAATGTAAGGCTTCAAGGTGCTGCAACGGTTCATAGCTACAATTTAGCGTTATTTGGAAAACGTGTTATTGCAAGCTATTTCCGTCGGTAATGTCCGTTCGATATTACACAGACTTTCCAGAAATATATTTTGGGGTATATTTGAATGTGACGACCAGCCGCAAGATGCACAGACGACCTCATCCAAGTGGCAGGAAGATGCTGGATGCAAGCCGCTTCCAATCGGTCTTTTTGGAAATCCATGAAGGAGGCCTATATTCAGCAGTGGACTTCTTGTGGCTGAATGATAATGATGATGATTTAAATGTATTTTAGAATGGAGGTTTCCTTCTTCTTCTTTATGTCCCGTGCTATCAGAGGTTGGCAACCAATTCGACTATCTTGATTTTCCAGGCGTTCAATACAAACAAGGAACTGGTACTCGGTCAAAGCTACTGTCGTAAGTTGTGTAGCCATGATATCTTTGGTCTCCCAGGTCTCCTTCTTCCTGGAATCTTGCTTTGTACGATAAGTTGAAGGAGGCTGTACTTGCTGTTATCCATTACATGTCTCAAATTCTCTAACTTCCGTTTCTTGATGATGTTAAGTACCTCTGTCATCGTCTACTTCATTTTATGCAGAACGGTAGAGTTGCAGACTTTTTGAACCCAAGAAATTCTAAGCATCTGGCGGCGGTACACCCACATCTCAAACGCTTCTATACGTTTAGATACACTCTGGATAATTGTCCAAGCCTCTGCTCCGTATAGAAGCACGGGGTTGATGTAACACCTTGCAACTCTAGCGCGTGTCTCAATGCTCAATCTTTATAATGAATGGTTTGCGCTATTATCTTCATACGGATAAGAGTTATAAGCGAGTCATATTTAGAATTCGTCTTTGGCTTAAAACAAAAATCTTCTGTCAACTATAATATGAACTGTTGGGGACCGAACCCGGATCCTCCGTAGCAGGATCTTGACACAATACCACTGAACTATCAAGACATGAGACTTTATTGGGGAATTATTTATTCTTGCTTAAGTTCACAATGCGCAATAAGACGTTGGGGCTTAATTTTATAATAGCTGTTTATTAATAACTTGTAGTAGTGAAAATACTCGTACCTAAACAATAAAATTTTAGTTATTTTTGTTTACGTTACGGGCAACTTTGCATCGAAATGGAAATATCGAAGCGTTGTCAACTAGCCTTCAAAACACTCTCGAGTCGAGGAAAACAGATTAGCATACAAATTATTTGATAAGAAAAAAGAAAATGATTATATTACGGCCAATCGAATAGGGATGCTCCGTGAAGATTTAGATTCAATTTCCCATTACGTGAGGGTGCCGACAAATTGTCAGAAGAAATGAGATTTTGCTATTTTCCTTATTTTCAGCGATTTCTTGTGAATATGAAGATTCACACGCCGTCCCCTTGCTTTTTTGATAAAACTTCTGAGTGTCTGAGGTGTTCACTTACCATGGCGCTTGAAATTGCCAATCCGCGGTGGGCACGTATGGTAATTAAGCCCATACTCTCAATCGGAGGGAAAACGCCCTGTGCCTTGCAGTAAGACATATATAGGCCAGGTAAAATAGAGATTTTCAGAGGTGGCAACACTGGCATGACAGACTAACGTCGAAATAGCAATCTTGAAGATCACTTGTACCACCGTAAATCTAGACAAGGGTTTGTACCACCATAAATAAGAGTTTGTACCACCACACGCGGCACCGTGGTAAGCCAGGTTGACAGACAGACAGACGGATGGACGGAAGGACAGACGGACGGAAGGAGGGACGGACTCACGGACGGATGGACAGACAGGCAGAAAACGGACGGACGAACAGACGCACGGACAGACGGACGAATAGCCGAACGGACAGACGAAACGGAGCAAAGAGATCGGAGCGCCGTATTTTTCAGTATTATAATATATTCTTCTGTGATGAATTTTGGCATTTCTACGTGAGAAACTGTGTGGACGACTTATTATTAATACGTTTATTGCACGTAAGTAAAAACATACAATGGCAATGTGACGGACTTAATTCTATAAGCATTTTCTACCAGTCAACCACAGGTGGTGAAAGAAATTAACTGATAGGCAAAAGAAATAGACGGATAAGACGAAACTAAAATTAGATAAGCAGATCATCCAGATTGGTTGGGAGGCCGATATGATTAACATAATTATCATGTTTTCTGCTATCAAAAGATTTCTACTGTTACGTGATCGAAAAATACGCTATAAAGGCTGTCGATACGATTAAATACCACGGAAGCGGACAGGCGGTTAATGAAGTGGTGTGTTTGAGACGAAAATTATCCATTTCATAAAACAGCTTTATTTATGTAACGCTTTGTTTGGGTCTTGGTCGAATTCGACCATTCCAACTGGACAGTTGATATTATTTTGTTCGTTTATTTGTTAGAACTATGAAGGAAAACATAGTGAAGAAATCCGCTGCTTGGTTGGTTCTGCACGTGTTGACCTGTCTCTCCTGTGGGCTAGGCCGACTAAGCTGTCAGGATGGTATAGGTGCTGGGCAAGCCTGCTCCGTCTAAAAAACGACTGGTGGTCCGAGTGGTCTCTTTACCAATTTAGTGTGAGTGAAGGTGTTACTGGACGCTTTATAAATCATTTAACTATTATCATCTCGTTACGTAGATGCAAAGATCAAAGTTATTTGTTAGACAAGTTTGTTTTTTGATCCGCCTATCATAAACCCTATTAAACTATGCTGTTTGTATGATTTTTGTAGGCAAGCCAAGTACATAATGAAGCAAACGAAACCATCTGGGAGAAATTTTTAAAGAACAAAAGAAATGTTATGCAATGGTAGCCGTATTCCTCTCTCATTCAAAACATTCACCCAGAAATCTTGAATTTACTCCGATGGCCATTAAAAATATTTTCATAAGTTCTTTTTAGGGTTCCGTACCCAAAGGGTAAGGGACGCTATTACTAAGACTCCGCTGTCCGTCCGTCCGTCCGTCTGTCACCAGGCTGTATCTCATGAACCGTGATAGTTAGACAGTTCAAATTTTCACAGATGATATATTTCTGTTGCCGCTATAACAACAAATACTAAAACTAGAATAAATTAATATTTAAGGGAAGCTCCCATACAACAAACGTGATTTTTTTGCTGTTTTTTCCTCGATATGAATAACGGCAACAGGTAGACGCTTGAAATATTCAAATGTTGTACGAAACCCTTCGTGCGCGAGTGCGACTCGCACTTGACCGGTTTTTTTAAACCCACTCTTCCGCGTCTGATATTTCCCTGCTGAATAGACGTACTATTCATGACTAGATATGAAAAAAGATTTTCCCGTATTTTTGGACTGGCCAGTTCGCGCGCGTGTCCATTTGCAAACATTTTTTTGTCAGATTTTAAAGTCGGAATTCGCTTGAATAGCAGGTACTCTCTCTCACTCTTTCAAATCTTTGTTTGTTTTTCTCGGATAGCGAAGAAAATTGCACTTTAATTCGTATGATTGTTGAGCTATTTTACTTCACAGATAAATGTCAAAATGCCAACTCGCGACTAAAACCTACAGGTCAAGAAAAACAAGTGTTGTTTTATTATTATTATTTGAGCTGAAAACAATGGCTTGACTCAATACGTATATCCTAGACTTCAAAGACATTGCACATGTATATTGTAGTGAGTACTATTCCAGTTTCGTTTGGATCAACAGAGGTTTTTTTTTTTTCATTTTCTAAGTCCGAAAACGTTTTAGTATAGACAGAACAAATGACACGAGATGCAATACAATTAGGGCCGGTCTTTAAGAATCTACTTAAGGAACGTTCTGTCACGCTATTTCCTGAGAAATTCGATGAGACAGCACTACAGTTAACTATTTACTTAGCGAAATTCTCAATTCAGAAACTGGCCCTAAATGTATTAAGAATTTGCGACGGTGTAGCACAGCCGGTAGACCGGTTGCTTCAAGATACAAACTTTCAATCCTATGAATTGTTTATCTTGAGACCAATAAAATGAAATCGTGGTAATGAATAAATTCCACACAAATCAAATCAAATCAATTTACTTGTCTGCCTGGACAGTACATCTTAGCGCCACAAAACGCGTGACTCGTGCCATTGTACTACCCTTGCTGGTAACACTGAGGGCCGGTTTCTGAATTGAGAATTTCACTAATTAAATACTTAAGTAACGTTCTGTCACGCTTTTTTCTGAGAAATTCGAAGGGACAGCACTACAGTTAATTATTTACTTAGCGAAATTCTCAATTTAGAAACTAGCCCTAACACAGGGCAAGGATCTGCAATAGTACGACGGCACGAGTCACGCGTTTGTGGCGCTAGGATGTCATAATCTGACAGTTAATGTACCGGAAAGTCGCGACTTTTGACTTTTAAAACCCGCGACTAGCGTCGTCGTGCTACCATGGCAGGCAAGAACATCGCAACCATGGAAATACACCCGGACTGAGGCCATTTGTTCAAATCAAGTCTTCAGAGGAAATCGAACCGATGACCTCTGTCTTGGCGTGTTATGAATGTCTTAGGGCCGATTTCTGAATTGAGAATTTTACTAAGTAAATACTTGAGTAACGTTCTGTCACGATCTTTTCTGAGAAATTCGAAGAGACAGCACTGGGTACAGTAGTTAACCATTTACTTAGCGAAATTCTAAATTCAGAAACTTGCCGTTAGGGCATTTAGGGTGTTTACATAATACATCTCACAACTTGAAATTGCTAATCAGTAACTGGCACGTACCATATCGTCGGTCGAATTAATTACTGGAACATTCCAAAATACACATAAAGTTTTGAGTAATTGACGTTTAAAAATCTGTAAAATTTAATTTTTTTTAGTAAAATCATCGTTTCTTTACTGGTCGAAGTTGTTTTATAATTAGTACCGTCTGACTTGTACCATTAGTGATTAGAAAATAATTTTAAATTCTTAATAATTCTGCATAAAAACCAATTTTGTCCTTAGCACGGATTAGTGTATCACGGATTAGCGGATTAGTACGAAGAATATAACTCTGCATACTTAATTCGAAACACGTAATATTGGAGATGTTTCGGTAATTCGGTGCTATTTGCAAACCGGCGCTGTTTCAAATAGAAACAGCAAACGCTGAAATAGTATCATTGTCACGCACCCTCCTTTATTTTTCTATTATTGTATGTAAGCATGTTTGTTTGTGGCAATACATCACTCATTCATCCATTCAATTATTCCGACCGGGAGAGGTATATTCTCTCTCTCTTTCTTTCTTAAAGAGAAGGCCTGAAAATTTTCGTAGTTAGTTATTTTTTAGTCAACTTTGCAATCAAAATGAACATTATTAAACACGCACAAGTTCATAACTGTACGAAACCTTTGGTTTGTAGGCAATGAGACTTTATTCGAAACTCCTCTCGTACAGTAAACCAGTCTCACACACAGCTGACGTACAGGTCAAAGTTGTATATTCGCATCTCGCGAGGGGTTTCACTATGCTAGTTTCCTCTATAACAAATTGCAAATGTCAAGTAAAACAACCTTTCACCGCAAGCCCTTGTGAGAGTGAAATATTACACGTAAAAAATGGGGGTAGATGTAATAGAGTTACTAGGTAAAGTCACACGAAGTGAGTTTCACGTAGGAAAGGGAGACGCCTTTGGAATTATCGCGCTTTTTAGGGTTCCGTATTTGACAAGGGCGTGTGGCGCCGGACTAAGAATAGCGTCACTCCATTTCCGTCCGTGGATGTCGTAGAAGGAAGAGACGGGCAGCAGCGTCTTCCTGAGATTCCAACCGCATACTGCGATCGCCAACCCGCCTGCCAAGCGTGGCGATTATGGCAAAACCCTTCATGTTTAGGAGAACCATGAGGGAGACCTATGTCCTGCAGTGGCCGTCAAATGGCTGATGATGATTCGACAAGAAAACCTTTTAGTTTTGCCGTGCCCCTCAGTCTGTCTGTCTATCTTTCCACGGCCTACTTCAGAGACGGTTAGTACGAGAAAGCTGAATTTTGGCATAGAAGTACATATTAATCACGCCAACAAAACGGTAGAAAAAATTTTAATTTTTTTTGCGTACCCTAAATTAGGGATGCAATTTTTTTTCCTCGTCGTCTAACTACCAGCAATCTCCATCAGATCGTAGAGCCTACCAACGCAACATTCCTTTCTCAATTCTAGTCACTACGTCCTCTTTCAGTCCACAAACAAACTCGCTTCAACTATGATAAACTGTATTCTATTTTTGATGTTATCTTCATCAACATTATCATCATCAGTCCGCCTTTGCCCACTGGGTATTATTTAAATCCATCGACGACTAAATCGGCTAAAAGACGCCGTGCGTAACTACACCTTATAGCAATACTTCCTTATTTAAATCCATTGACGACTAAGCCAGCCAAAACTCCGTGCGTAAGTAAACCTCAACTTAAGTTATCCTACAAAGTGTTAGATGTAATGTGCCGATCGCAAAGTGATGGCTATCATCAGTCATGGCTTGGGGAGAAGATTGGTTCATTCGATAACGCATTTTACAGCTCGTTTTCCCCCTTTCGAATGTAATGTATCACAGGCGGAGTAAATTGAATGTCTGAAACAATGTCTTTGGGGGAAGGTGCGTGTTTGCTTACATTATGGGTAGACGATGTCGACCGGAGAGCCAGCCACAAGTTTTGGGGTTAAAATCTCAGCGCCGGCATGTAAAATTGATGTTGATAGATGCAGATCTTATGATGACAGGGTAAAGAAGAAGTTTATTTAAATAAAAAATTAAATAATGACCACTTGTCCTGATCCTAAACTAGGATATCCTGTGCTATGGTAACCCGGCAAAGACATCACAAACATGGAAATACATCCAGACGGAGGCCATGTGTACATATGTACGGCGGCCCCCAGTGGGAATCGAACCCACGACCTCATCATCATCATCAGCCATTTGACGCCCACTGCAGGACATAGGCCTCCATCATGGTTTTTAACCATGAAGAGTTTTGCCATAATCGCCACGCTTGGCAAGCGGGTTGGCGATCGCAGTATGCGGTTGGAATCTCAGGAAGACGCTGCTGCCCATCTCCTGGTTGATTTACTTAGTCGCCTTCTACGACATCCACGGAAGGAAATGTAGTGACTCTATTCTTAATCCCGGCCACACGGCCCACGACCTCCGGCGTGGTAATCAGACGTGATGCCGCGAGACCAACGAAGCAGTCACTTATCTCGAACCTACAGTTAAAATAATAATAAAATTGATTTTATGATACTGACGTAAATAGTAGATCGACTCGTAACTGTGTTAGCACATCGACAGAACAGTGGCCTAATGTTCGAGATGCCGTTAGTTAGAAAACCGGCCTATGGCAGACTTTGTGTTCTAAGTTACATAAATTTTTGAATTTGCACTAGCAGTACCACTCGCCGACGGTAAGAGAAAACATCGTCAAGAGACCCGAGCCACCCGATTTTTTAAATTCGAAACGATGCATGTCACTTTTGTTACATGAGTATCTGCGTGGAAAAAAATTGATACTTATCTATACTATCTATACTAATAATAAATCTGTAAGGGTCGGTCATGGAGTAAGTTAGTTTGTTTTCAGAGATATTGTGTTTATAGGCTCAATATATGATACTGAAACTAATTTCACGATTTTTAGAATTTTTTTCTGTATGTGTGTATGTATGTATGTATGTTCCTCCATAACTCTTAAACCAATTATCCGAATTTGATGAAATTTGGTATAAAAACATAAAGACATCTGGGACACAGGATAGGCTATTTAAATTCTAGCTCCAGTTATGATAAGACGTGGCCCCCATACAAATGCTGCTTCGTAAAAATCGAAATGTACGCGAACGGAGTCGCGGGCACAGCTACTTTCGAATAAGAATCAACAACGTCATGCGGAGTGTACATTTGTATGATACCATAAAATTGTGAATTTGTTGTATCAACAATGCCTCTATCTAGCTTAGAAGGAAAACATCATGCGGAGTATACATTTGTATGTAGGTATGACACCATTTGGCTGCCTGAGTGATCTTTAACGATCACGAAGGTTAAGCAACACAGGGCGCGTTCAGTGCATGGATGGGTCGCCGTCTATGCCTAACGCCAGTGGCATTTTTCCGAGCGGTTCCGTGCTTCGCAAGGCACGTTAAGCTGTTGGTGCCGGCTGCCCTCGGTAGATGGCAGTCGTTAAGCCAAGTCAGAGGCCTTAGGGCGGCTTGACAACTTCTGACAGTAGACGAGCCACTAGTCTACAAGCCTCCACCAATCCGGACTTGGCCCCCGTGGTGGAGTATGGCCTATACTTTACTCAGGGAAGAGACCCGTGCCCCTCGGTCGGGACATAATGGGTTGATGATGATGATGATGACACCATTTAGGTACAATGCAATTGTGAATTCTTAGCAGTCACACCACTGAAGTTGAAAGAAAACATCGTCTGAGTACCTTAGCGCTTGAAGTCGCCAATCCTCGGCAGGCACGCGCGGTGATTAAGCCCGCCTTCTCTCAAAGAAAGAGAGAGAGAGAGTGTCACGATTCGATAGACAGAGAGGAAAGAAAAGATGATAAGTAAAAATGTACAATTATTTATTTACAAAAATATACACAAGTGGTATGTGAAAGAAAGAACTCTATCTGCAGGTTTGCTAAAGGTCATTCGAATGGTGGCGTGGCGGCCGGGTCACCTATCTCCCTCTAAAATGGTTGAGACTGGTGATGGCTGACCCCTGCGTTATGCTCGTGAACGGGTGCTGTTCGTGTGTTTTTCCTACTTTTGTAAGAAGTGTTCTTTTGGCTTTTAAAGTTATTGGTGGCTATCACGGAATCATATCATATAAGCTTTGATGTATAAGTTTAAGATGATTTGAGAAAAGATGGTCAGAGTGGAGTTTTTTTTCCCGCTGCCTTTTTCTCTACTACAAATACGGCCCGAAGGCAGCGGCTAACCTAGTAACATAATACATTGACATTCAGCAAACAGAATGTAAATTCTTTACGTTTAAATAAATTATTGATTTCTGATTTCTGTGGAAAGTGTGGTTTCGTGCCCACTAGTTGAGTTGGTCAGCTCGGAAATGTTTTTGAAAGGTAGCTTGGATGGGATGGCGCGCCGTATCGCCTCGTCGATCGGACTCTGGAGGATCTTAATCTGGACCACGGCATCCTAATTTTAATAAAAATACACCGCTAGGGCGGTTGGAGAGAGCCGGAGGACGAGAGCGCACACTCCTTCCGTGATCGAAATTTCAAAATCTGCGAGAGCATGAGTGAACGGAAGAATATTTGAATGAACGTGTTGAATGAGCGTTTGCCACAGGCAATCACTCATTCAAAGAGCGTGCAAAAGGCCAAGCACGAGTTGAATTCAAGACGGGAAAATAAAATAAAAATATTAATTTGTTGAGAGAATAACTGAAGTTCGAACTTGAAGAAAAATATATATTTTATCAGTGTATTTTCAAATAAGAGTTTCAAAGAATAAATTTTAATGACCACGCAGGGCCATCGCGGATTAGCAATTACAAGCGATGAGGTTTAGAATACAATAATATACAGATACATAAATCCAGTGATAGTTAAAAACATTGATGTCTAACTGGCGCAAAAAATTACCCTACGTTCAATTGTGGAAAGGCGGCGGGGCTAGTTAATTTGTGATACCAATCGGAGCGAGTTCAGTATTACCCTGCGAACGCTTCTGCCATCGTCAGACGGCCATATAGATATTTCGACGACGGGTTATATGAATGGTTGACGATTTTGTATACAACCAATCATCATTATATTCTTTTTGTTGCACTAACCCGTGCTGAGGACAATTTTTAAAATCCTCATTAGAGTCTAAAAATTCCACCCATGCCGGGACTTGTAACTGCGACCTCTGGCTAACCGTGCCAAAGTCCTTGGCAAATTCACTATGTGCAATGCCAAGGCGCAGCTCCTGACGGGGCACGGCGGCTTTCGAGCGTACCTCCACAGGTTCAAGCTCGCGGGGAGTCCGTCCTGCATCTGTGATGACGAGACTCCCGAAACGCTGGAGCACCTGCTGGAGGAGTGCCCCCGTTTTGGAGCTGTACGGGCCGACTGCGAGATACTCCTGGGAGCAGCGGTGAGGTGCGAGGCATTCGCCGCCTTTATGGCCGACTCTAAAAGTCGAGAGGTCTTCCTGCCCTTCGCCCTGGGGGTGACGTGCGCGGCCTCTAGAGCAAACGGGGGCCGGTATTAAAGTCGTCTCATAGTTTCGCTTTTTACTTTCAAATTGTTTTATTTTATTTTATATTCTAACATTTTAATTTAGACATTTGTTAATTTTTAAGCTTTTAAGTCTTATGTTAACCCCGGCGCCTTGCTTGTCACTACTCCCAGGAGTAGTCAGAGACAAGGCGTCGGGGCTTCCAGAGAATTACATTCTTTTTACATTTAATTTTTAATTGTTTAAGACTATATCTATAGCAATTTTATCAATTTCACTTTTTATAAATTTTAATTAATCCTAATATGAGACACCCAGAAAAAAAAAAAATAGGAAGGAAAAGAGAAAGAAAAGAGAAAGAAAAAGAGAAAGAAAAGAGAAAGAAAAAGAGAAAGAAAAGAGAAAATATTTAAGATTTAATTTTTTCTAACTTTAAACGAAATCTTGACATGTCTACATTGTACATTTTTTAAATTCTATGTTCAGCCCCGGCGCCTTGCTTGTCACTACTCTCAGGAGTAGTCAGAGACAAGGCGTCGGGGTATATAAATTTAAATTTTATTACTTTTACATTTTTATTTGTATACCTCTAGTTTTTACTTTTAATATTAAGACATTCTTCTACATTTTTTTAATTTTATATTATGACATTTTTATTATAGAATTAATTTCGACATTGACACTTAAATAGTAACTATTATTTTTAGATTATGACATTGGTATTTTAATAAACGTACAAAGGTCGCCACAGTATTAATAGTGGCGGTACCGGCTAAGGGGGAGGGGTTTAGTCCGTAGGCTGCTGGGAGAAATCCCCAGTAGAGTCGGGCATGCCGCCGTGTGTTAGGGCACGGCGGCATACATGAGTATTCCCCTCCTCCTATTAAAAAAAAAAAAAAAAAAAAAACCGTGCCAGCGCTCTCCCGACTGAGCTAATGGGCAAGTGCAGGCGTCGGCGAAATTTTGAGCCTCTTTAAAAATTGTCTGTATTACGTACAGGCAGCGACATCTGGCCGAAGTAATTTACATCACTTGCAGCCCCGTGTAAGGTAAAGAGTAATTGAGAGACTGCGGCCGTTTTTGAGTGTGAAGTTTGCAGGGAGTAATACTTCTGTGGTACGGTAATGTATCAATTGGGATGACAAAGTAGTTGTGGTAAATGTAAATAGGTTCCGACTCATGTGCTGAAAGTTTGGCTAAAACCTCAGCGCTGATATTCTGCCATCAGGTTTCCTCACGAAGTTTTCCCTCATTGTAAGCTATTTGTATTGTTACGGATTATTGTATTGGAACCTTTTGTTTGCGCGTTAGGTAAAAATAGTACGACCTTCATTAAAAAACACCGAGCTTTTAGTTTCAAATTATTCAGACGTGTCGTACTGAACACTAATTTAAATTGACCGTTTGATGTCTGCGTGGCAGACGTCGTAAAGCAGTTTTTAGTGTCGATAGTTTGGGCCAGCTTTGTTTATGGTCGGTTAAACCTAAAGACGAATGAAATAAACATCTGCACGAACGAGTTTGCGGGCTTTATTGGTCTCGGAAATAGCCAGTACGGTGGCAGGCTGTCGGGTTTAATTATAAGAGTACTTTTGCTTCGCTGCGAGAAATAGTTGGCAAGTTTATACTAGAACATTAAATTACAAATCGATATATATATATATATATATTTTTGTTACCCGAAATTACTTTACTCAAGAATAAATATAATTAAATTTCACACAACACAATCACATGTCCTGGTCCCAAACTAGGATACCGTGTGCTATGGTAACCAGGCAAGGACCACACCAATATGGCAAAAAAAACACATACAGACTGAGGCCGTATGTTGGTTGATATAATAAGTACTGTTTACTAGTCACTGAAGTACATTAACGAAATTATAAGCCTTCGGGGCGTGAAAGATGGCTACCATTTAACTCATAATGCCCTTATGAATTTAACAAATTAGACCTAATCAATCAGCCTCCTCTCATTTCTATAAACACTTGAAGCCTACGATGGAATCAAAACCTGTGAAAGGGTAGCTATACTAGAAACTTAATAAGTTAATCACTTCTATTTTTTTATGTAGCCTAGACGTCCCACCGCAGGGCTCAGAGAGATGGGTTAATTACCACGCGTGCCCATCGCGGCTTTGCAATTTCAAGCGCTGATGTTAGTGAACACCTCAGACACTCAGGTTTCCTCAAAAATTTTCTTTGTTTTTTTTTTTCCTGTATATTCTTAGCAATAACAGAATTGAGCACTCCTTTGTACGATCCGGTGCGGTGGTGGCCTAGTGGGTAGAACATTGGACTCGGAAGCGGGAGATCCAGTTCGATTCCCAGTGCCGTCATGTACCTATGACTTTGTTTTCTAAGTTATGTACATTTGTGAAGTTATAGTAGCAATACCACTCGCTAACGGTTAAGGAAAACATCGTAAGGAAACCTGAGTGTCTGAGCTATTTACATACCTCAGCGCTTGAAATCGCCAATCCGCGGTGGGCACGCGTGGTGAAAGCCCATACTCTCTCCCTGAGAGAAGGCCTGTGCCCTACAGTGGGACGTATATAGGCTGCTTATGTTGTACGATCCATGTACGACCTAGTTTACAAAATACGTTCAGTACAGCTGAAAGAATTCAATTCAATTCAATTCAAATATTTTTATTCATTGTAAAAACAGAATGTTTACTTAATGAACGTCAAAGTTGTTAGTTTCACAATTAATGGATTATGTGGAGAAGAAGCTAACAAAGAAACTCCACATTTATTCTTTTCAAAACACGTTTTAACTTAATTAACAGAGTTTTTAACGGTGAACGGTCACCCGAATCGTGCAAGGGAGATGCCTCGCCGCATGAAATCGCTTCGCAGCAATTCGTATCGCAGTTTTTTTCTGCATTGCGAATTCGCATCGCGCTGATTCGCAGTTTTGTGTACGGAGCCTATATGGGACCACCCTTAAGAAACCGAAAATTAACGAAATCGGACAAAGAACGGCTTTACCACAGCTTTATAATTCTTTCAAATTGCTGGACATACAAAAAAAATCGGAGGAATTGAGAACGTCCTCCCTTTTTTTAAAAAAAGCGGCCAAAGGCATGTTTAAACACCATCATCGCATGGCAACAGTATAATATGTAAATGTCAAGTGTATCATTTAGGATTTGTTTTGTGCCTTGGTATTTTGTCGATAACCAAAGTCGTCCACATAGCCCAGCGGATTACTAAGTTGTAGTGGCAGTGGGCGGGGCACATAGCACGCAGAACTGATGGCCGATGGGGCCGAAAAGTTCTCGAATGGAGACCACATATCGGCAAGCGCAGCGTAGGACGACCAGCCACAAGATGGACAGATGACCTCATCCAAGTGGCAGGAAGGCGCTGGATGCAGGCCGCTTCCAACCGGTCTTTTTGGAAATCCATGGAGGTGGCCTATGTCCAGCAGTGGACTTCTTGTGGCTGAATGATGATGATGATTGGTATTTTGTCACTAATAAAGAAAATAAAGTAAAATGGAATCACAGTTGGGCTCAGGTAGAGGGACAGTTGGGCTCACGTAGAGGCACGGTTGGGTTACGCAGAAGTACAGTTTGGTCACGTGGAAGCACAGTTAGGAGAATGATATGAAGGTGTTAAGCCATAAAATCCATGGTTTTGTAAAGATCTCTATAAAACGCAGTCAGCGAAAATGGTTTTCTGTCACTGACTTCAATCACTCGAGGGCCAAACGGGCGCTTAAAATGAATTTGGCAATTAATTCAATTTCCACGCAGTAGACAAATGTCACTTTGATAGAACAATTTATAATTCAAATGATTCGTATTAAGAGAAGGGAGCAGAACTTTGGTACAGTCGACATCACAACCCTTCTGTAGTCAGTTTACTGGTGAATAGGGATATGGAAAGCGGTGGTAGCCTAGTGGGTAGAACATTGGACTCGGAAGCGGGAGACCCAGGTTCGATTCCCAGTGCGGTCATGTACCTATGACTTTGTCTTCTAAGTTATGTACATTTGTGAAGTTATAGTAGCAATACCACTCGCTAACGGTGAAGAAAAACATCGTGAGGAAACCTGAGTGCCTGAGCTATTTACATACCTCGGCGCTTGAAATCGCCAATCCGCGGTGGGCACGCGTGGTGATTAAGCCCAGACTCTCTCTCTGAGAGAAGGCCTGTGCCCTACAGTGGGACGTATATAGGCTGCTTATCAAGGGATATGGTATCGAAACAAAAGCATTCGATACTATATTCAAGAGTATTTTTGCAACACAGGCATTTGTACTCAATAAAAGTACTGAGTTACTCAGTATCGAGTACTTTTTGTTTGGCATTCTGTGGAAATAAACAGGTTTGTTTGGTTTGGCTTGGATTTTCACAAACTTACCTCTCGGGGTGAGTTTTCAGGTGATTTAACAAACAGTCGTAGGGCGCCCTGAGCGAGAGTCCACATTAGTGGATGTTCTTCCCCCCTTTAACTCAGCACACCAACGCGCAACCGTAGAACGATGAGGAGCATGAAACCCTAACGTATCTTTCAAGTCTTGATTTATTAAATGAATTTTTATCACACCTGCTCTGAAAATACATACTAATTATACCAATTAGAGGGAAGAAACGCCTTTATCCCGCCCTTCAAATCCTTTCATCCCAAGGTATGGAAGTTTGTATGAAAATCCTTCCGACCCAAGGGTGGGAAGTATGTATGAAATTCCATTACATACCCGGTTTTTTTTTTTTTAATTTGTCAGCAGTCATACTGCAAAGAGACTTTAACTGTCTACTAATTAAATTTCAAGTAAATTGTTACTGGCCACATACAGTTTTTTTTTACCAGTTACCAACCTCCTTGGTGCGTACAGAAAATTAAAAACGAAATTATTTTTGTATATAAAACGCGCGGAATCACGGAAGAAGTGGCTGCATGACCTTATTATCTTAGCCTACTCCAGAAACGGGCGAATAAAAAAAGGAAAAGCCCGCGCATTTTCGCAAAAACTTCGATTGATTTAGCATTTATCTTTGTGTTTATTGTAAACATTTCTATGCATTTATGTCTATAATTTTCCTCGTAGGTGTAATAAAAAGCACTATACATACCTCAGGATAAAGTACAGTTCCATACCTCAAATGGTTTGCGCCCCTCGCAAGCTCGTGGCGCAAATGCCATAATCTCGGTATGGAACTGTCACTTTCTTCCCTCTGAAGTAATGTACTATTACACTGATATAAGTGTCTTGAAACCGTTTTTGCATTGCACTTCCAAACATCACTTGTGTCTTTTGTCGGCGGTATCTATTGTTACTTAATAGAAGATTGTGTCTCAAGGGAGCAAAATTATATATTTACGGCGAGGGCGGTATATTGAATCCTGAGTGAAGCGAAAGATTCTAAAGTAGAATCTTGAGCGTAGCAAGGGATTCAAGTGTTTACGCCCAAGACAGAAATAATTTTGCTACCGAGTGACACATACTGCTTTTCACACCTGCTATGAGGAAAAATTATTTATGTGATCGATTGCAACAAAATAAAAATCGAATTGGAATTACATTTTGTGAAAATCTGCACACGGATCATGCTGAGGGCAATAAAAAAAACTAGAATATCAGGGAAGAAAAGTACAACTTTGATCCCTCATTTGAGGGAATCAAGGGATCTTTTCTGAATAGCAGGTGTGAAAACTTTATTTATACCCCCTACTAGCAACTATAGCCATAAGCCCGTAGACTGTAAGACTGATGGATGAATACTACGAGAAAAGCATCAGTACAGCGAAAAATATCGATCCTTACTTAGTATTAGACTTGCAAAAGTTAATACATCCTTTATGGGGCCGTATACAGCGGTTCTACAATAAAATTCCTCAACATATATTAGAGTTATTGCCGACGCGATTATGTGAGTATGAGTATGAGTATTTTTTATTTGCTAAAGCACGGTAATTACAAATTATGTAGGTGGCAATTAAAATTATGGCACAAGCATGCTCTACCCGTCAGGGTGCGCAATTAATATTATTTATATAACACCTGCTCGTCAATGGCATATTATGTGTCATGCAAACTCAACCTAAAGCAAGTCATTTGTGTCCTATGGTCTAGCCGGGTCATTATAAATGTACTGAATTTCATAATCCCCTAGGGAATTATGACATTTGAATTTGGAATGCAATCAACATTGAATATACGAGCTCCTTGCAATCCATGACCAAACGTCAAAATTAGAATATAAACTTTTCATAGAGCCCTACACCAAGAAGAATTTATTCAAAATTAGAATGAAAACTTTTTCTTTTCAATTGTATTATGTTTTATTGCCTCGCAGTGTTTATATAAAGTAGAGTATGCATTTTGGGGATAAAGCAGTTTATTTGTCTCGGGCGTTTTTGAACCCCTCGGCCTTGGGGTTCAAAATATCGCCCGAGACATAATACACTGCGTTATCCCCATAATGCATAATCTACTATTTTGTTTTTTAAAAAAAAGTTTGTTGAGCTAAATTAGTAGGTAGGTACAAAAATATGTAACATAAATCTTTGCATAGTAATAACAGTAAAAGAAAAAAAATTGCTTAAAATGAAACTGAGATCAATGGACCATTTAAGAAGTCCTTTACACTATAATACATTTTGTCTATGAGAATTGTATATAATACTGTTTTAAATTTTGTGTAAAGCATACTCTGTGAAAAAATCCTATTATAACAGTGGAAGGCAAAGGTATCTGGTATTTCGATAATGTCACCCAGGACGATTGTGTCTAGTGTAGTGTAAGTTTAATTTGAAAACTCTGTTAATTAAGCAAACCTGTTTCGAAAATAATAGGTAAATGTGGAGTTTCTTTGTTAGCCTCGTCTCCGCATTATCTATTAATTGTGAAACTAACAGCTTTGGCGTTCATTAAGTAAATATTTTGTTTTTATAGTGAATACAATTTTTGACTTCGCCTTTATTGGACTAGGTGTGCCTGCGACTTCGTTTGCTTTGAATTTAAATATGAAGTGCCCTTATCCCTTAAACCTTTCCTTTAATTATTCCACCTCACCACGCCGTCTCCCGCCGGCGTATCTTAAACTTATCGTTTGCTCAAACTAATTCCAGGTGGAATAGCATAGGTAGTTATTGTAAAACAGTGATTTATCATTTAAATCTACATACATAAACTCACGCCTGTATCCTAGAGGGGTAGGCGGAGACCAGGGACTGCCACTAGCCACGATCCTGACAGATCACTTGCATGCACGCACGCCGGTTTCGAGTAATTTTTTTCTTGCCCTTTGCTAATACATCCCCTGTTTGCTCGAAGTATGTCCGCCTGGGACGTCTCTTACCGGCCCTTCCAACCCCATTCGATTGATATTACAGAAATACAAATCCTATTAATAGAATTTTGACGACCGACGTCACTAACACATTCAGTGATAGTAGTTTTGGTATATTTTATATTCTCTAAAACTCAGTATTTGAGCTATACTGAGTTTTGGAGATAAAACCACATTTAGTCATAATTTAGACTCATGTTCGCGATTTTTTTTGATGGTATAAAGTACAAAAAATCATAAAAATAATGACCGACGGCCCTAGATAGGACAATGAAAAGTAATATATATTTTTTTCAGATTTTAAATACTTACTATTAGAAAGTAAAATGTATTTTAAAACACCTGATACTCCTTCCAGCAATGTGATCTGAAGCTACAATACAGAGTTAAAGTTAACCTGAAGGACAAATTAATTGGTCTACTCTTATTTATTATTCAGTAATTCATTCATGTGGAGCATAGTTTTATTTATTTAGATTAAGATAAGATAAGAATATTCTTTATTGTATACCGGAAAAAAATATGTAGATTAAGTACCTAACAACTACTAAACTCCAAGTTCTATAAGAAAGATCGACGAAACAAATATATCGAACAAATGTGGGTGGAAGGGCCGGTAAGGGACGTCCCAGGCGGACGTACTGCGACTAAATAGGGGATGTATTAGCAAAGAGCAAGAAAAAAATTAATGGAAACCGGCGTGCGTGCATGCAAGTGATCTTTCAAGATCGTGGCTAGTGGCAGCAAAGGGCAACATAAAAAGTGCCCGAAACCGGCGTGCGTGCATGCAACGACTAATGAATATTGAGGAAGCGAAAGTGATCTGTCAGGATCGTGCCAAGTGGCAGTCCCTGGTCTCTGCCTACCCCTCTGGGATACAGGCGTGAGTTTATGTATGTATGTTTGTGCGTTCTATAAGCAATGCTTGATATTGATAGATTATTCGAGTATTATGCGAACCGATTGCATAATCCCGTCGAATCCATGTGACGCTGCTCACGCAGTCAACACACACACGGTAGAAATTATAATACTATGTAATATCATCATCATCAACCCATTATGTCCCCACCGAGGGTCTCTTCCCTGAGGTAGGTATAGGCCATACTCCACCACGGGGCCAAGTCCGGATTGGTGGAGGCTTGTAGACTAGTGGCTCGTCTACTGTGAGAAGTTGTCAAGCCGCCCTAAGGCCTCTGACTTGGCTTAACGACTGCCATCTATCGACGGCAGCCGGCACCAACAGCTTAACGTGCCTTGCGAAGCACGGAACCGCTCGGAAAAATGCCACTAGCGTTAGGCATAGACGGCGACCCATCCATGCACTGAACGCGCCCTGTATTGCTTAACCTTCGTGATCGTTTAAGATCACTCAGGCAGCCGAGGCTACGAGCGATTCTATGTAATATCGCTCCAGCGAATATAATTCAATAATCTGTGTCCTATCCGACCACATATAGCATAAACATCTCCAATTTTCTACACAGCCACAAATAAAAATTAAATATATATTATATACCTATGGGGTTGTCTGGAAGAAAAAGCATTTTTTTTTACATTTTAACCGACTTCAAAAAAAGGAAGAGCTTCTCAATTCATCGGTATCTTTTTTTTTCGTATGTTCCCCTATTACTCAAAGACGCGTAAACTGATTTGAAATATTTTTTTTAAAAGGGTAGACTTCACAGGTGGTCCCATAGACAAGATCTGATGATGGGATCCTGGAGAAATCGAGGGGACTCTTCAAGTTGAAGCAATTTGGGTGTTTTTATAGTGCATTCGCTTTCAGAAAACATAATTTGGCGGAATCGTAGTGATATTCACCAAAAATCGTGAAATATTTTTTCTTGGATAAAAATAAAAACCGACTTCAAAATTCTGCATCACTAAAAGCAGAGGAATAATTTGAACGAATATGATCTTTAAATTCAATGTAGAAATTGGTATAGATTGTAGAAATATATTTTAGAGTTGGTGCCTGAAATATATTGTGGTGATCTTGTAACTTGCCACCGGCTCCTAACCTAACCCACATCGAATTTAAATATCACATTTGTTTAAATTACTTCTTTCTTTTTAGTGCTGTAGAGTCTCGAAGTTGGTTTTTATTTTTATTAAAAAGAAATTTATTTGTACATTTTGAAATCCTTGTAGTTTTTATGCAATACTCGTATTTTGTTATGTGCAAAAAAAAATATTCCTATTTTACCCTTTTCACGCGCCACTGTAGGATACGACTTTCTCGCACTCGGGTTTTCTCACATAGTTTCACGGATATGATTAGTGCCTAAAAGTGGCACTTATTCGAATGCCTGAAAAGATCATCTAAGAAACGGTATGCCCTGCTGCAAATAAGACACATAAAGGAAGAGTCCGGAGTCGGTTCGGTATGGATTCGGTGCCTTCCGGCTCTTTTGCCTGCCACATTACATACTTAAGTGTAGGTCTAGAGCGATTCTTCCGAACTTGTTATCAGATCCCTATACATAATCCAAAATTATTCTACACGTTGATAAAATAACATATTGTCACTTCGCTTTATATCAATTAAAAATCTGCTAAGTGCTTTTTTGCACCTAAATTATGGATTCTGTACGCAAGGTTACCTTCAAAATGCACAATATCTGAAACTCACAAATTCAAGAGTTCTCTATCTATCTATTAGAATTCGTGTTTTATAGCAATTTTCTTCTACGATTTTATCGCAGACCAATCGAAATATCAGAAATATTCAAAATAACAGAAAACCACGGAACGGAAAAAAATAAACAAAAAAATGAAAATAAATAAAATAAACGTGTTTCAGGAATTTCTGAGGTAACCCTTTATATTTTATGTTCTCATTCAGGGCCTAGATTCTGTTAATGCATTGTAGTAACATGACAACTGTAGGAACATGGCGGTTTTCATTTCATGGCTGCTTTAAGTCTACGCGGGCACACCCATCAAACCTTCTAGGCGTCAATGGTACGAAAAAACACGTCACGTGACCCGACAGTGTACCTGTCATTATACTACAATGCACTAACATAATCGAGGCCTGGGATGTAGGTAGTCTACCTGTGTGCCATGTTTGATGAAAGTCAAAGAACACAGAATCATCTTCACTATCAGGTCTGCTGTGTTGAAAAGGCGACAAAGAAACTTCTCCAGCAACATTATATAATATATAAAATTCTGGTGTCACAGTGTTTGTTATCGAACTCCTCCGAAACGGCTTCAACGATTTTTATAAAAAAAAAAAATATATTTGGTAGGTCGTACGCTAATTAATATGGAAAAACAGTATTACATAAAAACACGTCTGTATAACGGAGGAGTACGCAGAGACCAGGGGTTCACAAACCATTTTCCCTTATTCAATATTCTTTAGTTACCGAATAAAACCAAATAAAATCTTTATGCCAAGTTCACATATTTAGTGGCCGAATAGAATTTGAACCAAGCCATACTGATATTATGCAAAAGCAGCCGTGCGCGAAAATAATTCAATGTTCAGTAATTAGGACAACATTAATTCCCTTTGCCTCTCGCTGATTGTCAGACTAATAATAATATGTATGAGGGCCACTAGCATAAACTCACGCCTATATCCCAGAGGGGTAGGCATGTACCAGGGTTTGCCACTTACTACGATATCAGGGTTAGTACTAGTTAGTACTCCATGGATTTGTCCTTGTATGTTAGTTAGTAATCAGTTACTTCCGCACTTACATAAGCAAGAAGAAAATTAAGCAATTTTAATTTTTCTTATGCTTTATTGGGCACAATAAATACTTGAGTATCCAATCAGATTTCATAAAATAAAGTAACCGTCAGTATCTAATACATATATAAAAACCTTGTGTCAGAGTGTTCGTTATCGAACTCCTCCGAAACGGCTTCACCGATTTTATGAATTTTTTTTGTGTATATTTGGCGGGTCTGAGAATAGGTCGTAGGCTAATTAATATAGCAAAAAATCGTTTGCCCGGTCAGCTAGTAATATAAAATATTTATTTCCAACTCCTGTATGGCACTATTACTATAAGAACGGGACTCAATAACTATTTAGGTATACACGTACATTTAAAGGGTCTAATGGCGGTTATTTATAGGTAAACTATTATTGGTACTAATTGTAACTTCCACATAACACAATCCCTTGTCCTGGTCCCAAACTAGGATATGTACTAGGAAATATACACAAACACGGAAATACACCCAGACTGAGGCCATTTGTACAAATGTGCGGCGGCCACCAGTGGGAATCGAACCCATGACTTCCGCCATGGTAATCAGACGTGATACCGCTAGACCAACGAGACTATCTGTTTCGTTTCTGTCTCACACAATATTGACGGCTTTAATGTAAAAACGAGAATCAAATATTTGTCCAATAACTCTGTCACTTAAAGAAAGGAATAGTCGTCCAGTCCGTTTCTTTAAGTGACAAAGTTATATTATTAAGTGAAAAAGTCAGGAAAGAAAAAGAAAGAAAGATCAAAGAAAAGAAAGAAATTATCTTTGTGAAAGATCATTGGTCAGATCTGTTGGGATCGTGGCAAGTGGCAGTCCCTGGACTCTGCTTACCCCTCCGGGATACAGGCGTGAGTTAATATTATGTTATACTGTTGTTTTAATTGAACAAGTCAACTGCGTCTCACTGCCGGTTCCATGCCTTTTCTCAGAGACAGAGTCGGACCAACGCAAATACCTAAATTTCATATACTTAAGTCCGGATAACAATATAACAATACCTGATCAATATGCGAAGATACGCAATTACCATAAAGGAAGTATCAATATTCCGTTACAAAACCACTGACCCTGGCCTCTCCTCTCTCACAGCTCCTAACTTAAAAGAGCTCCAAAGCATTGGTCGAATTAAAATCCTCCCAAGATAAATATGTCTTTCGTAGCAAACGTTTTTCAGAAAACCGGAGTTCCTTGCGCTAGTCGCGTTAAAACCTTAAGGCGCTGGTTACACGCTCTAGATTTCATTGAGAGCAGTGTCTTATTTGAATATAATAACCTGAAACATCGACCTTTGTAAATATTCATCAAAGTTGGGTTCAGCCCTGTTTTACCTTGATTTTGTATCTTAATTTCATATTACAAATTTAAATTGTTTATTATGAAAGTATCCAATCTGCATTAAGTTATTGTTAAACTTAGAAAAATAATGTAAGTGTGTATTATAGAGGACGATTGTGTCTAGTGCTCAACACATTTATCATGAGTAATATTTTTTTATGTTGAAAACTCTGATAATTAAGTTTAAGCCTTTTTGAAAAGGATAAAATGAGTAGTTTCGTTGTTAGCTTCTTCTCCTTATAATCGATAAATTGTGAAACATATTTTATTACAGTGAATAAAAATATTTGAACATAATTAAATTGATTTAAAGAAAAAACATAATATAAAATATACTTATGTTTTCATTGACACTATAATCATATTGTCATTGCTTACTATAATCTGGTGTTATGGTTCATAAATAAAAAAATTCTTAATCTTACTGTTACTCTTACCCCCAGTTTCTCGTACACTAACACGCTGTTAATATACTGTTAACAGGTGTCAATTGACCAAAGTGCGTATAAAAAAAACCACTGACAGCTATTAACAGTAGATTAACAGCTTGTTAGTGTATGAGAAACCGGGTGTTACTCTTACTCGAGCATGTGTCTGTTGCCATAGCTAGGCTCACAGGTAGGCTGTGTGTATAGCGAGCAGGGCCGTGCCTCTGGTTAGGTATATGCTAAGACGTAGATTTTGGTGGTGCCATACTTTGAGTACCAGAAGTATTGGTGATACGGAAGTAAAAGCAATTTGTACGGGTCCCTCGATGGGTGAGTCCGACTCGCGCTTGTCCGGTTTATTTTTTTAATTTAATTTTGACAGTAGCTTCCTCTGTCAAAAATAATTTGCAAGTCAGCCATTATAATATCATTTGCAGATTCTTCTCTTTTTTCATGTGCAGACTCCTATCGGAAATTGGCAACCAATTCAACTATCTTGTTTTTTGGGCCTGATTATAGAAACCAGAAACTGGTACACTGTTCGATCCACGTCGTAAATTGTTCAACTATGATATGTCCTTCAGCCTTTTCCTGTATAATTTTAACCTCCTCAGTCCTGACCTTGAAAATAACAAAGGTTTTCAATTCTTATTTTCAAGGTCAGGACTGAGGAGGTTAAGGAGACTGTACTTGGTGTTTCCTTATATCTTTATTTTACTTACATAAATATTGCAACATAACGTAATTACACCAAAGCGTTACATTATTTTAACTGAGCACTACCTATCAGACATCTTCTAGCATTTCATACACACATTATGTATCCCGGAGGGGTAGGCATAGATCAGGGTCCATCCACCACTCGCCACGATCCTGCCAGATCTCTTTCACTTCATCAAAATTAATTATTCGTTGCATGCATACACACCGGTTTCGGGTACTTTTTTTCGTGCCCTTTGCTAAAACATCCAATTATCTTCTCTTATCTTTTCTTATCCACTATTTGGTCGAAGTATGCCCGCCAGGGACGTCCCTTACCGGCTCTTCCACCCACATTCGCTCGATATATTTCTTTCGTCAATCTTTCGTCGTTTATCCTCTCTATATTTTTTTGTTTACTTATTAACACGTTATAAAAACAAAATCTTTAATATTTAGTAGTACCAAACTGTGAATACAGTTTGTTGGTACATTGCTCTCTTAATAATAATTTAATCTTAATTATGTTCAAACCAACGCAACATTCCTTTCTCAATTCAAGTCACTACATCCTCTTTCAGTCCCCAACGTTCTCTAATCAAACTATTGCATATCCTGTCATTATGTTACGCATAATATCCTAATTTCCATTTCTTTATGTTTTTCGCTCAAATAGTACGGTACATTTTAGAATGCGTAATGTAATGTTGCCTTGATTATTTCAAACAAAGGGTTAGACTTTACAAACAAACATAAATCGACAATGTACGGCGCTGGCAATGTAGGGATAGGATTTGTAACTTTATTCATGGATGTGATAGGAACGGCCCAGCGACGGAGATTCCGAAGATTATGCTGATTCCGTCAGCCTTTTCACTCCAAGATGAGATGGTTAGCTGTTTGTGACTTCAAAGAGCCATGGCCAAATACCGAATTGGGTTTGGGAATTGATTATGTCTTTAGTAGGTGGCCCTTACGCTAGCTGTGAAGTAAAACATCGTGAGGAAACCCGCGAGTTGGTTGGCTCCTCTCAGACAGACGTTGCTGGCATAGTAATAGGGTCCCGTCGGGACCCTATATGGCCTGGAATCTTAAGAGTAATAATAATTATTTATCTTAAGGTTAATAATTATTAATGCACATGCATGTAACATAATTCATTAGGTAATAAATAATTTTTACTTTAAATACAGTTTTTTCATGTAGTTGCTAAGCTGGGCTACATTTATTTATCGCAATATTTTTCCGGTATACAATAAAGAATATTCTTATCTTATATTATCTTATGTATTGCCACGTTGGTCTAGACTCTAGCAGTATTACGTCTGATCACCATGCCAGAGGTGTGGGTTCGATTCCCACTGGGGGCCGCCGTACATTTGTACAAAGGGCCTCAGTCTGGGTGTATTTCCATGCTTGTGAAGTCCTTGTCTGACGTGTTGCAGCGTGAGGAATTGAGGCGGCAATGAAATGCTTTGTTCTTTCTTTAAGAGTGTTTTAAATAATTAGACGGAATTTTCGCTGTAACTGTATAAATTCATCTATGGTTAGAAAAAATAAATCTTGTAATAGAAGTATGTAGAGTTAAAAAAAATGTTTGCTTAACATTATGAAATTCCAGTGTAAGATAGTTTTTAGTTATTCTCAAACCTTGTTTACCATATTTTTTTACACGTTAAGTACTTGGAGGGCACTGATACCTGTAATACAGGATTTTTCCTAGCATAGGTATCAGAAGTACGCATCGTAAATGCCTGTAACCATTGACCGTGCGAATCAGAGCGAAACCGTCGGCTCTTCCGACAAAATTCACAGAATTCGTGCCTCACACGACTATCGAGCACATTGGAAATGAATCGAGTCATAAATTAATGTCATGTAAAAAATGTCGCTCTGAGTTCTTGCTTTTTTCAAAAAGGGTTAGGCTACAGGGTAAACCCGATCGTTTCTATTTTAGACTCAAATTGTAGCTGACTAAATTTTCCAGGGGAACTTTCTCAAATTTTTGATATCTTTCTTAGTTTCCAAATATCCAGCGCCAAAATCAAACATGCGAAAAAAAAAATTTTTTTTTCACTATTCAGCCATAACTTTTTTCGTTTTTGACTTCGTCGAAGAATTCTTTTTTCGCCTTATAACTCTTGTGAATACGCGTCTTTTAAGAAACTAATTTCTTAACAACTCTCCGAGATATAAGGGGATCGCGCTTTTTCGTGAAATCGGAGCCTACACTGGAGCCAACGAAAATACATTTCCAATGTCAAAAAGCAAGTAAGTGAATCCGGAATTAACTTAATAGATTATAACCATGTTGTAACAAGATGTAAAATTTGTTTTGTGTGTGATTTGTGTCAACAAAGATTATGATTATTATTAACTGCTTGCATTACGAGATAATGAGTTAAAAAATTACAATAGAGATCACACACGTCCCACTATATAGGGCAGAGGCTTTTTCTCAGAGAAAGTAAAAAATAAAAGAGTAATAAAAGTTTGTATTCGAAGAAAAGTTTTTATCTTTGGTGGACATCGAAAAGAAGCCAATGGGAAAATAAATATGATTATACCGGCCCCAAATGTAGCGCATTTGACTACCGCCCGACGGGAAGTCCGATAAAAAGTTTCTGTCGACTTTCGTTTCCTTCTTGAACTTTACGAGCAGTAAAATGCTCTCGATAAGGAAAATACGTGAACACACCTGCAGGGTTATTTCCAAGATGCGCAATTCCTGAATCACCCTAATGAGAGGTTGTGTTCTAAAAAAAAGCTGTTCTTTTATGAGTTGCAATGGACAATAACATTGGACAAAAAAATATTTCATTATTCAACTTGTTTCAAAAAGATCTTGTAACACTTTCGGAAAACTTTAAATCAATAGTCTTGGAGCTAAATTACAGCAAGTGCGAATTATACCCTTTTGACCAAGCAAATTCAGAAATCCGGGAATTTAACAGACTTGTTTCATCTTTTTTAAAAACCTATTTAAAACCAGCGCTCTCCCAACTGAGCTAGTGGGCAAGTGCACGGTTACCCAGAGGTCACGGGTGCAAGTCCCGGCATGCGTGGAATTTTTAGCCTCTAAATAGGTTTTTAAAAATTGTCCTCAGCACGGGTTAGTGCAACAAAAAGAATATAATTAGAAAGATATTTTTGCAAAAACTGAGAGAGATTTGATGGTTTACATCGGGAGCTATGGAAAGGGCTATCCTTGGAATTTCTCTACGAGATCGAATCAGAAATGATGAGATCCGTAGACGAACAAAAGATGTCAACATAGCCCAGCGGATTAGTAAGTTGAAGTGGCAGTGGGCGGGGCACATAGCATGCAGAACTGATGGCCGATTGGGCCGAAAAGTTCTCGAATGGAGACCACATATCGCAAGCGCAGGACGTAGGAGCGTAGGACGACCAGCCACAAGATGGACAGATGAGCTCATTCAAGTGGCATTAAGACGCTGGATGCAAGCCGCTTCCAACCGGTCTTTTTGGAAATCCATGGAGGAGGCCTATGTCCAGCAGTGGACTTCTTGTGGCCGAATGATGATGATGATGATTGGGAGCGCTTGTGAACTTCATGGAGCCATGTAAGAAGCTGACATACAAGCATCGACCATCAATGCGCCACCGAAATGAAGTAATTTATTCGCAAAAAATGGATTTGCTATAAAGCTATAAAGATCTTCGCAGGGCGGCTGGCAAGATCTGGATAAGAATAGCCGAGGACCGTGCTCAGTGGCGTGCAACAGGAAAGGCCTATGTCCAGCAGTGGACAAGCATAGGCTGGTGATGATGATGATGATGATGATAAAGCTAGCCGTTATATATTTTTTAAGGTAACCCACAGTAGGTATTAATCCCACTGCAGAACACAGGCTTTCTTTAAAAGAGAGAGAGTACGGGCTTAATCACTATTGGCAATTTCAAGTACTGAGGTATGAGGGTGTCGTAGAAGGGGAAGGCACAGGCCTTTTCTCAGGGAGAGAGTTTGGGCTTAATCACTACGCGTGCCCACCGCGGGTTGGCGATTTCAGGCGCTGAGGTATGTGAATAGCTCAGGAACTCAAGTTTCCTCACGATGTTTTCCTTCACAGTTAGAGAGTCGTATTGCTACTACGTTGTCACAAATGTTCGTAACTTATAAAACAAAGTCATTCCTACATGCCCGGATTTGTACCCACGTCCTCCTGAATATGAAGCCGGCGTTCTACAGCTACGCTACTACCACACAATCAGAATTAGATTACTCGTATTTGAAAAAAAAAAATTAAAATGTTTATAAGTATAATATTATTTGATGAGTTGCTTTTCGTATGTAATCTTATCTGTTTGGTTTAATAATAGAGATAATTATAAGGTTACATGGTATTTATCGAGAGAATTCTATTATAATGTATTGCATAAATAAATATGTAGGTATCCATAAATATGCTGATTTTTTAACTACGATATAGTAACCAGATTTTACTAAGAACTTTCTCAATAATTTGTCAAGAGCACTTGTCATCACTTACCATTTTTATGCGTATAATATGGCGTACCAGTGGAGGATCCGCTCCCGGTCGAAGATCCCTGATGCTGCGTCAGCGCCCGGCCCTCCTCATCAACCTCCAAGGGCAGCGGAGTCGGCTCCATAGCGCTCGCCCGCTCCGCTACACGCTCCGCTCGACGCTAACGCACCTCACTTGCACCACTTTACGATCACACGCATTTTTTGGGACACGCCACACGCTCATTCACTGCGTAGTTGATTATTACGCCAGCACTAGTGCCAGTTGTAACATAGTTTTTTTTCACGAGACTTTATTGGCGCGAGTGAAATTTTTATGGCTCTATATTTTGCTGTTTTTATATGTCACTGTTTAGCTCGAATTTTATGCGATTAAGCGGTCACGGTACTTTGAACTGTGATTTTGGTTGACTGTGTATCTGGAACAAAGAGATAATTCCATTAGAAATGCACGTTTCGAAAGCGGGAAGAGTGGAGAACATAAGTTAGCATGATACAATACAATACACTACAATAAAAGCAATAATTGTTCGTCCTTTTTATGGGCAACTATGAAAAACCAAAACAGACAAATATTTTTTTTATTAACTTGACACCGGATGTTTTTATTTTTGAATTTGCAATTTTGTCTGATCAATATAGATCACTTTTGGCCAAAAAGTTTTATTGGAGTTAGTTTATGTAAACGAGCATTAATAATTTTAAAAAAAGCCTAGGAATATTTCACTGCATTGAAGTGACATGATTAAAATCCTCGGGAAATCCCGGACCCAATTTGGTCAAACTAAGTTTAATCTACTGTTAACGGTTGGCGAAAGTGCAAACAAAAAAAAAAAAACAACTGACTGCCGTTATTATAAAGAGACTTCACTGTACGAGAAACCGGGTGTTTGGTCGACTTGCACCACTTATAAAATGTCACATATGTCGCCATTTAAATTGACTTTTGTTCATGACATTTGCATTTTATGTTCTTGTCACTCAGTTTTGGTCTGGGTCTAAACACTTTTTTTTTTAATTCTATCAAAGTGATAAATACTACATAAGGGTTGACATTTCTTGAATTTTTGAAATTAATGAATGACCTAGGACTAGCAAACAATTTTTTTCCGTATTTTAACTATTTCAAACAACTTTATCACGTATTTTAACTATTAGATAAAATGTTAACAAATTGCTATAGAACAAATTTGAACGAAATAAAATATACGTATACTTTTTAAGGGTTAAAAATTTCACATAAATTGCGTGCTACCCACTCAAATCAATGGAATAAAACTTGCCAAAGATGCTAGATAACCGCGAAAAGTAATTATCACGAACGATTAAACGATAATTGAGGCGCTTTTTACAAGAACAGCCGATGTCCAATTTTAACGAATTTCTGTTTTCGGTTTCGAAGCCGCTTAAAAAAAGCTGCTTTAGGTCCACTAATCAGTTTTTACAAAACCATCCTATGTCCACACTTATACCATCGAAAAGTTTAGGAAATTTTACAAAAAACCACCAAGCCAAAAGGCACCAAATTTACTCTGGGGACAAAGGTTGTTCTTGTAAAAAGCGCCTCAATTGATTTTAGCTAGAGTTCTGCAAACAAGATGAGAATTGAAATGAAGTGGATACCTATATCCAGTATTTTCAGTCCACTTACCAAACAATCCGATAGTTCCCAAAGTTACAGAGCACTCGTATAACCAATATTGACACTATTATAACAGAGCTTCACTACCAACAAAACTCAATTTCACAAAACTATGAACTAAATCTATTCACAAAATTGCACCAATTCCACTCATGTAATATGGGAGAGAATACAATCCACGAAAATTACAAATTCTGAACACGCTCCGGAACAGTTGGCCACTCAAAAACCGTTGTGTAATTGTCGGGCGTTCTATATTCAAATTCGAAATTCGAAATGAAGTTGGTTGGAATTTTCGGGAATATTGGGCGGTCGATGCCGGCGCGCGCTCGCCGTAAACTGTTCTCAACGGTTTTAGTGCCGGCCAGCTCTATTTTCGTGGACAACTTGGATTGTGCGCCTCTCGTTTGTAAATTCGTTTTTCGTCGAAATATGACAGGTTTGAGAATGAAATTGATACTACGCGGCACGCTTTACTTTTTTTTTATAGAACCGATTATGTTACACTGCTGGACATATGCCTCCCCTTTAGCTCTCCACTACTGCCTTTATTAATATTTATTTATTATATCGCTGATGATATATTAAAATAAGACACTTATCAATATAGGGAATGCACCGAAAAGATGATAAAAGTATATTTACTAATAACAATAGTTATTATCTTATTGGGCATATGCTGCGATACGATAGGTGACGACTTCTTCAAGTTATTATGATGAGCAAGATTAAGGGAAAGAGCGGTGCTAGCCTAGTGGGTAGAACATTGGACTCAGGAGCGAGAGACCCCAGTTCGGTTCCCAGTGCGGGCATGTACCTATGAATTTGTTTTCTAAGTCATGTACATTTTTGAAATTATAGCAGCAATACCACTGGCTAACGGTGAAGGAAAATATCGTGAGTAAACCTGAGTGCCTGAGCTATTCACATACCTCAGCACTTGAAATCGCCAATCCGCGGTGGGGACGCGTGGTGATTAAACCTATACTATCTCCCTGAGAGAAGGCCTGTGCCCTACAGTGGGACGTATATAGGCTATGAGGGAAGAGGTGTGTTGGGAGAAGAAGGAAGTTATAACTCTGAAACATCAACGAATGGATGAAGCATCAGAAAATGTAGCCAGCGTAGAAGACCCGTCTTACTTGGAAAGAAATGAAGAAGATTATGGTGAGCTGACGGCCACTAGTAAAGAGGAACAAGAAAGAGAATAAGAGCTAGAAATCATCAACAATGCCACCGAGACGCTCCGTTCCTAACTACACACCGAATCACAATTGGAAATCACATCTCGTCCGCGATATATTGTTCTGGCATCCTGTCGTCCGTCAAGAGTGTTGGCACTGTTCCCGCATCAGCTGCACGTGGCCGTTCCGTGGTATAAATCACAGCCACTCACTGTGAAGGGTGCCTCCTACTTTTAAATTTATTTCGCCGGAATATCCAGTTAGCCTATTTTGCTTAAGGTTAGGCGCTAAAATAATAACTTCCACTCACGAAAATCACTTGTCATGGTCTCAAACTGGGATGCCTAAATAACCAGGCAAGGACTTCACAAAATGGAGAAACACCCAGACGGAGGCCATTTGTAGAAACCATGTAGGACGGATTCCAGAGAGAATCAATCCCCTGATCTGATTTGGTAGCATGTTAAGTTCTTGAAACCGGCGTGCGTGCATGCAACGACTAATGAATGTTGAGGAAGCGAAAGCGATCTGTCAGGATCGTGGCAAGTGGCAGTCACTTATCTCTGCCTACCCCTCTGGGATGCAGGCGTGAGTATTTTTTTTACCCCTCCCCCGTCCTTGTCACAGTTGGTCACATTTGTGAGACCCCCCCCCCCCGCTCCTAGTGTGACGTCACATATCTTACATCTAGACATAAAAACATTTACATACAGGCACATACATTGCTTCTGGCCCCACACTAGGATACCCTGTGTCGTGGGAACCAGAAACAAATATATCACAAACATGTAAACATCCAAGACCTGGGGTTTTTTTATCCCCAGCCGGGATTCAAACCCGGGACCTCTCGCATGGTATGCAGATGCACTACCGCTGCGCCACGAGGCGCAGAAATTATTAAATGAACACAGCAGTTCCGAAGTTACTTTTATTTCCATTTCAATTATTTTTGTATATCCTACTTCGTCAAAAAATAACGAAACAATAGATATATTATTAATTACAATTTTAAATGTGACGACACGAAACTTAGGACCCCTCCCACCCCTTGTCACACGATGTCACACTTCCCCCCCCTTAACGTGTGGCCTACTTGATGGACGGTCCCTAAGAAAAAGCATGGAAAGATAAAAAGTACCCGAAACCGGCGGGCACGCAAAGACCAATGACAGTTGACGAAGCAAAAGAGGTGTCTCAGGATCATGCCTGTGGGTAACCCTGGGCGCTGCCTACTGCACCTGAACACAGGCGAGAGTTTATGTAAACAACTATTATGGAAACAACTATTATGGAAAAAGGACAAGACAGTACTTAGTCCCTACTATACTAAATGAAATGTCAGTGGAAGTAAGCTCATCACAATATGCTAGTAAAATGCTTTATAAAAAGTGTGTAGCTTCTGAATTAATGAACCAGTTTGTAACCAGTACCATAAATTTATCCTAATTTAAGTTAAATATCTTCTTTACTTTTCTATGTAAACTTAATTTAAGTCATTTGTGAGGTACCTATTTTAAGTAACTAAATTTAGAGTAAATCTGCCAACAAACTATTATTTAGTTTGGCGGAAATGAGACTATTTAAAAATGTATGCACCTTTTACAGAATAAACAATTATTTATTTATTAATTTTATTTATTTATGTAACGTGACGCACGACATAATTTACCACTTAACTTGCATAATAGCATAATCAGCCTATATGCGTCCCACTGTAGGGCACAGGCCTTCTTTCAGAGAGATAGTATGGGCTTCACCACCCGTGAATTTCAAGCGCTTAGGTATGTGAATAGCTCAGACACTCAGGTTTCCTCACGATGTTTTCCTTCACCGTTAGGGTGTGGTATTGCTACTATAACTTCACAATGTACATAACTCAGAAAACCAAGTCATAGGTACATGCCCGCACTTGGGATCGAACCTGGGTCTCTCGCTTCCGAGTCCGATGTTCTAACCACTAGGCTACCAACACTCTACCACTTAACTTGCCCCACTCCCAAACATCTCGGGCGTAAGTAGGCGACACAACGTTGGCTGCCTAAAATGTATGTCCCTAGTAATTATGCAAACATAAGTGCACGTTGAAATCGTTGAGCACATTCTGTAACATTCCAAGTAGATGAACTTTGGCCTTCGCATCTACGTACGCAATGAGATGATTTATTCAGCGCCCAGTGGCACCGTCAGGACCTGAGACATTGTTTTTTAGATGGAGTAGGCTTTCCCAGCACCTATACCAGCCTGACAGCTTAATCGGATCCAAGATGCGATAGATAGAAGATGAGAAGACAAAGATGTTTGGCATTAAACAGTAGATTAATATTATTTAAAGGACGATTGTGACTAGTGTTCAACACATTCATGACTAATATTTTAAGTTGAAAACTCTGTTAATTAAGTTAAAACGTGTTTTGAAAAGAATAAATGTGGAGTTTCTTTGTTAGCATCTTCTCCACATAATCCATTAATTGTGAAACTAACAAATTTGACGTTCATTAAGTAAACATTCTGTTTTTACAATGAATAAAAATATTTGAATTGAATTGAATTGAATTGATAGATATAGAGAACACATTACTGCACAAGCATGAGGAGGAACTACAAATGGTTTCTTATATCCAAGTAGTGGTATACAAGTGGCGGTCTTATCGCTTAGAGCAATCTCCTCCAGACAACCTTTGGATGGAGTTGGCTGCATTAAGTCTTCGCAAAGTTTTATGTACATTTTCCCGAGCCCTTCATACTCCCTTTATGTATCTGTATCTCCAAAACGCGCAATTCCCGGAAAAAGTCAATAAAAGTTTCAGTTGTTGTACCTCTAACAACAATATTTAACTAGTGTCAGGAACTGCGCATTTTATAGGTAACCCTGTATTTTATTAACATAATACGTTTATTAAAAGAAGAAGAAGAAAGACGTTTATTATACCAACAAGATACATCACAGAAACAAAATAAGCAGACAAGCAACATAATATGCACAACAACAGAAAGAAAACTAAATACACAAGAGACAAAACGAATAAATACAACAGGACCATAGATGTAGCCTGTGCTGTATCTACGTTGCCACAAAAGGCAGCTGACTCAGCGTTGTGCTGAGAAATCAGAAATCAGAAATCAATAATTTATTTCAACGTAAAGAATTTACATTCTGTTTGCTGAATGTCAATGTACTATGTTACTATGTTAGCCGCTGCCTTCGGGCCGTATTTGTAGTGGAGAAAAAGGCAGCGGGAAAAAAAACTCCACTCTGACCATCTTTTCTCAAATCATCTTAAACTTATACATCAAAGCCTATATGATATGATTCCGTGATAGCCACTAATAACTTTAAAAGCCAAAATAACACTTCTTACAAAAGTAGGAAAAACAGTAATGCTGCGGCCAGACACACGAACAGCACCCGTTCACGAGCATAACGCAGGGGTCAGCCATCACCAGTCTCAACCATTTTAGAGGGAGATAGGTGACCCGGCCACCACGCCACCGAGGAAGATCGCCACGATCACTGAGGAAGTGATCCCTCAGCGCTGATTTTCAGTCAGTGCCTACGGTAACCCATAATTGTACTACGTAGTGCGTGCCGTGGTGCACAACAAACAAACATCGTGAGGAAACCCGCGGTTTGGTTGGCTCCGCACGTATTGACTTGTCTTTCCTGTGGGCTAGGCCGACTCAACTGTCAACTGCTGGGCAAGCTTACATCTAAAAAAAAAATGTCCCAGGCACTGCAGCATCCGAGTGGTCCCTTCACCCATCTAGTGTGAGTGATGGTGCCACTGGACGCTGTATAAATCATCTCATTATGTAGATGCAAAGGCCAAAGCTATTACACAATCAGATTAGAATAAAATACAAAGTGTATTTTCGGGTAATCAATAAATCAAATAGATTACATGAAAATACAAAGTGTGTTTTAATCTTTCGATCCGATGCCGCTATGCCGCGTTGGCTTAGCGGTAAGCGGTAATTGATTAAGGGATGCTTGATTTACCAAAATAGAGGTCCTGGGTTCGTTTCCTGCTGGAGGCCACCGAACTTTTTTTATTTGTAGAAATGGCCTCAGTCCAGATGTAAATCCATGTTTGTGATGTTAGCTCCTCGTTATCATAGCATATGATATCCAAGTTTGGGACCAAAATAAGTTTTTATTCATGATTTAAAAGTGATGGTATAACATATATTTTATAATTGTTCGTTACTTGAGACCTTTGTTAAGTGTGAGATTAGAAACCGGTGTCAGTGAGATTAGAAAACGTTGTGGACTGAAAGAGACTATAGTGAACGAAATTGAGAAAGGAATTTTGGTTTGACTTGGATATACGGACATACATGACTTGGTATAATAAAATTACATCGAGCTAATGTGGGTGGAAGGGCCGGTGAGGGACGCTCTAGGCGGGCATAAACAATGCAGCCTATATATTACGTCCCACTGTAGAGCACAGGCCTCCTCTCAGCGAGAGAGTATCGGCTTAATCACCACGCGTGGCCACCGCGCATTGGCAATTTCAAGCGCTGAGGTACGTGAGCACCTCTGTCACTCCGGTTTCCTCACGATGTTTTCCTTCAAGATCAGCGAGTGGTATTGCTACTATAACTTCACAAATTTACGTAACTTAAAAAATAAAGTCATTGGTACATGCCGGGATTCGAATCCACGACCTCCCGAATGAGAAGCCGGCCGCATTCTAACGCTTCACTACGACTGCAGATACCGCTAGGCGGACATGCGGTGACCAAAATAGGGTCAAAAGTACCTGAAACCGGCAACCATGCGTAGAGCAACTAATAAATGTTGATGAAACGAAGGAGGTTGGTCATAATCGTAGCAAATGGCAGTCCGTGGTTTCTACCTACCACTCTGGCACATGCGTGAATTTTCTCGGAGCAAGAAACCATTTACGAGACTACAGGGTGGCCGCTTTTTGCCGCCGCGTTTGATGTTGGAACATGTTTTATTCAAGTAATACGTCACATAAAACGTTATGATGTTAGCTGGCTCTTTGGAGACATATTTGTTTATACATATTGTTTTTTCCTTTTCAGATATTTTTTAAAGAAATCTTAGTTACCAGTCGCACTTCCTATGATAGAGTAATTTTATGTGTGGGATTCTATACTAAATGTTCAAGCTACGATCAGGTTTGGTAATACCTAAGTAGAAATACTTTCATCACGATGCTTTCCTTTACCGTAATAATAAAGAGTGAGTTTTATGATGATTCAATAAATACTTTTTTATCTTATCTTTATCTAAGTGGCTGTCTAAGTTTGAAAGCAGGGGAAGGTTACAACTATATCTATACAACATTTCAATATTTCAAACGTCTGTTGCCGTTATTAATATTGAGCAAAAAACGGCAAAAAAATCACGTTTGTTGTATGAGAGGCCCCTTATTTATTTATTTTATTCTGTTTTTAGTATTTGTTGCTATAGCAGCAATTGTCTAACTATCACGGTTCATGAGATACAGCCTGGTGACAGACGGACGGACGGACAGCGGAGTCTTAGTAATAGGGTCTCTTACCCGTAGGGAACCCTAAAAAACTGAGCTGCGATAAGGTATGCGTGAGGTTGTGAGGCACACACTCGACATTCTCCGTGCACTCGACGTGAGAATATAAGGGAAGGGGTGATAGTATAGGAAATCTCCTAAGATCTAAGAAATTTTAAATCTAAGAGGAGCGGCGGAACTGATCGAGTCGGGCCGGTACGCGGCTGGCTTTCTTGTTAGGATGAGCCATCGTTGAGACGCTTGATATGAGCTGATGAGACGCTTCACTAGGATGAGTTGTTTAGCATAGTCCAGAACTGTCCAGCCTGTTCGCTGATTTCACAGCGCGATATAAGTTTTCGAGCGAAGCGTGAGGATTTAGATCTACCACACACGAGCGCGCGCGGCGTGAATTGGGACTGATAGCTTGATGGATTGGAAGGTTGGGGAGATGGAGATCCAAAATTTTTATCGGTCCACTCAATCGATCTAAGATTCCGCACACACAATAAGTTTTTCATTTATTTTGGAGTTTTGGCGTGAAATTTTGAGTGGAGCGATCATGTATGGCCTGCTTCAGAGACGCGGCGCGTGAGCACTGTACAAAAGATTAGTTAGCCATTCTCAAGCCGGGTCGGCCGCCCGGCGAGCGGTGTGTTTGCGAAGGTCAGTGAATAGTCACGTCAATGGCGTGAAAAGTATGGTAAAACCTTAGGAGGTAAACTTTCTTCACGAAGTTTTTCCTTCACATCACTGTGAAGGAAAGAATTCGTACACATTGTAACAAAGTATAGATTGTTTGATTGTAAAACCAAGGGAGGGTTTAAAAAAAAACTGTGCATAAAAAAATACTCTGAAACACGTTCCCATTATTTACCTTCCAAAGCAACACCTGAATTCGTAAAAAAGAATTTTCAACCCATTGTGATTACATTTTCATTGTAATGTAGGTTATTTTCATTTTGTGCCCTTTGCGAGAAAGCCTTGTATGTATACTCTGCACCAAATAAAAGTTCCATAAAACTACAATTGTTTCAATTAGGTACAATAAAAGACAATAAAATTAAGCGGGACGTGTGAATTAATAAGATGAATTTAAGCTTAGCAGATAACATTCCTTAAATATATGTTTTAAAAAAATTTGGACAATAGAGCAGGGAAACAAGGGTTGCTGGAAGGACCGTTTATTAACTATTGAACAACGCTGTTGTAAAATTATTCCACCAATTCATAGTTAATTCTCACGTCTACAAGGGTAGAAATTCAACCTCACAAATTCGCATCTTCATATCTTCAACATAAAATAACATGTTCTGACTGACTAACTAACTAATCATCGCCGAGCGGAAACCATCAAAGCTAGACACATGAATTTTGGCCAGCAGGATTCCTTCGTAACGAAAACAGCCACCTACTAAGGAAGGATTCGAAATTTTACCCCTAAGGGGGTGAAAAAACAAATTGAAATTTGTATGGAAGTCCGTCAATCATAAAACTAGAACCATGAAACTGATTTTTTATCAGAATTAAAACGAGTTCTAGCATTTTTGGAAATTCCACCTCTGGGGGTAGTGGCGATAAAATTTCGTAAGTTTTAGTGTGAAAGTCCATCAATAACAAACAAATCTTTCAGTGATTTTGCAAATTTCACCAGGTGAAGTAGGGCATGAGAGTTTACATAGATATAAGATATACATTTCATTCAGCTTTTCCCTATATCTAAATTACAGCTTTTCCCTATATTTAACAAACTATTGACAGAAATAGTTAATACATGGAAGGCATCCAGTTACCCGTGTGGCACCAGATTAAGAATAGCGTCACTCCATTTCCTTCCGTGGATGTCGTAGAAGGCGACTAAGGAAATACATTAACAGTAGACGGGCAGCAGCGTCTTCCTTAGATTCCAACGGCATACTGCGGTCGGCAACCCGCCTGCCAAGCGTGGCGATTATGGCAAAACCTTTCATGGTCAGAAAAACCATGAGGGAGGCCTTATTCCTGCAGTGGGCGCCAAATGGCTGATGATGATGATCCAGCTACCTATCAAGTTGTTTGCTCATCAACATCAACTTTACTGCTCTTGAAAACACAGTACAAAGGCGAGCTTACTCTGTGAGATATTTCTTCCAGCAAACCTTAGGGAGTCGGGTTGGAGGTGTTAAAAATACGTACACACTACATACTACGTGTGTATGTCTATGTACACAGATATAATTTCGAAATACACAGTAGGTGTACATACGCTGTGGTAGCAAACCGGGTAGAACGCCGGCTTCTCATTCGTGAATCAAAAATCAATAATTTATTTCAAAGTAAAGTATACACACACACACACACACATACACACACACATACACACACACACACACACACACACACACACACACACAAACACACTCACTATCACACACACATACATACAAACTGAGACACACCTAGCACCGTTGAACTATGGACTATTTAACTAAGTTTATTTTATTCTTTATTATAGTAACTAAAAGCTAAGACACCTATGTACAACTACATTAAGAGTATTAGTACCCACGACACAGGTTATGCCTAGTGTGGGTACTACTGTATACATTTATGTAACTGTCTTCTGTTCAATAAACGATTTTTATTTATTTTTATATTTTTAATTTACATTCTGTTTGCTGAATGTCACTGTACTATGCTGATGTACTATGAAGGTCGGAAGGTTCAAATCCCGGCATGTACGGCAGGTACATGTACCTTGCAGTTACTTTGTAAGTTACGTCGCTAATGGTGAAGGAAAAGATCCTGAGAAAACCTGAGTATCTGAGGTGTTCACATAGCTCGGCGCTCGAAATCGCCACGCCTCGGTGGGCACGCGTAATTGAATTGATTAAGCCCACATACTCTGTCTTTGAGAGAAGGTATGTGCCCTACAGTGGGACGCATAAAGGCTGCATTATTATTTTTACACAGTATTGCGAAATAATATTTGTTTACGCTCAGGGAAACGATGAATGAAATTAGATATAGGTGCGTCGGGCTAAGGCCCCTCGCCCACGGCTACTTTTTGTAGTGATGCAGTCACGCGTTTCGTAAACGCGCAACAGCATCGCTACAAACGCGCTTTAGTCGCATTTGCAACGCGGTGCAGAAGCGATGCCAACGCGCTACAGCATCGCGACTGTATCGATGCAAACGCGCGAGCGTATCGGAAGACATCGGGAGGAGAATGGAGGAAGGGTGGCGCATGAGTAGTGCAACACAGAGAGATCGAGACTGCTGTTGGCCATCGGTCCATCGGAGTCCATCTTGCAATTGTAGCGATCGCAAGCAGTTTGGTTCCGTTACTGAATCGCATTTGCATCGCGACAGAAGCGCGACGGTATCGCGTTTGCATTGCGACTGAATCATGTTTACGGTGGGCGAGGGCACACAACTAGCGCCCGCATCGCGACTGTATCGATGCAAATGCGCGACAGCATCGCTACTGCATCGCTACAAAAAGTCGCCGTGGGCGAGGGCCCTAAGCGTGTGTGAATTTGAGCGAACCTGCCTCGACCTAATAATGGCGTAAAAAACTTGTTACGAACAAAAATTGTGGGTAGGAAAAAAGAGAAAAATGAAATGAGCAATTTGGCAGCGCGGTTTTTTGAGGGATAGTTTAGAAAATCGTTTTATTACCTGCGTGTAATAATGCGAAGATTAAACGACTGTTAACCAACCACTTAAAAAACGGAATTGTAAGCAAGTTGATGCCTTTAATCCAACTTCGAAGTCTCTGATATACCTGCATTATTTTCTGTGACAGAACGCTGCTTAGATACATTATTTTTGCATAAAGACGGTACAGAAAATCAATATGAGAAAAAATCAGCCCTGCTTATGGGGTCCTCCGAGGTGTGGCGCCCCGCCCTAAGCAATGGGCATTGTCCTAAATATTGACAATAGTTACAAATGATACTTCATTTTAAAGGTAAATATAATGGTACAATTACTCACTGATTTCTTGTACTTTTGTGAATAAGTGTGACTAATTCGACCTTCGTTTCAAACGTGAATGAATACTTTCAAACATGGTTCAATAAAAAATAAAAAAATTCAGTTATAAATTAATAGTTTTGAAATGTATAGTTTTGATTATCAGCGAAAACCTGTTATTGGCTTTGACTTTAATTGTCTCAATTTTGTAAATGTGTTTCTCGTATAAGCTGTTGGTTTTCCAATAAACAATACAATTCAATAAAAAACGCCAAGATATTGACATTGGATGAAATTGTTTCTCTGGTGAATTTTTTTCTGTGCTACTTATACTTTTGAAACGAATTAATACAAATTAGTACAGTGCACCTACGTTACAGTTATAGTAACAGTAAGAGATTTTTGGGAAACTGTAAGTTCTTTTGGTGATGAATGAAATCAAAGCGGGCTCAAGCTATGACGTCACACGGTGTAGGTAACGACTGATAAGTTATTGAGTTATCTCGTAAAATAATGTTTTATGAGTCTACATCCTTATTAGCGAGCGTCCCGAAAATCAATGAAAAAACTAATACTTATGTACATTTTTTTTTGTTATTAGAGTAACTCGATTTTTTATTGTTTTAAGACTCGTAAGATTGTATTATGGTAGCATAAGTAAATGTCGAACTGAACCGCATAGCAACTAACCGAATTATATAAAGACACATGCATCTCTAATAAACGGCTCAGACTCTACGAGAGACTCTACTGGTACTACAACAGAGACCTTTTATTTACATCCCATCTCCCTGCCTGTGGACCACCCTTCCTCTAACTTCAAGATCCCGAAAACAGATATTTTATGGTATTATCATTATTTTTGTATGTTTTTTATGGCATAAGAAAATGCCCCTCCAATATAAGTTTTACGCGAGTTCCCCGATGTTTTATATTGCAGAAAACATAGATTTTTTATGCAACATGTTCTGTTGCATTTTGTCGGGGACAAGGATGTTCGTGATCGCATCCCATTGTCAAAACGCAGGGGATATTTGACGCGATAGCATTTTTGATAACTGAATACTGTAAGCAATAGAGAAACTATATGATTTATGAAGCAACATTTTTAGTTGATCCGCTTCTTTCAACTGGTTGTGCAATAAAGTGTTCTCTATCTATCATCTTACCTTTGGCGAGTCACCAGTCTGGCGAAAGTTAGAAAAAAAAGCCTTCGAATAAAAGCACTTTATAGGTACTTGGTTTTTGTCATTCGTCTCTGTGTACGGCAAACTTGAGTTCCTTTCATGACAAATGTCGTTGACAATAAAATTAAGAAAATTAAGGTACTAAACAAAAAAGTTCTCAAATGGAGACAGCGGGTTTAAATGGATTAAATACGACGCATCACTACGAGTAGTAGCCAACCTAAGCCGCCACACTCTATCCTGGCGAAGTCTGGCACTAGCAAATGAAGTGGGAACGCTGGCTAGGCGCTCACACTAGATAGGAACGTGGTAATTTCACTCTTGCACGGCATTAGAGCAAACTGTGCTCTACAGGAGGTAAACACAGCGCAAATACAACACGACACGACGAGATTGGATTTATGTAGAAACAATAATAATAGCTTCTACGCAACCCAATCACTTGTCCCACACTAGGATACTATGGTTACCGGGCAAGATCTTCACAAACATAGAGAAATTCAATGGCCGAGAGCATAGACAATCCCGTTTAGTCTGACATACAAACATGGAAAGAATAAAGTACGTCAACTACCTATTGAATTCTACTGTTGAAGAATAAAATCCATGTTATAGATACTTTAAACGCTGAAAAGTCAAGAGTCTACTATGAGACATTAATGTAAGGGACAAGACATCATCACATCACATTAAGATTTTATTCCTTATTTTACTTTTTTTATGATCTCTGCCTACACCTCCGGGATACAGGCGTGAGTTTATGTTATGTTTTCTTGTTATTTTTTTATTAATACCTAAGAGACCAGAGAACTAGGTCTCGCTCACCATATTAAGCTCTGTAAATCAAAGTGAAACCTGGTTGGACTCTTCCGACAAAATTACAAGTAAGCGAATCCGGTTTTTTAATAAATTTAGTACAAGTGCTTAATAAGTTTTGGTTAAAAAAATACCGTGTACCCGCCAAAACACTTAAATTATCAACACATAACTGGAAATACGACCTTATGGTGATACACTTTCAACTTTCGAACCTACTTTAGAACCCTGATATTAACCAGTTGATCTTCTGTGTTGAATATTTAGTGCTATTAGTGGCTAATGGAGCCTAGATATTTGCTTAGCGCCAGCGGTTTAGCTTTGGCGGTGATCGTTTCTGCGTCCTCTTGAAGCGCGACTCCTGCTAAAAATATTAATAACTTCCGCACAACACAATCACTTGTCCTGGTCCCAAACTAGGACACTAGGATGCTATGATAATGTTGTATGGTATGGTACCCTCATTAGAAAACGATTAGAATTGAATGAAAAAAACGTAACTTGATGTTTTGCATTTTTTGAGGCCTCTAAAATCTCAAAAAACAAACTTATCATTTTATTTTCTTATTTTCATGTTTTCCTACATCCTCTATGGTATAAAAACAAAACCATTCCAATCGAAGTTTGACGCAAGTTCCCCATTGTTGTTTCGTAATAACCCATTGTACAAAGTTTTCAACTCGTGCTTCTAGTTCCAAGAAAATGAGCTAAGAAATTTAAAATAAGTATGATTTCAAGCTTGCGTGCTTTTATTGAAGATTTTTTTCTATTAGTGTTGATAATAATATCGTAGGCATCCGCAAAGAGCATTTATTTTGATAAAAAATTAATACTACTAACAATACGTAATACAGAGAAGTTTGTAAAGAGGTTCGAAATTTCGCCGATGCCTGCACTTGCCCATTAGCTCAGTTAGGAGAGCGCTGGCACGGTTAGCCAGAGGTCGCGGGTTCAACTCCAGGCATGGGTGGAATTTTTAGACTCTAATTACTACTAATGTTGAGGAAGTGAAAATGGTTTATGGCGTGTGGTCACCTGATCTCTGCCTACCCCTCCGGAATACAGGCGTGAGTTTATGTGTGTGTATGTATGTATTGCCAACTTCTCCACCGAAAAGGGGCTCCCTGGCACGTTTCGGATTTGGCATATCGTCGAACGACCCATTGTGCGAGTCTCTAACGTCCGGGCCTAGATTCTGTTAATGCATTGTAGTAACATGACAACTGCATGAACATGGCGGTTTTCATTTCATGGCTGCTTTAAGTCTACGCGGGCACACCCATCAAACCTTCTAGGCGTCAATGGTACGAAAAAACACGTCACGTGACCCGACAGTGTACCTGTCATTATACTACAATGCACTAACAGAATCGAGGCCCTGTTCGTATAAATATTTGCGTGCCGTCTCCCAGGCGTCTGAAGCAGATGCCACATAGAGAGTTGGCGCTTTGGCTAACACATTTGATTGGAATGTACAGAAGGTATGGTCTGACGACCCGGGCCTCGATTCTGTTAGTGCATTGCAGTATAATGACAGGTGCACTGTCGGGTCACGTGACGTGTTTTTTCATACCATTGACGCCTAGAAGGTTTGATACGTGTGCCCGCGTAGACTTAAAGCAGCAATGAAATGAAATCGCCATGTTCATGCAGTTGTCATGTTACTACAATGCATTAACAGAATCTAGGCCCTGGTTACGGTGGCAGGGAGTCGCTGGATGCGGGCGGCGCAAGACCGGGAAGGTGGGAAAACCATGAGGTAGGCCTATGTCCTGCAGTGGGCGTCAAATGGCTGAAGGCATCACCTTATATGAAATCAGCATTAATACAATAAAAATTAAATAAATAACTGCAAAGACAAAAATAAAAAACTAAAATAAAAAATAACCAGCAACCCGAATGCTGAACACCAACTACTTACTAAGCAGGCGGGACACGATTCATAATGTAGAATTTGCGTCCCGCCTGCTTAGTAGTTAATGTTCAGCAGTCGGGTTGTTGGTTATTTTTTATTTCAGTTTTTTATTTTTGTCTTTTCAGTGATTTTTTAAAAATTTTATTGTATTAATGCTGAATTCATATAGCCTATGAGACTCGCACAAACAAAAATTAATTGAGAGCTTATTTGTCAAAATCTGTCCATTAATTAAGGAATTATGATGGAATATAGGATGGGACACACTTACATATATACATACATACGGGCCAAATACATTACCCTCCTCTTGGGCTCCGCCGCAGTCGGGTAATAAATCTATTGAATAAATCTCTTGAATATCTCTAAGCGAATTAGCCAAGCGAAAAACGTTTGCTGGCGGCACAAGACCAAGAAGCTTGGAAAACCATGAAGGAGGCCTATGTCCTTCAGTGGGCGTCAAATGGCTGATGATGATGATGAAAAACGTTTCCGTATCGGGCCATAATCCAACAATAGTAATCTTAAATGAATCTGCAGTGAGTATTCTGACGCTGCGCTGGCTTGAGTCAAGTGTTACGCAAGAGCATCTCAGGAATTGTTGGCACAGACTTGGATTGTGCCCAATTTATGAATGAAAACGAAATCCGAGCGGATCCGCTGAGATTCGACGTGCTGTCACGTGTTTACGTAGTTAATGCTGTGTGGTGGCTCGCTATTGGGAATAAGAATAACTTTATTCATAGCCACATAAAAAAAAGCTTAAAATACATAAAGTAGGAATAAATAGACGGTTGACAAAGAACTACGTTAGTCAGTCTTTTGAACTCTATAGCTAGAAAAATCTGTAAGAAAAATCGCAATGCAAAAACTGCGACACGAATTGCTGCGATGCGATTTCGTACTGCTTTCACGATTCGGGTGACCATTCCTTGGACGACCGTCAGCCGTACTGAACGAATTTCGCAAACTAGGTCGTGGCTTGGATCGTAAAAAGAAGTGCTAATAACTTCTGTTATTGCTAAGACGATACAGGGAAAAGAAACGAAGAAGATTTTGGGTTCATCCATTTATTACTAATAGGGGTTAAAGTATGAAATTGCCGTTTTATTGCAATAGGTTCTTTGAATTGACATAGAATCTTCATGGTTTGAGGTTTTCGAATGAAACTTTTTTCAAATGGTTTCTATGATGTTCTTTTTTTAAAAAATGTGAAACATTTGAAAATCGACTTTCAATTGTTTTTGTTATTCAATTTAGACAAGAAAGATGGATACTGCGAAAATTCGAGTGATTTTTGAATACGAGTTCCGACGCGGAACTAACGCGGCAGAAACAGCCCGCAATATCAATGCTGCGTTTGGAGAGGGGTCTACTAATGAACGCACCGTGCGATTTTGGTTTAAACGCTTTCGTGATGGAAATTTCGACTTAAAGAACGAGCCACGAGGAAGACCGCCCACACAGGTGAATAACGATGAATTAAGAGAGATAGTGGAAGCCGACCCTAGTCAAACTACCCAGGAATTAGCGGCATGGTTGAACGTTACCTTACCCACAATATTGACTCACTTGCGTCAAATCAATAAAATAAAAAAAATACGAAAAATTGGTGCCTCATAATCACTCGAATTTTCGCAGTATCCATCTTTCTTGTCTAAATTGAATAACAAAAACAATTGAAAGTCGATATTCAAATGTTTCACATTTTTTAAAAAAAGAACATCATAGAAACTTAATATAGACACGTAGTACAAACATTGGCCGCACAAATCGGGCTCAAACTATGACGTCACAACTTGCACGTAAAGCCTTGTAATATATGATGAAGCGTTTATGAATATTTGAGTTATCTCGTAAAATTATGTTTTTATGCATGTACACGTTTATAAGAAAACTTTACCAATTCAATTTAAAAACTAAATCTAATAAGGTTTTTGTTTTTGTTAGAGAAATATTTTTTTTGTTTTATTTTTTCCTAACTTTTTGTATGATTTCTGTGGTATATACTAAGCAATTTCACTCCAATCTAAGTTAGACGCAAGTTCCCTATCGCGCATACTTAAACAATTGTATTACCGATTTGTCTATTCGACTGTACGTAACAAATAATTCTTCACTGCCCTACTGTGGCAGTAAAAACAAAGCAATAAATATTTGTCATCTTCTCCCGCCGATAAGTAACAAAATAGACGATAGAAGTAACAAAATAGACACCCACCATTCCTGTCGGGCGCATTCCCGGGCTGGAATAAAAATACGCGCGAAACGTAAACTTGGAAAGGCCACATTGGATACACTTCGAGACAAAAATAGTTGTACTACTACTACTACTGTCTTTTTTTTAAATAGTTGAAGTTGGATTTGACAGCGTTCTGTCGTGCAGGAACAGTTTGTACAGTAAAGCATAAATTTTGGGCGGTTTGAAAGCCAAAGCGAATTGAACGTGCCTTAAGAATAGCTATCGAATACACTAGTTTGTTTTTTTTAAGGCACTTTCCAAAAATATCTCGACGGAAACTAGAATCTGTTAGGATCATTAGTAGCGTAGCATGCGTCCGCGGTTCCACGAGTCATTAATAGAGGAGAGGCAGTAGTAATTGTTGGTGCATTTTTTAAATAAGATTTTCAACTCGATACAAGATTTCTCGACTTAATAGTTTTTTAATACTTTAAAGTAATAGTCTAAATAGATGCCATTTTACGTACTAATTACATAACCGCAGCTAGCAAACGAGATTTCAACGTGTATTAATAATTTTGTGACTGCAAAGTCGCCCATAACCTAATTAAGAAGAGTGTACCTGCCGTTTATCCGGGAGAGCGGGGGGGGGGGGACGCTCTTCTCTAACATAAATTGCCTTTTACAGCTAAATATTAATAGATCCGAGATCGAAAAGAACAGATCACTGAATCAAAAAACTATTTTCCTTTACCCACTTCAACGTTGCCTCACACTAAAGGATAAACGAACAAAAAAAAATCTGTCAAGCTTGAACAGGTATTATTATGCTTTAACTATCAAAAACATTTTGACTAAGAGTGATATTTTTATTAACGACAATTCATTTACTAAGTATCCTTAATCAAAACTTCAAAGGTCTATAAATCTCAGTAAGGTACGAGTATTTTATGGCGTTTTGTTATCAAAATTAAATGGACTAAAAGTTTCAACAGAGAGCCATTACCATTGTCTTCAACTGTACAAACTCGAACAAACTGATATGATTATTTTCACTCCATTTCCTCAACCGCATTTCCACACGAAAATAAAACACCTTACCCCAAAGCCGATAAGGTCCGAATTACCTTGAAGCTTTTTCAGAGAACAATATTTGTCATCTTTATCTGGATAACGCAACGAAATGGGGTTTTATTTTAAGGAGCAGAGGGTTCATTTCTCATCGTATTATGACAGGTTTAAGTGGTTTAACTGTTTTTCTTGAACTGGAGTCGAGCCAAATAGCCAGAGGCGCTAATGCAAATTAACGTTTATTCGACGACACACAACTGCATGACGCTTTAGTATCTATTGGTTCTGTTCACACTACAAAATCTTTCCAACGTGCTTGCGTCATCGTGACGTAATTTCATTCGCCAATAACTACTGTCTCAATTAACTGCAAAAGGTGTTTATCTAAACGACTTAAAATAGAGGCTTTCAACTATAACTTATGATCTTTAAAATATATGGTTGCTCTATAATTTTACGGATAGTTACTATAGACCAGTTATCTTTAAAATTACTATTTTTGATTGCTATGTTGCGTTGGAAGCGCATTGGTCGAACGTTTTCCTCATATCGGAAATGTCCTGAGTTCGATTCCGACAGTTACAATCCACTCTCTTCTAAATAATGTAATTTTGCGAATTTATAGGAGTAATGCGAATGCAGTAAAACATCGTGAGGAAACCTGAGTGTCTGAGGTGTTCACATATAATTATGAGCTCTGGGTAAAAATAAGTATTTATTGCCTTATAATAGGGGTTAAAGTATGAAATTGCCGTTTTATTGCAATAGGTTCTTTGAATTGACATAGAATCTTCATGGTTTGAGGTTTTCGAATGAAACTTTTTTCAAATGGTTTCTATGATGTTCTTTTTTTAAAAAATGTGAAACATTTGAATATCGACTTTCAATTGTTTTTGTTATTCAATTTAGACAAGAAAGATGGATACTGCGAAAATTCGAGTGATTTTTGAATACGAGTTCTGACGCGGAACTAACGCGGCAGAAACAGCCCGCAATATCAATGCTGCGTTTGGAGAGGGGTCTACTAATGAACGCACCGTGCGATTTTGGTTTAAACGCTTTCGTGATGGAAATTTCGACTTAAAGAACGAGCCACGAGGAAGACCGCCCACACAGGTGAATAACGATGAATTAAGAGAGATAGTGGAAGCCGACCCTAGTCAAACTACCCAGGAATTAGCGGCATGGTTTAACGTTACCTTACCCACAATATTGACTCACTTGCGTCAAATCAATAAAATAAAAAAATACGAAAAATGGGTGCCTCATAATCATAATCACTCGAATTTCCGCAGTATCCATCTTTCTTGTCTAAATTGAATAACAAAAACAATTGAAAGTCGATATTAAAATGTTTCACATTTTTTAAAAAAAGAACATCATAGAAACCATTTGAAAAAAGTTTCATTCGAAAACCTCAAACCATGAAGATTCTATGTCAATTCAAAGAACCTATTGCAATAAAACGGCAATTTCATACTTTAACCCCTAATACAACTGAAAACAAAATACGACTTGAAACAAGGTCATGTGACAGAAATCGCCAATCTGCGATAGGCAAGCGTGATAATTATGGGACTTACTCGAAAGTGATAATCGTGGGTAGAAATGTAGAAAATTACTTATATTTTTTTATTTCACATTTCTACAATTTGACGAATTTCTACAAAATACGACGATTCTAGTAGCGCCTTTTAAATGTCAAAAGTCGCGACTTTCCGGTACATTAACTATCAAATTCTGATATTTTAGCGCCACAAAATACGCGACTCGTGCCATCGTACTACCCATGATGGCTGCATATAATTAATTTAATTTATTTGATGAAATAAATGTGATTAGTGTTAGTACAATATCATTATTACATAAGTAGATAATAGTAGTTTATGTGACTGTCACATAATGAGGGTTATTAAAACACGAGCGAGATTTTAAAAAACGAGCCTTGGCGAGTTTTTTAATAGCATTCGCGAGTGTTTTAATAGCAAGTTATGTGCAGTCTCATACACTACTTTATCTACACTCATAATGAAATTTTTGAAAAAAAATGGCGCAATTTCGACAAAAGTATCTTGACATTAAATCGTCTGCACTCAGTTTTGCGCGCGCTATTTTAGGTATTTTTAGTTGCACTTTTGGTACCACGAAAATGAAATTAGGTTTTTTATAGAGTCAACTTTTGATATTAAAAAAAAACTTAAGTTTTGTTCCGTGATCACAGCAACACTTTAAAAAAAATAACTGTAACATAAAGTGAAAAATCTGACCTTTAATGTAACTTTATATTACACTTTTTTTTTTTTATTTTCTTTAAAGTTATGTATTGTTTAAAGCCTGTCAATATGTGTTTACCTTTGAATTCTTAATTTGAAGATTATGATATGAGTGTAGATAAAATACATAAAAATAAAAAACTGAAATATAACGTTACAGAAAACCCAATAACATCTATGCAGATCGGACCATAATAGGTGCGGTGCAATCATTCAAAATACGTCACAACTGTCTAGTAATTAATGCTCAACAGTAGTTTTCTTTTTCATTTAAATTTTTTGTTTTTTTTTATTTTAGTAATTGCAGCATGTGTTGCAACACCAACGCGTGACTTAACCCTTAATCGACCATAGGAATAATAGTTCTCACTTTAAATTGAACCTTACCTCCTTGAGATAAAGTCTAAAACCAATTAAAAATTTATACTAGCTATGGCCGTTTACGGGTGGGAATTTACGTAAACTAAATCGGGAATTTTAGTCTCATTAATCTAGCGGTATCAGGTCTGATTACCATGCCGAAGTATATTGGTTTGATTTCCACTGGGGACCGCCGTACATTTGTACAATATGATCAGGACCAGGAAAAGTGATTGTGTTGTGTGGAAGTCATTCATGTGTTGTATTTATTTAGTTTTCTTTCTGTTGTTGTGCATATTATGTTACTTATCTGCTTATTTTGTTTCTGTGACGTATCTTGTTGGTATAATAAATGTCTTTCGTCTTCTTCGTTTTTTTGTTAACTTAATTCCGGAATCACTTACTTTAATTTTTGTTGGAAGAGTCCGACTAGGTTTTGCTGTTATACGAAGAGCTTAATCATGGTGAGTCGAAACAGAGCTCGTGTCGTCGTTTGCTCGTCTCATCATTTTTTTTTAACATTTATTTAATTTATTTTGACAGATTTATGCTGATTTCATACAGCCTATGAGATTTGTGAAAATCTGGCGATATCAAAGAACATAGATTCGGACATACTTGTATACGTCCACACGTAAATATACTTATAATAAAAGAAGCCAAACACCTTACCCCTTTTTCGTGCTCCACCATAGTCGGGCAGAAAACAAGGAGCAAGAGAAATGACGTGTATCTCGTGGGAAAGCCCGCCAGTGTAAGCACAGCCATTGATATTAAGAGCGGGGGATTACCAGTCCGGAGTAATTTATTCAATTTGAATTGGGTCGTCGTACGTTTATTATTGAATATCCCATTTGTAATTCGAATTGTGTATTTTTTTCTTAATTTTCTGCATGCCAATATCGTTAGGAAGGATTGTAGCTCCGATTATAGAACCAAATGTTTTTTTTTTAAGTCAAATTCTTTTACTACGTAAAAATACATTACATAAACTCACGGCTGTATTCCGGAGCGGTAGGTTAGCCACTTGCCACTATCCTGACAAAGGTCTTTCGTTTTGTAATGAAACATTTTTTTTAGTGAGCTGGGTTTGTGTCCCACTGCTGGGCAAAGACCTTCCCCATGAACCCTACACTTCTCTCTGTCCTGAGCCATCCTCTCCCATCCCCGCAAAAAGGTCAAGAGATCGTACCGCCATCTCCGCCGTGGCCGACCACGTCTGTGACATCCGTCATGTAGAATCCTATCAGTGACAGTTTTCACCTATCGCTCATGCGATTGACGTGGCCTGCCCAGTTTCACTTCAGTTTTGCGGTCACGATAACGTAAAATATGGTACAAAATTTTTATTTTCAGATCTTCAAATTCGATGCAATTCATTAAAGCACGTAATATCGTCACATCGACGACCAGGATAGAGCGTATACAGAGTTGAACAAAATTGCCATATCTACAACACGGTCACATAAACTAGAGACTTGACGTTGATACAATAATGTCCAAAACAAATACCAAAATGACAGAAAACTAAGCAAATTATCGATAGTATGGTCAGTATCTTTGTAACCAATACGTGTGTCGATAATTTGCTTAGTTTTCTATGATTTTGGTATTTGTTTTGGACATTATTGTATCAACGTCAAGTCTCTAGTTAATGTGACCGTGTTGTATTCGGGGCAAATTTGGGGGGCTTTACTCGTGAAGGCGACCGAATACACACTTCAAATTTACACTTCAAAACCGTGAAATAAATATCAGCTGTTCAAACAATGTCAATGCCGTAGGTTTAGGATAAAGAATAAGAATAGAGAATAACTTCCATACAACAAAATCACTTATCCTTGTCCCAAACTAGGATACACTGTAGGATAAAATAAAATAAAAACAAAATAAAATAATTTTATTTGCTTAGAACGTGGTACATTAGGATGGCATGATATTATATGAGCTCACATTCTCATTCTCACTATGGTAACCTGGCAAGGACGTCACAAACAAGAAAATACCCAGACTGGGGCCATTTGTACAAATGTACGGCGGCCCCCAGTGCGAAACGAACCCATATCCTTCGGCATGGTAATTCCCCGTCTAGTTTGCGAGAAATTCCCCCCGGCATGGTAGATTCCGTGACGTGGTACCGCTAGACCGCTAAGGAACAGCTGATTTTTGTTTTGTTTTGTTTGATGTTATTAGGAAGTTGTCACTACCGGTAGATAGATAGGGCCAGGGAACACTTTATTGTACATAAAAAAAGGAAATCACACAGGTATTTCTTAACCTAAAAGTACAGACGGCGGCCTTAGCACTAAATATCATCTCTTCCAGACAACCTTTGGATGGACCATAGTAAAAGTTGTTCGTATGAAAGTGTAGAACTCCTACAATATCCCTTTGGGGATATATAATTATGAAGATTTTATTGAAGAAGAAAAAGAAGAAAGACATTTATTATACCAACAAGATACATCACAGAAACAAAATAAGCACATAAGTAACATAATATGCACAACAACAGAAAGAAAACTAAATACACAACAGACAAAATGAATAAATAAAACAGGACCATAGATGTAGCCTGTGGTGTATCTACATTGCCACAAAAGGCAGCTGACTCAGCGTTGTGCTGAGGAAGTGATCCCTCAGCGCTGATTTTCAGTCAGTGCCTACGGTAACCCATAATTGTACTACGGAGTGCGTGCACACCCACACGACACAATAAAATAAAAATAATTAAATGAAATAAAATATATTTATTGTGCAACCATAAACTTCAATATAATGGGTTTTGGCAGGGGCCTTTTTTAAATAAAAATACCTGTGGCAGAAGACACCGCTCCTCACATCAAATGCTTATAGATTTTGTTTTTTATCAATATAAAACAGGAAAAATATCAGTAACTTTCAAACTGTAGGTAGCCAACACAATGTAAATACTACACAGAAATAAACATAAGCTTTTATTCCCAAGATTGAGGGTGGCAAAGGTTAATCCTTATGGGGCGTTGTACACGATTCTACAATAAGATCCCTGAAGATAATTAATTATAATAAGCATGCCGGAAATGCGGTCTAAAAAATGGGTAAAGCACACCGTCTGCCAAAAGAGCCACTGTAACATTAAAGATCATTTTGATGACAATGATGTCTGGAATTAAAGCTAGTTCAATGCATGAGTTCTAGATTTTAAAATAATATGTAAACTCTGTTATTAATTAAGGACAAAAACACTATGAAAAGACTAACTTTTGGTCTATTTCTTCTCAAAAATGGTCTACATTTGGAGCCGGACACCTATTTTAACCGGTAACGTTCATTAAGTCACAGTTTCTGTGTTATTTTGAATAAAAATACTTTAAAAAAATACGATTTGATACATTTTGTTGGTCCAAAACTAGACATTACAGTCATTAAAACAACATTTTTACAAATCGAAATACCGGCGGGGGTCCAACCCACAACCCCTGGGTTGGTAAGCAAGAGTAGTACCGTTAGACCAACGAGGCAGTCGACTAGTCGGGCTGTACGTAACAATACATGCTAATAATTCTATACTGCTATCCGATCGCCCACGTCTGTGGAATGATTGTTTACACAATATCGTCAATAGTGTTGGGAATGGAGGAATATAGGCATGTTTATACTATTCGTACACTAATCTCTGTAAACATTAGCTGTTCGAGTTAAACAATGTATGAATGTATTATTCACTGGTTTGTGAAACAATGGGAAGGTAGAACCACACTGATCATACGTACGTTACGCATCTGACGTGACGTGGGAAGGTGTGCACACTTTTTCTACGTACGTGTCGCGTATTTGGCATCAGACGCTGTTTTCGTCTCTGGAGGTGTAACTGATATTCTATAAAATCTGTGTAAAATATGAGGTCTGATTCTGAGAGTGAGTTTGAGAACGATTTATTGGGTTAGTCAATTTTAAATGAATATGGGCGTGCCATAAGATATTCTTTATTGCACACAATAAATAAAACACATACATAAAAGTTTCAAAGAAAACAAAAGTACGATGGGTGGCCTTATTGCTAACAACAATTTCTTCCAGACAACCATGTGACGGAATAATATTAATCTATAGAATTCCAAAACGCGCTACACGCGTAAAATCTTTAACCATAATTGTCTTACGCGTCAGACAGCGTTGCGATATCCTTTCGCCTTCTGATGCTGATCTGGGGCATGTTTCATAAAACTACAATACATGGATTACTATAACAATTCGATGTACATTGCGAAGTCGCTTTACCAACAGATTAACAAAACGACTCTGCTACGCAATGTACCTCAAATTATCATAGTAAACTACGAATTCTAAGTAGTTTAAAGAAACTCGGCCCTGGCGAGGCAGGCCGGTCTTTGCGTCAAATCGTTGCAATAAAAGGGTAGAATGACGGTCTTATTTATGAAAACTCGATTAAAATAGCCAGTGGTGGAGATTTTACAAGGAAAAGAGGTTGCCACAGATTAAATAAACAGTGTTTTAGAAGGAATCCTGTTTTTATAAATAAGGCGTTAAGTGTTGTTTCGTGTAATACGAGTTCTAAATTGTCTTTTATTTAATTTTCTTACACAGAACACATCTTGGAATGATACTGTATCCGGCTCAAAGGACCAAATTTTTTTTAAAGGAAATTGTATTGTATGGGCATGGCAACTCACCGCTTTCCGCACCTTCAACTAAAGCAGCGCGCTCGGGCTTGCTGCTTTACGTACGTCAGTTCTTGTTTGGCGATTTAATAGTACATTATTGCAAAGGCAGTACATTATTGCAACATTTAATAGTACATTATCGCAACAGCGGTGGTAGCCTAGTGGGTAGAACATCGGACTCGGAAGCGAGAGACCCAGGTTCGATCCCCAGTGCGGGCATGTACCTATGACTTGGTTTTCTAAGTTATGTACATTTGTGAAGTTACAGTAGCAATATCACAGGCTAACGGTGAAGGAAAACATCGTGAGAAAACGTGAGTGTCTGAGCTATTCACATACCTCAGCGCTTGAAATCGCCAACCCGTGGTGGGCACGCGTGGTGATTAAGCCCATACTCTCTCCCTGAAAGAAGGCCTGTGCCCTACAGTGGGGCGTATATAGGCTGCTTATGTATTGCAAAGGCAGCGAAATAGGCAATTGCAGGTCGAGTATGAGTTTGAAGGCCGAGCCGCAGGCGAGGACTTCAATGATACGAGACAGGCAGTTGCCATTTCGGCCGAGGCATATATAGTGCTTTTCTTAAAAAATGCAAGGAATTAAAAAGGGGTCTTTTACATAATAATTTTTTCTTTTGATTTTGCTGGAATCATGTTTGCCATCGCTAATTTAGCTTCCGATCTTAAATCTGGTGGAGTGGAGTCAATGTTCATTTAATTTTCACTTTCAGAATCATCAGAACTAATTTTAATTACCTATTTTATTAAAAAAATAACAACGAACTCGGCTTTATCGCCAATTTTTATTTTTATTTTACAGTTTGTGATGAAAGGTATACAGCTACGAGAACGCAATGTGTACGATAGATGAAAGAGTTCTAAATTCAAACAGCACACCGTTTCATACAACATTGCCGGCGCGCTCTTCGTTCCAAATTCAAAGAACGCGCCGGGAAGTGATTTTGGTTTTTCAGTCTACGTAAATATGATACTTCGCGTGTTCTTTATTCAAAAGTAATGACAATATTTCCGCGCATGTTTAAGAAAAAGTTTTATACAAGCCTTGGCCACAACTAGGCATTGCATTGGTGAACTTACGTATGTGTGCCTCGGTTTCGCCTCGGCCCACATTTACACGTTCGTCCATCAGTGCCTGTTTTGCCAGCCTCTGCAGTAATAAATAGTACATAATATTCAAATCACACAGAGCGGAACTCCTCTCACGTTTGAATTTATACAAGTCGCCGGTAGGGCGCGACGATTGTCCGGAGGGTCTCATTGCAAGTATTCAGCTTAGATCGCGAAAAGCTACCAGGCCACACCAGGCCGAAGAAATCTTGTATCATTCCAAGATGTTTGTGTGTTAGAAAATAAATTAAAAGATAACTCGTACCTATAGTGTGCTTTTAGGCAAACATATTCAACTGGTCAGATGGCACGTGACGCAACGTGTCTAGCGTATGTAGGATCAGTGTGGTTCTAGCTTTATTACCGGAAAAAACATGTTCATACCCAACATGACACTCCCTCGGGCCAAGTCTCCTCAATGCGTAACTGTTCAATAGAATGGAATTAATACGGCATTAATTGTTTTATTGACACTGTCTGTACTCTGTTAACGAATCGCATTCCAACGCTATAACCAGTGCGAATTAACATGCCACGTCACGCGGTACGATCTCTTTTGCACGAGGTGTCAGTTTAATTAACACGGGTTACCATTTGAATGGCATTGCATTGCAATTCAACTGTTTAGTGCACTAAAAACGGTGTCAAATAATAGCCATTGCAGTGCCAATATTATTCTGTCGAATTGGCTGGTGCAAAATTGGGATACTTCGTGTTTCGGACCAGACAAGGACGCAAGATAGTCGAACTGTGTACAAATCCATATCAAGCGGTTTTGTTCGTAATCATGCCCCCTTGAAAAACATCATAGGTAGTAGTATATATATATATTTTCGCTTCATTTGAAGCGAAAGAGGTTTATCAGAATCGTGGCACATGGCCTGTTTCATTAAACAGCAATTCATGGTTTACTATGATATTTCGATATACTTTACAGTCGATTAACCCACAGATAAAAAAGTAGAAAGACTAATTACTCATCGGCTTCGTAATGTATATTGCATTTTAATAACTACGAGTTGTAGTTAATATATCGAGCGAATGTGGGTGGAAGGGCCGATAAGGAACGTCCCAGGCGGACATACTTCGAACAAATAGGGGATGTATTAGCAAAGGGCAAGATAAAATGTACCCGAAACCGGCGTGCGTGCATGCAAAGACTAATAAATGTTGAGGAAGCGAAAGTGATCTATCAGGATCGTGGCAAGTGGCAGTCCCTGGTCTCTGCCTACCCCTCTGGGATACAGGCGTGCGTTTACGTATGTATGTATGTATGCTTGTAGTTTTCAAACCACAGAGCTTTGTTGCGTTGACAGACAGTCCTAGGCAGTCCTCGGGGCTTCTGTTTGCAATTCACAGTAGGGTCCAATAACTGAGATCCAATTTCCAAGCCATTTAAAAAACAACCCTAAACATGGCGTCGCGAAAAAGTAGACAAGTACTATTTACAGAAGAACGGTTTCATCCCCGAAATCCTAAGTTCGCTAAACGTGAACATATTTAGGTAGACAAGTTAGTAAATAATGTTTTTATACCATATTTTACTTACTGAAACCACGAGAAAAGTAAGCTGGGCCACACAGAGGCGTAGATTTGCTACTGAGACTTATAATATGACTTAGAATTTAGTCTGGGGTTACGAGATTTTTTACTTTTATTTATGTTATTTATTTCTGTTAGGAAGATTAACAGCCGCACAACGGCTGTTCATAAAATAAATTACCAGCTAAAGGCCAAATATAAATCTCCACTTCTAAAACAATGACTAAAAAAAGAAAGAAACGTCTGCAATTTCAACATAGGTACATACATTGGGGTCTTTTACATACGACATAGTAACATTATTATTAATTTAATATTTTTTTCAGAAATACATAAAACTAATGCATCATCATCAGCCATTTGACTCCCACTGCAGGACATAGGTAGGCCTCCCTCATGGTTGTCATAACCATGAAGGGGTTTTGCTATAATAGCCACGCTTGGCGGGCGGGTTGGCGATCGCAGTATGCGGTTGGAATCTCAGGAAGACCCCCGTGCCTGTCTCCTGGTAATTTATTTCCTAAGTCGCCTTCTACGACATCCACGAGAGGAAATGGAGACTGAAATGAAACTAATGCATAGAATTAAGAAATTAATATTTTAACGACAGAGGAATAGAGTTTAAATGTTGGGCTAGGTGTGCGGTATATATGAATAAAAAGTCTCTTTTACATGTTATTGTGCAAGATGGAAGTCGGTCTGTAGACAGAATTTAACCAAATAAATTTAGCTTTTCATTAAGCGTAATTGCCGTACAAATATTTTGCAAACGTTAACATTTATCATTTTAGTAGGAATACACAGTTGTTCCGTTCCATTTCCTTCCGTGGATGTCGTAGAGGGCGACTAAGGACATACATTGCCAGGAGACGGGCACCAGCGTTTTCCTGAGATTCCAACCGCATACTGCGATCGCCAACCCGCCTGCCAAGCGTGGCGATTATGGCAAAACCCCTCATGGTTAGGAAAACCATGAAAGAGGCCTATGTCCTGCAGTGGGCGTCAAATGGCTGTATTTCTTCGGCGGTGATAGTGGGTTCGAATCCCGGCATGTACCTACGATTTTATATTCTAAGTTACGTACATTTGTGAAGTTACAGTAGCAATACCACTCGCTAACGGTGAAGGAGGAATGGTCCATACAAAATACTACTGTGCCGTAAATTATTTATGTATGGACCGCCCGCCACCACCAGTGCCACCGCGTTGGTGTGTGGCACCCTTAAATCGTCCTGCTGTAGTGGACGAGTACGGGCTTATTGATTGGTTGTTGGCTTTAACCACAGATAGTTAGTGTTCACGGGTACGTTCACACAACCGCACCATTGGGTAGAACATTGGACTCGGAAGCGGGAGACCCAGGTTCGATTCCCAGTGCGGGCATGTACCTATGACTTTGTTCTCTAAGTTATGTACATTTGTGAAGTTATAGTAGCAACACCACTCGCTAACTGTGAAGGAAAACATCGTGAGGAAACTGAGCTATTCAGATACCTCAGCGCTTGAAATCGCCAATCCGCGGTGGGCACGCGTGGTGATTAAAGCCCATTCTTTCTCCCTGAGAGAAGGCCTGTGCCCTACAGTGGGACGTATATAGGCTGGTTATGATGATGAACCGCACCATTAGATTAGTCTAGTATAAATTAATTCATGGTCATATTCGCAAACCCTATAGTTTGCATAATCTATGTATCGTTAGTATTTAACTCTCCCTCTTTTACTGTAAACAAACCGGCGTTTTTGTAATTTTACTTTTTGATTATTTTAAGTGTTTCTACCAATAGAACCGATTTTCCAACAAAATATATAGCTAGAGAACAATCTGCGTGCATAAAAAAGGAAAATACACAGATATTACTTAACCCTAAAAGTAGATCACTTTCACTAAAAGATTTTCCAGACAACCTTCGGATGGACTGAGCTAATATTGAAGAAGGAAATACATGTACATAGAAATTAATAAAGACACTAAACAGTTTGGGCCTTCTGTACTTTATTATGTGTTCCGGATGCCGGTTATTGCGAGTCATAGGGCGAGTCACGTTCACGAATTCGTTTTTCATTTCCGCAATGTACGCCTTTAGGCGATTTATGTTATGAACTATCGACAGCACATCAATGGCCGGTTTCACATTGGATGAGAACCGTAACGACACGACATCATCATAAACCACCGGTTTCCCATACGCTCATCATCATCATAGGCGTTTGTGTCGGTTACGGACGATTTGAGGATGAAACACACCAACGCGGTGGCGGACGCAGTGGCGGGGACGGTCTATACATACGTCCATATAAATACTACTGCAAAAGCTCTAGGTGACGCAACGAGCTATGGAAAGGGCTATGCTCGGAATTTCTCTACGAGATCGAATAAAAAATTATGAGATCCATAGACGAACGAAAGTCGTCGACATAGCCCAGCGGATTAGTAAGTTGAAGTGGCAGTGAGCGGGGCACATAGCACGCAGAACTGATGGCCGATGGGGCCGAAAAGTTCTCGAATGGAGACCACATATCGGCAAGCGCAGCGTAGGACGACCAGCCACAAGATGGACAGATGACCTCATCCAAGTGGCAGGAAGACGCTGGATGCAAGCCGCTTCCAATCGGCCTTTTTGGAAATCCATGGAGGAGGCCTATGTCCAGCAGTGGACTTTTTGTGGCTGAATGATGATGATGACAGACGAAATAAAAATTAAACTAACTTACAGATGCTTCAAGTTAAACCAACGGCCGTGTAATCCGACACAGCCCCACCCGTTTTTTTCAATGCACGTTGGCCAACTAACAGCTTTTGACAGTAGGTTTACAGATTGCAAGTGTGAGACGTTTGAGAAACAGGATATTTTTTAACCTAGTTCAAGCACATGTAATAATATTTACTAATAATATGTTAATTTTACCAATGTTAGTTTCAAGCCGATTAAACACTGTTATGCTTCCTTTTTATTTGACTTTTTTAGGTTATATAGTCCGACAAGGAACCCTTATAGTTTCGCCATGTTCGTCTGTCATGAGTGAGTGAGTGAGACGGAACGACTGAGCGAGACGGAGCTACGCCTGTACACGGTAGAGCTTCGCATCTCTCAGACCAGTAGACTTTCGCGCGCGTCCAGATTTTAACACATATATTATGAAGATACGACAATAAATTTGGTATCTAAGTAAAATTTAATACAAAGAAAATAAAATTCAGAGCACGTCGCTAAGAAGCGTTGTATGTATACTAGTCCAACGATGTCGTGCAGCTACAGTTGTCAGTGTCAAACTGGTCAGTCAATACAGCGTGTGCTCTACTCAGTTACTTTTAACGATATTCGCCTGGGAATATTACCGCTTTTGAAAAACTTCCACTGGCAATATATTTGCAAGTTTTTAGTCAACATAACCGTATTATCCAAAACTTCCATTTAATATTTGTTCAACTAATGCCCGTCTTCTAGGAAACCCTCATCTCAAGTGACTTCCTAAAGTGTCAACTACTGCCGTAATATTTTTGGTAAAATATAGTTGCTCTAATAATAAAATATTTACTACATTTTGTTTTATAATTAAAGTTTTAAGATTTTTCTTATTAGGGTGTTGTGGTTTGGTAATTTCTTTATACACTAAAACGCTAAAGGCATCAGTAGCCTCATGACGTCACGGTTTACGCCGTATTTGTTTGTAGCATTTTTTGTACCACGCAACTAGAATTACGAGTACTTTTCGACCACACACACTGAAATCTGGGTGGTTTGAAAGCAGCGGCTATGTAATTAGTAATTAAAAGAGCCGTCTATTTAGACTATACTTGAAAAAATGTGTTGAAAAATCTTGTTTCAAAAAATTCGCGAACAATCAGTCCCGCCTAACGCCTCTCTGTCTACCAGAACAATGGGCCACGGACCCGCGGCACGCATGCACCGCTCTCATAAGCAGCCTAAATACGCCCCACTGTAGGGCACTGGCCTTCTCTCAGAGAGAAATTATGGGCTTAATCACCACGCGTGCCCACCGCGGATTGGCGATTTCAAGCGCTGAGGTATGTCAATAGCTCATACACGCAGGTTTCCTCAAAATGTTTTCCTTCACAGTTAGCGAGTGGTATTGCTACTATAACTTCACAAATGTACATAACTTAGAAAACAAAGTCACAGGTACATGCCCGCACTGGGAATCGAACCTGGGTCTCTCGCTTCCGAGACCAAGTTTCTACACACTAGACTACCACCGTTCTTGCCGTTCCACCGCTTTTGCTGGCTACTAATGGTTCTCACAGATTAGAATGTATGTCGAGACACTTTTGGAAAGTTTATTATAAATCTTCGCTCGTCTGCCGTGCAAGTTAACTGTGCCCAAGTTTGTAAAGACCAATGACAAATGTATAGGCATTCCATTAGCGAGGGCAGTTTTAAGGTTAATAATTTAGTTAAGCGTAACTTTTATAATAAGTAGTGTCCATATCGTAGGCAATTAGTCTAATTCGTGTGACATCCACATGACCAAGTTTATGGATTTTGTGGTTGTCCTAAATAAGCTGCCTCAAATTTCAACACTGTATAACCCGTTCACCCTGTATAATTTATGTCCTCTTTTCCATGGTCTTCTTTTAAATACGACACGGTTTTATTATTCAGGACGTGCATTCTAATACTCAACAAGAATACTTTTTTTCAGTTGCCTCTCTGTCCCATTTGAATAAAACAAATTAGCTCCCTAGTCCAGTGAAAGGGCTAAAGACACTTGCGATTAATCTCTCGCTCTCTTGGGGATATCCCACGCAAACGTTGGGGATGCGTAGCAATACAATACAAAAGATACAACAAAGGGTAGCCCAAGAGATAAACACTACCTATTTAAGTGGCCAAAATAGTTTGAGTTACCTTCTTGGATCCTTGGAAAAACTATAACGTTCTGAATTCGATCATTCAGTAGGTACATAAAAGTGCCTAAGAAGGTTGGATATTCAACTTCTTTTTCAGTGAATAACGGATGAGAAGAAAAATTTAATAATTATGTTCTTTATTAAAAAAGAAGAAAATTGATAATATTCTTTGCAACTATTCTATTTGCTACGAATAGTGCCGTGCCGAACGTGAAGTGTCGTGCCATAGAATATAGAATATTATTTATTGCATACAGCATTTTTTTATTGGTCTGCAAATTAATTGATTAATTAAATTGTATTGTCACCTTTTTATTGTCTACATCATACACTTCTTGTAAGTTACTATTCATATACATGTACTTACGTATAGTAATAGGGGTTAAAGTATGAAATTGCCGTTTTATTGCAATAGGTTCTTTGAATTGACATAGAATCTTCATGGTTTGAGGTTTTCGAATGAAACTTTTTTCAAATGGTTTCTATGATGTTCTTTTTTTAAAAAATGTGAAACATTTGAATATCGACTTTCAATTGTTTTTGTTATTCAATTTAGACAAGAAAGATGGATACTGCGAAAATTCGAGTGATTATGAGGCACCCATTTCTCGTATTTTTTTATTTTATTGATTTGATATTCAAGTCGATATTCAAATGTTTCACATTTTTTAAAAAAACAACGTCATAGAAACCATTTGAAAAAAGTTTCATTCGAAAACCTCAAACCATGAAGATTCTATGTCAATTCAAAGAACCTATTGCAATAAAACGGCAATTTCATACTTTAACCCCTAATATTTAAGTATGGTATACGTAAGTTTGTTATTATTATGGATACGTAATATATCTATTATTATTCGTGTTTGCAATAATTTAGTTCGCTAAATTATTTCTCCTTCGGCAAACTATCCAATGTCAGTTCGGAAATCCCAACGACCTAATAATATATTGTTTATTTTTCTACCTGCACCTGAACGTCGAAATGCAATACAAGTATGACGAGTACTTTGACTTCTAAATTTGTCAAAAGTCTTCGCACTTGTCTATTGTTTTCAACACACATAAAATCTTACAAATAATAAAATGCACAACCAAGAAACTCACTTAAAGTAACAATAAATAAACTAAGGCCAACAATCACACAGTAGTGGTTAAGTGATTATGGTGGAGACGCTGTGTGCCATGGTACAAGGAAAGGTTCTTGACTCAGCATAATATTATGTCCAGGTTCCCGGTTGACAACCCGTGAAGCTGGTATTCTGTCAGAACCTACGTAAGTGACGGACGAACAATCAACGCAAGCAATTACGACCGGAAACCAAAAAAAATGCCTGAGTAAATGAAAATAGTGCTGAGAATAATCAGTGGAAAACGTTAATTTGTAGGCCAATCTAAGGTAGAGAGATTAAGAGAGCACAATAAGAAAAACCTGTCTTTCAAAATAGAAACTTAGGTAGGTTACCCATAATAAATCTGTTAGGTACCATAGATGTAAAATGAGTTTGTCTCGCCATGCCTATGTTCTGTGAATGTGTGACTGTCAAGGATGACACACACCAGCGCGGTGGCGGTCCATACATACGTCATTCACTGCAGTAGTATTTACGCGGACGTTTGTATTTACGGTCACCGTCACCAGTACCGCGTTGGTGTGTTACTTCCTTCAGAGACTTTACTTCGAGATAGAGACGGTCAAATATCAAAACTACAAATATCCAGTCACTCGAAAATCCTTAAAAAGGACAGTTAAATTTTTTTTATGTAGCCTATAAGTGTACGTCCTACTGCGGGGCATAGGCCTTCTCAGAGAGAGAGAGAGAGTATGGGCTTAATTACCTCGCGTGCAGTCCGCGGATTGGCAGTTCCGCGCTAAGGAACGTGAACCTCAGTCACTCAGGTTTCCTCACGAAGCATGTTTCCCTTCACAGTTAGCGAGTGGTATTGCTACTCGTACTATAACTCAACAAACGTACGTAACTTAGAAAAACAAACTCATTAATACATGCCGGGATTATAATCTACAACCTCCCGAATGTGAGACCGGCAGTCTACCGCTGCGCTACCACCGCATCAGAAGGATACTTCTAAATTAAAAGGAAAATTTTTGTCACACATGAGCGACTAGTCAAACTACTGGGGTAATTTCCCTTACTGCCTGGAGTTAGGAACTTTATTCATTTACCGTTATCAGGGCGCCCGTATGAGGGATGCCATCTCTTATCTTGTCCCACAAACGGTTTGCAAACACACGGTGTTATCTTCTGAAAGTGGCACTATATATAAGTCTGCTAATTAAAGTAAGGCATTAGACTGCTATATGCCCCTCACTCATACAATAATGTATGAGCGAGTTGCAAATAGTTCGTAAGCCTCTTTCTCAAATTAAACGCTGTAATGCAGATGTAATGCTATAGTAATGCAGAATGGATACTCCATCCTAATCAAACTAATGATCAAAGTAATGGTGAACTTGCACAAAAAGCTGTTTTAGTCTCATTGGAGTTAAAACATAAACGTGCTTTATTTTTTCCCCTACGCCTAATACTTTTCATGACATAACCCTGTCGAAAAGTCATTCAAGTCACATGGTACAAAAACGCGCCATACAAATCGGGCTCTTACTATGACGTCTAAACTTGAAGATAGTGCTTTATAATTTATGAAGCGTTTATCAATATTTGAGTTATCTCGTAAATTAATGTTTTTATACGTCTACACTCTTATTAGAAAACTTTTAGAATTGAGTGAAAAAATCTTGTGAGTATTTTTTCGAACTAAAACTTTTGTAAGCGCACGCAAGTTTTTTTATGTGAGTGACTTGATATTTTACATTTTTTGAGACCAGTAAAAACCGGAAAGTAATATTAATACGGATGTTTTTAATCTACAACTATATACCTTATTATAGTGCATAGAGTCATAGTACAGTGACTTTTTCATATGAAATCCGAAGTCAAATCTATTCCTTTGCGATGAGATTAATCCAGAAAGCGAAATATGATCAATTTGGCGACCACTATTTGCAGCTCACTTTTATTGCTGACCAAATAAATGTACGGTCCTGTTTTATTTATTTAATTTGTCTGTAGTGTATGTTTTCTTTTTGTTGCTGTGCATATGATGTTACTTATCTGTTTATTTTGTTCCTGTGATGTGTTTTGCTGGCATAATAAACGTCTTTCTTTCAAATCCGTAATTCCGTACTAATAAAAAACCGGCGAAGTGCGAGTCGGATTCGCGCACGAAGGATTCGGTACCATTATCTATACAACATTAGACAAAGGTCGTCCCACACCAGGATTGACGTGTTACAGAAACTAGATCCCTCCGCTTAGTAAATACTAACAATAATAATAGGAACTTATAGATGTATTTATTACATGTTGTAGCGTTATTTCTTTTACTGTCAAAATACGCTACTAAAATGTATATTTTTGTATAATTTAAAAGTATTAGTAGTATTATTTTCTCAAGAAGTTAATATTGTTATTTTATTTTCCCACCTAAAATTAACTCATGCTTGGCCTCTATTTTGGACGCTCTTTGAATGAGTGATTGCCTATAGCAATCGCTCATTCAATACGTTCATTCAAATATTCTTCCGTTCACTCATCTCAGCTCTCACAAATCACTGAAATTTTGACCACGGAAGGAGTTGGGTGTGCGCTCTGCTCCGCTGCCTCTCTCCAACCGCCCTAGCGGCCATTTTTTTCATATTTTATAGTCTGCGACGATTGCCCCCGCTTTTGGGTGAGTGTGAACAATTATCTGGTTATGTTTATTACACTAAGTATCTATTTCCTGTAATTGACTGTGTAAATATCTATTGCTAAATGGGCTTTGCATGTTTTACTGTCTAGGTACCTAATTTTCCGCCGTTCTGCCTATTTTAGTGTACCGCCACCTTCAAACTCCCTTCTGGTGCTTTCCGGTTTGGGTGGCGATGCACAGGGGCGTTTTGATGTCCCTATTTTAATACTGGAAAACGATTCCAGGGTTCGAAGTCCAGCTTGTGAACTTCCGTATCCAGCTTAAGACCGGATCAATAACTTCCGGTCTCGTACACCTTTTGTACGAGATTCTACGGCTTCCCGGAGGGATCGCGCCTTTCTTCAGCGTCTCTACTGAGGCAACACGGCGCGTCATCCCATCCAGGCTAGGGGAGTACCGTTCATTAACATTTCCGGGCTGAACCAATTGAACTGGTGTAGGGCACGACCCCATTGTTTTCCCTCAGTTTTTCCTCTGTAAATAAATATTTGTAAATACTTTACTTGTCTCTTCTTAACATTTTCCTACCCATCTTGTCGAAGCGCGACATTGGCGCCTTTCAACGTGTGTAATGTTCATTTGGTTCAGTTCGGTTTGTTGTGTAGTTTGTTTGGTGACGGTTTTTATGTGAAGACTTGCTTTTTTATGTTTTGCTCTGTGTGCTTAGTAGCTGACGTCTAGTGAGGTGACAGGTAATTTGAATTGTCGAATTTTTGTTTTGTTTTCTTTCTTTTGTTACTTTCCATACTAGACGCTAGTTACCCTTTTTGTGCCAGGTTGCTACTTAACTTTTTGCTGTCTGCCGCAGTAAAAAAGAGTCTATTGATTTAATGAGTTTGTAACAGAACGGTGAGTTGTCAATATTTATCTGTGTACCGCTTTTGTTCACACTACCCCAAAGAGGTTTCTTTAAATTTGACCGTAACTCCTTAGAGTTTGATCATGGCCTATGAAATTAAATTCCTTTCGCTGCAAAAGAGTGAGCTGACCTATGAGGTTGAGATCCGTGGCGAGGTACCCGCTAGTAAACTTGATGATTTGCGTAAACAAATATCCAAACTCTGCCGCATTTTCCCCTCAGAGGATATTCTAGAATCGCATCTTGATCCTATTTCTGAGATTACTGATATCGAAATTAGTCTGGCTAAGCTTGAGAAAAATTACAAGGCTCTAAGATCGAAATATGAAAGCAATTTATTTGGCAGGTCTAAGGCGCTATGTAATCACCTCTATCATAGGTTGAATAGAATAGATTGCTCCCCGTGTCCTGAAGCGTTGGACAGACTTAGTCCCCTTCTTTTGAGGTTCCAGTCTCTTCAATCTTTTTTTTTGGAGTCTGGCCCCTCTGATGCCAGTTCTACTAAAGCTGGCGCTCGCGATAGCGAAATTGATGTTGACAGTGCTAGACAAACCCAAGTGGTGGTTTCTTGCACAAAAAACTTTGGTGAACTTGCGACTCTGAAGTACAATGGCAAATCCTGCGCGCGTGCTTTCATCCAGCGTATGGACGAATTTGTGAGGGCGCGTGGCATATCAACAAGCAAGATTTTGGCTTTTGCTACTGAAATTTTTACTCATGAGGCTCTACACTGGTTCCGCGCTATTCAGGAACAAGTGACGTCATGGGAAGAGCTAAAAGACAGGCTGAAAGAAGATTTTGGTCACGCTGACTACGACTACCGATTCTTGTCGGAGATTAGGGCACGTACTCAGGGTGAAAGTGAAAATATCACCATCTACCTCTCTATTATGGCAGGAATGTTTTCACAACTCAGTAAGCCACTGGCCGAAGAGGAGAAGTTGGAAATCCTTCTACATAACATCCGTCCTTCTTACGCGTCAGTTCTTACATCGGTCACCGAAATTAAGACGATTGAGTCCTTACGACAGCTCTGCAGGAATTTTGAAAATGTGCAATCCCGTCTAGCACAGTTTCAGGAGCCGCCTAAGGCAAGTGGAAATACCTTGGCTCCAGAGTTTGCTTATTTACCCTCTAGCTCTACGGATTCCACTAAACAGAATCCAAGATATGAGAATAATTCCAGCGGCTACAACAAAAATTTTCAAAGGACACCTATTAATCCTTCTAATCGGAATCAAAATTTTAATGTTCTGAAACCGGTTCACTCTGTTCAGGTGAAAAATAAATTCTGTCCTCGCTGCCGAGTTGACACTCATGGCTTGAGAAGTTGCAAGGCAGAACGGAAAATTGTCTGTTTTCGTTGTGGTCGTTCAGACGTTAAATTCCACGACTGTCCGGACTGTCAAAAACCTTCTACGTCTGTTCAAAAAAACTAAAAGTGCAGAATTGTGGACCGACTGTCAGTAATTTTGATGAGCAAGATTGGAAGGACTGGCTCAAGTTCATCAAAAATTATAGTTGTTTTTACAAGGTGTCTTCAATTCTGCAAAACAAACCCGACAATGATAGCAGACCTTTTGTCAACATCAGAATTAATGATGCGAATGCCTGTGGTTTACTTGATTCTGGTGCTGCAGTGTCAATTTTGGGCAAAGATTCCCATAAAGAACTTCCCTTTCCAGTCCTCTTTGATGACAGCATTTCTATAATGGCCGCGGGTGGTCATACTTATGCAAGTACCGGTTACGTCAATCTGCCCGTGTCTTTCGAAGGTCAGTTTCATATTATTAAAGCCTATGTGGTACCCAAGGTGGAAACTCCTCTAATACTGGGTATAGATTTTTGGAGGAAATTCGAGTTATGTCCGAAATATCTTGGTTCGGTAGACATAACTCATACTCCTCAAGCACCTCTTGCTGTTTTGACTGCCGTTACTGATACGCACATTACACCTTACGAAAATCTTGACGATTCACAACGACTCATAGTCGATAATATCGTGGACCAATTTCGTGACATTTCGATGGAGCACAAGGGTCTAGGTAGAACGTCCGTTATCACTCACAGAATTGATACCGGTGATGCCACCCCTATTCGTCAGCGATATTACCGAATGTCGCCAGAGAAGCAGCGTATCCTGACTAAGGAAGTGGATGAAATGCTTTCTTTGGACGTAGTTGAGCCATGCGAGAGCTCTTGGTCCTCTCCTGTTCTTATTGTCTATAAGAAAAATGGCCAACCGCGATTTTGCCTGGACAGTAGGAAGCTTAATTCTGTGACAAAGCGCGATGCGTACAGTCTTCCCTACATCTCGGAGATTTTGGACAACCTTCGTGACGCCAAATTCCTGTCGAGTATAGACTTGTCCAAAGCGTTTTGGCAGATACCAATCGCTGAAGAAGATCGTGACAAGACTGCCTTTTATGTCCCTGGTCGTGGGACATTGCATTTTAAAACCACTGCGTTTGGGTTAACGAATGCACCTGCGACCCAGCAGCGTCTGGTAGACAGCCTCTTTGGTGATTTTGACTTGAAGGCTTTCGCATACCTCGATGATATTATTATCATTAGCAGTTCTTTCGAGGAGCATGTGTCTTTACTTCTACGAGTTTTGAATAAGCTGAGGTATGCTAATTTGACAGTCAACTTGGAGAAGTGCAAGTTCTTCCGAAGTCAGTTGAAATATTTGGGATACGTAGTTGACGCTCAGGGCTTGCGTACTGACCCCGAAAAGGTCGAGGCCATCCTTAACTATCCAACCCCTACTAGTCGGAAGGAGCTGAAACGATTCCTTGGCACGGCCACTTGGTACCGCCGTTTCGTGCCAAGTTTCAGCACAATCGCGGGTCCTCTAAATAAGTTGACCTCTAATAAAAAGAACTCGCCTCCCTTTGCCTGGTCTGCTGAAGCTGACGCTGCTTTCAATAAACTCAAGGAGTGCCTAATTTCTGCACCCGTTCTTGCGTGTCCTAATTACAACCTACCCTTTGAAGTCCACACAGATGCGAGTGATTATGGTGTCGGCGCTATGTTGACTCAAACGGTGGATGGCGTAGAAAGGCCTATAGCGTATATGAGTAAATCACTCACTGGATCAGAAAAGAACTACAGTATCACTGAACGAGAAACTTTAGCCGTATTGACAGCCTTAGAGCATTGGCGTTGTTACTTGGAGAATGGCAAAAGATTTACTGTGTACACGGATCATGCTGCATTGCAGTGGTTTCTATCAATGAGTAATCCTACTGGTCGTCTTGCTCGCTGGGGTGTCCGACTATCATCTTTTGATTTTGATACTAAACATCGCAGAGGTGTAGACAATGTTATTCCTGACGCGTTGTCGAGAGCTGTTCCCGTTTCCTCTATTTCAACTTCGAACGCCATTACTTCCACTGACGATTCTTGGTATAAAAAATTGTATAATGCTTGCCTAAATAATCCGTCATCTCTTCAAAATTTTCAAATTAAAAATAATTCCCTTTTCCGATTGTCCAAAAACAAATGCTCGTTGACGGCTGAATTTGCTTGGAAAGAAGTAGTACCAAGTGAGTTGAGAGAAAAGGTAATTTCCGAAAACCATGCTACGCCTACAGCTGGTCACTTGGGAATCCATAAGACCTATCACCGCTTGGCTCTGCGCTATTTTTGGCCCGGCATGCACGGAGACGTAGTTAAGTTTGTTTCCTCCTGTTCTAGCTGCCTTTCGCATAAATTGCCAAATCACGCAACTCTGGGCGTGATGGGAAGACCTAAACAATGTTCTAGACCCTTCCAAATGATATCGATTGATTTTGTAGGCCCTTTACCCTCAAGTAGGAAGCAAAATGCATATTTGCTGGTCGTAGTTTGCTGCTTCTCTAAATATGTCATGATGTTCCCTATGAGGAGAGCCACCGCTGAAGGCACGATTAAATGTTTGGAAGACTCAGTTTTTCTAGTTCATGGTGTTCCTCAAACAATTTTCTTAGATAATGGAAGCCAATTTATTAGTAAAAATCTAGACAATTTTTTCAAAAAGTATAAAGTTCCCAATGTGTTTTTTTCCCCGAGATATACACCACAAGTCAACACCGTCGAGCGGTATAATAAAACGGTGATGACCTGTGTGTCCAGCTTTATTGACGATGACCATAGGACGTGGGATGTCAATCTTCCAAAAATTCAGTTTGCCATGAACAGTTCTGTCAATGAGGCGACTGGTTATACTCCCACGTTTCTGGTTCATGGTAGGGAACTTGTTACCTGTGGATCCCACTACTTGGATTCAGAGTTGGGTGATGAGGTAGTTTTCTTGCCTCGTGACAAGTACTGTGACTATATTGGTCATCTAGCCAGTATTTTTAACAATGTTCAGGCTTCACTTTGGCACGCACATTTGAAAAACACGTCTCGCTATAACCTTCGACGTAAAACAGCCGAATTCCAAGTCAACGACATTGTTTGGAAAAGAACTTATTTTCAGAGTGACAAGGATACTCATTTTAGTAAGAAATTGGCTCCTAAGTTCACGAAATGTCGCGTCAGTGCTAAGAAATCCCCACTTGTTTACCAGCTGGAGGACATGACCGGTAAAGATCTCGGTGTCTGGCATATTAAAGACCTTAAATTAGTCAATTGTACATAAGTTATAATAAGTTTATTTTTTCCCTTATTTTGAAATTGTTGCATTTACCCTATTGTTGTCATTTCCATCATATATTACGACTGTGCTTTAAGTAGTCGGATTTTTACATCAGACAACTTTATTTTGCGGAAGGGTGCCTTAAGGTTGTATTATGTCATCTTAAGGTTATATTCAATGAGAGAAGAGTTATGGAAGTTGTATGCGTGGAAAGTATGTAAGAGTAGGGCACTGGTTGAAATTAGCTGCGGATTTTACCGTTTTATAGGGCAAAATCCTTGGGCAGCCAGCGGGGTATCTGTAGCGTTATTTCTTTTACTGTCAAAATACGCTACTAAAATGTATATTTTTGTATAATTTAAAAGTATTAGTAGTATTATTTTCTCAAGAAGTTAATATTTTTATTTTATTTTCCCACCTAAAATTAACTCATGCTTGGCCTCTATTTTGGACGCTCTTTGAATGAGTGATTGCCTATAGCAATCGCTCATTCAATACGTTCATTCAAATATTCTTCCGTTCACTCATCTCAGCTCTCACAAATCACTGAAATTTTGACCACGGAAGGAGTTGGGTGTGCGCTCTGCTCCGCTGCCTCTCTCCAACCGCCCTAGCGGCCATTTTTTTCATATTTTATAGTCTGCGACGATTGCCCCCGCTTTTGGGTGAGTGTGAACAATTATCTGGTTATGTTTATTACACTAAGTATCTATTTCCTGTAATTGACTGTGTAAATATCTATTGCTAAATGGGCTTTGCATGTTTTACTGTCTAGGTACCTAATTTTCCGCCGTTCTGCCTATTTTAGTGTACCGCCACCTTCAAACTCCCTTCTGGTGCTTTCCGGTTTGGGTGGCGATGCACAGGGGCGTTTTGATGTCCCTATTTTAATACTGGAAAACGATTCCAGGGTTCGAAGTCCAGCTTGTGAACTTCCGTATCCAGCTTAAGACCGGATCAATAACTTCCGGTCTCGTACACCTTTTGTACGAGATTCTACGGCTTCCCGGAGGGATCGCGCCTTTCTTCAGCGTCTCTACTGAGGCAACACGGCGCGTCATCCCATCCAGGCTAGGGGAGTACCGTTCATTAACATTTCCGGGCTGAACCAATTGAACTGGTGTAGGGCACGACCCCATTGTTTTCCCTCAGTTTTTCCTCTGTAAATAAATATTTGTAAATACTTTACTTGTCTCTTCTTAACATTTTCCTACCCATCTTGTCGAAGCGCGACAATGTATTATGTGGTTAGCTAATCTGTGTGACATAGAAGCGGTAGAAGCCCAGAGGGTAGATCAATGGACTTGGAAGCGAGACACCCAGGTTCAATTCCCAGTGCGGGCATGTTCTACGACTTTGTTTGTTTTCAAAGTTACGTACCTAAATCTTCGAATTTGTAGTAGCAATATTACACGCTAACCGTGAAGGAAAACATCGTGAGGAAACACGCGGTTTGGTTGGCTCCGCTTATATTGATTTGTCTTTTCTGTGGGCTAGGCCGACTAAGCTGTCAGGATGGTATAGGTGCTGGGCAAGCCTACTCCAACTAAAAAAACACGTCCCAGGCACTGCAGCGTCCAAGTGGTCTCTCCACCCATCACGTGTGAGTGAAGGTGCCTCTGGACGCTGCATAAATCATCTCATTACGTAGATGCAAAGCCCAAAGTCTTTTGTGGTTAGCTAATCTGTGTGGCTTATCTCTTTTTCTCTCTTGGGACGTACATATGCTGAAATCTGGGTGGTTTGAAAGCCGCGGTTATGTAATTAGTAAGAAAAAATGCCACCTTATTAGACTATCACGTTTAGGTATAGACATAAATTTAAAAAAATATTGAGTTGTTTCGAGCCTATAAATCTTATTTAAAAAATACGTGAACAATTATGTATCGCCTCGCCGTCCATCAGAGTAATAACCCGCCGCTCTGCGGCACGCACGCACCGCTCTGTCTGGCTACTAATGGTTCTAATAGATTCGACCTTATGTCGAGATATTTTCGGAAAGTGCCTTTTTAAAAAAACAAACTATCGAATTCGATATCTATTATTTAGGCACGTTCCATTTGCTATGGCTTTCAAACCACCCAATATTCATGGTGTATATTTTATCTGGAAGAAAACACTCCATTTTACTTACTACACTGCCATTTCGACTTCCTAAACCCGACATAATAAGGAAAATGGTGTTACGACGAGGGTTTTTTTATGTACCTGTGTGTAAGAGAGATTGGGATTTATCGACGGGGTGCTTTCAGACAGTTTTTGTGAAAAATATGTAGGTACTGCTCGGCTTAGTCAAATTTGGGGGAACAGGAAAACTTCTAATTTGCGATTGATATCAGCAGCTCCTAGTTAAATTTTAACCTCCTCTGTCTTGACCTTGAAAATAACAAGAGATTTCTATCCTTCAGCTTATTTTTTTCCTAATGTCGTAGGTGGTAAATTAAGTGCCCAACAGTTGGTATTTTTTTTTACGATTTCGGAGTTATCCTCGTAGTCAAAGTTGTTCATAGTTAGTTAGACCAGAGATTTCCGCAATTTCCGGAAACTTTCCGCCAGTTTCTGAATTGAGAATTTCGCTAAGTAAATAGTTAACCGTAGTGTTGTCTTTTCGAATTTCTCAGAAAAGTGGGTGACAGAACGTTACTTAAGTATTTACTTAGTGAAATTCTTAATTCAGAAACCGGCCCTTAGCCTCATAGTTGGGCCATTGTACGTATCAAGCGCTGAGCTGAGGTATGTAAATACCTCGGACACTAGGGTTTCCTCACGATGTTTTCGTTCACGGTTAGAGACTCTCTTGCTACTACAACTCACAAATGTACTTAACTTAGAAAACAAAGTACGTACCGGGACTCGAGCCCACGATGTGAGCCGCATGTGAGGCCGGTTCTACCGGCCATTCTACCGCTGCGGTACCACCACTTAATTTTAATTTTCATCAAAAGTTGTTCATATTGATGAGTAAAACCCTCTCTGTATTTGGATGTATGAGTCTATCGGGATTTTGTTAAATAATTTTAGTTCCGGTTCTTTAGTTGGGTATTTACTACCACGAAAGTTTTATAACTTTAAACAATGCGTTTTCGATGCGCAAATAAAATTTCTATTTAGCATCCTCTTACAATAAAACGTTTTTATATAACATTATAAACCGATTATTTTATATAACATTATTGGCAAATAAAAAGTAATTATTCCATAAAAAAAAAACATGGATCTCGTTTTACAGATTTTTTTATACCGCTAATTTAGGTAATAGGTATTTAGTTGGCAGAGTAACAATCTTGTTTATATAAAAAAAAAACCGGACAAGTGCGAGTCGGACTCGCCCACCCTTGAGTCACAGTACAAATAAAGAATGGAGTGCCGAAAACGTTTCTTTGCATAAACGGCCGCAACTTTTTTTTACGTTAACTTAGAAGTTTGATTTTTTCACAGCTTCAAGGGACTGCAGACTGTAGATACCGAGTATATGGTTTAATTTTCCACCCGATACCCCGAGATAAAGGCTCTTGACAGATAGACGGACGTACGGACGGACGGACGGACAACAAACTGATCCTATAAGGATTCCGTTTTTCATATTGAGGTACGGCACCCTAAAAAACATAAGCAAAAGACTTTATAAATTTAATTAACTTTTAATATAACTTTTATATGACTTGTAAGAGGAGAAGTCGCACCTTCAAAATGTGAAATGTTTCTCGATTTGTAAATAAAACATTTTCTATTATTTTCACAAACCTAAGCGCTTAAAACTTCCGGCCTCTGCTCCTCAAAATGCGCAGTACGATTAAAGATTTCCTCACAAACAGATTAAAGTCCTCCATTCCGCCTTATAAAAATGTCGTTAGTGAAATATACCTGGGGGAAAAAAGATGGCGCCGGATTAGAGAGGAGACGGGGACATTATAAAATTTATTCACTAACGAAAAAGGTGGAATATTTTCATGTTGATCCTTTGATCGTTCTACGGGAATTTGGATTGGTAAAAAATACTTTAGTCACCTCAGACATCTCTGACTAACCCCCGGTTCCTCGTACACTAACAAGCTGTTAATCTACCGTTAACAGCTGTCAGTGGTTTTTTTTGTATGCACTTTGGCCAATTGACAGCTGTTAACAGTAGATTAACAGCGTTTTAGTGTACGAGAAACTGGGGGTAAATGATCTATCATTAGTCAAGTGTATTAACAGTTACAATTTGACAAGATCCCGGTAAAAAATATGTCAAATGTTGATTACCTACTGTTAACGGGTAATAAACTAGCGTTCACGCTGCGCGTGCTAATTTGTGTACAAGAATAGAAATAGAAAATTGTGTATAGAAATGTTTGTTTGTCTTCAAATAATGTTTAAGGATGATTTAGATAGTAAGGCATAATAATCACTCTCACAACAAAACAACATCCAAATTATATTCTTTTCGTTGCACTAACCCGTGCTGAGAACAATTTTAAAAACCTATTTAGAGGCTAAAAATTCCACCCAGGACTTGAACCCGCGACCTCTGGCTGACCATGCCACCGCTCTCCCAACTGAGCTAATAGGTAAGTGCTGGCATCGGCGAAATTTCGAGCCTCTTTACAAATTTTTCTGTATTACGTACAGGCAGCGACTAAATAGGTTTTTAACATCCAAATTTTAATGATTCATTTTACATGACAATAGAAAGGTCTATGCCTCGGCTTTTAACTAATATAAGCCCGTGTTCAATTAGGCGCCTTTGTTCAGGAAAGTACTTTCTTAAAGTAAGTCAAAAATAGGTAATAGTATAATATGTACCCTTTAGGATGAAGGAAGAAAGATTGACAAAACAAATATATCGAGCGAATGTGGGTGGAAGGGCCGGTAAGGGACGACCCAGACGGACATACTTCGACCAAATAGGGGATGTATTAGCAAAGGGCCAAGATAAAAAGTACCCGAAACCGGCGTGCGTGCATGCAACGACTAATGAATGTTGATGAAGCGAAAGTGATCTGTCAGGATCGTAGCAAATGGCAGTCCCTGGTCTCTGCCTACCCCTCTGGGATACAGGCGTGAGTTTATGTTATTTTATGTACTCTTTTGGCAACATGATATAAACTTGGCATTTAAGGCTTTAATAAGGGCTAACTAGCGCCGCCAATGAAAAAAAATAATCACTTCTTCGTTTGTATCCATTTTTCAAAAAAAGTGAACGACAGAGTTTTCTGTATTAGTGATAGCTATTTTTAGAACCTACAACTTAGAACCTACGGCCAAGGACCTAGTCCACAATTTCATTTACGCCAAAAACGGCCGTTTTCGCCAATAACGAAATTGTAGCCTAGATTCTATAACCTAATTTCTAAGCTGTAGGTACTAAAAATTGCTGTTACTAACGCAGACATCGTTCACTTTTTGCAAAAACCGATTGTGAAAGATTGGCGGAGCTAGTTAGCCCTTATTATATAAAGCCTTAAGGAACCTTCCATCTTTATACACAGAAAACACACGGGGTGTACGTTTTAATCGGATTCCAATAAAAATCCTGCCGCAATCCACTTCCGTCTGTCGAAGACGGATAAAAACAAAATGGTCATTTTAAATCCCACCGTGATGTTAAAACGTAGAGTTGACAGCTTATCTTTATGTCTTTATCACATATTTCCTGGCATAAATTTTAGTGTCGAACCAGAAGCTTCGTGTCTTTTGTTAGCAGTAACCACTTACAATGTAGGTCTTACATCTCACGAATCGCCCGTAAGATGGATGATGCTTTAAAGCGGAGTGGTACTCAGGATCGAATTTTGTTTAGTATTTATATTTTAGATTATCTATCAACTTACACTTTGGATTAATATACTTACGGTCTTATCCCTTATCTTATTTATCTTATCTTATTTATAAAAAAAAAACTATCTGTACTAAATCTGCATCTTAGCACACGCCGATTTATGGGTGGTTTGAAAGCCGCCGTAATGTAATTATTAATTCAAAATTCATCTATTTAGACTATTGCTTTTAAGTATAGACGTAAATAAAAAAACGTCGGCTTATTGCAAGAACTCATTAACCGACATAATTTCTCCCAATAGTGAATATTATTCACTATTCGGTGAAAAACGACTTTTTAATAATGAAGTAACTGATTCCAAGTTTTGCGTTCTTTTAATGGTTCGTTGTTACGAAGTTTTTAAAAATACGTCCTAATCCTGGGCCACATTTCATAGAACTATAATCCGAGTTTAACAGTAAATAACTTCCACACAATAAAATCACTTGACCTGGTCCCAAACTAGGATACCCTGTGCTATGGGAAGGTGCTATGGTATGTGCCAGGCAAGGACGTCACAGACATGAAAATACACCCACACTGAGGCAATTTGTACAAATTTACGGCGGCACCCAGTGGGAATCGAACCCACGATCTCTGTTCTGGTAGCTAAGCGCCTTAACGGCTAGACCAACGAGGCAGTCAAGATAATTTCATGTACATTGCACAGCCAATTAACCCACAGCTTAGCAAGTAAGAAAAATAAGTTCCAATCGCCCACGCAATGTACATCGAATGGGAAACCCATAACACAGAGTATTCTAGTTTGGGGACCAGGCATTATTTATGACAATAAAGTTTCTTGTATTGTATTTGTATTGTTATTTGTACTGCCAACCCGTGTGGTCTTCGGTCTAAAAATACGAACACCATGATACTTAAGTAAGTACTTTAAATAGAAAAAAACGAGTGTAAAAGGTTTCTTTCCGCCAAATAAATTTCACTTCATTTCATTTCATGATTCCTTCTCTTGGGTGGACTAAGAGGTGGACCAGAGCACCTCTTCTGTACTAGATACAGTAAACCTTTACTGCAATTGCCAACATCGTGATTACAGGCTAAACCCCATGGCCAGCAAGCTTGTGGCGTGGGGAGGCCTATAGTAAGTAAGTACCTAAGTAATTTGTTTATATCCTTTTCACAGAGGTATCAGAACATATAGTAGGTACAATTAGAGTAATCAGAACTTATACCTATGTGAGAGGCTGCATCCTGTGTGATCTTATGTCCAACATTGGGTGATAACCAGTGGTCGGAGTAGGTATATTGATTTTAGATACTTGCGTCATGATATCATAACATGGACATGCATTTCTTCCGGAATGTACCGGAGTTTCCAAAAAATTGGTAAATAGAGTAATAAAATAAAAAACCATATGTAAGCAAACAAAATTGTTTATTGTTAATACAAATAATCATTATTACAGTTTTATTAAAAATAATTATTTTTAATCCTCATCGGTTACAAGTTCTACATTTTGATTTTCTGTCTCTATACAATTAAAATAAATAACTATAATTTTTTCAATATTTTCTAATTTTAAGCTTTTTCTTTTAACATCTAAGTTTCATGTAATAATTTCGATGTTTCGGTATTTTTATCATAATAATCCGGAAACTCGGAGGCGTATCCATATTAACATATACGTTTGATGTCAGTGACCTTAATTCAATATACCTACTCCGACCACTGGTGATAACTGTCTACCGAGAAACTATAGAAACCTATTTTATTAAACAGTGCGTCTCTCGCCAACTTCACAAACAGTAAGTACATTGTAAGTATATTAGTACTCGGTATTCAGCATGTTGATGTTTTACCCTTTCATAACAACTGGAATGACCTTTTAAGAACATAAATCAAACCATTTTTTGGAGCCAGTTGAAAAGGTTCGTTCTACTACAAATTTAGGTCGTTTGCCGAGATATCAGCTTTGCATATCGGTGGAAATAAGTTTGTATACGTTTCTACAATAAGATCCCTGAGGATAAAATAACCTTGCCCAAAACGCGGTTCAAAAAATGTGTAAAAAACTATAGCAGCCCTTTTGGCGCAAAAAACACTTTGCGCCAAAAGGGCTACTATAGCAAGATAATTTAGATGACAATGATGTCTGGAATTAAAGCCAGTTCAATGGGTGCATAAGTTCCAGGTTTTAGAATATTAATGTGAACTTTGTTAATTAAGGAATTGAAAAGACTATGGGCCGGTTTCTGAATTGAGAATTTCATGTAAATGCTTAAATGCTCTGTCACGCTCTTTTCTGAGAAATCCCAAGAGACAGCACTACAGTTAACTAATACTTAGCGAAGTTCTGAATTCAGAAACTGGCCCTAAGTTTGGAGTTTTTTTGTCCATTTTTTTCTCCAAAATGATCTAGGTTTTGAAATAGACTCTAGTTTAACTTGTAACGTTCATTAAGTTGCAGTTTCTGTGCAACTTTGAATAAAAAAAATTTGAATTTTTTTCTCTCTGTCTAATTTAGGCTATATATTCTTTTGGTTGCACTAACCCGTGCTGAGGACAATTTTAAAAACCCATTTAGAGGCTAAAAATTCCACCCATGCCGGGACTTGAACCCGCGACCTCTGGCTCACCGTGCCAGCGCTCTCCCAACTGAGCTAATGGGCAAGTGCAAGCATCGATGAAATTTCGAGCGTCTTTACAAACTTCTCTGTATTACGTACAGGTAGCGACATCTGGCCGAAGCGATTTACATCACTTGCAGCCCCGAGTAACCCACTTTGCAGTTACGTTATTACATCGGAATGATATCGCTGTACCTACATGATTATATTCTTTTTGTTGCACTAACCCGTTCTGAGGACAATTTTAAAAACCCATTTCGAGGCTAAAAATTCCACCCGTGCCGGGACTTGAACCCACGACCTCTGGCTCACCGTGCCAGCGCTCTTCCAACTGAGCTAATAGGCAAGTGCAAGCATCGATGAAATTTCGAGCCTCTTTACAAACTTCTCTGTATTACGTACAGGCAGCGACATCTGGCCGAAGTGAATTACATCACTTGCAGCCCCGAGTAATTTTTAGCCTCTAAATGGGTTTTTATAATTCAGGCTAGCTCGATGGAGTAAAGTGTTTCTTAATACTTTGACCGACCTTGATACATCTATTTATCTATCTTTCAACCCTTGAAAGACGCCCACTGTTCGGCATAGGCCTCTTCGCCGTCACGCCAACCGCCGTCCACGGCCCTCCCGCGCGGTCATCGGCCCACCGGGTAGGCAGCCCACCCACCAAAGGACGGCTAGTTCTCGGCCACCACTCTGAGACTACCTTCATCCACCGTCCGTCTTCCCGTCTAACCAGACGGCCCGCCCATCTCCACTCAAGTTTCGTGAATCGTGTGCCCCCGTCTTCCACATAAATCGATACATATACATAATAAGATCATAACCTAACATCCAAAATCACACTGTATACGCATGCACTAATCTCGGTTAGCCACAAAAATATAACGGTTGACCAGGCTCTAGAGTAAAAATTGTTCCACGCACTGGGGTACCACCGCTTCGGCTCAGAAGCGAGAGACCCCGGTTCGATTCATATGAGTGTTTATTTTCGAAGTTACGTACATCTGCCAAGTTGTAGTAGCAATACCACACGCTAACCGTGAAGGAAAACATCGTGAGGAAACCCGCGGCTTGGTTGCCTCAGCACGTATTGACTTGTCTTTCCTGTGGGCTAGGCCGACTAAGTTGTCAGGGTGGTATAGGTGCTGGGCCAGCTTCATCATCATCACAACCTATGCTTGTCCACTGCTGGACATAGGCCTCTCCTATAGCACGCCACTGAGCACGGTCCTCGGCTACTCTCATCCAGCTCTTACCAGCCGCCCTGCGAAGATCATCGCTCCACCGAGTCTGAGGACGTCCCACACTACGTTTACCGATCCGCGGTCTCCACTTGAGAACTCGTCTAACCCATCGGTTATCAGTTCTTCGGATAATATGGCCGGCCCACTGCCACTTCAGCATGCTAATTCGGTGGGCTATGTCGGTGACTTTGGTTCTCTGTCGGATCACCTCGTTCCGAATTCGATCTTTCAGAGAAACCCCGAGCATACCCCTTTCCATAGCACGCTGAGCGACTTTAAATTTGTAGACAGTTTGTAGGCCAGCTTACTCCATCTAAAAAAAATGTCCCGGGCACTGCAGCATCCCAGTGGTCCTTTCACCCATCTAGTGTGAGTGAAGGTGTCACTGGATGCTGTATAAATCATCTCATTCCGTAGATGCAAAGGCCAAAGAGTCAAAATACACACATTGTTTTTCAAAAGAATGATATAAGCACTGCAATAGATGTTATTGAGGTACCTCTATTTGACAGTCCAGTAAGCAATACCAGTATAACGTATAACCCAATGGTAACCCGGTGGTAGCGGAGCGGTAGAACGCCGGCTTCTCATTCGGGAGGTCGTGGGTTCGAATCCCGGCATGTACCAATGACTGTTTACTAAGTTACGTACATTTGTGAAGTTATAGTAGCAATACCACTCGCTAACGGTGAAGGAAAACATCCTGAGGAGACGTGAGTGTGTAAGGTGTTCACAAACCTTGGCGCTTGAAATTTCCAATCCGCGGTGGGTACGCGTGGGGATTAAGCCCATACTCTCTCTCTGAGAGAAGGCCTGTGCCCGACAATCTGACGTATATAGGCTAAATACAACACATAACCCGCGCAAATTAAATAGACATCTCTCGCGAAGGAGATCGAATCGCGCGAGGTGCCGAGTTAAGTTGCACGGGTTATACCGTTGGAATGCGATTGATTACTAGACAACCAAAAATGTCAATGAAACACTATTGGATAACTATGCATTTTCGAGACTGACCCCTCTAGACTTTTGACTTTGGAAATTCGAAATTAACTGTTGACATACAGTCAGTCATGCTGTAATGTCAACTTCTCCACATAACACCTATAAAATGTTAGATTCACACTCAATGTATCAACTGGGCATTATCCCAAAAGCTACGACCTGGAAATTGATAAAGAAAACAACAAACGCCCCTTTGTATTGAAGATAAGGGGTGACAGTTTGTTCAGCCATTTTTTTGCCGATGTTAAAAGATTTATTTGGTGCGCTTTATAAGAGAAGTACTTTTTGTTGCCAAATCATTGGTTGAGAAAACAAAAACGATTATCAAGTCCTCTACCTACTGCAATATCTGCAATTGAGTGTTTTTCCATATTAACTCGTGACACGTCCTGCGGACTAATGTAAGTCAATAAGAAAAAACTGTCAGTAGCGTCCCAACTACAGGAGTCGTTGTAACTTTCTGCCAATTTTTTTACGTTTGCTTATAATTGGTGGTTTCAAACAAAATGTCATCAACCAATAAGAACTGTTGCAGTGTGTTAAGATTTTTTCAAGCCAATAGAAACGAGTGAAATTAGAAAAAATAAATAGTTTCAGTGAAGTCGTTGCATCGTCGGCCATCTTTCAATTTGTCGTTCCCAAACAAACCGAGTGTGTGCAATAAAAATGTCCAAAGCATTTAAACGGTAAGTGTATATCACATGTATTAAAATCGAATAAAAACTCCACATGAAGTTCACTATAACCACTGATGAGAAAAAAATGTTTTTTTGCAGACAGTTTTATTTATACGCTGAAATCTGGGTGGTTTGTGAGCCGCAGCCGTGTGGTGGTTAAAAATTGCAATTAATTAGATTATTACTTTTAAGTATAGACGTCAAAAAAGAGTTGAAAACTCTTAGCATTAAAACATGAAAATTACTTTGCTAAATTCCCCGAGTAATTTTCGTAAAAATACGTTTTTAAGTATTTTTTCGCACAAGTATTGGTGTCGTTGTCGGTGTGTTTATTTCTGCTTGAAAAAGTGTGAGGGAAGGCGGTGCATTAACTAACCGCATGGTGCTTGTGGGATTTTGGCGGAAAGTGACGCCTGATTCCATACAATATTTTGAAAACTTTTCTTTGAAAAAGTGCGTGAACAATTAGTACCGCCTCTTTGTCTATCATAATAATGACCGGCAGATCCGCGGCACGCGCGCATCTTTCTGGCTGGCTACTAATGGTTCTCATAGATTCGAGTTTGATCGAGATATTTTTGGAAATTGCCTTAGGCAAAAAAACCAACTAGCGTATTCGCTGGCTATTATTAAGGCACGTTCATTTTGCTATGGCTTTTGAATCATCCAAAATTCATGCTGTATACGTGTACAAAACAAACGTCATAAACTACAAAATTCCTACTGCTTTTAGCAAACATTTATGATTTAAACATTTTTTAATGTAGCCTATCGTCCCTGAGAGCAAGAATACGAATAACAATAATATGAATTAATAAGTTCCTTTGGAGAAGTAACAAAGATAAATAAATGATACGAATAGATACTCTATGAACAAACAAATACTTACGTACTTGGGCTATAAATTATTAATATCAAGGTGAAAGAAAATATTAATTAAGACAGTCCACTTCAAAGAATCTCCTGTTCACGTAAACAATTTGTGATATAAGTCTTCTCAGAATAGTTTTTAGTCAGGATGTTATCTCTGCGCAACTAACAAAGAGATTGTATTTCTGACTTGAAATTTTATAATTTCATACTGTCGCTTAGCTTAGAAGTCTCAAGTAGAAACTTGTCGGCTTGGAATTGTGGATCCATTGGATAAGAACTTTTGACCGCGCGTTAGACTACCAATGAGTGATTCTAGCCAATAGCAGGTCGTTATTTAAAAAATGCAGCGGTGGTAGCCTAGTGGGTAGAACATTGGACTCGGAATCGGGAGACCCAGGTTCGATTTCCAGCGCGGGCATGTACGTATGACTTTGTTTTCTAAGTTATGTACATTTGTGAAGTCATAGTAGCAATACCACGCGCTAACCGTGAAGGAAAATATCGTGAGGAAACCTGAGTGTCTGAGCTATTCACATACCTCAGCGCATGAAATCGCCAATCCGCGGTGGGCACGCGTGGTGAATAAGCCCAACTCTCTCTCTCTCTGAGAGAAGGCCTGTGCCCTACAGTGGGACGTATATAGGTTGCTTATGAATGAATGAATTTAAAAAATAGTAACAGCGTTTAAGTCCAGACGCCACGCAACACTAAGGGTGACTTGCCAAGTCACTGGATAAATAAGTAAATAGCGAAAACTTATCCAAGGATAAACAGATTAATATCTGATTGACAGGGTTGCCGGTCACAATCCGTCTACGGATAGCTCTGCAAATATCATGGTTCAAGACGTTTTTGGACTTATTCACTGGATGGAGCTCACCCGTTGATAACGAGCTGGCGAGCCTCAAACTTACCTGAATTCATAAAGTGATTGAGACTGGCTCTCAAGACACAAGATCGACGATCTGAGGCAGATTGCTAACAGCGGCTGGGTGAGGTGGCCGAGGACAGCAAGTAAAAGTAAAAGTAAAAGTAAAAAATTATTTATTACCAAATGAATTATGTTACATGCATGTGGATTAATTATTATTAATCTTAGTTTCCATTTAAAACGTAATTAACAATAATATTTAGATAACATTAGGTAGTGGTGGCCGTGTCCCCACACTAGGCTGAGCCTGTATCGTGGGCGACGACATTTTACACAAAATAGTATTGTCATTTAGAAGTGGCGTGACTTGGAGGAGACCTATGTCTATTTTATGTAATGTCACTTAGTTTCCATTTAAAACATAATTAACAATAATATTTAGATAACATTAGGTAGTGGTGGCCGTGTCCCCACACTAGGCTGAGCCTGTATCGTGGGCGACGACATTTTACACAAAATAGTATTGTCATTTAGAAGTGGCGTGACTTGGAGGAGACCTATGTCTATTTTATGTAATGTCACTTAGTTTCCATTTAAAACATAATTAACAATAATATTTAGATAACATTAGGTAGTGGTGGCCGTGTCCCCACACTAGGCTGAGCCTGTATCGTGGGCGACGACATTTTACACAAAATGGTATTGTCATTTAGACGTGGCGTAACTTGGAGGAGACCTATGTCTATTTTATGTAATGTCACTTAGTTTCCATTTAAAACATAATTAACAATAATATTTAGATAACATTAGGTAGTGGTGGCCGTGTCCCCACACTAGGCTGAGCCTGTATCGTGGGCGACGACATTTTACACAAAATGGTATTGTCATTTAGAAGTGGCGTGACTTGGGGGAGACCTATGTCTATTTTATGTAATGTCACTTTTATTGATACGACATGCTGTTGATATTGGCGGTTTGCTGGTGTGGGAGAAACCGGAAGACTTAAATATTTATATACTTATTGTGTTGTGCACTCACTTCGGGACCCCACATGAACGTTCATTAAGTTTTAATTTTGTTTCTATAAGTTGTGTCACATATTATTGCTGTAAAATAATTCATGTACTCTTCATGAATAACGCAATACACGCCCTCACCTTAAACTTACTCATAATAAAGTTCTTAGTGAGATACGTATGTTTTTGGATGCATGCCTAGTACGTATTTTTATCATCTATTTTTAGAATAAGTGGCATGTTTCTGTTGTATCTCCGTATTAAATAAATAAATAAATAAATTGACTTTATGTAGCCTATATTTATGTATTTATTTATTGATACTTTTATTGCACTTAAAAAAATCGTACAATTCGGCGGACTTAATGCCATAAGCATTTTCTACCAGTCAACCGCAGGAGGTAAGGAAAAGAGTTGGTAGGCGTGCAATAAAAAAAAGGGAAAAGTTAATATAAGTTTAAAAATATACTTTTATAAAGTGTAATTAAATAAACTTACACATTAATATAGACTTACATTATATGTACCGATAATACAATATATATTAAAATACAATAAGCCTTAAACCAGTAAAAATTAATATTATATCTACACACTATAAGGGGTCAGGGGAATACATATATTTTACCACATATACAATAAAAAAAAAAAATAGTAGAGGACATACAACTGAAAGACCCTTATCATGAAAAGGTGCTAAGGGAGATTGCGGTAGCACTTCTCGAGGAAGTGTTCGAGGGGGCTTTACGGATATTATCAGGGAGGGCGTTCCAAAGACGAACGGCAGAGACGCAGAAAGAGCTAGAGACGTAAACGGAGTGGTGAGAGGGGGTACAAAGAAGAAGATTTTGTGAGGAACGGAGTTCTCTGCTGACTTGAGATACTGGGGGGTGTTGGGGTTGTTGAGAACAGAGCAGAGGGTGCAAAGAATTCGAAGCTTTCTACGATCTCGAATCGGAAGCCACTTCAACCTGGCGCGAAATTCTGACACGTCATCATATTTACGCCGACCGAGGATGAAGGGAATGCAGATGTTCTGCAGACGATTGAGTTTATTCAGGAATTTCTGCGAGAGATCGAGATAACAAACATCGGCGTAGTCTAGGATGGGAAGGGAAGGAGAAGGGAATGAAGCCTATACGTGCCAGTGTAGGGCTCAAGCCTTCTCTAGGAGAGAGTATCGGCTTAATCACCATGCGTGCCCATCGCGGAATGGCAATTTCAACCACTGAGGTGTTTACACACCTCAGACCCTCAGGTCTCCTCATGACGTTTTCCTTTACAGTTAGCGAGTGGTATTGCTGCTAATACTTCAAAAATGTACGTAACTCAGACAGGATTCAAACCCACGACCTCCCGAATGAGAAGCCAGCGTTCTACCGTCCCGCTGCCACCGCCACTTTTAATGAACTAAATTTTTTGATCACATAAATAACTTTAATTTTTTTCGTTTCCATTTCAAAGCTATTCTCTCGACATGAAGTCTGCAGATAGGAGAATAAACAAGATGTATTTCTAGAATAACGAGACAAATAGGTTAGACAAACCGACGGTGCGGCGAGGTGTGAGCAGATATGTGGACCGAGCTTCCTTCTACATTGCCTATGCCCGGGCTTCGAGTCTACTAAGTGGATTTTGGCCCAAAAGGCCCAATAGTATGCGTAATTTAACAAAATATTTTTCATTAACAAAACCCACAGCAATTTAAGTAACAAAAAAATTGGACTATAGCCCAATTTTATATTAACTTTTACTAATGAGATATCAAAATATCCCCATGCCAAATTTCATCTAAATCCGTTCAGCCGTTGATGCGTGATTGAGTAACAAACATCCAAACATCTTCACAAACTTTCACATTAATAATATTTGTCCGATTATAGTAGGATTAGCGGTGTATACCTTTTTTACACCATTTTTTCTATTTAGTGTGGTCGCCTCCTCGTGTGAGAGCGCCTGCTTGCGCATTGGGTCCATCTCTAATGAGCCTGCTGCGGGAGCAGTCGCTCTATCGTGGCAACGTGGATACACCACAGGCTACATCTATGGTCCTGTTTTATTTATTCCATTTGTCTGTTGTGTATTTATTGATTGATATTGCTAGTTACATAGAAATATAGTCGTGGTACATACCAGGAATCAAACCAAAGCCTCACGAATATGAGTGAACCGGTAAACACAATGCGTCACTACAGCCAATTAATGTCAAAATAGCAAACGTGAGCAAAATGCAGACTGTTAGTGTTGGCTTCTAGACAAATCAATTTAACTGACTAGAACGTGTGTGGATACGAGACACCTTTCCGTTTTTTTCTGATGCTAAAATTATACAAAATGGCAGCTGGCACTTTCATTGCAATCACTTGTGATTTTGTCTCTGTTCTAAAATAAGCCTCCTACTTTGAGATGTGACAAGTCGACTAAAATTACAAATTGTTATTAAAATAACGCAAAACCGTTTCTGAACCAGTTTTACTAAACACAAGTTTAAAATGTTTCATACAAACCCAGGCCAGTTGTTAGAATCGTTCTATTATTATTATACTTCGCTCACAAGACATGTAACAGGACGTTGCGTTCATTCGACGACGCGATATTCTACGTTGCAAAAGGTAGTTTTGTTAGTTTTTTCTTTAGTTTTTTTTTTAGTAGTTTTTATTATTTTATCTCGTACATATCATCATCATCATCATCAGCTCTTTGACGCCCACTGCAGGGCATAGGCCTCCCTCATGGTTTTCATAACAATGAGGGGTTTTTCCACGCTTGGCAGGCGGGTTGGCGATCGCAGTATGCGGTTGGAATCTCAGGAAGACGCTACTGCCCGTCTCCTGGTAATTGATTTCCTTAGTCGCCTTCTACGACATCCACGGGAGGAAATGGAGTGACGCTATTCTTAATCCGGCGCCACACAGAATTAAATCTCGTACATATGGGTGTCACTAACTAAATATCAAAAAAGTAACATGAGATATCTTAGGAAAACATACCAAATGCTACTAAACTTAAAAATTTTTGGGACTTTTTTTGGTTTCTTGCTCATAACTTCTACACGGTGCATCCTACCGTAAAATTGCTCTGTGACAAATTAGAGAACACACAATTTAGCGTTTAATGAGTATCAAAACGTAATAATTCAGTCAAGTAATATAGTAGAAAAAAAACCATGGTCAAAAACGGGCATGGGCAACTGCCCAGAAAACTTAATTAATATACCATGATTATACTAGCAAATCTATTTCGTGTACAAAAACTATATAATACTATATGACAACATTTTAATACAGCTCTTACCTTTTTTGGCAAGTTCAGTAACTTTTGTAGTCAATTTGCCACGAAAGTTACGCTACGAAACTTACGAAAGTTTGAAATTAATAATAGTTATTAATAGTTATTATTAATCAATTTCTATTTAAATAAAAATAAAATTTAGAAATTATTAAAAAAAAATAAAAAAACAAAAATTAATAAAAAAACTCTCTAATATAAAATCTTACCATCGAGGGATTGGAAATTATGAGTAGTTACAAAAGCCGATTGCAGGAAACGCCGACGCCGATTGCGATCAGTGTACTTGACCCAATTCGACAAATTTGGTACAATTATATGTTATAAAAAGGACCTCTAAAAGTGCCAATTTCCAAGCTGGAGGCATTTAAAAACCGCTATTATCCAGTTATTTACAGTGTCGGTGAAAACCCTCGTTTTTTTTTCATGATTTTTTTATATATTGCTAGACCTAAAACTTTTAAGTTTTGCAAAATGCCATGCTCTCTAATTGTATAGAAAGTGACTTTTCGCTAGGATGCACCATGTAAAAGTTATGAGGAAGAAACCAAAAATAAGTCTCGAATTTTCGAGTTTAAGTAGCTATCAAAAGTTGTCCCGAGATATCTCGTGTTGCCATCTTTTATATTTACTTACTCACACCCATACGAGGGAACATAAAAACTACTGCACTACTTTTTGCGCGGTACACCCCAGTTTTGAACCTCTAATTACTGGCCTAGTGGGGCTGTGTGGTTTTACACTGTCGTAGCTATAACGTGAAACGTAAGTAAGCGTTAATTTTTAGCTCAGACTGCGCGCAGTTGATGAGTTTTTATCTCAAACTGTGCGGAGTTGATGAGTTACGCGGCACTGGCGCCATCTAGCGGCACGAGTCAAAACGATCTGAGTAATGGCTATTTTGCCCTACTCAACTATATAAATAAATGAATTGCACAGGATACGTTAGAGTTACTGCCTTCACGTTGACGGACTTTTCACGTCAAAAATTAAAAGGAATAAATTTAGAAACTAAGTGTAAATTGGAACTGGTTTAATTATAAATACTGAAAAACGGTTTTCAGATTTTTTGTTATTTCAGTAACCCGATGTGGGCAGAGGCATAGAAATCTATGCTAATCTATACTAATATTATAAGTAGGAGGTAATCTCCAAAAGTACTTGTGCGATTTTAAAAAAATCTTTCACCGGTATTTAGAATGGACCTTCAGGGTTGACACGGATATAGGCTACAGACTAATTTGTTTACCACGCGAACGTAGTCGCGGAAACTACTAGTAATATAATATACTAGTAGTTTTCATTCACCGAACTTAACAAAGTGTGCATGCCGTTTATAAGTAAATTAGGCCAGAATAAAACAAGTTTTGCCCAAACGTATCACACCTTCGCTAATGGAAGCGAACTGTTTCCTTTAATTTTCCGGGAAATCTATGTTTATCCCACATTGTCATATTTGTCACAGAGCAAAGCGTCTCTAAATTAAGATAAAACACGGCATCCATCAGGCGGCCCGGATCAAAGCGACTCAGTGCCCCGTCAACTTGAAGATCCGCATGTGCACGTTGACCACAGTGGGCTCATTGCATAGTTGTGAGACGTTCTGGTTTTCATGGTCTAAATGATGATGTACACATTTATTTGTCAAAGAAAAATCATAAAGTATAAGTGACATTCTTACTCTCAGAGAGAGAGAGAGAGAGAGAAAGAGAGAATGAGTAAATAATAAAAATACTGTGGCATCTGGGATACAGAAATATTTTTAGCTATTGTTTAAATATTGTTAGCAACGGTGGCAGCCTAGTAGGTAGAACATTGGACTCGGAAGCGAGAGACCCAGGTCCGATTCCCAGTGTGGGCGTGTACCTATGACTTTGTTATGTAAGTTATGTACATTTGTGAAATTATAATACTAATACCACTCGCTAACTGTGAAGGAAAACATCATGAGAAAACCTGAGTGTCTGAGCCATGCACATACCTCAGCGCTTGAAATCGCTAATCCGCGGTGGGCACGCGTGGTGATTAAGCTCATGCTCTCTCCCTAAGAGAAGGCCTGTGCCCTACAGTGGGACGTATATAGGCTGCTTATGTTGCTTGTTGTACAATTACTTATTCTGTAGAATTCTAAAGGACCCGATAGGGCAACCACAACAATGGTTTTTAATTGTTATTTTCAAGGTCATAATCTAACAAGTTAAATTACTTGAACTTTCATTTAATTTTAGCTACTATTACTATTTATTGTACAATAAATTTATTATTGTTTGTTTACCTTAATAACAAAAAAATTAATAATTCCTGCGAAGAGCGCAAATATTTGGTACGGGCCATCAAACCCTTACAGCCTTAAAAGTTTAGTACTTAGGATAGTATTTAATTAATAAAAGACTCTTACCTCTGAGATCGCTTTTGAGCGCCCATGCTGTTTGATTCAAAGGTGAGAGCACTTTATTGAAGAGAAAGACAGAATTTTTATTTTATTTTATTCATTCAACAGGTGTCAACGAATTAACCTTGACCTATTTAGTACTAGTGTGAGCGAAATAAGAAATTGCTTAACTCAATTATTGTTTGATGAATAATGTGCGTAATTAAAGACCTGTTTTTTGTAAAAAAAAAAACACATATGTTAGTAATTGGTCTCTATTTGCGTAAACTTGTAATTCGTTTTTTATGTTTTATTTTATTAAGATCAGCTGTAAGTTATTTTTAAGTTAGTGAGTTCAATCTTACAATTTTACTTATATTATTTATTACATAGACTTTGTCCGTTGCAATGTTATCACACTGCGTAGTCCGTGAACGGACTGTGTCACTTATTCCCGTCAAGAAATGTATTCTCCGCTTGAGATATCAAAGGAATCCGTATTTCAATCATACACAAGTGTCACCCTGAATGAGTATTTTACCCTAACTCTTTTGCTGTACGGCTTTGCGAATATTCTGACGAATTGAGAAGATAGTTCATAACCTAGGGTTAGTGCGATGGTTCAGCCCAAATATGCCGTTGAAATTGAACGCAGCCAACCCATTATTGCATACTGTTCCAGATTCGGATCACAAAAAAAATATTCAAAAATATTCTAAGCGCTATATTAAAACCAAATATGAAGTCTATATGAATTAAAAATATTTTTATGGTTGTAGGTATTGTATTGACATGTGTGATTAGATTACTTCAATTTGTATTTGTATGTTTTTATTGATCATAATTTTAATAATTTATAATTCAATTTATACGATATGTATTTCGTACTTCACTATCGCATTAGGCCACCCTGTAATGATAGTTGTAAGTTTTATGAAATAAATAAATAAATAAATTTGTGGAAAAATTTCCGCTAATTTGTTAGCTGAGTGTATATTTAAAATATAATTATACTTACTACAAGTGGCAGTCTCTGGTCTCCGCCTACCCCTCTGGCGTGAGTTTATATGTATGTATGTATGTATGTAATTACTTTTTCTCAAACATACTGGGAAATTTGAGTACCTATTATTTTGACAACCGTCTTTGAGATAAATCGAAATTGCTGTAGTGGCCAAATACATCCAAGCAGCGGCCGGCAAAAGATGTATGAAAATCCATATCTGTCGTGTTAAATAAATTACATAGTAAACTCATATCTTTCGTGTAATTTTAAAATGGAACGATATTTTAGTCCGGAACATGACCATCAACTTATCAAAGGTTTTATTTAAATTTCAAACTGGCTTGCAGATAGAAAGGTCTATATTGAAAAAAAAAACAAATTAACACTTTAACACGGAAAAAAATAATGTTGTTCGTTATTCGTCATTGATTTTGAAAACTGTATTGAAAAATTGCCTAGGTACTACTTAGTTTTAGTTTCGGCGCATTATTTGATAAAAGTTCTTTACAAGCCTTGTACAGTACACAACAAGGCATTGATAGACTTACGTATGTCTGCCTCGGCCCACATTTACACGTTCGTCCATCAATGCATCGTTTGCTCGCCGCAGCAGTAATGTACTATAACACATGTCAACGCTATAGTACATTACTGCAGCGGCGTTTATTGAGTTTACTGTGTAATTTATGAGTTTACTATGTAGTTTATAAGTTTACTATGTAATTTATGAGTTTACTATGTAATTTATTTGGCCGCTAAAACACGACAGTGAGTTCTCGGGTAGTAGCCCAGTGGGTAGAACAATGGACTCGGAAGCGGGAGGCCCAGGTTCGATTCCCAGGGCGGGCATGTACCTATGACTGTCAAAGGTAATTACATTTTACCTAATAAATAATCGCGGTTAGACCCGTTTCATAATATATTACTATCTATGACTGTTTATTTTCAAAGTTACGTACATCTGCGAATTTGTAGTAGCATTACCACACGCTAACTGTGAAGGAAAACATCGTGAGGAAACCCGCGGCTTGGTTGGCTCCGCACGTATTGACTTGTCTTTCCTGTGGGCTAGGCCGACTAAGCTGTCAGGATGGCATAGGTGCTGGGCAAGTCTGCTCTATCTAAAAAACAATGTACCAGGCACTGCAGCGTCCCAGTCTTCACCCATCTAGTGCAAGTTTAGGTGCCACTGGACGCTGTATAAATCATCTCGTTACGTAGATGCAGAGGCGAATGTTTTTTTTGTTAATGGTAGGTATAAATATAATTTCATCCCAATCCAATTTTGAGTTGGCTACCTGAGTGAAATTCTTTGACAAGAGTCCTAACTCCTAATAAACCAACCGACAGACATATTACGAGTAGCTTCTTTCTCGGGCCTAATTTTTATTTGAATGCCGCTCTAGACACTAACAAACACTTAAGACGTTTTACGACCTGGCCCGGGGCCAAGGCATTCAATTCAGAGTTTAAAAATACAATTTTCGGAACGCATCACGCGCATCTGTTACAAATTTTGTATTCGGGGGCCGTTTGTGCTTTAAGGCTTCCGTTTTATGTCAGATAAGATAAGAATATTGTTCATTGTTTACTCCAGAAAACAATTAAAGAGACAATAGTTAAAAAAGAAGAGGTACAATTGGCGGTAAAAAAAATAAATAATACAATTCACAATATGTTAGGTGTCAGGTTTAATTTATGCTCCTTGATTGACAACTTAGGCCCAATTTCCATAATTTACATTATTAATTTTTTATTAACGGTGCATTGCACTCCTTTGTGAGTGGCCATCTCCAAAAGAGCTAGATTGGCTATCCATAATGGAGTTCTGGTCCTAACACTTATGTATGCTAGCGAGACTTGGGTATGGCAGAAGAAGCAAGAAAGTAGGATTAATGCAGTAGAAATGAGGTCCTTGAGAAGTATGTCTGGTGTTACTTTGAATGACAGGATACGCAATAGTGTGATTAGAGAACGTTGTGGACTGAAAGAGGATGTAGTGACTAGAATTGAGAAAGGAATGTTGCGTTGGTTTGGACATTTGGAGAGGATGAAGGAAGAAAGATTAACAAAACAAATATATCGAGCGAACGTGGATGGAAGGGCCGGTAAGAGACGACCCAGACGGACATACTTCGACCAAATAGGGGATGTATTAACAAAGGGCAGTGTAAAAAGTACCCGAAACCGAAAGTGTATGTAACGACAAATGAATGTTGAGGAAGCGAAAGTGATCTGTCAGGATCGTAGCAAATGGCAGTCCCTGGTCTCTGCCTACCCCTCTGGGATACAGACGTGAGTTTGTGTGTGTGTGTAATTTTTTTTTATGTAGCCCGTATTATTATATTCATCCCACTCCAGGCCATAGGTCTTCTCTCATAGAGAAAGAGTACGGGCTTAATCACCACGCCTGCCCACCGTTAATTTACATTAATAAATAAATAAAATTGCGTTAGTAATAAAAGAAAAAAACATCCAGCCTGAGGGCATTATACAAATCTTAATAGGTCCCAGAGTCCAACGTACGACTTAAACATAATATAAACTGACGCCTGTAACTCGGAGGGGTAGTCAAATACCAGGCTCTACCACCATGATGCTGCCAGATCTCTTAAGACCCACGACTTACGTCATGGTAATCCAACCGAGACAAACGACAACAGCTAGACAAACGAGACAGTCTAAATATAAGTATAATGGTTTTAAAATATTGACGCCCAAAATCTATACATACTGGCCACCAAAACAAACTACTCTATTCAGAAAATTTTCTTTAAAAACAATTAAGAATCTGGGATTAAAAAAGTTTCCTCTAGAAACTGCCGTTTTTAGCATAAGTAGGTACTATCTAGTCTTTTATACTTGGTTCTCTGTGGTGGGTCCTGAATTATTATTTAAATCACTCTACTCAGTTACGATACGGGTGACTTTGCAACGACAATGTCAAGGTTGTCGGTGCTACTTCACCAAACGTGTATTTAGCTAGTCCTGTGTTTGAAAATTATTTTGTGTGATGTGTGTAATACTTAAACGGTTTTTAATTCAATTCAATTCATACTAAGTATTTTGCCGAATACTACGTCTAGATTTATTTTTTCAACAAAACGAAGATCATTTGGTGTGTGGACACTTTCAGACAAATTTTAAATATTCATGTACTTGGTGGTTGTCAATAGAAATAATAGGGGTTAAAGTATGAAATTGCCGTTTTATTGCAATAGGTTCTTTGAATTGACATAGAATCTTCATGGTTTGAGGTTTTCGAATGAAACTTTTTTCAAATGGTTTCTATGATGTTCCTTTTTTAAAAAATGTGAAACATTTGAATATCGACTTTCAATTGTTTTTGTTATTCAATTTAGACAAGAAAGATGGATACTGCGAAAATTCGAGTGATTTTTGAATACGAGTTCCGACGCGGAACTAACGCGGCAGAAACAGCCCGCAATATCAATGCTGCGTTTGGAGAGGGGTCTACTAATGAACGCACCGTGTGATTTTGGTTTAAACGCTTTCGTGATGGAAATTTCGACTTAAAGAACGAGCCACGAGGAAGATCGCCCACACAGGTGAATAACGATGAATTAAGAGAGATAGTGGAAGCCGACCCTAGTCAAACTACCCAGGAATTAGCGGTATGGTTTAACGTTACCTTACCCACAATATTGACTCACTTGCGTCAAATCAATAAAATAAAAAAATACGAAAAATGGGTGCCTCATAATCACTCGAATTTTCGCAGTATCCATCTTTCTTGTCTAAATTGAATAACAAAAACAATTGAAAGTCGATATTGAAATGTTTCACATTTTTTAAAAAAAGAACATCATAGAAAGCATTTGAAAAAAGTTTCATTCGAAAACCTCAAACCATGAAGATTCTATGTCAATTCAAAGAACCTATTGCAATAAAACGGCAATTTCATACTTTAACCCCTAATACTTGCTGGAATAACCAAATTGATAAATATTATTTCATGACGAATGGAAACGAGTATACGCGATTCAACGTCACCGATCGACTGACGCCGAGTATATCCGATTCAGCGTCACCGACACCCGAGCCTGACGGTTCAGTTTCGTTCACTGCTCAGAAAAATTGCGACTAAACAAGTGCCTATTCACTTGAAACCTCTACCTTAGACGACTGTCAAAGGTAACTGTAGCACACATTTAGATTAGAGGACTGCATTTTTAAGGGCTGATAATTAATTAAAACCGAGTTTTTCTATATTTTTGGCTATATTATATAATCAAACAAACCGCGTGCGGGAGCGGCAAGGCACGAACTCCCATTTCAATAGTGACAACATCAGAATGTAAAACAAGGTTGCCACAATAAAAACATGGTAAAATAATCTATGTCGCGAACAGTAACGTTGCGCACAAAATAATAATACAATACATTTTAGACTGGCAAATCCTTCGGCACGAGAATCGTTAGGGTAAAAAGTTTCTCGAATAGATACCACGAGCCGTCAAGATGAGGATGAGCGAGGAGAGGAAGAAGTGGATTCTCTTGGGAGTGTCCATGATTAGACGAATATTGGCTGATGGATTGGACCGGTAAGGGACGTCCCAGGCGTGAATACTTTGATCAAATATAATAAATGTATGTAGTGGCCGGTTTTTTTTTTATTTTTTTCCGGTAAGGCACATCCCGGACGGACATACTTCAAGCAAATAGGAGATGTATTAGCAAAGGGCAAGATAAAAAGTACTTATCCGTAACCAACGTGCGTGCATGCAACAACTTATGAATGTTGATGAAGCGAAAGAGATCTGTCAGGATCACGGCTAACCATGGTCTCTGCTTACCCCTGCGGGTTACAGGCGTGAGATTTTTTCGTGTCATTTCAAGGGTGGATTGGATTTGCTGAGTATCGTGCTATCAGTTTCAACAGGAACTGTAACAGATTCGGTTCTTTATTTCTAACCAACTAAGCAAAATTCTAATTTGGAATTTTCTGCAATTTTGAGACGAAAAATGCGAAAAAACGAGCCTTGATTACTAACCAACAGAGCGACATTTCTTCTTTTTTCTTTGAATTTTATGTTGCCAGGTTCTCTTATTGGCTCTCCGTTCACATAATGAGATGTCAAGACAAAAGGTTTGATTTTCGTAGCCAATTTACAACACAACCTTTGATTTCTACATTCTTATCTACGAGTAAGTCTATCAAGATTTAAAGTAGTAGACTTACCTTTTGTGACTCTGTGAACCCGCAAAAAATTTTTTTCTATATTTTTGTGAGTTTTTGTAGCTATACCATTAGGGTATAAATATAATTTCACCCCAATCAAATCTTGTGTTAACTGCCGTAAACTTTTTGGCCAGAACCCTGACTCCTAATTAACTAACCGACAGACGTTTCTCTTTTATCTTTGAATGTTATAATGGCGAGGCTTCCTTATTGGCGCTCCGTTTAGATAATGAGATGTCAAGACAAAAAAACAGGTATTGGAACGTTTTGTGAATGAAAAATCTCTACCCAAATGAAGATTTGAGTAAGCACTCCCCAACTATTAGCTGCACATAATTTAGTACGTGCTTGGCATGGTTTACGACTACAATTTGAATTTAAAAAGTTATCGAATATCAAACGATTTACCCGACTGCGTAAAAGCCCAAAAGAAGGCTGTAATGTGTCTGGCTCGTATTTGTGTATGAAGGAATGTATGATTCTTTGTCCCCGCCGAACTCTTTAACCAATGGTCAGATTATGATAGCTAAGATTTCAATCAAGTGGCAACTGTCAAAAAATTCAAAATGGAAGATGCCCCGTTTTTTTTATTATTTGTATGGGAAAAGCACAATATTTGCAATTATATAAACCCCTTAGATATATGTAGGGTATATTTTCAAAAATACATTACATATATCTACATGGACTGTTAAACCTAAAAGTAAATAAAAACGAGAAATGTTTATGTTTATGTTTCTATTTTTAAGCCTTGATATCAATGATTCAACTCATTTAGTAAAAGTAAGGCTAGCTATTGTTGCTGCACTTGTAAGTGAAGTAAAACAATGTTCTTGGGTACTTATGAACATCAGTTTTATTTAATAAAATCATAATCATACATTGTAACACGTATTTCTTTGGGCCTACGCCCGTATCTCAAAATAGGTAAGCAGCAGCACTTAATTACCCAGAGCCAGCCTATAGCATTGAACTGGGCAGATCTGAATAAATATCAATACTTCTGGTAGGACAATTGAGTTGTTGGTGATAAGAACCTTTAAGTAGTAGTCCCGCAGCATCATTTTATGCTCGTAAAGCTGCTTCGTCTCCAAACTGGCATAAAATTAAGAGAGTTCATGTAGAAATAGTATGATTTTATGAGTAACTTTATACGGTACATAGTGTTGATTTTTAGAACGATTTTGGATGTTTCTGAGTAACAATCTTAAGTAATTTTAATATTTGACACTTTATAATGAATAAATCAGTAAAGAGGTATTAAAGGTATGCTATTATTTAAGCAAGAAATGTTTCAAAAATATTTTTGAGATAAGCTTTTCTTTTTTTTAGTGAAAAGCTTTTCATGACCTTTTTTATGTTGAATTTACATAAAAAAATACGAAAATAAGCAACATTTATAAAACAAAACAAACATCGACGGGGCAAATCTCAGTGGCGCCATCTGTAATTAGTTTCATGTTGCCATCCCCATTATCCGTCGTGTATGCGCGAGTGTTATAGGCTATATGAAATCAGCATAAATTCAAATAAAATATGGGGTCGAAGATTAGTCACTTCACTACCTTTAGTGTTATTTCTAAAATGCGCAATTCCTGAGACACCCCAATTTGAGTTTGGCAAAAAATTTTGGTCTACGAGTTTTTTTGAAATATCGGGACTTATAAAATTTTTCAGTAAAACGTTGTGCTATATAGAATGGAAAATTCACCAAAAGAAATTCAAGTCGTTTAACAAAGTTGCTACAAATGACACAATCTAACCCTGATATCTGTACTGTGCTGGAATAGTGACCTATTTAGATGCAGTCCAACCAGCTAGCGAACATGTTCAGGACATTGAATACTTCCATTGGAAATTGATTGTTTTGTGTAATATTCGAAAGCACCAAAATGGAAGGCTAGGGCTGCCACCTTAAAAAAAAATAAGCCCGAAGATTTTGAGAAAGTCGTTTTTATATATTGATACTCAAAATTACATGTGGCGATGTTCTGTATGCACACAGAAAATCGCTACATGTAATTTTGTGCTTTAGATCACCACTTAGTACTTATGTCATAATATTACTTTTATATCGTGTAATGGTTGTGACCTGTTCTGTATACCAAATAAGACAAAATAAAATAAAATAATATTTTTACCAAAAACATACCTACAAATTTTTAATTAAATTTTTTTGAAATTTTATTACTCTTAACAAATAAAAAAACATCAACACTAAATGAAAACGTATGCGAATGAGACACGTCACAAATTATGTGCGTATTTTACATTTTTAAATATGTAATTAATAATGCCGCCAATTCTGATTGTACTCTGAATCTTTCAAGTTTTTTATGTCATGTACTATGAAGAATATTCTTATCTTATTCAGTATAAGTTTTTATATTTTGGTTAACCTACCGTAAATATTATAATTTTAACCCGGAGCCCAGACCATTCAAACCCGTAGACTCCAGGTCGGACCCGGTGGCAGCCCTATGTATGGCTCATGTCTAATTGGCCAAGTTCCAAATCAGCTGCTCTTATTGGCTTAGATATTACGAGGTGGTGAAAGTATTATATTAAAAACGGTTTCTTGCGAATTAGATTAAAATTTTGAATTTAGACTCTTTGGAGGCAATGAGCTCTTGTAAAAGAGTTGTACAAATATTATGTTCTATCGAAATTGCGTTAATGGATTTAGAGTGCAAAGATAAATAAAAAAATTAAATAAAAACCGACTTCGAAACACTACCGCACTATACGAAAAATATACGAGTCCCTTATAACCATAATTTACCCTACTTAATTCGTTGCTTCAAAATTTGATGTTCTCAATTTCCATCTCCAAAAGTCTTCACCAGCGCATCACCAAATTCCCTTGGGACTGCTTTTACGCTATTTTATGAAACATACGGATATTTCTAAAGGATGGGCCCCATTAGGCCTTATTGACTGTTGTCCATTGAAGAGTTCCGTTCTCCATCTCTGAAAGCCTTCATCAGATCTTCACCAAATTAAAATGGGACCGATGGGACGTTATATCTATTCGATATAAAAAAAGAACTGTGAACTGGAAGTCGGTTAAAAAATCATCATTGTGAAGCTCGCTTAATACGGAGTTTTATATAGAACAAGTTTTATATTTTATTAACAGCTTACTCTCAATTCTAATGCATTTTTTATTCCTAAGCAATGTTATCATGAATATACCATTCCAATTTAATGTAATCTAATACTAGTACTTGCTTCGATATACAGGGTGTAACGACATTCTCATAAACCTACGTCCAAAATCGGAGGTTTCTCCCACAGACTTAACATCTTTGTTGCCTCCATGGAAATTGTGTGTCCTTTACATTTTCCTAAGCACTTCAAATTCAGAAGCAGTGTTTGTATCAAAACAGGATTTAACTATGTACGAGATCAAGATATAAAATAAGATCTTTGTGATGTATTCGGATTGGTAGGTATCATTTATTTTTATTAGATTGCCGAGTGGGTAGTTTTGTCAGTTTGTTAGTCCTTGATTAAATGTCGTTGGTTTTAGCTAGTGTTTCATTGTATATTATCAGAACAATCTCTATTTGATTCCGTAGGATGCCAGATTTAGACTTTAACTTCTGTGGTTGTAGCCAATGAAATAGGCTATCCGATGAGCCTATTTTACGCCAAAACAAAGTTTGTTGTTGTTTACCTGTCGTAGGAACTCCGCGGTGGTCGTTCATATTTCAAATTTTGTTGACTGCCATCTACGACGGATGCATAATTCAACGTGCTGTTGAGTCTGGGCCAAAAATCTCTAAAAAAATCTGTATGAAGAAGCGTCATCAAGGTCGCGCTCTAGCCCGACAATTCACTCGAATCTAGCGCCAAATACGATTTTTTTTTTAATAGTTCTACCAGTGGCAGAAAAACTCTAAACTTAAAAAAAAAGTAACCGTATTTTTCACAAGATTCGAGTAGATCAAGCGCGACGTTGGCAACCCTTCCGAACATATCGCTGCTTCATAATAAGGGCCCCGGGCTTTTGAGTAATATTAGCAAGTTGAGAAGTAATTTGTTTCTGAATGCAATAAATTGATCGGAACAGAAGCGTCTTTTGATAAATTCATAGAGTCGAAATCTGTGAATGCCTTTATCAGCATTTCAGCTACATAGAAATATGGACATCCCGAACAAAATTGGTGTCACGCAAGCAATAACCAGTGTTGCCAACAGTGATATTTAAGCGCATTCCAGTAAAACGGTTCAACTGTTTTTTTACCGACTCGTTGGATGAAAAGTGATACCGGGTTTTTTTTTCGTGAGTGGTTCTTACAATATCTAAGAACACCTGAAGGTGACACGATTTCATACGTTACGAAAAGAACAATTTTCGTAACGTGTGCAAACGCGTTCTCGCGGCGAGCACTCGTCGTGGACTAAATAAGGTGCTGCCATAATGACCACAGCTTGCGATGGAAGGATGTGCTCTCTATACGTAGTACTTTATACTCTAAGTTCAGCTAGAACTTTTTGTGGCTACGGAGCCGTACGGGCAATCTTGTATGTTTTGTATAGTACTTTTAAGGGTAGAAAATACTCTGCGAAACCCGGCGAAATATTCTCGGTCTGATGCTCGGCCGGCATTCAATTTGTTTTCATACTGTATAGTCTGTAATCTTAAAAGTAAAGAAGGATTATTTTAGATTTATATTATAATATACTTATTATCAGCGCTCGAAGTGAAATTATTATCGACAATTATCACTTTAATTACCATCAATAACTATATAAAAAACCGGCCAAGTGCGAGTCTGACTCGCACACGAAGGGTTCCGTACCATTATCTATACAACATTTGAATATTTGAAGCGTCTACCTGTTGCCGTTGTTAATATCGAGCAAAAACGGCGACAAAATCATCATGTGTGAAAATTTCAACTAGCTAACTATCACGGTTCTTGAGATACAGCCTGGTGACAGACGGACGGACGGACGGACAGCGGAGTCTTAGTAATAGGGTCCCTTACCCTTTGGGTACGGAACCCTAAAAACTCATCTAAGACGTTGGCTGTTTTTTTACCAGATACAAGCCATTCATTTCGGCATTGTTCAACAGCAATTTTTCTGTAATAGGTCTGTAAAAAAAATTCAAATTGCTAGACCCATGTTATCATACTTAGCTAATCTGAACAGAACTCAAACAATAAAAACAATAAAAGCACGGCCGATGCGTGACGCGCAATTCTAACCCTCAGTTTCTTGTATGCTAACAATCTGTTAAACAACTCTTAGCAGCTGTCAGTTTTTTTGTGTGCACTTTAGCCAACTGACAGCTGTTAATAGTAGATTGGCAAATTATTAGCGTACAAGAAACGGGGGATAAGTTAATCGGAATAAATCACAAATTACTTTATAAAAGATTTAGGTAAAATCTGATTATGGCATCGTAGAGTCGTAGAGAGAGAGACATATTTTCAGTCTTGGTTATGAGTTTAAAAAACGAATACTTTGTTACGAATGAACTGAGAAATATTCCAAAAAATTTTAGGCATTCTTTTTTATGTTTTAATAATTTGTAACGTATACTTACGTATTTTTGTAAGCAATTTGTAAGCAATATGCTAAATATTAACAAATTCTTTTGAAACTTATGACGTAGATAGTAAATGGTTTTCTTTTTGTGAAACCGTAATTATAGTATTTGATTAAAGCACAACAATTTACGATTTATTCACAAAAAGGCCTGCGTTGAACGCGAGATTATTTTTCTAATTACAATTTGGCTATTTTCTATGCAACTGTGGGTGTGCCGAGTGGAGGGTGTGCATTAAAAATATTAATTTACAGGCATAATTATGTTAAGTTTTTAAAGGTATCAACTGAATTTATAAATTTATGAAAAATCCTATCGCCTTTGATAACTAAAAAAAGTATAGGTAACAAATTTGAAGTTGATGTTATCATTTTATTTTCTTCATTTATAGACTAAATTATGAAATTTTGGTAATTATTATAGATAATACAATGAATTCACTTTTGCTTAGTATGTATAATATAATTATATTCTTTTTTTGCACTAATCCGTGCTGAGGAGAATTTTTTTATAACCAAATTTAACAAAAAAAAAATGACGAGCCATGGCCTAATAAGATAGACATAGGCTTATTCATCACCACGCGGACAAAATCGTGGGAACTGCTAGCATCGTATAACTGTAAGTCAAGATTTGAATGTGAATAAAAACATAAGAGGCAACGTGAAATTGAACTATCTAGATATTTCTCTACATATTTTGTAGCAACATCATATCGTTTATCCAAAATACGCCCAAGACAACCATTGAGCCTGCATAGAAAATAACTCTTTGAGCGTAGAAAACACAAGGTGAAATAGTAGTAAATTACAGCTGAACGGGTTTGGATTCAGAAGAAAACCAGCTGTAGCATGAACAGGATATACTTAACATGAAGTTATTCTAGACTGTTTATGCCCGCGACTTTGTTGACTTATTTTTTGCCTGGCTATAGATTTTATTATCTATGGTAAAAAAAAACTATGTTTTCTTCTATGACCATCGCATTCTCGCTAAAATACTGTCACAACGACCGATCACATTTATTTCAAAGAAAAATATTTTTATAATGCATGCTCGTTCTTTTGAAGTTGTGACAGTATTTTAGCTGGGGTGCGAATTAAAACAATAATAACAATATTGTGTTCTTATTATAATAATACCAATATTGTTTTATTGTCATAATTAAGCAATAAATCACTATTTTGAACCTGTATATATTATTTAAAAAAAGTGTTGGATGACGTAATTATAAATTTTTCGTTTAAAATGATAGGACAGAATGAAGGAAATAACAAAAATTGTATAAGAAGGTTTGCATCGGTACAATGAAATTGTAACATTTTGGAATTTGTTGAGACGCTATTGTTTTCGAACTCCCAAAAAGAACAGTGAGGGTTTTGAAAATTTTAATTGATTTTTTGTATTTATTTTGTTTACCTTATAGCATAGGTAACTACAGTTTTATCCCAAAAAAATTATGAGTCAACTACCGTATCATCTTAAAATAATAGTTTATCTACACTAATGTTGTAACATTCTACTTATGTTTTCAATACTTGACTTATAATTACTACTGTTATAGTGCAGACAACAAAACACTAAATTTAAGCAATTTCACATGATGGTATAATATTCACATCGATATCGTAAAATCTCATTATAACATCAATAAAACGCGACCAACTTGATTGCAGGGCCAATCAGGTTGGTCACGTTTTATTGAAGCGCGCAGCTGCGCTCTCATTGGTTAAATTTTAATGGCGGCAAAATCACTGTGATTATACACGTACGCGTGAATTTAATTTTTAATTGCATTAGTGAAGATAAAGTAGTGTATGCAACTGCATATAACACGGGTATTAAAACACTCGTTACTATTATGAAACTCGCTGCGCTCGTTTCATAAACTCACACTCGTGTTTTAATACCCTTCATTATATGATAGTTGCATAAACTACTATTATAACATAGGATTCGGATTCGGTCACATAGTATTTGGTCTACAATCGACCGTTTAGCCAGGAGGGGGGGGGACGCCCTACTCGGACAAAAATTTGCGCTTTAAAGCTTAATACCGGCTGCCGTCGATAGATGGCAGTCGTTAAGCCAAGTCAGAGGCCTTAGGGCGGCTTGACAACTTCTGACAGTAGACGAGCCACTAGTCTACAAGCCTCCACCAATCTGGACTTGGCCCCCGTGGTGGAGTATGGCCTATACCTTCCTCAGGGAAGAGACCCGTGCCCCTCGGTGGGGACATAATGGGTTGATGATGATGATGATTAGGTTGGGGAAAAAGTTTCTTCACATTTTATGTGAAAACTCAAGACATTTTTTTTCAAAGTTTGTTTGCATTTTAGTACAGCGTATATGTGCCATTTTGTTCGACGACTTTTTGCTCCCAGCCAAACTCTCTTTTCTTTTATTTATTGACTTACGTTTGTATCGCAGAGTTTCTATTTTATAAATTATTCGCCAAACTGATCGAATTAATCGTACTCTTTTAACATTTTTTAAAAATAGTACTAGGTAACAATAAACTAAATTTACTGTACTTTAAAAATTTTAATGTTTTAAAGTACAGTAGACAGCGGATCCCCTCCATACGTGCTTACTCTGTATTCGGTCATATTACCAGATTTTTTGCTGAGTGGCTAACGATGTGTGAGGTCTAGCGTTATCGTCATGAAAGACCACACCCTTTCTATTGATCTATTCCACCCGGCAATTCCAGCATTAGGTCCATAAACGTCACAAATTTTTTTCACGGCTCACGTTGAATAATTTAAAATTTTAAAATGTATCGAATTTTACTCGTTTTGACAGAAAGAAAAACAAATGAAAAATAGCTGAAAACAACATTCACCAATTCGTTTCTTTTTTTGAAATGTAACCTTTTTAATGTCATCAAAACCAGCCTAGATACAAAACGTACATCCAAAAAGATTTTCATCATCATCATCATTCAGCCACAAGAAGTCCACTGCTGGACATAGGCCTCCTCCATGGATTTCCAAAAAGACCGGTTGGAAGCGGCCTGCATCCAGCGTCTTCCTGCCACTTGAATGACGTCATCTGTCCATCTTGTGGCTGGTCGTCCCACGCTGCGCTTGCCGATATGTGGTCTCCATTCGAGAACTTTTCGGCCCCATCGGCCATCAGTTCTGCGTGCTATGTGCCCCGCCCACTGCCACTTCAACTTACTAATCCGCTGGGCTATGTCGACGACTTTCGTTCGTCTACGGATCTCATCATTTCTGATTCGATCTCGTAGAGAAATTCCGAGCATAGCCCTTTCCATAGCTCGTTGCGTGACCTTGAGCCTTCTTATGAGGCCCATAGTGAGAGACCACGTTTCAGTGCCATAAGTCATCACTGGTAACACACACTGGTTGTATAATTTTGTCTTGAGCGATTGAGGTATATTAGACGAAAAGACTTTTCTAAGTTTCCCGAAAGCTGCCCAGCCGAGTTGGATTCGACGATTGACCTCTTTCACGAAGTTGGACCGGCCTAGTTGGATTGTTTGTCCTAAGTAGACGTATTCGTCTACAACTTCGAGAGTCGTGTTCCCCAATGTTATTGGGGTGGGCACAACACGAGCGTTCGACATGACCTTCGTTTTGTCCATGTTCATTTTAAGGCCCACACGTTGGGAAACTCGACTGAGGTCGTCGAGCATTATGCCGAGGTCTTCCATCGTCTCTGCCATGACTACTATATCGTCGGCAAATCGAAGGTGCGTGATGTATTCGCCATTGATATTGATGCCGCGTCCCTGCCATTCCAGAAGCTTGAAGGCATCTTCCAGTGCGTTCGTGAACAGTTTCGGAGAGATAACGTCTCCCTGTCTCACGCCTCTTCTCAATGGAATTGCCTCCGAATTCTGCTCCTGTACTCGGACCGACATGGTGGCGCTGTTGTACAAGCACTTCAGCACCTCGATATACCGATAGTCAATACGGCAACGCTGGAGAGACTCGAGCACTGCCCATGTCTCGATCGAATCGAAGGCTTTCTCATAGTCCACAAACGCTAAGCAGAATGGCAAATTATACTCCTCAGTCTTCTGTATAATTTGCCGCAGCGTGTGGATGTGGTCTATGGTACTAAAGCCCTTTCGGAAACCGGCTTGTTCGGGAGGCTGGAAGTCATCAAACCTGCGTTCGAGACGATTCGTGAGGACCCTCGAAAACAGCTTATAAACATGGCTCAGAAGCGAGATGGGTCGGTAGTTCTTCAATAGAGAGTTATCCCCTTTCTTGAAGAACAGCGTCACCACGCTTCTGTTCCATGCTTCTGGCGTTTTTCCTTCGAGCACGACGGAATTGAAGAGCTTCTGAAGGACTTTAAGTACTGGTGTTCCACCCGCTTTCAGGAGCTCTGATGTGATTCCGTCCTCTCCTGGTGCCTTGTTATTCTTGAGCTGTTTCAGGGCCATCCTAATCTCGTACAGGCTGATGTCCGGGATGTCTTCGGTATAATGTCGGGTCAGTTTGGCTCTCGGATCTTTGTTCAAACTGCTAACAGGTTTTGCGACTGAGGTGTATAGCTGTCCGTAGAAACTCTCAATCTCCCTCAGCACCTCTGATTTGGTCGACGCTATACTGCCGTCCTCTCTCTTCAGCTTCGTCAGCTGGCTTTGCCCAATAGACAAGTCTTTTGCGAACACTTTGGAGCCCTTGTTCCGCTCTATAGTCTCTTTAATACGTTCGGTATTAAAGGACCGAATATCGTGCCGCATAGACTTTGAGATATGTCTATTGAGCTGCCTATATGACTTAGCATCCTCGGAGGACTGCAGTTGCAACGCGCGACGTTTAGCCATGAGGTCGAGAGTATAGTTTGAGAGCTTTTGTGGTCTACTCGTACGGTTGGGTCTATAGAACCTCGAGCCCACTGTACGGACAGTTTCTACAAACCTGTTATTGATCTCGTCCACCGATGCGGCGCTCTCCAGGCACTCAAAGCGATTTGACAATTCGAGTTGAAAGTTCTCGGGGTTCTGGATATGGGCACGAGTAGGTCGGAGCGTGGACTTCATGAGACGAGACCTCTCAAGTTTGACATTGATATTCAATGTGCCTCTTACTATTCGGTGATCGCTTCCGGTTTTCACCATGTTGATCACAGAGACGTCATTGAATATTTGTCTCTTGGAGGTCAGGATGAAGTCTATCTCATTTCTCGTGGAACCATCGGGACTCAACCAGGTCCATTTCCTGTGAGGTGGCTTCTGAAAGAAAGAGTTCATCATAAAGAGTCCCTCTTTCTCCAGGAAGTCTGCCAGCCTTTGTCCTCTCGGGTTCCGTTGCCCATAACCAAATTGCCCCACTCTCATCTCACCCTCGCTTCTTGTGCCCAGCTTCGCATTGAAGTCCCCCATAACCACATTAAAATAGGTCTCCGAGGTATGTATGGCCCTACTAATGTCCTCATACATCGCCTCTACCTCCTCATCGGAGTGTGACGAGGTCGGTGCGTATACCTGAATGACCTTCAGCGAATATCTCTTAGATATTCTGAGTATTAGGTACACCACCCTGCTCGACACACTGTTGATGGCCAAAATGTTATTTACGAGGGACTTGTGGACGAGAAACCCGACACCACCCTGGGACTGTTGCTCGCCCTCCCGGTAGTAGAGCAGGTTACCGGATTTCAGGGTTATCGTGTCCTCGCCCTCTCGACGGACTTCAGATAACCCTAGGATATCCCAGTGTAACCTACCCATTTCCTCTTCCAGCTCAATTAGCTTTTCGTCTGTCCTCAATGTGCGAATGTTGTGTGTTACCAGGGCCAGTCGTTTTCGTTTTTGGGGGTGGTAGCCAGATCTCTGCCGGAGATTCTTAGCACCCCTTGCTCCGCCGTTACCGTGGCCGCTACCGTAGCCAGGAATAGCGGAGCCGCCGGGGACTGGGGGCCTGGTTTTTTGGTGTATTGCCATGAGGGTATTTGCCTTACTCGCCACGCTTGGCATGCGGGTTGGCGAGCGCAGTATATCGTATTTTCGCAGAAGGCGCTGCTGCCCACCTTCTGGTAATGTCCCTTAGCCGGTTTTTACGGCACCCGCGGGAAGAGATGGGGGGGTACTATTCTAAAGCCGGCACCCCACGGCAAGAAGATTTTATTACAAGTTTATTCATACTATATGCAAAAAGACTTTTTCCCCGACCTATTATAATAATATCATACTTTATATTTCAATCTACTGACAGTTTATCGTTCTGGCAAGTTTATTTCAGTTACCTCATCTGTAAGTGCTGGCTTTCATAGCCATAATTATGAGAAAAAGGAAATATATTTTTGCAGGTACTGGTTTTTTTTCAAGCCGTTCAACTTTTTTTAGCGGCCAGCCCAATCCCAAATCGCCTAATACTGGCAACCATAGCCATAATTATGAAAAAAAGAATTCAATGTGACGTTTGATAGGTCATTACCTAAACAAAAAAAAACATTTTTTTTTAGGGTTCCGTACCCGAAGGGTGCCAAACGAGACCCTATTACTAAGACTTTATTGTCCGTCTGCCTGTCAGTCTATCTGCCCGGCTGTCTATCTATCTATCTATCACCAGGCTGTATCTTAGGAGCCGTGATAGCTAGGCAGTTGAAGTTTTCATAGATGATGCATTTCTGCATAGCGGTAACGCTATAACAACAAATACTAAAAACAGAATAAAATAAATATTTCAGGGGGGCTCCCATATAACAAACGTTGTCTAAAGACAGCGCTCGCCATCTCGCGTCCATCTATGTAACCTTCCCAGCGCCAATGTCATTTTGTTAAATGTCAATGTTAAATGCTTCTTGTCGGTTTCTATAGATGGCGCTGTTCTCAAATTCGATCTTTGTCATGTGTATAGATAATGGTTACGGAACCGTTTCGTGCTCGAGTCCGACTTGCAATTGGCCCGTTTCTTTTTCAGCCGCCCAACTTTATACCGGCCAGCCCATACCTAAAACGTGTACTTAACCAGAAAAAGGCCGCATCTAAAACTGATTTCGAAACAATTTATGTTTGCGTTCGAAGTAACGACATAACGACATTCAGAGATTCCAAATTCAAACCACGCACGGCGACCGTGCATTACTGGTTTACAGCATTCACCACTAAATATCAAAAGACAAAAGGACTATTTTGGATATCCAAGAAAGTAATTTATTCCAAATGCCTTTTATTTGTACAGAAACTAAAGAAATTTCATGCGCCGCGGCTATTGTGCTACTGAAATCTATAATTTTTAATTATTTTTTTTTTTTTTTTTTTACGTAGCCTCGTTTGTGTTTTTTTAATTATTTTTAATTATTGTAAAAAAAATATGTGCTTTTGTTAAACGTGTCTGAGGCTTTGCAAGATAATAAAATTACGGACAATTCAAGACATATCTTTGTTATCCTATAGTTTCAGATTGAGATGATACTAATATAATAATTTTTGGAAACATATTTTCCTTACATTACTGTATGGTACCCGGCTGCCGTCGACTCTATAATAAAATGCCTCACATGTTCTCTTCACGATTGTTTTGTTTTTATTTTTGTTTTTTTGACGTTCGTATATTTTTGCTCGTGTTTACTTTGTGTTTCTGTGACAATTGAAATAAATAACATAACATAACATAACATAAACTCACGCCTGTATCCCAGAGGGGTAGGCAGAGACCAGGGAGTGCCACTTGCTACGATCCTGACAGATCAATTCAATTCAATTCAATTCAAATATTTTTATTCATTGTAAAAACAGAATGTTTACTTAATGAACGTCAAAGTTGTTAGTTTCACAATTAATGGATTATGTGGAGAAGAAGCTAACAAAGAAACTCCACATTTATTCTTTTCAAAACACGTTTTAACTTAATTAACAGAGTTTTCAACTTAAAATATTAGTCATGAATGTGTTGAACACTAGTCACAATCATCCTTTAAATAATATTAATCTACTGTTTAATGCCTTATCACTTTCGCTTCCTCAACATTCATTAGTCGTTGCATGCACGCACGCCGGTTTCGGGTACTTTTTATCTTTTTCTTTTTTTTCATGAAATAAATGTCTTCTTTTTTTCTTTCTTTAACAAAAACTATGTATAAGAAATCGGGAAATGTATTTAAAATGTCCGTATTATTTTCTTTCTGTGTGTGAAAACCATTGTTATTTTCAAGGTCAGGACTGAGGAGGTTATATCCTCTTCTTACACATAGGTATTATGACTTATTTATGTACTAGTTTATAACAATTATTTAAGTAAGATGTATGTGTAAGTTAAGTTAAGTACGTATTAGTCGTATTTGTACCAACTATCCGTCTCTCTTTCTCCTTAGGCAACCTTTCCGTGACAAGGTTGTCTGAAAGAAATTGCTGTTAGCAATAAGGACGCCCATTGTACTTTTTCATGGTAACTTTCGTATTTTATGTCTCTTGTTTCTTGTATGCAGTAAAGAATATTCTTATCTTATATATGTATAATAAAAATAACAACTTCTACACAACACAATCACTTGTACTGGTTCCAAACTAGGATACCCTGTACTATGATAACCAGCCAAGGACATCACAAACATGAAAATACACCCAGACTTAGGTTATGTGTACAGCGGCCCCCAGTGGGAATCGAACCCACGATTTCCGGCATGGTAATCAGACGTGATACCGCTAAACCGACGAGGCGATCATTTTTATCTTATCGAACCTTCAAGTTCGACTCGAGCACTGAAGGTGAAAAATGGTCTTTCTGTGTCGTGACATTCCTTTTCTGTTCTTTTCATCACGCGGTAATATAATGGGCGGTCGCATTTTTTCCTGCACGCCGTGGTGTATGGCCCGGTTAAGATGTATGTAGTAAAAATGTTATGCGCCGTTGTAAACCGGACGTAAACATACAGGGGCTTGTACTATCGGGGCAGCCAGGGGAACCTGAGTGTATGAGGTTCACATGCCTCAGCGCTTGATGTCGCTAATCTATGATATACTACGGCATCTCAGTAACAATGCCGCTCGCTAAAGGTATTGTGTGATTGTTTTATTCTTGTGTAACGATTTTTTCCACCACCAGGTCTAGAAGACGTCGTGGTTATGTATAGTTTTTATTTACATGCCTTCCAAAAATTACTTAATTACAACAAAAAGTAGCAAAAAAAATCCTCGTCATCATCATCATCATCATTCAGCCACAAGAAGTCCACTGCTGGACATAGGCCTCCTCCACGGATTTCCAAAAAGACCGGTTGGAAGCGGCTGGCATCCAGCGTCTTCCTGCCACTTGGATGAGGTCATCTGTCCATCTTGGGGCTGGTTAAAAAAAATTCTTGCTAAACCGAGAGGGTTTCTGTTACAGGCAGCCCTTGGACTCTATTTATGGGCTGGATAGATAGATAAAATCAAAAATAAACTTCCACATAGCGAAACCACTTGTCCTGGTCCCAAACTAGGATACCCTGTGCTATGGTAACCAGGCAAGGCATCACAACCAGGGAAGTACTCCCAGACTGAGGTCGTGTGTACAAATCAAGTACGGCGACCTCCAGTGGAAATCAAACCCTCGACCTCTGTTTTGTTAGCGAAGTGGGTTAACTACTAGAGGCAGACGAACAATTTTTTTTTTCCCGAACTCGATATGGCAAAACAGTAAACATAAGTAACAACGCCCGAGATATAAAGGAGTGGGACAAGTTAAGTGCTAAATTATGTAATGATGATTGTTCCGACCGGTTTCGGCCATGGCGACCACTTTGACCCCTAATCAGTGATGAGGCGCTGGTGCGCTCGAAGATGGCTTATGTAGCCTATCTTCACGGCGAAACTCCGTGCACACTGAGGGCACGTGAGAATGCCGTTCTCGTAATTATATATCATGAAGATCAGATGGTCTGATAGAGTGCGAAATACAGAAGTTCTGCGACGAGCCAATGTTGGTGGCATTGAGGCCTATTTAATGCGTCGACAGCTTCGGTGGTGCGGTCACGTTTCTCGTATGGCGGAGGAAAGAGTGGCGAAGCGCATCTTTTATTCTGAACTAGAGGAGGGCAAGCGGAATCATTATGTATGTATGTAAATTATGTAAAATATAAACTCACGCTTGTATCCTGGAGGAGTATGCAGAGACCAGGGTTTGCTACTTGCCACGACCCTGACGGATCTCTTTCACTTCTTCAACATTCATTACTCGTTACAGGCACGCACGCCGGTTTCGGGTAAGTACTTTTTATCTTGCTCTTTGCTAATACATCTCCTATTTGGCCGAAGTATCCGTCTGAGACGTGCCTTGCCGAAAAAAAAAAAGATAGAAAAAAATCGGCCAAGTGCGAGTTGAACTCGCGTGGAGAGGGTTCCGGACAATGCCAAAGTCAAATGTTTTTATTCAAGACGCGAGTTAAGTAGCTAGCGCTGTCTAGTGGTTTTTTAGTGAAGTATTTTCCGTAAGTGAACGTGTTTTATTGAGTTTACCACTTTATGTTTAATTGATCGAATTTTTATAGGTTTTCCTATAATTTACAAGCAATGAACTATATCTTGTATTTTATTTTTTATTTTAGGATCTGTAGTTTCGGAGATCAGCGGGGAATGATCAATTATCGTCTTCTTTCATGAATAAAATCAAAACTATTGATTTTACAATAATAACAAGAGTATATTTGAGATCACCATAACGAGCCCCTTCATATTTCCATTCCATTCCCATTCCCTTCCATTTGATATTTGACAGAGCAAGGTCTGCAAAACTTTTTTTTATTTCCTTATTGTCCCCCGACAGTTACCCTTATTTAAAAAAAAATACTTTGCACATCTATGTTCCAGATATACGAGTAGGATTACACCATCATACCAAACCTGATTTGGTTTCGTAGATTCGGAGAAAATTGGCTGTGACAGACAGACGGACAGACGCACGACTGATCCTGATAAGGGTTCCGTTTTTTTTTGTAGGGTCTACGGAACCCTCAAATAGTTCCTTGTATTTTCCTCACGAAGTCATCATCGTCAAGCTTACATTAATCAGTGCAAGTATCCTGTCGGGCGATCCAAAACGTGCCTGTTTATGCAAGGAGATTTTTATCGCAGAAAAATTCGCAATCTCTAAAACGGAATCGTAAAATTTTACTTCGAATATTCTTTTATGCGCGCTTTTGGGCGAGGAGCAAAAAAACTTTATTTTTATAGCTCAAGATATTGTCGGTGGCAGCCACACTCAATTTTGCGGTGGACATTAAAATTTTAATAAAATGAAGGCAAGGGGGTCTTAAGAAGCATTCTGCAAGCTAAATAATATTGTACAAGCAAGTCTACTAAGATATGGCACTGTCGGACATTATTTTCTCTGTGCTGTCGGAAAATAAGAAAGATTCTTACTTAGCTACATCAAATTTCTGAGAAACGGATTATACAACAAATTCTGACGCAAAATATTTTATTAAAATCTGTGCAACGCCGTGAGGGACAGTGTTAATAGAAAGCAAAAAAAAACGTAAAATAACAAGCGATTGAAAATCAAAAAATGAAACAAATTGAAAAGTAGAAGAAAAGTTTTTGAAATGATAAACTATAGCATCATCATCATCATCATCATCATCATCAGTCATTTGACGTCCACTGCAGAATATAGGCCCCTCTCATGGTTTTCCAAGCTTCCCGTATTTTCCCGCATCCAGCCACTCCCCGCCACCATGACCAGGTCGTCAGACCATCCGGTGGGGGGCCTGCCCACGCTGCGTCGTCGGGTCCGCGGTCGCCAGGTCAGAACTTTTTTGCCCCGATGGCCATGATAAACTGTAACTGCGTGAATTTCAGGAACTGCGCATTTTTGAGACAACCATGAATAGAATCTTAATTTCTACCTTTGTAAGACCATCAACCGTCAAAATAGACAGATTTCATTCCGCTTGCGGCGTACTAACTTGATTACACAGCGCATAATACGGAATTACTCTCAAATAACTCTGTTTGACGAGGAATCTTATTTCAAATCATAAAATTATTAATTAGACAAGACGAGTTTGCAGAAATTACGGTTTCATTTCTACGCAGAAATTTCACTTACTTTTGTAAAAGAAGACAGATAGATAGAGAACCCTTTCTTGCTCAATCAGAAGAAAGAATTACAAATGGTTTCTTAATCGTATATCAGAGTAATGTTTATCTAAGAAGGTTAGATTAGATTCGAACACTTTATTGTACACACCAGAAAACAAAATACATTAAAAGGCTTCTAAACATATCTAAGTTTTGCCGTATAGAAGGTTAGATTCACTTGCGTACTCTAGCCGTATTTTTACTACGCTGCAAAACCAAAAGTGTGTTATATTTTTGCACGTATGTATGTATGTTTTCAACCACCCAGAGGCCAAATGGCTTAATCGATTTTGACAAAAGAGGTGTCAATAAAATTAACTGACACGCACGCGTCACTGGCTATATGACGTCATGGAAAAATTAAATAATACTGTCGGTAAAAGTCACTAAAAAGTGTGAAAAAAAAAACCATTATCATAAAAACTAAAACCGCGTGCGAGTCAGACTTGCTCGCAGAAGGTTCCGTACAAATTTGTACGTACTTACATGTTAATAGTTCAGGAATCGAGTCTCGCAGTTTTTTCCGAGTTTTTCCCGAACTTAGAAGGCTATATTTTTATGATTTAATGACAAATGTATTGTTTTCAGATTTTTCCTTGTACTTGTAGCATAAGATGACATTAGTTGACAAATTTCACAGTTGTAGGTCAACGGAAACTACTTTATAAATTTTGATTCTCTTGAGTGTCAAAAAATACGTTTATTGCGGCATAAACGGCCATCTTCTCAATTTTACAGCTGCAAGGGACTATATACCTGAGTATATGGTTTTAATTTCAACTCTACCTCCACGCGTTCCCGAGATAAAGGGTCTTGACAGACAGACGAACAGACGGACGGACAGACGGACGGACGGCAACAATGTGATCCTATAGGGGTTCCCTTTTTTTCTTTTGAGGTAAGGAACCCTGAAAATTGAACTACTACAAAATCTTAAGCAAGGTCTAGATGAGTTTGTTCATATATTAAATTATGCAAATTATCAACCTATAAGAAATCCATAAATGAGATTGTAAATTCCAAAAATACACCTAGGTTGTGTTTAACTACGTATTTTATTAAATAAGGTACAGACTATTCCCTAAGATACAGACTACGCTCAATTTATGGAATAAAAATCTTAACGGTGTTCTACCTACACCTATTTTCTGGTATATTCTACTTTCGCCTATATTAAGTATGTACAACTATATGTTGTCATTATTCACACATACGATAAGCAAACGCTTAATTTATTCTTAACTTTATTAATTTTAGTGTTACGCGTACTCACAAGTGTAAACTAATATGTACAGTAATATCGTACTAATGTACCAATATCATCGAACGCAATTTATTTACAGGCCTGACTTTTAATGATTCACTGCTGACAAAGCCCACACGTAAATTATAATAACATACGAGTGACCGAGCTTTTCATGCTGATTGGCAAATTTCAACACTGCGTGGTCGCTGGATAGATAGATACATACGCTAGAGAGTGAATTTACAGGTACATGCAATAAAAAAAATCTAATGGTCATTTCGAACAACTCTTCAAACAGTTACTTACTTCGTAGATTTACGTTTGTTACATCCCCAGCGCACATAATGTTTTTTGACATCTATGCCCTGGCGCTACGTGCTACGTTGCTACGCGCTACGTCGGGCGTAGCAAAGTTCTACGGCGTAGACGGGTCCAGGCTTGCAGAAAAAGTTATAAAGCGTAAAATCCCCGCCATGTTGTTAGGTTATGCCTGTTAAATTTCTTGTCTGGGCATTTACTTAGGCGGTAAGACGCGGTTTGAACGAAGGTAGTCATATACATTGCGTAGGCAGCTGAATGACAGTGGACAACATTGTTAAAGGGCCTGATGGGTTAGCACAAATAGAAAAAGAAAAGTTTCTGTTTATGAATTAGTTAGATTAAGAATGTCTTTAAAGTCTTATTTATTCTTCTTTCTAATTTAGCATATTTTTGTAATTTAGTGAAAAAGACTGTATGTCGACGGTTTGGATGTCCAGCATGTCTCTGCATCAGCAGACAACATCTGACCATCAAGAATGGCGTGGTGGTGCACCGTGAGGCATGCTACATTAGCCAACAATAACACGTCTTCATGAGGACCACGATCGAGGGCAAAAACAAAGTTTCATTCGTTAAAACATTGCTGGTTTGTCTCGAAGCTAGCGTCTTCGGATATAACAATAGTCAGTAGATGGGTAACATCGTTCAATAGGTACAGTACAAACTCAGTTCTGTCGGGTATATTCATCATCATCAGCCATTTGTCACCCACTGCAGGACATAGGCCTTCTTCATGGTTTTCATAACCATGAGGGGTTTTGCCATAATCGCCACGCTTGGCAGGCAGGTTGGCGATCGCAGTGTGTGGTTGGAATCTCAGGAAGACGCTGCTACTCGTCTCCTGGTAATTGATCTCCTGGGTATATGGTCAAACCATAAAACCGGCCAAGTGGGAGTCGGACTCGGACACGAAGGGTTCCGTACCATTATCTATACAACATTAGACACAAAGATCGAGAAAGAACGGCAAAAAAATTACGTTTGTTTTATGGGAGCCCTCCTTAAATATTTATTTTGTTCTGTTTTTTGTATTTTTTGTTATAGCGGCAACAAAAATACATCATCTGTGAAAATTTCAGTTGCCTAGCTATCACGGTTCAAGAGATACAGCCTGGTGACAGACAGCCAGATAGGCAGACGGACAGTGAAGTCCGTCTGTCAGTCTGCCTATCTGGCCTAAGTTTTTAGGATCCCGTTTGGCACCCTTCGGGTACGGAACCCTAAAGAAACACCGAGACTAGGGCGTATTGTAAAAATGTAGGCATTCACATACCGTCAATTCAGCTGTATCGGTTGGTAAGCCTACCTACAGCAGCTCTCCAAATGAACGGAAAATCCACAGAGGTTTCTGGTCACGAGCAGCACGTAACAATAAATTTATGCAGATGCGATCGTCCCGATTTTTCGCCAACCTGTTCAGCATGTTTCTAGGTACGAACAGAGGAAGCTGTGGATTCATGTTGAATAAGATAATATGTTTTAGGGTTCCGTACAGTGTACAAAAAAACAGAACCCTTATAGGATCACTCGTGCGTCTGTCTGTCCGTCCGTCTGTCACAGCCAATTCGCTCCGGACCTTCTAGACCAAATCAGGGGAAATTTGGTGGGATGGTGTAATCCTATGACCCAAAGACAGATAAGGGTCATTTTCTATTATTGTAAAATAAATAGTTTCGAATTATTCATGAAAAAGGACGGAATATGACCATTCCCCCTCTGATCTCCAAAACTAATGAGCCTAAAATTTAAAAAAAAAATACAAAATATCATTGCTTGTAGATTACAGAAATCTGTCAATTGAAAATAAAGCGGTAAACTCAATACAATATGCTCACTTATGGAAAATAGTTCACTAAAACACCACTAGATAGCGCGAGTAGCTCTGCTGTAGTGAACTCACTTCTTGAATAAAAACATTTGACTTTGCCATTGTACGGAACGCTCTCCACGCGAGTTCAACTCGCACTTGGCCGGTTTTTTTCGTTTGTATTCCATCTCTTTCCGCAACAGGCGAGCGTGCAGGCAGCGACTAATGAATGTTGATAAAGCAAATGTGGTTTGTCGGGATCAAATCATGGTCATCGCCTACTACTCCAAGGTACAGGCTTGTATACCATCATATCGTAATTTTGTATCATTCCAACCACTTGCCTAATTGCTCCCATCTGCCAGCAGATTGCATCGATACTACCTACCATATAAGACTAAAACTGTGAGGAAAACGGGGGTTGTCCAGACATATCCTGGTCAGCACGCACAGAGGTGGGTTCGATTGCCCCTGCAGACCGCCGTACTTTGTACAAATGGCTTTCGTCTGGGTATTTTTCCACGTGTGTAACGTCCTTGTCTGCTTAACGTATTTCAAGTGGTTGTGATGTTTTTACTAACAGTATCGATGGTCAAGATGAGTTGGCGTAAAAGAGAAGAGGCCTATGATGCATAGCCACGGTTTGGGTTTACTTATTAGTAAAATAGATAGATTAAATAGGCCGCTTCAAACCGGTCTTTTTGGAAATCCATGGAGGAGGCCTATGTCCAGCAGTGGACTTTGTGGCTGAATGACGATTATGATGAAAAATGGATAGATTTCGTGACCGCAAAACAAGATTACGGCGTCTCTACTCCTCTTCTGTGAGACATGAAGTCGCGATTAGTATTCGCGCAGGGGCAGTCGTCAGGCCCAGCAGGCCCGAGTAATTTCCTCAGATGCCTAAAATAAATATTACACAATCTAACCCTTACCACGAGAAGTCGGCGGAATCGCTGTCGGTGGTGGAAATGTTTACCTAGCATCTGGGCCGCATGTTCATCATCATCATCAGCCATTCGAAGCCCACTGCAGGACATAGGCCTCCTTCGTGGTTTTCATAACCATGAGGGGTTTTGCTACAATCGCCACGCTTGGCAGGCGGGTGGGCGATCGCAGTATGCGGTTGGAATCTCAGGAAGACGCTGCTGCCCGTCTCCTGGTAACTGATTTCCTTAGTCGCCTTCTACGACATCCACGGAAGGAAATGGAGTGACGCTATTCTTAATCCGGCGCCACACGGCCGCATGTTACAAAACTACAATTGATGGTTAATTATGACAACTGTCGCCTACCCGATGGGTCGATGATATTAAGAAGGCGGCAGGAGGACAATGGACGTAATTAGCAGAGGGCCGGCGCGGTTGGCGTGTCGATGAAGAGGCCTATGATAGATAGACATGACAATTCGATGTACATTGCTAAGCATAATCTCCCCACTTGTTCATCTGTAGGTAATCGACTGCAATGTACACCAAATTATCATAATTAACCGTAAATAAAAAACCGTAGTTCTATGACGCAGGCCCGGGGTGGCAGCACGAGATAAGTGAAACCTCAGTTAAAGCGTATGCCTGAATATTTTAATTTTTTTTTAAATTTATTTTGGAATCACCAAACAGAAAGTTACACTGTGACACGCTACTTAAGTACAGGCAGGTGATCATAACACGCAATAAATTTATTATTAGAGTGGTAAGCAATACAATATCTAAGACAATTTTACTTATTAGGTACAAACAGTGCAACAAAGTCTTAAAAACAGTGGATGAGACATTTAAACCAAGTTTTATCTAACTCTTGTCGAAAAGAGTGTCCTTAATTGAGTTGAATGACGAAGAGAAAACATCTAGTAGGTCTTTATGTTTGTTGTAAGATCCCATCATGTGAAAGAGAGGGGCATGGGAACCAATATTAGTGCGGCATTGTGGTCGATAGATGGCAGTCGTTAAGCCAAGTCAGAGGCCTTATGTCGGCTTGACAACTTCTGACAGTAGACGAGCCACTAGTCTACAAGCCTCCACCGATCCGGACTTGGCCCCCGTGGTGGAGTATGGCCTATACCTTCCTCAGGGAAGAGACCCGTGCCCCTCGGTGGGGACATAATGGGTTGATGATGATTGTGGTAAAGAAAATGGCAAGCGGTTGTGCAACCTGCTAATCGGACGGGGGATTTTCAGATGGACCTGACTTAAAAGTTCAGGACAGTCAATATTACCGTTTATTAGTTTATATACAAATATAAGGTCTGAGCGATCACGCCTCGTATGGAGTGTTTCCATATTGTAGTGTTTTATACGGTCGGAGTAAGATGGAAGAAGTTATTTAATATATAAAAATCTCGTGTCATAATGTTACCAAATATACACAAAAAGTTTCAAAAAATCGTTTCGGAGGGGTTCGATAACAAACACTATGACACGAGATTTTTATACATTAGATAACTTCTACACAACCCAATCACGTGTCCTGTTCCCTAGGATACCCTGTGCTTTGGCAACCAGACAAGGACATCACAAACATGGAAGTACATCCGGACTCAGGCCATTTATACAAATATACGGGGGCTCCCGGAAATCACGAATATTATTTACAAATTTGTCATATATGTACCGATTATAAGCAGCCTATATACGTCCCACTGTAGGGCACAGGCCTTCTCTCAGAGAGAGAGTATGGGCTTAATCACCACGCGTGCCCACCGCGGATTGGCGATTTCAAGCGCTGAGGTATGTGAATAGCTCAGACACCCAGGTTTCCTCACGATGTTTTCCTTCACTGTTAGCGAATGGTATTGCTACTATAACTTCACAAATGTACATAACTTAGAAAGAAAAGTCATAGGTACATGCCCGCATAGGGAATCGAACTTGGGTCTCTCGCTTCCGAGTCCAATGTTCTACCCACTAGGCTACCACCACCAAAAGTGTGTATTTTGCCCATTATATAATAATTCTAATACATGTACCGATGAATCATTAATAATACTGTTTTCACAATAAAAAGAACAGAAGGTTGTCGGGGTCACCACTATAGGGAAGAGCGGGTGATTGTGCTCCTCCACTATGAAGGAAAATTTCCCGCCAGGCAGATCGTATGCCTGGGGACGGCCGGTCCGAGTATGTCATGTGAAACATTTTGTTTGCGCGATGCAGGAATGTCGGAACTTACAGTGCGCGCGCAGAGTTGCCGTTGTGTTCGCCAGATCACAAACCTCAAAAATATAGCTAACGATTTCTAAATCACCCTTAGAGGAGACCGGAAATAACTGATTGGCTCGCGGAATAAAAGCCCCTCAGAAGCTATTTGTTTGGGTTATCTTTGTTATTCAGCGTTTTAGGTTTACGGAAATAAGTTGGATTCGCTGATTTCTGGACAGTAAGCAGTTGCAAAAATACTGATAAATAAAGAAATTAATAACACCCGATTTCTCGCACACTAGCATGAACTTGTTAATCTATCATTAAATACAAAACGTTTTATTGGACCGAAATGCGTTACAAGCATGTAACAACGTTTGTATGTTGTTTTTGTTTTACAAGCATGATACAACAGTTGTATGTTGTTTTTGTTTTACAAGCATGATACAACAGTTGTATGTTGTTTTTGTTTTGTACGCACTTCATTGGCCCATGACCGATCTTGACAGTATATTAACAGATTTTAGTATATAGTTTAAGTCCATAGACACACGCCCTTCTAGAGGGGTAGGCAGATACACTACCCACGGTCTTGAAATAACTTTTTCGTTCCATCAACTCTCATTAAATTAACGGTTACAGGAAAATACACACACTTGAAAAATATTTTCGACAACCGTCACCTTTGTGCAAATTTCATGATCCAAATAACCAATTTTAGGTTAGAAATGGAACTCGAAAAGAATAGATTAAGCGCAAATTTACCTTGAACGTGGTTGTTGACAGAACTGAAGAATGACCTGAAAAATAAAAAATATATATTAACCAAAACCAATAAATATCGACTACGGAAGTATCAATTGCTGTAAGGGACATTCTGCTCGAAAATTTGTGTTATATATAATTTTTCTGGAAATTTTTTCCTTTATTGTGTTTTCAGATTTTTGATTATGTGGAAGGGACATTTCTTTACAGATATAAAAATCTGAAAACACCATCCGATAGAGGAAAAAAGCCCAAGAAAAATTATATATAACACAAATTTTCGACCAGAATGTCCCTTACAGCAATTGATACTTCCGCAATAGATGTATACCTACTGTAACGCTCTACTTTATTAAAATCCAGATTTAAGGAGCAAATATTAGTTTTATTGTATCTTTTTCATCGATTCCCTAGCCTAGGGATCGACTGACTTCTGAAACAAAACGTAACGATTCCCTTCAAAATATTCAAAATAAGACTAGAAGCCTCTGCCAGCCAGCTACTACAAAGAGGAATAGTTACAGTACATAAACAGTTTGGGATGTAATTCGAACGTTGCCTACTTGAGGCACCAAATACTCGTATTAATTCTTTGATTGACTTGATAATTCATGAAAAACCCTCATGAATTCAACTCCGGACTCTCATACTTCCCTAATGAAAACCCTCATCCCACGATACCCTTAGTAATGAATTAATAAAACGCCGTTACCTCTGTTATCTTCCTTAAGTACTGATTTCATTTCAAGTACTGGGTTCGAAACAAAATAGCAACTTGACAATACTTAAGTGCAATCTGAGGTAAAAGCGTTTTATAAAGGCTCACACAGGCTCGGCCTAGTGTGGAAGCCCGAGAGTCCATAGTAGCACTGTTTTTGCTCGCGCTTGCTTGTAACTCGCTCGTCTCGATCTTTCAATGCTAACTATGAAGTGCGTGTTGTACCCGTCACCCACGACACAGGCTGCGCCTAGTGTGGGAGTCGCCATCGACCATAATTTATTGTAATCTTTTCTTATAAATAAACATTTTTTTTAACGTGTCCCTGAATCTAAGTGATTTCTCATCCTACATTCTGTAAGTATCGATTGTCATGGCCGGAATACTGATGTGGCTGCTATTTGTCCGCGAAATTTTGTTCCATTTTTCTTTGTTAACGGAATGATACGTCCATTTGTCTACGGACCCGACACTGGCCGTATTTTGTGGAGTGTATTTGTTAAAGGGCGTATTTGTAACTTTCACAATTTTTTCGACAGTTCGATTTTTAGTACTACAAATTAACTTACGTATATGTGCATAAACTCGGGCCTATATCCCGGAAGGGTAGGAAAAATATTGCGGCAAGTGGCCTGAGACTGTTGATGAAGGTTCGCTTCATTAACATTCATAAGTCGCTACAATAACAGTAACTCAACCTTCCCTAATATATCCTCTATTTTGTCTATGGTGTCTGCCTAGGGCCTGAAACACACAGAAAGGACATGAGGCGAGGGCGCGGAAAGCCGCGTCGTCTTTCCAATTCACTTTCATACAAAATGTACTGAAGGGGCGAAGCCCACACAGATGAGACGGGACAAGGGCGCGGACTCTATGCAACGCGTCGCGTCTTTTCCGCGCCCTCGCCCCACGTCCCTTCTGTGTGGCCAGGGCCTAGGACGTCCCTCATTGGTCTTTCCACCCACATTGGTTTGATATATTTTCTCATCCTTGTGCGGTTGAAATCAACATAAAGCCGATATAAAAAAGCAAAACCATATAAATCTCTCAATCTACTTTGCGAGAAGTTCCCTTCATAGTCACTACAGGGAGACTTTGAATTCGTTCACCGTTTTTTAAGAGGACATTCCATGATTTAGAAATATATGGTCCTAGTTTTAGAAATATATGTCCCAAAATTACTTTACATAAGCAAAAGAAACAATATGAGGACGAAAAGTAATAAAAATGGAAACAAATAACATAACATAAACTCACGCCTGTATCCCAGAGGGGTAGGCAGAGACCAGGGACTGCCACTTGCTACGATCCTGACTGATCACTTTCGCTTCCTCAACATTCATTAGTCGTTGCATGCACGCACGCCGGTTTCGGGTACTTTTTATCTTACCCTTTGCTAATACATTCCCTATTTGGTCGACGTATGTCCGACTGAGACGTGCCTTACCGAAAAAAAAAATTGAAAAAAAATCGGCCAAGTGCGAGTTGAACTCGCGTGGACAGGGTTCCGGACAATGCCAAAGTCAAATGTTTTTATTCAAGACACGAGTTAACTACTACTATTTGGTCGAAGTATGTCCGCCTGAGTTGAAAAATGTTTTGTAATGGTAGTTAAAATATTCCAATGTCTCCTAGTGTGGGTGCCGCTGGAAAATGTACCTAATTTTAAGTTATGAACAATAAACCATTTTTTACTTTTATTTTTTACTTTTATAAGTATTACTGTACTAAATTATTTAGTTAAGTTATAGGTTATATTATAGTTATATTATAAAGGAAGAATATGTGAGCGATGTGTGTGGGTGTGTGTGTGGGTGTGTGTGTGTGTGTGTGTGTGTGTGTGTGTATGTGTGTGTGTGTACGTGTGTGTGTGTGTGAGTGTGTGTGTGTGAGGGTGTGAGGGTGTGTGAGTGTGTGTGAGTGTGTGTGTGTATGTGTGTGTGTGTGTGTGTGTGTGTGATGTGTTACCGTGTGAGTTTACTGGGCAGCAGCATCTCACTTCGGTTAATTTAGGTAAATACTTTCGTACTTAGCGCGTGTAAACTATCCATCACACGCGCGCACTCCTAATCCGTTACTTTACTGGTGACTTTGCAGCGAAAATGTGGGACAGGCATCCGCCTTGCGTCTGCTATAACACAATAGCTCTTAGAGTGCAATTAATACGTGCGTTTGTTGAACAAAGATGTGTGTCTTGGTGTCGCCGCATAACGTGTTACCAATTAGTCTATTCAAACCACTGTCTAGTCTAGTTAATGAAACAGGAGGCGCACACTGCTGCGTTCGCCACCTAATTATATAAAACAAACAGTTGTGAGCGCGCAGACAGACTGACAAAGCTAATTATTATTATGGGCCGTTCCACTTCTGTTGGATACCGGGACGTTTAGTAACTTCCGCCTGGGCCTAGATTCTGTTCATCTGTAGAATTCTATATGAGGCGCGTCAGTAGAAAAAGAAAATCACAGCTCCGCAACATCAGGCAATGGACTGGAGTTGCCAGCGTCGAAGACATAAATATCACTTTGCAAACAGAAGAGAGGAAAAGCTCCAACCAACCAGAGGCCAATCTCCTACTGGTGGCATAAAATGAAATTAAATAAATTTAAAAATTTGTTTGCACAACAAAAAGATTTACGTGTATGTAGTAGTTGCCTACGCTAGGGTGACCCTGTATTGTAGACAACCAAATATCTCCTTAAAATGGAGCAAACATTGTATTGATCATTATTTCTCTTCGAAGCGATTGTAACAATTTAGAAAGAGTAATTAAAGTATGAAATTGCCGTTTTATTGCAATAGGTTCTTTGAATTGACATGGAATCTTCATGGTTTGAGGTTTTCGAATGAAACTTTTTTCAAATGGTTTCTATGATGTTCTTTTTTTAAAAAATGTGAAACATTTGAATATCGACTTTCAATTGTTTTTGTTATTCAATTTAGACAAGAAAGATGGATACTGCGAAAATTCGAGTGATTATGAGGCACCCATTTTTCGTATTTTTTAATTTTATTGATTTTACGCAAGTGAGTCAATATTGTGGGTAAGGTACCGTTAAACTATGCCGCTAATTCCTGGGTAGTTTGACTAGGGTCGGCTTCCACTATCTCTCTTAATTCATCGTTATTCACCTGTGTGGGCGGTCTTCCTCGTGGCTCGTTCTTTAAGTCGAAATTTCCATCACGAAAGCGTTTAAACCAAAATCGCACGGTGCGTTCATTAGTAGACCCCTCTCCAAACGCAGCATTGATATTGCGGGCTGTTTCTGCCGCGTTAGTTCCGCGTCGGAACTCGTATTCAAAAATCACTCGAATTTTCGCAGTATCCATCTTTCTTGTCTAAATTGAATAACAAAAACAATTGAAAGTCGATATTCAAATGTTTCACATTTTTTAAAAAAAGAACATCATAGAAACCATTTGAAAAAAGTTTCATTCGAAAACCTCAAACCATGAAGATTCTATGTCAATTCAAAGAACCTATTGCAATAAAACGGCAATTTCATACTTTAACCCCTATTATTATTCTATAGGCCCTAAGCCTTAATTTAAAAAACACATAGAATCATCATCATCATCAGCCATTTGACGCCCACTGCAGGATATAGGCCTCCTTCGTGGTTTTCATAACCATTAAGGGTTTTGCCATGTTCGCCACGCTTGGCAGGCGGGTTGGCGATCGCAGTATACGGTTGGAATCACACGAAGACGCTGCTGCCTGTCTTCTGGCAATTGATTTCCTTAGTCGCCTTCTACGCCATCCACGGACGGAAATGGAGTGACGCTATTCTTAATCCGGCGCCACACGGAACACACATATAGAATAGAATACTTAGCATTTTTTATTATAATAATTTGCAATATTAATTCATCACTTTCGTTTCTGTCTGTTTTGTCGCTGTCGTTATTGCTACAAGCCATTATGGTGGTGAGAGCATTTGAATACGGTGATAGTTTTTTATTCAAAACCTTTATATTTTACGAACTAATTCTCAATCTTCAATCTTATTGTGTACACCATAAAACAAAACACATTAAAAGGCTCAAGGTATTTTTTACTATGGGCACCAGGACCACATATCATAAAACTGCAGTTCGAAGTTCATTATAACAATTCGATGAACATTGCGTAGCTGATTGGTACAATTAGTCTTCCTACTTGTTAATCTATGAGTCAATCGGCTGTGCAGTTTACATCGAATTGTCATAGTAAACCATGAATTATAATTCTATTAAATGGGACCCAGCTTGTCGCAAGTTTTATGTGTTGAGTTTTCGGAGTAGTAGAACGGAGCCTCACATACGGGAGGTCGTGGGTTCGAATGCTGGCGTGTGGCAATGACTTTGATTTCTGAGCTACGCACATTTGTGAATTTGTAGTAGCAATTGAGGTTGGACCCATTTCTGAATGTATAATGTTAAACTTGATATGTAGCATTCATTGTTGAAGCTCAGAGGCACAAACCGGTGTTATCTAGATTTAATCTTTAGCTTTAGTTCCTCATGTAACAAAATACTGACGGCGCATGTTGTGGCTGCCTGTAAGTGAGATAACACTTGGCTTATTTTTGGTTTTGTTGTCTGTTGTGAATGTATTGGTGTGTATCTTGTTGGTGGTCCTAATTAAATAAATAAAATAAAAAATAAAAATAAAATACCACTCGCTAACTGTGAAGGAAAACATAGTGAGGAAACCCTTGTGTCTGAGGTATTTACATACCTCAGCGCTACGTACAATGGCTTCATTATGAGGCTAAGTACGGAAATCTCAGGACTAACTACAACTATATGCCCAAACGAGTGATTTTCGCCACCCATGAAGAAAAGATCTCTGAGTTTTCCTCACGTAATGGCGGACACAAATATCGCCCTGAATAAAGGTCATATTTCCCACGTTGTCCATATCCATCTCTATGGCACAATGCCTCTATTCAACCTTCTCCCGTACAGCGCGTATCTATGTTTCGTTATCCATTTGTGCGGAAAACGCAGTGAATTGGTCCGAAGAGTTTTGTTACGTCACTAGATGATTTGTTGGGAGGAGTCCATCTAGTTTTTAGTTCTAGTTAGACCTGAGAATTTCGCACTTAGCCTCCTAGTTGGGCCATTGTTCGTAGCAAGCGCTAACCTCAGACAGAAACCATAGTTTCCTCACAGTGTTTTCCTTCACCGACAACTTCACAAATATCCGTAACTTAGAAAACAAAGTCATTAGTACATGCTAGGACTCGACTCACGACCTCCCGAATGAGAAGCCGGCGTCCTACCGCTCTGTTACTACCGCTCACAAGGAGCCGTTCAGTGAACTATGGCTTGGGCCATGCTCGGAGTCTCATCGATGGAGACCAGAAGTGAGGCAAGTTGCCAAAGAGACCACGAACTGGTGAATACAGCGTAGGACGCCCATCAGCTCGCTGGACCGACGGTCTGAGGAAGACAGCTAGTAGCGGTTGGACGAGGATGGCTGGCGACAAAAAGTAGCGTGCCTTGATTAGGAGAGATTTATGTCAAGCAGTGGACGAATACGGGCTGAGGTATATTCTTTATATATATATATTTATCATTCCCTAGTCGCTGCATCGATGGCGCTGATCTTGGTAAGTTACTGCAAGCACCATTTTTTTTTATTATTTCTCTTGGATGTAATTTTTAGATTACAAAACGACACTTACATAATAGTATGTCATTGTCACATCACAAATATCATTCGGTCTATTTCGGAACGGCTAGCATAGCCCATGATCGCAAATCGGTACGCACGGCTAGTAACGTAGTCAGTTCAGCGCCATCTACAGAGTTCTTGGGAACTACTTTTTTTCTTAATAGTCAAAAAGGAAACCTCCCATTGATTGATTGACTCAAACGCGCTTACAGCAAGCGGTATCGCTTATCTGCGTGTAATTAGAATCGTGATAATTTTTTTTGGAATAGCGTTTTTTGTCTGCATTTTGATCTTGTTTTCAGCGCGCAGCTAACATCGACGCGTACGAAAACAGGCCAAAAAAGTGCTGTCTTAGTGATATGTTTTTCTAGGAATAGAAAATCGTGTTTGCTGAACCAATGGCCGGGTCTCCATAATATAACAATAAAAAAGCGCTCACGGACCCTTTTTGGCGTTACAAAAGGCTTAATTTGTTGCTTATGGCGCCGTCTTATCCGTTGAAATTTAAAAGCTTTTTTGGCAATTTTCGCCTTCATTAGTTTGGGAAAGGGTGCTGTTCTGCCTCTTGTGTAAATAGTAAAGTTTTATGGTATTTTATGTCTTGCCAACCGTCTAGAAAACATCGCGAGTAAGCCCGGTGAGGCGTTCACTTACCTCAACGCTTAAAATTTAAATTGTTTGGGCGCGGAATGTGGTGCAGTATTTTCCTATTTTTGTAAGAATAGTAACTCCTAATTTTGTAGCATTGCAAGTTGTTGATTGAACTCGTGGAATCTTGTTAGGCAGGTCCTGGTACCAATTTATTGTATTTGAAAAGATGGTCAGAGCAGAGTTTTCTTCCTGCCTTTTTCTCCACTGCAAACTCGACCCCAAGGCCGTGGCTAACATTCTACATTGACATTCAACAGAATGTAAATTCTTTACTTTGTAATACATTTCTGATTGTTTGTAATCAGGCGTAACTTTGCGGAAATCCATAATAGCATTAAAATGTAAAAATTACTTTGCTAAATTCACACAAGTATTGGTGTCGGCGGTGCTTCTGCTTGAAAAAGTGGGAGGGAGGGCGGTGCATTAACCAACCGCATGGTGCTTGTGGGATTTAGAACCTATTTAGAGGCCAAAATTTCCACCCATGCCAGGATTTGAACCCACGACTTCTGGCTAACCGTGCCAACGCTCTCCCAACTGAGCTAGTGAGCAAGTGCAGGCATCAGAGAAAAATCAAAAAATTAAAAACCTGACTATAAAGTGGGTTACTCGGGGCTGCAAGTGATGTAAATTACTTCGCCCAGATGTCACTGCCTGTACGTAATACAGAGAAAGAAGTTTGTATGATGATAATGATGATTTCCTCTTATCCCTTATCAGGGACATAGAGCTCGTAGAAGGGATCTCTATTTCTCGCGGTCTTGTGCGGCAACCTCTAACTCGTTCCAATTGAGTCCCGTTGAAGCAGCCTCTTTCTCCTACGGAACGCCTCCAGGTAGTACGAGGGCGGCCCGGCCGTATAGAGAATAAAATTTCGCTGATGCCTGCACTTGCCCATTAGCTCAGTTGGGAGAGCGCTGGCACAGTTAGCCAGAGGGTTCAAGTGAGACTCGCGGGCTCAAGTCCCAGCATGGGTGGAATTTTTGGCCTCTAAATAGGTTTTTAAAGTTGTCCTCAGCACGGGTTAGTGCAACAAAAATTATATAAAAAATTTTGGTTTCTGAGTGACTACTAGAGTCATTTTCTAGTCAAGCCCACGGCGGTACTTTGCGCGTGGTTCTACAGTCAACATCTAATCTCTCTTTTCAAATTAGTCCGTAACGTAACTGAGTAGAGTTCACTACTCCACGTGTGTAAAGTTCAACGTGCCTTCAACTCTCAGACAAGCGTTTACGTCATTCCTGTAGTTTATTGATTAATTGGCTTAATGCCGTTAGTGTTGCTATTTCTGTGCCTGCCTTCGGTATGTTTCTGATGATTTATTCAGAACCCCGGGTAAGGTCAAAGCGAGGGTATTGGTAAACTAAAAGGGGTTGTTATTTTAATGCTGTAAGAATAGTGAAAAATAGACGTGATATTTTATGTGAAACTCGCACAGGTGATTGTTTACGTTGTACAATTGATAACATTACGCTCATCCCGAACAACAACGACGGACTTTTGAAAAATGGGCCACCTGAGTATAATACTCGTAAAGGGAAATTAAACACGAGATTACACCGACAACATTAAACTTATAGTATTGATTTCAGTCAAATGACGCGTTATACACGCGTTTTTGGAAGTGACTAGCTTGCACGACACAGGGAATCCTAGTGTGCAGGTTAGAGTAAGAAAGTGACAAAGCTATTCATGGAAATATTAAGGTATTATTATTTTTGTGATGAAAATGTTATTTGTTACCTATGCGCTAAACTTATCTATTGATAATAAAAAAAAAATAACTTTTTTTTAACTTTAAATTTTTCTGTTAAATTTGCAAAAATGTAATTACTTTGCGGTTTTCCGAATGAGCGATAGGTCATAGTAAAGTAAAAAAATGGATACCAGGTTTATTACATAAAATTCTATTATGACGAAAATACTACAGAATACATTAAGAAGGTAAATAAGTTCTGTATTATATTATTCCCGAAAATTAAGTGAACTTAAAAACACCATAAATAAACCATTTTTCACAGCATGCAACAGAGATCAGAAAAGCGGGTAAGGTTAACAGCCCCCATTCGCTATTATAGAATGCCAAAACTAAAAGACATCTGCTAGGTCAACAGTCAGTTAGGGCCTAGCTATTTGAAGACGCGCCGTTAGGAAAAGTGTTCGTTTTCAACTCAGAGTGCAGCAGTACGTAAATAAACTTTTCGAAACTTTCGGGATCGTACCATCGACAGCATCCCAACCTTTACAGGTTTCGCACGAACCAGAATTCGTGCACTCTATTCTATTGCGCTACGGACTACTTTCCTTCAACAATTTAAAGTCCCGGCTGCGGTCGATTTTACATAGACAAACGTGTGAACGTATATTTCATCATCATCATCAGCCATTTGACGCCCACTGCAGGACACAGGCCTCTTTCGTGGTTTTCACAGCCATGAGGGGTTTTGCCATAATCGCCACGCTTGGCAGGCGGGTTGGCGATCGCAGTATGCGGTTGGAATCTCAGGATGACGCTGCTGCCCGTCTCCTGGTAATTGATTTCCTTAATCGCCATCCACGGAAGGAAATGGAGTGACGGTATTTTTAATCCGGCGCCACACGGATAACGGATGAACGTATATTTCCGAACCATTATTTTTTTAGCCTACCTCTCTGTCTGTCTGTCGATTTTTATTCATTTGTCAGGCCCCTATTCATGCGAATGTATTGTGTGAATTAAAATTAAAATTCGGGTTATCAAAATACATACGCATTTGTTTTGTATAATCTTCAAATGCCAAAAACGTAATAGGGTAATACGTAAACGTTATAATGGGGTAGACGACCACCTACAAGTTTACAATATTTCTCTATTCCACTTTCGCATATCTTGTGATGTTTGTAAGTTTGATTTGCTCTTAATTTGACTCAAAACCCAGTGACATGGCAACTAAATAAATATTACATGGCTTCAATGCCATTATTACGAAAGTAAACGTTTTTAGAAGGCACTATGAAAACCGGCGCCAATAGTTATTAACCTAAAACCTAGCGGGATAGCTGATTGCGCTTCCTATTCCAAAAAATACACGATAATCACGTAATTGGCAGTAGTTTGAGAGCTCACGCCCTCAGCACAATGCTGAGTCAGATGCCCTCTGTGGCAACATTGACACACCACAGGATGCACCCTGACGCTCTGACTTTGTCTTGTATTATGTTGTATTTGTTTTTCCTTTCTCATCATCATCAGCCATTTGACGCCCACTGCAGGAAATAGGCCTCCCTCGTGGTTTTCATAACCATGAGAGGTTTTGCCATAATCGCCACGCTTGGCAGGCGGGTTGGCGATCGCAGTATGCGGTTGGAATCTCAGGAAGACGCTGCTGCCCGTCTCCTGGTAACTGATTTCCTTAGTCGCCTTCTACGACATCCACGGAAGGTAATGGAGTGACGCTATTCTTAATCCGGCGCCACACGGAATTTTCCTTTGTACTTGTTTATAAATGTTACTGTTATGCCTTTTTTCCCTTGTGATATGTGTTAATTTGTCCCAAAAAAAGTCTTTCTTCATCTTCTTCTTAAATTTTAACACATAATATTTCTTATTTCGCATGTAACTTGAGTTTTCGGTATAGGATTTCGGTATTAGCTTGGGGCCAGATAAAAAGTACTGTGAATGAATGTTGACGTATTTCTTGTGAACTAATATCTGAAAACAAAATAATCATTTTTAGAAGGCACTTTGAAACCCGGCGCAGGCAGTTTTTGTCCTAAAACCTGGCGACATAGCTTCCTATTGTCAAAAAAACACAGTAATCGCATAATTAGCATTAAATTTTAACATGTATTTTTTTATTGTACATGTCATTTTAGTTTTTGGTATGGGATGTATTAGCTTAGGGCAACATAAAAGATACCGTGAATGAATGTTGATGAAGCGAAAGAGATCTGTCACGATCGTGGCAAGCGGTCCGTGGTTATAGCCAACCCCTCAGGGGTACAGGTGTGAGTTTTTGTTTTATGTTGTTGGTCATAAACATCTTTATTCTTTTATTCTTATTGTAAGACATTAAAAACACGAAAAAATATTCAGGCAGGCCATTTATGCCTATACTTATATTTGTACAAATTAAAGTATGGCGTCCCCCAGAGGTAATTGAACCCGTAACCTCTGTCTACGTAATCAAACGTATAATGTGGAAATGAAGTATGCCAAATGCCATTCCGAGTCCAATGTTCTACCCACCAGGTTACCACCGCTCTAGGCGGGAGATCCAGGTTCGATTCCCAGTGCGGGCATGTACCTATGACTTTGTTTCCTAAGTTATGTACATTTGTGAAGTTAAAGTAGGAATACCACTCTCTAACTGTGAAGGAAAAAATCGCGAGGAAACTTGAGTGTCTGAGCTATTCACATACCTCAGCGCTTGAAATTGCCAATCCGCGGTGGGCACGCGTGGTGATTAAGCCCATACTTTCTCTCTGAGAGAAGGCCTGCGCCCTAGAGTGGGATGTATATGTAAAGGCTGCTTATGAAATGCCACTACCAATATTTACCATACGTAATTTCCACGATATCGCTGACGTTCACAAGCGTTATTTTGGCAGCTCCTATATAGGAAATATTCTCCGTCTAATTTGCGTAAAGTAAAGCTGAATTAATTACGTTTACTACGTCTCGTAGTAAGGGCAATTAGTTCATTAATTAATTGAATTATGGCGCGTTTAATGACGCGGCCACACGAGCGCCTAGACTTGCTACTTAATCGTGCCATTTTTATAGTAATAACGTCAAAATTAGAGCGGTGGTAGGGGAGAGGTAGAACGGCGGCTTCTCATTCGGGAGGTCGTGGGTTCAAATCCCAGCATGTACTAATAACTTTTTGACATTGGAACATTGGATTGGACTTTTTCACGAAAAGTGTGGCGTATGGCGTCGATTTCGTTGCGTGATTACCATAGCACAGGGTATCCTAGTTTGGGACCAGATCAAGTGATTGTGTTGTGTGAAAGCTATTATTATTATTAGAACTTTGTTTATAACGACCGAATCTATTTTGTGAGAAGTTACTTCACAAAACTGAAGGTATCTTTATTTTCTAGCCAAAGCGAATGCTTAGAAATAAATCCAATCCTTATCCAAGCATAACCGAGAGTTGATTAACCAAATGCACTTACATGTAGGCTATAACAAAGTGCCACTTCTCAGAATAGCATGCCAAGTTTTACAAACTCTATAAAACTTCGGGCAACTTGCAAGGTTTCAGTTTGAAAAATAACCTCGAAAGGGTTTAGCAACGTTGGCACCAAGGAGGCAAAGCTGTAGTCATTTGTATTGGTTTAAAAAAAGTTAGCTCAGCTCTATGGCTTAAAAGTTCTGGCAGGAAAAACTCGAAACATGAAATTTATTACAGGATGGACTTTTTATTCCTTTTCTTTTTAACTTTTAAGTCAGGAACAGTTATGGTCAGTTTGAGAAAAGAGGTTAGTACTAAAAGTACCCTTTTTTCATAACTTTCGTTAGGGTTCCGTACACAAAGGGTAATTAGTAAGACTTCGCTGTCCGTCCATCCATCCGTCCGTCCGTCTGCCACCAGGCTGTATCTCATTAACGGTGATAGTTAGACACTTGAAATTTTCACAGATGATGTATTTCTGGGGCCCCTCTATAACAATAAATACTAAAAACATAATAATATATATATTTAAGGGGGGATCCCATAGAACGAACGTGACTTTTTTGCCGTTTTTTGCTCGATATTAATAACGGCAACAGGTAGACGCTTGAAATATTCAAATCTTGTTCAGAAAATGGAACGGAACCCTTTCGTGCGCGAGTCCGACTCGTACAGGAAATCTGAGTGTCTGAGGTGTTCACATACCCCACCGCGGATTGGCAAGCGATGGGGTATGTGAACACCTCAGACACTCAGATTTCCTCACGATAATTTCCGCGAGCTTTTAACAGTAAATTAACATATTGTTAGTGTACGACAAAGTGAGGCTAGGGCTTATTTCACACACACAAATACACTCTTCAATCGTTTCACCAAAACTACTGCCTACCTACCTATGTATGCACATGCGCCTATATCCCGGTGGGGCATGCCGATACCAAGGTTTGCCGTGTACCGCAATATCTCGGGAATGTCGGGATGAAGCGACATACCTTCTTCGCTCCATCGATATTCATCGCTGGAGGCCCGACCACCGGCGGCCATACAATATAACTACGTCAATGGTGTCTTGACGTGCGCCCAATGTGCTCGCACTTTCCGAGCCAAGATCGGCTACACCAGTCACCTGAGGGCACACCAGCGAAACCCTCAACCATAAAGAAATGAGAGTCCTGTATGCGGTCGCTATGGCCGAACACGGCTAGGAGGATATATATATATTCATCGCTGCGTGCAAGCTGGCTGATCCCAGGGACTAGTTTCTGTTAACATATTGCAGTACAATGACAAATGCATGGTCATTAAGTCTATGCGCGTACACGTATCAAAGCTTTTACGCATTGTAGTCCAGTCAGTACGTCGGAAAAACCGGCCAAGTTCGAGTCGGACTCGCGCACGTAGGGTTCCGTACCATTATCTATACAACATTTGAATATTTCAAGTGTCTACCTATTGCCGTTTTTAATATCGAGCAAAAACGGCCAAAAACATCGCGTTTGTTGTACCGGAGCCTCCTTAAATATGTATTTTATTCTGTTTTTTGTATTTTTTGTTATAGTGGCCACTGAATTACGTCTTCTGGGAAAAATTCAACTGTCTAACTATCACGGTTCATTAGAAACAGCCTGGCGACAGACGGACGGACAGCGGAGTCTTAGTAATAGGGTCCCTTACCCTTTGGATACGGAACCCTAAAAAATGGGGCAAAGATTAATTCAAATTTTAATAGGCTCTCCTTAAACAATGAATTCCAATGGTATCACAGATTTTATTTACGCTTCGGTATCTATATCTTCTATCTTCTATCTATCTATACTAATAATAAATCTGTAAGGGTCGGTCATGGAGTAAGTTAGTTTGTTTTCAGAGATATTGTGTTTATAGGCTCAATATATGATACTGAAACTAATTTCACGATTTTTAGATTTTTTTTCTGTATGTGTGTATGTATGTATGTATGTTCCTCCATAACTCTTAAACCAATTATCCGAATTTGATGAAATTTGGTATAAAAACATATAGACATCTGGGACACAGGATAGGTTATTTAAATTCTAGCTCCAGTTATGATAAGACGTGGCCCCCATACAAATGCTGCTTCGTAAAAATCGAAATGTACGCGAACGGAGTCGCGGGCACAGCTAGTAGGTTATAGAAATAGAAATTTGCTTGCAATTAATTCTCAATTAAACACATAAATGTTTTTTGACATCCACATTCACCAGGAAACGGTTCACTGCAATATTTTATTTGAAAAAAATACAAATAATGTTATATACATTATTCAAGAACTTACAAAAAACACTGTTATATGGATACCAACGTATCCTATTCTTTCGTATCAACTTTTTTGCACTCATATTTGACATATAAAGCTCATTATCTTTATTCTATCGTTACGTTATAGAATGTAAATGCCATCGATTTACAAAATGTAATAAATAACTTCTGCACAACACAATCACTTGTCCTGGTCCCAAACTAGGATACCCTGTGCTTTGGTAACCAGGCAAGGGGATCACAAACATGGAAAAAACACCCAGACTGAGGTCATTTGTACAAATCTATCTTGGCCCCCAGTTACAATCGAACTCACGATCTCCGGCATGGTTATCAGAGGTGATACCCCTAGACCAACGAGGCAGTCAGTAATAGTTACAATATTCAGATTTTTCCTTCATGGCTGCATCGCTATCCTTCCACTTCTTACAGTGTTGTTTGTTTCCAACAAACAATAGCAAGCATCTACTCACCGGGAATCGAATCCGGGCCCCTTGAAGGAATAAACAGCGTTAGAATTAAGAATTTCTTACAAACAATAGCAATTACCTACTCACCGGGAATCGAATCCGGGCCTCTCGAAGGAACAAACAGCGTTAGAATTTAGAATTTCTCACAAACAATAGAAGGTACCGACTTACCGGGAATCAAGTCTGGACCTCTTGAAGGAAGATACAGCGCTAGAATTTTAACAGCCAATCCCCTATCTCCCCGCCCTACAGTTTGGGACAGTTTGGGGTAACAATTCACACGACCGAGGAGTGTTTGTCAACTCAGCTAGACACTGGAGCTTAGAAAACAACATCGCTTGTACTAGAAACTACTAAAATCACATCGTGAAGAAATTTTTTTTGGAGAGAGTACTCTAAGGACTAATAAATGTTAAATAACTTATTGTTGAATCCAAAACCGACCAAGTGCGATTCGGACTCGCACACGAACATTAGAATATTTCAAGCTTCTACCTGTTGCCGTTATTAATATCGAAAAAAACGGCAAAAAATTACGTTTGTTGTATGGGAGCCCAGTTTAAATATTTATTTTATTCTGTTTTTAGTATTTGATGTTACAGCGGCAGAAAAAATACATCATCTGTGAAAATTTCAACTGTGTAACTATCACAGTTCATGAGATACAGCCTGGTGACAAACGGACGGACGAACGGACAGCGGAGTCTTAGTAATAGAGTCTTTTACCCTTTGGGTACGGAACCCTAAAAAGACAAAATGTATAAACTCTGCCAAATGTCAAAATAGCTGACAGAAATTTTATATTGAAGAATGACAAACTAGACATTGAAACATATGGTCTTAGGGTTTAATTGGTTATAACGGTCTACCACGGACATTTTAAGATACATTTTCGTTATGCTATACTTCTATATTGCGATTTGCTAAAACATTTTTGGAACGTAACTTAATATTTTTTTGCCGAGGGTAGTAAACTAACAGTTAATGCTTTCAAAAAGACGCCTGTCACCTCAGTCTACCGAGACCACGGCACTTGCGAAAGTACCGAAACCTCGGAAAATTGTAAAATAAAAAATTTAGTTTTTATCAATAAATCATATTTAATTAATTAGAATGTGCAAGCAAGACAAATCTCAGACGCAAGAAGAGCCTTAAAAATCAATGCAATTTGTCCTACTGAACGGTTTAATTAAAATTTACTCAATTAATCTTTATTTTAACAGGGCATTAAATACCAGCCTATAATCTAAAAACAAGCCTACTCTATCTAAAAACAATGTCCCAGGCACTGCAGAGTCCATGTGATCCCTTCACCCATCTAGTGTTAGTGATGGTGCCACTGGACGCTGTATAAATCATCTGATTACGTAGACGCAAGGGCCAAGGTTAGATAAGAAATTACATGTACAAAGGCGAGCTTATGTCTGTAAAAGATTCATGGATTCCCGGTTTCATGGGGTGCTCTAGCTGTCCTCCTAGAAGCTGTAACAGATATGCTGTAAACAAAATAAAACAACCAAAGAAAAGACCCGTGTCTACTTGTCCCGCTCTCTTCGACAGATCTCCACGCCATTCGTTCGCTTTTTATTTACTGAGGAAAAATCTTTTGAATCCTTATTCGGTCGCCGATATTGTTTTAGATCTTTTCAGGCGCGGGTGTCTATAGAAATCTCCGCAAAATGACTGAAGCTGAAAAGAAACAAGCTTAAAAGGCTTTTAATCAATTGAACAGAATCAAGTTCTTTGAACTGGACAAAAAGTATTTGCACATAAATGGTACATAACTTAATGTGTGTTTTAACTAATGAAAGAAAATTTCGCTTCCTTTACTTTATTCATGCCTTATTGACACGAGTTAAGTTCTCAATAACATACATACGTACATACATGCATAAATACCACACATCTGCATCTCGGAGGGGTAGGCAGAGACCAGGGTTTGCTACTTACCATGATCCTGACAACTCATCCGTTTCATCAACGTTCATGAGTCGCTGCGCGCACGCACGTACGCGGCAACTACAATAATAATTGCATGGGGCTCATGAGCCTCTAATGTCCATTTTATTCATATATTCTCAATTCTAGGCATGATCAAACCACGATTTGTGTTGTAAACATATTGGCAAACTTTTGTAAATAGAACTTTTGTATGGGAATCGCTTATTAATGGGCTTAACTGGCATTTAAAAAAAAATGTTACTATCATCAACTTATGGTACATTTGTCTTAACAGTATTCGGAGCTTCCATTTAAGCCAAAAGATGCCTGTGTTAGGACACTCCGCTCTATGATAACAATTTCCGCTGAAAAAATGCTAAAGAATTTAATGTCATTCCATAGTTACGTGTAAAGGTTTTTCCACGTTACAACGGGCTGGTGACACGATTTCAATCAAGAATAATCCTTTAATACTTACAGCCTGCACCCGTGATGTGCTTGTCAGCCGCCCGTCGGCCGCATGTGGACGGGCTTTTGTTGCGCTTGTATTGTGTTCTTTAACCGTAAACGCATTCAAGGTTTATTTTAGCTCGCATCTTTGCGTCCACGTGTCGTAATGTGGATAGTCTTTAAGAGGCTCCATAGAGTAACACTTAGTGTCACCAAGGAAAAAAAGTCATATCTTTTTTACAGATCGTATTTGCAAAAACTGTCTGTATATTCTCTCAGTCATCATCTTAATAGTAATTTGTAGGATACAAGGCCATCAACCTAAGGCAGAAAACCCAGGAATAGACAGCATAAACGCCAAAATTCGATATGTAAAAAAGTTATGATTATTTTTCCTGGGCGGCGCTAGTGTTACTCCCTGGAGCCCCTTAAGACTGCAACCCAAAAACCTCAACAAAAAGCCGCACAAAAAAAAATCCATCCGAGCAGATTTGCAAAACAAAACTTGCTTTCGTCGAGTGCAACTTTTATTTTCACTGCCTAGGCAAAGTAGGGCAGTTAGCGAAGTTAAATTGGCCACAGAGAGGGAGATTTATCCAGCGCAGGTTTTTCTGACGTCATCGTACTAAACAGCGGTCACTCTCGAACAATACAAGCAAAAGTGTAAACACTAGATCATCATCATCATCAGCCATTTGATGCCCACTGCAACACATAGGCCTCCCTCGTGGTTTTCCAGGTTTCCCGGTCTTGTGCCGCCCGCATCCAGCGACTGTTGCGACTTAATGTTGAATTATAATTTCAATACACATTTCATTTTCTTTATAAAATGCATGATTTAGTTTATAATTTATGTCTCGATATTGTCACACCATATTGGTAAAATTACATTGAAACTGTCATGTATATTATGAACAACCCTGCACATGTAATTTACGACAGTGAATATATGATTGATTGATAGAATGCTTTGCGTAACTATAATATGCGCACCAAATCCTGACTTCATCCTGATTTTTACTGCCACAATTATCAAGGAACGTCAGAAATATTTCAGGATTCGGGGCGCATAATAAAGCAGCAGACCATATAGCACTTTGCAATCTACATATAATAGGTTTCGTGAAAACTTTCGTCTTGAGACTCTGTGGGATTGGCGACGTGAAGACTCGACGTGGCAGTGGGCCGGCCATATCATCCGAAAAACTGATAACCGATGGGATAGACGAGTTCTTGAGTGGAGACCTCGGATCGGTAAACGTAGCGTAGGACGTCCTCAGACTCGGTGGAGCGATGATCTTCGCAGGGCGGCTGGCAAGAGTTGGATGAGAGTAGCCGAGGACCGTGCTCAGTGGCGTGCAATAGGAGAGGCCTATGTCCAGCAGTGGACAAGCATAGGCTGATGATAATGATGATGATGATATCGTCATGCAATCTATGTAGACCGGTCGTAAAGTTAGGCAAAAAGTGTAGAAATTAAAGAGTCTTATTGATTAAAATGCGATTCCTTAAAACACTCTAAATACTTTGTGCTAATAGTTTAAATAGTCTGTGCTTAAGGCAATGACGTAACAACAGATTATTTAAACTGCATTTGAGATTGCGTTCTACTTCCGACATCTATTCTTTTTGCCAGGTTTTGTCCGGCTACGTTGCGGGCAAATTTGCTGACAATAAAATTACAGGTCACTGAAATAGAGCTAGCTGGATGCCCATTTCGCTAGACGAATAAAGGAATAAGTGGGTTGCCGTCTAGAGGCTATAATCGTTAAACCGCATAGGAATGACTTCGTCGTTGGTCTAGCGGTTAACACGCTTGAATACCGGACCAGAGGTCGTGGATTCGATTCCCACTGGAGGTCGCCGTTCACGATTTGTCCAAATGGCCTCTGTATTTCCATGCTTGGTTGCCATAGCACAAGGTGTCCTAGTTTCGGACCAGGGCAAGTGATAGAAACTGTTGCGTGAATGTTATTTATTGATTGAAGCAAGTAGAATATAAAAGGTGCACATAATTTTACTATTAGCATCGTCATTGTCTCACAAATATTGGGAAATTTAAAAAAAACTTTGCAATTTTCTTAGTTTAAAGCAAAACTGTAAATACAAAGTATAACGTAATATACTTTGTATTTTCAATTTTGCTTTAAACATTCTCAGTGAATTGGTAAAGGATTTTTTTTTTATTAATAATAATAACACAGAACACAATCACTTGTCCTGGTCCCAAACTAGGATACCCTGTGCTATGGTAACCAGGCAAAGACATCACAAACATGGAAATACACCCAGACTGAGGCCATGTATACAAATGTACGGCGACCCCCTGTGGGAATCGAACCTACTACCTCCGGCATGGTCGGCACGGCTTTGTTCCTGTACCGGGCTACCGGTCAACATAGTCCTATTGGGACGACGAGTCAATGTCAAGAGCTCGCCTGGATCCAGTCCCCGGTAAAACTACGCCCGGATGGCTTTCGGTACAATCGGGTCATGACAGTAAAGTTTTTAGTGGTAGGTAAGTTTTAATTGGTTGGAGCTTTTTCGGTCACGAACAGTTGACGGCAGAATATTGGGTGAATTTCAATGAAATAGAAATAGAAAATGTTTATTTGTCTTCAATATAGTAAGGCACATTAACCACTTATACTATAAAGCAATTATGGCAACTGTCAAAAAATTCAAAATGGTGGATGTCCCGTTTTCTTAACTATTTGTATGGGAAAAGCACAATATTTGTAATTATATAAAGCGCGGAGATATTAATTATACTTTATTGCACACAAGACTTTTAACAGGACATTACATAAGAAATTACATGTACAAAGGCGAGCTTATCTCTGTAAGAGATTTCTTCCAGCAAACCTTCGGGTATAGGAGAAGCTATAGGTATATGTCGTGTCTTTTAAAACAAATCCGTGCCTACGCATTTGCTCAGTTTGCAATATAAAAATTGTGGCTCCTAAACCATTTTACAACCATAATTAAGGTCTGGCTACGATATACTGTAATGTAGGTACAATACCTATGTTTGGACAAATAAATGTATTGATTGATTGATTGACCATTCGGAGAATGATATGAGTATTGATACGTATCAACACTAAAGGCAGATAAGATTTTTTTTATTTCTATAAGCACTACATTAGCTTAATTCCGGATTCACTTTGGGGCCAGTTTCTGTACTGTGAATTTCGCTAAATAAATAGTTAACTGTAGTGCTGTCTCTTCGAATTTCTCAGAAAAGAGCGTGACAGAACGTTACTTAAGTATTTACTTAAGTTTACCAAAACATCGTGAGGAAACCTTGTCTTTCCTGTGAGCTAGGCCGACTAAGCTGCCTGGATGGCATGGTGCTGGGCAAGCCTACTTCATCTAATATACAATGTCCCAGGCACTGCAGCGTGCGAGTGGTCCCTTCATTCACCCATCTAGTGTGAGTGCAGGTGCCGCTAGACGCTGCATAAATCATCTCATTATGCAAATGCAAAGGCCTAAGTTTTTTACCAAAACACAATTTCCCTAGAGCAGCCTTCAATAGTAGATTGTTAACAGAGGGCTGAAAGGCACCCATTCCTGACGAGATGTTTTGGCGCTCGAACGAAGTGAGAGCGCCAATAGTTCGAGGCAGAAATGGGTGCTATCACCCGAGTAAAACACTCTACTTTTCATTACGAATACGAGGAAAGTAAACACAAGCCATTTAAAATCAAACTCAATTTCGAATATCACAAAAACAGTCTAATGGAACTTCCATAGAAAAAATTGCACTTTTTTATTTAAGGTTTCCCGCCAGTTTACTTTTTTAATACCAACGCACACCCTGCACGGCTAGCACAAGTCGGCGCGTGAGCTAACTCGCCGAGAGATAAACTATCCGCCCTTTTAAACGACTGCTCAAAAATTTAATTCTTTAATTAGTATTTAAAAAGTTAAATAATATAAATTAATTATTAATGTTAATCACTAAAAGATAAAAACAAGTTTAAAATATAAAACTTAAGGAAATCACGCCGAAACAGACGGATGGTCTAGCTTGCGGCGAGATAGCTCGCGCGCCAACTTGTGCTAGCCGTACATCACAATTCGCAAGATGGCGCGCGACCACGAAAGACGGCCATTTTGAATTTGCGTATTGGTGGTTTTATCTGTGTCTTAAATTTTTTTTTTTAATACTTTTCTGCTTTAGAGCAGGCATGTACCACTTTCAGCACGGTGCCTGGATGAACAATGACCCCCTTTCAGAGTATGAGTAATGAAAATGTAATTTAAAAATAAATAGTGCTTGACTATATCGGTATATACACGATTCCTCTAAAAAAATCCTCAAATGAAGTTTAAATAGTCTATGGTAGGGTATATCCCCGTAAAGACATACTGTTAAATAATTTGTGGTTGCCTCTTTCCCTTTGGGTACTACAGACTATTTAAACTTACTCTGAGGAGCGTTTTAAGGAATCGTGTCTTAATAAAAAAAATACCGTTAAAAACTGCGTGCATGCAACGACCAATGAATGTTAAGGAAGCGAAAGTGATCTGTTAGTATCGCGACAAGTGACAGTCCTTGGTCAGGGGTAGGCCCCTCTGGGTTACAGGCGTGAGTTTATGTATGTAACGTTAATCATTAGGGCCAACTCTACATGTTTCGACCGAAAAACAAAAGAAAAATCGAACCGCTTGTTAACTACGAAAATTAAACGGCAGAAAACTCCACCAACAAACTCTCAAAGTACTTGCCCTCGAGTGCCTTCAATTTGCCTCGGAAGTGGCAAATTTATAGCCCCACTTTATTGTACAGAAATCTCCTGAGATACTACTTTTGCCCTTTAGTCAAGTTACTTATGCTATTTAATTCTTTTAATATAATTACCCAATATGAAAGTCGGAGCTATTTACATACCTCAGCAATAGCACTCGCTAACGGTGAAGGCAAACATCGTAAGAAAACCTGAGTGTCTGAAGTGTTTACTTACCTCAGAGATTGCCAATCCGCGGGGGGCACGCGTGGTAATTAAGCCCATACTCTCTCTCTATGAGAAGGCATGTGCTCTGCAGTATTACATTAAATTGTACTGCTGTAACCAACTTAAGATTTAATCTTTGGCGGTTACAATAATGCCGGTATTCATTACCACAATACTGTTGATCACCAGGCAAGGTGCATAAATCGGAGCGGTGGTAGAACGCCGGCCTCACATTCGAGAGGTCGTGGGTTCGAATCCAGGCATGTACTAATGACTTTGTTTTCTAAGTTACGTACATTTGTAAAGTTGTAGTTGCAATATCACTCGCGAAGGAAAACATCGTGAGGAAACCCTGCTGTAGGAAATGTTTACAAAGCTCAGCATTTGCTACCTACACTGGCCCAACTACGAGGCTGAGTGCGAAAATCTCAGGTCTAACTAAAACTAAGGTGCATAAGTCGCGCAAGCATTCATACTGACAAAAGAACTATACTAACACTCAAAATTTACGGCCCCATTACCAACACTCCGTCTCTTGTATCGGCCGCCATCCGTCTTCATCAAAATAATTTATTTACTCTGCATTGAGTTTGTGGCACTTGCTTTGGAACTTTGGCCCTGAAACTTTCCGTTGGCTTTTCGCCTGTTACGCCTGTCTCAACGTTCCAACTAAACCCAGGGCCCTTATAATAAGGAAATTGCGACTTTATCGGAAGTAGCGAGTTGGTCGCTTGTCAGTGTCAACATCCGTATCCGTATCTCAATCCGTAAAAATCGGTATTGTCGCTATGCATTTCTGGCGTTCATTACTCAGTGGCAAGAAATTTCGAAACTATTCAAAAAAAGAACCGTATTTGTCGCTAGAATCGAGTGCATTGTCGGGCTCCAGCGCGACGTTGACGACCCTTCCGAACATATCGCTGCTTCATAATAAGGGTCCAGTTTGCTATTGAACCAGGTAAATAATATCAAAATCGATCATTTTGAATCAACTTCAAAAAATATTATTTTCGGCACTGTCCGATATCAATTTCTTTTGTTAGAAAGGCACAGAGAAAAAGGTCTGCCACTTGCCATGATCCTGACAGATCGCTTTCGCTTCATCAACATTCATTAGTCGTTGCATGCACACACGGCGGTTTCGGGTACTTTTTATCTTGCCCTTTGCTAATGCATAACCTATTTGGTCTAATTATGTCCGCCTGGGACGTCCCTTACCGGCCCTTCCGCCCACATTCACTCGATTACCCTCCGGGATATAGGCGTGAGTTTATGTTATGTTAGAGACGGGATTACCACCTTTGAGGTGGTCCCATGTAATTTTATGTTAGATTAGATTAGATTAGATTAGATTAAAACCCTTTATTGTACACACCAGAAAACAAAATACATTAGAAGGCTTATGTATGTAAGTTTTGCCGTATACAATTGGTGGTATTACTAATTCTTTATTCTACAAAAAATTAATGAAATGAAAGGAATGTTGCGTTGGTTTGGACATGTGGAGAGGATGAAGGAAGAAATATTGACGAAACAAATATATCGAACGAATGTGTGCGAATGGGGATGTATTAGCAAAGGGCAAGATAAAAAGTACCCGAAACCGGCGTGCGTGCATGCAACGACTAATGAATGTTGAGGAAGCGAAAGTGATCCGTCAGGATCGTAGCAAGTGGCAGGCCCTGGTCTCTGCCTACGCCTCTGGGATACAGGCATGAGTTTATGTGATGGTATGTTTATAGCGTACAAAAGGTGAACTTATGTTAATGGCAGTTTCTTCAAGATCTGTTGGTGTAATGTGTGAGAAAATCACCAAACTGTTCTTTTCAGTGCGTATTTTTCTTCGTCTCGGTTTTTTACAAAAATTAAAATTTTCACTAAAGCGCCGAAACTATGAGTCAATGAAAAAATACACTAAGAACTCCATATTTTGTATTACTTAACTAACGCCAGGGGATAAGTCTCGGCATCCAAAGAGGTATAGGGAAGAGCGGGTGATCGTGCTCTTCCACTATAAAGGGAAATTTCCAGCCAGCCAGATCAAATTACCTGGGGACGGCCGGTCCGACCGATATTCGTCGGACGTTATATTTATGCTATGTCATGTGAAACATTTTACTTGCGCTATGCAGGAATCTCGCCACAGAGGTAACGTAGCCAGCATACTGGGGACCGTTCCAAGAGGCTGTGATGATTTGGGCGCTGAATTTTACATTTAGGTGCTGAGTTAATAAATTTAAATTTTGGGTTAGTTCATATACTTAAATTAAAGGTTAGTTCATATACTTATTCTTTATTAAAATTATTACATAATTATATTTTTCCATAACTAAAACTAACGCATGTATCACCTACAACATAATATCATACTTCGCTTTTAAAATAGGTTTACAAACCGGCAACCTAGGCACGGAATCCGCAGCTTTTCTCACAATATCTTCTTTCGCAATCATAAGAGCAGCCCGTATGAAATAAGTCTGTAAATTCCAAGACATTTCTGTTGGAAACAGCCATATTTGAATCTTCTCACGTCGCGTTACAAAACTGAAACTTTCATAGTTTAGCTGGAAGTTGTGTGGTCTAAGAGAGTAGAATTGAAGGAAAACCAATAACAGTTGAACTTCTATGTTACGAAAGGTGTTTATAATAATCTATGCTTCTATAACTGTATATTATCTATATAATACTATTATATGAAATAAATTATTAAATCAATTTTTAAGAAATTATTTGTAATTCTTTCACCTGGTTGTGCAGTAAAGTGTTCTCTATCTATCTGTTATACTATTTTTATGTAGCCTACATACGTCCCACTGCAGGGCACAGACCTTCTCTCAGAGAGGGAGTATGGGCATAATTCGCACAGACTATTTTTTTTCTTGAGGGCTGAATCAAAAACCATTTCGAGATTAACATCTAAGTAACCATATTTTCTATGTTTAAGATAAATATTAAGGAAGATGAGCGTTATTTTTGCCAAAAAACAATAACCTTCAGTTGACCTTCTGATGACGTCACATTTTAAAATAAACATAACATATGGCAACACTACGTTACTTAAAAAAAGGACTTGCTGTCATAACTGTCATATGCATATCATTTCCTTGTCTGTGAAAAAAACGTCTGTGACAGCAAATCACAGAAACAAAGTGTGACAGTTTGCGCGACGTTTCGGCGTGTGCACTCGAAAAATATGACGTCACCCTTTCAAATATTTTAAATAAATAATTTATAATAATAAACTTAACAAATCGCTGAAAAAATGAAATTAGTCTCTAGAAATTACTTCTGCTTTAAGAAAAAAATATAAAATAAGATCAAAATAAAAAATATACTGCCCGAATTACCTCGCGTGCCCACCACGGACTGGCAATTTCAAGCGCTGAGGTATGTAAACACCTCCGATACTGAGGTTTCCTTACTACTAATATTATAAAGAGGAAACGGTTGTACGTTTATATGTAGAGGGTGTTCGACGAAAGTAGTTGCCCGATTAAAAAAAAAAAACGTAAATATGGATCTTCGGGGTGGGCATAGGCTAAAGGCTAATCCATTATAACACAAGCACTGCTAGTTCCTAATACACTTACCATAGTAGAGGGTATCCTAGTTTGGGACCAGGTCAAGTGATTGTATTGTGTGGAAGTTATTATTATTATTATTAATTACGTGTAATTCGGTGCGGTGCGGTGTAATGCGGTGGTAGTCTAGTGGGTAGAACATTGGACTCGGACGCGGGAGACCCAGGTTCGATTCCCAGTGCGGGCATGTACTTTGTTTTCTAAATTATGTACATTCGTGAGGAAACCTGAGTGTCTGAGCTATTCATATACCTCAGCGCTTGAAATCGCCAATCCGCGGTGGGCACGCGTGGTGATTAAGCCCATACTCTCTCCCTGAGAGAAAGCCTGTGCCCTACAGTGTGACGTATATAGGCTGCTTATACGTTTAATTTTGTTGGATGAGTTCAATCAGTTTGAAAGTTGTGTATAATGAAATACTAACTGTGGCCCGCGACTTCGTTCGCGTGGTAATTTTGATGTACATTTTTCCGGGATAAAAAATAACTTGTGTACTTATCCAGACTATAATCTATCTCTGTGCAAAATTTCATTTGGATCCGTTCAGCCGTTTTTGCGTGAAATAGTAACAAACATCCATCCATACATACAAACATTCGCGTTTATAATATGTTAATTATTTCAAACGTTTATAATATTAGTAACAATATTGGGCCTCAACCAACCCGGAGGGAATGGTAAAGGGCTGGCCATGTTTACACTATCTAGTTCCAGGGACTAAAGCGCCTGAGCGGCCTTTTAACCTATTTAGGTAAGGAGTGGCTAAAGGGCTATTATTATTAGGCCTAAAAGGTTTCGTCACCTACATTTTGAAATATTCTTCAATATGATTAAATGCTACACTTTTAATTTTGAGAATATTCCCGAGAACGGCAAATCGGCAACCGGAAGTTCTTGGTGCAAAAAGTGCACTTGCAAAAAGGGCAATTTCAAAGGGTTTCGGGCGCTCCCTGGGGCCTTAAATTTATTCATCATCATCATCATCATCAGCCGGTGTCAGTCCACTGCTGGACATAGGCCTCTCCCAAGACACGCCACTGAGCTCGATCTAAGGCTTTCTTTCTCTTCTCTTCTTAAATTTATTCATCTAACTTTTATATTACGCTTGGTCCCAATTCTGTGCGCTCAATCTGTGTCTCAAATTTTATAAATTAGGTAATCAATTTTAAGATAAGACAAAAATGTTTAATTGCACAAAAAAAAAAACAAAAATACCAGAAAGTTTTTTTTGTGTATGTACAAAACAAACATTGTAATTAAATTTCAACTTTAACAATATTGGAAGTACCAGACAGAAAAACCAGAAAAAATACATTGTGCGTTCCGAAATTTGCAACTGTTAATTAAAATAAACAAAAATTTACATAAGCGCTGTACATTTTTGAAACAACAAAGTAGTACCATGCTATTAATTTCTCTGTAAGACAATAGTCAAGACAGCCTTGGTATTTGGTTATGTATATCTTGGCCGCTCTGTGTTACCTTTAAAACTGAAGAAGTTGTAGCGAATTCCTCTTCCTTGGACCACAAATACCGCCGCACCCATGCTACATAACTCAGGGAAACTTGCGCGACAAACTTCTCGCCTCACGCTTCGCAAAACGTCCCGCAAAGAACCAAGTTCCTAAGCAGTAAAGAGTCTATCGTGGTTTTTCTTACGGCTGGCCAACAGGATTCTTTTCGAGCCATTTGTGTATTTTTTCAGGCTGTTGTGTTTGTCTTGTATATGTGATTAAGCCTTTATGTATTTTACCTACTGATAAAGTTTTCCATGAAAGCTAATATAAATTTACGAGTATAATTTTGACTCAAATGTTGTTTTCTTAACGATACAAACGTTCGACAAATCGCGTATTAGACCACAAAGTTATTGGTACAAGCCCGGGTTCGAACCCATGACCACTGAATGTGAGGCCGGCGTTCAACCGTTCCGCTACCTTCGCATTTATCATTTAAACAACATAATTAACGCTCTCTCTCCAGCCAGAGTCGTGTCTAGATTTAATTGGCCACTGTGGCGGGCTCCGATATACGGGGTAGCTGTTTCACGCAGACGTAAAGGAGCACGTGCACTTTTCGTCCAAAGCCGAAGTCAAGTCAGTGTTTTGAATCCAAATAGTGCTGAAACTTAGACTTATTGAACGTTACAAGTCCATTTTTAGACCAAGATCTAGACGATCCATACATAATGTTGCTTAGCAAGAGCTCCTTATCAGCGAACGCATTCGAATATATCTTAACATAAAATCTAAGAAAATATGGAATGCTTCGTTAGTCTAACGGTGTCTTACCGGATTGCCATACCGGAGGTCGTGAGTTCGGTTCCCACTGGGGGCCATCGTACATTTGTACATATAGCCTCAGTCTGGATGGGTTTCCATATTGTGATGTCCTTGCCTCTTACCATGGCACAGAGTACCCTGGACAAGTGATTGTTTTGTGTGGATGTTATTGTTATTATGTACTAGCTTTTGCCCGCGACTTCGTAAAGTAAAGTAAAGTATCGTTTATTCATGTACATTGGTAAGTAAAATAGATCTTTATATACAGAGTTTCAGTGCATTCCATGTCCATTCGTCCGCATGGAATGAGTAATTTCCGGGATAAAAAGTATCCTATGTCTCGAGGCTCAAACTATCACCATATCAAATTTCATCTAAAGCCGTTATTGCGTGATCGAGTAACAAACATCCAAACATCTTTACGAACTTTCTCATTTATAAGTAGTATGTAATGTTACCTGTTTTATTGAAAAAAAATTGTAAGGACTAAACTGCCTATAAGTAGGTAATATATTATTGCGACAGCCAAAGTAGAGTTCAGGCAGACAGGCAGATAGACGGACAGTGAAGTCTTAGTAATAGGGTCCCGTTTGGCACCCTTCGGACACGGAACCCTAAAAATGGATTCAGCTGGCCATTAGGGAAAATAAAAAAAATAAACCATAATTTTTTTCGGGGTCTTAAAGATATCTAAAAATATCATTTTTATGAAACAATTTATTTAATTTAGCCTTTCCATTGAATTATAAACGTTTTCTAATTAGAATGTCTGATCATTGAAACATTATTTTACGTGATACTTCAAATATTGATAAACGCTTTGTATCACAAGGCGTTAAGTGCACCTTGTTGACGGAATAGATCAGACCAGACTCATGCTTTGCCAACGGGCGATAGAGCGCAGCATCCTGGATGTAAAAAAGACTGACCGAATGCGGAATATCACGCTCTGGTCCAGAACCAAAATCGCTGATGTTAGAGCAGTAACCGCAAAGCTGAAGTGGGAGGAACCGCTGTCGACTGTACTTTAAAACTTTAAAATTTAGTTTATTGTTACCTAATACTATTTTTAAAAAAATGTTAAAAGAGTGCGATTAATTCGCCAACAAACTGCCACGCAGTTTGGCGAATAATTTATAAAATATAAAACTCTGCGATACCAAAGTAAGTCAATAAATTAAAAAAAAAAAAAAAAAAACCAAGCAGGCCACGTCAGGCGTATGGGCACGGGCCACAGATATCTCAATGCTGTGAGGCCTGGACAGATGAGCGAAAATTGTCACTGATTGGGTTCCCCGCGATGGATATCACAGACGCAGTCGGCCAAGGTGGAAGATTTCTCAACTTTTTTTCCCGGATGGGAGAGGATACGTCAAGACAGAGGAGTGGAGGATCATGGGGAGGTTTTTGCTCAGCTTTGTACCGCAAACCCGGCTTACTTATTAGTGTACAGACACCTTTAGGCTGGTAAAAATACTTGGCACCGTCTACGCGGTGATATTACAATCTCGCTCGCAAGCTGGCCGGGTGCAATTCCCGCCCGTTTTTTGTTTAACGTTCTTTTATTAAATTTAACTTTTTCTTTTTTTACTCTTTTCGCAGTTTCCTGTTTTGTGCCAGGTCGTGGGTGTTTAGGAAGGCATGAAAATGTAACATGCACGCGAGGTTTTCAGCGCTGTTGCTAATCAACTAATTTACATAATTGAATATACTTTTAAGTCTTACAAATGGCATACATTGTTTTTTTGCGACTAACATGCTTTGGAAAAAAACGTTTCCATTTGGAAAGCAAAACTGGACCAATTTACAAATTAAGTACTTATGTAATGTATTTAAAAACGCCCAATTCCTGAAACACTTCAATAAGTTTAAATATTTCTTACAGAATTTTTCTTTTTCTTTAAAAATAATCTTTCTGATGGCACTGTTTGACAAATGCAAGTGTATTAAACAGATTAGAGATGTTTATGCATAGGGCAACGATTTCAGGAAATGTACATTTTAGAGGTAATGCTGTACAACTTATTCTCCAGGCGATATTCTACTGTCCAGTGCAGTTACTATAATTTTTTGGAAGCAAAATCGGAGTGCAAAAATAGTTGAATGCAAAACGTCAACTTATTTAAGTTGACAGTGCACATAAAAATGCATTCAAATCGGTTCATCCCTTCGGAAGCTATGATCCCATAGACAAACAGATCTAGGTATCAAACTCGTAACTCCCTCGTTTTTCTTGCAGGGTTAAAAATACATAGATGAAATTAACCTGGCAAGGTTACAGCAAAATAGAAATTTTACAGTTCATGCTACACGCACCATTATTAGAGAGAGAGAGAGAAACAATTTATTTATTAGCGACCCTTTCTAACAGAAACATGGCATTTGTCAAGCCTTAAACAGGTGGCAATAGCTTAATCATCCCCGGGCATCGAGGCTCGTTCAAAATGCTAATTTGGCGGTCTCACCAGAGCGGTCACAGTACTGAATGCGAGAAGATAACAAGGATGTGGATGTGCAAACAAATTTTATTTCATTTACACATTCGTGTGCTACCAGACTGTGTTTTCTTCGCGTCATTCATGCATCTGTAGTGAGCGAATGCGAAGTATGCGCGCGCGCCGCAATCGGTAGTATTTCTACATCATCATCATCATCATCAGCCATTCAACGCCCACTGCAGGACATAGGCCTCCTTCATGGTTTTCCTAACCATGAAGGGTTTTGCCATAATCGCCACGCTTGGCAGGCGGGTTGGCGATCGCAGTATGCGGTTGGAATCGCAGGAAGACGCTGCTGCCCGTTTCTTGGTAATTTATTTCCTTAGTCGCCTTCTACGACATCCACGGAATGAAATGGAGTGCTATTCTTAATCCGGCGCCACACAGCAAATACAACCAATGATTGGGTAAAACGTTCTTGAATAACACAGACAAAAAAAAGATGATGAGGGTGGAAGGGCCGGTAAGGGACGTCCGAGGCGGACGTACATCGACCAAATAGAGGATAGCAAAGGGGAAGATAAAAAGTACCCGAAACCGGCGCTTGAAATCGCCAATCCGCGGTGGACACGCTTGGTGATTAAGCCCATATTCTCTCCCTGAGAGAAGGCCTGTGCCTAACATGGGGCGTATATAGGCGTATATTTTATCCAAATTCAAATTAAGTAGCTCAAAGTTGTGCTGTCGCTTACCTGCTTATTATTCATGAGAAAACCACTGCATATTAAATAAACAAAGTAAACGTAAAACGCTCTTTAAACGTCGTTTAATGCTTGCGGCTCACCGATCTCTGTGTTGCATTCATGAATTTTATGCTAGATTATATTACAGTAGACGAGCCACTAGTCTACAAGCCTCCACCAATCCGGACTTGGCCCCCGTGGTGGAGTATGGCCTATACCTTCCTCAGGGAAGAGACCCGTGCCCCTCGGTGGGGACATAATGGGTTGATGATGATGATGCTAGATTATGATGAAGTACAGTTATGTGGAAAATAATCCTTTTTGAGTTTCATTTTAAGGATAGTTGTAACAGCGCTTTCTAGTGGATGAATTAGTGACGATGTACTTGTTACACGATTACGTTGCAAAAGAAGGATTAATGTGTCGTTTTGTAAAGAAATTTTTATTTATCTACATACACACTCAAAATCACGCCGGTATCCCAGAGGGGTAGGCAGAGACCAGGGACTGCCGCTTGCCACGATCCTGACAGATCACTTTCGCTTCCTCAACATTCATTAGTCGTTGCACGCACGCCGGTTTCGGGTACGTTTACCTAATTTTTCAGTAAGGTTGTATGCTACATGAAACGTTTTTCGGAATAAAATAGCGTTTGCAGCATTTCACTAAATATGTCTATCTTATTTTATAACCTAGCCCTTGCTAACCCCTCCTAAAGCTACTCATCAAGACAAACCACTTTTGAAAAAGCTGTGTACCGCCACCTAAAACAAAAACACACCCCGTGGAGGCAAACCGCTCTCTGTACGCAAAACCGTTCAACATTTGACGACTCTTTTATAGCTTGGAAGTTAATGGCGTCTGGTGCGACTCGCAAATTACATCGCTACATTAACAACCGGATTTTACAGCTCAACACCATAGAGTTAATAAAGGGTGTCCCAATAAGAGTGCACGAATTCATTTAAAAGAAAAACGCTTTTTTGAGCAAGTGATGATATTTTTATTGCATTGTAAACTAGACATATTCCGATTATATATGAAATAAAATATCTTGCATGTGGCCCTCGCGGCTTTAAGCACAGGCTCTTGCTTTTTTCATGAAATTTTCGATGACATTTTGACGAAGATGTGGCTCTATCTCAACTTTAAACAGGCTTTTGATAGTGTAATCTGGACCAAAATTTTCAACAGAATGCTGAAGCTTGGAGTACCAGGGAAGTTGGTACGTATAGTTGAGATCACTCTTAGACACTCATCAGTAGTTGCTGGCCAAAATGAGAAATCGGAACCTTTCCATGTGTCTTGAACTTGGTTATGGAAGCTGTCACGTGGGAACTAAACCTGCCTGGTTTAGTTCACAGAACGGTGCCACAATGACTCTAATGAATGCTGATAAATAGAAAGAGGTCGTGGCCAGTAGCAAGCTCTAATCTCTGCCTACCCCTCCAAGATACATTCGTGAGTTTATTTAAGTTTATAATGACATATTTTTAAATTAAAACCAAACTACGTTTACATAGAAATCGCCTCTCGTGTAGAATAGAATAGCATATATAGAATAGCATTATAATGTTATGAATTGTCATTGTGTTACGTAGAATGAACATTCTTCTATGTAGGACAAAGATTGGCCGAAGGCTGCGACGTCGTAGAGCGCAAATTTCATAAAACTACGTCGTCCATTATCATCAGCCCTTTGACGCCCACTGCAGAACATAGGCCTCCCTCATGGTTTTCATAACCATGATATGAGGCGTTTTGGCAGGCGGGTTGGCGATCGCAGTATGCAGTTGGAATCTCAGGAAGACGCTGCTGCCCGTCTCCTGGTAATTTATTTCCTAAGTCGCCTTCTACGATATCCACGGAAGGAAATGGAGTGACGCTATCCTTAATCCGGCCCCACACGAAACAACGTAAAGCCTGATATTCCGAATAATATTACTCTGAAAAAATATCATAGCACAGAGTTGTTGTGTAACACGAATTATAATTGGAGTGTCGCTAGGAATTGCACATTTTATATGCAACTCTGTAAAAAATTTGTACAGGGTTTAGTAACTCTATTTTTCCCAACATTCAGCTTTGGGATCGTAGTCTGTCTTTAGGTTTAATAGGGCATGTTGATTTGACCTTGAATTACTGAACATTACTGAATAATAAATTTACAGATGCTGACCCCATCTCTCAGTCTAAGAATTCGGTTCAAGTCCCGGCATGGGTGGAATTTTTAGCCTCTAAATAGGTTTTTAAAAATTGTCCTCAGCACGGGTTAGTGCAATAAAAAGGAGTGTACTTTTAATGTATTCTGCCGTGCATTAAATATTTGGCTATCAACGGTTTCTTAAAGCATTTTCCAGCGAGCTTTTCATACAAATGCATTTATTAATTAATTGGCAAGCTGTGGTCAACTGCTATTGGCCTTATTTTTAGTTATTAGTCAATAAGTAACTATAATCAGTTTACTCTGTTGTTGTTCCTAAAGTAAAATAAAATAAATAACCCTTGTTTCGTTAAGACCTTGACTTGAGCTCAATAAAATTGTAGAGTACCTTCGAGTCAGAGCCTTATTATATACGAATTACAAAAATACAAAATGATTTCAAATATTTCTTTAGTCCAGTCATTATATCCAAAAAACCGACCCCACCCGTGAATAATCAGTTCTTGGATTTTTTTTCATAGGTCCATCGGGAGGGTCACTGGGAGTGTAAATTCAAAAGGAGACTGAATCAGGCTCCTGTGTATATTCCAAAAATGTTTTTTTTTCTCCAAAAAAATGGTTTTTCCTGAGTAACTCGGCCATTTTTGATTTTACAGTAAAACTGTAAGAACAAAAATTGTAGGAAATTTGATTCTTTACAAATTTGGTCCTAACAATTTTTCTTCCACAGCAGCCTGATTCAGTCTACTTTTTGAATTTACACTCCCAGTGACCCTCCCGAGGGACCTATGAAAAAAAATCCAAGAATTGATTATTCACGGGTGGGGTCGGTTTTTTGGATATACTGACTGAACTACTTGTTATTTCGACTCTTTTGCACAATCAAAACGGATTTCTACTAAGGCCGTAAAGCCATTGTAGAGTCAGTCAATGTATCGGTTTATTTACCGCAGAAAATCCAACCGAAAGTGATCTGTTAGGATCGTGACAAGTGGCAGTCCTTTGTATCTGCCTACCCCTCTGGGATATAGGCGTGAGTTTATGTATGTATGTAAAATAAAACCATTGGCACGTGTAGAAATCAAAGTGAGCTAAGATGGAAGTAGGTTAGTAAGATTAGTACTCCGAATTTATTTAAGAAAGGAATTGAGAAAGGAGAATGTTGCCTTGGTTTGGATATATGGAGAGGATGTAGAAAGAAAGATTGACGAAACAAATACCCTGAGCAAATGTGGGTGGAAGCATGCCAAGCGTGGCGATTATGGCAAAACCCTTCATCGTTATGAAAACCACGAAGGAGGCCTATGTCCTGCAGTGGGCGTCAAATAGCTGATGATAAATGTGGGTGGAAGGGCTGGTAAGGGACGTCCCAGGCGGACATACTTCGACCAAATAGGGGATGTATTAGCAAAGGGCAAGATAAAAAGTACCCGAAACCGGCGTGCGTGCGTGCAACGACTAATGAATGTCGAGGAAGCGAAAGTGATTTGTCAGGATCGTGGCAAGTGGCAGTCCCTGGTCTCTGCCTACCCCTCTGGGATACAGGCGCGAGTTTATGTATGTACGTTATTTAATTAGGAAAATTAATGTGGTTTCTCACAAAATGTATCAGTAACAATCCGGGGGGGATAATGATTATTGGAAAATAATGATTGCTCGAACGAATAACTCCAGGCACAATAAGGATTAATTATTAATTAACCGTCGACGCATACAATGCGAGTGTAATCAAACAAAACATAATTAATAAACCTTGTTTCCTGTAGCATGTATAGGTAATATGTTGCGATCTATATCTACCCGAGACTTTGTTCCCATTGAAATGTACGTGTATTTTTTGGTATAAAAAGTAGCTCAAGAGCTATAACTGACTAAATATTGACTGCCTCGTTGGCCTAGTAGTATTACGTCTGGTTACAATGCCGGAGGTCATGGGTTCGATACCGTAAAGACGCGACCCGGCCTTCGTAAAATAAAATTTAACTTACCCCAAGTTTCTCCTGCACTAAGAATCTGTTACTCTAGTGTTAACATGTGTCAGTCGCCCAAAGTAAATCAAACACTGTTAACAGCGGTTAATAGTAGACTAAAAGGTTTTTAGAGTGGTGGTGTACGAAAACTGGGTGTAAATTAGGTTGTCAGATTTTCTCACGACGTGATCCTTCCGGCATCGGAGAAGCCGAAATGAAACTCCAATTACGGCCTCCAACTAGCCTCATCGATCAGAGTAAAGCCGCGAGAAACAACGAGAATCACACGATGCAATAATGATGCATCGAACCCAATTGGCAATAAGGTTCAGTTAGCGACAGAGGAGCTAGGCTGTTGTTATAATAATGCTGCCTATAATAATAATAATATAACGTTTACTTCAGACTTTGAGAATTGAGAAAGGAATGTTGCGTTGGTTTGGACATGTGGAGAGGATGAAGGAAGAAAGATTGACAAAACAAATATATCGAGCGAATGTGGATGGAAGGGCCGGTAAGGGACGACCCAGACGGACATACTTCGACCAAATAGGGGATGTATTAACAACGGGCAAGATAAAAAGTACCCGAAACTGGCGTGCGTGCATGCAACGACTAATGAATGTTGAGGAAGCGAAAGTGATCTGTCAGGATCGTAGCAAGTGGCAGTCCCTGGTCTCTGCCTACCCCTCAGGGATACAGGCGTGAGTTTATGTTATGTTATGTTATGTTCAGACTTTAAAAACAAATTAATATACAAACAGACAAGATATACGTGTACATAAATGTTAGTAGCAAAATATACGTCCCACTGTAGGGCATATGCCTTCACTCAAAGAGAGAGAGAGTTTGGGCTTAATTACCACGCGTGCACACCGCGGATTGGCACTTTCAAGCGCTGAGGTATGTGAATACCTGAGACACTCAGGTTTCCTCACAAATCAGGCTGTAATAATAACAATACAAAAGTAATAATACTTTCCCTGTGCAATAAAAAATATGTCATCATCATCATCATTCGCCACTTGACGCCCACTGCAGGGCACAGACTTCCCTCATGGTTTTCATAACCATGAGGGGTTTTGCCTTAATCGCCACGCTTGGCAGGCGGGTTGGCGATCGCAGTATGCAGTTGTAATCTCAGGAAGACGCTGCTCCCCGTTTTCTGGTAAGTTATTTCCTTAGTCGCCTTCTACGACATCCACGAAAGGAAATGGAGTGACGCTATTCTTAATCCGGCGCCACACGGAACATATGTAGGTACAATAAAGAATATTCTTATTTTATCTAATCTGTAAGGTCCAACCGAGACTATATTACGTTACATAAACTCACGCCTGTATCCCGGAGGGGTAGGCATGGACCAGGGTTTTCTACTGGCCGCGACCTCTATCGCTTCAGCAGCATTAAGAATGGTAATACCAATTTGAATTGGCTACTTTATTTGTTATCACGCTTAGCATTTTTTTTTTTAATTACCTAATGCTAACTTTTCTCAAAAGTTCTTACGTAGGTAAAGATATATTCATATCTAATTTTAAGAAACCGGCCAAGAGCGAGTCGGACTCGCGCACGAAGGGTTCCGTACTATTATAATAATAATAATTACTTCCACACAACACAATCACTTGACCTGGTTCCAAACTAGGATACCCTGTGCTATGGTAACCAGGCGAGGACGTCACAAACATGGAAATACTCCCAGACTGAGGCCATGAATATTTCGAGCTTCTACCTGTTGCCATTATTAAGAGCAAGAAACGGCTAAAAAATCACGTTTGTTGTATGGAAGCCGCCCTTAAATATTTATTTTATTCAGTTTTTAGTATTTATTGTTATAGCGGCAAGAGAACTACATCATCTGTGAAAAATTCAACTGTTTAACTATCACGGTTCATGAGATACAGCCTGGTGACAGACAGACAGACAGACGGACAGTGAAGTCTTAATAATAGGGTCCCGTTTGGCACCCGTCGGGTACGGAACTCTAAAAATCACATCTTGTTAAACAGATCGGTATTTCGTATTGGAAAAAACATTCAGAAATGTATATAGTTGTTCATCAATAATCATATTCAGAATTATTTATACCAATAACTATTTACATTTACATTTACAAACAATATCATTAAAAATAACTAATAATAGAAATTTGCGCCCAGATCCCCGCCTCTGGGAAGGGTACCCAGTATGCTGGCTACGTTACCTCGTTGGATAGCGAGACTTATCCTCTGCCTGAGGTAATAGCCAGCCCTGGGGTCCCTGGTCGTGTCGATTTAAATTTTTATATTTAAAAATTCAGAATTTAAATATTCAACGGACTCGTACGCGATTTTTTCATGTTCGCCATCAGATGGTTGAATTCCTGATGTATCCGACTTATTGTCAGTTGTCAGGCTGGATAAGTCACTGTCACTTTCAATGCCACCAACATTTATAAAAAGAAATTCAATTCACATTTCCATAAACCAGAAAGTGGCGAATCTACATAACATAAAATATGCATGACAGCAATTGGTCATGTTGACAAAGTTTCTATCCGACGAACACTTTATTAAATTGTGTGCCACTTTTCTATCGCGCCTATGAATAGTTTTGGCATTTTAACGCACAAGAAACTCACAAAAGCTTTAAAACAGCCCACTCTTGAACAATTGAGGCGCCTTTTACAACCAACAACCTTTGTCCCCAGAGTAAATTTGGTGCTTTTTGGCCAAGCAAACCTTAGTGGTTTTTGTAAAATTTCCTTAACTTTTCGATGGAACAAGTGTGGACATAGGAAGGTTTTGTAAAAACTGATTAGTGAGCCCAATGCAGCTTGTTGCCAAAAACCGGAAACAGAAATTCGTTAAAATTGGACATTGGCTATTCTTGTAAAAAGCGCTTCAATTGTTAGATAATTTGACAAAAATCGACGTTCATAAAATGACGTTCAAAGTTGATTGTTGCCAGTAAAAGACATTAGTTCCTCTGATTTTCCGCAATATGGCGAGGTTTTCTATTTTAATGTTCGCGCTTTAATTCTAAATTCTATCTGCGTGCATAACCTACTGTGTAAACCAATTTATCCGTGTAATTATATGAACACAGACTTTTCATATTCAATTTTACCTTCTGATTTGTTTTTGTGCAAAGACCAAATAAACTAATTAAGTCACCCCTCAGGGGGTAATTCTACTAATCAATACAAATAACATTGAATTTCTTATGAGAACGACTCTGAAATCTTGCATAAAAAACAGAAATCTAATGAGAAAAAACTGATGAGGTTGGATATTCGACAGACTACGAAGACTCCTCGAAGACTTTTTAGCAATCTGGTGTTTTATTTGGCTTGCCAGGACGTGGCAAGTGGGAAACTCTAGTATCTGCCTCCCTCCGGGATACAGGCCTGAGTTTATGTAATATAATGTAAATCTTCAGTTAAATTTACGAATCACGCCGGGCAATAAAGTATGACTATAATTTGGAGGCCAGTCCATCTTAAGTTTATAAACTATTCAGTAATGTTTCCAAATACTCTCTCCTAAGGGTCTTAAGAAACCTCAAAATGTTTTTAACAAGGATTAAGGTTGGGTTTGATCAGCCCGAAACGATAACCTTTCACTCAGTCTGAACTTTGAGTTTAAGCTTGATGATCAAAACATGCTTTCCAACTGAAGGTCAATATTTAACCTAGACAGTATCGAAATTCTGAAAATATTTTTTTTTAAGTTTATTTTCTTTGTCTTCATTATTTTTCTGTAGATACTAACTGGAGTCACCCTTTAAGCATGCAATGCCTGTACTAGGTGACACCGCTCTTCCATAGCATTAATCAAAAAAAGAAAAAAAAAGGAAAACAATAAAAATAAACTTTACCAACTGTGTGTGTATGTGTCTGTGTGTGTATGCGTGCGTGCGGGCGGGGGGCGGGCGGGCGGTCGGGCGGGCGTGCGTGCTTGCGTGCGTGAGTGCATGCGTGCGTGCGTGGGTGCGTGCGTGCGTGCGTGCGTGCGTGCGAGCGTGCGTGCGTGCGTACGTGCGTACGTGCGTGCGTGCGTGCGTGCGTGCGGGCGTGCGTGCGTGCATGCGTGTTTGTGTTTGTGTGTGTGTGTGTGTGTGTGTGTGTGTGTGTAGTGTGTGTGTTAAGTGTGTGCGTGTTTGTAAGCATACAGGAGAGGCCGAGAGTGAAGTGTTGATCAGTATGTGTAAATAATAAATATTGCTCTATTAGGTTTCTGTCTTGTTGAAGTGCAAGGTATCTAACTATTCGATAGTACATTTTTTACATTCAAAATATTTTTTTTCCGAAATTACGAAATAATTCCGAAAATATTAACTACATTACAAAAAGAACTGGTATTCTTATATTCTTTTTATTGCACTAATCCGTGCTGAAAACGATTGTTAAAAACATATTTAGAGGCTAAAAATTCCACCCATGCCGGGACTTGAACCCGCGACCTCTAGCTAACCGTGCCGGAGGTCGCGGGTTCAAGTCTCGGCATGGGTGGAATTTTTAGCCTCTAAATAGGTTTTTATAAGCATAAGCTACCTAGTCAGGTAAGCTACTTTGTAAATATTACTCGTGTCAAATATTTGTCTACTAAAATACTGTTTGAGAATGTCATGGTGGAAATATTTTCAAATCTATAAAAAACTAATATTCATCTTACTAACTTAGCTATGATAAGGGACAAACCCCGGCATTTGCTTACCCCTCCGGAATACATGCGTGAGTTTATGTATGTTGCTTACTAACAGAATGCATGGACCAACAACACCACATGCATTTAGTACAAAATTATTGTGACATTTAATAAAATAGTAGATAGATAATATGACAAAGGAAATAGGTGTATCGAGCGAATGTGGATGGAAGGGCCGGTAAGAGACATCCCAGGCGGACTTACTTTTATAAAAAGAGTACCCAAAACCGGCGTGCGCGCATGCAACGACTAATAAATGTTGATGAAGCCAGAGAGGTCACTCAGGATCGTGGCAAGGGCAAATCCTGGTCTCTTCCTGGGTAGGAGGGGTCTCCGGGATACAGGCATGACTTTATGTAGAAGATGGAATATTTTTTATTATATACCAGGAATTACATTTCAAATGTAATAACCTACTGTCAAAAGCACGCACGCCCAAATGAACGTTTCGGCAACCAACATTGATGGAAATAAACGCAAAAAGTCATATTTCCGGCTTTTTGCGTTTATTTCCATCAATTTTGGTTGCCGAAAAGTTAATTTTACCAAATGGCCCCGGGGAGCAAGACAGGAGTGCGAAGGGCGCATAAAAAACGGGCGATTACAAACTGAAATCGATGTTTCGACCCCCACTGTAGTTGATTACAAAACCACGAAAACTGGCGTGGCAGGCAAAACAAGTTCCGTACAGTCAACGATGGAAATTCATATGAGGCTCACATTTAGTGACTGGCAGGAGAGGATGTTCTCACAGAATGAAATAAAAAATCAAAAAGGTAATTCAACGTCAAGAATTTAAACTCTGTTTGTTGAATTTGAATGTCAATGTACTTTTAACGTCTTCGGGTCGAGTTGTAGTGAAGAAAAATACAGCGAAAAAAACTCCACTCTAAGCATCATCTTAAGCCCATATATTTTGGTGCGAGTACCTAACAAGATCCCATGAGTGCAATGAACAACTTACAATTCTACAACATTAGTTACTATTCTTACAAAAGTAGGAAAACACTAATGCTGCGGCCAGACATACGGGCAGCACCCGTTCCCAGCAATGTTTCCACATGACAAGAATTAGAAAGTGGAACGGTAAGCAATGAGGCAGGCACGAAAAGGTTGGCAGAAACCAGGGAAAAGTGTAAGCTCAGCGATGGGCAAGAAAACAAAATGTTTGCTTCTGAATGTAAGGGACGGGCTGAAAACCAACGCTGTAACTACGCAAGCAGTCACGGCAATAAAGCTGAGCCCGTTCCTTTTTACCATAACATGTGAATGAAAGAAAACTTTATATTTAATGTTGTTGTAAAATATATGGTAAATAAAATATTTTCACTTTCACTTTATGAACGTCAAAGCTGTCAGTTTCACAATTAATAAATTATGCGAAGAAGAAGCTAACAAAGAAACTCCACATTTATTATTTTCAAAACCGGTTTGCTTAAATAACAGAGTTTTAAACCTAAAGTTACACAACACTAGATACAATCGTTCCCGTTAACATTATTTAAATACCAGATATCTTTGTCTTTCAAATAGTCCTTAATGTTAAAATAGGCTTTTTTGCACAGAGTACCTACGCTTAACACATTCAATAAACCGATGTACCCGTTCCTAAGAATCATCAAGCAATTCAATAAAATAAAGTAACCATTGAAGAGTGTTTTTATACAATCTTTTATAATTATTTCATTATACAGGGTGGCCGGAACATCTGGACACGTTCAAAAATAAAATTAAGGTTCCTCTATATCTAATAAAATTTTCCGCGTCTTTTCATAGTTTGCGAGTCATTAATTTTTTTCTCAACTTTTGATAATTTCCGACCTGATCAACTTAAACTCTGTATATATGTGTCGTGTTGTTGAATTAAAAATCTTTTCTTTAGTTTCTTTTACAAGGAACTAGCGAACGAAGCTGCCACGTGTTTCATCGTTGACTGTCCACCCAGTAGGCATCCTATTGTTTTCAGGATTTGCGCATAAACAGTGACTAAAAGTTTTGCTCCGGCTACCGTTCTAATAACGTGGGGTATGTCTATTGTTTTGATTAGATTTTGTCTACCCACCACATTGTTGTAAAATTATACTAAAGGTACTCAGGATAGCAGATAAACTTAAGCCCTTTGATGCCTTTGTTTCCAGGTTATGTGGTTTGTTTATTTGTTGATGTAAATGAATTCACTGGAAATCTACGGGGTTTTTTTAAAGTCGCAATTCCTGAGACACCCAAATTAGACTTTGAGTGTGGTAACAACGTGTGTTAGTTAAAAATTAAGATTTTTATTAGAAAAAAACTTTTTTTCATGCAGCCTTAAAACTGCAGAGCACAAGCCTGCTCAGAGAGAGAGTATGGGCTTAATTACCACGCGTGCCCACCGTGGATTGGCAATTTCAAGCTTGTATATGAACACCTCAGACACTTAGGTTTTCTCACGATTTTTTCCTGACGCCGTCGTGCTATCGAGTTCTAGCGCATCAGTAGAACGCCGGCTTCACATTCGGGATGTCGTGGGTTCGTAACCCGGAATATACCAATGACTTTGTTTTCTAAGTTACGTACATTTGTGAAGTTATAGTAGTAAGTTATAGTAGTAGTATAAAACTCACAATATGTGAAGGGAAACATCGTGAGGAAAGCCTCGTGTCCGAGGTATTTATTTACCTCAGCGCTTGCTACGTACAATGGCCCAACTGTGAGGCTAAGTGCGGAAATCTCAGGTCTAACTACATAATAATTATGTTTATTATCTAGACCTTGGAAATTCAGTTATCATGTTAGTGTTATTGGTCATTACCAACATTATTAATATAACGACAAAAAAAATATTAAACTTGGAAAAATAATACACATTTAGATTTATCAACGTTTGATATCGGAGTACTGAAGTCAGAAATCAGCTCGCAGGCTGATTATGCAAGTACTTCGAAGTTTCAAACTAACAGAACGACTTGATTCATACGATGTCACTGTATAATGTTATTGAGTGTTCGCCTTATTGTGTTCTGAAGTTGAGATTGTGTTCTATTGTGAAGTCAAATTAGTTTAGTTTTAAACCGAGAATGAATTCAATTCCAATTCAATTCAATTCAATTCAATTCAAATATTTTTATTCATTGTAAAAACAGAATGTTTACTTAATGAACGTCAAAGTTGTTAGTTTCACAATTAATGGATTATGTTTATTCATTTATTCTTTATTCTTTTTCCACATTTATTCTTTTCAAAACACGTTTTAACTTAATTAACAGAGTTTTCAACTTAAAATATTAGTCATGAATGTGTTGAACACTAGTCACAATCGTCCTTTAAATAATATTAATCTACTGTTTAATGCCAAACATCTTTGTCTTCTAAATAATCCTTGATGTTATAGTAAGCCTTTTTGCACAGAATGTGCTTAACACATTTTTTAAATCGCGTTGGAGGTAACTCTAATATATCTTGAGGAATTTTGTTGTAGAACCTTATACAGTGCCCCATAAAGGATGTGTTAACTTTTGCAAGTCTAAATAGTGGAAATGACAATTTATGTTTATTTCTAGTATTAACATTATGGTGGCCACCAACATTTTCGAAGTCTTTGATATTTTTTCTAACGTACATAATATTTTCATAAATGTATTGACATGCCACTGTTAAGATGTTGGTTTCTTTGAAGAAATCTCTTAGCGAATCCCTACTACCTAACTTGTAAATAAATCGGATGGCTCTCTTCTGTAAGATGAAGATCGTCTCAATGTCTGCTGCCCGACCCCACAGTAGTATGCCGTAGGACATAATACTATGGAAGTAACTAAAATAAACAAGCCTAGCAGTTGCAACGTCAGTGAGCTCTCTAATTCTTTTGACTGCATATGCTGCAGAACTAAGCCTGTGTGCTAGTTTTACAATATGAGGACCCCATTGCAATTTTGAATCGATTGTGATGCCTAGAAAAACGGTGAATTGGTGGTTATGACGTTTTCGTGGCAATGGATATGATAAACATCTAAATGTTACCTGAATAGAATAGGCAAATTGGTGTGCAGTACACGCTACTTCATCCACGTGGGATTCGGATTAAAAGCGCATTAAATTTCAATCGATTACTCGCTTGTAATGGTGGTTAATTTGCGAGTAATCTATGCGCGTTCATCTCAATCGCTTAAGCGTCATTGAGTCACAAACATGCTATGAAACATATTTTAACTTGAATTTAGTAGATTAATTTAAAAAATATGAACTTGGTACCTACACAACAATTTGGTAGATAGATAGAGAACACTTTATTGCACAACCAGGTGAAATATATTACAAATAGTTTCTTATATCTAAGTAGTGGTATACAATTGGCGGTCTTATCGCTTAGAGTGATCTCTTCCAGACAACCTCTGGATGGAGTGGATTACAGCAAGAATATACTCGGTAGATGGATGTACATTGAAGCATACAAATAATACTTCATACCTAAATGTAACCCGTACGAAGTCCGGGCAAATCTAGTAAAATTAACAAGTCATCAGTTACTTTCTACGCACGATGTAAAAACACGCTTGGTACAAACAAGAAGCCCCTTTTATGCCAACTTCGTCCTATCTACCACCTAATAAGTAATGACGTCACATAACAATATGTCATTACCACGCACACAACATGGCGCATCTTTGACAAATCACGAAATAAACAGAAGAACCACTTAGCCGAAAGCGCGTACAGTTTCACACTGAACATTTCAATCAATTTTCAAATTGTTGCACTGCGTCTTAGTTGCGCAATTCGTCAGCATCATCATTCGTATATTATAAAAACTAGCCAACTCAGACCTTAGGCTTCAATATATTATCCTAAGTTATTAGAAAAAATTATATTTTAAGTTGTTATAAAATATTTTATATTGTTATAAAAAAATTTCAGGACTGACGATTGAACTTGGCACCCATTTAGATCTCACTTCTTTTATCGTTGAAGTCAACGACCAAGGCATACATCATAATATTGAACTTGGCTCTCATTTCACATTAATGTTTTTGATGGGATATCATCCCTTTTTGTACAGAAATTATTACTAGGTACTTATTTCATAATAAAATTAATACCAGATGGTATTTGTTTACTAGTAATTCTATTGTATGCCTGATTGTGCAATAGTAGTAAAAAGATAATCATTTTATTTAAGACGATTACGTAACGAATTACCTGTTATCTATTGAATTCTCAAGTTAACTATCTGTTACCAGTAAGTTTAACTATTATAACTAGGTATATTAAAAATATTATCAACTTTTAATTTAAACTGTTGCCTAAGCTATACCTACTTACTAAAAGAATTGTAATAATAATATAACCACACACAAATATTCCAAGTATTTTTTAAGAAAATCTATGAATTTCGAAGCATAAATCGCAACCGAAATACCTATTATTTATTTTTTTATAAATAATGAACCTACACTTTGATGTGCGCTAAATGTTGAAATAATAGTAATTAATACTAAATTCCAGTTATTAATAACTTGGATTTAGCAATAAATATGTACAAAACGTAATATATAAAACGTAATAAATACGAAAGTTGACTATAGATTATAAATAGTTAGTTATAAGTACGAAAACTGAAATGTTTGTATATAGTATTCCACCCGTTAGTATATTCACGTGAAGACCTTAAGATTCACATAAAGACCGGCTGTCATCACAGGCACTAAAAGTAAGTTAGTGTTCCTAATAGAACGATTAATTGAAAAATTATAGTAAAATGATAAAAAAATATTAGTTTCTGATTTATTCCTTTGTATTCACCCAACTACTTATCTGGATGCTAAATTTGAACTTTCCAGGTCACCTGGAACTGAGTTAGAGTTTTGATCTACAGGTGATTCAGTGATAAAAATTACGATTTTTTGACGATAATATCTATATAATCGTTTGAGATGTGTTTATGAAATTTGGATCACGTATGTATCTCGTAAGTCTCAATATATGAGGTAAACTTTGACACATTTATGTGAAACAGTTTTTGAGTTATAAGGGGGTTAAAAGTGGCTCCAAATGGTGCGTACAATATGGTGCTGCTTGCCAGTTCTGATAGCTTGAGAACTTGGCTTGACACGCTACCGCGTGTCTAGATTTTTTCAGATTTTAAATACTAATATGATCTCCGACATGGTAATCATTAGAGAGTAAAATGTATTTTAAAACACAATTTAAGAGAACCCAGCCTTAGTGTGGCTCGTAACTGATAACTCAGGTCTCAGATCCGTGGAGAAGGAGAAAACCTTTGCCATTTGTACAAATGGCCCCAGTCTGGGTGTATTTCCATGTTTGTGATGTGCTTTCCTGGTTACCATAGCACCGGGTATCCTAGTTTGGGACCAGGACAGTTTAATATTTGGCTACCGTTCTTTAAAGCATTCTCCAGCGAGCTTTCCATATAAATGCGTTCATAAATTAATCGGTAAGCTGTGGACAACTGTTATTGGCCTTATTTTCAGTAATTAGTTAATAAGTAATTATAATCAGATTACGCTGTTGTTGTTCCTAATAAAGCAAATTAAAATAAAATAAACAGTATTAATGATACAAACAATAAAAATTTTGCTGATTTGCTGTTGTGCCCGGAAAACTGGCTATTGGCCTATAGCAATGTTTCTCGAACCACCGCACCAAATAAGCTAAATTAGTCTTGTTGTTTGTATCTAGAATGTGATCGTGTTGTGTGAAAGTTAATCGAACGAAAGGGCAGTTGAACCCATGACCTCCGACATGGTAATCAGACGTGATACAGCTAGACCAACGAGGCAATCAACCGATAAGTCAATAAGTAACCCTTAATACATTTCAGCCTTTAACACACACGATTTCCTTTCCTTGGAGGCGCTTGGTGTACTTGTAGTGAATCCTTGTGGAGCCCTTAAAGTTTAGAACGGCTTAGGGACGGCAGTGCCTCTGTGTCTTCCATATCTGTGTTCAAGCCGGGTCTCATTAACGCGGATGGGAACATTCGTTAAAAACTTTCTCCCTCGTACGGCTCCATCACCGAATAAACAACGTCAGGGCTCTTATTCACCGGGATAAGATATTATTTTTGTGTAGTCCCACTGTACGCAAAATAGACTCAATTGCAGTCGAGATGCGGAAACCCAAATTGCCACGATTACCAACACGTATTGTTTGCTTGTTTACAATACGTTAATAATTATAATAATAATAGTGATGAGCCTGACCTCTGATAAGCCTGTGATTTAGCGGTGGTAGCCTTCTGGTTAGAACATTGGACTCGGAGGCGAGAAACCCAGGTTCGATTCCCAGTGCTTGCATGTACCAATGACTTTGTTTGCTAAGTTATGTACATTTGTGAAGTTATAGTAGCAATGACGGTGAAGGAAAACATCGTGAGGAAACTTGAGTGTCTGAGCTATTCACGCTTGAAATCCCTAATCCGCGGTGGGCACGCGTGGGTGATTAAGTCCGTACTCTCTCTCTGAGAGAAGGCCTGTGTCCCCTACAGTGGGACGTATATAGGCTGCTTATGATGAGGTTGTACTTGCTGATAAAGCATGGTGGTCGAAGGCTATTGAATGCCTAGATCATGGACAATCGCAAGGTAAGCAACATCCGTAACTACTTCCTGACGATAAAGGACAGTCCGATGCATAGAGATGTCATAGGATGTGATAAAGGACCCACCCCTCTGGCCTTAGCAAACCAGCAATGGCAAGACCCGGTGGTACTGAGTAGGTATCTCTGGGCACGAGGACAAATGGAATGAGAAAGAGCTGCATGGGCGATTCCCCTCATGAACCAAAATCCCTCATGGTTATGAAAACCACGAAGGAGTCCTATGTACCGCAGTGGGCGTCAAATGGCCGATGATAATGATGACGAATAAAATAAATAAACAAAAATTGTTGAGAAATTTTGTTTCGAGTAGAGAAATCCTGTTTAAAAAATGCGCTTACAATTAGTACCGCCTCTCCGTCTAACAGAACAATGACCCGCGGTCCTGCGGCACGCACGCGCCGCTCTAGAATAGCTTCTAATAAATAAATATTTCTGTAAAAAGCGTTTAAAAAAAACAAACTACCGTATTCGATAGCTATACTTTAAGCACGTTAATTTTGTTATGTCTTTCAAACCACCCAAAATTAATGGTGTATAGGCTATCTTAATAAAAAAATTAAAACTGACTTCGAAACACTAGAGCACTAAAAAGTTAGAAATAATTTAAATAATTAGAAGTAGGTATACATGTAGGTCTTGTAGAAGTATAATTTGGAGTCGGTGCCTAAAATATATGTGCTGGTCATGAAACTGCGCCTTATTTAATAGGTAATATAATATACCTTATTTAATTTTTTTTTATTTTTCAAATTTTGGTGGGGAATTGGGAGAAAAATAAACAAGTGCCTTATTTAACCATAATTTACCCTACTTAATTCGTTGCTTTAAAATTTCTCTAAATGTTCTCAATTTCCATCTCCGAAAATCTTCACCACAACATCACTGAATTAACTTGAAACTACTTTTACGCTATTTTATGAAACATACGGATATTACTAAAGGATGGGCGCCATTAGGCATTATTTACTGCTGTCCACTGAAGAGTTCCGTTCTCCATCTCTGAAACTCTTCATCAGATCTTCACCAAATGAAAATGGGTCCAATGGGACGTTATATCTATTCGAACAAAAAAATAGTCGTAGAAATCGATTAAGAAGGAGTTATGAAGGAACATAGCAAAAAAAAATATACGCGTCGAATTCATAACCTCCTCCTTTTTTGAAGCCGGTTAAAAAAAAGGTTTGCTTTATCTTTTTCCTAATAGAGTGTCTGAAACTTTGGATCTTTTTACGGGATAGAACAGCCTGATTGCTTTGTGGGTCCAATGCATGAGCTGAGGTGTATCGGCTGGTGAGGCCGTCTTTGTTGGTCTCAAAGCTTCAGTATTATCGAAAGGCCTAATTTTACAAATACTGACTGAGAAACGTCTGAAAACAAAGACAGATGCCGTGGGTTCCATTCCCACTGGTGGCCGCTGGTGCTTGATTTGAACAAATGGCTTCAGTCTCGGTGTTTTCTATGTGTTTGATGTCCTTGCCTGGTCACCAAAGCACAGGGCATCTAAGTCTGGGGCCAGCACACGTGATTGTGTTGTGTGAAAGTTATAATTATTGTCGTAACAAAATAAAAAATAAAACTGGCTAAGTGCGAGTGGGACTCGCGCACGAAGGGTTCCATGCCATTATCTATACAACATGAATATTTCAAGCGTCTACCTGTTGCCGTTGTTAATATCGAGCAAAAAAAGGCAAAAAAGTCACGTTTGTTGTATGGGCTTGGTTACGCCTCTTAAATATTTATTTTATTCTGTTTTTGATGTTTGTTTTTATAGCTTCAATAGAAATACATGATCTGCGAAAATTTCAACTGCCTACCTGACACGATTCATAAGATACAGCCTGGTGACAGACAGACGGACAGACAGACAGGACAGTAAGGTCTTAGTAATAGGGTCCCGTTTGGCACCCTTCGGGTACGGAACCCTAAAATGAAACTGAATTCATAAAATAACATGCACAACTCACAATTACTTGCCCTGAGGCCTAATTATGCGCATCAAATTAGTAGGGAATTTGACAGTTAGACTATTGGAATCGGGCAGGATTTGATCCGCGTAATGAGTAGTAGATCACAAACTACGATACACTATGTTATAAATGAAAAACCTCTATTTTTATGTGCATGTAGGTTTGTGTAACCCATTTGGAGATCAGGGAATAGCGGATGTAGTCATTAAAAATGCATTGAGTACCTTCACACTTTTACCTTATCCCTTCGCTACGGGCGCGGCGATGCGACAGCCCAAGTCTACAAATCTTGGGCTTGTCCTTTTTTTTTCCACGGTCCCACGGGATGAAAACTTTTACAGTCTTGTTTTCGTTCACACGTAAGCGATTTGCCGTTCTATTTCTCTTAATTAAAAGCAGAGGAGTCCAGTTGGACTACTTCTGACTGAATAAGGAAGTTCCTTATTCAGTCATTCCTTATTCAGTCAGAAGTAGCGGCAAATAAAAATTTGGAATTGTCGCGACGGAAATTCGAAAAACCCCGACGCATGTACCAATGACTTTTTTTCTTAAATTACGTACGCAAGTTGGACCGTGTCACGCAGAAACATTCCGACCCACAATACGTAACTAGCGAGAAAAACGCTTCTTTATGTCCTAGATTGTTTTTCTGCCATGGTTTTCATCAGACGTGTTTAATTTTCTATCGATTCCAAAATATATAAAACGCCTGAACTGAAACAAGAAACAAATTACGAGTGTGTATTGTTGGTTGGAATGTTTCTGCGTAGCTCGGTCCAGTTAATTTGTAGTAGCAATACCACTTGCGAAGGGAAACATGGTGAGAAAACCTGACTTCGCGAGATGTTCACATAAACTCAGCGCTTGAAATTGCCAATAAGCGGTGGGCGCGCGTGGTAACCAAGCCCATACTCTCTCATTTTGGGAGGAGGCCTGTGACCTAAAGTGGACGGACCAGACGGGTTGGAAGTGGCCTCAAAATGGTCGGTTTTAGGTAATTTGGTGACTCGGTTTTTAGAACCACACATAAAAAAACCAGTTTCACCGATTCTAGACTCATGTGTGTATAACAAAACCGAAGAATAAACCTAACTTGTTACTCCTTCAGCTTAAGTTACATTATTATTTTTGACTCGGTGGACTAGCCTTTGAGGCGCTTAACCATCAAGAAAGAGGTCGTGGGTCCGATTCTCACAGGGGGTCGCCGTACATTTGTACAAACGGCCTCAGTCTGGGTGTATTTCCATGTTTGTGATGTCCTTGCCTGGTTACCATAGCACAGTGTATCCTAGTTTGGGACCAGGATAAAAATTTATTTATATTATATTATATGGGACTGCCCACTTTACAGTATTTTTTTTTTGGCTGTTACCTTATTACTAACGTATGTTGTGGTTATCCATAAAAACTTCTGAAGTCATTTTACTCGTCAGTTTGTCTATTCTTCTTACTAGCTACTCGTATGACGCGAATGCCTGAGTCCGCGTAGCCTAATTATGGGCGCCAAATCCTGTCGGAATCCTGACGTTTGCGGTAGCAGTTAGTATGGGATTTACATGACCTTCGATACATTACAAAATCTACTCAGCCCTACGCCGCGCTGAACAGCGTCGCCTACGCTTAGACTTAAGGTCTTTAGAAGGCTACGTCATTTTCAACCCAAGTTCAAAAGCTGTCGTCCAACAAACCAAACCACTCGGCTACTTACTGCCTTAATCAGCACACACGACGCTTAATAACATACAAATGGGTATTATTTCGGGCAGCTTGCGTGAGCCAAGCTCCTAATGTTAAGTAGCGTAAAAAATCACTAACGCGTCTTTTTGTAGGGTTCCATTTTAAGAGGTTAACGGTCTTTTTATAAAAATTAGATTCGTTATAACACTTCAAAAACGCTGATTAAAATTGTCTGTGGTGGAGATTTAACCTCCTCAGTCCTGACCTTGAAAATAACAATGGTTTTCAATTGTTATTTTCAAGGTCAGGACTGAGGAGGTTAACGAGAAAAAGATGTGGCCACAGATTAAATAAACCGAGTTTTAGATTGGTTTTAGAGGAATCGTGTTTTTATAAATAAGGCCGTAAACATTTCATTTCAGAAAATTAAATTTAATGAATAATTAACTATTTATTTCCAGAACAAGTCCAATGCAAGTTAAAAATAAGGTCAAAATACACAAATTAAAAATTGTATTGCCTTTACTTGTAGGCTCCGTGTACTCTAAATTAAGAAATGTATTTCCGACTAAACAAAGCCAAGAGAAGGGTTTTGACTTATGAGTTAAGCAGTCTTATGGGCCAGTTTCTCAATTGAGAATTTCACTAAGTAAATAGTTAAATGTAGTGCTGTCTCTTCGAATTTCTCAGAAAAAAGCGCGACAGAACTTTACTTAAGTAGTTACTTAGTGGAATTTTCAATCCAGAAACCGGCCCTATGTATGTATTATAAATATGAAAGTTGGTGAAGATGTTTGAATGTTTGGATGTCTGTTACTCAATCTTGCAATAACGGCTGGACGGAGTTACATGAAACTTGGCATACAGATAGTCAAATACCTGAACTGAGACATAGGATACTTTGGTATCCCGGTAATGCGGTCCCGTGAGATAATATTTAATTCTTACCGTAACTTTTTTTCAAGCCAAACTCTGAGATATTTATTGATTGCGTTGCCATGGTAACTAGAATCGTATAAACGGATTCTGTGGCGGTACGAAGTTTAAGTACCTATTTAGAGGCTAAAAATTCCACCCATGTCGGGACATGAACCCGCGACCTCTGGCTAACTGTGCCAGTGGGCCATGGGTGGAATTTTTAGCCTCTAAATAGGTTTTTAAAGTTGTCCTCAGCTCGCGTTAGTGCAACAAAAAGAATATAATTAGGTATGAAGTTTGCCAGGACAGCTAATGCATATTATATATATGCACGTATGTATACGAGTACGCAGGTATGTAATTGTTTCTTCGTTCGTTCATACGTTAGTTTGTTGGAGTAGCTTGTGGTGTATAATGTGGTGTGGTGGTGGATTGGTTGTAGTGGACAAATATGAGAAAAAAATCCCCTCTGTCGAGATGAATTTCAACCGACATGTTCGTTCGTTCGTTTCCTCCGCGAAAAAGTTTTCGCTAAGGAAATATTTTTTATTAATAGTTTTATTGATAATTACTTGTCAATGAGACCCGAAATACGTCCGTGCGGAGTCAAGTTTTTTCAAGTTATTTGTCGGGCATTTGACAATAAAGTGTTCAGTATACTTTTTCATAGTGGCGTCAAACAGGGCGTGTACTTCGACTTAAAAGATACCGGGGCCCTAAATTCTAAATCCTTTAACTGCTCCACTGTTTTAAGATCCCTAGCGGAACCCTTTTCCCACCGGTCATCAGCACTCAGCCCTTTATTCTTAACGAAACAAAACATTAATCATGCATGTTGGACTACAGTGACCTTGTGTGGCCCTGTACTTACAAATAGGATCGAAGTACAAGTCAAAGTTAAAACCAACAATAAATGGGAAACAAAAACATGATTCCCCTAAAGCCAGATCCACACTTGTAATGTAATCTAACGAGTAATGCAACACGAGTCGTGTGTACAGGCGTTAAGTTTACTGCTCGTAGTGCGTCTACATGCAGGATTCGCATTGCATTTACTCATTGGATAAAATAATAAAAATTATTATTATTAAAAATATTTATTGCATATAAACACAAAGTTTTGCACATAGGCAAGCTTAATGCTACTTAGCATTATCTACCTAAGTTTTAAAGAAAAGATTTACCTAGAATATTAAATACAGTAATTACTTATTTACATTTAGATATAAAAAAATATATACAGCGGGAAAATGCGTCACTCAATTTCCTTCCGTGGATGTCGTATTATCATCAATTACTAGGAGACCGGCATCAGCATATTCTTGACATTCCAACCGCATACTGCGATCGCCAACCCGCCTGCCAAGCGTGGCGATTATGACAAAACCCTATGTCTTGCAGTGGGCGTGGAGTGGCTGATGATGATGATGATGATGATAAATATACTAATAAATAAATACATTATACAATTAATAAATAAATACAAAGAACCTCCTTTACTAATGATATTGTGAAGTCTGCATATGAATACTACTTAAAATAAATAAAGATAGTTACTGGAGATTTAGGTAGTAACGGTAAACTTACACGTTACACGCGGATCCGGCTTTATGTGGTAAAGCTAGCAGCCTGCAAGTACGAATACTAACAGAATGGAAATGTTTACCTAAGGGACTACTCAAAGCTAATTAAAATAACTAACATTGAAACTACCATTATTGAGATTAGAGATGTTCACTTTTAAATGAAGATATGTTTTTTTTCCATTGGTGCCTCGAAGTTACCCCTTGACGTAAAACATCTAAACATCGACATCATCATCATCATTCAGCCACAAGAAGTCCACTGCTGGACATAGGCCTCCTTCATGGATTTCCAAAAAGACCCGTTGGAAGCAGCCCGCATCCAGCGTCTTCCTGCCACTTGGATGAGGTCATCTGTCCATCTTGTGGCTGGTCGTCCTACGCTGCGCTTGCCGATATGTGGTCTTCATTCGAGAACTTTTCGGCCCCATCGGCCATCAGTTCTGCGTGCTATGTGCCCCGCCCACTGCCACTTCAACATACTAATCCGCTGGGCTATGTCGACGACTTTCGTTCGTCTACGGATCTCATCATTTCTGATTCGAGCTTGTTGAGTGACCTTGAGCCTTCTTATGAGGCCCATAGTGAGAGACCACGTTTCAACCTCGACGTAAAATATCTTAATCCAACCAAAACATAAATGTCTCAAAAATTCCCTGATATTTAAGAACTCCCCTTAGATAGATAGATAAATCGTTTATTTACACACAGTAAATAAATAAAAACACTGTCTTAATTAACCTTCATTAGTATTGACAAAATTAGCAGTGGTTTGACAAGCTCAGAAAAATAGAGTAACTCTGGCAAGATTTTTTAAGATTTTAACAAGGGAAAATCGACACGATAAGAAGAAAAATGAACCATTTATGTTCTGAATTTCATTAAATTTCAATTAGAAGTACCCTAGACATCAGTGAGTGAGTGAATCTATCAGTGAGTGCCGGAAATTTCAATTTTTTGACACTCACATCTTCTAAATTATACTAGCTGGGTGCATGAGCTTTGGAGCTACGTTTTCGTTGACCTTAATCCCTCTGCCAATTTTCAGTCCTAAGACGTAACTGGCTTCGAAGATAGAGGAGGATCGAAAAATGCTTGAATCATAAGCAGCCTTTATACGTTCCACTGCAGGGCACAGGCCTTCTCTCAGAGAGAGAGTATATAATCGAAATTGGCGATTTCAAGCGCTGAGGTATGCGAATAGCTCAGACACTCAGGTTTTCTCACGATGTTTACCTTCACCGTTAGCGAGTGGTAGTGGTATAACTTCACAAATGTACATAACTTAGAAAACAAAGTCAGAGATACATGCCCGCACTAGGAATCGAACCTGGGTCTCTCGCTTTCGAGTCCAATGTTCTACCCACTAGGCTACCACCGCTACTAGGCTACCACCGCTCAAACATGCTTGAATGAGTTCGTGTAAATATATGCACGATGCGGGCTTTCCGGAAACTTGGCCTGGCGCACTCTGTGCGCCTTGATTCTGAGTGCAAATGGCAGTCAGGGGCCTACGAGTAACTATGCGCACCAAATCCTGTCGGAATCTTGACGTTTGCGATAAAAATTAGTATGGAATTTGACATTTAGACGATTGGAATCGTTCTGGATTTGGTTTCGCTAAAAGCGATGTTTTTATGTAAGACGATCGTGGACGATGACCGAATAAACTGAGCCATAGTATGCATGGACACTAACTCGTAGCGAGTCAGAGGTCAAGCCCCAAGACTTCCTGTTAAGACCCTGCCGGTCCTTAATTTTGCCAAATCCCCTTTTAGTTGGCGCTTAACTGCTCACGTCACGAAAGATTATGACGGGCGCATGTGGGCGTGTTTCCTGTATACTCTGCACCAGGCAAAAGTTCCTAATTCATAATAAAAAATGTAATTTCTTTTAAAAACGAAGTCTCATTTATAAAAACACGATTCCTTAAACCGTTTCTCAGATGCAGTTTAAATAGTGTGTGGTAAAAAAAATTTAATGGAATAGAATAGACGTTTACTGCCTTTCTTTCTTTGCGGTGAAGGAAAACATCGTGAGGAAACCTGAGGAGTCTAAGCTCTTCCTATAGGTAACTCAGAGCTTGAAATCGCCAATCCACGGTGAGCACGCGTGGTGATTATATCCATTTTATTTCTGATTATAAATCCATAGTTTTATTAGTAGTTACACACAACTTATATCTATTTTTAGTACTTAGGACCTACTTACTTACTATTATTTATATTATTTAAATGTGATCGACATCAATGCTTTAAACGTATAGACGACACAGCAGAGCTCCACCCACTTTTAAAAAAAAATTCGTTATCCACATCGCCTAAGAATAGCTCGACGAAAGTATTAATTATATTAAGCTTGCTTTTATGCAAAAATAGTATGTCGGTGCAATGAACTTTGCCATTCATTGAATAATTTTATCCTCCTTGGGAAAGGTATTGAATTTCAGAGTATTCTTTTGTTTCTATGCCCAGGGAACTTTCAACTAGGACAGAGAATACCTAATCTCTTGTCCGTAATACTTTGTGTCTCCCTGGAAAAAAACCCGTTTTCCGTTCGTTATGCATAATATATCACGGTGCAGGCTGGCCGAGGACTTGGCCTGTAATAATACATAAAAATCCCGTATCACAGTAGGTATTTAATTGTTATCAAACTCTTACGAAACGTTTCACTCCGATTTTTATGTAATTTTTTGTGTATAATTGGTAGGTCTGAGAATAGGTCGTAGGCGTAATATGGCAAAACAACGTTTGCTGAGTCAGATAGTTATACATAAATATTTACAGTATGCGTATAATTCCATATTTTATAGGTACGTACTTGCCTGGTTGCCAATAACATAAGCAGCCTATATACGTCAAACTGTAGGGCACAGGCCTTCTCTCAGAGAGAGAGTAGGGGCTTAATCACCACGCGTGCCCACCGCGGATTTGCGATTTCAAGCGCTGAGGTATGTAAATAGTTCACTCAGGTTTCCTCACGATGTTTTCCGTCACCGTTAGCGAGTGGTATTGCTACTATAACTTTACTAATGTACATAACTTAGAAAACAAAGTCATAGGTACATGCCCGCACTGGGAATCGAACCTGGGTCTCTCGCCGAGTCCAATGTTCTACCCTCTAGGCTACCACCGCTCTCTGGTTGCCATAGCACAGGGTATTAGTAAGAATGAAATTAAGTATGTAGAGAGTTTCGGGGATGATAATCGGATCCAGCTAGATTTAATAAAAAAATGCTACACAGTATTATCAAAATATGAAGGTACCAGAAAATCCAGAGAAGAATTCAGCTGGGCTGGGCAGCATTCAGGAAACTCCGTCGAGTCTTCTCGTCGCCTATACCGCAGTCTCTAAAGACAAAAGTCTTTAATCAGTGCGTCCTACCCGTCATGACGTACGGGGCCGAAACGTGGACACTCACGGTTCGACTAGTCCACCAATTTAAAGTCGCTCAGCGAGCTATGGAGAGAGCTATGCTAGGTGTTTCTCTGCGGGATCGAATCCGAAACGAAGTAATTCGCCAGAGAACCAAAGTGATCGACATAGCTGAACGGATTAGCAAACTGAAGTGGCAGTGGGCTGGTCATATCTGCCGCAGGACCGATAACCGTTGGGGAAGACTGGTCCTAGAGTGGAGACCGCGAATCGGCAAACGTAGCGTAGGACGCCCTGTGACCAGGTGGAGCGACGACATTCGCAAAGCGGTGGGCAGTGACTGGGAAAGAAGAGCCTTAGATCGAGCTCAGTGGCGTGTCTTGGGAGAGGCCTATGTCCAGCAGTGGACTGACACCGGCTGATGATGATGATGATGATGATGAAGGTACTTCAAGGTAAATCTTTTTATATGAAAAAAAAGGAATGGAAAATAGCAATCCTTATTTTGTATCGGCTCGCAAACGAAGCAATAATTTTGGGTGGTTTCGAAGACATAGCAAAATTAACGTGCCCGACAATAGCTATGAAATACGCTATTTTGTTTTTTTTTTTTAAACGCACTTTCCAAAAATATCTCGACACATACTCGAATCTATTAGATAGAACCATTAGTAGCCATCCAGAGCGGTGCGTGCGTGCCGCGGGTCCGCGGTTTCTTGTTCTGTTAGACGGAGAGGCGGTACTAATTTTTGGCGCATTTTTTAAACACAAGATTTCTTAACTATTTTTTTTTTATTTATCTCTATACTTAAAAGTAATAGTCTAAATTGATGGCATTTTCTTCACTAATTACATAACCCAGAAATGAGCGTGTATAAAATCCTGAAAGTGTAATAAACTTTTTATTGTCCCTTTTCTATAGGAAGGTAGGCACTACGAATTCTTTTCAACACCTACACACTAAACAATAAAAACTTTGCCGTAGGTATATTCACACCGTTAACCGTAAGAATGGCATTATATCGACACACCATAATCTGGTGACCTCGGACATAGTGCAATTAGCCCAAATAAGCTAGGTCCCGTGAATTTACTTTCCGAGTCACCTCTATCTTTTGAACAGGCTACTTTAGGCTCGAAGAGACAATTTGGAATCGAACAGAAGGGACTAATGTGCAAAAAAGGCAAACATAAACATTAAAGGGCTCCAGGGAGTAACACTAGCGCCACCGGAGAAAAACAAAAATGGCCACTAGGCTATCCATATAGTTCTATCCACTAGGCTACCACCGCCTAGAGCTAGACAGCATAAACGCCAAAAACGGTCGTTTTTCGTTCGTTCCTGATCCTGTGTTCTTCGTCATGGTTAACTGTTTAGGACACTTTTTGCAAATACGATTTGCAAAAGAAGATATTACATTTTTTTTTAATTAGTGGGCGCTATTTAGCCTATTTCAGATCATTGTACTGTGTCATACATTAAACCGTACAATAATGTTAGCATTAAGCATATTCACGAGCAATAAAGTTTATTTAGGAACACTGATCAGTTAAAACTTTAAAAAAAATGTAGAGTTTTTTGTTAGTTTCTTCTCCACGTTATCTATTAATTCTGAAACAATAAACCTTAACGTTTAATATAACGTTTGAATTATAAACTTTGAAGATTATTTTGTAAGCATTGTCACTCATTGTCGCGCAGTACTATGAGCACAGCATTGAAGTTCTTGGCATTATTTCGAATTATAAGCCACATTTAACATTTATCATCACCATCATCATCATCAGCCCACCTCTGCCTACTGCTGGGTATAGGCCTCCTCCTATATTCAATGAAATTTTAATGATAATTGTAATGTGTATTGTAATCAATTTATTAGCTCTATATTTAAACAATTTTAATTTGCCATTGAAATGGAACATTTCTATTATTATTATTTCTCTGTAAATAAATATTATTTGTGTCCTGTCATTAGTTATTTTGTGTGTGATTAATTTTGAATTATCTATTTATTAGTTTGTGTTCTTTGTAGCGTAATCGTAATGGCGCATATGTAGTATCTATAATTTTAAAAAAGTTATTAAAAGGGACGGGCTGAAAACCAGCGCCGAGACTACGCATCCAGTCTCAGCAATAAAGCTGAGCCCATTCCTTTTTACCACAAACATTGTGAATGAAAGAATTAGTAATATTTATTATTTTTGTGTGGTAAATAAAATATTTTCACTTTCACTTTCACTTTACACGCCTAGATCACGCCATCTTTCGCGGTCTCTCCCCATTCACATCCTCGGGCCCTTTGATGACTTGATCACGTCGTCCGACCATCGGGCTGTCGGTCTATCCACTGACCGCCGTTCCGTTCTTCGCCACCACTCAGGCATATTTGGCATTAGGTATATTTTTATATATTTTTTTTAAGTATTGTAGATCTTACAATAATCGGGGCATTCCGGGGAATTAGTTGTAGAAGCTGACTTTCTGGAAGAATCTACGCTGAAGGATGACAAAAGAACACGTTCCTGCAAGTCACTGCTATCCAATTACTAAATAGTTCTATCAGGCGAGGGTTACCAAAAAAGGTTGAAGGGGTATTAGTTTGTGGGCTGGCCGTCGGTAAACCCTATGTCATACGTTACCAGGATGAGACCATAAGCTTAGATGATAAAACAGTTCGATAAACATACATAAACGTACATACAACAAACATATCTTGACTAAATTTATATGGGACCAGATGTGACTCTCTTTCTAACAAAAAAAGAATCAATGAAATCAGACAATAACATTGGTTAGGAAATATCGGTGAACATACATATAAAAATATAGACGAATGATATAAAGATTTTTCAACGGGATTTCAGATGACATATCTCTCGAAGTGTATGTCGCAAAAGAATGTGTCTACGACTGGTAGATTTTGTACCGCTCATCAATAAATTTTTGAAAGTCATTGCTCAAAGAGTCCCACTTTTTTCCTGACCGTACAAAGCTCTCCATATTTGGCACTGACAACCCTATATACTTAGACGCATATGTTTTGAATATATAGAATTCTATCAAACGTGGTTTTGCCATATTAATTAGCCTAGGACCTATTCCCAGACCTACCAAATATACACAAAAATTTTTTAAAAAATCGGTGAAGCTGTTTCGGAGGAGTTCGATAACAAACACTGCGACACGAGATTTTTATATATTAGATACACCCATTAATTACTTTTATCCTCGTAACGTTAGCAACGGCCAGCCCACGGCTTACAGAAAGGGCTGCAACACACCCTTTCAGCTTTTATGATAGCTTAAATAGATAGATATTGTGAGTGCAAAAACATTAACGCTGTCATAATGCGGCAAAAGGAAGGAAAACTACTGTACCATTTCGTTCGAATAGGTTTTACTTAAAAATGTATTCGTGACTCCCTGGGGAACGTGTCATAAAACTAATACATTTATAGTTTATTGTGAAAAGTAAATTTACATTGCGTTGCTCATAAGTGAAATTTGCTCGGTATTTTTTTTTGTTAATCGTGTTTTTTGGAAATTATTTTTACATACGGTGAAAAAAACCCGGCCAAGTGCGTGTCGGGCTACGCGCAATGTACGGTTCCGTAGAAAGAGGGTTCGCCGTAGAAAGACGCCCTACTCAGACAAAAATTTGCACTATAAAGTTTAATGGTTTTTCTACACCCACAATATTTTTCAACTACCAATCCAACGATCCCCACATGATTGGGTGGATGAGAAAAAAAAACATCCCCACTTTTCATGTTAGGGGAGGTACCTACAGTAAAAAAAAATTTCAACATGTTATTCTTTAACTTTGACGGCGTGATAAACATGTATACACATAATTACAGCTTTCTAGTACCACCCGTCTTTAAGCTAGCTCGCGGACAGACAGACAGACGGACATGGTGAAACTGTAAGGGTTCCTTGTTGGACTACGGAACCCTAGAAAGGGAAAAACCGGGGTCTTCTGGTTTCGAGACAGCCCCATTTTCCACCTGAGCTATTACAAACTTCTAGATGGTGGCGAAATTTACCTTCCTATTCTAATGATATTATAGCAGCTTTTCATTGCTTAAAAACACGAATAAAATGACGTTTTTGAAAAAAATTTAACCTAGCTAGATCAATTTATCGCCCTCCAAACCTCCTGCATACTTAATTTCATGAAAATCGTTGTAGCCGTTTCCGAGATTCAGTTTCAGATTATATATATATATATATATATATATATATAAATAATTATATATATATATATATATATAATCTGAAACTGTATCTGCCTATTTTGTGGCTATATGCTTCTCTCACAGAGCGAGTATGGGGTTAATCACCACGGTCGAGTCGCAAGTCAACAGATTTATGAAAATATTATGTACGTTATAGAAAAATATCAAAGACTTCGATATTATTGGTAGGAGAAATAAACACAAATTGTCATTTCAATTTAGACTTGCAAATGTTAATACATCCTTGCTGGAACAAGATTCCTCAAGATGTATTTGAGTTACCCCGAAGCGCTTAAGAAGTTTTCCAACCATACTCTGTGCAAAAAAGGTTACTTTATTTTTTTTTTATATCTTTATTTTAGGGTTTGGTACACAATGTGACCATGTCACCCGGTTACTTTATTGTTATTAAACAGTGGATTAATGTTAATGGGTACTTAGAGCACGATTGTGTCTAGTGTTCAACACATTCATGAGTCATACGAGTATTTTTTAAGTTGAAAACTCTAAACTTTTTTGAAAATAATAAATGTGGAGTTTCTTCGTTAGATTCTTGTCCACGTAACCTATTAATTCCGAAACTAACAAGTTTGACGTTCATTAAGTAAGCAAACATTTTGTTTTTGTAGTGAATAAAATATTTTAATTATGAATAATGCTTTTATTATCAGAGCGAAATCTTACCGGACCCTACCGACAAATTTACAAGCGTATCGGGATTGACTTTAATAATGGATTTAAAGGGCTGGGTGCTCTAACTTCCTGTTTTAGATAAAATCTGCGTCGGCTTAAACTAAATAAGCCAGGTACCGGCACAAACTCAGCGTAGCTCGGGTTAAAAATGCGAAGCGAAACTTTCTCCCCGCAAACAAACGCACAAGTAAAACGGCAACTCAATTTCAGTGGGGAAATTGAATTATTTACAGGAAACCCGCAGGAAAGAAATTCACTCCTCGCAAAGTGAACAAAGTCAGTTGCATAGGAAAATTTGATAAAAAAGTAAGTTGTAATACAATAGTCGGAAATCTTAATAATAATTACACGTCTCACTGTAGGGCACAGGCCTTCTGTCAGAGAGAGAGAGAGAGAGAGAGAGTATGGGCTTAATTACCACGCGTACCCACCGCGGATTGGCAATTTTATACGGAGGTGTATCAACATCTCAGACACTCTAGTTTCCTCGCGATGTTTTATTTCACAGTTAGCGAGTGGTATTGCTACTACAACTGCACAAATGTACGTAACTTAGAAAACAAAGTCATCGTTACATGCCGGGATTAGAACCTATGACCTTCCGCATGTGAAGCCGGCATTCCGGCTAATACCACTTTTGTTAGGTTATAAAACTAATTATGATGATATGCAAATGGGATGGGTTTGTTTGTCATATTTTAATAATAGCGATGGTAGCCTAGTGGATAGAACATTGGACTCGGAAATGAGAGACCCGGGTTTGATTCCCAGTGCCGGCATGTACAACAAAGACTTTTTTGTCTAAGTTATGTACATTTGTGAAGTTATAGTAGCCATTCGCCACCGCCGAAGGAAGACGTCGTGAGAAAACCTGAGTGTCTGAGCTATTCACATACCTCAGCGCTTGAAATCCCCAGTCCGCGGTGGCCACGCGTGGTGATTAAGCCCATACTCTCTCCCTGAGAGAAGGCTTGTGCCCTACAGTGGGACGTATATAGGCTGCTTACGATGAGATAAGTGGCAAAAACCATGTAATTCCTATCTACCTCATGCCGTGCTCACCAGTTAACCGTTTCGCTGATCAATTTATTTATTTCGCTTACAAACAGGTATCATTCTTTTTTTTTCGTAGCCTCCGTAATATGGTTGTCCCACTGTAGGGCAAAGGCCTCCCCCCTTTAGACCAAGATTTTTGGTCATTCGCAGCATGTCGACAAATTCTTGCCGGAGTAAGAATTTGTCGACATCATCCCGCCATCGTCTTCTCGGCCACGCCCGTTTATTTATTATTCTTACCAAACCGAATTGATTTGCTGACTACGTCATCATCATCATCATCATCGTCAGCCTATGATTGTCCACTGCTGGACATAGGCCTCTCGTATTGCGTGCTACTGAGCACGGTCCTCGGCTACTCTCATCCAGCTCTACCCAGCCGCCCGGCGAAGATCATCGCTCCACCGAGTCTGAGGACGTCCCACACTACGTTTACCGATCCGCGGTCTCCACTCGAGAACTCGTCTACCCCATCGGTTATCAGTTCTTCGGATGATATGGCCGGCCCACTGCCACTTCAGCATGCTAATTCGGTAGGCTATGTCGGTGACTTTGGTTCTCTGTCGGATCACCTCGTTTCGAATTTGATCTTTCAGAGAAACCCCGAGCATAGCCTAGCATAGCTGACCACGTGTTGCCGCATATTTATTTATTCTGTTATTCCGCCCACTAATGTAAATCTTGAGGGATAAAATTATTCTTTTAATAATATTTTTTGTTGCTGATCAAATATTTATGAGCAAAAATGATATTATATTTTATTTAAATGGCGTTCGGCACCGGCGCGACATTTTTGAGAAAACGCGGAATATTGTGAGTTATTGTTTAATAGTAAAATTAACTCGATATAATAGAGTAATTTAGAAAATAGGTAATTTCTAGAGCGGGCCCAAATATAAATATTCAGTTGCTTTATTTCATTTGTAAAGCCGAAAAAAGAATAAGTCTTCGAAACCGGAAGTACGTCATCAACTAAGATTTTACAAGCTGTCAGTTTCTAGTGATACCATGGCTCGATACAATAACTCTTTAATAACCTAAAAAGTCTCCTGATTTGTGCAAACGTAAAAGATAAATTATATTAGTATTTTTACGGAATAATGAGATGTCATTATCTTGGCGTTTTTCCTTCAAAATAATAAAGGTACTTTCATTCACGTGTGAAACGAACTTTAGAAGGGCGAATTAGTCACACACATATCATACACAAAAATACACTGACCTAATTCACTGACCTTGTATCTTTAGAATGAAGTATGATTTGTAACTATTGTCAATATTTAGGATAATGCCCAATTCGCAATTTGCTGACGAATTCTTCAACAATAAACCCATCGTCAGCAATAAACTCTATCCAGTTACAGCCAGCCTAGGCCTGCCTGGTCTCTGCCTACCGCTCCGGGATACAGACGTGAGTTTATGTTATGTTATATTTTTTATGAATTCTTCTAAAACCCTCTTCATGATACTACCACCAGTTTTAATTACAATTGAACATTTTGAGATTAACCGTACAATTCACAAAAAGACTCGCGCCGGTCACAAAATTGAAAGAAGAAGATGTTTCCTAGATGGATAAATAGAGAACATATATAAATTATTATGTTCAATTAACGCAAATCCTTCGAATAACGGAGCACCAGAGTACTTACCCGGCCATAAATCACGCTATTAAATATGACATGGATTATGAATCGCAGTAGGTATGCCCTCAATCAAAACAAAGATAAAAACAAACTGTCACCCTCCAGAATTAATGTGCATTTATGACAGTAAAGAAAACAATGGAAAATTCTTACCTTTGACGATGGTGAAAATCGCTCGATGTACCGCGAAACTGAATTTAATTTAACTCCTGAATCTATTTATCCAACTCTCGTTTCAAATTACCCATTCATAATCCACTTCTAAAGCACAGATTTAACGTTTAACGACAACGTCTTTTTCGAGGACACAAAATTTAATAAAGCCAATTTATGTTTACGTGATCGCGCGATCGGCGTAACGTCGGCTCCTGAACAACAGGCACGTCCCGCAGCCACGAGCGTCGAGCGCAAACTGAAAATGTGGCCAGTATTTGCCGACTGGGGAAAATGATGGAACACCTATTCCAAATTTAAATTTTCCAGGAGAGCGCATGTCTGAAAACCGGCCATGGAAATGTCAATCGCAAACCAAAGAGGTCGAGACTTAATTTAGAACGCCTGCAGAACATTTTACAACCTTTTTGGTTGCTGGTGCGAGTGTGCACGTAAAATTTCGGTCATTCAATGTGTTTTCTTGAAAACTTGTTTATTTATTTAGCGAAATACTCTTCGCTTCTTAAAAGTTTCTAGAAAATTTGTAATGAGCTGGCGTATTAATGATTCAGACGAGATGCCTCCATAGTGGCATGTTTTATTCATGCAAGTCATAAGCAGCCTATATACGTCCCACTGTAGGGCACAGGCCTTCTCTCAGAGAGAGAGTATGGGCTTAGTCACCATGCGTGCCCACCGCGGATTGGCGATTTCAAGCGCTAAGGTATGTGAATAGCTTAGACACCCAGGTTTCCTCACGATGTTTTCCTTCACCGTTAGCAAGCGGTATTGCTAATATAACTTCACAAATGTACATAACTTAGAAAGAAAAGTCATAGGTACCTATACATGTACCTATACATGCCCGCACTGGGAATCGAACCTGGGTCTCCCGCTGCCAAGTCCAATGTTCTACCCACTAGGCTACCACCGCTTAGCAAGTAGGTTCTTACAATAACAAGGGCTCGAATGCCACCAAACCCTTTCTAAAGTATTTTTCACGCACTCGCTCACACGAGTTTATCGGGTTTATCATAGATTTATCGGGTCTATTCGCGATTATTGTATCAAAGGTTTTTAATTTTATTTGTTTATTGATCCATCAATATAGATTACTAGCTGACCCGGCAAACGTTGTTTTGGCATATGCCATTAATATTAATTAGCAGACGACCTATTCTCAAACCTACAAAATACGAGATGACACGAGATTTTTATATGATTTACTATCTGTTCATCGCCTGTGCCTCCAATTACAGATGGTTACCGCATGCATAATAAATACGAATTTTCTCAAAGAGAAAAATATCATGCTTTCGGTGTTATAGTCCGCACAAATCTTTTTGGCGGTAACGTGAACATAGTCACAGATCGTTTGCACATTGCTTACTGTCTTTACAGTGTATGTGTGAGTAATTGACTACTTTAGTAATTGACTAATAGTAATTTACTAAGCATCGCACTACGTCAATTACTCACACATACACTGTAAAGACAGTAAGCTATGTACAAACGATCTGTGACTATGTTCACGTCACAGAAAGATCTGGGTGGACTATACGTGTGATTCCGTAAGCAAAGGCAAGATTCCACGAAGATGGACACCTGGGAGACAAATGATATTAAGGCTACACCTCTGACGACAGTGGTTTGAAGTGAGTACTAGATTCTTGTTGGTGCTGGCAGCTTCGAAAAGCAATATAACCAAATTGGTTGAGAACCTCCTATAGGAGAAGAAAAAGGATATCTTCTATACTAATAATAAATCTGTAAGGGTCGGTCATGGAGTAAGTTAGTTTGTTTTCAGAGATATTGTGTTTATAGGCTCAATATATGATACTGAAACTAATTTCACGATTTTTAGAATTTTTTTCTGTATGTGTGTATGTATGTATGTATGTTCCTCCATAACTCTTAAACCAATTATCCGAATTTGATGAAATTTGATATAAAAACATATAGACATCTGGGACACAGGATAGGCTATTTAAATTCTAGCTCCAGTTATGATAAGACGTGGCCCCCATACAAATGCTGCTTCGTAAAAATCGAAATGTACGCGAACGGAGTCGCGGGCACAGCTAGTATATACATAAACTCGCGCCTGTATCCCAGAGGAGTAGGCAGAGACGAGTGACTGCCACTTGCCACGATCCTGACAGATCACTTTCGCTTCCTCAACATCCATTCAGTAACATTTCATAATGGGGAACTTCCGTCTAACACAGATTGGAGTGACATTGCTTTTATACCATAGAAATCATATAAATACCTTGGATTTTTTTAAAAAAAAAAACAATAAAAATATTTTTTTCGGGGTTTTTGGGGTCACAAAATATGCGAAAAAAGAAGTTACTCTTATAACATACAACTTGTAAGATTTCGTTTTGTCATTGAATTCTGTACGTTTTCTAATAAGGGTGTACTTGCACAAAAACATTATTCTACGAGATAACTCAAATATTATTACGCTTCATACTTTATAAGCGTTACCACAGAGGAAAAAAGCGTTACGTTAGGTTAGTGACGTCATAGTACCTACCACGTGACTATATTGACGTTTTGACTGATTATATTACAAAAAGTGTTAGTCGCAGAGAAAAAAAATACCACGTTTATTTATCTTTTAATGTGTCCTCTCCTATTCCATTAAAACATTTTTTAGTGCAAGTTCTCCATTATTTTTTATTTATTTTTTATTTACATAAATACTGCAACATGACAGTAATTCGGTACACCAAAACGTCTGCGTTATCATCATAAATTTGGCGTTATACCAAATTTAAAGTGGCAAGAGGTACCATGATGTTGACAAATATTTTCTAATATGTTAAATGTATAAGATTCTGTCCTCCGATATGCGTAAACAATCGAAATAATAGTTACAAATATGACACACCGACAAAATATTTATACGAAAAGACAAAATTATTTAATATTTGTCAAATATATACATAAAAAACATGCATACTCATAAAAAAATCCTTTAGAAAGATATACATACTAATATAAACCTAAGTCGCACAAATTCCACCCATGCCGGGACTTGAACCCGCGACCTCTGGCTAACCGTGCCAGTAACTTGTAACTTTTCATCTCGTCTTGACGATATATTTTCATCAAGAGTATTTGAAGAGAAAACTTCTTTGAGCCGCACCTTGACACTGAATCGGATATACTCGACTCCAGAAGTCCTCTTTATTAATAAAATCATGTAAGTTTCCACTTACATCGTGTTAGCATAAGCTCACACCCTGTTTTTTTAATCTAGAAAACTTTCACTTGATCTATTTTTGTTCAGTGTTTTCATACAACTTTTCTTGCAGTACGACGCAGCGTTGACAGGCTGCTGGCATCTCTCTGAGGCAAAGAAAACTCTTTTAACGCCTTTGCAACTGACAGGTTAGTTTACTAAGCGATACTCGACTACCTTTTTTCTTTTTTAGTTTTTTATTGCTCCGGGATGAGCAGAATTGAGGTAAAAAGTTTGGTGGCAGCGTTGAAACAGAAAACCTTATAGAACGCTTAAATGTAGTGACGATAAAAACGACAGATTTATAACTAACGCCAAAACCGGCCAAGTGCGTTGCCAATTGCCAAGCCGTGATGGGCTCGCGTAGTAATTAAGCCCATACTCTCAGTCTGAGAAAAGCCTGCAGTGAAACGTCTATAGACTCCATAAAAAACGGCCTACTGCGAGTTGGACTTACGCACGAAGGATTTCGTACCATTATTTATACATCATTTTAATATTTTAAGCATCTACCTGTTGCTATTATTAATATAGAGCAAAAAATGGCACAAAAATCACGTTTGTTGTATGGGAGGAGCCCCCCTAACATATTTATTTCATTCTGGTTTTAGTATTCCTTATAGCGGCAACAGAAATACATCATCTGTGAAAATTTCAACTGTCTAACTGTCACGGTTCATGAGATACAGCCTGGTGGCAGACACACAGAAAGACGGACAGACAGTATGTAAAATCAAACAATTTATCGTGAAATATTTTTTGTAATAACTACCACCCAATCAACGTTCACGTCATGGCTGGCGCACATAATGAACAAATTACAGTTGATTTACACTACCGCACATTTTGCGCTCATTTCATTGGTAAAGACGTAATTATTAGGACTGGTACAGTTTTTAGTGTGAATTTATAGGAAGTCATATTTCGGGGCTTTTATTATTCATAGCTCAAATCAACGAAAGCTACGAACGGCAGAACATTGCTTTGAACGTTGTCTCATCGAGGCGTCAAACAGTATCACTAACCTCTTGAGTGGATAGCATAGTACCCAACCAACAAAATGTAAGAGAGTCGAACACGCGCTTGGCCGGTTTTTAGTACTAGTTGCTATGGGTACTGCACTAAAATCACATTTTTTTTTTATTATTATTTTTTTTACGATCGAGCAAAGTCACAAAAAGTTACAACAATATATCATATACTTTTTTGGAACTAAAACTTTCGTAAGCACTACACATTCTTAATTTAATCTCGGAATCAGTTACATGAATTATTATTTTGGTCGGAAGAGTCCAAGCAGGTTTCACTCTTATAACGAAGTGCTACATCTATCAAGTCCAGGTCGGAGACCGATAACGAATTTCTGAGCGGAAATCCAGAGGTATTCCAGGCCGAAAACTAGGTAGATGGAGATAATAACGATCTCGCAGAATACGGAGCCTCGATAAATGAGGTCATAGAGAGAAAATAAGGAAAGCTGACCCCACCACCAGGCGGTACTACAGCTGAAAAGACAGAGAGATTAGCAAGATAATGCCTTCAGGGGCCTAATTATGAGCGCCAAATCCTGTAGGAATTCTAACGTTAGCTATAGCAATTAGTATGGAATTTGAGAGTCAGATGGAATCGTTCACGATTTGTTGCCGTAATATAGGAGCAGAACCTTTCAGACAAGCCGACAGACAGACGTCGGGACATATTAATCCACCAAAACATTTTCATGTAAACTGTTGCCAAGACGAGACCTTATACCTCGCACTGTCAAAAAGTTATCAGATCGCACGTACAGCCAAGCTTCTAACTCTACAAGCCCTAACTTTACAATCTCTACACCTTAGTCAGAATACGTGGCTTGGCCGTTTCGTTACAAGAACTATTGTATAACAGAAAAGTAATGAACAGTAATAAATTTAATATATATAAATATATAATAAATTTTTCACCTTACGCCCATGTGACGTTAGCGAAACGATCAAGCCACGTATTTTGTCTAAGGTGTAGAGTTTGTAACGTTAGGGCTTATAGAGTTAGAAGCTATTTAGACATACCAAATTTCAGCTTTCTAAGACTTCAGGAAGTATCCTAGGAATTTTGATGATCATCAGTGAGTCAGTGACGAAATCAATATTTTTTAGATATCAATAAAATGTAAAGTATAAGGGCTATGCAATTGAAACTGTATATGTTTAATAAACCTATTGACATCATATCCCGAGAATTTAGTTTATCTGGTGTAATTCTAACACAAGTTATGATGCGCTCGAAGCGCGAAAAGGTAGTAGTGCCCTTGCACTTCGCTTCGCGCGTCTTACTGGGGGCACTACCGTGCCCCCAGATACGCTCCTATAGGCACCCTTCGAGTATGGAATAAAATCCTACTTAGTGATCATGAAAATGAAAATACATTTATTATCGGTTCTTTCTAAAATATGCAACAAATGAAATATGTTGGTTAAACAAATGAAATGTTGGTTAGAGTATTTTATCTGTAACAACTTTTGTTTTAAGACTTTTGATTTTTTTTATGTTTTACATCGGAAAAAAAAAAGTTAAAATTAAAATTTAATTAATTAATTATTAAATTAATTGTCGCTGTTTGACAGAAGATATTTATAACCATCTTCATCATAGGCTTTTGCGTCCGTTACGAATGACTAAAAAGTCCTATTCGAGAGCGGACGGTTATACTGTAGGACACATATAGAAAGAGTCCGGAGTCAGGTCGGTAAGGATTTTGTGCCTCCTGACTCTTTTGTCTGCCAGTGTCGGACACCATACTTCTTCGCAGGTCTTGCGACCCTTCCGAACTCCTTTATAATTTGGTTAAATAACCCTGTATATATTCAAATTAATAGATTTATATTTTCCTGAGGAACCGAGAAGTATATTTTAGCTGCATGAGAAATATCCGTTTCCTGCGAGTGTATGGTGAAACGTACACTTCATTAGGCATGTTTTATACATCAATCATCCCGCATTAAGGTGGGTAACTTTATACAAGTTACTGACTTTATAAGCAGGGAGCTGGATGCGTAATGTCTCCGGAAAGTTGCTTCATTCGTGTAGCTATTTGGATATCAATATACTTTGTAGCAAAGTGGTATATTATGACTGTTTCGTTGGTCTAGCGTAAACGGGTTACCGTTTGATTACCATGCAAGAGGTCGTGACTTCAATTTCCACTAGGGGCCGCCGCAGCTTGATTTGTACCAAATGACTTTAGTTTTGATGTTTTACCATGTTTTTGATGCCCTTGCATGGTGAATAAAGCACAAGGTTGCCTAATTTGAGACCAGGACAAGTGATTCCAATACGCGCTAAATAAAACGCAGGAAGACTTATTTTATTTAGGAATGGTATTAACATTATTTTTGTAGTAACTGCTGTAGCATACATTTTTATACACTTAAACATGATAACCTCATGTTTAAGTATCTGGGAATTGGGACAAGTGATTATGTTATGTACATATTACGTTACGTTATATTCCTTTACGTTACAATATGTTACGCTACGAAACGTAACGTCAGTTTTTTACATTTTTGCTGTGTGGGAGATATATCCCATCATCGAGTACAGCAGGAAGTAGGTCAAGTCTGGCGATAAGGGCTCCCGACAAACATGACCTGCGTCTTGGTAAGGTTCACTATAAGACCATACCGCGTCGACTATTGCCGTACAGCCTCAAGATCCTCGGACAGCTGACCTATTGCTATGGAAATATCCATAAGTCTGCAAGGTAGGTACAGTTGGAGGTCGTCTACTATCTGCTCTGCCTTAGGTTCATTTTTACTTACTAAAACATGAGATTATCCTAGTCTGGTGTCGGGACAAGCGATTATGTTATGTGGATGTTATGTTACGTTACGTCACGTGATGTTGCGTTGCGTTACGTTACATTACGTAATTTTACTAATACTCCCCACACTCCCGGACTATCTTCAAATCCGGAGTGGTGGGACGCGCTGTCTGCGTAAATCATTCGCACTTCAGCGCACCTGTAACTCATCTCCATGGCAGATACGTAATTTCCACTCATTTATTTAGGCGAATCTCACGCCGCACGCACACGCTCCTTGGATCCGCATCCACATCTTTGTGTACAGACGACAGCAGCTCTACCTTTAATTTTTTAAATGTTTTAAATACATATTTATATATAATATACAATTATACACGCTGACGGTGGTAGCCTAGTGGTGATTAAGTCCATACTCTCTCCCTGAAAGAAGGCCTGTGCCTTGCCTGGGGCTCAAGTCTCATTTTTTAATAGAACGAAAGTGTAACAATCACTGCTGTTTTTTGACACTATTTCTAGTCGCGTACACAAACACCTCTCGATAGCGTGTCACTGGAGCTATCACTGACGTCCCATTGTACAAATAGGAAGTCTCATCCTTATAACTTATCTATGGTAGCATCATTGACATTATAACGGGTAGTCTAGTCCTTATTTGACGTTTCGACGGACTCTTTGAAATAATCGAAACGCTGATTTGTTACAATTGAAGCGCCATTGAACAAATACACCTTTTTAGGGTGTAGTTGTTAGGTGATTGTTCAAAAGTGAACATACATTTTCTTCTCTTTCGTCATGTTAAGACCTTTTACGACTGTCCGTGGCGAAATGCGCTGGCGTATTCTCCAGCTGGCATTTTGGGGGGATCGTAGCCGCGAAGAAGAAAGTTGAGAGACGTAGGGCTCGAGCCCTACTTAGAAAGTCGGTGAACCCCATTTTCGATACCAGACGCCGAATTGGTTAAGACCTTTCAGTTGAAGAAAGACGTGGTTTGGTGCCGCTTATCCCTAAAGAGCGGAAACGTGATGGGATTGCCGTCATTATCAAGGTATGTAATAATTTAATCGGCTTCAAAATCCGCAGTCTTATTTACAGACAATCGATGCCACTAAATGACTTGTAGGTAGTTTTAACGTACCCAACTAAATCATTAGGTACCTCTAAAGTGAAGTCTCGATTTTAGTTCGTAATAAGCTTAGGGCGTCACACACGACGAAGTTACTATTTTAATATACAATATCGCCCGCCATGTATTTCGATGGACACATGACGAAGATAAAATATATTTTCATAGTTTTGTTGGATTGAACCCAAGAAATTGATGTGAGACTTTAACGTCTCTGTAATTGAAACAAAATATAAAAAGTTTCTGACACATCCACAGATAATTAATGAAATTAGTGAATGTCACGTTCTATTGTAGGTAGCTAGATGCTAGAAAAACAATTGTGTGTCTAGTGTGTTGGGTTGTTGTAGAGCTCTTGAAACACATTTTAGTATTTGTTTATAAGACCGTTAACTTTACGTAGGTAGGTACTTACACTTTTGAAATGTACAATTTTAAAATATGTACTTACATAATCTTTATCCTTTGCAGATAGCCCTGTAATTTTTTGCGACCGTGACCTATCAGACACTCCTAGATAGGCTGGGAAAATTGTAAATGCGTGCTGTGTGCTGCACAACATTGCAATCCAGACCGGTACACCCTTACCACAACCCCTGACACCCAGAAGAACAAGCTGCGGAAGATCAGTGGCAAATTCAGGCAAGAATACAAGTATTTACTACTGGTGTTGCTTCAATCAATGGATAATTCAAATCTCCAATTATATTATAATTTAAGATTTGAAGTACTTATTGACGATGAATGGTGATGTGCAATCTAGCCTCTAAACTAAGTTGGCCACAATATAAAAGTTCCACAAACGACAGAAAATCCAGATATTTTTTTGAGTTTTTGAGGTCTCAAAAATAACTTTAATAATTAAAAAACCTATTGAATCTTAAACATTTAATTTTAATAAAAGAGTATTAACAATAAGTCAATTATAAAATTAAATCACGGTCATGTATGAAATTATCAACTATCAAATTAATAATTAAAACATTTGCAGGTGATGCCCCGTCCCTTCTTCTGAAGACAGCTCGCTGAGTCCCTGTAACCGACTCAATGGCAACAGTTAGTGGACTGCTGGCTTGTGCTTGCTCCGAAGACGCCTCAGCAAGTTGGCTGATGGGTCGGGCTTGATGCAGGGACCCCTCAGCAGTAGCAGCAGCAAGCTGTTGGATGGCAGCCGCTAGCCTATTTGAGGCTTGCGCATGCTCTATGGTCGCCTCTGCATTTGCAGGCTCTAGCTCAGCGAGCCGTGCATCTGCATTTTCCAAGGCCGTGGGTGGCAGGAGTGATTCTGTGAAAAAAAGTGTAAATGCAATTAATTATTTTATTGGGTGTAACAAAGTCCCCATATAAATGGTCCACACTAAAGTAACTCACAGTAAATTATTCGTATTCACAAGTACAACCCCCTAGTTTTAGTGTATATATATATTATATGAATTTTGACACACCCTGTATAAATAAGATTATTAATTACCTTCTGTATTTCGTCGACGACGTCGCTGCGTCGGCGGAGCGGACGGCGCGCCTTGAAGGGGTGATTGCTCTCTTTGGTCTCTGAAATGGGAATAATAAATGCATATACTTAAATGTTTAATGTTGTTTTAATTACTCATCTGTGGCAGAGCCTAAAAGCATGGTAATGTGTTTGGCTATGTATGAATATACTCTTACTCATAGCTCCAATAAGTAACTTCAATAAGTACATAACCTTTGTTATTTTTTATTTATGTTCATAATTAACCACACACACCGTTGCCTGTATTAAGCTCTGAAATAAATTATATTTGTATTTGGAAATATCTTCTCATAGACACCAATAAAATATACTAAGGGGCTCCAGGAGGTAATACTAGCACCACGGAGGAAAAACAATCATATCTTTTTTACAGATTGAATTTGTAAAAATGCGATCTCTCAATCATGTTAACAGTGACTTTTAGGACCCACGACAAATAACCTAGAATCATGAACGTAGGACTAGATAGTATTTATGCCAAAAACGGCCACTAATGCTGTCTAGTCCTAGGTTTTTGGCCTTAGGTCCACGGCCATGGGTCCTTAAAATCACTTTTAACTTGATAGAGATTGTACACTAATGCTGTCTAGTCCTAGGTTTTTGGCCTTAGGTCCACGGCCATGGGTCCTTAAAATCACTTTTAACTTGATAGAGATTGTACAGACACTTTTTGCAATTTCTTAAGGAAAGTATTAGCCAGGAGTATTAATTAGTTTCAATTTCAATGGATTATCACAGGCTTTTTGTTGGTTTTAGATGGAGTAGACTTGCCCAGCATCTATACCATCCTGACAGTTTAGTCGGCCTAGCCCACAGTAAAGGCAAGCCAACCAAGCCGAGGGTTTCCTCATGACAAACAATGTCCCAGGCACTGAAGCGTCCGAGTGATCCCTAGTGATACTCATCTATTGAGTGTGATAGTGTCACTGGACGCTTTATAAATCATGACATTACGTAGAAGCAAAAGCCAAGTTTTTTGTTAGTCACTGCCTTCAATCTTTATGAGAAAAAACTTTATGAAGTAATTTGTGCTCACCATACGCCAACCCCCCCGGCTCTTTCCAGGCGTAATCTGACGAGAGGCTGTTGAGGACATTGGCTCCTTCCCGCCACATGCGCTTAGCCAGACTGCGCCCCTCCGTTGAGCGATTGAAACGCCCAAGAGCCAGCTCTGGCTTGTTTTCAAAGAACCCAATAAGGGCTTCGAGCTGCTCTACGCTCACCATCTGTAAATATTATTATTATGATTAAACTAAATATAGGTAATTGAGAACTACAAAACCGATCGTTTCGATGCTTCAACACCAAGCTTACCTAATAATCGCATGAAAATCAGTAGGTACATACCTTGTGGATGAAATAAGGATAAGAATGTAAGAACTTTCTTAGTCTTATAGCAATCAGCCGGTTATTCTGAAACAATTTAACGTTTTAACTTTGAACAGAAAATTTTTTCGCTGTCAGTGTCAAGACGTAAGACAAGTGACAGCTAATTTTTTTTTTTACTTGCCATAGTAGCATAGTCTTATTACATACAGCCATAATTTTGACTTAAACCAATAAATAAATAAAGACTTTAAGCTTTTTTAGAAACGAAACTACTGTTAACGTTCTTTTCAGTTTAATTCACAGAAATTCCAGATAAAAAAGCAAGAAAACCACTGTTTTTTGATCGAGACTAATCGAATCGCGGTCGAAAAAATCGATGCTGATTCGAGAGTCCTTTCAAAAAATGCCGCACTAGCTGTCAATCCCTTTTACTTGATGGTAGGTACTGACCTACCGTTGGCGCACTTGTAATATTGAATTTCTATCGACCTAAACGTGACGAGACTAGCTCAGATTCCGCCAGTAGCCTACCAGTGAGATTTGAATTGTAATAGTAGGTCGTGGCTAACTGCAAAATGCGACTCGGGCCCCTGTTCCCTACAGTGGGACGTATATAAGCTGCTTATGTATTCAGAACTGCTAAAAGATGGCGCAACACAAACACTGAAATAACGTAAAATAGCTTTTCTGTCACTTGATGTATTTCAATATTGTACTTTATGAACTGTTTATGAATTATTGTAACCGACTTTTTTTTTTATTTATTTATTTGACATCCCACCCCATACAATATAGAAAAAACCCAGAGACAGTTGCGGTACTTTCGGAAGCTTGAAGTAAAGTCATACATTTGATAGTTTGGTACGGGGTTCCGCAAAATATAGTGGCTTTGTTAGTGTCCCACAGCCTTACAAGTTTGGGAACCTCAGCTCTAGAGCATATAAATAGATGCCTAAGTACCAACTTAAAAGTTAAGTCGTTAAAAGACAAGTGCCCAAGTTCAGTTGGAACTTAAATTGAATGTGTAAAGTTGAAACACGCGATAGTGGACTTGACAACTGAAACTGCAATAGAGCAGTTACTGAAGTAATTTAGCTGATAGTGCTTAGGATCGGGCTAGCGTAATAATAAGCAAGATAAGACATAACTGTTATTTACAGCACTCAATCGCATAAGCAGCCTATATACGTCCCACTGTAGGGCACAGGCCTTCTCTCAAGGAGAGAGTATGGGCTTAGTCACCACGCGTGCCCACCGCGGATTGGCGATTTTAAGCGCTGAGGTATATGAATAGCTCGGACACTCAAGTTGCCTCACGATGTTTTCTTTCACCGTTAGCGAGTGGTATTGCTACTATAACTTCACAAATGTACATAACTTCGAAAACACAGTCATAGGTACATCGCGCTTAATCGCGCGGGGCAGTAACACTAGCGCAACTAATGGGAAAAACTGGCCAAGTGCGAGTCGGACACCATTATCTATACAACATTTGAATATTTCAATCGTCTTCCAGTTGCCGTTATTAATATCGAGCAAAAAACTGCAAAAAATCACGTTTGTTGTATGCGAGCCCCCCTAAATATTTGTTTTATTGTGTTTTTTAGTATTTTTATTATAGCGGCAACAACAATACATCATCTGTGAAAATTTCGACTGTCTAGCTATCACTGTTCATGAGATACAGCCTGGTGACAAACAGACAGACAGCCAGACGGACAGTGGAGTCTTAGTAATACCCTTACCCTTTGGTTACAGAACCCTAAAAAAAAACATCTGTTTTTCAGATTAATTTTGAATAAAGTGTCAGATCAATCTCTCACTCGTGTTAATAATGACTTTTAGGACGCACGACCACGAGAACCTACGATCACAGATCTGGGACTGAAACGCATGCACGTAAATATTTAAGAAAACGTGAGAGTAACTTTTAGGAATCTGTTTTATTCGTCTTTGTTCCTTGACATAGTTCTTTTTCAATTTTTAAAATATTAGACATAATAATATAGAAAAAGTATAAAAGAAGTAAAAACATAAAAAAGGTTGGTTGGTCGGTCGGCAACAGGGACGGCTGCTTTTAACATTAATGATATATAAGCCTGGGCTTTTTCTAATAACGATCTGTAAAAAAATGTATTTTCTCCACTTTTCACGCTAGTGTTACTGCATAGAGCCCATTCATATCGTCAAAATAGACTAAAATGTCATTGATAAGCCAATCATTGTAGTATTGTTCGTTAGATATTATATTTTAGCGCTATTTTTCGAGTTCCATAACCGAAGGGTGCCAAACGGGACCCTAATACTCTGCCTCTACTGTCTGTATGTCCGTCCGTCTGTGTGTCTGCCCGTCCGTCCGACCTTTTAAGGGCTGTCTTTGGAACCGTAATAGGTAGCCAGTTGAAATTTTCACAGAATATGTGTTACTACAGCGGATTACCTCACAAATAATAAAATTTTGAAAATTATTTAAAATAAGGGGGGTCTCCACACAACAAACGTGGTTTTCGCCGTTTTTTTTTATTATGCGGTATCGTAAAGACGCTAATACATACATGTATCAAACTTGGCGTGATTGTGGAACTTATTGTATGTCCTAAAGATAAATAATAAAACGGCCAAGCACGAGTCGGACTCACTAAATACTTAACTAACTGCACTATAAATTTAAATGAACATTAGTTCTACCACCGGACGAATCCGATTATCCTCAACTACATAATATGTATATACTAAAAAAAAGAGCGGTGGTACGGAACCCTCGGTCCGCGAGTCCAACTCGCACTTGGCTTTTTATATCTTTTATCCGATTTCCCAGTCGTGGGCTCCAATCCCGGCATGTCACTTTTAAATCGTTTTCTAAGTTACGTACATTTGTGAAGTTGTTGTAGGAATACCACTCGCTATCGGTGAACGAAAACATCGTGAGAAAACCATAGTGTTTAAGGTGTTTACGCGTGGTAATTTATATGTCCATACTCTCTCTCTCCCTCTCTGAGAGAAGGCCGGTGCCCTGCAGTGGGACGTATATACTCGTAGGTTACATAAAAAAAATCTATTTCCACGCAAACAAAGTTAGTCCAAGTCCAAGCTCTGGGTTAGAATGATAAAATGACGATATAACGAGCCACAATTTTTTTAATGTTAAAATTTCCTCTCGGATCAAAGAGTAAATTGCTGACGTAAAACAGCCACGAAATCATCAGACCCCGAACTCAAAAAGAGCCTGAAATCACGTATTGGCCATTCCGAACTCTGTTAACAACATCACAACAATAACGCCAGCTTCGAATTAGCGCAAAATAATAAAAATAACCGGTTTTCACCGGTTGTTACCGGTTAAACAAAGCCTTCGCGTTTACACTGCGGGGAGGCTGTCCGCGGAGTTCCGTTGCCTTTGCCATGCTGATTGGGCAATAGAACAAGAATTCACCGATATGCAGATCTACACCTCACCCTGAGTTTGAATTCGATTGGCAAATTTTAACGGGACATTCTAACCATGATTTAGAAACATATGGCGCTAGTTTTGAATAAAAAATGGGGCGACAAAATAATTATTTTTCTGGTTACCCGAAATTACCTCACTTACAATGTCAGGCCGAACGTTCGTAAAATCGAAAAAGACCTATGGGTCGATCGTTTTATAGTCGGCACCGGCCAACTCAATTGTTCTTTTAATTATTTATACATATCGGACGATAGACATTTAACATATGGGAAAATAAGCGTTTAACATATGAGAAAACATTTTTTACCGTTATGTTAGTTCCTACCACTTTTAATTTGGATTCGCAGTTTCGAGCAAAAGGTCGAAAATCGCGAATATTTACAAAAATGCTATACCATTACTGATAGATCATTAATAATGCTGTTTTTCACATTGAAAGGAACATTCTCTCAAAATATAGCTAAAGATTTCAAAATCATCCTGTAGATAATCTTAACAGCAATCTTAAGAGACTATTTCAACTTCCTCTGAGGAGAGTTTTAAGGAATCGTATTTTTTAAATAAGGGCGAAAGAGCTATATTTGTCATTGTCAAAGATGGGCACAAAAAGATGGAATTAAAGAGAGTTAGTTCAGTAATTTTTGCCGTTACAGGCGTACACAAACTTGGATAATTATCGATAATAGCATAATATTTAACTTCTATATAACATTGAGAATTTATTAAACACAAATGTAAGAAAATTAAAAACAAAACATTGCATGCGATATTAAATTAGAATGTCAAAGTAGAGGCGTAACACACTCACAGAGAGGACTCACAAATACATTGTTATTTATTTTAACCTTAATGTAACCTTGCAGTTACTTTAATTTCTTCTAAACTATTTCTTTGTTAAACATTATATTGATTAGAATATTTTACCTTGCCACATTCCGTGGGGAATTGGCGCTGGATGCCGTAATATGGCTGTATGCCTAGCCCGGCAACAGAGGCTAATCTATATATTTAAGTCATTTTAACAATAACAAATACATAAAAAAACACATACTCTGGCATATTATTTAACGCTCAAAAGAAAAAACAGACTTTATCTACACTCATATCATAATCTTCAAATTAAGAATTCAAAGGTAAACACATATTGACAGGCTTTAAACAATACATAACTTTAAAGAAAGAAAAAAAGTGTAATATAATGTTACATTAAAGGTCACATTTTTCACTTTATGTTACAGTTATTTTTTTTAAAGTGTTGCTGTGATCACGGAACAAAACTTAAGTTTATTTTTTAATGTCAAAAGTTGACTCCATAAAAAACCTAATTTCATTTTCGTGGTACCAAAAGTGCAACTAAAATACCTAAAATTGCGCGCGTAAAACTGAGTGCAATGTCAAGATACTTTTGTCGAAATTGCGCCATTTTGTTTCAAAAATTTCATTATGAGTGTAGATAAAGTAGTGTATGAGACTGCGCATAACTTGGTATTAAAACACTCGCGAATGCTATTAAAAAACTCGCCAAGGCTCGTTTTTTAAAATCTCGCTCGTGTTTTAATAACCCTCATTATGTGACAGTCACATAAACTACTATTATAGACCGAAAAGTTACTCATAGTTTAGATTTTTAATGTTTTTGATCTCAAACTATGTTAGATTCTAGGTTTTTGTAGCTGTCAAAACGGGCTTCTTATATTTTGACGATTTTATTAGTACTAACAAGGATTATATTAAATAGAATGTCATTGTCATGCATCACTGTGCCAGCCAGCACGCACCCTCTAATCTGTACTATTAAATGTAAATGTAATATTATATGCGATTAAAAACATAGCTTGTAAAAAAACCAAGTCTCGCAACTCAGTTCTTCTACCGTAACAAGTTGTGAGATGCACGTAATACCAAGTTGGTTAATTTATTCAATAAATAAATTGACTTGGCAATCACACTAAGCAATCTAATTAAATATAATATGTATTACTTGTGAACTACATTTTGTCTTCATACGATGGCCAAGTCAATCAAATCTGCACTGCTTCAAGAAAAGGGTGGTACGGCCGTGCCGCTTTTTTGCTCGACTTGGTGGGGGCACTGCCGTGCCCCCAGATTGTGTATTTAGATATAGATTCTAACTTATATAGATTTAAGTCTACTAACTAATGTTAGTGTTACTTTCTTTAAAACAAATAAATATGTATTATTATAATTTTATGTACTTAGAACACACCCAAGTGCAGTTCTCGTAATGCGAGATTAGTAGCTTATCTTATTTTATCTTAATAAACTTATGTTATCATTATTAATACTTTTATTACACTTTAACTTATGTACAATACAGCAGACTTAATTGCATAAGCATTTTCTCCCAGTCAACCGCAGGAGATAATAAAAATAAAAGATTTGTAATAAAAAGTTGGTATATTGTATTCTTTTTGTTGCACTAACCCGTGCTGAGGACAATTTTAAAAACCTATTTAGAGGCTAAAAATTCCACCCATGCCGGGACTTGAACCCGCGACCTCTGGCTAACCATGCCAGCGCTCTCCCAACTGAGCTAATGGGCAAGTGCAGGCATCAGCGAAATTTCGAGCCTCTTTACATCAGCTCAGTTGGGAGAGCGCTGGCACGGTTAGCCAGAGGTCGCGGGTTCAAGTCCCGGCATGGGTGGAATTTTTAGCCTCTAAATAGGTTTTTTAAAGTTGGTATATGATAAGATTCCATGATTTGTTCAAGTTATTTGCCGGGCATTTAAAAAGCGGTTCATCCGTTCAGCTCTGTGACTACGCCAAGTAAATATTTAAAAACCATCAGTCGAGTTTGAATAATTTTCGCTGACTACGAAATGTAAGCATTTTCGAGTGGGTCACTCATTAATTCAACTTTGCGCTAGTTTCCGAACGACTTTTGGGTTGTGGCAGATTTTACTTTACTTTAATTGCTTTAATCTTAACTAACATTTACATCATCGTCATCATCATCATCATCATCAGCCATTTGACGTCCACCGCAGGACATAGACCTCTAGGACTGGTTATGAAAACCATGAGGGGGTTTTGCCATAATCGCCACGCTTGGCAGGCGGGTTGGCGATCGCAGTATGTGGTTGGAACCTCAGAAAGACGCTGCTGCCCGTCTCCTGGTAATTTATTTCCTTAATCGCCTTCTACGACATCCACGGGGGGAAATGGAGATTTACATGGTGGCCATGAACCTGAAAAGTCAATAAAAACATATACAAACATTACAGAGACTCATGTTCCGAGAACTTTGGCGTTAAAAGTACCTGCATACTAATTCACTGTCGTAACACGACACTCTGAGCTGCGAGTTATAAATATTTTTATCGAATCCAAGCTAACTCGTTGCCTCACGTACGGGGGTCATTCTAAATGCATAGAAGTTTGAGCCTAGGTCAAAGATGGTGGCGATTTTTAACCTAACGGGGTATCATGTATGAGACAAATCCTAAATGTACCTAGCTTCTGAAACACTATATGGTCGCAATAAAATGTTGATTTATGATTAACCAACCAACGTAACATATCATAAACTCACGCCTGTATACCGGAGGGGTAGGCAGAGACCAGGGACTGCCACTTGCTACGATCCCGACAGGTCACTTTCGTTTCCTCAACATTCATTAGTCGTTGCATGCACGCACGCCGGTTTCGGGTACTTACTAACCGTACCTAACCTAACCAAAAACAAAGAAGAAAAAAAACCAGAACAGGCGTGAGTTTATGTATGTATGTATGCTGTTTTCGGTTCATCATAATTTTTGGTTCTTAATTTTTTAGCTCGCCATGAAGTATGTTGAGGTTTGAGGGTTCCTGGTGGTCAAAACGCAGGATAAGTTTAGTTTACATGTTTATTCTCATCTAGTCGTATAGTGAGTGCATACAGGACACACAGAAGAACTTATTTTTAATGCTAACTCAATACTTTTAGGTATTTTACCTAGCTCAGGGATCAGGGACATCACAATGTAATCCGTGCAATATTAAAGTGAATAAATCTTTTTTAATTTTTGTTTTATTTTATTATTTTCATTATTCGTCGCTGTGACGCGGTAACTACGGTAATAATTTACATTGCTACGGAACACGTGTCAGATAGATAGATAAAAATATTTCTTTGCATCTACACACACACACAGAGATATAGAAATGGAACAGATAAAATTACATCCTTATATAATACATTAGGTACTTATAAGTACTTTTATCTCTTTCTTTTTTGCACGCATACCTCAATTTTTGCCTCTCCTGTACCTCCTGCAGGTTGACTGGTAGAAAATGCCATTAGCATTAAGTCCACCTTTTGTATACTGTTTTTTGTGCAATAAAGAATTAATAATAATAATAAAAAATAGCACAAGTAACTTAAAGCGAAATGGGGAACTTACGTCTTACTTAGATTGGAGGGACATTGCGTTTATACCATAGCAATAATATAAAAACTTAGGAAAAATTTAAAATTAAAACGTTAAAAATATTTTTTTCGGGGTTTTCGGGGTCACAATAAATTCGAAAAATAAAGTTACTCTAATAGCATGAACCTTATTAGATTTAGTTTATTCATTGGATTCTGAACGTTCCTTGCATAAAAACATTATTTTACGAAGTAACTCAAATATTGATAAACGCTTCATACATAAGAAGGCGTTACGTGCAAGTTGTGATTGTGACGTCATAGCTTGAGCCCGTTGGCGCGTTTTTGTACCACGTGACAATATTGACTTTTCGACAGGTTATATTATCAAAAGTATTGGTCGTACAGAAAAAAATACCACGTTTATTTATACTTTTAACACGTTCTCTCCGATTAAATTAAAAAATGTTTAGTGCCTGTCGTCCATCGTACAGCAAGTAGGCACAAAAAGAGTAACCAAAATAAGCACATGCAAATCAAGAAACAATCTTTTCTTGCATCTGCCACACCCACAAGAGCAGTTTGTGGGTGTGGCAGATGCAAAGGGGCTCTGACTCAGCAAATGCTGGAGAGGCAGACCACTCCAGCGCTGCTCTGACGTCAGTCCCGGCCGTGTACCTGCAGCACTCCGAAAAACGAATAAATCACTAAATTGACAGCAATTGCAGATTTAAATGTAATTGACAATTCTATTATAGGTATACATTAACGAAATATATTATGTAAATAATATATTTCGTTAATGTTATGTTAAGCAAGGTCACGCAACGAGCTATGGAAAGGGCTATGCTCGGAATTTCTCTACGAGATCGAATCAGAAATGATGAGGTCCGTAGACGAACGAAAGTCGTCGACATAGCCCAGCGGATTAGTTAGTTGAAGTGGCAGTGGGCGGGGCACATAGCACGCAGAACTGATGGCCGATGGGGCCGAAAAGTTCTCGAATGGAGATCACATATCGGCAAGCGCAGCGTAGGACGACCAGCCACAAGATGGACAGATGACCTCATCCAAGTGGCAGGAAGACGCTGGATGGAGGTCGCTTCCAACCGGTCTTTTTGGAAATCCATGGAGGAGGCCTATGTCCAGCAGTGGACTTCTTGTGGCTGAATGATGATGATGATGAATGATTATGTAAATACATAGATAAAACTGTATTTCTTGGTAACACAATTGATGCAAAGGTTCAATGGGATCCTCATATAGAAAAAAATGGCAAATAGGCTTATTTCTGCAGCATATTTATGCAGTCAAAAGAATCTGGGAACTAACGTCACAACTGCTACGCTTACAATATAGATTAAATTGTAATAATAATGTTATAATAATAGTAATATGTAGATAGATGAGTTGACAGGGTATCCTAGTGTGGGGCCAGAAGCAATGTATGTGCCTGTATGTAAATGTTTATGTTTATGTTTTATGTTTATTGATATTAGAATTTTATTTTAGTTACATTAACTACCTGCTTTATACAATTTAAAACTTCATCAAAGTAATATTCAATAAAAGATTTCCTTTTCTTTGGCGCATTCCATAATTGGGTATTTGACAAAATATCAAATGAGTTACTTTTAAAACGGAATTTCGTATGAAAATACTGGCTTATGACGTCACATTTCAGAGCACTCTTTTTATGTTTAATCTATTTCAAAATTGTAATAACTAGTAATTGCCTGAAAGAGATACATTTTCCGAGATATTTTGTAATTTTTGTTTTAATCGAGCATATGAAATAATTTATTGTTGATCGTGTCAAATACCGTATTATGGAGCCTCTTTCGCATTACTCTTGAACCAAACAGAGCACCTTCGGGATCAGACATATTTCGAACAAAGTTGGCGCGGGTGATTTATAAAACATAAATTAATTAAAGTTGTGCTACGTGACGGTCATCGGGCGTCCTCGATCGAGGCTTCAGGTAAATATTAGATTTGGGTCAGAGTCCGTACAAGCAATACTAACAAGTATGATACAGGACTGAATCGTTATGAAAACAACCAAGAGAAAATGAAAGAATGAAATTACCAAGAGGTTAAAATAAACTGGGCAAGAGAATTTAGATTTAAAAATTAACTCCCCGAGAGATTTTAGCAGGGGGAAGCAAAACTCTAACAAAAAGATGCGTTTTAAATCTTAATGTTTCGCAAACAGATTCCTCAATCGTAAAATTATAATCGTAAACCCACATTATTTTTAAACGACTAATCAACGAACACCTGTAGTGGTAGGGGAACGTTAGAATGCCGCCTTCTCATCCGGGAGGTCGTGGGTTCAAATTCCGGCATGTACCAATGACTTTGTTTTCTAACTTACGTACATTTGTGAAGTTATAGTAGCAATACCACTCGCTGACAGTAATGAAAAATATCTTGAGGAAACCTGAGTTTCGAGCGGTGGGCACGCGTGATAATAAAGCCTATACTTTCTTTCTAAGAGAAGGCCTAGGACGTGTATATGCTTCAAAAAAAAAATCAACGATACCACGCCACGTGTAGACGAGAAAAAAAAATTAAAATGTAACAACCTGAAAACTTGTGGAATGCAATAAAGTATTGAGTATTGAGTATCATCGCTCCACCGAGTCTGAGGACGTCCTACACTACGTTTACCGATCCGCGAACAATAAGAAGACCAAATATTGACGTCACGAAATGTCACCAGTCCGCCAATGAAACCGATAAGCTCTAGAGAATTATTGTCTACGGGTGATCCGTGGCATTAACTGTTACACGGTAACTATTTCGTGTAACCCTTATGTTAAAACCTTAATCAAATTCCGCAAATGTAACGAGCACGTTTCAATGCAAAATTCCTGGACGAGGCAGCTATACGCAGGACTGCGGCACACTATGAGCTAACAACCACAAAAGCTCAAAGCTCATCGCTCATAATCTACACCGAGTCTAGATACTACGTAACCCTGAAAATGCTTCCTCCAATCTTCGTAATGTTTCTGGGAAATATTTGTTTTTTGACGTTCTCAAAACATTTCACAGCGGCGCTCCGTGATCGTGACCCAAATCGCCCGCCGTGTATAATAATTAACTGCCTTTAATTTTCTTTGACCATAAAACTAATGTAGACCTTTTGACGAGATGTGATCTTTGCATCTATGTGCCAGGGGCCGTCAGCGAATTCAAAAGGTATTGAATGTAACGATCTTATCAACAACTTTCTAAAAAGTATCTTAAAAAACTTGCAAGCGTCTAAAAGTTTGCTTTTTCAAGTATTCTTAACTCTGTAGTATGTTAACACCGCCAATATACATAAGCACCCTACATACGTCCCACTTTAGGGGACAGGCCTTCTCTCAGGGAGAGAGTATGGGCTTAATCGCCACGCGTGCCCACCGCGGATTGGCTAGTAGTAATACCACTGGCTAGTTGTGAAGGAGAACATCGTGAGGAAACCTGAGCGTCTGAACTATTTACATCACCGCTTGAAATCGCCAATCCGCGGTGGGCACGCGTGGTGATTAAGCCCATGCTCTCTCCCCGAGAGAGAAGGGATGTGCCCTTCAGTGGGACGTATGTAGGCTGCTTATGTAGCGAGTGGTATTGCTACTATAATTTCACAAATGTACATAACTTAGAAAACAAAGTCATAGATACATACCCGCACTGGGAATCGAACCTGGGTCTCTCGCTTCCGAGTCCAATGTTCTACCCACTAGGCTACCACCGCCTCCATACATTCCTTCTTATACAGGCACGTATAACATGCTCTCTTCTTAACACAGCACAATACACTACATTTACTGCCTTTTAATAGGGTCCTCAAAATGGTTAGCCATCACGAGCCATACAGAAATATGCTATTTCCATTTGTACGACAGCTCCCAGTGGGAATCGAACTCACGACCTCTGTTCTGATACCGCTAGACCAACGAGGCCGTCAGCCACACATCAAGCCCCCAGTAGTATAAGCTGACTTCCGAAAAAGAGAGCTACAATTCGGTCTTATCTACGCTTTTTGAGGGAAAATTGCAGTTCTCCTCGCTGTTATTTCGGTTCTAATGGCCTTGCAAGTCACGCACTCGAAAGGCGGTAAGGAATACCCCACAGATTAAATATAGAGTACTAGCTGACCTGGCAAACGTTGTTTTGCCATATTAATTAGCCAACGACCTATTTATTCCCAGACCTACCTAATATACACAAGAAAATTCATAAAAGCGGTGAAGCCGTTTCGGAGGAGTTCGATAACAAACATTGTGACAGATATTTTTATATATTAGACTAGCTGTACCGGCGAACTTCGTACCGCCACAGAATCCGTTTATACGATTCTTGCTCAACGCCATTTGTTTTTAAAACACATCGTTCGCCCGCACAACGCCATCTATTTTAAACTTAAAATAAATATTACCCCCGGGAACACATTAGAAGAAGAAGAAAGACATTTATTATACCAATAAGATACATCACAGAAATAAAATAAGCAGATAAGTAACATAATATGCACAACAACAATAAGAAACCTAAATACACAACAGACTAAACGAGTAAATAAAACAGGACCATAGATGTAGCCTGTGGTGTATATAAGTTGCCACAAAAGGCAGCTGACTCAGGGGGATACTGGGATATCAAATATGCTATGTCTCAATTCACGTCTTTGTCTATCTGTACGCCAAGTTTCATGTTCAGCCGTTATTGAGTGATTGAGTAACAAACTTCCAAACAACTTCACAAACTTTCACATTAGCATTAAAATGTGAAAACTACTTTGCTGAGTTTCGCCAAAATCCCACAAGCACCATGCGATTAGTTAATCCACCGCTCTCCCTCCCACTTTTTCAAGCAGAAGCAAGACATAAACACACCACCACCGACACCAATACTTGTGTGAAAAAATGCATAGTAATTTTCACATTTTAATGCTATTATAGATTTCCGCAAAGTAGCCCCTTAATCCATACAATAACTTTCACATAGGATAGTAGGATTATAATTATGCTAGATGATGCGAGTTTGACGGTAGCTGTAGGTCTGCGACTCGGCACATAACTGACTGCGCCACATTGCTGCTTCTGCGCAGAAAAACTCGACCGTCTGGGTCGACACGGTCGTCATGCCAGCGCAGTGCCGGCACACTTCCTTGCTTTGCGACGATCAACGACATCATCCGAAGGGCTCTTACCACAATCAACGTCCCGGCCATTCTAGAGCCAAACGTGACGATGGTAAGTAGCTAAATGGGTTTTCGTTAATCCCATGGAAAAATCGGAGGACCTTGGTGTTCTGACCCGGCGACCGCGGACCGGACGACGCAGCGTGGGAAGGCCTCCCACCAGATGGTCTGACGACCTGGTTACGGTGGCGGGGAGTCGCTGGATGCGGGCGGCACAAGACCGAGAAGCTTGGACGGAGGCCTATGTTCTGCAATGGACGTCAAACGGCTGATGATGATGATGATGGTGGGGGACGCCACATGCGCGGACACTTTGGCGCCGTCCCATATCCAGGGCACTGCCTTAAGAGCCGGCGTTGCGGCATCAAGTGCAGAAGGCATCAATCGGCACAAGTACGGGACTCTAGCACAGAGTCACTTTTTTGTGCCGTTTGGTATCGAGACAATCAGACCGTGGGGGGCTGAGGCGCGATTGTACTTTAAAGCACTATCGTCACGCCTCATCAACACGACCAGAGAGCCCAGGGCTACTCAGAGTAGAAAGAAAGTTGTTTGTTAGTTTTAGACGTATGTAACACAGCGTAAATGTAAAAACCGGCCAAATGTGAATCGGGCCACACGCATTGTAGGGTTCTGTAGTTGGTCGTCCCTCTCTAATGTAGGGTAAGTGCCCAATTTTTTTTTTTTTTTTTTTATTTACCTATTTTTCGGCGTGATCAATATTTATATATGTAAAAAATTTCTGCTTTATAATTTTTTAATTCATCCGTGACGTCACTCGCAACCCACTTATTACTTCCCCTTTTTATTATACACTAGATGACCCCGTGAACTTCGTATCACCGACGTCAACCGTTTTTTTTTCTTCTCACCGTTTAAACCTTCCCTGGACGTCCACAAATAAAAACAACAATTAGCCAAATCGGCCCAGCCGTTCTCGAGTTTTAGTGAGACTAACGAACAGCAATTCATTTTTATATATAAGAAGATGAGTACTACTCTATTATACAGGGTTGTTTCTTACATGCGCAATTTCTAAAACATATCGGTTCGGTGTACAATAAATTTTGTTCTATGATTTTAAAACGAATTTATTTTTTTTCCTTAATTATCTATTTAGAAAATATATTTACTAGCACAGTTTGATAGATAATGCTTAATAATAGGGGTTAAATAGAATGATTGAGATATAAAATATTGTACAAACTCCAATGACGAAGACGCTAACAGCACTTCCGTCTACAACGTTCAACCGAAATATGACAGTTGAAATGCATAAAATTCTAAAACATTCTCCCGGTTCTAGGGCAATATTTCGCTAGATACAAATATGCGGACGGATATAAATATTTCACCCGTTATGGTCCGTGCTCCGTGTTCACGTTTACTTTTAGTTCGTCCGCTGCAGTTTAGAGTGAGCAGGAAAGTCATTGCCAAGAGCAGGATTCAAACGGCCGCAATGAAGATGCTAAGGTGGATGTGCGCTTTCACGAAGCTCGATAAAATACGCAACAAGTTCATGCAAGGAAGCCTCGGAGTGCGCGACATCGCCCATAAGATGCATGCGAAACGAACGCCTCCTAACCATATTGGTGACGAAGTGCTACGTCTATCAATTTCTGGGTGGAGATCGATGGGAAGACCAAACACTAGGTGGATGGATATAGTAAAGAAAGATCTCGCAGAGTGCTCAAACGAGGTCATGAATAGGGCGAAGTGGGGAGAGGAACTAAGGAAAGCTGACCCCACCACCGTGTGTGACTGAGGGTGCGAAGAGAGAGAGGACAGTCATGGAGGTAAGCGTCACTGTAAAACCACACAAAGACACTTGAAGCTCGCGGTCTGCGATGCTTACCAACCGCCCTGACGAAAACGGTGCTGTAAAACCACACTAACAATGTTGTGCAAACTGTGATTTGGGTTGGTAAGTTTCAAACCATCGTTTGAATGACAATGAATTCATACAACGCTCCATTGAAAGAAATCATAGAACGACTGCTTCGTTAATTTATCGGTCGCCGTGTTTGACTACCAACAAAGAAGTCGTGGGTTTGATTCACACTATGTTTTGTATAAATGGCGTCAATCTGAGTGTGTTCCCATATTTTAATGACCTACAATAATCACTTATATCCAGTGGCAGTGCGCACGATTCTCTGTGTCCAGCCGGCGGCAAATTTGAAGGAAAGGCAAAGGAAGCCCGTACAATATGGGGTGGTCCATTAATCACGTAATGTTTTTAGCAACTTTTCAACCCCCAAAGCCCCCAACGCTGGTGATATAACGTGAGGTTTGAGACTAAACTTACCCCGCCCTCCTTTCATCTACCCAAAATCAAGTGAAAATAATACATGAAATAGAAAGCATTTATTGCCATATTACGACAAAGGGTCGAGGCTCAGCATTATGCAACCAAGTCAACGCAGTGATCTTGGCAGCGCTCATTTTCAGCCACTACCCAAAAAATCTAAAAACTAAACTTACATGTAAGAGAAAGGTAACAAAATTACAATATAAATTTGTACCTAGAATAAAGTATTTAGAATATACATATACTACATACTACTGCTTATATAATATGAATAAATATAATGTTTATAATAAGAATACATACAATACACTTCCGCATACATATACATACATATACATATATACACATTATATATATATATACATATACATATACACACATTATGTATATACATACATATACACACTATATATATACTCACACATAATATATACACATACATACAGGGTGTTAAATTTTAACACCCGGTATATATATTATACATATATGTACCTTTAGGGAGTGTCCGCGTGTTCCTGTGTGTAGAGTGAGCGAGTAAAGGGTGTAGGTATGTGCGTGTGTGCATTATGAAACTTGTAACCATGTTAAAAATCGTGCGTTCAAGAAAAATACTATTACTTACACGTAATATTTCACTACACCCCTCCTCCCCCTTGTAATATCTTGTGCTTTTTGCGAACCCCGTCCCTTTTTCGAGTGTCTCAGCTACGTAACTGCAATAAGATTTCGAAGGCTGTCAATAAAAATAATATTTGTAAACAATTCGTGCAATAAGACAGTAGGAATCAAGTACCTGCTTGCGTCAGAATAGTGAAGCAATGTAAAGAAAGCATGCGATACCGACGCCTGGAGGCGAGCGATTGTGAAGCGCGCTACATCGGCCGTTGGAAGCGTCGGCTTGTACGCCGCATCACTTCGCGAGGAATGTAAGCCAGCCATGACATAAACTCACGCCTGTCTCCCGGAGGGGTAGGCAGAGACCAGGGTCTGCCAATTGCCACAATCCTGTCAGATCTATTTCGTTCCATCAACATTCATTTAGATATATATTAACCTGTTACATTATTACCTTGAAAATATATTTTCGATTCTCTTATATTCATTTTCTCTCGTACAAACACCTAACGACTATATTCTTCCTGCAACCTACTTTATAAAAAGGTCTAGAAGAGACCGCTCTAAGCGATAAGAACGCCAATTGTATGCTATTACTTACATATAAGAAATTATTAATACGTAGTAGACATTCAGCGTAGTAAATTCGTAGTATGTACCGTAGTCGGCGTAGCAGATTCGTAATGTGTACCGTAGTAGATATTTGGCGTAGCTGATTCGTAGTCTGTTCCGTAGTATAATCACTCGGCGTAGTAGACAAGCAGTCTGTTCTGTAGTGGACAATCAGCGTAGTAGATTCTTAGTCTGTTTCGTAGTAAACATTCGGCGTAGCATATTCGTAGTCTATTCAGTACAGTAGTAAACACTCGGCGTAGCAGATTCGTAGCTTGTCGTAGTATCGTAGCACAAATAGCATACATTTGGCTTAGCAGGCTAACCACCGGTTTCTAAATTGAAAGCTTCACTAAGCAAATACTTAAGTTTCAGTCTGTCTTTTAACATTGTTTAAAAAAAGAAACAGAACGATACTTAAGTATTTACTTAATGAAACTACCAATTCAAAAAATGATGGTTAACGTTGTTCGGGGTCTCATGTGCACGGTTAGTTTAAGAATGACAATGTACTTCTCAGTCATATAATATATAAAATAAGCGAGGGGCAAATAGTTAGTTGTCTAATCCCTTTCTTTAATTTACAGTATTTATATTTTAGAAAGTGAAAAACATATCTTTCGTAACGCAAATAAATATTACGGAAAAATAAAACAAAGTTATTAAGAAAAATAATAATACACTATCAAACATAACATAAACTTACGCCTGTATCCCAGAGGGGCAGGCAGAGACCAGGAACTGCCACTTTCTACGATCCCGACAGATCAGTTTCGCTTCATCAATATTCATTAGTCTTTGCATGCACGTACGCCGTAATACACTATCGTGCAAACATAAATGCTATACAATAAAAACGGTCAAATACGTATCGGGCTACTCGCAGTATAGGATTCGTAGGTTCCGTGTAAGGAGGGGTTTTGTACCTACTTTACAAAACTAACAACTTCATCAAAGTGATTTACAATGGACTTTGTACGAAGTTTTTCTTTCATAAGTTGATCGCCTATTACTCGTTAAGTTGTAAAGCCTATTTAGTCGTGATTTCCTTTAAAGTTCATTATATGTGCTACTATCCTGAACTGTTTTCACGTTTCTACAATAAACCGTTTACCCGGGAGAGGGGGGGACGCCCTACTCTAAGAAAAAAATTCGCTTTACAGTTTAATATTTCACAAACAGATACCTGAATCTAAAAATTGTTTTCCCTACACTTGCGATATTTTTAAATTAAATTAAAAAATGTTTGCGTAGCCAAAAAAGTTTTTTTTTAAGATTTTTTCTTTTCGTTTTGTCGGCGTGATGCATACGTATAGTCCGCACAAATCTTTTTGGCGGTAACGTGAACATAGTCACAGATCGTTTGCAGATCGCTTACTGTCTTTACAGTGTATGTGTGAGTAATTGACTAATTTAGTAATTGACTAATAGTAATTTACTACGCATCACACTACGTCAATTTCTCACACATACACTGTAAAGACAGTAAGCGATGTGCAAACGATCTGTGACTATGTTCACGTTACCGCCAAAAAGATCTGTGCGGACTATATATTATCTATTCCAAATTTTAGCTTTCTAGTACTTGTCATCTATGTGCTAAGCCGCGAACTGGCAGACGGAGAGACAAACAGACGGACAAATAGACTGACAGACAGACAGACGGACAGACAGACAGGCGGACGGACGCACGGACGGAAATGGTGAAACTTTGAGGGTTCTTTGTCGACCACGGAACGCTAAAAAGGCTGCACCTTAGCTAAATGTTAGCCACAGGTGATCAGCGCTGATTTAATGCAGCATCATAGCCTAATGCAGTACCGCAGCAAAGTAGCACTTATTTTACAATTTTGTTAATTTTACGTTTCCTTTAATACATTTGTATGCCATATTCGCTAAACATAGCGCATATTTTTCTTATTTATAAGACCATGCATGTATTGCCATGTATGTACACGTTTGACAAATAAAGTATCTTATTTGTATCTTTGCGTAGCAAACTCGTAGGAGCTTAGCACATCACATTCAGCGTAGCTACTTGTAGCTCTCGAACAAGATAGCTTCCCTTACGTTGATAAATAAATTTAAACTTCTTTTGTGAAAGCCGAAGTTAAACGATCGTTTCTTCTATCAGGTAACTATCCATTTATAGGGTTAGCCATTGTGACGATGCCCAGGTGTCAAAATATGTATGTATTTGACAGTCCAGAGTAGGCTAAATCAGACTAGTCCATACAGTGGAGGACTTACGCAGTAACGCCCCAGATCAAGATAAAAAAATATAGTTTAACAAATAAATTTTTTTTTTCAAACTAGCAATTGCACCAATAAAGTACTTAAGTATGCTTAATTAACACTTAATAATACTTGGTAAAATTTTCGGGAACCGACGGTCTGACTGTATATTGGTTAGTAATTCCCTTTGTAGACAGCGAGGCTTAGACGGTACCGACTGTCGTTTGTTTGTCCCTTATACAGCCTCATTAGCCCGCACTTAGACGTAGAGCTGGAAACAGATTCAGAGCGAACAGTTACATACTCTGCCATTAAGATCGTATTGAAAAACCGGCCAAGTGCGAGTTGTGCTCGCACACGAAGTCTCCATTATCTATACAACATTAGACAGAGAGATCGAGAAAAGCGTTGGTAGCCTAGTGGGTAGAACATCGGACTCGGAAGCGAGAGACGCAGGTTCGATCCCAAGTGCGGGCATGTACCTATGACTTGGTTTTCTAAGTTATGTACATTGTGAAGTTATAGTAGCAATACCACACGCTAACTGTGAAGGAAAACATCGTGAGGAAACCTGAGTGTCTGAGCTATTCACATACCTTAGCGCTGATTATACATCGAGAAAAAACGGCAAAAAATCACGTTTGTTTTATGGGACCCCCCCTTAAATATTTATTTTACTCTAATTTTGTATTTTTGGTGATTATTTGATTATTGGTGAAAATTTCAACTGCCTAGCTATCATGGTTCATGAGATACAGCCTGGTGACAGACAGCCAGACAGACAGACGGACAGTGAAGTCTTAGTAATAGGGTCTCGTTTGGCACTCTTCGGGTACGAAACCCTAAAAAACACCCGATGTGTGTTTGTGTATAAAAAATTTATGGGTAAAAATGAAAGACTGAATGTCTTTGTTTTATCTATCTATCTATCTTTTGAAAAACCGGTCAGCTCCCTGGTTCTCTTATGTGTTGTTTGCTTTTCTTGCTACTGCATAACGTGGGTGTGTAGATGCAAATAAATAATTCATCTACGAGTATCTGTCCTAAGATTTTGACTGCATATACTTGTACATGTATAGGTAATATTTTATTCTGAGAATAATCTGTTTCCCTCGTATGTATGACGTCCGATACTACATAAGAAGAAATAGAAAGTCTATTAAATGGTCTAAAAAATGAAAGCTCCGTTGGTTATGATAAAATCTCAAACAAACTTTTAAAAGAATTTAAGTTATTTATTGTTCCTCCTCTTACACACATTTTTAATAATTGTATCCAATTTGGCGTATTTCCCACAAACCTAAAAAAATCAATTGTCTCTCGAATTTACAAAAGCGGAAATAGAGACCTTATGCAAAACTATAGACCAATTTCGATTCTACCATCCTTATCAAAAATTTTAGAAAAGATAATTAATAACAGATTGATAGTCTTCCTAGAGAGCAATAACCTCTTATCAGAAAATCAATATGGTTTTCGTAGAGGTAAATGTACAAATGACGCAGTCCTTGGCTTGACAAATTATATTGCCTCGAATTTAGACAATGGCAAAAAAGTGCTTACAATATTCTTGGATTTAGCCAAGGCCTTTGATACGGTCTCTGTCTCCCAGTTGTTAATAAGATTGGAACAAATTGGTGTGAGAGGTAACGAAATCAATATTTTTAAAAGTTATCTCAGTGACAGAACCCAAAGTGTCAAGTTAAGTGCATATGTTAGCGATGAGCGCGCTATATTACACGGAGTCCCGCAAGGAAGTATACTGGGGCCCACGCTGTTCCTAGTGTACCTAAATGAACTGCTTGAAATAAAACACAATGGAAAAATTATATCGTATGCTGATGACACAGCCTTGTCTTTTTTGGGTAATACTTGGGAAGAGGTCTATAATACAGCGCAAACTGAATTCACTGGTGTAAAGGAATGGCTTCAAAATAATACTTTAACTCTAAACATTGATAAATCTAAATACATTACTTTTGCAATTCGAGAATCGGCCACACTCAACCCTAACCTTAAACTAATCGCACATGACTGTTCATCTCCCCGGTCACAAAGTTGTCCCTGTCCAATTTTAGAAAAAGTTAAATCTATAAAATATCTTGGTATAATGATTGATAAAAATTTAAATTTCAAAGAGCATATTGCACTTGTCAGTGCACGTATCCGTAAATTAATATATGTATTTAAGAATCTTCGCCATGTACTTGATCCAATTCGCATGAAGCAAACGTACCTATCACTCTGCCAATCACTGATTACATATGGCATTACCTCTTGGGGTGGCTCTAACAAATCATCCTTAAATAAATTGGAAATCTCCCAAAGAGCCGTACTTAAAGTGTGCACATTTAAGCCCTTCTTTTTCCCCACCTCAGAACTTTACAAATTCTGCGAAGTCCTAACAGTGCGTCAACTCTTTCTGCGTGATATAATTACTAAACAACATTCTAAGCTAATTTTCGACCTTTCACAAACTGCAAGTCGTAGAAATGTTAATGTCTGCAAATTCAAACGCCGTTTTCGCACCTCTTTTAGTCAACGATTTATTGAATTCCTGGGTCCTTTTGTTTACAATAAGGTTAATAAAGTGATCAATATCTATCAAAAAAGTAAATCTGATTGTAAGCGGATGGTTTCAAAGTGGCTTCAACAATTGACTTACGAAGAAACAGAAAATATAATTTCGGTTTTAAAATAGAACAAATATCAGCAGGTTAAAAGGGAAAATAATAATTCATATTGATTAGTTTACCAACTACTTTAACACCTATAATATAATACAAACAACACACCCTCTCTACACACACACACACACACACACACACACACTCACACACCTACACACACACACACACACACACACAAAGAGAGGAACAAATAACAAATAACTTCTATTAGTTTGATTTTGCTTTTGTTTTTATTTATATAAATTAATTTTCTAAGCAATAGATTATAGCTACGATCACTTCTGTAACTAGAAACTGACCCATCTCATCGGGGAATTGGCACTGCTTGCTATAATACAGGTGTCCAGCCTAGCATAGCAACAGAAGTTAATATAATGTATATGATTCATAAACTAGTTGTAATTATAAATTGTATCAACTCTGTACGATTTGTGGAAATAAATATATTCTTATTCTTATTCTTATTATTCTTATACATACATACATACACTCAGGCCTGTATCCCAGAGGGGTAGGCAGAGACCGGGGACTGCCACTTGCCACGATCCTGACAGATCACTTTCCGTTCCGCAATATTCATTAGTGGTTGCATGCACGCATCCCCTATTTGGTCGAAGTATGTCCACCTGGGAAGTCACTTACTGGCTTTTCCACCCACAATTGGTCGATATATTTGTTTCGACAATCTTTCTTTCTTCCTCCTCGACATGTCCAAGCTAACGCAGCATTCCTTTCTCAATTCTAGTCACTACATCCTCTTTCAGTCCACAACGTTCTCTAATCAAACTATTGCGTATCCTGTCATTCAAAGTAACACCAGACATACTTTCTCAGGGACCTCATTTCTACTGCATTTATCCTACTTTCTTGCTTCTTTTGCCATACCCAAGTCTCGCTACCATACATCAGTGTTGAGACCAGCACTCCATTATGGACGTCCGAAACTATGTTTGTATTAAAGAGTTTTTTGTAGCATTTTTCTGGGTGTATTTCCATGTTTGTGATATCCCTGTCTGGTTACCATAGCGCAGGGTATCCTAGTTTAGGACCAGGATAAGTGATTGTGTTTTATGGAAGTTATTATTTTTCTTATAATTGATCCTTAATTGTAATAAGTAGGTAACAAAATGTACTAAAGCGTAGTAATTTTGTTTAATTTACTAAATATTGAATAGTTTACTTTGACGTAAATAATTATAATTGTTCTTCTTTTTTTTCTGGTTGTGCAATAAAGTGTTATCTATCTATGTTGATTCATGACCACTTGAATTATCGCACATTGCTTTAACAACTTAACCACAAAACCTCTATCTAGTAAAAACAACTCCACAACAATAGCTTTACAACGGAGCCCTAAAACGCGACTTAAATCTCAACACAAAGAATATAAAAGAGATGCTTACAGCTTTCCGCCTCTGTATCAGCCATTCTCTGTGCACTATTTTAATTATTAGTCTTGTCTGACTGTCCATCATTAGCAGGGGTCCGACCGAAAACCCTTTGACTTTGAAAGACTCGCCTTCCTCTTCGAATTAAGTTCACTGCTGATTTACATTGTAGTGTTCTGTAGTGGCTAGAATTGAGAAAGGAATATTACGTTTGTTTGGTCATAAGGAGAGGATGGATGAAGAATTGACGAAATAAATATATCGAGCGAATGTGCGTGGAAGGGCGGGTAAGACTGGTAAGGTTTAAATTTTGTGTTTAAAAATTGTAGAACAAAATGAAAATGGTGTAAAATGGTTGACGCCGTTACAAATGAAAGAATTTGTTACATTATTATTCTTCTAAAACAGAGGTCGTGGGTTCGATTCTCACTAGGTCACCGTACTTGATTTATAGAAATGGCCTCAGTTTGGTTGTATTTTTATGTCCTTGCCTGTTACCTAGTTTGGGACCAGGATATGTTGATGATTATCTTGAGCTTCGGTCATTGGCCTCAGTGTTGGGCCCAACAAAGGGTAAAGGTATTCTTTTAAATTATTTGTAACATTTTAGTGCTGTAGTTTTGAAGTCGGTTTTTATTTTTTATTTAAATAATTACTTGCCCATACTTTTTTATTATTATTATTTATTTGGGAAACTTGCAGCTTACATAATAAATGAACAGAGACTTAGAATAACTACACATAAGCTAAGAATAAGTTTCCGCATATAGTAACTAAGTGGCAAACATGTGCAAGAGAATAAAAAAAATAAAAAAAATTACACCACACTTACACTCTACAACACCGAGGGCGCGTCGTTGAATGTTCGCAAATTAGAAAAGGAAAGTTCACCACTGCCATTAGACCAAATTAAATAACTAGGTACCTATCTCCAGAGAGAATACTTCTTCTTACCTTAGAGAGTCCTCTAAGGCACGCCACTTCTGTCCTCAGCCATCCTCACCCAGCCGCTACTTATCATATTAAAATCAACGTATAAAAAGTCCGTAATTCAAACTTATTGTACCACCACATTTGCTTAAAAGTAATAGGTTCAGTCACGTTGAAGCGACTGCACTCCCCGTACGTGGGTACCATAAATACTATTCATGAGGTTAAAGTTACCCACTCACGAAGCCAATCTCGCAGCAAAACATTTATAAAGTCAAAACCCTGGCCCGGCAAACTTACAAACATATTCGACTCTTTGACATAAACTTTCTAACTAGTTTGCTTTAACGTTCAAGCTGGGATAGGCTGCGCCATTAGCAAGAATATACAGCCTTCTTTAGATTGAATTTATCAAAGCCAAAGCTGAAGATGAAAGCTGAAGCGGTGGTAGCCTAGTGGGTAGAACATTGGACTCGGAAGCGGGAGACCCAGGTTCGATTCCCAGTGCGGGCATGTACCTATGACTTTTCTTTCTAAGTTATGTACATTTGTGAAGTTATAGTAGCAATGCCACTCGCTAACGGGGAAGGAAAACATCGTGAGGAAATCTGGGTATCTGAGCTATTCACATACCTCAGCGCTTGAAATCGCCAATCCGCCGTGGGCACGCTTGGTGATTAAGCCCATACTCTCTCTCTGAGAGAAGGCCTGTGCCCTGCAGTGGGACGCATATAGGCTGCTTATGAATATGAAAGCTGACGATTTAATAAGTTTTACTAAGCCCTCAGGTGTTCATCATCAGCCATTTGACGCCCACTGCAGGACATAGGCCTCCCTCATGGTTTTCTTAACCATGAGGGGTTTTGCCATAATCGCCACGCTTGGCAGGCGGGTTGGCGATCGCAGTATGCGGCTGGAATCTCAGGAAAACACTGCTGCCCGTCTCCTGGTAATGCATTTCCTTAGTCGCCTTCTATGACATCCACGGAAGGTAATGGAGTGATGCTATTCTTAATCCGACGCCACACGGAAGGGCCTCAGGAGTTATTTGATACTATCTTAGACTTGTTACTTTCACAACCTTGTGTTATTTTTGTGTTCAGAGCGGTTGATACTCGAGTGGTAGACTTCCATCCAATTTTAATTATACTTTAAAAAACGTAATCCAACAAACCAAATCCGTAAAAACATCCTTGGGCCAGTTACACACTATTCATCCTCCCTCACACACCACACATTGAACTCAACCCAAACAACTCACACATTGTACACTCTTAACTTTGAACTTTGCATCTACGTAATGAAATAATTTGTACAGCGTCCAGTGGCGCCTTCACTTACACTACATAGAGGGGTGAAGGGACCACTCGGACGCTGCAGTGCCTGAGACATTGTGTTTTTAGATGGAGTAGGCTTGCCCAGCACCTATACCATCCTGACAGCTTAGTCGGCCTAGCCCACAGGAAAGACAAGTCAATAAGTGCAGAGCCTACCAATCCGCGGGTTTCCTCACGATGTTTTCCTTTGTCGTTAGCGTGTGACGTTGCTACTAAAAATTCGCAGATGTCCGTAACTTTGAAAATAAACCAATTAGTCATAGGTACATGCCCGCATTGGGAACCGAACCTGGGTCTCTCGCTTCCGAGTTTATAATTATTGATGTTAATGAAATTTATTGTAATGTATGTTTTAAATAATAAAAATACTTATCTATCATAACATCACAGTGAAATGTCGAGCCTCCTCACAAACTTCTCTGTATTACGTACAGACAGCGATTGTCCTCGGCACAGGTTAGTGCAACAAAATGAATATAGTGAGAAATCATTTGTAATTATTTCTTCTGGCTTCGCAATAAAGTGTTCTCTATCTATCTATCTAGATAGTGTATCTATATTGGGATTGTATTATAATTATAATATTCGAACGATCTCCGCTTCACCAATACGTCTCTACTCGCAATCGACTTCAATAATCTAGGAAACCATAGTGAGTTTTTTTCCCAACGAGAGCATGGGAGCTGGATGCAAACTGCGAATGTTTTTCTTTAATAAATTATGTCGCTTCTGCGGTCGGTTACCGACGAGTGTTTGGGACGGGTTTATGCCAAGGAACACTATGCAGAATATCAACTTTTATTATAAATTGAACATTTGTTAGCTGTTGCAAGCATGCTCGCCGGTATCGAGTACTTTTTAGCTTGCCCTTCGCTAATGCATCCCCTATTTGGACGTCCCTTACCGGCCCTTCCACCCACATTCCATATATTCTTTCTTCCCTAATCCTCTTCATTCGTTCAAACAAACGTAACATTTCTTTCTCAATTCTAGTCACTAAGTCCTCTTTCAGTCGACAACGCAACCCTGGTCTCTGTCTACCCCACCGGGATACAGGCGTGAGTATATGTTGTTGGGTATAGGACCCGCTCTGCTACCAGAGACCAAGGAGACAGGGCCGCCTGCCTCCTGGTCCCAAATTAAACACTAATAAACACGGAAACACAAGTAAAACACTTACAGAATGTCCAATGTTTCGTCGACGGTCCTCGTCGAATAGGCAGCCGGCGCCTCCCGGGATGCCTGCACCGGATCGCTAATGGGAGCCCTAGTCTTCCCCAGACTACCCCAAGAGCGCTCTTCCCCAGAAAACTGCGTCTCAGTGCAGGTTCTTGGTACCACGACCTCGCGGTCTCAAGGGAGAACTGTTCGTCTCACTTTCACGAGGGGAATCCTTTCCCCTCACCACAAATCGTCAGGAATGACTCGGGAACCTTCCCTCCTGGCTTTTAATTCACTCCACGCGAAGATATATAGCCGGCAATCCAATTGCAAACAATTTAGATAAGTATATTTGCTCAACCACGAGCCAACCAAGCAAGAAAATTTTCAAGTGCAATAACCTCAAAAGTAAGTGTCATCTGTCACAGACAATGTTGCTACTTTATTCCGAACATCCCCCCGCTCCGGGCTGAGAGGCTCAGGCCGCTAGTCTAATCAACCGGGAGACGAGAGAGCGTTGCTACGGCTCGTCGCAGAATCGAACCATCGACCAACACATCCGCGACGCGTGGAGTTCCGTCCTCCCCAAATAGCAACTTTAAAATGCGCCCCCGGCGCCAAAACAAGGATGGCCAATTGGCCTCTTTCAAAAGTACCAAATCCCCTTCCCTAGGAGGCTCGGTCCTGTCTGTCCACTTCACCCTTTGCTGCAACAGATGCAGGTATTCAACCGACCAACGATTCCAAAAGTCCTGGCCCATTTGTTGCAACATTTGGAAACGTGACAACCGTGACGTACGTTCATCCCTCCATGGGTATTCTGGCAGCGCAGTAAGTGGCTGCCCAATCAAAAAATGGCCAGGAGTCAGGACCTCTAGATCGTTTGGATCAGGGGACAGGGGACAGAGAGGACGAGAATTGAGGACCGCCTCTACTTTACAAAACACAGTAACAAGCTCCTCAAACGTCAGGACAGTCTCTCCGATCACGCGGCGGAGGTGAGTCTTAGCTGACTTGACGGCAGCTTCAAAGATACCTCCCCAGTGAGGGCAATTTGGGGGACTAAACCGCCAAGTTACCCCTTTCCGGGCGAGGATTTGACTTAAACTATCACCATTATTTTCTAAAAATACATTAACATCCTTTAGATAGTTTATGGTACCCTTGTAATTTGAGCCATTGTCGGAGCGAATAAGTGAGGGCAAGCCTCTGCGCGACACGAAACGATCCAACGCGGCGACGAAGGCCTCAGTAGACAATGCTGAAACTACTTCCAAGTGGACAGCCTTGGTGGCCAAGCATACAAACACGCATAGGTAAGCCTTCACAACCCGAGCGTTGCGAAGGGTGGTCGTTTTTACTGAAAACGGCCCCGCAAAGTCCGTTGCGACTCCCTCAAATGGCCGAGACTGATTAACTCGGTCCGGCGGCAGATCTCCCATCTGCGGCTGCATGAGTGAAGCCTTCACTCTGTAACAAGGTACACACTGAAAGAGGACGCTTCGAATGACTCTTCGAGCAGACAATATCCAAAACTCCCGTTGCAGGATAGCCAATAATGCGCCACATCCGGCGTGGGCATTACGAATGTGTCGATCCGACACCAAGAGCTTTACCAGAGGTCCATCCTTTGGTAACAGCAAGGGGTGGCGACTTCCGTAAGGCAGGTCAGCTTTCCGAAGTCGACCCCCAACACGCAAAAGTCCCTCCGAATCCGTAAAAGGATTTAACCTGGCGACCGCTCCCTTGAGTTTGGTGCGACCCTCGCGCAGGATCCGAAGTTCAGCCTCGAAGCGGTCCACCTGCACGATGCGAATCCAGTGCAGCAGCGCGTTCCGACGTTCCTCTGCACTCACAACTGGGGACAAATGTTTATCACTCGGATTTCGACAGTTGCGAACAAATCGTTTAATCCAGCTGGTAACCGCCAGCAGTTTATCCAGACTGCTATACCGCCCAGGCAGCCAGTCGGGATCCAAGGCCGTCTCCATAGCCAGGGCGTGCACCCGCACGCCAGGCAAAACTTGAATCGACCTGTCCACCTGCTGGACAGGCCACGAAGTCTCTGGTTCCTCCAACCAGGCTGGTCCCCACCAAAGTGAATGAGACACCAATTCCGGAGCTGTGCAGCCCCGGGAAGCACAGTCAGCGGGGTTCCAATCACCTGGGACGTGTCTCCAGATGATGGGGATACCAATGTTCTGTATCTGGGAAACCCGGTTTCCCACGAAGATCTCCAAAGTATGTGGCGCCGCGCGCAACCATGCCAGCGCGACTTGACTGTCTGACCATGCAAAGACATCCCGGATGTCAATGGTGGCAGCCAGCTCACGAGAGACGTGGCTTAACAATCTGGACAACAGATGAGCTCCGCTCAACTCTAGCTTAGGTATGGTCAGACGAGTTCTAATAGGAGCCACCTTGCTCTTTGCCAAGAGTAAAACGACGTTGACCCGACCCTCGGAATCAACCGTACGTAGATACACTACCGCAGCGTACCCCCGCTCGGATGCATCACAAAACCCATGCAGACTTGCCTGATACTTGCCCGGCGGCAAAATCCGACGAGGCAGGGCAACCCGGTTGACCTCCTTCATCGAAGATATCAGCGCAAGCCAGGTGTCCAGTGGAGGCCCGATGAGCGGCTCGTCCCACGAGACGCACATAATCCAGAGCTGCTGCAGCAGACACTTGGCCAGGAAGATCACTGGGCTAATCCACCCGTTCGGATCAAACATACGAGCTATGGTGGACAGCACTGTCCGTTTACTCCAGACCCTCTGGTACTCCAGGTCCACCTGGAACGTGAAAATATCGTTAACGGGTTGGTATTGCATTCCTAACACCGCTATCATGTTGGGATCTTCCACGTCCTCAAACAAATTAGGGTTCTGTTGGTGATCCTCCGGGATACCCTCCAACAGACCCGGCTCGTTAGACAACCATTTCCGCAGCTCGTAGCCTCCGGCTGCTAGAATGGCAATCAATTCATCCCGCAGTATGAGAGCCTCCTCGATACTTTGGGCCCCGGTGCACACATCGTCAACATAAAGGTCGCGTGTCAACACGGCGGCTGCGCGGGGAAAGCGGGCCCGTTCCCGCTCTGCCAACTCTAGCAAGCAGCGAATGGCAATATAAGGGCTGGACTTCAACCCATATGTGTTGGTGTTGAGCTCGTAGACAGTCACCGGGTCCTCCGGGTGTTCACGCCAGAGAATCAGCTGGAAACGCCTGTCATCTGGGTGGATAACCGTCTGCCGAAACATCATCCGGATGTCCGCTCCAAACACCACCTGATGTCTTCTAAAGTTCAGTATAATGTCCACGACATCCCTGTGCAACTTGGGACCGGAATGCAAACACTGATTTAATGACACCCCTGTCGACGTGGGGGCTGAGCCGTCAAATACGGTCCTCAGCTTACCTGACGACGCCTTCACCACCGCATGGTGAGGCAAGAAATAATGCTCAGTTGAGCTCCAATCAACTCGAGCCGGAGACATGTGGCCCAATGCCTCATACTCGCGCATAAACTCAATGTACTTATCGCGAAGGACGGGGTCACGCCGCATGCGCCGTTCCATGGCCAGCAGTCGTTTCTCCGCCAGTGCCCTGGACTGCCCTAGAACAGGAGAAGAAGCAATGAACGGTAACCTAGTTACGAATTGACCGGACGTCAGTCGCGACGTATTGGCTTGATAAAAGGCCTCACACTCCTCATGGTCCGGATCCACCCTTGGAACCATGGGAGGCTCCTCAACTTCCCAAAATCTTTGCATCGCCTTGGCAAGAGATGCAGACGCAATGACCTTCGACTCGTCCGGAGTCGAGTCCTCAAGGACTGGCCCCATTACAGAAAATCCAAAAATTGTCGACACTGCCACCAGTGAAGAGGGCCCCAGAACCTTCTGGGTGCCTAGTAGGACCCATCCTAATACATCCGAGCCCAGGAGTAGATCCACTGGAGCGGGATGGTAGAAAAGTGGATCGGCCAGATCCAGATCCGACGTACACAACCTTATACCTGAGGGGAGATCTGTAGATGGCTGCCATCCTACAATGGTATCCATTACCATGGCCATGGCCGAAATCCTCAGCGTAGAAGAGTGTACCGACGAAAAGGTAAGGTGCGTCTGCCCCGCCAGACGCGGAACCTTCACACCGCCAATTCCCAAGAGGGGCACCGAAGGGGCACCCAGCCCTAAACCTAATTGCTCGGCCACTCGTGTTGATAATAGACATCCCTGGGCCCCCGAATCTAGCAGGGCCCTAACCCTAACCGAATCTCCCTGGGGGCCCCATACGCGGACCACCGCGGTGGGCAGCAGAACCGTCCTCGGTTCTGCGCTTGCAGAGGGGCAGGCTAGCTACAGACTCCCCCTCCCGTAGGGGGGCCCCTGCTGGTAATATGGCTGGCGAGTTCACATCGCCATCCTAGGCAGGGTATACCCTGCAGCCCTACCGTACCTGTAATACGGCGGGTGGTACTCCAGCCGTGGGTACTCGTGGCACGGCGGAGAGTACCGCTGCGGCACCCCTGGGCCGCGCTGCTCCACGCCAGCGCGCGCAGGAACCGGTGCGCAGAAAGGAGGCCCTCTCCCCGTGTCAACCATCGGGCCCCCGCCCGTAGGGGCCCAACTCACACTCGGGCCGGCTGCATGGTAACCCGCAGGTGCGGGGCCCCCCATGGGTCCACGCGCAGGTACCTGGCTCAGCTCCCGGTGTGGGGGTGCGCCTCGTGAAGGACTCCTCCTCCCATCGGACGGGGGGCCTCGCCCTGAGGAGCCCCCGCCCGTAGGGCGCCGCTGTTGTGCCGTCGGAGAGTCCGCTCCCGACCTGTTGGCACACAACATTAAGTGGTGCGGCCCACCGCATGCACGACAACGCTGGGGCCTGGGGCAGTTCCGTTCAAAGTGGTCCCCCAGGCAGCCAAAGCACAGGCTATTGCGCTTCACCATGCGCCGCCTATCAGCAACTGGCAACCCTTGCCAGTCGTGGCACTTCAGCAGAGTATGGCCCGCGTGCCCACACTGCAAACAAGCCGAGTCCTTCCCGGCCGCCGCCAGTGCCGCCAAGCGCGCCGTAGTGCGTCCTCGCAGCGGCTGCGCTGGCTGAGACGCCCTGCGCCTCTGTGAGGCGCCACATCCACACGTCGGCGCCGCTGACTGCCTCAAGTCCGGTTGTGAGGTCTCCACGACCCTGGCCTCATATTCGAGGAACTGAATGAGGTCCACGAATTTAGGCAACGCGTTGACATCGCGCTCCGCAGACTCCCGTTCGAACCTAGAACGCATGTCTGTCGGCAACCTACTTAAAGTAATGTGCACGAGGAGAAAGGACCACTCGTCCACGGGCAGTCCCAACGTCCTCAGTGCATTACAGGCCACTGTAATTGGGGTCAACAACTGCAGCCTCAATTGTGACCGGTTGGTCAGCTTGGGCAAAGCCAATAGCTGACTGACATGCGCATCAGCCAATAGGCGCACGTTCTGGTATCGCGTGTTCAGTAACTCCCACGCAATGCTGTAGTGGTCGTCCTCGACCTTGAGATGTTGGACGAGCGACCTCGCTTCGCCCTCCAGAGTGGACAACAAATATGCCATTTTTTGTCCACGAGACAAGTCTCCTCTAGAGTCCACTAGAGATGTAAACATATTTTTAAATGGAACCCATTCTTCCACAGCGCCTCCAAAATGTGACAGCTGTAGGGTGGGCAGCCTACCTGTGATGCTTACTAAATCCTCCCTGGGTGTATGAGTAGGTACAACATGACCCTCACGTTGTCTCCTGATGTCCGATGCCCTTTGGACTATGGAGTCACCAATCTCCATGATCTGGGTGAAGTCCTGCTCATAACCTGCCCAGACCTCGTGGGTGGGTGCTGGAGTACTGCCTGACAACGACTTCATGGCCCCTTCCGCCTCAATGAGACGTTGAGACACCTGTTCTGCACGTTCCAATATGGCATCGTCACGATCCCTACGTGACAATAGCCCCTGGGCATTGGTAAACCAACGCAATTCATTGGCCAATGACGCCCTCGCCATCGCGTTAGAGTAATTAATATTGACAACAAATATTAATTTATTGATAGCTCCCCGCTAACAAAATACCAAAACTCAACAATGGCCCAATGTAGATGAAATTATATTAAATAGTACAGTATATATATATAGCAACGGGTACCCTACCACAGATTACTAACATACATCTTTCCAAGATACAAAAGACTAACAATTTTATTAAAGATAAAAGATTAACAAGAGCCGTCTTGTACAAGAACAATATAATTATGAACAAATATCTGTCCTAGATATTACAACAAGACAAGTGTTTTAACAAGAGCCGTCTTGTACAAACCGAACAAATTATAAAGTAATATCTGTCCTAGATATAATAGCAAAAACAATACATATCAACTTTTACAAAACCATTTGTCACCGATAGTACTTGCATACAACAATTGCAACTGTTAGTATAGTCGTAAGTATACAAAGTTTATCTACAAAATATGCGAAAACAAAGTTAACCTACAAAGTGCGGGTTTGGCCCCAGGGTTATGGGATAAACCACGCTCTGCTACCAGAAAATGTTGGGTATAGGACCCGCTCTGCTACCAGAGACCAAGGAGACAGGGCCGCCTGCCTCCTGGTCCCAAATTAAACACTAATAAACACGGAAACACAAGTAAAACACTTACAGAATGTCCAATGTTTCGTCGACGGTCCTCGTCGAATAGGCAGCCGGCGCCTCCCGGGATGCCTACACCGGATCGCTAATGGGAGCCCTAGTCTTCCCCAGACTACCCCAAGAGCGCTCTTCCCCAGAAAACTGCGTCTCAGTGCAGGTTCTTGGTACCACGACCTCGCGGTCTCAAGGGAGAACTGTTCGTCTCACTTTCACGAGGGGAATCCTTTCCCCTCACCACAAATCGTCAGGAATGACTCGGGAACCTTCCCTCCTGGCTTTTAATTCACTCCACGCGAAGATATATAGCCGGCAATCCAATTGCAAACAATTTAGATAAGTATATTTGCTCAACCACGAGCCAACCAAGCAAGAAAATTTTCAAGTGCAATAACCTCAAAAGTAAGTGTCATCTGTCACAGACAATGTTGCTACTTTATTCCGAACATATGTTATGTTAGGTTATATTTATTATAAATTCTGTTCAGCGATCATTGCACCGAATTGACATTATTATTTTTAATGTATGATTTGAGTTTTGGAATGTTAATTGACTATAAAAAAGTAATTCATCGTCATCATTACTATTTCGGTTGTATTACTTTCATTTTGGAATGTTAATTTATTATAACTGATTGCTTTTCCTTTGTACTTGTTTATGTTACTTGTTATGCCTTTTTTTCTTGTGATGTGTTAATTTGTCCCAATAAATGTCTTTATTTCTTCTTTATTAGGTACTTCTAATTTATTTCATAATAATTGACCCGAATTTGATACCGCCTCAGAATCAATAACTTTTTTGTGAAATTTTGGATTGTTTTTATAATTATCATGTTAATGGGGGTGGAATCAAATCCAACAAATCAAAAATCATAAGAATAGATCCAGCCGTTCTTGAGTTAAAGATAATAACTTCAACACAACACAATCACTTGTCCTGTTCCTGAACTAGGATACCGTTTGCTATGGTAATCATGCAAATATGGAAATGGAAACGCGTGGGTTTGATTCCCATTGGAGGCCTCCGTCCTTAATTTGTACTAAGTCCTTGCCCTGGTTACCATAGCACAGAGTATCCTAGTTTAGGATCACGACAAGTGATTGCGTTGTGTGGAAATGAAAAAAATAAAATAACAAGACGTTTACCTTCAGCGCTGGTTCTCTCCCGCATAACCCCGCCTATAATACCTTCAACTCGTTGAGTCGAGGATTAATTTCAACTCGCAGTATGTGAAAGGAGATTGCTCCCGCTGGGACGCAGCCGCGCGATAACGGGTGCCGCACGCAAACATACGTTCTTGAGGGTTGTACAGTTTGTTCCAGATAAATGTTACCAAACAATCAATATTATTTTTTGTAGCCTAGGACACCCTGTGCTATGGTAACCAGGCAATTACATCACAAACATGGAAATACACCCAGATTGAGGCCATTTGTACATATATACTGCGGCCCCGGTGGGAATCAAACCCACGACCTCCGGCGACCATGTTGTAACCTTTTTCACACATATTTTTATATTGTTTTAAGTTACGTACATTATGAAGTTGTAGTAACAATACAACTCACTAACAGTGGATGAAAACATCGTTCAGGAAACCTGGGTGTATGAGGTGTTCACATACCTCAGCGCTTGAAGTTGCCAATCCACGGTGGGCACGCGTGGTGATTAAGCCCATACTCTCTCTGAGAGAAGGCCTGTGCCCTACAGTGGGACGTATATAGGCTGCATGATAATCACCATCTGTAGATATGAAATGTATCATCTGAACAACTATATGGTCGGAATAAAATATTGAATTATGAAAACTACATAAAAGAGCACATGAAAGTCATCTATTGTTCCATACAATTAACTAAGTCGTACGCTATTTTTGCAATTCGTTTTTTGCGAGAAGTGTTTTACAAAAATGTCAACAGTGGCAATAAGTTTGACAGCGGCGGGTGAACTTAAAATTATGAAATATGGAAAGCTTAATTATGCTGCTTTATTCGTTCCTCCCACTGGCCGCGGGAACGATGAGATATGGGGGAGGGGAGGTGGAAAGTGTTTTTATTGGAGAAATCGGTCGGCGTCTGAGGAGTTATGGGTATGGCCATCGTTCCCGGGCGTACCTGATTCAAAGAATTTTCCTGGCGGTGCAGCGGGGCAACGCTGCTAGCGTCATGGGATGTTTTGGGTCGGGTGTGTCCCGGGGCGGTGTTTTTGATTAATATAGTATTTTAGTTTTATGTTCTGTGTTTGTTGTGCCACTTTTTACGACGAAGCTTGTGAACGTTCAGATATTTTGTTGCCTTTTTCTTTGCACTAAATAAATGACTATATTATCGTGGAGATTGTGATATTTAGGAACTAGGACATAGAACCTAAGACGAAAAATCTTGAACTAGATGGGCACTTCTCATTGTGAAAGCAAAAATTCACTATCATTCACTTTAAGGTAGTGAATGTTTCTTTCACCTGGTTGTGCAATGAAGTGTTCTGTATCTATATATTTACTTTCAGGAGAATTATAGGACAACATAACATAACATAAACGCACGCCTGTATCCCAGAGGGGTAGGCAGAGACCAGGGACTGCCACTTGCTACGATCCTGACAGATCACTTTCGCTTCCTCAACATTCATTAGTCGTTGCATAAGAGCTGTGGTAGCGGAGCGGTAGAACGCCGGCTTCTCATTCGGGAGGTCGTGGGTTCGAATCCCGGCATGTACCAATGACTTTGTTTTCTAAGTTACGTACATTTGTGAAGTTATAGTAGCAATACCACTCGCTAACGGTGAAGGAAAACATCGTGAGGAAACCATAGTGTCTGAGATATTTACATACCTCAGCACTTGCTACGTACAATGGCCCAACTATGAGGCTAAGTGCGGAAATCTCCAGTCGAACTAGAACTAGTCGTTGCATACACGCACGCCGGTTTCGGGTACTTTTTATCTTGCCCTTTGCTAAACATCCCCTATTTGGTCGAAGTATGTCCATCTGGGTCGTCCCTTACCGGCCCTTCCATTCACATTCGCTCGATATATTTAGGATTATAGAATTGAGAAGAAAAAAGCCTTCACGGTAGTAACTTTTCTTTTTCAAATTAAGAATTTCCGCAATTTTCTTTTCTCCTAGTAAAAATAAGAGTGCAGATCCATAAGGGACCAGCCCCTCAACTCTCGACGCTAATTTATGCAACTTGCGTTACAATTGAGTATGCACTCAATTTATTAATTCAGCTAAAATATGCTTTCAGTTTCCGATGCGCTCTGAAGTTTCAATAACGTTACTGCTATTTCTTACAAATAAAACGTTGTTTATTTACTTTATTTTGTACACGTATTTGGACCCGTTTTTTACCGCTGTTTTGAGTCTCCAAGGTTTGGTGGACGCAATCTCTTACAAAGATAAGCTCAATTTTGCACATGCTATCTCTTATGTAATGTCCTGTTCAGTGTTTCGTGTGCAACAACGTATAATTATTAAAACCTTTACTAAGTCGTTATTACTGACTTCCGATTTGAACTTAGCGTCAAGAGTAATAGACTAGAGGGGGTACCTCTTTGTAGGTATATATTTCGTTCATTTCCTCCCTCCATATGACAATTTCTATTTATGTATGTTTATTCTATACTTATTTCATATTTATGTACCTTTTATGTATGTATATTAAATAAAGAAATTCGTTTAGTTGCACCAACTACCCGTCATTTAGCTTCTCAATTTTTTTTCCGTCAATGGTTGTCTGAAAGAAATTACTTTTGGTTATAAGGGCGCCAATTGTAATGTACTATATTTAAGTTTAATTCTCATAAGTAATTCCTGGTGCACATACAATAAATAATATTCCATCTATCTATTTATCTACCTGGTTCGTAAACCAAAAACTAAGTCCCGACCCGTCCAAAATTAATACTGCACCAGCAATCAAGTCCAAGGTACTTAATTAAAGGTCGAGCGGGTACTGGCGGCTCTTTAATGAGTTGTCTTATAAAATATTTACCGCATCGCCGGTGCACAGCTGGGATTACTTCGGGGACCTTCTGCATTATTCAGCCACATATTGTGCGACGTAAGTAGGCCCGCAGATGCGTAAGTAAGTAAGAAAGTAACGAATAATGAAAGTAATGAATAATTATATTTTTGTGCCGCTGGCTACCGAAACCACTGGTGTATTGGGGACTCAGGGCAGAGCTTTCATTCGGGAGCCGGGCCACCGACTGAGGGACCGTGGCATGGACGTTCGCTCTGGTGCATATCTGAGCCAAAGGATTTCCCTCGCTATGCGGCGCGGCAATGCGGCCAGTATCATGGGGACTTTTGGGCCGGATGTGGCTCGGAGCTGTGAAGGAAAACATCGTGAGGAAACCCTAGTGTCTGAGGTATTTACATTCCTTAGCGCATGCTGCGTAATGGCGCAACTATGAGGTTTAAGTGCAGAAATCTCAGGTCTAACTAGAACTATAAATCCGAAGATTTCTAAGTCACAACTTGCGTCCCCCACTGATGAGACTCCAAATACCTACGACCATATGAATCAAAGTTATTTGTCGGGCCTTTTGTATTTAAACACCTATCATAGCATTTTTATACCTCACTGGCCCGTTTAGATACCCTAAGTAACCAGCTCTTGTAATAATGATACTTTATTTGTGTATCAAATAAGTAAAAATGTTGTTATAATTCTGACATGTTACTCTTTCCACCATATAAAAAATAATACCTACGTGAAGGATGGATGAATGTGAGTACACCTGTTAAGGTAAGACTTGTTGATTCTAGTTGAAATAGCAACTGTTACTGCTACATGTGTAACCCACGTCTAAGCTCACAATAAATAATCTTGATTCTTGAAAAATAATAAAAATAGTGTCACTTCTCTTCAAAATCCTGACAATTTAACCTTTGACACATAGCTTGAGGTGACGCGTGTAAATATCCCCGCAACAGGACCAAGGACGGGCAAGTCAGTCAATGTCATCCGTTTTATGCTGGTAGACCTTTTGATAAAAGAGCAACATACGACGAGGTCTCTACTATTTTACATCGCCCCCTGTACAAAGCTTTTACTTAGTAATGTAAAGTAGCTCTAAAAGATTTTATATCTATCTGCAGCAGAAGATTTTGCGAATATGAGGCTCTTATTTGCACTGTTGCACAAGTCCACGGAGACCACGACAGCTGTGGAGTCAAGATAAAGTGACGAAGTGATTCCGAAATGGCGGCTACTTTCTCACATCAAAATTTCCAGGCGAACGTAGTTGCGGGCAATAGCTAGTTGTTTTATGATGATGATGTAGTGCTATTCCTCAGTAGACTACCAAATAGAGACAAATAACAGATATTGTCGTGTTTATATCATTCTATTGATAAACTGTAGGGTATTTTCTTAAAAATGCGAAACATTGGTGTAGCTGGTATTGGACGGGTATCCTTTTCCAAACACACACTACACACTCATATTCTTGCAAAGAAATAATTTATCTTTGATTTTTATTGTATAATTCGTCAGACAGTTGTTTTTCTTAGGGTTCCGTACCCGAAGAGTACCAAACGGGGCCCTATTACTAAGACTTCACTGTCCGTCTGTCTGTCTATCGGCCTGTCAGTCTGACATCAGCCTATATCTCATGAACCGTGATAGCTTGGCAGTGGAAATTTTGCCGATGAAATGTTGCCGCTATGACAACAAATACTAAAAACAAAATAAAATAAATATTTAAGGGGGGGCTCCCATACAACAAACGTATCTTTTTGCCGTTTTTTGCTCGAGATCAATAACGGCAACAGGACGCTTGAAATATTCACAGAATATTTAGTTCTATGGTCGATTCAAACAAAAAGAATTAAAATAAAATAAATATTTATACTCATACAACAAGCGAGATTTTTTGCCGTTTTTTCTCGATCTTTGTGTCTAATGTTCCTGGTGTACATACAATAAAGAATATTCTATCTATCTAACTATCTATCTAAAACAGGATCACCACTGTTGCGTTGTCAGACATTTATTTAACGAAAATATGAGATAGGTACATCATTCACCCAATTTAGTTTAGTAAACGTGCACGTGATTCAGCAGTAAAGAATATGAGTATGAATATGAGTAAACTTATGGTTTCTGCAATCCTGAACCAATAATAAATACATTTTCATTTGAATTTATTTTTATTTTAAACCTCTGTCCAATCAACTTGTAAACGTGTTTTAACGTGTAACGTGTAATTTAAATATTGTTGACGGCCCTGGTTTAAAGCTTTAGGCAAGTAATTCACAAGTTTCTAGTTTCAGTGCTCGAAAAGAAGGCAATAAAACTCGGTACACGGTGAAGCAGGTTTTATTTGGATTTTATTATTCACTATATTTGACACATTTGAGAAGGAAATTTAACACGAGATTTTCAAATAATAAAAGAAACTGCTTTATTTTAGAAGAGAATACAATTTCTAAGAAACAATAGTTTTACAATTTTTAAAACCTATTTAGAGGCTAAAAATTCCACCCATGCCGGGACTTGAACCTGCGACCTCTAGATAATCGTGCCAGCGCTCTCCCAACTGAGCTAATGGGCAAGTGCAGGCATAAGCAAAATTTCAAGCCTCTTTACAAACTTCTCTGTATTACGGACAGCGACATCTGGCTGAAGCAATTTACATCACCATCATCATCATCTTTAGAATTTTGATTGATAAATTATTTATTTTATATTTTGAGACTAGGGGCGCTACTGCGTAAGTCCTCCACTGTATGGAGTTGTCCGATTTAACCTACTCCAAACTGTCAAAAACATACATATTTTGACATTTTGGAGTCGTCAAAATGGTTAACCCGATAGAGTGAGAAAGTAACGTGGTAGAAGGGCAGGACAAGTTGATGACGCTTGTTTATTTATTTACTCGTAGGAGGAGGCAACTAAGGAAATCAATTACCAGGAGACAGGCAGCAGCATCTTCCTGAGATTCCAACCGCATACTGCGATTGCCAACCCGCCTGCCAAGCGTGACGATTATGGCGAAACCCTTCATGGTTAGGGAAAACCATGAGGGAGGCCTATGTCCTGCAGTGGGCGTAAAATGGCTGATGATGATTTATTTACTCGAATGAAATGGTCTTACTAATCATGTTTCTCCATACAAACTTTGGACCCCCGTTTCACCCCCTTAGGGGGTGAGTTTTGAAAGTCATTTCTTAGTGCACCCCTGGACCTCATAAGAAACCTAAGTGTCAAATTTGGAGTCACTAGACCTAGCGGTTTGGGCATTGCGTTGATACGTCAGTCAGTCAGTCAGTCACTCAGTCAGTCATTCAGTCAGTCAGTCACTAATCAGTCAGTTTCTTCTTTTATATATTTAAGATTTTAAGATATGTTCATTGTCCTAAAATGCTACTAACATAAATATAACTTTTGAAATGTACTAACCAAATATGAATCTTGTTGTTCGAGGCAAATAAATTATTATTATTATTATTATTATTAATTGGGTTTATCAACAGTATATACATCCTTACATACTAACAGAATGCATGAGGTTGTGTTGAACTAGATGTATAACTAATTATAGATAAACTCAGCATGCATGACAAAAGTAGTTAAGTACCTACAGCTATATCTTAATAATAAGTTACTACAGTATAGTAATGTTAATTAAGTGCTTGAAATAAAATTATTAAATATATTTTTCCGATAATTTTGTGCAATGTCAAAGTGCACCTCTAGGTTGCTACTAAGTTTATTGTAAAGTTGGCATATATGTAGAATTGGTGCGTTCTGGCTTAACAATGTTTTTCTGTAAGGGACTGAGAGAGATTTTTGGAATGATTTTATGGGGATATGTTGTGTGGAAGTTATTATATTATTATTTACTAGCTTTGATCTGCGACTTCGTCCGCATGGAATGAATAATTTCCGGGATGAAAACTATCCTATGTCCTTCCCCGAGACTCAAGCTATCTATTTACTCAAACTATAATTATTGAGTCACAAGCATCCGAACATCTTCACAAACTTTCACATTTATATTACTAGCTGTCGCGGTGAACTTCGTACCAACAACGACCATCTGTTCTCCGAGCTATGTGCCCCGCCCACTGACACTTCAACTGAGCAATTCTTCGAGCTATATGAGTAACTCGGGTGCTTCTGCGGATCTCCTCATTCCTGATTTGATCACGCAGTGAAACTCCTAAGATAGCTGTCTCCATTGCTCGTTGGGCGACCTTATACATATATTAAGCGGGTCCAATCGCGATTATTTATTAGGTAAAATTTAATTAAGTAGCTTAATTCCCGACGTTTCGGCAACGTTGCAGCTGCCGTGGTCACGGGTAGACGGAAGTGGCGAGTAGAGTATTTTACCTAATAAATAATCGCGATTGGACCCGTTTAATATGCCCCATGAACTTTGGGTGGCTTGAAAGCCTTTGCAAAATTAACGGCCTTTACAGAAACTGTCGATACGCTATTTTGTTTTTTTTAAAGGCACTTCCAAAAATATTTAACATCTTTTAACGTCTAATCTATGAGAACCATTAGTAGCCTGCCAGAGCGGTGCATGCGTGCCGCGAGCAGGGTTGCTAACCCTACAATATGTATAGTATCCTACTATATTAGGGGCTAAAAACTGTATTTCTAAAAAATATATATAGTAGGCGAAACTACTATATTTTGCATAAAGCGGAACCCAAGCTTAATCTTTTTCTAAAGCTCGCTCTTCAAGTTAAAGTCCGTGAATCGCGCGGCACGACTGCCGCTATTTTTTACTATTTTTTTACCATTACTTTGCCATCTTCTATATTTTTAGAGGTAACAGCATCGAAAATACTATATTTGTTAGAAAAAAAGTTGGCAACCCTAGCCGCGGGTCCGCGCACAGATTAAAAAGAAAAAAGACAAGTCTTGCGGGTCATTGTTCTGTTGTTCTGGTACACGGAGGATGTGCTAAACGGTCGCGAACTTTTTAAAATAAGATTTCTCAGCTCGAAATAAAAATATTCAACTCAATTTTTATTTTACTCAATTTTTAAAAGTCATACTTTAGTATAAATATATGGTATATTATTGAATTATTGATTACATAACCACGGCTATCAAACCACTCAAATAGTACAAGAGGTCTACTCGTCAATATAATTATAACTTCCAGACAATACGATCACTTGATCTGGTCCCAAACTAGGGTACTCAGTGCTATGGTAACCAGGCATATGGAAAAGTTTATTTGCTGAGTTTCGGGTCTATATCCATCTAATTTCGGCTACTTATTGTGTGTTACGAACATTCTGAATTTATTATTGAAAATACGCCTAAGATACAGGATACATTAACGTAACCTAGTCTAGGCAAAACTGGTTATTATGCTAGCCTAATTTATTCCGTGTGGCGCCGGATTAAGAATAGCGTCACTCCATTTCCTCCCGTGGATGTCGTAGAAGGCGACTAAGGAAATCAATCACCAGGAGACGGGCAGCAGCGTCTTCCTGAGATTCCAACCACATACTGCGACCGCCAACCCGCCTGCCAAGCGTGGCGATTATGGCAAAACCCCTCATGGTTATGAAAACCACGAGGGAGGCCTATGTCCTGCAGTGGGCGTCAAAGGGCTGATGATGACGAACGATAAAATATGTTCAGATCTGTTAATGAATTATTTATTTATTTATTTATTTTATTTTAATTAGCGGAGCGAAAAGAATTTAACTAACTTACCTTTTAGAAAACTTTCTTCAAATTGGGTTAAACCCATATTTAAACGCAAGAGACGCTAGGGAATAGACCGCCTACGTAAAATTTAAATTAGAAACTCATCAATTTGTCTTCAAAATTGCATCAATTATTTTATGAATTGAGTTATTAATAACTTCATGAAATGACGTCCGGCATTATTCATGTTTTGCAATTGAAACCGTAACGAATCTGATTCTTTAATTAAAGAATTGTGAAAGGAACAACCAATCAGACCGCTATTTGAATCTTTCTCTCGAAAGTATTAATTTCGTTTTAAAATACAACGAAGTATTCGCGATTCGGGTGTGATTAAAAACTACCGTTATTATGCAAGCTTAACATTTTTCCAATTGAGGATTTTAAAATGTTTAGTTTCTGAATTAATATATTATGTGGAGAAGAAGCTAACAAAGGAACTCCACATTTATTATTTTTGAAACACGTTTTAACTTAAATGACAGTTTTTTACTTATAGTCACTATACAGTACTTAGTAAATAGTCGAAATGACAATTTGACAATTTGTGTTTACATTAGCATTAATGGCTAGCAATATTTTCGAATTTTCTTATTTTTGCAAGGTGGTTAACCTTTAACGTATTTGACATATGCTACACAACTATTTTTGAAGGTTGATGTATGCTATACTCCATTCCGCGAAACGAGCTCCCAAAGAAAATTGTCCATGTGCGCCCATTGGTTAATGCGCGTGACCTTCAATAGCCATTGCATTTCTTAAGATCGTTTTACATGACGTATTCTTCTCAGTACGTTCATAGCTCCCGCAGTGATCGGATGTGGGTGTTAGTGCGCGTAGCTATTATTAAAAATATTAAATATGTCGGAATTGAAAGTTAGAAGTGAGAAAACGTAAAAACGACCTTTTTCATCAACAAAAATAGTATATTTCATTACAAGTGCGGAAAGGCTGTCATTGCAAAGAGTTCCGACAAATGTCTACCCGAGCCGAGGCGCAACCCAAGGCGAGGGTTGACAGTCGGAACAAGTTGCAATGACGGTTCCGCACGTGTACTGAACGACTATTTTTAATACAGTTGCGAAAAAATGAAGCAATTTAATAAAATAATAAAAACACAATAAACTCAACTAACTTAACATTTATTTCTTATAAAAGTTATAATTCACATATACATTGAAATTGGTACAGTTTTTTATACTAACTGGGGAAGTTTTAGGTTGCATATTTACTGTTTGAGACAAACTATTATTAATTTCGTATGATTGTTCATGTATATTTGTCATACAATGGCGTTTGCTAGTTGATAGAGTTGGATCTAATGAATTATCATTATCAACGAAGGTAGATGGACGAACGTTCTCTGCTACATGTGAAGGAGACGGACTGGACCTTAAGTTAATGGAGTGTGTGATTTTTTTCCCAGTTTCTAGTTTGTTGTTTAATGAATCACCAATATAGCTTTCTGCAACTTTGTCTGATTTCCAACCTCCTAGTCGCTTTAAGGACGTCAAATTGGCTCCTGAATCTGCCAATAATGTAGCAGAGGTCCTCCTGAAGCTGTGCCCAGTATAATACTCAGCATCCGGCAGACCAAGAAACGTAGCTATTTCTTTTGGCATATTACCAAATTTATTTATCCCGATTGCTTGAGCTGTACACTTCCCTTTTTGGTAATTTTGAAAAAAACGGTCGGTTTTTCCTTTTTGAGACCGCTGATTCATATATTTTTTCACTATTCTAAGAAAATCTCCTTCAACAACAAAGCTTCTCGGTATCTTATTTTTTGTGTTCGGAATCTTGATTAGTAGCATTTCTCCATGGGCTTCAATATCTTTTAAAGTAATATTGGCTAGCTCCTCTCTGCGGCAAGCTCCAACAATGCCAAAAATCAGAGCAACCTACAAAAAAAAGGGATTGGATTAATATTTTTTTAAATAATGTATTGACTGTATTTTGCGATTGCGTAAACTGATACTAAAGAACAATACAAGTACTTATTGATAAATTACCTTTGTGGCTAAATAAAGATCATCGGGAGCTTCGTTCAAAAACCTTTCCACTTCATTCGATGTTAATATTTTCGACTTTTTACTTGTAAAACCGTCTGATTGTCGTTTTAAAAAAGCATTTAATTTTGGGTATTCACTTATATCCACGTTGTTCCTTATTTTCAGCATACTTTTTATCATCGAAAACCTCGACCATAACGTAGAAGGTTTTAATTTTGCTGAGAGTTCGGAGAAGTATGCCAACATAACATTTTCTGAAAAACTATTTGCTTTTTTCTCTTCTCTCCACGCAATAAATTCGTCGTATGTAGATATGTAGCGACTTTTTGACTTTTCCGGTAAAATGTTCTCCGAAGCATTTTGTGCAATTATACTGAGTTCCGGTGGTGTTAATTCAAAAAAACTAGGGTCGAAATTACTCATTTTGTGCAACAAACAACTAAACTCGCAAAGAAAATTTCTGAAAAATGGCGCCAACCGTAGAATATAAGCAGAGTTTTTTTTTTTTCTTCACCCATTCTGGTAGGCAAAGGGAACTATGCCCATACAGCCAAGTCTTCAGTAGAAGTTTTTTATTGATATGAAATGAAAATTAAATTTAATGAGATGAATAAATTAAATTAAACCTAACCAAACTCATTCAATCAAATAATTAAATCTGATTAAAACAAATTAGTAGCTTCTTTTTAGAAATATACGTATTTGCATGAATCATAAAAACTTCTATGATTTTTTTAGTAAAAACTTCATGGTTGGTTATTCTTTTTAATAGACATTATTTTGACAGTTGGGAAAGAGAACGCACGAGTGCGGGAAAGGTAAAAAAAAAGCACGAGTGTGTAATAGCCCACATCCCGAACGCTATACGTCCCTGCAATACGCCACTTTTTGAGCAACTGTATTAAAAAAACTGTTATTTAGAATACACATAACGCTTTAAGAAATTCGTGTCCCTGAAAAACTTCTAACAATGAATTGGCACAGAGAATTGGTCAATCACTGGAAGTCGCTGTTAGGTATTGTCAGTGAAATGAGTGATAACGCAGAAAACCTTCATCTCCAAGAAAAAGCGACCAAGGCCTACAGCAGAGCAGAAGATAAATGAGTTTACAAAAGAAAAGTTCTTTTTTTTTCAATAACGAGAATCCCACTTTCCATAAAATTCAGTAAAAAATTAATGAAGATATTGATGTATCAATTTTTTGTAGAACAACTTTGAATCATAGCTACATTTTAAAATCATTGGGATTTTAAAACGCCACAAGAGAAAGAAACGTTTTATTAGAAAAAAAAGAAACTCATATTCACTCATTTTAAAACTGATGTTCTACGAAAAAATTGTTTTTATAAAAAATTATAAATAATGCATAATTGTTGAGCGCCAGCATGAAAACCTACCCTATGAAGCAGACGGTCTTCGCTTATTGTTTCACTTATCTCTAGTCGCGCGCATTGACCCCTGCGACCACGTGGTTCCTTGCTGTCCGACATGTCGGACTATCAGGATTTTTTTATTCCACTTAGTTCAACCATCACACCAAGAGGATATTTAAAATTCCACTTGTTTCGATCCGCGAACCACGAGGATTTCGAAATTCCACTTGGTTCGCCCCTCGAACTACGAGGATCATTAATCTCATTAAATGTTAAACCTTTAACAACGCCAATATCATAACCATCTCACAAGCACAGATTAAAAAAGACAAAGTCACAGGACAAAGTTAAAAGACTTGTCTTTTTTTCTTTTTAATCTGTGGGACAAAGTATCAAGAGTCACATCAAGAATCACAGATTAAAAAGAAAAAAAGGATCAAGAAAACAATCACTACGTCGTAGGGGTGCCATAAAAAAAAGAATTGAATTGAAGCCCTGTGCCCTAAGGCAAAAATGCCAATTAGATAACCTTTTAATATAAAATGTTTCCTCAAACTCATAATCCACAGTTAAATTCATAACAAACAGTATTTTTTCTATATTTATGCCCTTATCCCCCATGAGGTAAGCAGATTGGGTCCTAATCACCGGCTTCTCTACAACCGTGTTCATTTCCAACTCACCAATGAGGACAATCGACTAAGTACATCAGTAGGGGAACGGCGAGGTTAGTGTGACAGTGAAAAGGGCTGTGCCCAATATTGGACGTCTTTCGAGGGCTGTTTAAATAGATTTATAGAAGGGACAAATTCTCGAGAGATAACAGCCCGTAGTTCTCGATTGAGGTTTGCTACCAAAATTCACAATTTTAGTAGAAACGTTTCAATATCAAAATTTAAAGGCAACTTGCACCACTCTCTTAAGTCTGGCTTAAACTAAAATTCTTCATACAACGTTCAGTTAAAATGGCCACTGTTGACATTTGAGAATTGTGGCAAGTCGATCGAAGTGTAGGTGTATCTAATATTATAGTAAACTTTTTTTTTTACATACCTACCTGGGTTACAGGCCTGATGTAATGTAATGTAACTTTATGATCTAGAATTGCTTCAGAAAAACCAAACTATACTCTTACGAAGAGTTAGGTACTAGTTAAGAGTTCTTAGCTATTTTTACAGTCATCAAAAATTTTAATAAACCTATTTAGAGGCTATAAATTACGCTTGAACCAGCGACCTCTGGCTAACCGTGTCGCGGGTTCAAGTCCCGGCCATGGTGGAATTTTTAGCCTCTACCTAGGTTTTTGAAATTGTTCTCAGCACGGATTGGTGCAACAAAAAGAACATAGTCATCAAAAATGTTAAAAAATGCTGAAGCCAACCGTGCGTGTGTGAAACGACTAATGAATATTTAAGCGAAAAAAATTGTCAGGATCATGGCAAGTAGCAAACCCTAATCATAAGACAATTCGATGTACATTTCACGGTCGATTAAGCCACAGATTAACAAGTAGGAATCGGCTACGCAATATAAATCGAATTGTTATAATAAAATATGAAATAGTAGTTTTATGAAACGCGGCCCTGCTATAGTAGTCTCTATAAGTAATAAGTAATCAATAATAACAAATCTCTGTAATATTAATATTATTACTAACACTATGGACTTGTTTCGAAATAAATATATTGATTGATTGATTGATTGATTGATACAGTATCCTCATGAAGTCACGACTGATCGACTAACACTATTAAGTAGCTTGCTCTGCCACTTGTCTCTCTATTTGGTCTGATTGTGCAGTCGGCAGCAGATCAACCTTTACATACATGCACTCAAATCACTTACGTTAAGGACGACTTTGCAACAAAAAATTAATTCGGTATTTGACACCATCAACAATAAATCATTTCATATGCTCGATTAAAACAAAAATTATAAAATATCTCGGAAAATGTATCTCTTTCAGTCAATTGCTAGTTATTACAATTTTTAAATAGATTAAACATAAAAATAGTGCTCTGAAATGTGACGTCATAAGCCAGTATTTTCATACAAAATTCCGTTTTAAAAGTAACTCATTTGATATTTTGTCAAATACCCAATCAGGCGTTACTTTGCGGAAATCCATAATAGCATTTAAATGTGAAAATTACTTTGATTACTAATTACTTTAATTACTGTTTCTTTTTTTAATCGGGGGGCGGGGTTGGCCTTGCCTATAAATACGGAGTGCTGTTGGGGTGACGGTCACTTGTCAGTCGACCATCGGAGCCTGAGGATGCCTCGTGTAAGAGGCGAAACGCGTCGCAACGCATTTTTTCACACAAGTATTGGTGTCGGTGGTGGTGTGTTTGTGTCTTGCTTCTTGAAAAGGTGGTAGGGAGGGTGGTGCATTAACTAACCGCATGGTGCTTGTGGCATTTTGGCGGAATTTAGCAAAGTAATTTTCGCATTTTAATACAAAAAATAAAGGTTGCTGGCGACTGTCCCTATATACTTGCTTATTCTGTTATTGAAATAATACACAACTTGGAAGCCCTTTCTTTTGTATCTAACTAAACCACTTTAAATAAGCAAAAGTTTAAAAATCTCAATGCAATTTCCTTATTTTCACAGATCAATCTGAGATGAGTGAAGCAGAGGTAGCCGTTGGCTTGAAAATCAACAAACCATCACGGACTAAGCCGTAAGTACCAGCAATTAAAGTGCCTGAACACTAATCGTACCTACATACATACATACATAAACTCACGGTTGTATCCCAGAGGGGTAGGCAGAGGCCAGAGACTGCCACTTGCCACAATCCTGACAGATCACTTTCGCTTCGTCAACCTGCATTAGTCGTTGCATGAACGCACGTCGGTTTTGAGTACTTTTTATCTTGCTCTTTCCTAATACATCCCTTATTTAGTTGAAGTATGTCCGCCTGGGACGTGCGGCCCTTCCACCCACATTCGCTCGATATGTTTGTTCCGTCAATCTTTCCTCCTTCATCCTCTCCACATGTCCAACCCAACGCAACATTACTTTAACAATTCTCGTACATTCACCCATAAGTTAGCATAGAACTGATCAGTTACGCCCTAATTAGGAAGAAGCGTTATGTCTAGTAAAGACACTTCTCTGAACTCTATCTCAAATTGTGGTAACTCAGATATCTCTAGAGGAAGGTTATATCATAAATACCTACAAAAACACATACAAATCGTGAGACCAGGATTTGCCTTAGGTGCATTATTTTCATGTGTTGTGAAATGTGGGTTATTGTATGATGTAGGTACATAATATTCTACAATTGTGTACTATATTATTTTTTTGTAGCACTAACCCGTGGTAAGGACAATTTTAAAAACCTATTTAGAGTCTAAAAATTCCACCCGTGTGGGATTTGAACCCGCGACCTCTGGATAGTACTAATGAATGTTGATGAAGCGAAAGAGATCTGTCAGGATCGTGGTAAATGGCAGACCCTGCCCTTGCGAGATACAGGCGTGAGTTTATGTTATGTTTTTTTTAATGTCCCGGGCATTATATCTACTGTGGTTGTCGGTCAACTACCCTGTCTTTTGAGTATTTTTTTTTTTTTTTTAACTGGATTTATGCCGATTTCATATACTTAGCCTATTAAACTCGCGCAAGTACGACGAATCGATTGAGACCTCATCATCATCAGCCTATGCTTGTCCACTGCTGGACATAGGCCTCTCCTATAGCACGCCACTGAGCACGGTCCTCGGCTACTCTCATCCAGCTCTTGCCAGATTGAGACCTAGTTTGTCAAAATCCACCATTGGTTAAGAAGTTATGAGAGGACATAGAATCGGGTATACTTACATACGAGCCAAACGCATTACCCTCCTTTAGGGCTCCGGCGCAGTCGGATAAAAATATGACCTACAACCAGTGGTCAATGACCTCTCGGTGGTTGTGTTTCGCCGTGACGACTTTAGAATGGAGAACTTGCACTTAAAAATGTTATAATAGAATAGGAGAGGACACATTAAAATATAAAAAAATGTGGTAGTTTTTTTCTCTGCTACAAATACTTATGATAATTTTTTTTTTTCATCATCAACCCAGTATGTCCCCACCGAGGGGCACGGGTCTCTTCCTGAGGAAGGTATAGGCCATACTCTACCACGGGGGCCAAGTCCAGATTGGTGGAGGCTTGTAGACTAGTGGCTCGTCTACTGTCAGAAGTTGTCAAGCCGCCCTAAGGCCTCTGACTTGGCTTAACGACTGCCATCTATCGACGGCAGCCAGCACCAACAGCTTAACGTGCCTTGCGAAGCACGGAACCGCTCGGAAAAATGCCACTAGCGTTAGGCATAGACGGCGACCCATCCATGCACTGAACGCGCCCTGTGTTGCTTAACCTTCGGGATCGTTTAAGATTACTCAGGCAGCCGGGGCTACGAGCGATTACTATGATAATATAACCAGTCGAAAAGTCAATATAGTCACGTGGTACTAAAACACGCCATACAAATCGACCTTACACTATGACGTCACTCCCAAACTTAACGCCTATAATGTATGAAGCGTTTATCAATATTTGAGTTATCTCGTACAATAATGTTTTTATGCATGTACACCCTTATAAGAAAACGTTCAGAATTCAATGACAAAACGAAATCTAATAAGTTTTGTGTTATCAGAGTAACGTTGTTTTTCACATATTTTGTGACTGAGAAAACCCCAAAAAAAATATTTTTATTGTTTTATTTTTAAATTTTTCCAAGGTTTTTATATGATTTCTATGGTATAAAAGCAATGTCACTCCAATCTAAGTTGAACGCAAGTTCCCCATTGCTTTCGCGACTGGTCAAAGGCTCAATTCGAGGCTTGTGAAATATTTTTATCAGGGACTAAGTTACTGCCCACTTAATAAGTTGTTTACATAGCTAATTTCGTCACGCAACGAGGGTTTGGTTTTATAATCAATCTGAAATGAAATTAGTTTTTATTTACGGATTTTTAAGGTTCGGTACCTCAAAAGGAAAAACGGATCACTTTGTTGTCCGTCCGTCCGTTAGTCTGTCTGTCAAGAACATTTATCTCGGTAACGCGTAGAGGTATCGAGTTGAAATTAAAACCATCATAAGCAGCCTATACACGTCCCCTTGTAGGGCACAGGCCTTCTCTCAGAGAGAGAGAGTATGGGCTTAATCACCACGCGTGCCCACCGCGGATTGGCGATTTCAAGCGCTGAGGTATTATGTGAATAGCTCAAGACACCCAGCTTTCCTCGCGATGTTTTCCTTCACCGTTAGCGAGTGGTACTGCTACTATAACTTCACAAATGTACATAACTTAGAAAGAAAAGTCATCGGTACATGCCCGCACTGGAAATCGAACCTGGGTCTCCCGCTTCAGAGTCCAATGTTCTACCCACTAGGCTACCACCGCTTAAAACCATATTTACTTCTAAACCTTAATTATGACCAAAAATATGAAATAGATACAGCCAGTGGCGGATTTACAAATTTGCCGCTAGTAGGCTATTCAATTTTGGTCGCCCCTACTGACCTTTGAAATTCAATACCTACGGTACGCTAATTTAGTTCACAATCATATTTATTCTGAAATTGCAACTTTATGATTTGTGTTCTAACATCCTCATTACGTTACGAAATTTAAATTGTAATTGATATTGAAACTAAGTTGAAAATGAGTACCTATATTTAACAGTGCGTTTAGTAATCTTTTATTTTATTATACGGATTACGGACGTCAGTTTTCAGTATACTGTGCATTACTAAAATATTAAAATTTTTGTCACTCGTTTCTTTGTGTATATAATGTTTTTTTTTTAATTTCTGTAAGATAAAAAAAATTGGGCCAAATTTGCCGCCCTAGGCTCCAGCCTACTCAGCCTACTGGTAAATCCGCCACTGGGTACAGCGATATCATTACTCGCTGTGTTCGTGATTCAATTTTAGAATCCTTCGCTTGGTCGGTCATCAAAATTGAGCAAGCTGTTAAAAAGCAACTTTGCACCCTTGTATAACAAATAACCAAGATTAAGCGGAAAATAAATACACTACACAGACTAAATAGAATAAAATACACTACACAGACTAAATAGAATAAATGCTTATAATATTCTTTATTGCAAATCATAAATTAGAAAATTAATTACATAGCATTGTTACAAAGGTGAACTTATCTCTAAGAGAGATCTCTTCCAGCCAATCTCAGCACAGGGTGTTTAAATTTAGATAACGGGAGGAAGGGAGAAATATTTATAACTACATAAATAAATAATAATAAGACATATACATATATACTTATACGTACATAAACCTATTATCTATGGCAGGTTAGAGAGATAGTGCTCTTCTAATCTCCTCTTGAATGATGTTATAGAAGGACTCTCTTATATGCTTAAGAAATGCGGTCGCTACGTTTCAGAGTTGCACGTTTTACCTCTGGAACTATGAGCAGATGGAAACGACTGCAAACGGTAGAGCAACTCGAAGATCCTGATAACCCAGAGAGTGCTGTGGTCGTTGTGGAGAAACGTAAGTGGAACCAATGTAGGAACATGACTCTCATTGCAAGCGCCCGAAATTAATAGGGAAGGGCGCCCGAGTCCTATCCGATGTGCGCTTGCCACAGAACAATTCTGTTCTTCATTCTTCTTCTTCATCTTCATTCGAGAACTTTTCGGTCGGCGTGCCATGTGCCCCGCCCACTGCCACTTCAACTTACTAATCCGCTGGGCTACGTTGACGTCTTTGCTTCTTTTCTCAAAAAAAAATATTTTGAATACAGTAGATATCATTTATTTATCATACAATGCTCCTTCTTGTCTTCAACAGCCCTCCCGCAGCCGGGCCCGCGCGCTGGCCGTCCCAGCCATCTGAAGGAGGGCTATGTACTGCGCACCCCGCACTCTGTCGGAATCTGTCTTAGCGGTGGAGGCGGCTTGGACATCAATATCAATAGAAGACGGGATAATCACGTAAGAATAAGAACAATAATAAGGATGAACTTAGTAGGTAGGCGTGTAATTGTATTATTATGTGTTCACGTCGAAAACTATACTAGGCGAGCCTGTATCGTGGCTTACGACGCCGCTCATCGAGGCCCGGATACATTTCAATGTTGTGGGTATGTCAATACAATTAGATGTGCCGAAACAAATATTAAATTGTTTTAAAAACCTATTTAGAGGCTAAAAATTCCACCCATGCCGGGACTTGAACCCGCGACCTCTGGCTAACCGTGCCAGCGCTCTCCCGACTGAAGTAGGTTTTTAAAATTGTCCTCAGCACGGGTTAGTGCAACAAAAATAATATATTAAATTGTTGTCAAATTTATTCACTACATTAGTGCTACAATCAAACTGTGAACTTGGAAAACTTTATGCAACATAGTACCAACGTAGGGCCGTCATCACACCAACCCCCACACACATGCGTAAGAGAGGCTGGCTGAAGTGGTGCGAAAAGAGGAAAGAGCGAAAGAGGTTTGCTAGGATTGTGGCAAGTGCCGCAGTCATTTTACCATTTATTTTTATTTGGAAAAGCTTTGATAGTCGCTTCAAAGATATCATCTACATTTCGGATAATTTTAAAAGCGGCGTGAATTTTGTACAGCTCACGTTAAAATCGTGTCAACTTAAAGATATTCGGCCTTTTATAAAAACACGATTCCTTAAACCACTCCTCAAAGGCAGTTTGAATAGTCTGTGGTAAAGGAAAAAAAACGTATCCACAGATTAAATAAACTTCCTCTGAGGAGTGCTTTAAAAGAATCGTGTTTTTATCAACAAGACCGATTATCTCTAAAGCGGAAGTTACACAAGGAGAGTTTCTCGACTGCGATAGGCGAGTAATCGTAAGCGATTATCCCATGGCAGAACTCGCCATTCGATTCTCGCCCGCGGTAGTTTAGCATAAGCATAAGCATAATCAGCCTATATGCGTCCCACTGTAGGGCACAGGCCTTCTCTCAAGGAGAGAGTATGGACTTAATCACCACGCGCGCCCACCGCGGATTGGCGATTTCAAGCGCTGAGGTATGTGAATAGCTCAGACACTCAGGTTTCCTTACGATGTTTTCCTTCACCGTTAGCGTGTGGTACTGCTACTATAACTTCACAATGTACATAACTTAGAAAACCAAGTCATAGGTACATGCCCGCACTTGGGATCGAACCTGGGTCTCTCGCTTCCGAGTCCGATGTTCTACCCACTAGGCTACCAACGCTCCGCGGTAGTTTACATTTTGACAAAAACTCGTAACCAAGCGATTCTCGAATGCGAGGATCACAGGCGAGACTCTGCACTTAAACGTTTACAATACAGGCGAGTAATCGCAGATCTATAGACGTATACGTGTGGATTTCAATTTAAATGGCAAAAATCGTTTACACAGGCCTAGGAGAGTTTAAGTAGCGATTATTTCATTCAAGAGGCGAAACCCGGGGCATTTGTTTACACTAGGCGACCATATTAAGTATTGTCAAGAATAAATATGGCAAAACTCGTTTACACAGGCCTAGGAGAGTTTAAGTAGCGATTATTTCATTCAAGAGGCGAAACCCGGGGCATTTGTTTACACTAGGCGACCATATTAAGTATTGTCAAGAATAAATCGCCTCTCGCGTGCGAGAAACTCTCCTTGTGTAACAACTCCTTTACTCTATAACTCGTTAGCTTAATATTAACGCTTAAGATCGCATTTACAATTAAATAAAAAAGTAGAGACTAATTAGTAGAAAGTCAGAGTAGCAGAGAGAGATGTGGCTATGTTTATTTCCTTTTTTAGAGTTCCGGAGTCAATAAGGAACGCTCATAGTTTCGCTATGTCCGTTGTCTGTCCGTCTGTCTGTCCGCGGCTTAGCACAGAAACTACAAGTACGAGAAAGCTAAAATTTGGCATAGATATACAAGTACCCGAAACCGGCGTGCGTGCATGCAACGACTAATGAATGTTGAGGAAGCGAAAGTGATCTGTCAGGATCGTAGCAAGTGGCAGTCCCTGGTCTCTGCCTACCCCTCTGGGATACAGGCGTGAGTTTATGTTGTGTTATTTTATATACAATGTATTAATTACGCCAACAAAACGAGTGAATAAATCATAAAAAAAATCTTTCAGCGTAACCCTTACACCTAAATAAGGGATGCAATTTTTATTTCTCGCCTACACCATAGTAAGGGGTATTGTTGGATAGGTCGCTTAAAATATTCTGTGTAGAAAACTATTCTTCGATTTAGGGATCCATTTGCGATATATTCATCTCTAAATCGCATTTTTTTGTTAGAGTAGGACGTCCCGGCTGTCCCGGCTCGGGTGTCCTTTCCCGGCTAAGCGGTTGATTGTATAAACGTGAAAGAATTCAGAGCAGTAGCACATATAATGAACTTAAAAGGAAATCTATAAGTAGGTTTTACAAGTTAACGAGTAATAGGGGACCAAGTTATAAAAGAAAAATCTCGTACAAATTCCATTGAAAATTACTTTAATGAAGTTGTTAATTCTGTGAAGCAGGCAAAACCCCCTCTTTCTACGGAACCCTACGCTGCGCGTGGCCCGATACGCACTTGGCCGCTTTTTATTGTGGGTTGCAATAATAAGTTTGGTACATTTGCGAATTTATAAGCCTATACGTTGGTGCGTTGGTTTAATTCACCACTCATTGGGATTTTCGTAAGGCCTCGAAAAACCCCTTTTGTATCATCAACATCCATAAGCTTTATCCCAACGCTACCACACCATTTGTAGTTTTTCGATTTCACCCATTCCGAGACACAATCACAATAAAACAACAATAACATAGAAAGCACTAGGTACTATGACATTTTCTTATAGGGACTGTAACACTCTATTGCTATGTTTAAGACTAGCCTCGACCTACTGCTTCTTTTGCAGGCATACATTTTAAAGCTGTTACGTCTGGCACGCCGTCTCACTCGCACATTCTACACCATAACATAGCATAAAAAACACGACTCCTTAAAACACCTGAGAGGCAGTCTAAATAGTATGTGGTTATTCACACTGCCTCTGAGGAGTGTTTTAGAGATATCGTGTTTTTGTAAATAACACCGTAAATACATAAATCTCAGCAGACGGCACCAAACTATTTAAAAAAGCCCGCAAAAAGTAACTGAAAGCTGACTATTAAAGTTTCTGTATTTTTTTTTTCCAATAAAACTACTAGCTTACCGGGCAAACGTTGTTTTGCCATAACGTATTAATTAGCCTGCGACCTATTCCCAGACCTACAAAATATACACAAAAAAGTTCATAAAAATCGGTGAAGCCGTTTCGGGGGAGTTCGATAACAAACACTGTGAAATACATATTAGATATTTAACTTATAACATTAATTATAAGTATGAGTACCGATATGTAGTTCATTTATATAATTCATCTTTAATATAGAAGAACCTCTGGAAGCACTATAATCTTATATAGAATATTCAGCTTTCACAGCTAGATTAATTCTAGATTCTAGATTCAGCTAGATTCTTTTTTTTAAATAAACAGCTTAATATTTTTTTTAAGTGACACTTGCGCGTAATGAATAAAAGTATTTGATTTCTTTATTTTATGTTTATTCAGTAGATTAATTAACCATTTTTATAGACATGTCGTAGAAGGCGACTAATGAAATCAATTACCAGGAGACGGGCAGCAGCGTCCTCCTGAGCAGCAGGTTCCAACCGCATACTACGATCGCCAACCCGCCTGCCAAGCGTGGCGATTATGGCAAAACCCCTCATGGTTATGAAAACCACGAAGGAGGCCTATGTCCTGCAGTGGGCGTCAAATGGCTGATGATGATAGAGATTACAAGGCTCTGTCAATTTCACTCAGTAATTGTAAAAATTCTACTACTTTTAATTACTGACCAAAATATTTTTATACAATTTTGGAGTGACAGACAAACGAAAAGACGTCGCGTCGTATAAGTATAGCGATAACACAAGAGATCTGCCGCAGTCTCAGTAAAAGTTGCACAGTAAAATCAATCCTAGCCCCGGCGGGAATCGAACCCACGTCCTCGTCGTACGTTAGGCTTAAACTATGCGGAGGCGTCCTCTCGGGCGGGTTTTATGAGGAAAATATACTGACGAAGTTTTAAACCATCGCGTCTTAAGTTTGAGATACCGAGATGTGCGAAGACCGGCCCCCTTTTTTACAAGAAAATATTTTTCTTTGAAGAATATGATGTGCAAAGCTGACGGTGAAGGAAAATATCGTGAGAAAACACGAATGCTTGAGGTGTTCATACTCCGCAGCGCTTGTAAATTCTGTTTATGGTGGGCACGCGTGGTTATTAAGCCCATACTCCCTCTCTCTGAGAGAGGGCCTATGCCCTAGACTCGTGCCTATAGGTTAAATTATAATGTGCTGATGAAAAACGGAAAACACCGTGAGGAAACCTGACAGCAAGTGGTACCACAGGAACATTTAGCAGTATTAAGGAAATGTTTCTTTGTTATATGACATTTGTACAAATGGCCTCAGTCTGGGTGTGTTTCCACATTTGACATGTCCTCGCCTGGTTACCATAGCATAGGGTAGTTTGTCTCAATCTACACAGACTGAGCCCATTTTTACAAATTAAGTACGACGGGCTCCAGCGGCAATCGAGCCCACGACCTCAGTTTCGGTAGTCAAGCGTGCAACGAGGTAGTCAAATCAATCTAATTAGATTTTTTTTTTTCATTATAAAACCAAAACGTTTACTTAATGAACGTCAAAGCTGTAAGTGTCACAATTAATAGATAATGTGGAACAGAAGCCAACAAGAGACGTTTTAACTTAATTAACAACAGAGTTTTCAACTTAAAGTTATTACTCAAGAATGTGTTGAATACTAGACACAATTGAATCGTGTGATTTTAAAACAACACAAGTCACATGTGTTTTTAAAATAACACTTGCCCATTTTTTTTATTAAATTATTTACACCTACCTATTGACTTACATTAGAAAAAAAAATGTAGTTTATTCATACAGAAATCAATATAATATGCTAAAATATTGCTGTTGTATATATTAGTATTTGAATAAAACAGTTTTTTCTATTTCCTGCAAAGTTGTAATGAAAGGACATTTGTCGTTTTAAAATCACACGATTCAATTGTGCCAGACATCTTTGTCTTCTAAATAATCCTTAAGGCGCGAGACACACAGATGGGACGTGTGGCGAGGGCGCAGTAAGATGTATAGAGTACAGACCACAGTCCCTGCTCTGCGGTCGCTCTTCCATACGAGGTCGAAACTAGTAGGCTATCCCAACGTTAATAAAAATTTGTGAAACCATTACACCAACATATAGAATGTATATTCTTAACGTCGAAATATTTTTCTTGATTACTGTTTTCTAACTAAGTAAGGATAGCTTTTGCCCAAGGCGGCCGCATCCAGTAAATCCTTGCAGTAATTCTACATCTATGTAGCAATAGGTCCTGTCCTAGTTCCCTCTGGTGCCGTTTCCACCCGCCCCGGCTCTCAAGGACGATGTTTTAACATTTCAACACGGCGTGAGAGTAGACAAAATAAAGAATAGCTGAAAAGTTACAGTTAAAAAAAATAAAACACGCAAAATAACATCAAACTTAAGTTTAGTTTCATTCGGCTTTTATCTGCGTGTAATCAATAGAAATCGAATTTACGCAGCCTATATACGTCCCACTGCAGGCACGGGCCTTCTCTCAGAGAGAATATGGGCTTAATTACCATGCGTGCCCACCGCCGATTGGCAATTTCAAGCGCTGAGGTGTGTAAACACCTTAGACTCTTAGTTTTTATTCACCGTTAGCGAGTGGTATTGCTACTATAACTTTACAAAATCGTATACATACTTAAATACGAATAAAAACTCCAATCTGACCTTTTTTTCTCATCATCATCATCAGCCCTTTGACGTCCACTGCAGGACATAGACCTCCCTCGTGGTTTTCATAACCATGAGGGGTTTTGCCATAATTGCCACGCTTGGCAGGCGGGTTGGCGATCGCAGTATGCGGTCTGAATCTCAGGAAGACGCTACTGCCCGTCTCCTAGTAATTTATTTCCTTAGTCGCCTTCTACGACATCCACGGGAGGAAATAGAGTGACGCTATTCTTAATCCGGTGCCACACGGAACATATTTTTTTCTCAAATTATTCTAAACTTAATTCAATCCCTATTGTCAATTTTTTGACTCTGATGGTACTTGAAAAAATTTTGTTTGAATCGAACCCACGACATCTCTAATGTAGTTCCTGGGCCAAACCGAAAGAACGCGGGACGAGGGCGTGGAAAAAACTAGTCTTAGAAAGCAGAAATTTGGTATAGATATGCATATTAAGTACGTTGATAAAACGGCAGAAAAAATCTTTAAAAAAGATTTTTTTTTTGTTACCTCCAATACACCTAAAGTAGGCATGTATTTTTTGTCACCTATGCCATAGTCAGGTTGGATTGGTCGTTTATAAATATTGTAGGTGTAGAAAGACAATTTTCCGTTCAAGTTCCGTTTGCGAAATATTAAACCTTAAAGCGCAATTTTTTGCCGGAGTAAGAACCCCTCCTCCTACGGAACCCTACAGTGCGCGTGGCCAGACACGCACTTGGCCGGTTTTCTGTCCATCGTCGGCTCTGTAAGAATCTGCGGTTTTATACCGGTAGCCTTTTCCCTAGAACCAGTTGGCCCTGCCGCCGCCGCCCGCCGAGCAAGTCAGCTTCTGGGAGCCCTCGCCCCCGCCCACGCCCCCTGCGGGGGAGCGGCGGCGCCCGGGTATCCTGCGCCGTGTCAAGGAGAGCTCCTGTCTGGCCCTACGGCCGCTGCGAACTAGGGCCAGGTAGAACTCGGCTGTCCCAAAAATAAACACAGTAAGGATTTTTTTTTAAACCGGAGATATTTCCACTATTGGTTACCGGAACCGGGTTCGTAGAATCTGATCACGCGATCCGTTGTCAACTGGTAACCAGTAGTGGACATATCTCGGTTTTGAAAAATATTGTCTCTTATTGTGTTTATTTTTGGGACAGCCGAACTGCCTTTGGAAGGTTTTTCGGAATTAACAATAAAATAGAAACAATGCAGAAAATTATAAAATACTACACGGTAATCATTGGCAATATTTTGAGGGTATGTTCGTTTCAGTAATACAATTATGGTCTAACATTTTTGTAAATATTCGTAATTTCCGACCTGACTCCAAACGGTGAATCCAAAGTGTTTAGGTAGGAAGTACCATAACGTAGAAAAATGTTTTTTTTATTTGTTAAATGCTTAAGAGTTTGTCATACGATATGAGTAAACAATTAAAAAAACAATTGAGTTGGCCGGCGCCGACCATAAGACCCTCGAACTATATCTTTTTTTCGATTTTTATTACTCTTCATCCTAATATTGTTTATGCCACACATGGCCAAAAATCGGGTTTTTCCGCACGTACGGGAAAACCCACTTTGAGGCCAAGTGACGACATAAAATTGTGAACACTACACGGACTGTAAAATAGAAAGCCCTCTATCGCATATTTATGACTCTCTTGAAATACCTGGTAAATGAGACGACAATATTTAAATGTGGCAGTATCTAATTCGAAACACAAGCGGGTCAACCCTGTCGTGCTTACTCCGATCGAGCGAGCGTAGGTAATAAAATCCGGCGGACGGCCAAGATGGCCTACTGGGTGTTCGTTATACTGTGCCAACGGCCATGCGTTTTTCGAGCTATGTGCCCCGCCCACATAGCTTTTTTAATTTAGTTTTGTTTTTTATATTTGTCTCTTTAGTGATTTTTGTCGGATTTAGGCTGATTTCATATGGCCTATAACTGTCGCGCAAACATCGATTGAGATCTTATTTGTCAAAATCTGACCATTGGTTCAGAAGCTGTGAGGAAATATAGAATCGGACATACTTATATACATACATACGAGCCAAACACATTACCCTCCTTTTGGGCTCCGCTGCAGTCGGATAATAAGACTTAGATAAGTTTTGGACGTGCTTTTGTTATGGAATTAAATTTTACGCTAATAATTTGACCATTCTCTCAAAACAAGGGATCGATCGCAAAATCCGAGATTTCTCAAGTTTCGGATACAATAGACTTAAATCCGAGAAAATCAAATTATGAGATAGAATAATTAATTTCATTTAAAATATTCTTCCGTCTTGTCTTCAAGCGATTCCTACCGGTTTTTGTTACTCGTAATTTATTTCAATGGCTCTTAAATGAAGCTCCTTTTGGATATTTCACGCGCGTCGGTAATATAAAATTCGTTTACAATTATTATATATACAAAATTACAATTCGAAGTTTATTGTGACAATTCGAGGTACGTCGCGTAGCGGAGTCTACTTGTTAATGTGCGGGTAATAATCGACTTTGCAATGTACATCGAAAAGTCATAGTAAACCGTGAATCGTAGAACTACGAAACGAAATGAAACAAGCCCCAGGAGTACAGTCGACGGCAGGACACGCTTTACATTTTTGTTGCATAGTCGCACGTAACGTAACTGAATACAGTACACACGTGTAAAAGCTGATGTGTTGTCGACTGTACCTACAGAAAGGAGTGGCGTGCCTTGCGTGAGGCCCATGTCAGATGAATGTGGCAGTCCACATTCGTCCAATCCAACAGTATAATATTTGGCCGGCTTGGTCCGGCTAAGTTCGAGTCGGACTCGCGCAGGAACGATTCAACATTATACAAAGATCGAATTTTAGAACAGCGCCATCTATATATAGTTGTGTGGGAGCCCCCCTTAAATATTTATTTTATTCTGGTTTTAGTATTTTTTGTTACAACGGCAACAGAAATACATCAGCTGTGAATATTTCAACTGCCTAGCTATCACGGTTCATGAAATACAGCCTGGTGACAGACAGACAGACAGACGGACAGACAGACAGACGGATGGACAGTGAAGTCTTAGTTATAGGGTCCCGTTTGGCACCCCTCGGGTACGGAACCCTAAAAAAATAAAAAGTTTCTTGTCCATTTGTTTAACGTTTGTCTTTTAAGATTATTAAGTTTTTACTTACCTATCGGTGAGGAATGTTTAGGAGTTAACAAAACGTGTCAAGCTAACTCATTTACGCTATTTAAGTAATTTTTGTTAACTCTGTTTTTCCTCCTCTATAGAATAAAATAAAATAGAGTTTACATAAAGGCTTAGCTTAGTTTACTCAATTTCTATGCTAATAACAAAGTAGGGGTCGTTGATTCCTTAAAAACTGTATTGAAGGTACCAGCGCCTTCCAATTAAGTTGACACTATTTGTTCGAGTTGGCAGTAGTCCTAATATTTGGTTACCAGTAGATGTAACCACTCGACAGTCGGTCCTTGTCAGTCGGTACATGTGTGCGCGAGATAGCGCGAGTCCAGTTGTTTATAACTGACTTCAAAAGAGGAGGAGGTTATCAATTTGACGCGTTTTTTTTGCTATGTTCTCGCATAACTCCGTGAAATCTTAACCGATTTCGACAATTTTTTTTGTCAAAATCGGTTAAGATTTCAACCGCATTTTAATTTGTTGAAGATTTGATGAAGATTTTCAGAGATGGAAAAAGGAACTCTTTAATGGACAGCAGTAAACAAGGTCTAATGTGGACCATCCTTTAGAATTAATCCCAAGGTAATTTGGTGATGTTCTGGTGAAGACTTTCGGGGATTCTCCCGCTCCCCCACTTAAATTTGTTAAATAAAAAAAAAAACTAAAAACCGACTTCAAAACACTACAGCACTAAAAAGTAAGAAATAATTGAAAAGAATACCTTTAAATTAGAAGTATGTATACATGTAGGTATTGTGGAAGTATAATTTGTAATCGGTGCCCGGTTTCATGATCAGGACATTGGGGACCGACTGTAGATTATACTTCTACATTACCTACATGTATACATACTTCTAAATTAGATAGATAGATAGATAGATGAATTATTTGCATTTGCACACACACACACGCAATAAAAACAATAATACAGTAGTAAGAGCTCACACAAATCACAATGAAACATTATTACAAAAAAACATTAACAAATGAGACACACAGCAATGCCTTATACAGTGTGAGTACTGTGGGTGCGGCAAATGCAAAAGGGCTCTGACTCAGCATAAGCTGGAGATATGATGGTACCCCAGCGCTGGTCTTCCGTCAGTAGGTACCCGTAACGCGGCGTGCAGCGCTCGGAGAGATGGTACAAATTCGTTCAAAATCGTAAAGAAGAATAAAATAAATAATATGAGATAGTGAGTCAAGTACGATAAGTAGTGTTAGAGGTATTCTTTTAAATTATTTCTAACTTTTTAGTGCTGTAGTTTTTTGAAGTCCGCTTTTATTTCTTATTCAAAATTTTTGGATTTTAAAATCTTATGTAGTAGCAATAAGTTCGTTATTTCACTGATGTTTTCATTCGGTTGGACTCGGCGGCGGATTGCGCTATTCTGCGCCATCGGACAATGCCGAGGCGCCTTATAGTGCTGTCGATGGCAACAACGGAAATTCGTTATGATGTTTCAGCGATTGCCATTAATGCTATTACATATGTAAATTAAAAATAAACTCGAGTGCATATCTAGAATCGAACCAACCACCTCTTGACTCTAAACTTGAGACACACAGACTTCGAAACTATTTTAATAACAGTTCTGAGATACGTAAACAATTGAGTCTCGTCGAGTTATTTTTCAATAAATCTCTGCCCTTTGTATTATTACATTTTCTGTCTTTCCGTCAGCCATCTCTCCTATGAAATTCCGTGAAAATAGAAAATACGCCGTGTTATATTGCATTGTGTTTGTAAACAATGTCTTCTTCTATCAACGTAAATTTAAAATGTGATGTAAAAAATATAAAAAGCTATTTGCATTCTACTTCAAACTACTCATCACAGACCTTAGTGTTCTGAGTCACAGACCTTTGCGTCCGTTACGGACGATTTAAGCATCGCCTGAGAATTAGACACTTTTTCGAATGACTAAAAATACCGATTTAATCAATCAATCAATATATTTATTTGTGTAGTATAATATAAGAGCGGCAGACCCTACTGATAAAAGATAAAGATAAAAGATAAAACGTTTATTGCCATATAAAATTATTACATAATGTAGATGTACAGACCCTACACTAGGCGATGCCTGTCTCGTGGAGGATAGAAATAATAATTTACCATTTTAAATACGGCTACAGAAAAATATTTTGCTAATAACAATTAAATGTAAGCCTATAAACTAAATGAAATTTTAAACAAAAAAATAAATATGAGGATCAATAACACAAATTAGAAAGAAAGAATTTATGTTGTCACAGAAACACAAAGTAAACATAAAGGTACACAAACAAAAGACACGAACGTCAACAAAACAGAGATAAAACAAAACAATCGTGAAGAGAAAATATTTTATAATGCTCACAAATTTGAGACCAAAAAAAAGTTAATGGGTTATCATTAAATATGATGCACTTATGTGAATACACTATACACTATATTTAAAGGAAGAGTCCGGAGCCGGGCCGGTACGTATTTGGTGCCTCCTGGCTCTTTTGTCCGCCAATGCGGAGCACCATACCGCAGCACAGTGCACATACGCATCACGAGCGGAAGGGCCGCAGGTCTACTCTCCAGGTGCCTCTGCTGCACAGACAGAATAAAATAGAGTTATCCGATGGTCGAGCCGGGTCTCCTGCTCGTGTTTTATCATGAAACACAAAACAATTGGTTTTCAGTGCCCCAAATTAACTTTTTATTTTGCTTCCCCTTGCAACGAAAGTGTTTTGCGCAAAGAAAACAAACAGAATGGTTTGTGTAATGTTTCATAATTAAACACGAGCAGGAGACACGCCTTTAATGTATCGGTCTTATTTATAAGAACACGTTTTAACACTCCTCAGGGGCAGCTCAAATAGACTGTGGTAAAGGGATTGTTATTTAGTTTTTTTGTAGTTTATTTCGTGCATTGACTTACTTACTTTCATTTTTTTGCTTCTCCTATTCTCTAACGTTTGCAGGAAGAAGTCTCTTCAGAGATAAGTTAGCCTTTGTACACGTTATTCCTTATGTGATGTCCTGTTATATATTTTGTGCATTAAAGTATGTATAATAACAGGGAAAGTTCCGTGTGGCGCCGGATTAAGAATAGCGTCTCTCCATTTCCTTCCGTGGATGCCGTAGAAGGCGACTAAGGCAATAAATTACCAGGAGACGGGCAGCAGCGTCTTCCTGAGATTCCAACCGCATACTGCGATCGCCAACCCGCCTACCAAGCGTGGCGATTATGGCAAAACCCCTCATGGTTATGAAAACCACGAGGGAGGCCTGTGCCCTTCAGTGGGCGTCAAGTGGCTGATGACGAACAGGGAAAGAAGTAACCACATATATTTATACTGCCTCTGAGGAGTGTTTTAGAGGGGTCGTCTCTTTTTAACTATACCTTAAGATTAAGAGTGTCCATCACATCGTTTCGGGCGAGCCTTGATACGCTGGCAGCCTATTCTACTGAGACACAATAGCGCTTTGTCTACCGATCAGCCAGTGACTGCCCGGTAATTACCTGGGAACCCCCACCTGCACTCTTAGATTAAGCGTTCGGGGCACCGCAAGCGTGCCCCGGTGCGGTTATACAGGGTGTAATTTGGGCGTCATGAGGAAGAAGGTGGGTTCAATAAAACGACTAAAAATGCGTGACTGTTGGAATCAGAAAAAAAATCACGTTTTCGCAAAAAAAATGCTAATTCTTTACTGTGACTATAACGTTGGGTTCTAAAATACTACTCAGGTACTTAGGAAGTTACAAGTTGCGAACTACTTCAAAAACGATATGTAGAAGAATAGATTATTATGTTTTTAAAGTTCCGTACCCCGACTCTATTACTCTACCTCCGCTGCGTGTCCGTCCGACCTTTAAAGCGCTCTTTTGGAACCGTAATAGAGCGCCAGTTGAAGTTTTCACAAAACATGTGTTATTACGGTGGATTACCTAAAAAATAATAAAATTTAAAAAATAATAAAAAATAGGGGGGGAGTCTCTATACAACAAAACGCGTTTTTTTTTGTTAGTAAAAACGATGTATTAACAAAGGGCAAGATAAAAAGTACCCGAAACCGGCGTGCGTGCATGCAACGACTAATGAATGTTGAGGAAGCGAAAGTGATCTGTCAGGATCGTAGCAAGTGGCAGTCCCTGGTCTCTAACTACCCCTCTGGGATACAGGCGTGAGTTTATGTTATGTTAAAAACGATAATACGTAGAGACATCAAACTTGGCGTGATCGTGGAACTTATTATAATGTCATTGTATTCTAACGATAAATAATAAAAAAACAGTCAAGCGCGACTACGGAACCGGAGTCCGACTCGCACGTGGCCGATTTTTTTTTATTGCCGGCGCTAGTAAGCCTCGTAGAACCTCGTAATGGAGAACACCTATATAGACAAGACGCATCAACCGCATCGAAGTGATTCGGAGCATCCCAAAATTGCCAATTTCGAATTCCAAATTCGCCCGAGCTTCCATAGAATTTCATATTCATTCCTTCATTCTAAAATTAATGTAGCTATAGCGCGAACAACGCGATTTGTATGAAAACTAGGCATGCCGATGTTTTCCTACCTGGGGCCTGTTTCGTAGAAGTTAAATTAATGGAGTACTACGACAATTCAATTTATATTACGAGGTCGATTAACTCGCAGATTTATTTTGTTTAAAGAAGACTAACAGCACAATATAACAGAACAACAGCGACATCGGGAACACAAGGCAAATTACAAGTCTCCGCTTATAAATACAGTAACGAGTAACGGCTCCGCAATGAACATCCAATCGTCGTAATAAACTATGAATTATAGTTCTACGAAACGCGGCCCTGTCATGATGGAAAGTGGAAGGAAGTGTCTCCTCTTCTTCGAGTGCAAGGATCTTAGTTGTTTTTTTTTTACACTTTATTGGCAAGATTGGCTGTCGGCAACCTCAGATACCTCAACCTCAGGTTTCCTCGCGATGCGTTTCTTCACGGTTAGCGAGAGGCGAATTTTCAAATTCAGTATAAATTCAAAAAGAATTCACGTATGAGTGAGCTTTAACGATAAGTGTATCATCAACATCATCATCAGCCATCGGACGCCCACTGCAGGACACGCCTCCTTCGTGGTTTTCATAACCATGAGGGGTTTTGCCATAATCGCGACAAGTGCATACATACAAATAAGATTTTATGAAGACATGGCTCCGTTTAAAAAGTGGTTACAGAAGTTTTTTTATTTCTATATAAAGAATTTACATTCTGTTTGCTGAATGTCAATGTACTATGTTATGTTACTATGTTACAGCATCCTGTAGCACTTTACCTATAGTTTACCCACAGCTAATTTAACACCAACAATGGGAAACGATTGCGCGCTATTATCGATTCTATCGCCAGGAAATAAGAGTCAGGATGTGAAACGGAAAATCACGGCGGAAAATTGTTCCTTTGTGTCCTTTTTGATTGCTCCGATGGGGTAGAAAATTGTAAATATAAGAAATATCTGTGTAATTTCCTTTTCTATGTGCAATAAAGTGTTCTCTATCTTTTTATCTAAATAGAAAATTAAGAACCGCGGTGATTTCACTGTCATTTTATTCTAACTGAACTACTCCTTGCTAATACACACTGAAATCTGTGTGTTTTGGGAGCCGCGGTTGAGTAGTTAGTAATTAAAAATGCCATCGATTTTAAAATTCCATCTACTTTTAAGTATTATAGAAAAAAAACCGGACAAGTGTGAGTTCGCCTCGCCCACCGAGGGTTCCGTACAGTAGTCTAGCAGTTTTTCCGAGCTTTTCCCGTACTTCAAAAACTATTTTTTTAATGATTTAATAGTTTTCCGATGTTTCCCTGTACTTGAAGGATACGACAATATTACTTGCCAGATTTCATAGTTCTCATCATCATAAGCAGCCTATATACGTCCCACTGTAGGGCACAGGCCTTCTCTCAGGGAGAGAGTATGGGCTTAATCACCACGCGTGCCCACCGCGGACTGGCGATTTTAACTGCTGAGGTATGTGAATAGCTCAGACACTCAGGTTTCCTCACGATGTTTTCCTTCACCTTTAGCGAGTGGTATTGCTACTAAAGTTCACAAATGTAAATAACTTAGAAAACAAAGTCATAGGAATGTACCTACGGGCATGTGCCCGCACTGGGATTCGAGCCTGGATCCCTCGCTTCCGAGTCCAATCCTTCCCACTAGGCTACCACCGCACCGCATAGTTCATAGTTTTACGCCAACGGAAAGTACCTTATAAATTTTGATTCCCTTGAGAGTGTCGACACTCTGCGGCATAAACGGCTGTATTTTTTTTTACGTTAACTTAGAAGTTTGATTTTTCACAGCTTCAAGGGACTGTAAACCTGAGAATATGGTTTTAATTTCAATTCGATACCTTCACGCGCTCCCAAGGTACGGACGGACAACAGAGTGATCCTATTAGGATTCCGTTTTTTCCTTTCGAGGTACGAAACCCTAAAATTGAGTTGAAAAATCCAATTGAATTATCTTGTTTCAAAAAAATCGCAAACTATTAGTACCGCCTGCTAATATAACAATGGCCCACGGACAGTGATAGTTTAAAACACAGATGTCTAACTAGCACTAAAAAATGACAATTGAAATTGTGAGATGGCGGGCTTGTTAATTGTGTTACCAATCGGAGCGAGTTCAATATTACCCGGCAAAATATCTGGGCACCTGCCTCCGTCGGACCACCGTCTTGCGAGGTACCAAGACATTTCGACGAGTTATAGGTCAATGAAGTCATTGGTTTTACGTTTTTGTATAAAACCAATCTGTTACGCTGTCACTTACTATTGCCCAATCAACGAAGTCACGCATGGCGCACAAAATGAATCAATCACAGACTGATTTACTCTGCAGCACATCTTGCGCTCATTTTATTGATAAAGACTAATCGAGAGGACTGGGGGCGTTTTTTAGTGTGAATTTTGTATGAAGAAATGCTTCTATGAATTTTTTATTCGTAGCCCGCCCGCGGCGCGTACGCACCGCTCTGGCTGGCTACTATGTTTCTCACATATTCGAGTGTATTTCGAGATATTTTAGGAAAATGCAAATAAAGTGCCTTATTAAAAAAAACTAACAAGCGTATTCGATAGCTACGTATTGTAAAGGTACGTTCATTTTGGTATGGCTCTCAAACCACCTGAAATATACGGTGTATTTTAAATCTTTTCTTAACGATTTAGTGGAACTATTTCGTGGTGAAGAGAAGCCTTTGGCGCACGTCTAGTCCCCAGGGTTTGTCAGTTGCTACGATTCTGGACATAACTTTTTCATATAATATTTTCAATGACTCGCGATGCTGATACATAGTTGTATATTAAACAGGTGATAACCATATGTTACCATATTTGACTGCCTCCTTGACTAGCCGTTAAGGCGAGGCCCAACGAGTCCAAAGACAGAGGTCGTGGGCTCGATTCCCACTGGGGGCCGCCATACGTTTGTACAAATGGCCTCAGTCTGGGTGTATTTCCATGTTTGTGATGTCCTTGCCTGGTTACCATAGCACATGGTATCCTAGTTTGGGACCAGGTCAAGTGATTGTATTGTGTGGAAGTTATTTATTCATTTACATAATAATAGGCTTGGGAAAAAGTTTCTTCGCATTTTATATGAAAACTCAAGACATTTTTTTTTCAAAGTTTATTTGCATTTAATTACAGTATATGCCATTTTGTTCGATAACTTTTCTCCATCTTGTAGATAGTGACATGATCCCGTTGCTGCATAAATTCTGGGACTTATGATAAAAAAAAACGTGACAAGTAGATGTGGCAGTCCTCTCTTGATGTTAACCTGACACTAACTAAAGAATTTTGAAGAGACCGAAACAGGTGGTAATCTGAAGGTGCAAGGTCAGGGTTATATGGCGGATGCATGAAAACCTCCCACCCAAACTCTCTTAATTTTTGCTGAGTGGCTAAAGATGTGTAAGGTTTAGCGTTATGATAATGGAAGACCACACCCTTTCTATTGATTCCGGCCGCTTTCTCTCAACTTCTTGCTTTAATCTCATCAGTTGTTAGCAGTAGAGATCCGAATCGATGGTACTGCCCGACCTTAAGAGGTCGTGATGAACAATGCCCTTCCAATCCCACCATACACACAGCATCACCTTATTACGAGTTAACCCGGGTTTTACCACAGTCTGTGAAGCCCGACCGACCTTTTCCGCACGTTCTTGTCGTACCTAATCCATTTTTCATCTCCAGTTCTCGATCTATTCAAAAACGGTTCGGTTTCATTACATTTCAATAAAGAATCGCACGCAGAACTGATGGCCGATGGGGCCGAAAAGTTCTCGAATGGAGTCCACATATTGGCAAGCGCAGCGTAGGACGTCCAGCCACAAGATGGACAGATGACCTCATCTAAGTGGCAGGAAGACGCTGGATGCAGGCCGCTTCCAACCGGTCTTTTTTGAAATCCATGGAGGAGGCCTATGTCCACCAGTGGACTTCTTGTGGCTGAATGATGATGTGTGTGATGTGTGATGATGAAAGAATCGCAAATGAGGAAACGGTTTATTAGGTTTCTTTCAGTGAGCTCGTGTGGCACCCAAATATCGAGCTTTTTTGTGCACCCAGCTTTTCTCAAATGTTTTAAAACTGTTCTGTGGTCAATTCCCAGTTTTTGAGCTATGTCGTAACTACTGATTAGCCGATTTGCTCCACTTTTTCAAAAATAGCTTCTATTTTATCCGAAACAGGCCGAACAGAGCGAGGTGCATCTTTGACATCAAAATTCCCGGATTGAAAACGCTTAAACCAACTTTACTTTGTGCTACTCTTTCTAAAACTGTATTAGGTCCATAAACGTCACAATCTTTTTTTGCGGTTTGCGTTCCATTTTTCATCATCATCACCAGCCATTTGACGTCCACTGCAGGACATAGGCCTCCCTCATGGTTTTCTAACCATGAAGGGTTTTGCCATAATCGCCATGCTTGGCAGGCGGATTGGCGATCGCAGTATGTGGTTGGAATCTTATGAAGACGCTGCTGCCCGTTTCCTGGTAATTTATTTCCTTAGTCGCCTTTTACGACATCCACGGAAGGAAATGGAGTGACGCTATTCTTAATCCAGCGCCACACGAACACGCTATTCTTAATCTTATTAAATATTTTTTATAAGTTGCATTTTTACCTTTTTGTAATAAAATTTTAAAATGTATCGAATTTTGACAGAAATAAAAACAAATGAAAAATAGCTGAAAACAACATTTAACCAATTTGTTTATTTTTTTAAAATGTGAATGTCTTTTTTTGAAAACCAGCCAGAAAAAAAATGTACAGTCAAAGAGATTTTAACATAACGTAACATAAACTCACGCCTATCCCAGAGGGGTAGGCAGAGACCAGGGACTGCCACTTGCTACGATCCTGACAGATCACTTTCGCTTCCTCAACATTCATTAGTCGTTGCATGCACGCACGCCGGTTTCGGGTACTTTTTCTCTTGCCTTTTGCTAATACATCTCCTATTTGGTCGAAGACGGGCGTCTGGGTCGTCCCTTACCGGCCCTTCCATCCACATTCGCTCGACATATTTGTTTTGTCAATCTTTCTTCCTTCATCCTCTCCACATGTCCAAACCAACGCAACATTCCTTTCTCAATTCTAGTCACTACATCCTCTTTCAGTCCACAACGTTCTCTAATCACACTATTGCGTATCCTGTCATTCAAAGTAACACCAGACATACTTCTCAAGGACCTCATTTCTACTGCATTAATCCTACTTTCTTGCATCTTTTGCCATACCCAAGTCTCGCTAGCATACATAAGTGTTGGGACGAAAGTGATTTTATTACAAGTTTATTTATATTAAATGCAAAAAGACTTTTTCCCGTACCTAATATATAATCGCGATTAGACCCGTTGAATATATAGCTAAGACTTGTTCAGCTCATCGATATTTCGGTGAGCCCCAGCCTCATGACTACTTACCTGAACAGTGGTATATACAATTGCGTCTGCTGCCACATAAATCTGTACGTTTCAGGAGAGAATGACAGAAACGACCGGATTTGGGTTGACAATGAACCCCAAATTATGGCCCTTGGCTAAAATGTTAGGCTTTGTCATCAACACAAAGAAGTTGAATACACTGTATTATACATTAAATTCAATTAAAACAATTTAAGAAAACTACGACGTCAAGCAGAACAAAATGGCAACGCTATTTCACATCAATTCTGTTTTATGGAGCCACTATAAATTTACGAATGGACGCCAACATTCAGTTCTTATATTTTAATATCTAATACGATTTTTTTTAAACCTATTTAGAGGTTAAAAATTCCACCCATGCCGGGACTTGAACCCGCGACCTCTGGCTAACCGTGCCAACCGTGGCTAACGGTTAGCCAGAGGTCGCGGGTTCAAGTCCCGGCATGGGTGGAATTTTTAGCCTCTAAATAGGTTTTTTAAAAAAAAAATTGTCCTCAGCACGGGATAGTGCAACCAAAAAGAATATTATCTAATAGGAATTTGACTTTATATTTAAAGCTCGTGTTCACTTAAATTATTTCTGTTTTTAGGGCCGTTGTTTTTAAAAATCAATTTTATTGCACATCATAGAAAGTTACTATAACCGTCGGTTAGAAACACCCAAAACTTATAACCCTCATAAACACGTCACAATATTCTGGCTGCCTAGTCGGTCTAGCGGTAATACGTTTCGTTACCGTGACAGAGATTGCGAGTTCGATCCATGTTTGCGATAACTTTATCTGGTTACCATACTGGCTAACAAAAAGTGATTGTGTAACGTGGATGTTATTTATTTTGTCCTGAATAATCCGTAGTCGAATGGTCACCCTCCTCCTTTAAGTAAGCAAGACCCAGGGGGCACCCTACAACGACTTGTTTGAACATTTGTTTGTACGGCCTACTCTGCCGCCTAAGTAAATCTAAGTTTAATTTACTTTATGCTACTACATCGTTACTTCCAAGGATTGAAACACGAATAGTCTAATGTTGAGGGAAATGTTTAGTGTAAACGTAGTTAGGTATATCTTTATGTAAAATTTTAAATAATATTGTACCTATTTTATTCACACATAACATATATAAGCAGCCTATATACGTACGTCCCACTGTAGGGCCTTCTCTCAAGGATAGAGTATGGGCTCAATCGCCACGCGTGCCCACCGCGGATTGGCGATTTCAAGCGCTGAGGCATGTGAATAGCTCAGACACCCAAGTTTCCTCACGATGTTTTCCTTCACCGTTAGCGAGTGGTTAACTTCACAAATGTACATAACTTAGAAAACAAAGTCATAGGTACATACCCGCACCGGGGATCTAGCTTTAAAATTTTCTATAGGTATACTCATCATCATCATCAGCCATTTGACGCCCACTGCAGGACATAGGCCTCCTTCGTGATTTTCATAACCACGAGGGATTTTGCCATAATCGCCACGCTTGGCAGGCGGGTTGGCGATCGCAGTGTGCGGTTGGAATTTCAGTAAGACGCTGCTGCCCGTCTCCTGGTAATTGATTTCCTTAGTCGCCTTCTACGACATCCACGGAAGGAAATGCAGTGACGCTATTCTTAATCCGGCGCCACACGGAAGGTAGGCCACATAAGGTACACTCAAGAACCTTTGTTCTCTTTAATTCCCAGCATACACTGAGTCAGGGCCCGCGTGTATTTGTCACACACGTTATGACTTTTAAAAAACTTACCGTAATGGCAAAACTTTTTTTTCTTTTTAACATTTCACTTTTGTCATTTTGATAACGCCGTGTCGTGTGGCGCCGGATTAACAATAGCGTCACTCCATTTCCTTCCGTGGATGTCGTAGAAGGCGACTAAGGAAATCAATTACCAAGAGACGGGCAGCAGGCAGCGTCTTCCTGAGATTCCAACCGCACACTGCGATCGCCAACTCGCTTGCCAAGCGTGGCAATTATGGCAAAACCCCTCATGGTCATGAAAACCACGAAGGTGGCCTATGTCTTGCAGTGGGCGTCAAATGGCTGATGATGATGATGATATATTAAGACACGACACGAATTTAACTGGCGCTAGCAGTAGCATGACCATATCTTCCTTTAAAATTAGTACGTTTTGCATAAAATAAAGTTATTAACTTAATTCCGGATTCACTTACTTGCTACATCTAACATACATCTTAGCAAAGGTGATACCTACTTTTAGAACACACAGCCTTGAACAATATAACTTAGGACGAGAAACAGAGGGTTTCACATCATTTCCATGTGGTGATCTTATTTTATTTATTTTTTTTTATTTTTATAATGCTTTGACCTCCTTCTTAGCGAATAGCGGCACAGGAGCCAAAGCAACGAAGCGAAACGTTCTGGCGATCACCATGGTGATTGTTATTAAGGGTGTACGGGGAGTAACACTAGCACCACCGAAGAAAAAAATCATGTCTTTTTTTACAGATCAAATTTGCAAAATGTGTCAGTACAATCTCTCAATCATGTTAATTAATTGTGATTTTTAGGACCCATGGCTCTGAACCTAAGGCTGAAATTAACGCCAGAAACGGCCGTTTTTTTGCATAAATGCTATCTAGTCCGAGGTTCGTGATCCTAGATTATTTGTCGTTTATCCTAAAAATCACTGTTAACATGATTGAGAGACTGTACTGACACTTTTTGCAAATTTGAGCTGTAAAAAAATATATAATTTTTTTTCCTCGATGTGGCGCTAATGTTACTCCCTGGACCCCCTGAACCGGGCGGCGGTCAGTGGATAGACTAACAGCCGGATGGTCGGACGACGTGGTCGGGTCGGCACAGGGCCCGTGGATGCGAATGGCGAAAGATGGCGTAACGGGGAAAAGGCCTACACATAACGGTGGCCAGAGGTGGGCTGGTGATGATTGTTATTGCCAACTGTGCGCCAAACTTTTGTTTTCTCACTTTCGCTTACTCTGAGGTTTCCTCACGCTGTTTTCTGTCAGTTCCTTTCCTTTGCAGTTAAACTAACTGGCAGTGCATCGGACAGGTCCAGATGGAGTTTAGACAGGGGCGCATTACGTGCATTTGTATTAGCTCCGGCTACCGGCTGAAGTTGCCCCGGGCTTGGTGGGTACCGATAGCAGAATAAACTGATACGATAAACTTATTTTTGTCTCAAAGCGATTACTTATACACCATGAATTTTGGGTAGTTTGAAAGCCGTACATACCCACACTGGAAATCGGGTCCCCCGCTTCTGACCCCATTGTTCTATTCACTGGGCTAACATTGCTTTTTGTACCTACTTTCTTTATTTTCAAAGTAATGTAAATCTACGAATTTTTAGTAGCAATACCACACACTAACCGTGGAGGAAAACATCGTGAAGAAACCCGCGGCTTGGTTAGCTTCGTACGTTCGATATTCCGGCTGTGGTTTTGTAAAATGACCGCGATTATGGATTTAGTAATTGAAAACGCCATCTATTTAGACTATTACGTTTAAACGAAACTTACGCATGAATACAAAAAAATCTTGTTTGAAGTTGAGAAATCTTGTTTAGAAAAATGCGAAATATTAAGATTTAAAGCGCAAATTTTTGTCTGAGTAGACCCCCCCCCTCTTTCCTAGCTAAACGGTCATTGTAGAAACGTGAAAAAAATCAGGGTAGTGGCACATATAATTAACTTAAAAAGAAAAACTATCACGGCTAAGTAGGCTTGACAAGGTAACGAGTAATAGGCGACCAACTTGTAAAAGGAAAACTTGGAAAAATATGCATTGAAAATTACGTTGCTGAAGTTGTTACTTCCGTTGTTGTTGTTAGTTGTTATTGTAACGCTTTGGTGTACCTAATTACTGTCATGTTGCAATATTTATGTAAATAAAAATAAATAAATAAAACCCCCTCTTACTACGAAATCCTACACTGCGCGTGGCCCGACAGGCACTTGGCCGGTTTTATCTTATGGCCACGGCCATTGGTCCTAAAAATCACTGTAAGCATGATTGAGAGATTGGTCTGACACTTTTTTTCAAAAGCGATCTGTAAAAGGAGATACGACTTTTTTCTTTAGTAAAACTTTCTGAAACTAAAACTGATCCCGGTGTACGCGTTAGTAATATTAGACAATTTTAATAACACATTCAATCCATCGCTCTTTCTGCCAACCCTACAGAACAGTGGCATTACAAATTGAATATCCCTCCCGCGTCAGAGATTGACTGTTCCATTGCGCTATTGTGCAGCTGTATAGACGCAGTCACAGTGCCTGATTCCTGTTTACCTGTGCAAACGACAATTTCAGTCCGGCGCTTTTTATAACAATCAAATTCTCTTTTATACACCAGTAGTTCTAGCTCAGAGTTTTCTGATTCGTGCAACTTTGGTTCCAAATCTTTGCGCAATAAGTGAGCAGAACAAAGGTAAAGCCTTAAAATAAAAATAAAATTGCAGCCTATATCGACTATAGTCGACTGTAAGACACAGGCTTCTCTCAGAGTAAGACTATGGGCTTATTCAACAGACGTGCCCACCACACATTGGGAATTACAAGCATGTGAACACCTTAGGCACTCAGGTTTCCTCACAATGTTTACCATTGTCGTTAGCGAATGGTTTTGCTACCTACTACAAAATCACAAATGTACGTAATTTTGAAAACAAAATCATTGTAACATGCCCGGGGTTTGAACCCATGACCTCCCGAACGTGTGGCGAGCGTTCTACCGACCGCGCTACCACCGCTTCTAAATCTAAACGTTTAGTCAAATATTTTTAACGTAATTTACTTTATTTGTAAACCATTTAAAAACTATTCCAAAAACTACAACACTGAGAAGTCATTTTTGATCCACAGAGTGACCTTAAATTTGTTAGCAAAATTCTAAGGGGACATTTTCCATTCCATCTATCTAACTGTGACCGATTGTATCCATTCAAAAGCCAAAAGTCTTCCTCCTCAGAAGGCAGTAGCCATGGACCTGGCCGCAATAACATAACCGTTTAGGAAACGACCATGCTAAGACAAACAGATTTGTGATGGCCTTTGCAAGAACACAGAACCGGCGTGCGTGCATGCAACGACTAATGAATGTTGAGGAAGCGAAAGTGATCTGTCAGGACCGTAGCAAGTGGCAGTCCCTTGTCTCTGCCTACTCCTCTGGGATACAGGCGTGAGTTTATGTTATGTTATGTTTTATGTTTAGAGATTAGTCTGACGCCTCAAAAGGAATTCTTAAGAAGAATCGTCTAGTAGTACATACTAGGATAGATTATAGTTTTTTGTTACAGCTTAGTTTCTGTAGCATTTTTTATTTTTATAGGGTTACTTTTTGTATTGTGTACAAACTTTACACGCAACATTCCCAAATATTTTTTTAATTGCCCTCCGTTATTCTGGGCTATCTCCTGCAGGGCTGTCGCTATATAATAAATATTCAAATTGCAGGGTTGATTTGAAATTTAAAACTATGATTACGTGCTGGTAACATACAAGGTGTTGATTTGTTACGCAACGCCCGACTCAGGGTGTTTCTACTCGTCAACACGAACAACTTTTACTATGGAACCAACTCTAAAATCTTTAAAAAAAATCACCTATTCCATACAATTTGTTCAGTAGGTATCGAATTTTAGTAGGTATGGCACTTCTGTTTTTCGCGATTTCGAGGTCGACCCGATAGTAAAAGTTGTTCGTGTTTATGAGTAGAAAGTACCCTGAGTTGGGCGTTGCTTTACAAATCAACACGTTGTATAACATATTTTATGTAGCTTCGGTTATTGATATTCGTAAATTCAGTTATTTGGAAGGTTTGAGTACAGTTTTGAGTGATTTATCGCCAGTTTCATCACCTGTATTGAAAGTTTCACTAGAAATCTGAAGAGACGAGACGTTGGTTAAACGTTTATACTTATAATCCCCGTTACGCGAAGAATGCTTTTATTATTTGCTACGCCGTAGCGTATGCTCTATGTGCTACGAAAGTGCTACGACGACGTGCTACGCCTCCGAACTACGCCCACAAATTAGAAAGAAAAAGACAAGGACTACGCCTATGAAGTCTGAAGTCCGTATTTTGACTGCAAATTCAAAAAAAGACTCATTATTATAGATCCTTCCAAATGCATTTTTACGAGTATTTCAACCTCTTTTTGCACCCCTACTTCAGCTTTTGTGTGTTGATTGGTAGAAAATACCATAGCATTCAGTTTAAAAATAATAATAATAATAACCTTTTGTAAGCAGGCTATATACCTACTTACTCTTACGTCCCACTGCAAGGCGCGGGCCTTCTCTCAAATCAACGCGAGTGCTCACCGCGTATATGCTTTCAAGTGATGAGCTAATTGAATACCACAGCGACTCAGGTGTCCTCGCGATGATTTCCTTCACATATAGCTGGTGTTATTTCTACTATAAGTTCACGGATTGTCCAGTTTCATTATGTTCCCGTGAGTAGTACAGTATAGTCGACAGCAGGTCAGCCTTTACATCCTTGCTGCAAAGTCGCCCTTAACGTAACTGATTAGAGTGCACGTATGTAAAGGTTGATTTTCTGTCGACTGAACCATCGTTAGCCGGTTTTATATTGGCCGATAACAGTACACATCATGACACATTACCGGTAGTTCCATACGTTCCAAAATGTGTAAAGCGCACTTTATGCCAAAAGGGCTACTATAACATTAAGGATTATTTAGATGACAAAGACTAGGTTTTTAAAAGATAATGACATTTAAACTCTGTTAATTAAGGAATATGTTTGAAAAGACTAAGTTTGGAGTTATTTTGTCCTTGTAACGTTCAATAAGTCACAGTTTCCGTGTTACTTTGAATAAAAATTGTTGACTTGACTTGACTTGACATTTACTAAGACTGTCTGACTCCTGAGTCTCAACGTCAATTTTGATTATCTAAGTTCTTGTGTCTTCATTGATATTATTCTTTACACCCTAATGGTCGCTCCGGTATACTAAACAATGTTTTACTGAGGTGTGAGTTGGAATCATCATCAGCTCACAGCTGTCGACTGCTGGGTATAGGTCTTTTCCTTGGTCCCTTGCCATTCCCATCTGCGGACCTTCCGTCGACTCAACTGTATCGTCCGACCATCAGGCTGTTGGTCTTTTTTTATTTATTTAATTAATAAAGACCTTTACAAATTTTTTTTTACAAGTTTCGCCAAACTGCGGTGCAGTTTATTGGCGTTACGCTCCTATAACTTATGGTTTACAATCAGTCTTTTACAGCTCTTAATATTTTAAGTATTTTAACTTAGCGGCCCTACCCGCACCACCCAGACGTCGCCATTGAAATCGAATTTTGTATGAGGAATTTTAGTTTTAGTTAAATGCTATTGAAGCCATGCCTAAGAGATTGGTGCAAGTCAGCTTTAATATATAATGTACTTTTTTTACTTATTTTATTATGTAATTTATTTACTTAGGTATTTATTTATTTATTTATTTACGTATTCTAGTTATTTATCATCTTATAAGTAAGTTTATGTAACTTTTAAATTTTATAGCCATATATATAAATAAATATATATTACATATGTATGATTGTACTGGGTTGTAATATAGTACATAATAATTTATTGTACACTTTCCTCCCTTATTTATAATGTTCGTATCACCACATCAAGGGTTGGCTGGAAGAGATTTCTGCTGAAATAAGCTCGCCATGTACACTTTTTAATTCTGTAAATGTTTTGTTTTATTCGTGTAATTTTATGTGTGCAATAAAGTATAAAGTATAAAGTACTTATTTACTTTCTTGCATACAATAAAAAAAAGTACTTAAGTATATCTATCTTAAATTAACTAGATCTAATCTAGGTCTGACCGTCGTCCTGATCACGGCTGCCACTCCGTGATTGCCCTGGTTCACCTACCGTCATTTATGGCTACATTTGTGGTCCTCTTTTATTTATTCGTTTTCTCTGTTGTGTTATTAGTTTTCTTTCTGTTGTTGCGCATATTGTGTCGCTTATCTGCTTATTTTGTTTCTGTGATGTGTCTTGTTGGTATAATGAATGTCTTTCTTCTTCTTCTTCTATTTATCGTCAACGTTATTTAACGATATCTAATGGAGAGCTTGCACTAAAAAATATTTTAATGTAATCGTAGAGACCATGGTAAAAGATAAATAAACGTGGTAATTTTATTTTACTACAATTAATATGTACTTTTCATAATATAATCTGTCAGAATCTCAGTCACATGGTACAAAAACGCGCCATACAAATCGGGCTCGAACTATAACGGCACGACTTGCACGTAACGCCTTATAATGTATGAAGCATTTTTCAATATTTCAGTTACCTCGAAAAAAATTGTTTTTATGCATCTAAGCACTTATAAGAAAACGTCAAAAATTCAATGAAAAACCAAATCTAATAAGATTTTTATTATTAAAGTAACTTTATTTTTCGCATTTTTTGTGATGGCGAAAAACCATGAAAAAATATTTTTATGGTTCTATTTTTTCATTTTTCCTAAGTTTTTATTCTTTCTAAGTTGCACGCAAGTTCGTAAAATGACGTTGAGAGTCAGTAGTTTAGCTTCTAACGAAGACTTCATGCATTTTGAAAGAAAACTCGTAAATCCAACGCCGTTCTGTAGAGGAATGAGCCAGCCCTGTCTGGGTTAAGTTATAAATCTTTTACAAAATACCCTCCGAGAGTGAATTTATCGCTATGCGACCCAAAAAGGGAATCGGTGGTCCTTATCAAGTTAGTATAGTACAGTAATTAAGCATTCACTTGGGCTGCAAAATTAAGAATGATTAGATGATTTATACAGAGTGTATAAACGTTCCCATACACACCCAGAAACGGGGATTCCACTTATCAATACATACAACTTTTACTTTTCCTTAGGCACTCAAGTCTTTGGATGTAGAAAACGACAATTAAATTGAGAATCTTTACACAAACTCTTGGTTGCTAGTTGTGATAGTGTCAGAGATCCAAGGGTTCTTGTGCTGGTCATCATCAGACTTTCATGTCTTCAGAAATATAAAGTGATAATAAAACTCTGTATCTCAGCTCCAATTACACTTTTCCTGGTATAATAGCCACTAGACCTGCTGATCTTGGAAATGGCTGCACCAACCATCCACTTGACCTAGCTAAGAACTAGCTCAGGGGGAAATTGGTCCAGCCGATTAAATTAACTTTCAAAACGCATTGAAGTCAGTCCATCCGTTTGGGAGCTACTTTACCTGAGACAGAGAGACAGACACACAGAGGCGTCAAACTTAAAAAACCCCTCGTTTTACAAGTCGGGCATCTAAAATACACATTTTTTTATTTCAGATCTTTTATGGAAAGTAAACCTTCGCGAGGAATACCGAGGTTTACCGTCTGATGTATTTACATCAGATTAGATTAGAACTCATTATTGCATACCATACATTAGTCCAGCAACCTTTAAAATGCCAATCCCCGGGAAGCACACGTTTTCATAAGCCCACACTCCCTTCATCTTAAGTACTTACTTCGCATATAATTTATAACGCTTAAACGCATCAAAATTAAACTACTTCCTAAAAACGTAGCAGTGTTATTCATAAAAACACGATTCCTTAAAACACTCCTCAGGTGCAGCTTAAATAGTATGAGGTAAAGGAAGAGACGTAACCACAGATTATTTAAGCTGCTTCTGAGGAGTGTTTTAGATGAAGCGTGTTTATCTATAAAATAAGAGTAGGTAAAGAGTACCGTCAGAGTAAACTGCCTGTTCTTATTCAGGTTAAAGTTGGGCTCTAAATGTGACCAAATTTGTAATAATATACGTCTTTCTTTTCGTGCCCTTCCGCGGTCATGTGTAGAAGAATTATTACCTAGTAGGTACTTACTATTCCTTATTCATTCATTTTAATTATTGTCAATGTAATTTATTGTCGAAACGTCTGGGTTACATACAAGTCAGAATAGTCCTACACACAAGATTGCGTGTTAGGTGTTTGCTAGAAAAAATATATCAAAATATTCAATACTTTCATTTTATTTTTCCGTGAAATTAAAGAGTGGCGTTTATTATAAGCGGTCGAAGAGTTAAGTAGCGGTGGTAGCCTAGTGGGTAGAACATTGGACTCGGAAGCGGGAGACCCAGGTTCGATTCCCAGTGCGGGCATGTACCTATGACTTTGTTTTCTAAGTTATGTACATTTCTGAAGTTATAGTAGCAATACCACTCGGTAACTGTGAAGGAAAACATCGTGAGGAAACCTGAGTGTCTGACCTATTCGCTTGCCTCAGCGCTTGAAATCGCCAATCTGCGGTAGGCACGCGTGCTGATTACCCATAATCTCTCTGAGAGAAGGCCTGTGCCCTACAGTGGGCCGTATATAGGCTGCTTATGAAGAGTTAATTTGGGTTTTATAATTGCCTGTTTCTGTAATTCCCACGATTAATTTACTGTAACAGTACTGGTGCAAGCATGTAAATGATTTGAAACAAGCCGCTAAACATCGCGTGGTCTTGCTCTTCGCGATATCAGTAGAGAGGACAAGATATTCGACGGCTGGTTTCGGAGTTTCTTTAACGCACACAAAAACCTTATATAAATCTGAAAAAAGCTCATACAACGCAAGAAACACAAACTCTAACAGTGTTATTCATAGAAAAACACGATTTCTCAAAAATTTTTCTTTCTCTCTCTCTACTCTGCCTCTGAGGAGTGTTTTAAGGAATCGCATTTTTAAAAATAACTCCGTAACTTTTAGGAATTGCGCGGAATAGTCGGAAATGTCAAGTAACCATCAGTGGCGAAGGGTTCATATGACCCGATTGCCGGCCTCCACCAAATCCCAATTTACTACACTCATAATGTCACGCACACTGAGTTCTCCATACGTTTTATCGAAACAACCCGGAATGCAAACGGCTTACCTCAGCTATAGTAGTCGCTTTATGCAACAATACTCTGTCTCGCTCGCACTCCCACAAATATTACTCTGTCTCGTTCGTCTTCATCTCGCTCGAAAGTGGTAGAGGTAGGCTGCGCCGTCCCGGGTTCCTTTTCTTTCTCTTTTTATCGCCGCATGAGAAAGCGAGGCGGGCGCGATCGGTTTTATCACTCGGGCGCGACTTGTTTATGATGTTAGCCAAATCAATAATCCAAGTTCGTGACCTCGAGCGCCGAACGCAACTTTGTCAATAATCGTAAAGACCGCAAAAACTCGGCTTATTTCAGAATTTGAAACTATTGGGTTCGTTATTAGAGAAAGTGAAAGTGAAATTGACTTTATTGCCATCAAAAATTTAATAAAGTGCGATTACTGAGAAAATCTTATAAAACTTTGGCAAAAGGCCTCTTGCTCAGACTAAACCTAAACTTAGACATGTAAGCCTTTTAATGTATTTTGTTTTCTGGTGTGCACAATAAAGTAATCTAATCTAATGTCGTCAGTGAACATGCTCCACTGCCCACGCAGATTTTCAACAAAAGCCTTAAAAGACATAAAATAATTACAGAATCGCTGAATCACCGAAAAAAACTGTTTAGACATTGAATACATTTTTAGGGTTCCGGACCACAAAAGGAGAAAACGGAACCCTTCTATAAGGGATCCTATGATCACCATGTCCGTCCGTTCGTCTGTCTGTCAAGACCCTTTATCTCGGGAACGCGTAGAGGTATCCAGCTGAAATTAAAACCATATGCTCAGGTCTACAGTCCCTTGAAGCTGTGAAAAAAACAAACTTCTACGTAACAAAAGATACAATTTGGCAAGTAATATCGTCTTATACTACAAGTACGAGGAAAAATCTGAAAACTATACATTTTAAGAACCTTTTTAGAGGCTAAAAATTCCACCCATGCCTGGACTTGAACCCGCGACCTCTGGCTAACCGTGCCAGGGCTCTCCAACCGTCCCGGCGTGGGTGGAATTTTTAGCCTCTAAAAAGGCTTTTAAAATGGTCCTCGACACGGGTTAGTGCAACAAAAAAAAGGATATAACTATACATTTGTAATTAAATTATAAAAAAATAGTATTTGAAGTTCGGGAAAAGCTTGGAAAAAACTGCGAGACCCGGTTCCTGAGCTATTTATAATACGCACTCGTCCAGTTTTTTTTTATAGGCAGGTAGTTGTAGTATTTCCTTAAATGTTAGGTTAAAAGGTGCAAGAATGGTTGAGTATGCTGTGAAAGCATGGCTTTACGGACGTTCGATTTCCTCTACAATAGAAACCAATGTATCGAGATAGTCGAGCGAACAGATTTCGTCGGACGTTGTCCAACGAATAAGCCAATCAAGTGACAAGTATTCCAAGCCTTGTCGACCAGTGTATAAGAGTCTAATTGGCGTGGCAGGATGAGTTAGTAGCAAATTTAAAAGCTTGCTGGCGACCGAATTGTCGATGACTTCAATTTCGTGGCTTTCGGAAGACATAATATGTCAAAGATACGTTACAGCGTATCTTTACGTATATACACGCTCATTTCTGGGTGGTTTGAAAGCCGCGGTTATGTAATTAGTAATTTAAAAATGGCATCTACTTAGACTATGGGCCGGTTTCTAAATTAATAATTCCACTAAGTAAATACTTAAATAACGTTCTGTCACGCTTGTTTCTGAGAAATTCGAAGATACAGCACTACTATGTACGAGTACAGTTAACAATTTACTTAGCGAAATTCTCAATTCAGAAACTAGAACTATTACTTTTAGTATAGACGTAAATAAAAATTGTTGAGAAATCTTGTTTCGAGTTGAGAAATCTCGTTTAAAAAAATGCGCTAACAATAATGAGTACCGCCTCTCCGTCTAAGAGAACAATGCCCCGCGGACCCGCGGCACGCACGCACCACTTTTGATTTTGAGATTGGTCTCATGTTTGAGGAGCTTTTTAAGCAAAACGCTATTTAAGGCCTGATAGCGTTTTAAGTTGTGATGTATGGAGATTTTATTTTATAAATATTTTTTGTGAGATTTTGCTCTAAAGGGTTCAGTGCCATATGAAGTGCTTAGTGGATTCCATTTTTATAAAATAAACTGTTAATTTACTATTAACAGCTGTCAGTTTGCCTAAATCCGTTAGTGTTAGTATTACAGATTGTTAGCGTACGTGAAGGAGCGGTAGTAGCGCAGCGGTAGATCGCCGTTCTCACACTAGGGAAGACGTGGGTTCGAATCCCGGCATGTAACAATGACTTTGTTTTCTAAGTTACGTACATTTGCGAAGTCGTCGTAGCGATATCACTAATTGTGAAGGACAACCTCGTGAGCGAACCCTAGGGTGTGAGATTTTTACATACCTCAGCGCTTGCTACATACAATGGCCCAACTACGAGGCTAAGGCCGACTGGCATCACTTTCTAAAATGTGACTTAAACAGCATTTAACTAAGATTCTTCATACAAACGTCGATTTAAATGGCGACTTAAGTGACATTTAACAAGTGGTGCGAGTCGACCTAAGTGCGGAAATCCCAAGTCTAAGTAGGATTAGAATTAGCGTACGAGAAGCCGGGGGTTAGTGTTTTGGTAAGTGGTTGTACCGCTAGTTACTGTATAACGTATGTCCGCGACCAATATGATCTTCGCCCATTATGCATTCACACATCCTGTATCGGCGGGCAGTCGAGTGCGTGTCGATTCGATAATTAACAGCGCGCCGGCCGGAGCGAACGGTGCCCGGATTAAATCCCCGACGAAATTCGAAGCAGCATTTGTGTACCGCTTAGTAGTTTTGTAGCTTTACTAGGTAGGTCGAGCTACAGAACCAATCTCGCTTCGGTATGTTCTTTGCAAGTGAAGTGGAACTGGGCCGGCCAGGTAAGTCGCATGCACCCGAATAAGTGGGCGAGACTTTGAGAGTGAGAGAGAGTGTGTACCGCGCGGCGGTTATAGCAGACGGGGGAAGCCGAGAAGGCTATGGCGGGATGATGTCGACAAATTCTTGCCGCAGTGGTGAGAGGTGGCAAATGACTGTAAATCTTGGTCTAAAAGGGGGGAAAGCTTTTGGCCCGCAGTGAGACACCCATGTTCCATAACATAAGTGTCCCACTAAAAAAAACTGGCTCCATAAAAAATCATTTTCTTTGATTGGTGACTACATAAGTAAGCAATGTCTGAATCTGATTTTTAAATAGACAGAACGCCGCAATATCTGGAAGAGATTAAGGATAAAACTCACGTATGAATCCCGGAGGGGTAGGCAGAGACCAGAGTAAGACATTGTTGAAGGTGAATAATGTCTGATGTTTCCACGAGCACCGATAAAGATCTTATAAAGTGGGGCGCTTGAGCTGTTGCAGATTCTCTACGTACTTAGTTAGGAAGGTCACATTTAAAGGATAGTTTAACGTGATAACTATGACTTATGGATGTGAGACCTGGTCGGTGTCTATGGGCCTAGTAAGAAGGCTCAAGGTCGTCCAACGAGCAATAGACTGAGCTATGTTAGGAGTTTCACTGCGTGATCGAATCAGGAATGAGGAGATCCGCAGAAGAACCCAAGTTACTGATACAGCATTGATCAGTTGAAGTGGCAGTGGGCGGGGCACATAGCTCTGAGAACTGATGGCCGTTGGGGCGAACGAGACGACCTGGCGATCGCGGACCGCACGACGCAGCATTGGCAGACCCTCCGCCAGATGGTCTGACGACCTGGTTACGGTGGCGCGGAGTCGCTGGATGCGGCCGGCACAACACCGGGGAGCTTGAAAAACCATGAAGGAGGCCTATGTCCTGCAGTGCGCGTCAAATGGCTTATGATGATGAACCGTGATAGTAAAACTTATTGATATCTGACTATAAAAAACTGACCCCATGATGCTAGTTGACTGGCATAAACATTTATTAATGTTTATTCCCTACAATATTTATTGTTGGCCTAACGAACTTAAATATATCGAAATATATAGAAATTCAATTCAAGGGCCAGTTTCTGAATAGAGAATTTCACTACGTAAATACTTAAGTAACATTTCGTCACGCTCTTTTCTGAGAAATCCGAAGAGACAGCACTACAGTTAACTATTTACTTAGCGAAATTCTCAATTCAGAAACTGGCCTCCTGTCTTGTTTTTAATCTTTAATTTGAAACGCTAAAAACAAAAAGGTCATTAAATTCTTAAAAATCTGAATTGCAAACAGTTCTTAATAACACCGGTCTAATTAACATTGGTAAAAAACTACGATTAAAGAAAAAAAACCTGAGGTAAAAACACGCCATCTTTACAAACTTGAAATTGTTTTAATCCTACGGATGCCACAAAAAATAATTGAATTTAAACATAATTACCATTACACCTGACTTTTCGGCAGCTATGCACATACCGTCGTAGCAGGCCGACGGAAGCTGCTATCCAGTCAATTAGTGTGAGGTTAGGTGATCCTTCTCAAAACATGTGATTTGTGACCCGTAATACAGGAAGCCGAAGTAATTGAAACGACAAATGTTTTAATAAATAAATGCATCTATTCAACTGGTTACAAACCAAGTCTTAACATTAAAATGTGAAAATTAATTTGCTAAATTCCGCCAAAATCCCACAAGCACCATGCGGTCAGTTAACGCACCGCCCTCCCTCCCACTTTTTAACGCAGAAGCAAGACACAAACACACCACCACCGACACCAATACTTGTGTGGAAAAAATGCGTTGCGACGCGTTTCGCCTCTGACACGAGGCATCCTCAGGCTCCGGTGGTCGACTGACAAGTCTTGTACTTGGCGGAATTTAGCAAGGTAATTTTCACATTTTAATGCTAAGACTTGGTTATGGATTTACGCAAAGTGACGCCTGATTCCATACAATAACTAAATATTAGCCTAAACATTTCTTTTTACAGCATACTCATAATAACATTTTCACATCGTAAACATTTATCGCTACAGTCTAGAGCGTTATACTTTCTACATCGCAGACACTGTTCTTTGGTAGTTTGTGACACTTCCAGTACCCATTTCTTGTTGCCAATATCGCCCGCTTTCTCTACACTGATGTCAGATATCTCTAGCAACTCATTCAAACAACTGTCGTTGAAATCATCGCATCTGTTCAGTCGTTCCAGCTCGTTAAACAACTTCCCCTCCAGTCTAATACGCAATTTATACTTTTTCAATTGATCGTTCTTCACTAAAACACTAATGTCTCTTTTTAAGTCCAAAATCGTATCAAGCAATTCTTTATTGACCGCTCTTTGAGAGAGCTGAGGTATGTGCTGCGTCATGAAGAAAGGTTTTTCGTACAACGGATGGTGTTGCCAAGCCTCCTCGACTAGGTGCGGCAAAATGGGCCCCAGCGACTTGAGCAATTGGATCAAAATCGTGTGCACAACTAGCTGAGCTGATAGCCGTTCATTCGACTCCCTGGCCGAGCAATAAAGGCGATCCTTGACCGAGTAACAGTACAGAGACGACACCTTATTGCTGATGAAATAGAGTACATTTTGAGCGACGGCGTTGTACCTCAAACTGTTGTAGTTCTCTTGTACATCGATTAGATAATCGTAGCTTTCTTTGACCATGTACAGGTCAAGATAGTTCAGTGAAGGTCTCTCATCGAAGTGATCTGTTTCTAGGTCACTTATTACGCTGAGAAGATATTTGATTATGTTCCGGATCCTTATGACCTCTTGCTGGCAGTCGTCGAGCAATTTCTTGCTGATGACGATTTGGGAGTGCTGAGTGCCGTGGCTGGCGACCCACCATCTGAAAAAGGACTGGGAGTTGTAGAGAGTCGTAAATAATTAATAAGAGTGCAAAAACATTACTTTTGCCTTAGTTTAACCTCCTGAGACCTAGTGTGCTAAGTTTAGTATGAGACCTAGTGTGCTAAAGTTAGTACGGAAACAATTGTTATTTTCAAGGTCAGGACTTTGGAGGTTAAGTTTGTTTTTGGTGAAATCTCTTTCTAGTGGTATGTAGGTATATTTTTCATTCATCTCCTCCCTCCATATGACAAATTTTATTACTGTATGTTTATCCTACATTTATGGCAAATTATGCATTATGGCGAAACTCCTCGTGGTTATGAAAACCACGAGGGAGGCCTATGCCCTGCGGTGGGCGACAAATGGCTGATGATGATGATGATGATCCTACAGTTATTTCATATTTATGTACCGTTTATGTATGCGTGTTAAGTATAGAAATATCTTGCTTAGCATTGTTTAGTTGCATCGATTACCCCTTTCCTTCACTGCTTGTCTGGAAGAAATTACATTTAGTAATAAGTCCGCCAATTGTACTGTACTATATTATTGTTTAAGTGTCATATCTAATTCCTGGTGTACACACAATAAAGAATATTCTATCAGCCTAATATTATTTTCGTATTGTCCGTTTTTAATTTTGTGACATTGCTGATTTTTGTAACATATATTGACCGGACAACGCAGCGTGGGAAGGCCCCGCACCAGATGGTCTGACGAGCTGGTTACGGTGGCGGGGAGTCACCGAAAGCGAGCGGCACAATACCGGGAAGCTTGGAAAACCATGAGGGAGGCCTATGTGAAATGGCTGATGATGATGATGATTGTTTCGTAATGTATATTAACGGTCTGAAATAAAATAAATATTCATTAATTATTATACTGTATTCTACTACAACTGTGAATAAAGATTCCTTCTACCTCTAGCGCAGAGGTTCTGGAACTTATTGTGCCCACTGCCCCACTACCTCGGGAATAAAAAAGTATATAGAGCCCCTGAAAGTCTTAAATTCTGTCAAGCATCTTGTAACCGCAGGTGGTAACTTCTTTAGTACGGTACAGCTAATCGAGGGGTTTCCCACAGTAAAGGTGGTTCGTTTCGACGAGTAGAACCCCCTACGCTTGGGATATGGAGATTTCGTTACAACCTGCATATTTAAGGGTAAATGAAATCTTACACACGCTGAAATCTGGGTGGTTTGGAAGCCGCTGTGATGTAATTACTAATTACATATGTGGCGAGCATATGTCAACTCTGCGCACGCACTATAAACTCCAACATTCCTGCATCGCGAAAGCAAAATGTTTCACATGACATACCATAAATATAACGTCCGACGAACATCAGTCGGACCGGCCGTCCCCAGGCATACGATCTGCCTGGCGGGAAATTTCCCTTTATAGTGGAAGAGCACGATCACCCGCTCTTCCCTATAGTGGTGACCCTCGACAGAACAATGTCAACCTTCCTTCGCTCTCGCAGCACCCCACATACAATCAGTCTCAAAGCAAGGCCAGCATCCTCTTCCCTCTCACCTCATCAGTTCCACTACAGTCAACGCACCGACTACTGGTACTGATGGTGATCTCCCCCAACCCCTCGGCACGGTAGCCACACAGCAACAGCGCACATTGCCAGTGGTACAGCAGCCTTCACCGGTTCCTACCACATGCGCGGTCCCCATGGTACTGTCGCCGGTGAAGTGACTGTTAGCCGCCGAACACCCTCAACCGCTAGTCGACTCACTGACTCAGCGCCTTTTGGCACTTGCAGGCTTTAGAGCACAGACTTCGATTCCTATCAGACCTAGCTATGCGTAGCTACGGTCTTGAAGGGGAGTGATGTGGCGAGCACATGTCAACTCTGCGCACGCACTATAAACTCCAACTTTCCTGCATCGCGAAAGCAAAATGTTTCACATGACATACCATAAATATAACGTCCGACGAACATCAGTCGGACCGGCCGTCCCCAGGCATACGATCTGCCTGGCGGGAAATTTCCCTTTATAGTGGAAGAGAACGATCACCCGCTCTTCCCTATACATAACATGAACAAATGATTTGTAATTGAAAATGTCGTATATTTAGACTATTACTTTTAAGCATAGTAGTAAATCGTCGTCGATCGTCGAATCCAACTCGGCTGGGCAGCATTCGGGAAACTTAGAAGTCTTTTCGTCTAATATACCTCAATCGCTCAAGACAAAATTATACAACCAGTGTGTGTTACCAGTGATGACTTATGGCACTGAAACGTGGTCTCTCACTATGGGCCTCATAAGAAGGCTCAAGGTCAAGCAACGAGCTATGCTCGGAAATTCTCTACGAGATCGAATCAGAAATGATGAGATCTGTCGACGAACGAAAGTCGTCGACATAGCCCAGCGGACTAGTAAGTCGAAGTGGCAGTGGGCGGAGCACATAGCACACAGAACTGATGGCCGATGGGGCCGAAAAGTTCTCGAATGGAGACCACATATCGGCAAGCGCAGCGTAGGACGACCAGCCACAAGATGGACAGATGACCTCATCCAAGTGGCAGGAAGACGCTGGATGCAGTCCGCTTCCAACCGGTCTTTTTGGAAATCCATGGAGGAGGCCTATGTCCAGCAGTGGACTTCTTGTGGCTGAATGATGATGATGATAGAAGTAAAGAAAAAGTTTAGAAATCTTATTTATTTATTTTAATTCTTTATTGCACTAATTACATTGTAAGTGTACAAGGGCGTGCTTAATGGAAGAAGCATTCTCTTCCAGCAAACCTTTGGTATTGAAGAGACTGGCGAGGGGTAGTGCAAGAAGAAGATTAAATACAATAATAAACTTACGTACACCTAGGGAAATACTAGAAATTATCTTGTTTCGTGTTGGTAAATATTATTTCAAAAAATTCGCCAACATTAGTACCGCCTCTCCGTCTAAGAGAATAATGACCCGTGGGTCCGCGACGCTGCTAATGGTAGATATTTTTGAAAAGTGCCCTTTTAAAAAAACTAACTAGCGTATTCGATACCTATTATTAAGGCCCGATCACTTTGCTATGGCTTTCGAACCACCCAAAATGCACGGTGTACGCAGACTAACCTCAAAGTATCAACCCCATAGGCAGGCTGCGCCCTCTTGTCCTTGCCGCCATATATGATGGTGGCGGGGTCGACCACGTTGCCGATGGACTTGGACATCTTGCGCCGCTTGTCGTCCACCACGAAGCCGTGGACGAATATGGACCTGGGTGAAGAGGCCGAAAGAGCGTTATTTCTAACTTTACATAAGCTCATGCCTGTATCCCGAAGGGGCGGACAGAGACCAGGCTTTGGCTTGCCCAGCGCCTAGCTATTAACAAGTAACAATTGGCTATGTATAACAGTGCAGCCTTCGCATGTCCCACTGCGGGGCACAGGCTTCTCTCAGAGAGAATTAGCTTAATGACCACGCACGCCCACCTTAGATTGGCGGACTGGTATGAGTTCGAGGAGGCGTTCTGGTTTCCTCACGATGTTTTCCTACACCGTTAGCGAGTGGTGCTACTACAAATTTACAATTGTAGGTACCCCGGGCTTCGAACCCACGACCACTTGAGTGTGAAATCGTGCGCTCGGACCTGGCCCTAATACTTTCTTAATTGCCTCCAATCATCACACTGGTTAAGACAAACATGTCCCATATGTTTAAAGTTTTTATTTTATATTTTTAGTTTTCAAGAATAATTTGAGACAGTTAACCGATTAAAGTTGTATTCGGACTTCTCTTATCAAGAGGGGTCAGAGGTTTTACGTAATAATAAACCACATCCATATGATGGCCCGTTTACACGTGTCAAGTGATCAAGTAGTTAACTACGTTTTAAGTTAAATCATGCATGTAACAGTCACTAAACAGCTCTTTTGTAGAAAGTTAACGGTAGTTAAGTAAATAGGTTGGATAGAAACGAGTCTACTTTTCTTTGACTAGCCAGATCCCCCGCCCCCCCGCCCGGGGAGATTCGCCTAGATGATGTTTTTACCTGACTGAGGTGGAGCCCAAAAGGAGGGTAATATGTTTGGCTCGTATGTATGTGTGTAAGTATGTCCGATTCTATGTTCCCTCATAACTCCTTAAGAAATGGTCAGATTTTAACAAATAAGATCTCAATCGGTTCGTCATGTTTGCGCGAGTGTGGCTAAGTTAAATTAGCATAATACAAACAAAAATTTAAAATACACTAAAAAGAAAAACTGAATCAATAAATAACCAACAACCCAACTGCTAAGCATTAACTACTAAGCACGCGGGACCCAAATTCAACATTGTAACTCCTTGCAAAGTATCGTTCATTTGCTGTGTGGCACTTGAAGTCGCATGGCACACTGGCACGGATAAAATTACCAATAGCTTAATCGCTGCGCCATACTGAGGTACCTATTCCAAATTAGACATCGTAACTATTCGTAGTAGTGTTTTGGAGGAATCATGTTTTTTATAAATGGGACCGTTAGTGTTTAGTGTCTTTTCATTTTTATATTTTTATTTTTTCAGGCGTTTTATGTGTTAATTTCACCCAAGTGTATAAATGTGTGTTTTGGTGTGTAAATAAAACATTTCTTATCTTATTCCAAATTAGAGTATTCGTAATTACGATACATTTTCGCGTATCTTTGATGCAACATCACATACATCCAGCACCGGTCACGCGCGTTGCGCTACTGATCAATTATATAGGTTACTCTATGCTACTGATCGCAGAAGCCGGAAGGGAGCGGCGCGCGCGCCGAACATCAAAGGGTTGGGGGCGGGGCATGGACAGCGCGGTGTGCGAATCAGTGTCGTGTCGTGACCGTCTTTGAACTCTGCCGCGCGCCGCGCGCGGATTGTAAACAAAGGGCTACTGATGGTTCTCAAGGATTCGAGATTGTGTCGATATATTAAAAAAAAATGCAAATAAAGAGCTTATTTTTTAAAAAACAAAGTAACATATTCGATAGCTATTTTTAAGGCACGTTCATTTTGCTATGTCTTTAAGACCACCCAAAAATGAGCGTGTATACGTCCACTGCAGTTCACAAGCCTTCTCTCAGAGAGAGAGTCTGGGCTTAATCACCACGCGTGCCCACCGGGGATTGGCAATTTCAAGCGATGAGTTAACACTCATGTTGAAATTTCCAATACTTATCCGAATCTTACCATATTCGTTTCTCTAGACACTTACCGGTAGGGCGGGCGGCCGGCGAGCGGTAAGGCGGTAAGCAGCGAGGCCTGGAACCAACCGGTAAGCTGGTCCACCCCCTCGCAGTACAGGTCCGCCTGTCTGCCGCCCAGTGTCGACCACGATAGGCCCGAGTCCAACCAGATATCCATTATGTCCTGAGAATTATGAACAGCGGATTGGCGTGGCGCGCGGAAAAGACGCGACGCGTTGCGTAGAGTTCGCGCCCTCGCCCCGTCTCATCTCTGTGGGCTTTGTCCCGTCCCTTCAGTTCATTTTTTATGACAGTGTATTGGAAACACGACGCGTCTTTTCGGCGCCCTCACCCCGCGTCCCTTCTGTGTGGCCAGGGCCTCAGCCTCAAATCAATCCTCGCAAGCCTCGTTCGGATGTTTGTAACGGATTTAGAAAGAATTGAGAAATACAAGACATTTCTTGTAACGACAATTCACATGCCAAGTAAAAAAATATTCCAATATGTATATATATATTAATATGGCAAAACAACCTTTTAGCCACGAGAGATGCCCATGTCCTGCAGTGGGCGTCAAATGGCTGATGATGATGATGATGATGAACCTTTTCTAGGTCAGCTAGTGATATATATATTAACTGGCGCACAATTGAACCACACATCCTGGCCCTAAAGTAGGATACCCTGTGCTGTGGCTAGTAGGCAAGGAGATTCTAAACAGAAAAACACCCGGAAGGCTGTAGAAATTCAGATTTGTACAAATCAAGTAAGGCGGCTTCCAGTGGGAATCGAACCCACCACCTCTGGTTTGGTAGCGAAGCATGTTAACTGCCGGACCGACGAGGCAGTTAATAACATTATTATTATTATTATTAAATCCTTTATGGCATTTAACACAGGCAGTTTTGCACATAGGCGAATAGGCGAGCTTAATGCTACTTAAATTAAAAAGACACGCGAAAGCGAAAGTAATCCGTCAGGATCGTAGCAAGTGGCAGTCCCTGGTCTCTGCCTACCCCTCTGGTATACAGGCGTGAGTTTATGTGTGTAAAAAGACACGCTTGACTGCCGTAACAGCGTGGGTTCCACTAACATTGGAGGCTGCAGTACTTAATTTGTACAAATCGCTGGGTGTATTTCAATCAGAAATCAATAATTTATTTCAACGTAAAGAATTTACATTCTGTTTGCTGAATGTCAATGTACTATGTTACTACGTTAGCCGTTGGTACTATGTTACATCGTTTGTGATATCCTTGCCTGGTCACCATAGCCCATAGTATCCTTGTTTATGACCAGGACAAGTGATTGTGTTTTGTGGAAGTCATCATTATCAATCAATCAATCACTCACAGGGCTCCCGAAAGGCGCGAAGCTTCATTCTGTCCTCGACCATCCTAATCCAGCCGCTCTGCCGGCAATCTGCCTCGGATCGTCGGGTAGAATCCCCCAATTTTACATTAGGTATATGGGGATTTTGTATGGGATGAGGAAGTGGCGTGCCTTGCGGGAGGCTTGTGTCCCGCAGTGAAAGTACGGACTGATTGATTGATTGATGGGGATTTCGTCACAACATGTTTACTCGAAAGGTTGACGCGAACGCTTACCTTGCCCTTGGTAACTGTGGTGGGGTCCACCCCTCGCTCTGAAGCCACACCCTCAGGTATCAGATCCTTGGCGTCGCAGGTCCACCAGGCGTCAGGACCCTGAGTGTCTAGCAGTTGACAATACCGTTCAATGATGCGGCTGGAAAGAAAACCTCCGATAAATGTAGTCTGTAACGCCGTGAGGAACCATGACTGTTTCAGGTGTTGGTGATGGGCACGCGTGGTAATTAAGCCCATACTTTGTCTCTGAGAGGAGCTCTGTGCCCTGCAGTGGGACGTATATAGGGTACATAATAATAATAACAATAACCGATTCAGGATTTTATTAATCAGGTCGAAGTTTGGAATCATGCTAAATTAGAAATCGTAATTCTGGCCCTCACGATACAGGCTCTACTTAGTGTGAGGTCCAACGTCCAACGTTTAAAGGAAAATTTAGTTTAGTTTAGTAAAAGGTGTCTTGTAACTTTTTGGAAAAATTTAACTAGGTATATCTTTTATTATCTATAAAAAAATAAAACAACCTTCGTACCGCCTTGGAATCAATATATATTTTTTGTGAATTCCTAGTTATTATGCTATTCGGGGCGAAGACGAATCCAACAAATCTGAAATGGGAAAAGTCGGTCAAGCCGTTCTTGACTTATACAATTGTGTAATACAGGGTATCCTACTTTGAGACCAAGACAAGTGATTGTGTTGTATGGAAGTTATTATCTATTTATTTATTTGTTAACCAGCTCAACTTTTTTACTCTTTATACTCGTAATGAGGGTCTTACAAAAATAGTAACAAATCAAACTTCATAAAAATCAGTCTAGCCATTCTCGAGTGATAAATGGTGTAACTAACACGAATTTGTTTTATACACGCTAGTTTCTGAGTGGTTTGAAAGCCGCGGTTATGTAATTAGTAATTAAAAATGGCATCTATGGAGACTATTACTTTAAAGTATACCTATACGTAAATTACAAAAAAATTGAGAAATGTTTAAAAAATCCGCGCACAATTAGTACCGCCGTCTAAGGACGCTTACACACGGGCGGCACGCTGCGAACGACAGCGCCAACTGCAGCCGTCGATACTCGTCGACGGCAGCCGTCGACGGGCCGAAGCGGACATTCGACGCTGACATGTCGGCGTCTACCGTAACAGACCCGCGGCACGCACGCACCGCTCTGGCTGGCTACTAGTGGTTCTAATAGATTCGAGTTTGTGTCGAGATATTTTTGAAAAGTGTATTAAAAAATAACATTGTAGCGTATTTGATAGCTATTGTCAGGCACGTTCATTATGCTATGTCTTTCAAACCATCGAAAATTAATGCTGTATATTATAAAGATAAAGTACTCTCTATTTATCGGTTCGTAAAAGCATTTATCGCTAATTCGTGCCGCGAGGGCGCTAAGAGAGATAGATAAATAAATAAGAAAGGGAAGAAGATATTTTATTTTATTTTATTTGGTGTACAAAACAGATCACAACCATTACACGATACAAAAGTAATAATATGACATGAGTACTAAGTTGTGGTCTAAAGCATGCACACACAACATTGGGGGTAGGGTTGCCAGGCGTCCGGCTAAAGCCGGACATAGGTAGGCTTTTTGATCGAGTGTCCGGCCAAATTAAACGGTGTCCGGCCTGTCCGGCTTTTGTTAGGCTTTACCTCGCACCTCGGTAGATTTTCGCTTAAATGGGCCTGGCAACACTGCGCTAGATGTCTCGTTTATTAGACTAAGGGCCAATTTTTCAATAGTCGGATAAAACTTAACTGGAGAATAAATTGCATGCTATCACCGTCTAAATCATAAGACAAAACAGTGACAACATCAGTTTTACTCTCCAGTTAAGTTTTATCTGACTTAAAGCCGGACATAGGTAGGCTTTTTGATCGAGTATCCGGCCAAATTAAACGGTGTCCGGCATGTCCGGCTTTTGTTAGGCTTTACCTCGCACCTCGGTAGATTTTCGTAAAATGGGCCTGGCAACACTGCGCTAGATGTCTCGTTTGTTAGACTAAGGGCCAATTTTTCAATAGTCGGATAAAACTTAACTGGAGAATAAATTGCATGCTATCACCGTCTAAATCATACGACAAGACAGTGACAACATCAGTTTTACTCTCCAGTTAAGTTTTATCTGACTATTGAAAAATCCGGACTAAGAAGATTTAAAAAATGTTAATTTTATTCATTAGTGAAGGAGTTTTGTTTTGGTTCAATTTTATTTTCTCAATTTTAATTTCGAGTTTTCCCTTGGGAAATAAAAATATTAATGAATGATTAGTAGTAATAAAAAAGACTGATTCGTTATTCAATTTTATTTTATTTCATTAGAATTTAAGAAGTTTTATGGTAAATGATCAAGAAAATCTTAGTTTTACGTAAAAAAAATTGTCGTATTATTGCTTCATATTATCCTTCATAATTTAGGGTGTCCGGCTTTTTTACCAAAATGTCCGGCCAAACTGGCTGGTTTGTCCGGCTATTAGGTTAAACGACCTGGCAACCATAATTGGGGGTAAGGTAAGCTCTAGTCACTCACTCGTCGACGACAGGCTCTCCCTGGTGGTACACGGCCGGTATGGGCACGCCCCACGCCCGCTGACGCGATATGCACCAGTAGGGCCTTTTCTCAAGCAGTGCCCGAAAGCCTTGTCTGTACTGCGCCGCGCTGGCTTGGGGCAGGATCTGAACGTGGTCTAAAGCGTCCTGGAAGAGGGCACAGGGTTTTAAGGCTGCTGTTACGTCTGGCTTGCTCTGTCTCTCTCGCACAATCTAAAATTTTTGTGTGACTACATAAATTTATATACTTTTGATAAGTGTGGTCGGAGGATTTGTTAGGTAATAAAATACATTGTTGTTTTCTTATGCTTAGTTTTTGATAAAAAAAAGTAGTTTCCAATATTATTTATTTTCGTACCATAAAACGACCACGCAGCGGTAGCGCATCTGCCTACCATGCGAGAGGTTCCGGGTTCGAATCCCGGCTGGGGACAAATGTCGTTGTTTCTGTGGCATATTCATAAAAACTCGGCGACTTCTATTATAAAAGATTTGTCGTATAGGCGCCCGCTAGCGCGAAAATTTATTAAACTGATGGTGCCAATTTCATTCAGTTCTGTAAAAACCCAGCGCCCTCCAAAGTCTGCCTTATAATGACGCTGAGTCAGCTGCCTTTTGTGGCAACTTAGATACACCACAGGCTACATCTGTGGTCCTGTTTTATTTACTCGTTTTGTCTGTTGTGTGTTTAGTTTTCTTTCTGTTGTTATGCATATTAGGTATGTTATTTATCTGCTTATTTTGTTTCTGTGATGTATCTTGTTGGTACAATAAATGTTTTTCTTCTTCTTCTTCTTCAATGTACAGTGAAATTATCTTAAGAACTTACACTCCCAAAAATAAAAGATCTTCCTGAAAATTTAATAAATTGACAGTGGGAAATTCATTACTTCCGTAAAAACAGAATTTAAATTCCCCCAAGTCCCGTTCCTGCCCGTTTATTTCATTCTACCACCGCCGACTTGACGATTTTGCTAATTTTTCCACTGGCAACACTAAGTTTGTAGTTACTGTAATCATGTAATGCAAGGTGCTTTATACTTTTATCTGGCTGGCGACCGCGACCCCCCTAGCATTACGTGGCGACCCTTCGACGCCCCTACGGGTCACGACCCACAGATTGGGCTAGACCATTCATTTTCCTCTGCCTCTGCATACAGAGGTCGAGGAAAATGAGTTGAAGATAATAAGAGCAACTGGAAGCTAACACCATAGTGTAAGCTTCCAGTTGCTCTTATTATCTTCTTCAGGTAACGGTTTTATTGCAACGTCTAAAATGCACAATATAGTATTAGGTTCTGTTTTGTTTTCCTAATTAATCTAATCTGTGGTTAACAGTGCTGGTGGTACAACTACGTAATACTTTAAATAACTAAGTTATTATGTTAAGTTAACATTGAACTACTGTTTGTTTTCATTAATAAATAAAAATAAAAAGAACCAACTAAGCTCAATTGTTCGTTCCTCCGTTATTTCATTGTTCATTTATTCATTCACTCACTCACTCACTCACTCACTCGTTCATTCATACCACAAATCAACATTGTCAAGAACTCACCACTGGGCGGTTCTCTTCGCGCGCCGTGTCTATGAACCACTGTTGGCTGGCCCGCAGTATGATCGGCTGCTTAGTCCGCCAGTCCAGCGGGTAAGAGTGGCTGTATGTCCCTTGGTAGAGGATGTCATCGCCCAACAGCTTTATGACGGTGTCTTGCCCTTCCGAGAGAACTGGGAGGCCGTCTAATAGCGGGCCTAGGTTCACGTAACGACCTGCCTCGTCCACATTGCATTCCTGGCGAGAATAAAGACGAAAGTGTTAGTAAAACCACACATTTGAGCTTTGTTTTAGGCAGTTCATATTAGGCTGTTTATAAAAGAAAGTGACTGAAAAATTTGCCTCTCGCTCATGCAGTATTGCCGTTTATAGTGTGCGAGCCAGAGGCTGATAGTTAATCAGTATCTTTCTTAAAGCAACCTTTCTTAAAGTAAGTGCTATAAAGCCGTGTCTCATTCTCGTCTTTTTCGTGAAACGTTACACTTGACTTTTTTGCTTGCGAGAGACACGTTACTTAAATTAATATACTTTATTGTACTCAAAGAAAAAAATATATTACACAAAACATAGGGTACACCGTATACATAGTACGCAAATGTTTTCAAAACAGATTGAACATTTGTTAGCTGGAATCGCGCCTCTAGGATAAAAATAAATACAATAGTTGACGCCCCATCAAGTGATTGTATTGTGCGGAAATTATTTTTACAGCGTACCACGGCCATGTTGTGCCGTAACGCGACGAGGAAGTCCTCCGGTCCATGCGCGGGCGCAGTGTGGACAAGGCCCGAGCCGCGAACGCCGCTCACGTGGTCGGCGCCCAGTAGAGGGCAGCACTGCCGGGTCAGCTTGTTGGCGTAGGTAGCGCCCTCTAGCGCCGAGCCTGACAACATTCGTTTTACCTTTGTTAATTATTTAAAGCATGCTGGACCGACGATCTGAGGCAGATTTATGGCAGTGGTTGGATGACGATGCCGGAGGACAGAAGGAAGTGGCGTGCCTTCTGGGAGGGCTATGCCCAGCTGTGGACGGGTACGAGCTGATTGATTGAAGAAAACCATATTCAGCCTGGGTGTATTTTCATGGTTACCATAGCACAGGGTATCCTAGTTTGGGACCAGGATAAGTGATTGTGCTATGGGGAAGTTATTATTTGATAGATAGATAGATCATTCCATATTGCACATCATTATCATTATTATTATTAAACCCTTTATTGCATTTAAACAGGCGGTTTTGCACATAGGCGAGCTTAATACTACTGTTAAAAAAATGTGAAAATGAAGGTTGGCAACGGGTGTTCTAGATTATGGCCTTCTGTTTCAATCAAATATCTTGGTCACACTGCTAAAGAAGACATCTGTTCTGTTTTAACTACTTAACCAGCCACCTTCAACCAACTGACCGAACGTTCCATTTAATCACATGGCTGATAACTTTTTAGCCATATAATTAACGTCCTAAACCTTTAATTCGTCGGCTAAATTAACCAGTTGGCGGCGACATCCAGACTATTACGTGTTACTGACCGTCAAACTCTAACAGCGTCTCGAGCGGGCCGCCCAGTACATCCGCGAGTCCTGGCGCCAGCTCGCTGCCGACTATGAACACCTCGGCCCCGCCCCGCGTCACCAAACTGTACCGCATATGAGGGCCGTAGCAGATGGCGCGGTTGGCCACCAGCGTCCACGGCGTGGTGGTCCAGATGATGGCGTAGAGCTTCTTGCTGGTTGGGGTTGAATAGAATCGTTAATAACTTCCACAATAACACAAGACAATAATTTGCCCTGGTCCGAAACAAGTGAAAGTAAAATTGTCTTTTATTTTATTTTATTCCGTAACAAGAAACTCACAGCACAAATATAATGAGGATGGACAATTTTGCGTGCGTGCTGCGTGCGTGCGTGCGTGCGTGCGTGCGTGCGTGCGTGCGTGCGTGCGTGCGTGCGTGCGTGCGTGCGTGCGTGCGTGCGTGCGTACTGACTGCGTTATCACTATCCCTGTGCTACGGTAACCAGGCAAAGTCATCACAAACGTGGAAATACACCCAGACTGAGGCCAGTTGTACAAATCAAGACCGGCAGCCTACAGACAGTGGGGATCGAACTCACGACCTTCGTTTTGGTAGTCAAGCGTGTTACAGCTAGACCGAGACAGTCAGAGACAGACCCTCTGGGCCTCGATTATGCTAGCGAATTATAATTACAATGGTAGATACACGGTCGGATCACGTGACGTGTTTTTTGATAACATTGACGCCTAGAAGGAATGATACATGAGCGGGCGTGGATTTGAAGTGGCAATGAAATTAAATCAACGCTTTCGTGAAAATGTACTACAATCCAGCAACACAATCTAGGCCCTGATCACCGGTGATTCAGGATTCAGGATTCAACATTCAGGATTAGTAGAAAACTCCAGGATTGTCCCGTTGGTCAAGCGGTATCATGTCTGATTAACACGCCGGAGACCGTGGGTTCGATTCCCACTCGGGGCCGCCGTACATTGTCACAAATGGCCTCAGTCTGGGTGTATTTCGATGTTTGTGATGTCCTTGCCTGGTTACCATAGCACAGGGTATCCTAGTTCGGGACCAGGTCAAGTGATTGTGTTGTGAAGAAGTTATTATTCATCATCAACCCATTATGTCGCCACCGAGAGGCACGGATCTCTTCACTGAGGAAGGTATAGGCCATACTCCACCACGGGGGCCAAGTCCGGATTGGTGGAGGCTTGTAGACTAGTGGCTCGTCTACTGTCAGAAGTTGTCAAGCCGCCCTAAGGCCTCTGACTTGGCTTAACGACTGCCATCTATCGACGGCAGCCGGCACCAACAGCTTAACGTGCCTTGCGAAGCACGGAACCGCTCGGAAAAATGCCACTAGCGTTAGGCATAGACGGCGACCCATCCATGCACTGAACGCGCCCTGTGTTGCTTAACCTTCGTGATCGTTTAAGATCACTCAGGCAGCCGGGGCTACGAGCGATTCTGTGAGTTATTATTATTATTAAATTCTAAATAAAAATTCTGTACTAACCCAGCGACAAAATTCTGTAACACTGCCGGGGGCTTCTCTATTGGGAATTTGACGTAGACCTGCTTGCTCTTATGCTGAGGGTCGTACTCCAGCTCAGCCTCAGCCAGGGCCGTTCTGAAAACAGCCAAGAAAAATATTAACTGCGTTGCATTGAGTTCACTTTTGTTCGTAACCAACTTCGAAAATGGAGGGAGTTCTCAATTCGGTCTACCCGTGACCACGGCAACTGCAACGTCGCCGAAATGTCGGGAATGAAGGTAATTACATTTTACCTAATAAATAAACGGAATTAGACCCGTTCAATATATAACTATGTATGAGCACCGCGCTTTCGTGTGGCGCCGGATTAAGAATAGCGTCACTCCATTTCCTTCCGTGGATGTCGTCGAAGGCGAAAATAAATTACCAGGAAACGGGCAGCAGCGTCTTCCTGAGATTCCAACCGCATACTGCGATCGCCAACCCGCCTGCCAAGCGTGGCGATTATGGCAAAACCCTTCATGGCTAGAAAACCATGAGGGAGGCCTGCGTCTTGCAGTGGGCGTCAAATGGCTGATGATGATGATGATGAGCACCGCGAGTCAAAATATCTCGTGTCACAGTGTTTGTTATCGAACTCCTCCGATTTTTACGATTTGTGCTTATTTGGTTGGTCTGAGAATAGGTCGCAGGCTAATTAATATGGCAAAACAACGATTGTCAAGTCAGCCAGTATTCTATATATCTATTTTTGTATGAGTATTAAATTATGGAGCGCAAACGGCGCCGTGTGGCGCCGGATTAAGAATAGCCTCACTCCATTTCCTCCCGTGGATGTCGTAGAAGGCGACTAAGGAAATAAATTACCAGGAGACGGGCAGCAGCGTCTACCTGACATTCCAACCGCATACTGCGATCGCCAACCCGCCTGCCAAGCGTGGCGATTATGGCAAAACCCCTTATGGTTATGAAAACCATGAGGGAGGCCTATGTCCTGCAGTGGGCGTCAAAGGGCTGATGATGATGATGATGATGAAATGTTTCTCTTCCTATCTGACTTGATACATAATAATTCTAATCTTTACCTTGAAGACGGCGACCAATACACAGGTTTCAACGCGCGAAATATCAACCCCGCTTGATACAGCTCATAGAACTTTCTCAATTGATTTTTCACGTAGCTCTTGTCCAACGTCAAATAACACTGATCCTCCCAGTCCGCCATCACTCCCCAGCTCCGGAAAGCCTGTTTTTGCTTTGCGACCGTTCCCAACGCAAATGTCCTGGCAATGGTCCTTACTTTAACCGGGTCGGAGAGTTCAGTTTTGCTCGCAGCTTTTTTTGCCTTCTGCAGGGCCTTCAACTCGATCGGGAGGCCATGGCAGTCCCAGCCCGGGACGTAGTGGACCCGGTTGCCCTGGAGGAGCTGGCTGCGGTTATTTATATCTTTTATTATCTGCAAATAATAATCTAATATATACTTGTGTCAGAGAGTTGGTTATCGAACTTCTCCGAAACGGCTTCACCAATTCTTCTCATTTTTTTTTTTGTATATGTGGTGAGTATGAAAATAGATCGTAGGCTAATTAATATGGCAAAACAACGTCTGGCCAAGTCAAATAGTCTTATATATAACAATCTCGTGTCAGTGTTTGTTATCGAACTCCTCCGAAACGGCTTCAGCGATTTTTGTGATTTTCTGGCTAATGGATATGGCGAAACAACGTTTGCCGGGTCAGCTAGAATATAATACGAAGTGGTGGTAACGCAGCGGTAGAACGCCGGCTTCTCATTCGGGAGGTCGTGGTTCGAATCCTGCCATGTACCAATGACTTTGTTTTCTAAGTTACGCACATTCGTGAAGAGTAGCAATACCATTCGCTAACGGTGAAGGAAAACCTCATGAGAAATCCTGAGGGTCTAAGATGCTTACATACCTCAGCGCCTAAAATTTTCAATCCGCGGTGGGTGCGCGTGGTGATTAAGCCCATACTGTCTCTCTGAGAGAAGGCATGAGCCCTACAGTGTGACGTATATAGGGTGAGGCTGCATTATTAACCTAATATATACAAAAAAATCTCGTGTCACAGTGTTTGTTATCGAACTCCTCCGAAACGGCTTCAGCGAATTTTATTATTAATACTTTTGTGTATATTTGGTAGGTCTGAGAATAGGTCATAGGCTAAATAATATGGCAAAACAACGTCAACCCCGGTCAACTAGTAAAACGTATATGGAGATGGTCAAACACGAAAGCGAAACGCATGCGTGTTGGGTATTATAAAAATATAATGTGCTTCGTCAGAATCCGTTCACATACTTGTCTGCTTGCCAACCCCTAAAGCCATTGTGTCCTAAAGCAATGCGCATGCCTAACCCCCGGTTTCTCGTACACTAACAAGCTGTTAATCTCATGTTAACAGCTGTCAGTGGTTTTTTTTTTGTATGCACTTTGGTCCATTGACAGCTGTTAATACAGTAGATTAACAGCATGTCAGTGTACGAGAAACTGGGGCTAAGTCCCGTGGAACCGTCAAAATGTTTCGCTAGCTTAAGCTTAAAAGCTGTGTGAAATAGACACTCAACCTCAATGTGAAGACTGAAACCTGTGCACATATCCTGTAATAATTGTTATTAATTGAAAGGAGTGGTCGCAGTAGAGTTCATTTTGCAGCTTCTTTTTCACTGCGCGTTGTTTGGAAATAGCGGCAATAGAGTCCAAATCCTATTGAGTATTTTCCTGTCATCGTAACCCTGTTTCGTGTTTCCGAAACAATTGATGAACTTACGGGTCTCCAGGGTCTCAGGATCGAGATCGAGAATATTAGTAATAATTTGTGTGTTAATGAATAAATCGATAAGCTGTCAGGATGGTATAGGTGCTGGGCAAGCCTACTCCGTCTAAAAAACAATGTCCCAGGCGCTGCAGCGTCCGAGTTGTCCCTTCACCCATATAGTGTCAGTGAAGGTGCCACTGGATCTTCTTTTTGTGTTCTGAGCACTGGACGCTGTATAAATCATCTCATTCATCATTATCATCAGCCATTAGACGCCCACTGCAGGACATAGGCCTCGATCGTGGTTTTCATAACCATGAGGGGTTTTTCCATAATCGTCACGCTTGGCAGGCGGGTTGGCGATCGCAGTATGCGGTTGGAATCTCAGGCAGATGCTGCTGCCCGGCTCCTGGTACGCAATACACACGCAATTGGCCGGTTTTATTACTGTTAGAGACCCTGTCAGACCCTGCTGCCTTAATTTATCTTAAGGCTGGGTTTCTGATCGTACCCTAAAAACTGACGCCTACTTTTCCAACTATTCGCTCGTATAGTGCAATAAGTTCAATACAAATTTGTGAAGTTGGAGAATCCAGCCTTAAGATTAAATTAGTAATCTGTACGACGCCTATATAATTGGTAAACTGATATTTGGTGATTTCATTGAAGAAGTGTTCTGTTATATTGTGCTGTTAGTCTTCTTTAAAACAAAATAAATAAATAAATAACAGACATAAGACTTTTTATTAGTTTCAATGATGTCTTAATGCCAAGCTGATTGGGAAAAGTTACCTTATTGATGGCATGTCCCATGTGCAAATCCCCATTGGCATACGGAGGGCCATCGTGTAGCACAAACTCTTGGCCTTTCAAGTTCTCTCTTTGCCAGTTGTAAAGCTCAGAAAACTTTGCAATCTGATGAAGAAAATTACAAAAATATAATTTTGCTGGATTCTAAGTGGTTTATAGAATGGGCATTAACTGAGAATGTCAAGTAAAAGTTAGAAAGGGTAAACTGTTTACAATATTAGGGCAATAAGAAGAATATTCAATTAAAAAAGAAGTATATCATTGTTTAGCAAATAACACTGCCCGAACTCATCAAAATTTGACGGTTTTGACGTTTGAATCCCATTGTGTGCACATTTCAAGCATGAAATCAATCAACTGATAAGATTCAACCACTGAGATTAATCAGTGGGTGTTATTAAAAAAATTGTAACACTGCGCAAATATTTTTTGTATGGAACACCACAGAAACTGTTTATGAAATTTAAAAGTCTATCTCTTTAAAGTAGCGTAAAATTACTTGAGCGGGGTTGGTGGGGAAAGTTGGGATTACTTTCTGAATATCATCTATAATATTGTAAACACTTACCTCCGTGATTGCAAAATATTAAAAAAACTAAGAATAAAGTAAAGTAAAAAGTTTTTTATCAACAATTTAAATGGTTACTGGACCAGAGTTTATTGCGGTCACGACGCTAGGTCAAGCCTGTATTGTGGTAGCCTTATTAGAATATTCAAATAGAAAAAGGTCTAACGGTAGAAGAGAACAGAAGATATATTTCTATTGCATTATTTACTTACCTTCTGTATATCATCTCTTGCAGCACTTTTGGGTCGGACAGGAAAATCAGTTTTGGGGAACAAAATTGAATAGGAATACGCCTTTTTATCAGGCTCAACCGAGCTCTTGAACCTCACGCAGCTAGCGCACGCCCATTTTCTTACAATGTTATTGTAATTCAAGCGGAAAACCGCTATTTCTTTCCTGATCAACATTTTTTGAGGTTAGAAAATTTGTTTTTGTACTTTGACAAATAGGTAGTTTAGTGTTACCATACTTACATACCATTTTAGATAAACTACACAGCTGTTCATCATAATCTGAATTGAACTTTTGGTGTTTTGTTGGAGTCGGTGGAGTCTTCACTATATATACGTTCGTAAACTATGTTATCTATGTTGCCCTGGAATTTCAACTGAGAAATGTTTTACCTACCTTTACAAGACTCTTTACGATTTATTACTTACTATTTTGCTGAATACCGTTCAGTTTTTAACCCAATAAAATTGGAGCTTTTCAGTTTAACAGAGTTAGGAAAAGTATGTATTGTTTTATTTATGAAAAAGCAATATATAGATACTTTATTTTTCTAAACTTGTTTTAAACGTACCCATTCGCTTCTGATTCTGACGTTCGTTTGCATTTCTAAAACACACAACACACATGTTTTTGTGATTATTTTCGCAGATTGTGCCCGTTAAACTGTATATTGCCGGACAAACTGAATCAGCAAAATGGTAATCTAATATACAACACGTCGTAAGCCTTACAACTTGCAAATATAGTCATGCTAAGGCGTTATTTACCATCCTAACCTCTTTAAAACTTTCAGCCCAAAGCGAAGAACGCAAAAAAGAAGTTTATCGATAAAAAGAAGTCTGTGACGTTCAACCTCGTACACAGGTCTCAGAGGGACCCTCTGATAGCCGACGAGACAGCCCCGCAGCGAGTCTTGGTGCCGGTTAACGTTGTAGTACCTCCAACGAAGGACAAAGAACCTGTGAGTATCATAAATAAATTCCGGCATGTACCAATGACTCAATTATCTAATTGATTTACTTACATTTGTAAATTTATAGTAACATCTTAGACACACAGGTTTTCTCACAATATTTCCCTTCACTGTTAGCAATACCTCTTGCTAACAGTAATAGGACATTGTTGTGTCCCATCACCTCGAAAGCTTAGGAACCGCTGGTCTAATAGACCGAAAACTCATGGCTACTACAAAATTGATTTGAATGAAGTACTACTTCCATTTTACGCTTATCAGCCTCAAGGATAAAGATAGGCAAATTGTTTTCTAAAACATAACAAACTTACACCTGTATCGTAGAAGGGTAGGCAGAGACCAGGGTCTGCCAGTTGCCACGATCCTGACAGATTTCTTCTTCTTCATCAGCATTCATTTATTTTCCAATCTCTGTAATCATCAAGACAATACAAATGAAAACTTGCAGGAGTTAACACGGGAACAGCGTAAAGAGCAGGAGCGCAAATATGGCATCTACTTTGACGATGACTACAACTACCTTCAGCACCTCAAGGACACTAGGGAGGTCACCATGCTGCTTACACCTGTGAGTATTGGTATTGGTAGCATGAAAGCTGATAACAGATAGTCAATTACAAAACATTCTTAATCAGTCATTCTAATTCAGTAATCTGAAGCTACTGGAAAATTATCATATAACTCTTAGAGCATTATATTTACAGATTTTATTCCTTCTTGCTGAACTATTAGCAAGAAAAATTCTTTTCTTACATATATCGACAGAATATTCTTTCGATAAATCGGCGCCCATATTACTAAAAGCTTTTTTGCATACATTTTCATGATGCCGATGTTGATGGGAATCATTTTCATTTTTTAATTTTCATCAAAAGACTGTGGTTGGAGTACCTGCATAGTCACAAAAGAAACAATACTCCCAAATCTAACTCAGTCCTTTTATCAGACTGGTAAGATACCAATGGACCCACCAGGCAACTACTGACCAATTGCCTTTTGTGGCAACTTAGACACACCACAGGCTACATCTATGGTCCTGTTTTATTTATTCATTTTGTCTGTTGTGTATTTAGTTTTCTTTCTGTTGTGCATATTATGTTACTTATCTGCTTATTTTGTCTCTGTGATGTATCTTGTTCGTATAATTAATTCTTCTTCAATTGATTATGAAGTGTGCTTGTTATGTTAACTAAGAGTACTACTCTAGGAGTACAATTTTTCTCACAGAAACCAGTCAAGAACCGCAAAGGGAAAACCACAAAGGATGATACTCAAGAAGCAGAGGATGTCAACGTACTTACTGACACCCTGAAGCTGCCTAGTTCAGTGTTTGCTTCCAAACAGGAGGAGGATGTCGGTCTGCTGAACAAGGCTGCTTCACAAGGTTTGTGTGTTGAGCACCCCAAGGGGCAATTCTCATGCAAACAGGGTTTGATTTTAATTTACAAACCTTATCACTATGTTAGGAGGATATAAATCGAGATTCGTACAAATCAATGCTGAGTTTCGGTTCCTATTTCATTGCGATCGCAAACAATGCCCAGCTAATAACATGTAATTGTAGGTATGTACTTCCCTGCACAGAAAATTACCTCCTTATTGGTGTTGAGTATTTTGTTTTGATGATGAATAGTCTTTGTAAGCATGCGATGCCGGTTACTTGTTACAGAGTGGGACCTATTTTAAAGATAACGGAAATCGCTTTAAAAATTATGTAGCGGAGAAAAAGGCAGGGTATATCTTTGTGTGTTTTGGCAATTTATTGTTTATCTATCTATCTATTTGAGGAAGCGATCGCCAATCTGTCAGGATCGTAGCAAGTGGCAGTCCCTGGTCTCTGCCTACCCCTCTGGGATACAGGCGAGAGTTTATGTTATGTTATGTGTTATTTGAATCCCCGCCCTCGCCAGGTCTTTGCCTGGAGCTGGATCCAGATGTGGTGGCGGCTCTGGACGATGACTTCGACTTCGACGACCCCGACAACCAGCTGGAGGATGATTTCGTTGCTATGGCCGGCAGGGATGACATTGGTATGTAGTGCGATAACTCCCTGTCATTATTTTATTTTAATGTTATTTTTAAAATACGCAAATCTTCAAACGTGTCTGTTACATTTTACAACAACTTTTGCTCTATGAAAATGTTTTGTTACACTTTCCATTGTTTAGAGTTCCGTAGTCAACAAGGAACCTTTATAGTTTCGCCATGTCCGATGTCCGTCCGTCTGTCTATATGTCCGCGGCTTAGCACAGAGACGATAGAAAGAAAGTAAGAAGACATTTATTTAAATTGTCACAGAAACACGAAGGTACACAAACAAGATAAGTAGCAGAGATCTGAAATTCGCCATATTAATATACATATTAGCGGTGATAGCCTAGTGGGCAGAACATTGGACTCGGAAGCGAGAGACCAAGGTTCGATCCCCAGTGCGGGCATGTACCAATGACTTTGTTTTCTAAGTTATGTACGTTTGTGAAGTTATAGTAGCAGTACCACTCGCTAACTGTAAAGGAAAACATCGTAAGGAAACCTGAGTGTCTGAGCAACTCGTATATCTCAACGCTTGAAATCGCCAATCCGCGGTTTCTACTCTGCAATCCTTCTCTGAGAGAAGGCCTGTGACCTGCAGTGGGACGTATACAGGCTGCTTATGACGAATATACATATTAACTACGCTAGAGTAAACGGTAGAATAAAATATTTAAAAACTTGTTTTAGGGTACCTCCCCTAAATTACGGATTCAAATTAGGGATTCAAGTGGGGTATGGATTGGTCGTTTAAAAATATTGTGGGTGTACGAAAAGCATTTTTCGATTTAGGGTTCCGTCTGCGACATATTAAGCGCAAATTTGTGTTACAGTAGGTCGTCCCCCACCCCCCTAATAATTAAGGGGGCTCCCATACAAGTAACGTAATTTTTTTGCCGTTTTTTGCTCGATATTAATAAAGGCAACAGGTAGACGCTTAAAATATTCACAGAATATTTAGTTCTATATTCGCTTCAAAAATAAATAATTGAATGAATATAAAAAAAATATATGGGGGGCTCCTGTACAACAAACGTGATACTTTGCCTTTTTCGTTTTTTTCGTATCGATAATGGTACGGTACTCTTCGTGTGCGAGTCCGACTCGCACTTGGCCGGTTTTTATATTTTTTTCGCTAATAATTTAGTATCCAATGGACATTCTTCTATGTGGGACAATGATTCACTGAGAGCTGCGACACTGGTACAGCGCGAGTTTAATCAAATTATGTAAACACTGGTATTTTATAAAAACTCGTAGAATGTTGTAAAACACACAGTCTAATTGGGGTGTTTTAGACTGTAGATAAAATAACCGTGTAGACAGAACAGTCGGAAGTTTACATATAGTAGTATATTAAATATGTAGTACAGTAAATCGGGCATTACAGTATTTCGTTGAACAAAAGTCGCCCAGCGGCTTATTTCATAGAACTACAATTTATGGTTTACTATGGCAATTCGGTGTGCATTCCATAGTCGATTAACCCACATACTAGCAAGCAGGAAGACTCGGCTACGCAATGTGCGTCAAATCGTCATAGTAAACTATGAAATGTCCGCATACTGCGATCGCCAACTCGCCTGCCAAGCGTGGCGATTATGGCAAAACGCTTCATGGTTATGAGGACCACGAGGGAGGCTATGTCCTGCAGTGGGCGTTAAATGGCTGATGATGATGATGATAGTAAATTCTAACGCAAAAAATGTTCACAGAAGGTGACGAGTACGGAAGCGGTGAAGAGGACGATGGTGATGAATCCAGTGATGAAGAAGATGATGAGACCATGTCGGGTGATGATCGCTCCGACCAGGCCTTCGCTGACTCAGATGACGACAGTGACGACTCTCAGGTACAGTGGCAGCTTTGTGGCATCCAGATGATCCAGATAATTTCCTAGTTGCCAGAAACTTGGGATACCTAGGGCCCAGGAACTAACAGAATCGAGGCCCAGGTCCGGGCATTAAGGATATTATACTGTCTCGCTCGCACAATCTAAAATTTTTAGTGATTTTAATAAAATTAGTATACTTTTGATGAATGTGATCTGAGGGTTTGAACCGTGATGATTACCGTGTGGCGCCGGATTAAGAATAGCGTCACTCCATTTCCTCCCGTGGATGTCGTAGAAGGTGACTAAGGAAATATATTACCAGGAGACGGGCAGCAGCGTCTTCCTGAGATTCCAACCACATAGGTACTGCGATCGCCAACCCGCCTGCCAAGCGTGACGATTATGGCAAAACCTCTCATGGTTATGAAAACCATGAGGGAGGCCTATGTCCTGCAGTGGGCGTCAAATGACTGATGATGATGATGATGATGATGAGGGTTTTGACAGATAATTAAAATTACGGACATTTTAAATGTATTTTTGTTTCCCTATACTTAGGTTTTAATAAAGAAATGTTGTTTCCAAAATCATTAATTTTACTATCAAATTGTCTCAATCGAAAACTATGTACAGGATAAGAAAAAGCGTGTAAATGATGAAGGGACATTTTGCGAATGGGAGAATGTCCGCTTAATCTGTCTGAAGTGTCTGTAATTTTATTGTCCATTGAACCCTTAGACCACATTTATCAATATTATACTCATTTTTATTACAATGATCAAAATAATTTTATTACAATAATAAAAAATATTATAATGTGCGAGCGAGACAGCATGTTGCGTGTAAGAGCGACTTCTATAACGCGGCCATTATAAGAAAGGGTCTGAATACAATCGTTTATTTAACTTTTGACAGTTCGATTTAGTGACATTCTATGAAGTTACCGATTCGATTGTTTTATGATAATCGATTTTAATCATGTTGAAGTTTTGATCGATTATATGCATTTATATTTTATTTTGATATTTTTTATACTTCCGTGTGGCGCTGGATTAAGAATAGCGTCACTCCATTACCTTCTGTGGATGTCGACGAAGGTGACTAAGGAAATCAATTACCAGGAGACGGGCAGCAGCGTCTTCCTGAGATTCCAACCGCATACTGCGATCGCCAACCCGCCTGCCAAGCGTGGCGATTATGGCAAAACCCCTCGTGGTTATGAAACCCACCATTGTGAAAAAAATTGTCCATGAAGTGTTTAATCTTTCGCCCATGGTTTCCTGTCAGATAAATAAGTAACTTCATAGGTGTGCATCTGTCAAAAGTAAAATAAACAGGTTCACCTAGTGTGGGGTCATAGCTAAACTACCCTCAATGTTTGAACAAGTAATCTGTAGAATTCTAAATGGTCCGATCGGACCACCATAACAATTGTTTTTAATTGTTATTTTCAAAGTTATAATCTACGAGGCTTTCTGTAATTTTTCCATGCTAGTAAATAAATTGAATTGCTCTAAAATTTAGACCGAGCCTCGTTCGCTTGTGATTGGTCTTATCTTACACGTGACATTGGCGAAATTTTACCGTACAATCAGTGCTGTGAGTCCGTAAAGCAGAATTGAATTGAATATATCTCTCTGTCTCTTTCTCACTCCAGCAGGGCGGCAAAGCTCGCGACCGCCGAATGCCGACGTGGGAGCAAGACGACACGAGGTCTCGCTTCTCGCAGTACTCGATGTCCTCGAGCGTGATGCGACGCAACCAGGGTCTCACCCTGTTGGACGATCGGTTCGAGAAGGTAACGGCGGAATTGCGGCTAAGTCTACGAGCAGCCTATATACGTCTCACTGTAGGGCACAGACCTTCTCTCAGAGAGACAGTATGGGCTTGATCACCATTCAATTTCGATTTCAAGCGCTGAGGTACGCGAATAGCTCAGACACTCAGGTTTCCTCACGATGTTTTCCTTCACTGTTAGCGAGTGGTATTGCTACTATAACTTCACAAATTTACGTAATATAGAAATCAATGTCATAGGTACATGGCCGCACTGGGAATCGAACCTGGGTCTCTCGCTTCCGAGTCCAGTGTTCTTTCTGCCCACTAGGCTACCACCACTTTTTTAAATGTATTTAACATGTCCGTATTTTTTTTACCTAAAATCTCAAACTCACAGACCGCATTTATCGAAAGTGTACTAATTTTTATTAAAATCACTAAAAATGTTAGATTGTGCGAGCGAGACAGCACACTAGACAGTAACAGCCCCGGTCCCACATATCAGCAGCCTTAGAATAGACAGTTTTAATTATACTTAACTTCGGCCAATTACGACTTTTTTGATATGGGTACACTAATAATAAAAAACTTATTTGATTTACTTTTTTAATTGAATTCGAAACGTTTTCTGATAAGGGTTTAGACTCATAAAAACATTACTTTGCGAGATAACTCAAATATTGATAAACGCTTCATACACTTTAAGGCGTTACGAGCAAGTTGTGACCTCATGGCTAGAGCCCAGTTAGCCCAGCCTATTAATATGGCCTCTCCAATTAGATTACAACATTATTATTATTATTTTACAAGTTCTCAATTGAATCGCCTTCTCCTCTGCAATTTAAGAGAAGGGCGGCGGGGGTTTGGCTTGATTGACTGTGATTACTTGAATCCCGACCCCTCCAACCACTGGACTTTACCACTGGTTGGTTAACACGGCTGATCGAGCCAATCCTCCCCCCCCCCACCCCTCTTGTTTCTATATACTTAGGTACTTAAAGTATACTTAGGTACTTAATGTCGTTATATATTGTATTTATAGCCTTTGTTGCCAACCTCCAACAGGAGACGGCACATGGAAGTGTTTGTAATATATAAAACTTATTTAATTCGCCATCAACCGGCTACCCATAGCACAGGGAATCCTAGTTTGGGAGCCAGTAACCACTCTTTTAACCCTTTTCTAAATAAAGTTTTTTTCATTTTTTCAACAATGCCACTTATACAAGTCAATAACTGCCGATAAACTGTTGCGCAGTTTGGCAAATCTGTCAACCTATTTGTTATTTTCTTTCTTTAATAAAATCTTTAAATACAAAATACAAAGATGTACGCGGAATACGACGACACCGAGCTGGGCGCGCTAGATTGCGAAGAGATAGAGGGCTTCCTACCGGAGTCCGACGAGATGCTCCAGGAGGCTTTCGAGGACTTCCAGCGTTCCCGGCAAAAGTATGGGATCGACAAGGCGCGCGAGATGGCCAGGCGAGTAACGTTATCCCGGAAAAAAATCAGCATGATTTGCTGAATCTAACACATTTACATGAAGTAAACAAAGGTTTTCACACACACACACGCACACACGCACACGCACACGGACGCACGCAGGCAGGCACGCACGCACGCACGCACGCACGCACGCACGCACGCACGCACGCACGCACGCACGCACGCACGCACGCACACACACACACACACACACACAAACACACGCACACAAACACGCACGCACGCACGCACTCACGTACGCACGCACGCACACACTCACTTACGTACGCACGCACGCACACACGCGAAGACGCATCTCACGCATCGTCTCCAGAAAATGTCTCATGAGTCACATTCTACAGAATAACTTATTCTGTGTTTCTCCAACAGAACACGAATGCTGTGTTCCAATAATTGTCACCTGAGTCAACAATCTGGAAAATAACTTATCCTGCGTTTCTCCGACAGCATACGTCTCCTTTGTCAACATTATATAAACGCGAATGTTTGTTACGCTTTCACACAAAAACGGCTGAACGGATCCGGATGAAATTTTGCACAGAGATAGATTATAGTCTGGATTAGCACATAGGCTTTTTTTTATCCCGAAAAATACACGTCAAAATTACCACGAAAACGAAGTCGCGGGCAACAGATAGTCTCTGAAAAATGTCTCCTGAGTCATCATGCTGGAGAATGCCATAATTATCCCTGCTTTCCACCGTCAGAATACAGCATCTCGATGTCCCGTTACTCAACATCCCGGAGAATAACTTGTCCTGTCTCAGTCTGGGTGTGTTTCCCATGTGATGTCCTTGCCTGGTTACCATATTACAGGGTATCCTAGTTTGGGACCAGGACGAGTGATTGTGTTGTGTGGAGGTTATAATTATTATTATTTCTCTGACAGAATACAGCGTCTCCAGCAGATAGAAGAAGAGTCGTCCGACGGTGAGGACCTGGTCGCGATTGAAGTGGCGCCCAAGGAGAAATGGGACTGCGAGTCCATACTGTCCACCTACTCCAACATCTACAACCATCCGAAGCTCATACAGGAGCCTAAGGTGCGTCAAATCAAATCAAATTGTTTTCATTCAAAATAACGCAGACACTGTGACTTAATAAACGTTACACGTAAAACTAGGTGTCCATTTCAAAATCTAGATCATCATCAGCCATTCGACGCCCACTGCAGGATATAGGCCTCCTTCATGGCTTTCATAACCATGAGGGGTTTTGCCATAATCGCCACGCTTTGCAGGCGGGTTGGCGATCGCAGTATGCGGTTGGAATCATACAACGTGATTTTTTTGCTCAATATTAATAACGGCAACAGGTAGACGCTTGAAATATTCAAATGTTGTATAGATAATGGTACGGGACCCTTCGTGCGCGAGTCCGACTCGCACTTGGCCGGTTTTTGTTATATAAATAAGACCGTCTGTCTCTTCAAGTATGGTCCTTAATTAACAGAGTTTACATATTATTCTAAAACTTAGAACTAATGATTGAATAATTTTTATATTTAAGAAGATTTAAGATTCTTTCCTAATCACTAATGGTAAAAGTCAAACGTTAATTGCAAATATTATAAAACCACTTCGACCAGTAAAGAAACAGTGATTTTACTATGGATTATCAAATTTTTAAGATTTTTAAACGTCAATTACTGTAAAAGTATATTTCGAAATGTTTCAGTGATGAATTCAACCGACAATATTGACCTCCTCAGTCCTGACCTTGAAAATAACAATGACTGAGGAGGTTAAGATATTCAATTATTTGTATTATGCTTTATGTGTGTCTCAAAGCGCAAATTAATTTCTTCCTTATCTTATCAGAAGCCCCAGAAGATTAAGATCGATGCGAAGACCGGCATTCCCAAAGACGTGCTCGGGAAAGACACGCGGCTCACTGTCAAGTCCTTGGCCAAGTTCAACGCAATGCAAGAGCAGGAAGACCAAAACGGGGCCGAAGATGACGGGCGGACGCAGGCCGACACGCTGCTTTCTACGTTGAGTGTTCTGTCTATCAGGTGGGTACTACGAGCCTACAGTCCAGTCACCCTAAGAATTGCAATGACGTTGCATTTCAATGGCGACAGTCCAATAAAAAATACGAATTAAACGCAAAAGTAGAACTAGAAATGTGTTTATATTCTTTTTGTTGCACTAACCCGTGCTGAGGACAATTTTAAAAATTGAATTTTTAGCCTCTAAATAGGTTTTTAAAATTGTCCTCAGCACGGGTTAGTGCAACAAAAAGAATATTATAATCATGTAGGTTCAGTGATACCATTCCAATGTTAAAACCTAACTGCAAAGTGGTTACTCGAGGCTGCAAGTGATGTAAATTGCTTCGGCCAGATGTCGCTGCCTGTACGTAATACAGAGAAGTTTGTAAAGAGGCTCGAAATTTCGCCGATGTTGCCCATTAGCTCAGTTGGGAGAGCACTGGCACGGTTAGCCGGAGGGCGGGGGTTCAAGTCCCGGCATGGGTGGAATTTTTAGCCTCTTAATAGGTTTTTAGAAATGTGTAAACTTACTTGGTTATTTGTCGGAAGAGTCCGACCAGGTTTCGCTCTCATTCGCCGAGCTTAATCATGGTGAGCAGAGTCGGAGCTCGCGTCGTCGGTTGCTCGTCTCTGGTTTTATGTTAATAATGTGTAGTGCTTACGAAAGTTTTAGTTTACGAAAGTTGGAAATGTGTTGTTCGTATCAGTTTTCACTTTCATCCTGTGGTCTTATTGTAGGGATTAGCTTACGCGTCTAGCGCGATTCTATTGCCTAGCACCCTACTCTTTCTATCAATGCAAAAAAGACTTACGTTTTGTCCAAGCTGAACCACTGAAATCCAATTTCATAACACTTTCATGTTATCACGAACGAAAACATAAGATTGGTTCACCATTATTTCAAAGCTAATACGTATTTCTAATTATTTTTCCACTTTTCACATTGTAAATATTGTATTTTGCTTTACTGTCAACGATTCAACTGGTAGTCAGATAATTCTTTTATTTGAATATTGTTCTTTATTTTTCTAAATTATGTCAAATAATCGTCATACTAAGAAGGTCGAATAAGGAAACTTCTGGCCTATGGAGACTTCTAGAAGACTACTCGCATTCTAAATCAAAATTATGAATTTAATGCAAGAAAGAGAAAGAAGATCTACAATTTGAAATTATGGATTTGGAACAGGATCCAGAAACTTCCAGAAGAATTCTGACGCAGATTCAGATCAAATTTGAATATTGGAATCGAACTATTTTTGGGGTATAAAAGCCGCCCAAGAAGGCTTTCCGAGGCAGTCTCACTTCAGTTCTACTTGAGAGTCTTACTTGAGCTCTACTTGAGTCCTACTTGAAGAATCTTACCTGAGTGATACTTCAAGAATTACCTGAATTCCTGTCTTACTCTCCACGGCCTGTCTCCGTCACTTACCTGCCCGTCACCACGGCCTGACTTCGCAACTTGCCTGCCCGTCTCCACGGCCTGCCTGCACAACTTGCCTGTCCGTCTACACGGCCTGCCTTCGCAACTTGCCTGCCCGTCTCCACGGCCTGCCTTCGCAACTTGCCTGTCCGTCTCCGCGACCTGACTCCACGGCCTGCCTCTCCGACCTAAGGTTGCTTTTGTACATATTTTTTGATGTTTTTATTATTATTAAGTTTTTTTGTTTAATTATAGGTTAGGGGGTTTTGATGATTACATTTTTACATTTCTAAATCTCTCTTTTTATTTCTTTAGCTTCCGTTACCAAGGGTTATGCCTTCACATAACCCTCGGTAACGTGACAGTTTTGGCGCCCAACGTAATAATCATCAGAACCACCTTTTCAAAATTCTAAAGTAAAGCTTTCTTTGGCATATTCCTTTCGGCCCCACTAATCTTTTTATAATTTATTTTTCTTTCTGTAAAATGTCTCGAACTATTAATTATCTTAACTTGAATAAGCCTGAATTGGAATATGAAATACGTATTCGCCTAGAAACTCCGGCAGAATCCCTTGTGAATCTTAAAAAACAAATCGATCCCCTCACTAAAACCACACCAGCACATGAAATTGTAACTTCTACCGTTCCTAATGATATTGACATTGATCAGGCCGAAGTTACTTTCCGCTACATTCAGTCCAAATTACAAACATTAGAACAAAAATTTTCAACATTATTATCAAAAAAAATTGAAACTTATTTGAATCATCTTTACTTCCGCTTGGAGCGTATTGAAGTAGACTCAAACCCTACCCTCCAAGAAAGACTGACGAATCTACAATCCGAATTAACAATGCTAGAAAAAAGATTCGAAGATTTATCCTTCACCTCTGCTCAATCCTCTCCTTGTCTTCAGGAAATTAGATCTCTTCCTATGTCTAACCCTAACGTTACTCCTACCCCCTCCCCTAGTCAAGTCCTCTCACCAAATACTATTTCAGAACTTAAGAAACTCACATACAATGGCACTTCTTGCCCTAAGTCCTTTTTAATGAAACTCGAGGAATTTAGGATTTCAAGACAGATTCCTAAAGATAGACTCCTCGATCAATCTTACGAAATCTTTGCTGATAAAGCACTCCATTGGCTTAGATTTCAGAAAACTCGCCATCACGACTTAACGTGGGATCGTCTTTGTGAACGTTTAATTAAAGATTTCGGCGATACGGATTATGATTTTAAACTCCTATCCGCCATTAACTCTCGTACACAAGGAGAATCTGAAACAATTATTATCTACGTCTCCATAATGTCTGGCATGTTTAACCGTTTAACTAATAAACTTTCCGAATTTGAACAACTCAAAATCCTACTTCGCAACATTCGGCCATGTTATTCTGTATTCGTAGCTCTTAACGAAATTACTTCTATCGACTCTCTTATCTCTGCTTGCCAGAACTATGAACACATTTTAGACAGGGACCGCAATTTCAAAGAACCTAAACCAACCGAAAATTCCCTTGCACTAGAATTTAGTTATTCACCTGCCCCTAAACCTTCCTCAATTTCGAGCGAAAAATCACCCCACACCCCAGGATTCTACAAACCTAACTCCTACAAAAGACAGGTGAATTCCATCTCGAAAAAATTCACCTCTAACTTATTTTGTCTCCGTTGCCGTACTAATGGCCACTCATTGAGTTCTTGTCCTGAACCTCGTTTCCTAGTTTGCTTCAAATGTGGCCTCAAAGGTTACAAAGTCTCTGACTGTCCGAAATGTAACAGCAATACTTATGAAGGCTCTCCTAACACTTCAAAAAACTAATTACGCACGACTTAGATAAATCCTCCAACTTTGATCCCGAAGATTGGCAGAACTGGCTTCATAGCCTCAGAAATTTCTTTCAACTCTACAAAACCTCTACTATTCTCTATGAAAACGAGAAGGACTTTGCTAGGCCCTTTCTTAAAATTCTCTTGAATAGTTCTCCTTTCTTCGGATTATTGGATAGCGGCAGCTCAATTTCAATACTTGGTAACAATTCTCATCTCGAAATCTTAAAATTGGGCTACACCTTATCCAAGTCGTGCTCTATTTTTGTTGCTACAGCTGATAACCATAAGGTGAAATCGCTTGGCTATATTGATTTACCCATAACATTTAACAATCAATTGCACATAATTAGATTTCATGTATTTCCCGAAATACATCCTTCTATTATCCTTGGGGTAGATTTTTGGAAAGAATTTAACCTTGTTCCCAACATTCTTAGCCCCGCCTTCTCCCAACAACTACAGTGCAATGTAGTTACTTCTGTAGATAAGAAAGTTTTACCTTACAATTTCTTAACTGCTGAACAAAAAAATATCGCTGACGATATTATTGCTCGATTTAAATTAATTTCATTCGAACAAATGGGCGAACTTGGACGTACTGATCTGATTTGTCATAAAATCGATACTGGTGACAATCTTCCAATCAAACAACGATGTTATAGACTTTCTCCTGAAAAACAAAAGGCACTTATTAACGAAGTTGATAAAATGGTGAGCTGGAAGGTCATCGAACAATGTGAAAGCCCTTGGCTATCTCCTGTCCTCATAACTCCAAAGAAAAGTGGAGAATGGCGTTTTTGCGTAGATAGCAGAAAACTAAATTCTATTACTCGCCGCGATGCCTATAGCCTCCCTTTTATGAATGAAATATTAGACCACTTAAAAAATGCTAAATATCTTTCTAGCATTGATATTGCTAAAGCCTTCTGGGAAGTTCCTTTAAATGCCGCTGATAAGGATAAAACTGCCTTTTATGTTCCCGGTAGAGGAATGTACAGATTTACAGTCATGCCCTTTGGTCTGACGAACGCTCCTGCTACTCAACAAAGACTCATGGATACCTTGTTCACACCTGAATTTGAATACAAGGTGTTCTGCTATTTAGACGATATAATTATCGTTAGTTCAACTTTTGAAGAACATATCTCTCTCTTACTCAAAGTCCTCGAGAAACTAACTCATGCTAAACTCACAATTAACTTTAAAAAAAGTCAATTCTTCAAAAAAGAACTTAAATATCTTGGCTACGTAGTCGATGAATACGGTTTACGTGCCGACCCTGATAAAATCCGTGCTATACTCGATTTCCCAACTCCAACCTCGAAAAAAGAAGTCAGACGATTCCATGGCACCTGTAGTTGGTTCAGACGCTTCATTCCTAATTTCAGCACCTTAGCCGCTCCTCTCAATAAACTCTCGGCAACTGGAAAGAATGCCCCAAAATTTTGTTGGACTCCTGAAGCTAACGCTTCTTTCTTAAAACTAAAGGAGTTGTTAGTAACTACTCCAGTTCTCGCCTGCCCAGACTTTAATTTACCTTTCGCTGTTCACTGTGACGCATCTAACTACGGCATAGGCGCAATGCTAACTCAGATGCAAAATGGTAAAGAAGTTGTTATTGCTTACATGAGTAAAACTCTTAATAAACATGAACAAAATTACTCCACTACCGAAAAAGAGACTCTAGCTGTCATCACTGCCCTTGAACATTGGCGATGTTATCTCGATAATGGCAAAAAATTCACTGTCTTCACTGATCATGCTGCCTTGAAATGGTTTCTCAACTTATCTAATCCTTCCGGAAGATTAGCTAGATGGGCTATTCGTCTCTCAGCCTTCAATATTGATCTTAAACATAAGCGTGGGAAGGAAAATGTTGTTCCAGACTTACTCTCACGTGCTAATAATTCTAATTCTCCACTTAAATCGATTGCCCCAATTTCACTAGATGATGCTTCTTCTCCTGAAGATTACTACGAAAGACTTCTTCTAAATTGTCGGAATAACCCGGACAGTTATCCAAATTATACCGTCAGAGATAATAAATTACTTCGCTGCACTCACTCTCCTTACTCTCTTACTGACGATTTTATTTGGAAAGAAGTTCCCCCTCCATCTGAAAGAGAGGCACTTATTAGAGAACATCATGGTTCACCATCAGAACCTCATTTAGGAATTTTCAAAACTTATAAGAAGTTATCCTTACGATACTACTGGTCAGGGATGTTTAAAGATATATCTAACTCTATATCTAGCTGCGAACAGTGTTTAGCTTACAAACACTCCAATCATTCCCCTTACGGCCCTATGGGCAAACCCAAAATCTGTTCCAGACCATTCCAATGCATATCTCTAGACTTAATAGGCCCTTTACCGATGACCAGAAAAAGAAACCAACATATCCTTGTAGTGAATTGTTGTTTTTCAAAGTACTCTTTAATCTTTCCTATAAAAAGAGCTACAGCTTCTAACATTATCTTCTACTTAGAAAACTTTGTCTTTCTTGTACATGGTGTACCACAAACTATAATCATGGATAATGGTCCACAGTTCCAATCCAGGGAATTTCACAACCTGATAAGAAAATATAGCATTCCTTTTGCTAACTTTAATCCTAACTACTGCCCGCAAGTCAATCCTACTGAAAGATATAACAAAACAATACTCACAGCCTTAGCTTCTCTTGTTGGTGAAGATCATAGATCTTGGGACTTACATTTACCCGTAATACAGTCCGCTATGAACAATTCGGTAAATGCCGTAACAGGTTTTACTCCCTCCTTTCTTGTTTTTGGTCGCGAACCAGTAACTTCCGGTACATTCTTTTCACAAGCATATGATCTAAATGAAATTACTTTCATGCCTAGAGACATATATGCAAATAATATTGGACTACTTGCCTCAATATACGACAAGGTCCAGGTAGCTCTTCACGCAGCCCATACTAAAAATGCGGCTCGCTATAATTTGAGACATTCCTTTAAAGAATTTGACGTCGGTGATACGGTCTGGCGGAAAAATTATGTACTTAGCAATGCAGGCAATTACTTCAGTGCCAAACTTGCCCCTAAATACATAAAATGTAAAGTTGTACAAAAATTATCTCCTTTAGTGTACATATTAGAAAACCCCGATGGTACTCAAAGCCGTTGGCATATAAAAGACATTAAAGTGTAAATAGTAGCTTTATTCAATTTTTAATATTAGTTTATTTCTTTAAATAAGCTCTTTAGCTATTTAAAGCTCCTTATCTTAAACTTAGTAGTTAACATCTAAAGTTAACTACATATTCCTAGTCCTCCCTATACTAGAGAAAACTCGTATTCTACTCTAAACACTTTGGTGTTTCTTTTCTCTTGAGGTTGATTCCTCTTAATTGTAGCTCGAGTCTTCAGATAGAGCGGATGACGACTCTGAAAATAAGCCAATGTCATGAGAGTGTGACTCAATAATAACTTCTCTGGAGTTTGTGTCATTGAATGTGAACCCTACCCCAACGTACGTTTGCGAGATGTATGAATGATAGAACTATGATAGATGCGTTGAATGTGTAGAGATAGTTATTATCTAATTATTTGTTCTTTATCAAATTAGGACAAATAAAATGTAAATATTTTATCATAAATTTAAATTTAAAAAATTTTAAATAAAAAAAAAATAAAATTTTTTTTTTTCGGGGTTTTTGGGGTATTGTAGGGATTAGCTTACGCGTCTAGCGCGATTCTATTGCCTAGCACCCTACTCTTTCTATCAATGCAAAAAAGACTTACGTTTTGTCCAAGCTGAACCACTGAAATCCAATTTCATAACACTTTCATGTTATCACGAACGAAAACATAAGATTGGTTCACCATTATTTCAAAGCTAATACGTATTTCTAATTATTTTTCCACTTTTCACATTGTAAATATTGTATTTTGCTTTACTGTCAACGATTCAACTGGTAGTCAGATAATTCTTTTATTTGAATATTGTTCTTTATTTTTCTAAATTATGTCAAATAATCGTCATACTAAGAAGGTCGAATAAGGAAACTTCTGGCCTATGGAGACTTCTAGAAGACTACTCGCATTCTAAATCAAAATTATGAATTTAATGCAAGAAAGAGAAAGAAGATCTACAATTTGAAATTATGGATTTGGAACAGGATCCAGAAACTTCCAGAAGAATTCTGACGCAGATTCAGATCAAATTTGAATATTGGAATCGAACTATTTTTGGGGTATAAAAGCCGCCCAAGAAGGCTTTCCGAGGCAGTCTCACTTCAGTTCTACTTGAGAGTCTTACTTGAGCTCTACTTGAGTCCTACTTGAAGAATCTTACCTGAGTGATACTTCAAGAATTACCTGAATTCCTGTCTTACTCTCCACGGCCTGTCTCCGTCACTTACCTGCCCGTCTCCACGGCCTGACTTCGCAACTTGCCTGCCCGTCTCCACGGCCTGCCTGCACAACTTGCCTGTCCGTCTACACGGCCTGCCTTCGCAACTTGCCTGCCCGTCTCCACGGCCTGCCTTCGCAACTTGCCTGTCCGTCTCCGCGACCTGACTCCACGGCCTGCCTCTCCGACCTAAGGTTGCTTTTGTACATATTTTTTGATGTTTTTATTATTATTAAGTTTTTTTGTTTAATTATAGGTTAGGGGGTTTTGATGATTACATTTTTACATTTCTAAATCTCTCTTTTTATTTCTTTAGCTTCCGTTACCAAGGGTTATGCCTTCACATAACCCTCGGTAACGTGACATTATGACCGCAAGATAGAAGTGTAAACTCATAAACATGCATCCACGTTTTTACGCGACTGCGGCGGAGCCCAAAAGGAGGGTAATGTGTTTGGCTCGTATGTATGTCCGATTCCATGGTATGTCCATTAACCAATGGTCAGATTTTGACAAATAAAACCTCAATCGATTCGTTGTATTTGCGCGAGTGCCAAAGACTACATGAAATCGGTATACATTTTAAGAAAAGAAACGAAAACTTTATAAAATTCCCGACTAATTTTACAAGAAGTTCCTACTTTAACACTAGATGGCGCCATTTAAATCTTGGTACTGTTTGATCTTTCTATTAACTACAGAGTTATTTTTTCTGTCCAAACTTCTTCCACAGGCCAAAGGATGAGAGTCCAGAAGAGAAGAAGGAACGCAAGCGCCTCCTGAAGGAATACCGCAAAGAGAGAAGGATAGAGAAGAAAGCGAATCAGGAGGCTTTCAAGGAGGAGAAGAAGAGACAGGAGAAGATCTTGCTGAACAACAGAAATAACGTGCAGGGGAATCGCATACTTTAAATGTTGTTTTTGAACACTGTTACTGAATCGGATGATGTAAATTTCGTTTAATGGGCACTGTTACTGAATCGGATGCTGTAAATGTCTTTTTAGAAACACTTACTGGATCGGATACAGTAAATGTCGTTTTATGAACACTGTTACTGAGCGGATACTGTAAACTTTGTTTTATGAACACTGTTACGCAATCGGATACTTACTGTAATTGTTGTTTTATGGACACTATTGCTGTAATAAATATCATTTTATGAGCAACCGAAACTACGTGCAGAGGAATCGCATAATGTAATTTTGTGCGCTCAGAATCAATTTGCAGCGAAATCGGATAATGTAAATGTCTTTTATGTTAATATTATACTGTCTTGTATTTTTAAGAAAAAGAGTAGTTTCACTATTTTCAATCCCAATCGATGGATTTACAATATTCTCGATTTACGATTTTGTTTCAAGTTTCCGAGTGTTGTATTATTAGGATACGGGCGTGTGTTTATGTATGTATGAGAAGTCATCAACATCAGCCATTTGACGCCCACTGCAGGACATAGGCCTCCCTCATGGTTTTCCAAGCATCCCGGTGTTGTGCCGCCCGCATCCAGCGACCCCCCGCCACCGTAACCAGGTCGTCAGACCATCTGGTGTGGGGCCTGCCGCATGCCGGTCTGGTCCGCGGTCGCCAGGTCAGAACTTTTTCGCCCCAACGACCATCAGTTCTCAGAGCCATGTGCCCCGCCCACTGCCACTTCAACTGAGCAATTCTTCGAGCCATATCAGTAACTCGGGTTCTTCTGCAAATCTCCTCATTCCTGATTCGATCACGCAGTGAAACTCCTAACATAGCTCACTCCATTGCTCCTTGGGCGACCAAGAGCCTTCTTATAAGGCCCGCTTAAGGATGTTAAACGTTCTTGGGCCCGCTGCTACTCTGGTAGCACACATTCCAAGTACTTTATCACACCCATCGCTAGTACAGCCGTCCTTGACGTAGCTACGTTCCAGGCGAATATATGTGACCAATCAATATCAATACCATGGCAGCAAATTCTACCAAAAAATGTGAAAACTGTTATTATTGTGAGGCCAAGTATGAAAAGTCAAAGTTTTTTTGTACATAATTCATTGTAATAATTAATATTTTTTTTTTATCCGACTATACAGTTTACATACCAAAACAATAATAAATTGCCTTCTAACTATATTGTATAACTTAAAATAATATTCATTGCTTTATTTAAAATAGATTCACCGATTTGATAATTCCTTTCCCTAAAGGAAACGTGATATTACGCAGTCGAGCACGCTGTCTCGCTCGCACAATTTAACATTTTAAGTGATTGCAATCAAATGAGTAAACTTTGAAAACGAGTACATGTGATCTGACGGTTTGATAGATAATAAAATTTCGGACATTCGAGACAGAATAAGAAAAATAAATATGTCTTCGTTTCTTCTAAGACGATAAAAATTTTTATACAATGTCCGTAATATAATTATCTGTCAAACCCTCCGACCAGATTTAACAAAGTATACTCATTACAATCACTAACACTGTTAGTTTGTGCGAGACAGCATGTTAGACGTAACAGAAGCCTTTGACGCTATCTCACATTTTTAGCGGTAGCATCACCCATCACCCTCACTTTAGCTCAGCACGAGACCCTCGTAGCCGAGGGACTCAGGGTCAGGGCAGTCGATGCGATTCTTCAGATGCTGCAGGGTGTTGTGGAAATGCTTGGTGATCTGCTCCACCTCCTCAGATTGCTCCAAGTTGGCCAACTCCTCGCGGATCTTCTGGATCACCTGGTGGGGTGGAGATTGTTCGGTTTTAGAAATTAAATGGTCCTGTATGGGCCAGTCCGTAAATTATGGCACACGCTCAGGGGGAGGGAAGGGTCAATATATAGTGTGATAAGGGGACAAGACGAGTCTTAAGTTTTGTGACGTCACTTATACCTAAATCTGAGATTTCTTAAGACTCAAAAATTGACTGATTAAAAAAAAATTGTACCAACTCTTCATAAGGTTTAAAGTTTACATCGCGTTCTGATTTCCTAAAAAAACCTATTGTTTTTTCCCTTCAATAATAGGCTATTCGACGGGTTTCTGAAAAGCCATCTCAGATTTTTTGTTGGTGTTCATTGAGTTCTCAGAAAGTGCTAATTTAAAAAAAAAAACAAATAAAAATTTACTTTTAAAATAAGCCGCCAAAACGCTGTCTTCGGAAATATGGCGTCGCACAGAAATCAGTGACGACACCGATCAGAAAGCCAAAAACGTCAACTCCACAGATAAAATACTACTAAGAAAAATGTCGATTCCGTAGAAAAAAAGCGCCGGACTGTATCGAAGTTAGACAAATGGAGGAAACTCACAGCGTCAATGATCTGCGGAGTCACAGCGGAATTCACCCGTTCCCGTAGCAGCCCAGAAGTTTAGCCAGCAGCTGGGCTTGGACTGCCCCGTCCACACAACTAGCTAAACCACTGTCTGATAGCAGTGCCGGACTTTACTAAAGTTAGACGAATGGAGGGGACTCACAGCGTCAATGATCTGCGGCGTCACAGCTGCATTCCCCCGTTCCCTTAGCAGCGCGTACCGGCCCAGCAGTTCAGCCAGCAGCTGGGCCTGCACCGCCCCGTCCATACACTGCTGGGCGACGCGCGCGCCCTTTTTCAGGCACTCGAGCGCTCGCGACGCGTTGTTTAGCGCCCACTGCGGGGGGGAGGGATTGTAGTTTAGAATAAGTGGCATGTTTTTGTAATATCTCCGTATTAAATTAATAAATAAATAGTTTAAATACAAATGCATTTAAGTTGCAAAAGAACGTTAGGACAGAAAGAGTGACAGGGATAAGGAGGGGGATGGAAGGAAGATCAAAATCAATTTTTTTTTATTCCAAGTAGCACAGAAACTGCGACTTAATGAACGTTACAAGATAAACTAGGTGTCCATTGCAAAATCTAGATCATTTTGGAGAAAAAATGGACAAAAAAACTCCAAACTTAGTCCTTTCAAGTCCTTAATTTACAGGATTTACATAAATGTTCTAAAACTCATGCATTGAACTGGCTTTAATTCCAGACATCATTGTTATCTAAATAATATTTAATGTTATAGTAGCTTTTTTGGCACAGTGTGCTTCACACATTTTTTGAACCGCGTTTCTGGCAAGCTTATCATATCCTCAGGGATCTTATTGTAGAAATGTATACAATGCCCCATAAAGGATGTATTAACCTTTGCCAGCCTAAATTTTGGGAACGAAAGTTTATGTCTATTTCTAGTATTTACATTGTGTTGGCTACCTAGTTTTAAAGTCACTGATATTTTTCCTAACGTACATAATATTTTCATAGATATACTGACTAGCAACTGTTAGGATGTTAGTTTCTTTAAAGAAATCTCTTAACGAATCTCTACTGCCTAGCTTATATATGAATCTGATCGCTCTCTTCTGCAGGACAAAGATGGAAGAAAGAAATACATCCCCTGTGGTATGTCAAACTTGCTAAAAAGAGCATCTGTATATACGAGGCCAGGTGGAGCTGACGTCATATCACCGTTAAAAACCCCCCTTGGTTAATAATTGTGCCATAACATTTAAGATACGCCGAGCTGACTGACTCGTTGGTCTAGCGTCAACACGCTTGATTACCAAAGCAGTGAAATAGAAACAGTGGTTGTGGGTTCGATCCGCCTTACTTACGGCGTTAGTCTGGGTGTATTTCCATGTTTGTAAAGTACTTGTCTGGGTAGCACAGCACAGGGTATTGTAGTTTGGGAGCGTGTGGACCGTTTTACGCAGAAACATTCCAACACACAATACATAACTTGCGAGAAAAACCGCTTTTTTATGTATTAGACTGTTGCCAAATTAAATCATTCAATCATTGTCAAATTAAACCCGTCTAAACAAAACCATGGATAAAAAACAAGGTGGGTTGGAATGTTTCTGCATAACACGGTGCAAGTCATTGTGTTGTGTGAAAGTTATTATTTTTACAATGCTAATAATTAATTTGAAAACAAAGTCACAGGTACATGCCCGCACTGGGAATCGAACCTGGGTCTCTCGCTTCAGAGTTCAATGTTCTACCCACTACGGCTACCATCGTGAAGTTATAGTAGCAATACCACTCGCTAACTGTGAACGAAAACATCACCTGAGTGTCTGAGCTATTCGCATACCTTAGCGCTTGATATCGCCAATCCGCGGTGGGCACGTGTTATGATTATGCCCATACTCTCTCTCTCTCTCGCTCTCTCTGAGAGAAGGCCTGTGCTCTATAGTGGTACGTCATATAGGCTGCTTATGCATGTAATAATTAATTAAAGCATTTATTTACAATAATCACATACAAAATACGAAAACCTTAAAAATACAATAATTTGCATAAAGCTTCGTCACAGTGTTTGTTATCGAATTCCTCCGAAACGGCTTCACCGATATTAATGATTTTTTTTTGTGTATATTTGTTAGGACTGAGGAATACAACGCTTGCCGAGTCAGCTAGGTACTAATACTATAATCATGTCAACATTTTAAAATTAAATTAATTGGCAAAAAGCTAATACGTAATAATAATAACGACATACATACCATAAACATAAACTCAGGCCTGTAACCCAGAGGGGTAGGCAGAGATCAGGACTGCCACACGATCCTGACAGATCACTTTCGCTTCCTCAACATTTATTAGTCGTTGCATGCACGCACGCATTAATAATAATTATTATTATTAATAATAATTAATTGTTGTCTCTGTAATTATTTTCTGGTGTTTTATATCTTTAAAAATTTGCCAAAATATTTTTGGAACGTAACTTACTATTTTTTTTGCCGAGGGTAGTAAACTAACAGTTAATGCTTTCTAAGGACGCCTGTCACCTCAGTCTACTGAGACCACGGCACTTGCAAAAGTACCGAAACGTCGGAAAATAGTAAAATGAAAACAAAATTAACGAGTAAACATCCGTCCAAATTCAGTTTTCTGTCTAGTGCTTGTGTTAACCTTAGAAAATACTATTCATTAATCGTGGCATGCCCGCACGCATTAATAATAATAATTAATTGTTGTCTCTGTAGTTTTCTTCTGATGTATATTATTTTACCTCGCTGCCCTCCCGTTTGCCTTTCCAGAACAGATGCGAGCAGAGAGCTACGGCCCGACTCTGGTCAGGTTTCTTCAGCAGTTTGCCGGCTGCGAGCGCACACTGCGTCCGCATTGGCTCAGCGTTCTCGGCGCCTGGACGTAGGATTCAGAAATCAATAATTTATTTCAACGTAAAGAATTTTTGTTGCACTAATCCATGCTGAGGACTATTTTAGGCTAAAAATACCGATGTAATAACCTAAATGCAAAGTGGGTGCTCGGGGCTGCAAGTGATGTAAATTACTTCGGCCAGATGTCGCTCCCTGTACGTAATACAGAGAAGTTTGTAAAGAGATTCGAAATTTCGCCGACGCCTGCACTTGCCCATTAGCTCAGTTGGGAGAGCGCGGAGCCAGAGGTCCGCGGGTTCAAGTCCCGGCATGGGTTGAATTTTTAGCCTCTAAATAGGTTTTTAAAATTTACATTCTGTTTGCTGAATGTCAGTGTACTGTGTTACTATGTTAGCCGCTGCCTTCGGGCCGTATTTGTAGTGGAGAAAAAGGCAGCGGGAAAAAAACTCAGGCCGAGGACAGAAGGAAGTGGCGTGCGGGGAAGTGGGGGAGGCCTATGTCCAGCAGTGGACGAATACAGGCTGATTGATTGACTCGTTTAATAAGATTTAGGGCAAGTGTCGCCCGCCTATACGTGTGAGTGCGGCATACGCGGCCAGCCCAGTACCACTTCAGACAATAAATTGCAGGAGCTTCCAGTAACTAACAGTTTTCCTTGTAGTAGTGTAGGAGCGATTGCTGTTTCTTTCACACCCTTCACGTCGGATCTGACGAGGATTTAGTAGGATATCAAAGGAACGTGGATTTGACAGGATCTCCGAGGTCCTAGGAGGATTACAAAAAGATCGGGACGTTACCTAAAAATGCTGTCTGCTGAAAAGTGCCATGACTGTCTCTTGGACTCGGGAAGCTTGTCTTTTTAAAGAGTGTATATCCGCCGGACTAAGAATAGTGTCACTACATTTCCTTCCGTGGATGTCGTAGAAGGCGACTAAGGAATTCAATTACCAGGAGACGGGCAGCAGCGTCTTCATGCGATTCCAACCGCATACTGCGATCGCCAACCCGCCTGCCAAGCGTGGCGATTATGGCAAAATCCCTCACGGTTATGAAAACCACGAAGGAGGCCTATGTCCTGCAGTGGGCGTCAAATGGCTGTTGATGATGATGATCTGCTCAGAGGTGTTAGTAATGTGTCTTAGAAGGATCTGGCGTGAATTAAGCTGAACTTAGAACTTACCGAAGCAGTCGATCTGCTCAAAAGTGCCAATGATAAGCGTGATGGCCTGCAACTGAGCCTTGGAGTCGGGGATTTCGTCTTCGTAGAGAGAGAAGGCCTGCGACAGGTACTCGTACGCGATTGTCTCGTGGTTCGCGAACTTGATCTGGCTGATCGCCAGCGCCCCCTGGAGGTATAGCCTGGAAGGACGTTACTAGTTACTTTATGACATTAATGCATTCCTTAATAAGGGACCCTACATGAAGTACCGGACACGCTAAGAGGGGCGGAGGGGGTCGATAAATTGTGACATTGTGTAAAAAGGGCTGGGAGGTGTCCTAAGTTTCGTGACGTCACATTTCAAAAATGTAATTAATAATTTATTTTTAATAACTTTTTTCAAATGTTTGATATGATGTTGATAATATGAAAAAGTAATTTAAATGGAAATTATCGGAATTGCTGCATTAATTTAATAATTTCTAGATGTAAGATTGCAAAATATGTGACGTCACACTAGGTAGGGGGGGTCACACAAATGTGACCAACTGTGACAAGGACAGGGGGGAGGGTTCAAAAAATCACGAAATTAGTGTGGAGTACTTTATTAACATAACATTTATAATATAACATTAACATAACATTTACATACAGGCACATACATTGCTTCTGGCCCCACACTAGGATACCCTGTGTCGTGGGAACCAGAAACAACGACATCACAAACATGTAAACGTCCAAGACCTGGGGTTTTTTTTAGTCCCCTGCCGGGATTCGAACCCGGGACCTCCCGCATGGTATGCAGATGCATTACCGCTGCGCCACGAGGTCGCCTTAACCATGTAACTTTATTATATAGTCTATATATTTTATGCATTAAATCTTTAATGGCACTACCTCTTCCAATATCCCCTTAACCCAAAGTTAGCTAAAAAATAAAATATAATAAAATATAAATATAAAATATTTGTTCTGCAATAAAGAACATTCAATCAATTCATGCTCGCTGGCTCGGCGACCTAAAATGGATTTCGGTCTCGGCATCGGAATGAAACCATCTTTCCTTGGAATACGCCTCAAAATTACATTGGAGTGACATAGTATTTATTCCATAAATAAAGACATAATATTCTTTATGTACACCAGGAAAAGATCATCAAAGACAAAGTTTACCGTACAATTGGCGGTTTTTTTTTTGTGGGGTAACAGGTCTAAAAAATGCGAGAATAGTATATTTCATTACGAGTGCGGAAAGCCTGTCATTGCAAAGAGTTCCGACAAATGTCTATCCGAGCCGAGGCGCAGCCGAAGGTGAGGGTCGACCACGGAACAGAAAAAAACAGTGGAAGTGGCATACGCCTGAATTACAATCAGAACCGCTGTCGCCAGTACTCACACTATCACATGGTTAACTACAAAGAAATCTTGAACATTATTGGCCGTGACGTTTTACTTAAGATGAAATTATAAACCCCGGCATGTTGACATATTTTAAACCTTATGACAGGGCCACGCTGTCGAAATTACGTTGTATTTGTCTGTTACTTACGATGTCTGAAAACAAAATCCAAAAATTGCATAGAAAGTGCTGTCATCTAGTGACAAGTAGCCGAACTACGACGCATCAACAAACCAAGTAGTTCGACCGCCCGGCAACAGATGTCCATCGATTGCACTAGTGATGTGCGTAGTGCGTAGCTTATGATATCGATAATAACTTTTACTATCATAACATCTGTGATTATGAATTTAAGCGAAAGTAAGACATTAATAGTATAGGATTTTCATTATGTTTTTATCCTTATCTAAGATTTTAGTATTATTTACACAAAGGAGATTATTGTACTAGCTTGTACAATAATCTCCTTTGTTCATATATCCATACTAATCCATATACATACTGTAAATGCAAGTGTGTCTGTGTTTCTGTACCGATTTGAACCGATTTAGATGGGGGGGATAGGATGATTTCTGGAATAAAAATTTCATCGCAATCAATTCAGCGGTTTAAGCTTGAAGAGGTAACAGACATACAGACACACTATGGCATTTGTAATATTAGTAATAATTAGTATATATATATATATATATATATATATATATATATATAAATCGTCCCCGGGAAGCACATAGGATAGTTTTAACCCGGATATCATTCCCTAAGGAGGTGAAATGGAGGGGTGAATCGCGGGCAAAAGCTAGTATATATCTATCCATACTAATTTTACAAATGCAATAGTTAAAGGATCAACTTTACTAAGAAAAAGAGGACACAAACAAACAACGAAAAATATATCTTTACTGGCCCTGAAATAAAACGTATTTATTTAACAATTGTCTTTTAGATATTTTCAATTTTAATTTAAGTAAATGATGTATGCGGATATTAAGGTAGCGCACGATGACAGCTTTTATTAAATCGGTTACATGGTTAGAAGCTGGAAATTCACCTAACTGATGGTTTGATATAGCATCAAAGATGTTTGAGCCGACGAATTGTCGCATTATTTGTGTTGTTAATACTTCTTTTTTTATATTACCGCCATCTAAATTTTTTATGAATTTTTCTGCCACTTGACATATCCGTATAACATCTTTAGATGGGTACTGCAAACCTCCTTTATCTTTAACTATTATTAACTTATGAAGATGCGGATCTTTTGATGTTATAAGCGCGCTCACGCATATGTTACAGTTTATCGATTTGATCATTTTTTTCACAATATATCCGGCTATGTGTGCAATAGCATGGTGACTGAAGTCTGACACTTCAAAATCGGATTCATCATAATCAGAACAGTCAGAAGATTCATTTTCTCTCAAGTTACTCTCTTCTTCTGCGGTGTTCAGCCCCGATGTTCTGTTAATGCGTTCTTCTGCAGAACTACAATTTAAAATTGACAACTGTTCTAATGCCATGCAGTTTCCTGTATTGGAATCTTTCAATTCAACGTGCACTAACATTTTTTTGTAGGCAGATATAAATTGCCTTGCCGTAGGATTATTATTTGATCCTCCATGGGACCTTATATTGCAAAATAATAGTTCCAAGTGGTCCTGGCTTAGCTTGTAGAAGGGCAAATATATTAAAATGTTGCTCTCAATCAAGCTAATGTATAACTGTCTTGACGCCTGAATGCAGCACAAAAATCCAAGAAAACCAGTCTTTCTTAAACTTTTTACGGCAAGAGTTCCGTCTACTAACCTCAGAGAAGATATGTAATGGAATGCCATGCTCAAAAATTCGAATACACTGTTTGCATTGTTTTTGTTCAGGGCCTTTTTGAAACCATATTGGTGGAGATTTTTTGAATTGAATATATCAAATATATTGTTAAAAATCACTAAAAACTTCTCTGTAGGCCCACTGAACGCAAAACTTTCCATCTGTAAGTCTTCTCTGCAAAATTTGATCGCTTCAGCAACGCTAAGACTAAAGAGTTGCGTAGCCAGTTTAACTTTCATTCTCTCATTTTTGAAATGTATGTGTCGGTCTTTTAATTTATTAGCTAAATGGAAAGTTTCTGAGTATTGCAGATTGTTTAACAGCTCTAAATATTTCCATTCTATTTTATTCCCTTCCGCATCTACAAAGGTCCTGTAGTTTTCGAACGAATTTCTTATCAACTTTATCATATGACATGGATCTAGTACCGCAACAACAGGATCATGCGTTGCTGGGTGATCAAATTTAACCTTAAAATCCTGAAAGCAGCAACCAAGATGTCCAGCCATTGAAACGTTTGCAGCGCAGCCATCAAAAGTTAAAGCCACAATTTTGATTCCTACACTGTCAGCCATCTGCAAGCACTGCTTAACAAGCTCAGCACGCTGTATTCCGGTGACACCGTCAACGAGGAAAAATCCCACGGGTACTTTAAAATTGCTGTTAATCGCTGTTATTAAAAACACCAATGCTTCTTTTGCTTCTGCTAAGTGATCACCCTCTAAACCAGTGCCCATGTCGACATACCCGTGAAGCTTTTGACCATCCCATTCAATGCGACGCCGAATACTCATCTCGTCTATCACTAATGTTGCAACTAGTGGTGATGTTGATGACTCCACTTTGCATTTTAAGGCTGCAAAGGCTTCTTTCGTAAAACCGGGGTCTCCACCAATTTTCGAGTACCACTTTTTTAAGGTCCTAGGATGGGGCAAACTTGTGTTAAATACTCTTCGCACGTATTCGTATGCTTTTGGCGAATAATAATTCAAAGTAAGCGCGAAACTACGTAGGGCTGGGGAGTATTTTTTCTTTGACACTATACTGGCTTCCACATTGGCAATTTGCCGCCCGATTAGATCTTGGACCTGAAACATAAAATGCTAATGTAATAATACTTACTTCTGAACACCTGTCGTGATATTTCGATCAAGTATGAACGGTTTGATAAAACAGTGAGATAAGGTAGAAGTAGAAGTGCAGGCAGAGTGCACAACCATGTAACAAAATGCACGAGTGGTATATTCAACATAATTACGATAGCTATAAGGTACAAGTATTGACAATCTGACATTTATTTTAAAAGGAAAATTTCAGCGAAATTTTAAAGCAGGGTCAAGGTTATGTTCAACAGTAAACTAACAGAAAAAATTACATTGCAAATATAATATGCAGAGAAATAGATTCGTCAGTAGCCAATCAGAATCCGTAATACCTTCGGGATTGTAAAGTAACATGCAAAGTTAAGTACCTAGTTTTTAAAATGTCGATATGTACCTGCACATTAAGATTCTGTAAACTTGCTAGGTTCTCATTCGTCATAGCAAACTTTTCCTTCAATTCTTTCAAAATGTCTTCCACTTTAATTAATTTTCTTTTTAATCTGCGACCTTGGGTTTGTAACCTTTTTATTTTCAGTTTTTGATTTATGACTTTATTTTCAGTAAAACGCAACCTGGCACTAAGTTTTTGTTTACGTGGAGTTGAGTATGTAGATTCTGGTAGCGTAGTTGTATCCATTCGTGATTTCTTTGGACCTATAAGATAATCTGGGGTAAAATCACTGACCCGTTTCTTGGCAGGACTTCGTACATCTTCATCTTTACGTATTTTTTTATTAATAACGGGATCAGCCTCCAAAAGGACATTTGAACCCCGTTTTGACAAAGTTCTTGGCACACACTCGGCACGACTTTTTTTCTGTGGAATTATGCTCTCGCATTCCTCCGCCGCCCGCTTTTGGACTCCTTTGGATGAGTTTTCAGCTGTTTGCTTATGTATAGTGGCACTTTCATCCATTCGCGGTTTCTTGTTGACTACAACTGCAAGTTGCAAGTCATTTATCTTATTTAGATCTCGTTTTCTTGAAGGTCCAGGCAGATTTTGTATAATATCGAGGCGTGTATCTGTACTTGTTTTACAAGCTTTTTTTTTACTAGGTTCAGTGTTTGGGCCACACTCATTGGCGAAATCGGCCTCCCTTTTTTTTGGAAGGTTCAGGCTCATTTCACTGCCTGCATTAGTTTGCTATAAAGATAATTACATAGTGTCTGGTTAAATACGTAAGAAAATTATATGTAATTACTACTCGCTGCGCTCCAAGAAAACGCCACTTGCAGGCCAGGGGAGGATGTTAGATTTTGTACATAAGACAGCAATCGCATAAGTAACGCCCTTTCATTCGACTCGTGCGACAAATACTATTATATTGTACGTACTATTAGTTGACTGAGCTAGAAGGTAGGTAGTAGGTGCCCAATGAAAGAAATTAAAAACATACAAATATTTATACTTACATCCATTACTGTGACAATTCTTTGAGTTGGAACAGCCGTGCTATTTAGATACCTATAGCCTTTTGCGGTAATGAGAAAATCAGTCTGGCTGAAATGAACTGAACATATCGTACTTGTCTTTGCTGGCATCCAATTTTGTCTCCCTGTCGCATCGATCCATTTTTCCTTATGAAAAGGATCTTTAGGAAATCTGAAAAGCAGTGGGAATATATTTCAGTCTTTTATTCGAAGATTCGGAAATGATCATAAAACGTACACTTTTTACAAGAAGTTACGCGTACTATTACATGTAGGTACGTGGAAATAATATCATAAGTCAGCCTAGAATTAATTTAAAATTATTATTACATTCATTTTAATATTAACTCGATAACTAGGAAACAGTAGTAAAACCACTCAAACTCTGCACGAAACGAATATCGATAACTTTATCGACAACACCCTCTCACTATTTTCGAGAGTTCAATGTACGATTGAGTAGCGAACATTCTAGAATCGCTCCATTGAATGACACAAGACAGAAATAGACCTTATTGCATTCACACAGAGTTCATTTTTTTATTTTGCATTGCTGTAAAATGCCTTACGGAATTGAAAATTGAGAAACTTATCAAAATTAAATGAAATACTACTTACCGATGATACGAAATGCCACCATGGGTGATGTTTTTGGTGCGGCTATCATTTTTGCACTCCAAAATGGAGCAATAAGGCATATTTAGAGCGCAATCCTTTTTTTTCCGTTATGGTTGACACAACTAGCTTAACCAACACTCTGCGGCGAACTGGAGCTCTATTTTTGAATCACTCGTATCGCGTCGAGCGCTCGATTTCTACTGATTTTCGTTCGACATCTGAAATTCCGTATTTTTTAATCACTCGACTGCAACGAATGGTCCTTACCACTCGTCTCACATGGCGATCGGTAGATTAATTGTCAAAAAACGATAACTGTGTGTTGGTACTGTTTGTCATTCTGAGTGTCAACAATCAAAAAGAGTTGACAGTATATAGTTTTTGTTTGTAACAAAAGACAAAGATTTTTTATTTAAACAGCCAATAAAACAGTGTTTTACGTTCCGTTTCTGTTACGGTAGTTTCCGGTTTTTTTAATTTCTGCGTGAAATGGATAAAATACAATACTTCAAATTGTACTGGCAACACTTCAGGCGAACGATTCAAAAATACGGAAAAACGACATCATGCGACTTAGAAGACGAGTGTGACTTAAGTCGCATTCGACGATATAATTTCATACGAGTGATTCAAAAATAGAGCTCCTGGGCTAGGTTGCGCGGAACTCCGCGTAATAGTGGCACACGCGACACGCCTACTTTTTTTTTTTTTTTTTTAATCTTTATTAATTTAAAAGGGTTTGGTGCACAAGTGACCATGTCACCCTCATCTATTCTTTTTTAAAGTTATATACTATTTAATGACTAATGCATGACTAATTAAATTTATTCCAACCTTGCTCTTAAACCAAACCTAACTAACTTGTACAGCATCCTAGCTTCTTCGGAATTTGGAAGCGCTAAAATGCTGTTACAACCACCGACAGTAGAAAACATCTCGCTATCATAAATTTGTTCCCGTACACTACTATTACGCAGACATTCTGTAAGTATATGCTGGACATCTTCAACAACCCCGCACACTGAGCAGTTCGGAGAGTCTGTTTTTCTCATCAAAAAAGCGAACTTATTGAGAGGTAAATGGCCTGATCTTAACCGTAAGGCAGTCACAATATCTCGCCTAGCTAAATCAGATGAATCAAACCAGGGTGACCGAGTTGGATGCGATTGAATTGTTTTATACCATATGCCCATTGTCAACGACCGTTCATCAAAATACTCTTTCCACAAGGAGTGACAATCACATTTAACAGTAGGTAGTAAATCTGTATAAAACGGTAAAAGTTCTGTAGGGTCACCATCAGATTTTGCTAGTTCCGCCAGTCGGTCTGCTTCTTCATTGCCATAAATACCAATATGGGATGGTATCCACTGCAAAGCTAGAATTCTATTACATTTCGCAAATTTCATGATCATATCCAGAATAGAATAGGCTATCGGTGAACATCTAGTGCTAGAGGTACATCGAGCCACATGCTGGAGCGCGCTCTTAGAATCGGTAAGTACAACAGATTTCTCAACATTCAAATTAAAGCAGTATGAAATTGCTTCTGCCAATGCAAACAGTTCAACAAACATTATTGACAAATTTGTTGTGATCTTGAACTTTACTGAAGTATTAACTTGAATGTCATAAAATGATGCACCTATGCCGTCATCCCCTCTAGAACCATCTGTATATACCTTATAATAGTCTAAATAATTATCTGCTAGAAACTTATCACATATTACATATATTTCTGAAATTTTATATCCTCTTTTCCCTTTATCAATACTATCAATAGAACTATTTACAACGTTACTTACATCAATATTGCTCACCCAGGTCTCTAAAGAAAACATCTCCAATTTTTCGGACTGTTCAACTAAACAGTTTTTAAGTAATTGGTGAACCTTTGCCAACACCGGCGTCGTTTTGTTTCTCCAGTATTGGTTGTCATTGCAAGACGACGAGAGTTTACACAGCAATTCTATGTTAGAGTTATCTTGAAACGACCGCGACTTAAGCCAGAACTTGCTTGCCAAATATTGACGCCGTAATTTTAATGGTGTAAGGGCGAGCTCACTTTCCATGACATGAATAGGAGATGATCGAATAAAACCACCTATTATTCTCATTGCAGAGTTTTGGATCTTGTCTAGTTTGTATAGGTGGCTTTTTACGGCGCTGTCGTACAAAAAGCTGCCATAGTCTATTCGGCTACGAATGATAGCTATGTATAGTCTTCTCAAGTGCTTAGGGTGTACCCCCCATTTCGAACCTGCCAGTACCTTGAGAATATTGACAAATTTGGAGATCTTTTCAACTGTCTCATTGATATGTTTACCCCATTTTAAAGCACGGTCGAGCCACATTCCCAAATATTTGATATTTTCTACATGCGGTATAGTTTGTCTATTTTAATTTCTACGCTTTGTCGTCTGTACCCCCTACTAAACAGGCAAACGTGAGTTTTTTGAGATGATATATTTAATCCCACTTCATATATAAGCACACATAAGGTATCTAATGCATGTTGAATTATAGTCTCCGCATCAGAAATGGTTTTGCATGATGTATAGATAACAAAGTCATCCGCGTACTGTGAAATATTGGAATTTGTTGATTTACAAACATGGTGTGTGGCTACGTTAAACAACACAGGGGATAATGGATCACCCTGTGCGAGTCCTTTACCGGTTTGTCTTGATATTTTATTTTCATCAGCTGTTTTTATAGACAGATTTCTGACGCTTAAGAATTCGTATAAATAGCTACAGATCTTGCTGCCAATGCCAACTTTATTGAGAGTTTGTACTAAAGTAACCACATCGACATTATTATAGGCACTTTCAATGTCAACGAAACAAGCTAAAGTTACCTCTTTATTTGCAAAGCTTAGCTGAATGTTACCAACAAGTTGGGTGAGATTATCCAAACATGATTTGGTTTTCCTGAATCCAACGGTATTCTGAGAAAAAATACCTTTTCTCTCAAGATACCATTCGATTCGATTTTTAATTACTGAGTGAAATATTTTACACGGGCATGATAGTAACGCAATTGGTCTTACCTGAGAAGAACTCGAGTTAGAACTGTTATTGGACTTGGGGATTGCGACTAATTTAACTTCTTTCCATTGATATGGAACAAATCCAAGCGTCAAAAAACTGTTGTAGATCTGTATTAAATATTGCTTGCCAACAACAGGGATATTTTTTATCATGGAAAATGTAATCCCATCCTCACCTGGCGCGGTATCTTTAGCTTTAATCGTGTTTTCTAGTTCAACTAAGGAAATTGGTGTCTCTAGTGTGTCATTGGCCGAATAATTTATTGGGGGTTCTGGAGTTACAAAATCTGGGCACAGACTATGCATCAAATTATCAGCTGAACTATAATCTATCTGTGCCCTTTGTTGGCGATAACCTTTCAACCACCGCATACGTCTCCACACTTCACCTGCACTAATATTTGCATCTATACCACTACAGAATTCTTGCCAGGTTTTATCCTTAGCTTTACGTATGATTCGCTGAGCATTCGATATTCTGTCCTGCAATCTCTCCAGATTTTGAGGCGTAGGGTTCCTTCTAAACACGGCTAATGTTCGCCTTCGCTCTGCGACTGCTTGAGAGATACTTGCATTCCAGTATGGTTTTGGTTTAAATTTATGTGCGCGAAGGGGATTATTGCAAATTTTTAATTTAGGAATACATTCGTCGGCGGCTTTGTTGATAATATCAAGGAACCTATTATAATTAAGTTGAGGGTCATCGCTTAGTGAAAAGTTATTGGAAAAACATTGTTGGAGTTTATTTTTGTAGGAAACCCAATCCGCCTTCTTAAAATTCTTTCTGGGGGTAATACTGGACGCTTCGTTCATGTTTATATCTATACTACACATAATAACAAGGTGGTCACTGCCCAAACTCTCATTAGTGACTCTCCAGTTAAACCTCAAGGCGATATCTGCCGACACAAACGTAATGTCCGGGGAGCTGCTCTGTATTCGACCATTGACGAGCTTAATACGCGTTGGTGAGCCATCGTTAAGTGACACAAAATTTTTATCAATTATACAGTCAAACAAATGAGAACCCCTTGCATCTGTTTTGCTGGACCAGTTAGAATGATGTCCATTGAAGTCTCCTGCAATAACTGTCTTATTTGAACACAAAGAAAAGATAGTGTCCCAGTCATTTTGGGTGGTATGCACAGAAGGAGGGCAATACACCGACAACACGTCTTCAATACATTCACAGTTGAATAGTTTTAAATGGACTAGTTGAATACCTGCGTTTGCTAAACGAGTATTAAGACATTGAAACTTAATAGACGAGTGTATCATTATTGCCACTCCACCGTAAGAGTCAGATCTGTCTTGTCGTATGATGTTGTATCCGCTCATTCTCAAGGTACTGTCTGGTTCTAGCCAAGTTTCTGACAAAATACAAATATGGATTTTCTCTTGGGCCAGCAATAATTCTAACTCTCTTAACTTCGGGCGAATACTTTGAGCATTCCATTGTATAATATTTAACACAGTTAACCTACTATTATTAGCCATTGCAATTAAAAACAGACTTCAACAAGGGTATTTCTGACACGTAATCAACTGCTGCATACATAATATACTCGATCACATACTTAGCGCATAACTTAAACTTTTCCTCCCAAGGAACGCTCTGTACAAAGATTAGGTCTTTCAATTTTCCTAGTAACTCCCTGGAAGTACCTCCTTTGCTTTGTTCACGTTTCTTAGTGTGTTCTGTCTCCTCTTGTGAAACACTTGAGTCCTCCGATTCTTCCGGTAAATTTCCCGTCATAAAATCATCCCATTGTAAATCGCGGCTTTCACGCTGTGTCTTACTCTTGCGTCTATTTCTTTTATTATTCTTCGCAGAATGGGAGGGTGGCTGCTGGAACTGAACTGTATTGTCACACTGCTGTTCTGGGATCTCTAGTGTATCAGGGGAAGCTGCTTTGGCGATACTATCCGGGTTTTTTGTCTGCAGAGGAAATAGTGACTCGTCCATCTTTTGGGAGGTTTGAGCAAGGGCAGGAAATTGTTGGTGGTCTCCTAGGTTTATATGTCGCGGTGATGGGGGAACATAGGCAGTCAGTGCTCTCTTGTAAGAACAGTTAAACTCTGCCATTATTTCTCTCACTTTTTTCTCTTTTACAAACAAGGGACAAGTTCGTGATAATGCCATGTGGTTACCAGCGCAGTTAGGGCATCTAAAAGTGGTTGTTTCACAGTTAGCGTGGTTTCTTCCACATTTAGGGCACCTGAGTCTCATAGGGCAAAGTTTCACAGTGTGTCCGAACTTCCAACACTTTGAGCATTGAGTGACAGGAAAGACATAAGGGGTCACTTTTAGTCTTGTGTCATAGGTTAAAACATACCGCGGTAACAGTGAGCCACTGAAGCAAACTTGAACCACCTCTGTCAATTCCCACTCATTCGTTTCGTAGTTACGTCTTTTTTGCCTCCTAACGCTTAGAATAGGAATTTCACAGTGAATACTCTCCATTACTTGTTCATCCGTCAGTTCCAGATCTATGTCGCGTATAACTCCGAAAGATTTGTCAATATCATACGTTTTCTGACAACGAAAGCCCTTAGAAATTAAGTTCTCACAAGACAATAGACTTTCTGCACTACTTTCATCCTGAAATTGAATCAGGGCTTTGTATGGACTCACATACTTAACACGAGTAATATCTTTGATATTTTCTGCCTTCAACATTCGAGCCAGTGAGATCTGTTTCGGCAACTTCTCCTTTGAAAAAATGCTAACTTCAACATTCTCCTTAGGTATAATCAACTGACTATCATTACTATCTGCACGAGCCCACCGCTTACCACTCCGCCCGACCATAGTCCAAAGTTCATTTTGGTCCATGTCGCGAGTACGCTTCTCGGCACGAATGTTGCTACTACCCTCATTCGGCGCCTCCGCCGAATTACGTGTAAAATCAACGCCGTCTAAAACTTTTCTAAAATTTTTTATTCTTCACCCATTCTGGGTAGGCAAAGGGAACTATGCCCATACAGCCACGTCTTCAGTAGAATTTTTTTTATTGATATGAAATGAAAATGAAATTTAATGAGATGAGATGAAATGAAATTAAATGAAACCTAACCTAACTCATTGAATCAAATCATTAAATCTGATATTGAAACAAATTAGTAGCTTCTTTTTAGAAATATTTGCATGAATCATAAAAACTTGTACGATTTGTTTTAGTAAAAACTTCGTGGTTGGTTTTTTCTTTTTAATAGACATCATTTTGACAGTTGGGAAAGAGAACGCACGAGTTCGGAAAAGGTAAAGAAAAAGCTCAAGTATCTAATAGCTCACATCCCGAACGCTATACGTCCCTGCAATACGCCACTTTTTGAGCGTATTAAAAATTAATAAAAATCAACTTTACTTGTGGTGGATTTCACTTTTTTTTTACCTGAGCGGCAGCTCCGCCAACTCAGCCTTGACCAGCATGCTGATGGTCTGATGGCAGAACTGGAATATCTTCTGGCATTTCTTCTCCCACATCTCATCCTGAAAAAAAAAAAAGGTTGATAAGTTATTTGATCACCGGCCTCACCATCGGGAGGTCATGGGTTCAAATCCCGGCATGTACCAACGACTTTGTTTTCTAAGTTACACGTACATTTGTGAAGTTATAGTAGCAATACAACCCGCTAGATGCAAAGGGCAATGTTAGTTATGTCGGAGAGAGATTCTATGAAAATCGGTCGACCGAAATAAGCGACGGAGCATGGCCCGGATTGGGGGCGTGGCCTGGAGCGACAGCATGATAACGGTCCTAATCATGCGCACGAAATCCTGACGTTTGCGATAGCAATCAGTATGAAATTTGATAGTTAGACGGTTGGAACCGCTCAGTATTTGGTGCGCGTAATATAGGAGCTGAACCTTCAGAGAGCACTGTGGCAGGCGCTGCGCCTCAGTGCTGCTAGATGAGGGGATTTATCTCTATTTGGGCTATCTCGGAAGGTGAAATGGCGATATTTGGGCTATCTCGGAAGGTGAAATGGCGATATTTGGGCTATCTCGGAAGGTGAAATGGCGATATTTGGGCTATCTCGGAAGGTGAAATGGCGATATTTGGGCTATCTCGGAAGGTGAAATGGCGATATTTGGGCTATCTCGGAAGGTAAAATGGCGACGACAAATGGCAATCGGCGACCGGTCACGGCAGACCCCCCACCAGATGGTCTGACGACCTGGTTACGGTGGCGGGGAGTCACTGGAAAACCACGAGGGAGGCGTATGTCCTGCAGTGGGCGTCAAACGGCTGATGGTGGTGGTGGTGGAGAACCAAAAAAAAAAAAAACGAGCAAAGCTTGGTCATGCGAACGAACGAAGTATATTTTATCCTTAAGGATGTAAGTACCTGATCTTTCAACTCCTTATAGGTGAACGCCACTTGGTACGCGTGGAAGAGTATGGGCGGGAACGTGTGCTGGATGCGTCTCGCGCCTCCGTTCTGGAGCGCCTTCCTGGCAGCCGAGAGAATCAGGTACTGCTGGTCCGCCGAGTCCGATTTGAAGTGGTGGACGAGTCTGGAAGCCGCGAATCGGGTGTGAGACAAAACATGAATCAAAACGTCCTTGGTGAGAGTTCTGTGACTGGGTGAACGCTTAGCCGGGCAGTGAAATTTAGCGTGGTAGCGAGGAATATTACGATTTAAAAGGAATTAAGTTTTAATTAGACAGAACTTGATAGAATGTTTTCTTACAGAATCACAAATGAAAATCATAAACAACTATCACTATGACAACGCACCTATTGATTGCCTAACCTAAACTCAAGGAGTTTTAACAAGTCCAACGCCACAAGGCGTCACGTCCACGCCCGATTCGTATGGTGCCTTTTTCCTCTTCTCCACCTTTCTCCACCTCTTCTCTTTCACGCTAATCCATCCGGTCGCTTGCCAGTCTCGTCCTGGTGGGTGGACCTACCGTCATTCTTAATATAACCTGTCGAAATTCACGTTGTACCACAGAGGAATACGAAAACACCCCATACAAACCGGTCGCAAACTATGACCTCAAGGGTCAACATAAGGTTACCTGGCCAAGAGGCCCTGCTCCTCCATGAAGTCTTCAGCATCGACCTCGTCACTCCGCTGATCTGGTTGATCCTTCACCAGGACATCCAGCATAGACAGCACTGCTTCCACCTGTACAACGGAAGTCTGGTTACAAAACATACGCGTGTATCCCAGAGTCGTATCCAGCGACCCCCCGCCACCGTAACCAGGTCGTCGGACCATCTGGTGTGGGGCCTGCCCACGCCGCGTCGTCCGGTCCGCGGTCGCCAGGGCAGAACTTTTTCGCCCCAACGGCCATCAGTCCGCCGAGCCATGTGCCCCGCCCACTGCCACTTCAACTGAGCAACTCTTCGAACTATATCAGTGTACTATAACATCATCTTTTTACTTGAAGGAAGTGGCGTGCCTTGGGGGAGGGGAAGTGGCGTGCCTTGGGGGAGGGGAAGTGGCGTGCCTTGGGGGAGGCCCAAGTCCAGTAGTGGATGAGTGCGGGTGATTCATTGATTTTACTCACATCCTCAGGCGTAGAAATGTTCCTCCCCGTGTCCAAGGCGTCGTTGGCGAGATGTACAGCGATCATACACCTTCCGGGATGGTTCAGGTGCGCTATGAGGGGCGCATAGCTCTGGAGTCGGACCAGCGTCAGGATGTCGCGGTAATGGTCAGCCGGCAGCTTCAGGATCTTCATCAGCTCCTTGAAGACCGGCGTGTTGTGTTCCAGGTGGGTTTTGCCGCTGTTTTGGGGAAGAGAGGTTGTTTAAAACACTGGGTATATTGGAATATACTTTAAAGTTGAGATTTCTAGCTATAAATCATGCGGTAATGGTCAGCTAGCTGCTTGAGAATCTTCATCAGCTCCTTGAACACGGCGTGTTGTGTTCCAGGTTGGTTTTGTCGCTGTTTTGGGAAAGTGAGGTTGTTTAAAAAACTGGCTATGTTGTGGAATGTACTATACAATTGAGGTTTCCAACTACAAATCACGCGGTGATGATCAGCCGGCAGCTTGAGCATCTTCATCAGCTCGTTGAAGACTGGCGTGTTGTGTTCGAGGTGGGGTTTGCAGCTGTTTGGGGAAAAGAGGTTATTTAAAAAATTGTTATAGTTGTATGTCCCACCTAGACGCACCTGTGCCGGTGTATACCGGAGAAGATCTTGTCGGAGTGTGCTAGGACCCTATCGACGACGTAGACAAGCTTGTCGGGATGGCAACGCAGACGCAGTTGTATGTCAGTTGTATGTGCTAGATCGTTGCATTTCCTATACAGTTGTATGTCATAGCTGTATGCCTATCTAGGCTCACCTGTCCCGGTGTATGTCGGCGCAGATCTTGTCGGTGTGAGCGAGGACCCTGTCGACGTAGGCAAGCTTGTCGGGATGGCAACGCTGCGCCAACTTGAGCAGCGCCAGTTGGAGGCTTAGCATGTCTTCGGGAGGCATGTCTGTGCGGCTCTGTCGGTGGAGCACATAGGTGTAGCTTTATTTATACTTTCATTTATATTTTTTCGTTTCGTGTGTGCAATGAAGAACATTTTTATCTTTTCTTACACCAGAGTACCTCTTATACCTGGTTACGGTGGCGGGGAGTCGCTGGATGCGGGCGGCACGACACCGGGAAGCTTGGAAAACCATGAGGGAGGCCTATGTCCTGCAGTGGGCGTCAAATGGCTGATGATGATGATGATAATGGTGAGGGTAAGCAAAAGGTTAGAATTCTTTTTTAGTCTAGTTTAGGGTAGATAGTCTAGCCTGTTGTCCTGTCAATTTATACTTATATGGATTTTTCAACAATTTTCTTTCATACAAACCTTGTTCTGACAATTACGAAGACAGAAAAGGGATCGGCCAATTCACGCGGCAATTGATTTCTCTTTATTTAATATATTTTTCAAATAAACTGACTGCATTAAGTCAAGACAGTATGAAAAATTTAATTGAGAATGTAAAACTTTTGCCTATTGGAAGTGGTTTAATTACATTGCTGACACTGAAGAAACAGTTTTAAGGTTTTGCTTGTATCTTATGTTATAGGCAAATGGTGGTAAGTTACCGAAAATCTTGGTCTATAAGGGGGTGGCCTTTGCCCTGCCGTGGGTCATCCATGCTATGTTGCTTTTTTAAGGCTCCGTAGTCAAAAAGGAACCCTTATAGTTCCGCCATTGTCCGTCCGTCCGTCCGCGTCCGTCCGTCCGTCTGTCTGTCTGTCTTTCTGTCTGTCTGTATGTCTGTATGTCTGTCTATCTGTCTGTCCGTCTGTCTGTCTGCAGCTTGGAACAGATACGACAATAAGCACTAGAAAGCTAAAATTTGGCATAGATATATTTATTAATCACGCCTACATAACGGTAGAACAAAATTTATAATAGGAAATTTTTTTTTACTGGACCTCCGCTACACCTAAATTAGGGTTCCATTTTTTTTTGTCGCTTACTCTATAACGTGGGGTATCGTTGGATTGGTCGTTTAAAAATATTGTACACTTTAAAGCGCTCGTTTGTTAGACTAGGACGACGCCCCTCTTGGCTAAACGGTTGATTGTAGAAAGGTGAAAAAATTCAAGGCAGTAAGTAGCACATATAAAGAACTTTTCAGGAAAACTATCACGGCTAAGTAGGCTTTAGATGTTAACGAGTAATAGGCGACCAACGTGGCCCGACACGCACTTGGCCGGTTTTTTATGAAGCCTTTATACGTCCCACCGCAGGGCGCAGGCCTTCTCTCAGAGAGCAGAGAGCGGGAGATGGCAAATACAGCTCAACAAAAGAAAGGATCTAAAATTAACTACTCATTTGAGGCTTCTTTTATATAGCCTACATACTTCCCACTGCAGGGCACAGGCCTTCTCTCAGAGATAGAGAGTATGGGCTTAATCTTCTCGCGTGCCCACCGCGGATTGGCCATCTCAAGCGCTGAGTTATGTGAACAAAAAAAACTATCTTATGTTATGTGAACTCGAAGAAAGAGGATATTTGAATCGTGTGATTTTAAAACAACACAAGTCACATGTGTTTTTAAAATAACACTTGCCCATTTTTTTTTATTAAATTATTTACACCTACCTATTGATTTACATTAGAAAAAAAAATTGTAGTTTATTCATACAGAAATCAATATAATATGCTAAAATATTGCTGTTGTAGATATTAGTATTTGAATAAAACAGTTTTTTCTATTTCCTGCAAAGTTGTAATGAAAGGACATGTGTCGTTTTAAAATCACACGATTCATTTGTTTAAATTGTCACAGAAACACAAAGTAAACATAAAGGTACACAAACAAAAGACACGAACGTCAACAAAACAGTGATGATGATGATGATGATTTCCTCTTACCCCTTATCAGGGACATAGGGCTCGTAGAAGGGATCGCCATTTCTCGCGGTCTTGTGCGGCAACTTCTAACTCGTTCCAATTGAGTCCCAATTGAACAAAACAGTGATAAAACAAAACAATCGTGAAGAGAACATGTGAGGCATGTAGAGTCAAAGGCAGCCGGGTTGCATAACAAAGCTGTGTACCTGAGTGATGGCGGCGACTTGGTCAGAGAAGACCTCGAACAGCTGTACTTCCTGCTCTTGGCCATCCTCCAAGCCCACGCTCAGGTTTATGTTGCCGTCGTTCCTCTGAAACAAACGGCGCAGCTTGAGGCCAGATCTGACGGTTCACTTTTCGTTCACTTCTGTCATTCCATCATGTATGTATGTAAGTAAGTAAGTAAGTAAGTAAGTAAGTAAGTAAGTAAGTAAGTAAGTAAGTAAGTAAGTAAGTAAGTAAGTAAGTAAGTAAGTAAGTAAGTAAGTAAGTAAGTAAGTAAGTAAGTAAGTAAGTAAGTAAGTAAGTAAGTAAGTAAGTAAGTAAGTAAGTAAGTAAGTAAGTAAGTAAGTAAGTAAGTAAGTAAGTAAGTAAGTAAGTAAGTAAGTAAGTAAGTAAGTAAGTAAGTAAGTAAGTAAGTAAGTAAGTAAGTAAGTAAGTAAGTAAGTAAAAATTGTGAAAGTGAAAAGCATTTGTCGGGTTTTTGCAGGACTCGAAAAATGCGAAATATCAAGTTACTGTAATGTGAGTTCTAAAATTTGTCTAATAAGGGCGTAGACGCATAAAAACATTATTTTACGAGACAGCTCAAATATTCAAGTTATGACGTTAAGGTAGAGCCCGATTTGTATGGCGCGTTTTTGTACTACGTGACTAGAATGACATAGTCGCAGAAAAAAATATACAGATCATAAAAAGTATATACGCAGAGAAAAAAAATTAAGCACGGTTATTTTTCTTTTAACATGGCTATTTTTCTCATTGAAGAATGAGATCAAAACATTTTTTTGTGCAACTTCTCCATTGAAGAAATTGAAGAAAGTGACTCACTCACAGCTACGCAACAACGACACATATTGATTTATTAGACCGTTATAAAAATGAACGACAATTTTGAGCACGTCGCGTAATCAAAGAACGAACGAAGGCCAAAATGAAGCTATGCAAAACCGTTACCTGGCTGTAGGTGGCGAGGCGGTCGATAAGGGCTATGATGATATTCTTGATGTTAACACCAGGCTGCAGCTCCGCGCAGGACTTGAGGAACGGCTGCAGGTTCGCCAGGTGGAACTCGTCCGGAAACACCTGGAGAAAAAGTAACCTAAGATAATCGGTTATTGTTGTCAATACTTATGATCACACAATTAGAGCATGGACTACCGGACCCTTTTTCTAAAACCGGTATTTTTTCGATATCAACATTTGAAAAACCGGAATTCCGGTATTTCGGTATTTTTTCGGTATTGATGATTTTTTTGTTAAAATAACATAGATGATTGTAAAACAGTTGATTTACGTGGCCTCCACGTTTTGTCCCACTGAGCTTTCCCCACATCATCAGTTCAAGTTGTCAAATTAACTCAATGAAATATAAAGTAAGCAAAATTTTCTTGAGCAAATACAATAAGTCCGAGAGAAAACTGAACTCAACCTGATAGTATTAGAATACTTATAAGAAACAAATTTATTATGTCATAATTATATTATATTATGCTACCTACCACGGCCACGGCACATTTCCTTATTTGCTTTGCGGTACATATTCATTAAAATATGAGTCCTTAATGATTGTACTCGTAAATTTATAAACTGTACTCTTAAAGTTTTGACGTTCCAGCACAAAGTTCCTTCAAAAAATAAGTTTTGTGTTTATATATTTTTTCGAGAATATTACTAATTTTGAGAGCCTAGGCTGAATATTTCGATTAGGGGGGCTGCTTTAACAAATTTTTAAAGCGAAAAAAAAAAGAATCGGAGGTCTGCGTAACCGGAAGTACGTCATGCACGGAAGTACGTCATCAACTGATATCCTACGAGCTGTCAGTTTCTAGTGATACCATGACTCGATACAAAACTCTTTAAATAAACAAAACTTAAAAGACTTATAGGGAAGAGCGGGTGATCGTGCTCTTCCACTATAAAGGGAAATTTCCCACCAGGCAGATCGAATGCCTGGGGACGGCCGGTCCAACTAATGTTCGTCGGAAGTTATATTTATGGTATGTCATGTGAAACATTTTGCTTGCGCGATGCAGGAATGTTGGAGTTTATAGTGCGCGCGCAGAGTTGACATGTGCTCGCTACATCACTCCCCTTCAAGACCGTAGCTACGCATAGCTAGGTCTGATAGGAATCGAAGTCTGTGCTCTAAAGCCTGCAAGTGCCAGGAGTCGCTGAGTCATTGAGTCGACTAGCGGTTGAGGGTGTTCGGCGGCTAACAGTCACTTCACCGGCGACAGTACCATAGGGCCCGCGCATGTGATAGGAAGGAACTGGTGAAGGCTGTTGTACCACTGGCAAAGTGCGCTGTTGCTGCGTGACTGCCATGCCGAGGGATTGAGGGAGATCACCATCAGTACCAGTAGTCGGTGCGTTGACTGTAGTGGAACTGATGAGGGGAGAGGGAAGAGGATGAATATGTACAAGTATGTACAAATTTACAATGCTGGGCTTACTTTGAGACTAATTGTATGTGGGGTGCTGCGAGAGCGAAGGAAGGTTTGACAATGTTCTATCGGGGGTCACCACTATAGGGAAGAGCGGTGATCGTGCTCTTCTACTATAAAAGAAAATTTCCCGCCAGGCAGATCGTATGCCTGGGGACGGCCAGTCCGACTAATGTTCGTCCCGTGCGTGCGTGCGTGCGTGCGTGCATGCATCACGTCGGGGTCACCACTGTAGGGAAGAGCGGGTGATCGTGCTCTTCCACTATAAAGGGAAATTTCCCGCCAGGCAGATCGTATGCCTGGGGACGGCCGTTCCAACTAATGTTCGTCGGGCGTTATATTTATGGTATGTCATGGGGAACATTTTGCTTGCGCGATGCAGGAATGTTGGAGTTTATAGTGCGCGCGCAGAGTTAACATGTGCTCGCCACAGACTCCTTATCTAAGCAAACGTAAGAAAATATATATTATATTTGTTTTTTACGGAATACCGAAATGTCAATATCTTGACATTTTTTATTTCAAAATATTAAACCTACTTTCATTCACGTGTTGAACGAACGTTAGAAGGTCGAATTAGTCACACACTTATTCACAAAGATACAAGAAACCAGTGAATATTATATGAATTATACCTTTAAGGGCCAATTTTTCAATAGTCAGATAAAAGTTAACTGAAGAATAAATTGCATGCTGTCACTGTCTAAATCATACGACAAGACAGAGACAACATCAGTTTTATTCTCCAGTTAAGTTTTATCTGACTATTGAAAAATCCAGTCTAAAACAAATTGTCATAATTATATCCTCCCGCGGCGGCTAACCTCGCGTTCTAAATTCAAAAACAATATTTAGGACAATGCCCATTGTCGATAATATCTTTAACTTGGTGGCTGTTGAAGATACTTACAGTTAGTTACAATACTGTATTATGTCACTACTGTACCGTAGGTACACCACATAGAGCAGGAGACAAACACTAGTTTCTTGTGGGACACCACAATTCACAGGAACGAACAGTGATTTTAAATAATACCCATCAGTTAATTCGAAACTATCCTTAAGGTGAGTGTTAAACATTTGACTGTATTGATACCGAAACTCCAAAACCCTAAAAAGCATGAGTTCTGTATTTAGACGACTGTCAGGCTCTCAAAAATTGCAGCAAAATCGTAAAACCAGATTGGAAATCTAGAAAAGTCCTAATGTTTTACGTTATGAAGTAACAAAAAAAAAACCCCCGTTGGTAGCCTAGTGGGTAGAACATCGGACTCGGAAGCGAGAGACCCAGGTTCGATCCCCAGTGCGGGCATGTACCTATGACTTGGTTTGTACATTTGTGAAGCAATACCACTCGCTAACGGTGAAGGAAAAACATCGTGAGGAAACCTGAGTGTCTGAGCTATTCACATACCTCAGCGCTTGAAATCGCCAATCCGCGGTGGGCACGCGTGGTGATTAAGCCCATACTCTCTTCCTGAGAGAAGGCCTGTGCCCTACAGTGGGACGTATATAGGCTGCTTATGTTATGAAGTTATAATGTATAATGGATGTAGAATCGAACAGCGCGTCTAAAAGCTAGTTATAGTAATACCGAAACTATCGAAATACCGGTATTAGGATTATACAAAACCGGTTTTTCAAATTCGAATATTCTGTCCGGTATTCCGGTTTTTCGGTATTACCGAAAACCGGTATCCATGCTCTACACACAATACCTACATAAAAAAAAACCGGACAAGTGCGAGTCGAACTCGCCCACCGAGGGTTCTGTACCAATTTGTAGGTACTTGCATATTATAAATAACCCTTCTCGTCTCCTTAGATAGATAGATAGATAGAATATTCTTTATTGTATGTACACCAGGAATTACATATGAGAATTTAATGGAACCTGTGTCTCCTCACCTCTGTGGAGGCTACGTCCGGATAACCCTGTCCAATCTGTGTAACGCTAACTCTGTGCAGTCCGTACCTGTATGATACACACCATGAGGTTCCTACTCCTGAGCGATGGCGACCCGACACCTCTGACGACCTGCTCCAGAACAGTATGAGCCTCATCTCTTCCACCGTCACTGAGTCCAGCTGTTACAGTATACCATTCCGTCCGCCCCACACTTGCCGTTTATGTCCTACCTGTACCTGGCCAATTACTCTAATTTTGCAATCTGTGTCTCGCTGGAACCTGTGTCTCTAATCACTGGAATCCGAACGAATGCTAGGGAGATAAAGATTACACAGAATAACTCAGACAGTTACTCTGTGTAATAACATCGTGGAGTCTGTGTCTTCCTAACTCTATGTTACCGTGTCTAACTCCCTTGTCTGTGTCTTACTAGAATTTGTGTCTCCTCAACTCTGTAGTATCTGTCTTATCACCCGAATTTGTGTTCGGGTAACTTCGTATAATCTTCGCCTCCCTAGGAGTCTGCGGCTCCCTAATTCTGTGAAATACATTTCTGTGTCTCCTTATCCACCTAACCTTGTCTAGTCTGTGTCTCGCTAACTCTGCAGTCCGTACCTGTATGATACACTCCATGAGGTACTCCTGAGCGATGGCGTCCCGACAGCTGACGACCTGCTCCAGAATGCCGGGCAGTACGAGCCGTCTGTAGTCTTCCACCGTCACCGACTCCAGCTGGGAAACCCGAACGAGGTTGGTACCGACCAGGATACGGAGCTCGGAGCGTTCACGCTCCCGACGCTCCTTGTCTCTGTCAAGAGGATCAGAAAGAGGTGTTCAACACACGGATGATGAATTTGGTAAGATAATTTCGTCATCATCATCCCCTTGACGCCCACTGCAGGACATAGGCCTCCCTCATGGTTTTCATAACCATGAGGGGTTTTGCCATAATCGCCACGCTTGGCAGGCGGGTTCGCGATCGCAGTATGCGGTTGGAATCTCAGGTAGGCACTGCTGCCCGTCTCCTGGTAATTTATTTCCTTGGTCGCCTTCTACGACATCCACGGGAGGAAATGGAGTGGCGCTATTTCTAAGATAATTTACTGACCAAATAAGTACCACAGGTACAAGTTAAACAGTACAAAAAGTTTAGCATCTCTTACTGAGCTAGGCCGTGCCTGTATCAACACGTCATTCACAGAACGTGTTTGTACATAAAATACGTAATCCTACTAATGTTATAAATGTGAAAGTGTGTGATGATGTTTGGATGTTTGTTACTCAATCACGCAATAACGGCTGAACGGATTTACACGAAACTTGGCGTACAGATAGACAAAGACCTGAATTGAGACTGAATTGTAAAGAGGCTCGAAATTTCGCCGATGCCTGCACTTGCCCATTAGCTCAGTTGGGAGAGCGCTAACACGGTCAGCCAGAGGTCGCGGGTTCAAGTCCCGGCATGGGTGGAATTTTTAGCCTCTAAATAGGTTTTTAAAATTGTCCTCAGCACGGATTAGTGCAACAAAAACAATATAATAGAGTTAAGATTACTAAAAATTTAAAAATCAAAACGTATGTAGTAATTTGGAAACCTCTCTTTGTGTTGTCCGTTTGTGAGTGAGTGTGTATAGGAGGATTTGAAACGTTGTATATGTGGGGAGCATATGTCAACTCTGCGCGCGCACTATATTCCGACATTCCTGCATCGCGGAAGCAGTGTTACACATGACATACAATAAAATATAACTCTTTATAGCGGAAGAGATATTTCTATCTTGCCCTTTGCTAATAGGTACATCCCCTATTTGGATGTACTTTCTTCCTTCATCCTCTCCACATGTCCAAACCAACGCAACATTCCTTTCTCAATTCTAGTCACTACACCCGCATGAATGTTGAGGAAGCGAAAGTGATCTGTCAGGAGCGTGGCAAGTGGCAACCCCTCTGGGATAAAGGCGTGAGTTTATGTATGTATGTAAATATTTCAATTTCGGTTGAAAATTAAAAAAAAATACTTAAAAATAATAATTTGAGTACTAGACGGAGAGATAAACAGCTTACAAGAGTTACGTGGGTTGAAATCAATAAGTCAAGACTATTTTTGCATGAGCGGTAACTAGTCGATTTTACCGTGCGTCAATTGTCATTTCGAAACTTTGAAGTCGCAAAAATTATCACGTATATTTTTTTTGACATAGATTTTGGCACACACAAAATCACTTATTAGACGTTATTCTCAGATACGTAATATATTATGTTATCAGACACAGAGACTTATTAGATGAGGCAGTTGTAATATAATAGATCTATTCTAGTTAAGACCAAATGTACACAAAGGGTGCCAAACGGGACCCTATTACTAAGGTCTATCACCAGGCTGTGTCTCATGAACCGTGCTAGCTAGGCAGTTGACAATTTCACAAATGATGTATTTCTGTTGCTGCTATAACAAATACTGAAAACAGAATCATCATCATCATCATTCAGCCACAAGAAGTCCACTGCTGGACATAGGCCTCCTCCATGGATTTCCAAAAAGACCGGTTGGAAGCGGCCTGCATCCAGCGTCTTCCTGCCACTTGAATGACGGAATAAAATATGAAAAACAGAATAAAATATATATATTTAAGGGGGGACCCCACACAGCAAAAGTAATTTTTTGCCGTTTTTTTGCTCGATATTAATAACGGTAACAGGTAGACGCTTGAAATATTCACAGAATATTAGAATATGAAATTGCCGTTTTATTGCAATAGGTTCTTTGAATTGACATAGAATCTTCATGGTTTGAGGTTTTCGAATGAAACTTTTTTCAAATGGTTTCTATGATGTTCTTTTTTTAAAAAATGTGAAACATTTGAATATCGACCTCCAATTGTTATTGTTATTCAATTTAGACAAGAAAGATGGATACTGCGAAAATTCGAGTGATTTTTGAATACGAGTTCCGACGCGGAACTAACGCGGCAGAAACAGCCCGCAATATCAATGCTGCGTTTGGAGAGGGGTCTACTAATGAACGCACCGTGCGATTTTGGTTTAAACGCTTTCGTGATGGAAATTTCGACTTAAAGAACGAGCCACGAGGAAGACCGCCCACACAGGTGAATAACGATGAATTAAGAGAGATAGTGGAAGCCGACCCTAGTCAAACTACCCAGGAATTAGCGGCATGGTTTAACGTTACCTTACCCACAATATTGACTCACTTGCGTCAAATCAATAAAATAAAAAAATACGAAAAATGGGTGCCTCATAATCACTCGAATTTTCGCAAAAAATTAAAAAAAAAAAAAAGTTTCATTCGAAACCCTCAAACCATGAAGATTCTATGTCAATTCAAAGAACCTATTGCAATAAAACGGCAATTTCATACTTTAACCCCTATTATTTAGTTGTATAATTCGCTTCAAAATAATTAAAATAAAATAAATATTTAAGGGGAAATCCCATCCAACAAACGAGATTATGCAGTTTTTTTATCTTTGTGTCTAATATTGTATTGATAATGGTAAGGAACCCTTCGTGCGCGATTCCGACTTGCACTTGACCGGTTTTTTAGTCTAACGTGATGAAGGAAAAAAAATCTTACCTGGAATGTCCCTGATGCTGCATCCTCACCCACAGCTTGTTCATCTCAGCAAAGTTCATCAGGACAAAGTCAATGGCATCTCTGACCTAGTAACAAAAGAAAAACCTTTATATAAACCTTTGCTTTTTACTTTTAAACTAGCCATCAAATTCAAAAATTCTTTCACCAATATTTAAAATAGAGCTTCAGGATGGACATAGCCTATAGATTATCTCTGAAGAATTCCACATAACTACGTCGAATCGACACACCAGATCAAGCGGTGTAGTGTTCTCCAAGCCTCAGTTTCAAGACACGACCCAATCCATTTATGATATTAGCGACATTTCGTCGCCCTAATTCTAATAGGTAGTATCTCAATTTTGACGACTTTTGAGGAGGCTAAAATTACGGTTTTTTTCTTACAAGTTGTTAGAAAACACTAAAAGGTAAGTTCTGAACATGGTATTAAAAATTAAATAGATGTATTAATTTGTTATGCAAAAAACATTAATTCTTACAGATAGTGAGATATATGAGATGAGCTTTATTAGCATAGCTATTTCACTGAGTTACTATTAATTCGCACTGAAAATTAAACACATGTTATCACTAAAATCTTTATTAAATTTAAAAAAACAGCACTACATATTTAAGTTTTAAAGTATTCTCTTCTTAATAATTCATCATCATCGTTCAGCCACAAGAAGTCCACTGCTGGACATAGGCCTCCTCTATGGATTTCCAAAAAGACCGGTTAGAAGCGGCTTGCATCCCGCGTCTTCCTGCCACTTGGATGAGGTCATCTGGCCATCTTGTGGCTGGTCGTCCTACGCTGCGCTTGCCGATATGTGTTCTCCATTCAAGAACTTTCCGGTCCCATCGGCCATCAGTTCTGCGTGCTATGTGCCCCGCCCACTGCCACTTCAACTTACTAATCCGATGGGCTATGTCGACGACTTACGTACCTACGTCTACGTATCTCATTATTTCTGATTCGATCTCGTAGAGAAATTCCGAGCATAGCCCTTTCCATAGCTCGTTGCGTGACCTTGAGCTTTCTTATGAGACCCATGGTGAGAGATCAGTGCCATAAGTCATCACTGGTAACACACACTGGTTGTATAGATTTGTATTGAGCGATTAAGGTATATTGGACAAAAAGACTTTTCTAAGTTTCCCGAATATTGCCCAGCCAAGTTGGATTCGACGATTGACCTCTTTCACGAATTTGGACCGACCTAATTGGACTTTGTCCTAAGTAGATGTATTCGTCTGCAACTTCGAGAGTTGAGTTCCCCAATGTTATTGGGGAACACGGGCGTTCGACAATAAGCTTCGTTTTGTCCATGTTCATTTTAAGGCCCACACGTTGGGAAACTCGACTGAGGTCTTCGAGCATTGTGCCGAGGTCTTCCATCGTTTCTGCCATGACTACTACATCGTCGGCAAATTGAAGGTGCGTGATGTACTCGCCATTGATATTGATGCCGCGTCCCTGCCATTCCAGAAGATTGAACGCATCTTCCAGTGCGTTCGTGAACAGTTTCGGAGAGATAACATCTCCCTGTCTCACGCCTCTTCTCAATGGAATTGCCTCCGAATTCTGCTCCTGTACTCGGACCGACATGGTGGCGCTGTTGTACAAGCACTTCAGCACCTCGATATACCGATAGTCAATACGGCAACGCTGGAGAGACTCGAGCTGTGGCCCATGTCTCGATTGAATCGAAGGCTTTCTCATAGTCCACAAACGCTAAGCAGAATGGCAAATTATACTCCTCAGTCTTCTGTATAATTTGCCGCAGCGTGTGGATGTGGTCTATTGTACTAAAGCCCTTTCGGAAACCGGCTTGTTCGGGAGGCTGGAAGTCATCAAACCTGCGTTCGAGACGATTCGAAAACAGCTTATAAACATGGCTCAGAAGCGAGATGGGTCGGTAGTTCTTCAATAGAGAGTTATACCCTTTCTTGAAGAACAGCGTCACTACGCTTCTGTTCCATGCTTCTGGCGTTTTTCCTTCGAGCACGACGGAATTTAAGAGCTTCTGAAGGACTTTAAGTATGTTCCACCCGCTTTCAGGAGCTCTGATGTGATTCCGTCCTCTCCTGGTTATTCTTGAGCTATTTCCGGGCCATCCTAATCTCATACAGGCGGATGACCGGGATGTCTTCGGTATAGATTACAACATCTTCTAAAATTTGTATACTGGATTTTTTCTTTATGATAGATTTCTTCTTAGTGTCAGTCACTGCTACGCCACTCTCTCAATGCTTTTAAAATTTCCTGATCATCTTCGGAATCCGATTGAAAAATGTCCATTTTGATGACAATTAGACCTGCACATAGATATCTGAAAAGATTAAAAAGCAAAAAAAAAGTAAAATTATACAAAGTTTAATATGAAAAAATAATATTAAAATATAATGTTTAATTAAGACAAAATTTCGCGAAACTAAAAAAAAACTAGAAACAAAATTTGTTCTTAAATTAGTGACAATAAGAATTAACAAAAAAAGTAAGAATTAACAGAAAAAGTAGTATCTCAACAGTAATTTTTAAACACATTTTTTTACTCCATAAAGACAATGTTGTGCCTAAATAATATCAGAAAACATAGCTCAGAATATAAATTACAAATTACTATCTGTTACTTACCTTAAATGCTAATATATAAAACACTTTTATGACGCAGCGATCTGCAAAACGTCAATTAAGTATGGCGAATGATGAGTTACTGCATATTCGAACTAATAATTCCGTGATTCGAGATGCGACGTATTACGTCAAATCTTTTATCTCTCTTTTTTTCATACAAAGTTTAAATAGTAACGAAAGAGAACGATTTAGTTTTGTCAACTCTATCCAAAACACCCAAAAAGTCAGTTTCGTCCAAAACTGAGATACTACCTATTAGAATTAGGGCGACGATTTGTACCACTCAGTGCCGTCAATGGTGTCGGACAGTCACACTAGATGGCGCTGTACGTATTTTGCCTCGCGGTATATTTTTCTCGAAGCCTCCGTTTCTACTCAAACCAACATTTGACTGCCTCGTTGGTCTAGCCGTTAAGGCGCTTAGCTACCAAAACAGAGGTAGGGGGTTCTATTCCCACTGGGGGCCGCCGTACATTTGTACAAATGGCCTTAGTCGGGTGTATTTTCATGTTTGTGACGTCTTTGCCTGGTTACCATATCACAAGGCATCCTAGTTTGGGACCAGGTCAAGTGATTGTGTTATGTAGAAGTTATTATTATTATTTAATCAGATTTAGTAAGTTAACCTGAAGGGGTATTTTCATGTTTGTGACGTCTTTGCCCTGGTTACCATAGCACAGGATATCCTATTGGGATCAGTTCAAATGATTGTATTGTGTGGAAGTTATTAACTCTGACGTCACTACTTACACGTAACACCCTATATAATGTATGAAGCGTTTATCAATTATTTGAATTATCTCGCAGTAATATGTTTATCATGTTTGTGCATCTAAGCCATTTTAAGATAACGTTTAAAATTCAATGAAAAAACGAAATCTAATATCTTTTTTATTATATTAGAGTAACTTGATTTTTCGAATTTTTTGGGACCCCGAAAACCCCAAAAAATATATTTTTATATAATTTTTTTATTTTTCTTGACTTTTTCTGTCTTCTATGGTATGAAAGCATATGGTATAAAAGCAGTGTAATTTCAACCTAACTTTGACGGAAGTTCCCCATTGGTGTTGGTAGTGAACGTCACAGAGTCCCTTAACAATAGATGGCACTGTGCGTATTTTACATCGCGGCATAATCTTCCTCCATACTTTTATCCATTCATAAGACAATACCTTTATTATTACACGGTTATAGGTTATACCAAGCAAGGTTAAGGTAGGGTTGTGGCAAGAAGTAAACCCTGTTCTCTGCCTACCCGTCCTGGATACAGGGTTGAGCCTAAACCTTTTGTGGCTCCAAAATCTTGCAGAGTAGTTTAACACGAGAAATGTAGAACTCTTCCGAACCGCAACGTCACAGGTCAAAGTAGCCACAGCGATCCCCGACCTCGGATAGGAGATGGCACCAAAAGAAGATGTATCGTTATACCACTCACAGTTCCCTCGCTTTCGTTGGGCGCGTCAGCGGTGTCAGGCAGCACGTTCCTGGTGCACTGCAGCAGGTAGTTTCTGAGGAAGAGCCCGCGCAGCGGGTGCTGCACCCCGCGGCACATCTCTACCAGGTCCTGGTGGGCGAACAAACAAATAACATCAACACCATAGGATACCCTGTTCTATGGTAAACAGCGAGGAAGTAATGTCCAAATATGAAGCAAAAACCAGAAAAGAATTTGTGTCACAGAAAAATTTAAAAAGAGAAAGGAAAAAATTACTTTTGATTTTTTCGTACGCATTATTGTGTTTGTACCAACCCATAATCTTAATCTTCGTTTCTAGGAGATTTTTTTGCAAAAGATGACTCATGTCAATCAGGTAAGTAGTGATTTTTTTGGGATCCACAACATTTTTTACTGACACAAGAGATACGTAGGTAGTGAGGGAAGGCACTCTCTACCATTAACGCTAACGCTGGCAGCGGGGGTGGAGACGTCCGGCCTGACCTGGCCCGGGTTGAAGAGCGCAGCCCAAGACAGGACGAGATGGCGGAGCATTGTGGACGCCCTCTGCCCCACTCACGGGACATAGGACATTAAGTCAGGTAAGTCATGTTCAAAAATTCCACCATGTATAATTTCCCATCTTCATAATCTTTGCAATTCACAAAGAAAATACACATGGTGGAAATTTTTAGCCTTACCTCGAGGGTGTACTGTAAATACTGGAGATGCTTAATTTAAATCCAGTGAAAAAACTACGTCAAAATGGCAGTGTGTACGCCTGCGTGCATGATCAAGTTTGACACAAAGATAGGGAATGTACCTTCAACAGATCCCTCCTGAGATTAGAATTAGTCTTGATGTACACGAGCCCGACAGTGATCAGCAAATACAACCGCGGCACAATGTTGCCAGCGTACTGCACCAGTTCATAGAGGTCCGCAACCTTGCGACCTTTTTGGAACTCTTCCAACAGGTACAGTTCTAGATGGCGGAGCTCGTCTGTGATGGCCATGTCTGGGGTTTGCAAGTTAGGGATTATTCCTGTTTTTAATGGTTCAAAATAAAGTTATTGAGAGTAATCTGTGGCATACAAATTTCTAGGTACAGGAGTATCTATAAATTCCAACTATTAATGAAGAGATAACTTATTGCAAGAAATATAAAGGAATGCTGCCACAACATACTGGCTAGGGACCTGGCATACAGGGATAGGAGGGATAGGAACCAAGGTTTTGAGGAAAAGAAAACACCTGAACACAGAAAATTGAGTTAACGGTCCACAGAATTTATAAAATAATTTAAAAAAAATTTAGTATTTGGTATTTGACACGATCAACAATAAATTATTTCATATGCTCGATTGAAACAAAAATTACAAAATATCTCGGAAAATGTATCTCTTTTAGTCAATTACTAGTAATTACAATATTTTTATAGATTAAGAGTGCTCTGAAATGTGACGTCAAAATCCAGTATTTTCATACAAAATTCCGTTTTAAAAGTAACTCATTTGATATTTTGTCAAATACCAATCAAAATTTTTCAATTGATCAAATCTAAAAAAAGTAATTTGTGATTTCTCAATATTTAGGTATTGAAAAACTTGGTTGTTACTGAAATCAAACAAAAAGCCACATAAGTGGATCTTGCAATTTGAACCCCTTAATATGTGTAATCCAACCAAAATTCATTTTAAAATTCACATAAAAGGATACAAAGCTCATAATAACTCTTAGGAGACAGCAGAGAGGTTCTCAGTTCTCCAAGCATAGTCGAAGCATGCTTCAAGGCATCCATTAGCTTTGACTTGTCAAGACATCGCTTCATCTGGAAGGCCTGTGAAAAAAAACTCCTTATCTAAGTGTTATTTGGGCCATGTCATGTAAAAACGTTCCAACCCAAAAAACGTATATGGGTATATGGGTAAGGGACCCTATTACTAAGACTCCGTCCGTCGGTCCGTCTGTCACCAGGCTGTATCTCATGAACCGTAATAGTTAGACAGTTGAAATTTTTACAGATTATGTATTTCTGAACACAAACCAGAAAACCATATTTTCAGTGTCAATCATTCAAACAAAAGATCATCATCATCATCAGCCACTCGACGCCCACTGCAGGACACAGGCCTCCTTCATGGTTAGGAAAACCACGCCACGCTTGGCAGGCGGGTTGGCGATCGCAGTGTTCTGTTGAAATCTCAGGAAGACGCTGCTACCTGTCTCCTGGTAATGTATTTCCTTAGTCGTCTTCTACGACATCCACTGACAAAAGATAAAAAGTCTAAAATTGATTTTGTACAATTCATACAATCTTGAAATTTGTATGAAGGAATTCTGTATGTCGGTAGTGAAAATTTGAATATAATCTCAGTCATATCCAACAATGTGCTAGGATAAACATTGTACATCTAAAGCCAGCTCGTTTGGCCACTTGTTTTTGTGTACTTAGCAAATATTACCCACCCATTAACGAGCGCTTCGACGAATCTTTAGCACCAATTGTGTACAACCTACAATGTATTATAAATCGCCAGCAAGTACGCGAATATGAATAGCCAAGAGCAGTGCCAGGTTTAGAGGTCTGGAGTACCTGGGGCAACGAAGGTACCGAGGCCGCTAATTATTTTCTGAATAAAAAATACTTTTAATAATTATTTTTAAAATATAAATGGGCAGATGCTAATTAACTTATAAAACATTGGTGTCTCTATTGTGGGAGCCCCTCTCCTGTGTAGGCCCCAGGGCAGTAGCCCCGTCTGGCCTAGTGAAGCGCCAGCATAATCTTATGAAGAGATTTATCTCTTCTGTAAATCCTAGCAGCAAAAATGCGACTTTTCGATAGAAACAATAGTTTTAATAGATTTTTGTACAATTACATACATGACGCAATATTTTCAGAAGAAGAAACTAAAGACGATCTAAAGAAAAAGAATAAGATTGTTTGAAGTAGCAAGGAGGTTGCATACTGTTTGACAGGCGCAAACACCTTAGTAAATAAATAATGTAATGTTTAAGTTTTGTACATACCTGAACTTTGACAACATTTAACGCCTCATCGAGAAGCTTCTCCTGCTCCTCCACTGGGGAAGCCTGGTTCGTCATTTGGGCCTGTCCATCAGAAAACATTTATTAATGCCTTAAAACCGATACGCCTTAACACAACGGCTTAAAACCAGTTCGGAGCGGCGTAACTAACTTGAGACCAAATATACACGAACGGCTGGCTACCAAGCTCCATCGTCTTAATTTGCGAAAAAATGTCCTACCTACCACGCACCTGCTACGAGTTGGGTGGATAAAATGGTGAATACAATCCGAGATAAGAAGTTTATATTGGAAATAATTTCTTGATCCGCGGTGTTGTTGACTGACACACACAGAACCACAGAACCTTTTTTTTTTTTTTTTTTTTTATAATAGGTTTAACGGCTCTGGATACTAGTCCTTTTGAGCCTTTTCGTTTAGTTTATAAGTTACTTTAACACTTTCACTATTCACTATTTACAAGGTATTAATCGTATTCACTATGTATTTACAAAGTGGTGTGAAGGATCTTGGATCAGCAAGAAGTTCTTGAAGGCGCGTTGGAATATTATTTCCATAGATTGATTCGAGTTCTGTTATTAGAGTTAATCTGTGCAGGCCAAATTTTTGACAACTCAAGATATGGTGAGAAAGGTCAGCGTTATCCGTGCCACAATGTAAACATTTAGCGTCTTCAGCCAGATTGAGTCTATGGAGGTGAGTGCGAGTTTGACAGTGTCCAAATCTCATTCGGTTCACAATGGTTATATATTTACGGCAGTTAACTTCCTTGTTTTTGTGATACCAAGGTTGGGCGGGCGGGCTTCCTTGAATATCTGCATACCAGCTCCCTTTATCTTTGCTGGTTTCTTTCCAATAATCGCACCATAATGATTTCAGATGTTCATTCAAAGGTGCGTGCAGATCAGTAAACGGCGTCTTCAGGTCGGTGGAATGGTCCTCGTCGGGTTCCATGTTTGCGGCTCGATCAACAACTTCGTTCCCTGTGATACCTCGGTGCGAAGGTACCCATAAAAACTTAACCTTTTTACCTCTAACATCTAAACTGTATAAAATATTCCTAATTTCATACACTAAATAATTTACACTATATCTGAAACAGTTACCTTCCAGAGCTGATAGGACACTTAATGAGTCAGATAATATAATAATCTCAGAGACATTAATATCTTGCACATGAACAAGAGCTTGGTAAATAGCATAAGCTTCAGCTGTGAAAATACTACAATTACCATCAATTTTAAAGCATTTTGTTCTTTTTAACTGTGGATCATAAAAAGCTGAGCTTACTCTACTTCCTGACTTAGAACCATCAGTATACAATGAATAAAGATGTTTATCCTCCAAAAATTCCAGCAGACTGTTTTGGTTAGTTATTGAATGTTGCTGTATAAAATCATTTTCTAAGAGTATCTTGAAATCAGTCTTATATAGAGGCCATAAACTTTCTTTATGCATATTTACAGATATACTATTTAGATGGATTATAATTCGTAGCAGAGTTGGAGTGTTACCATTTAATATTTGTGTAATATTTGCATATGGGCCAACTGAGTGGTGTAAGATATCAATTGCTTGGTGTGGCACAATGTGGTCTAAGACACATCTATTGTTCTGAGCAATAAGTTTTAAACAAAATCTCTCAGCTAGTTGCAAACGTCTGAAATGTAGTGGAAGAATGCAGGCCTCGCATTGCATAGCATTAATTGGTGTTGAACACATAGCTCCAGTAATAATTCTGAGTGCTTTATTCTGAATAACATCTAGTTTTCTTAATGATACGAGGCTTGCATCCATGTAAGCAATACAACTATAATCAAAGTGACTCCTCATGATACTTTTGTACAACATAGACAGTATTTTGGGATCTGATCCCCAATGCACTCCGGCCAGAGACCGAAGTAAATTCAGTGCTTTAGATGCATTTTTAATGATATAATTTATATGACTTTCAAATGTTAACCTTTGATCTAGCAATATACCAAGGAATTTCTTTTCATTTAACCAGGGTAAGGGGTTATTATTATATGTTACAAAGTTGTCACTAGCAGTATTTTTCTTTGAAAAAACCATTGCTCCACTCTTACTAGGGCTAATGTCTAATTTAAGTTTATTAGAGTAATAGTTGTTTATCTGTACAAGAGCTTGGTTCAGATTATTTACAGCTATATTTACATCTTTATGTACAGAATATATTAATAAGTCATCTGCAAATTGCAGAAATTGAACACCCCTATGTGTCAGATAATTATTAATTTGACATGTATAAATGTTGTATAGCAAAGGAGATATAGTGGCTCCTTGCATAGTTCCTTTAAAGACTTGACCTGGTCCGTGTAAAATATTATTAAACTTTACATACATTGTTCTATTGTACAAGAATTTAAATATCCATTTACAGACACAGCCTGGGATACCAATCTCTGACAAGATGCTTACCAATATGGATGGATCAACATTATCAAAAGCACCTTGCACATCCAAGAATGCACAAACAGTGACCGATTGGCTATGAAATGAATTCTTTATGTCTGATATGAGAGAAGTGAAACTCTCAGTGGCGCTGCGACCTTTCCTAAAACCGAATTGTTGGTCAGGTAAGATTCTCTTTGATTCTACAAAATGATCAAGTCTCGTTTTAAGCATAAATTCAAATATTTTTCCCACACATGAAGACAAAGAGATTGGTCTGTAAGAATTGCAGTCGTCACTTGGTTTATTTAATTTTAAAATTGGTATGACACATTGTGTTTTCCAAGAATCTGGTATAGTCTGAGTTTCCCATAACAAGTTAAAGATGTCTAACAGGGTTCTTTGTGCATCTATGTGCATGTTCTTAATAAGTTTATAAGGAATATCGTCTAATCCGGGTGCAGTGTCTTTTCTAGACCTAATTGCAATAGTAAATTCTTGCATAGTAAAGGCACAAGAGAGAAAAGTACAATTTTCATTTCCATTTTGACTAAAGAAGTTATTTAATGAATCAATGTCTATTGCATTTACAGAAGGGGACGATGGTGCATACTTATCAATAAAAGCGGGAATCCATTCATCATTCTTTGGAGTCTTAGGTAATCGAATACGCTTAAATCTTTTAATATAATTCCAAATAGTACTAATAGGTGTATATCTGTTGAAAGATTCTACTAATTTAACCCAGCCATTTTTCTTTTTTTCCTTCAATAATCTCTTTTTAAATGCATCTAACTTTTTAAATTCAATGTAACTCGTTGTTGTGGAATCAGATCTATATGCATTTAAAGCTTCTTTGCTTTTTCTAACAGCGTCTGAACACTCACTGTCCCACCAGGGAACAGGTTTCCTTAAAATATTTTGATTAACTTTCTTAAACTTTGGTATGGTTAAATCCTTAATTTCCGTCAATTTTTCACAAAAAACATCGTAACTTTTAATTGGGTTAGAATAATCTAGGCTAAGTTGACCTAAGATCTTTTCTGTTTCAGATTCAAAGGTGGGCCAGTCGGCTTTTCTGTAAAGATAACGCTCTGCTTGGATACCAGTGTCATATTTCTCTACTGTGGTGTGGATATCAAGAATAGTTGGGAAATGATAACTACCCATGGCATCATTGTGTACTCTCCATTCACAGAGGGGAGCTACAGAAGGACTTATACAGGAAATGTCAATTGCAGAAGGTCTTTTTGTAGGACTACCTACTGTAGTAGAGGAACCTGAATTCAAAATGCATAAGTCATATTCATCTAATAAGTTATAAATGTCATTACCTCTTGAATTGGATCTAAGGCATCCAAAAGCAACATGATGTGCATTGAGATCACCTGACAATAGTATTGGACTTGGCAGCATATTTAATATTTGTTTGAGCCTCCTACATTGAAATCTGTGACGATTAGTATCCGGAGGATGAGCATATGTACAGAGTATCGATAAATTGCCAACATTGGTGGACAAAACTATAGCTGTTGACTGCAAATAATCATAAAAGGGTGTAGGAATTACTGAATATTTCAAATGTGATTTTATTAGAATTCCTACTCCTCCTCGTCCATCTTTTCCATTTTGAAATATAAAGTCGTAATTGCTAATTTTAAATGTACTTCTCTCTCTTAACCAAGTCTCATTTAAGAGACAAATGTCAATATCATTATCTTTTAAATAATTAATAAGCAAAGGCTTTTTGTTAACAGCTCCTTCAACATTAAATTGTGAAATTCTAATAAAAACTTTATCCATTTTGTTGCAGTGATTTAATTAATACTTCTTGGACAACAGAAGCATTGATCTTGCCCATATTACCGTTAGCTAATGTCACCAAGGCTCCAACCATGCCATTTAGAACAAAGTTGCTCTTTAATACTTCATCAATTAGTGTTGCATTTGGAATCGATTTGGGATTGGGTTTGGGAATGTCTTTTGAAACGTCCTTGTCTAATGGCAGTGTTATAGCTTTATTGTGTGTTCGTGCTTGTTTTAATGGGGGAAAATTTGTATTGTAATTTCTCACAATATTTTTGTCTTGGTTTCTGTGAGAGAAAGATGCAGCAATTTTTGCATAATTTTGTTTATTATTATTTTCTTCCATTTTGGTTTTTTTAATTGGACAGTCACGGGAAATTGCTAAATGAGGTCCATGACAATTGATGCATTTAATTTCTCCATCTTTCTTGCACTCCGAGAAGTGGTGCTCTTCAGAGCAGATCGAGCACTTTTGTGTAGATTTGCAAAACTTGGCTCCATGGTTAAACCTGAAGCATTTGAAGCATTGTAAGAGCGGAGCTCTGTATTCGTTCACCCTAAATCTATACAAGTCTAGGTAGACATAGTCAGGTAAGTTCTGCGACATAAATGTCACCGAGACGGAACTGTATGGAACCACCTCGCCGTTTACTTTGCGTGTGAAGCGACGCACGGTGATGATTTCGCATTCAGCCGAGAGTTGCTTGAACAGATCTTCGTTGCTGATTGTGGTAGGGACAAAACGAAGAACCCCGATTGTCTCCACCGACCTTGCTGGTATGTGTGCCTTAAAGAAGTGACTCTGCAGAAAATCCGCGTTCATCAAGAAGTTGTTTGCATTGATGGACTGACCGAAACAAACTCCAATCTTATTGGCATTGATGCGCTTAATGCCCACCACGCCCTTCACTGCCTTTTTAAATAAGTTGTTGATGAAGTCCGGGTTTTTATTCCCTAGTCGTTCACCGTCTTTCTCAGATTCAACAAAAACCATGTATTCTGCACTCACCATGTTATCTGGATATACTCTCTTGTACCCTGGTTTAGTGTAGGGTTTGTACATATCCTTGAAACTGGTGTTTTCTTTCTCACCCTCCGAACCGGAAGCTAATCTGGTTCTCTTCTTGCTCCGAGGAGATGGGTCGGTAATATTCCCAGGGGGCAAAGCCCCCGGGGCATTACTCATATTGATGATCTTATTCGCAGTGCTTTTGGAGACTTAAAGTAAAAGAATGAGCAAAAGAAGTTGAAAAATTAATTATTGAAAAATTAATTTGTAAAAACGCGCCCTTTCTTTTCAAATGCCCGCCAAAAAGTCCCACCAACCACAGAACCCAATTCTATGCACAGAACACATGCAATGCACAGTCTAGTCTGTTAACATATACCATAGATTAAAAAGAAAAAAAGAAAGTCTTGATATGACCGAGTGTTGCTATTCTAAAAAAAATTATGTTAGACGTGTAGAAGGAGTATAGTATGGAGTATAGGAGTATTCTCGGTCCACGGTTAGACGTTATAAGTCATCATGAGCAACTTTCACACACACTAATTTTTACTCAAGGCGGCGCGCGTCCGATTCATTGAATGAGATTTTCACCTGTTTTCTCGAATGTCGTAATCCTTCGCCAGACAAATAAAAAACAATCTGTTTTTTTTTAAAGTAGAAAAAAGCAGAGCACACCTAAGCGCCGTTGCTAGGAAATCTCCCATAATTAACGATTCCAATCGTCTGTCAAATTCCATACTAATTTGTTTGACAGTTAGACGATTGGAATCGCTCTGGATTTGGTGCGCGTAATACAGGGGCAGTTTGAACAAAATAATGGCATGGCAACAGCTTAGTAGAACCAACCACACGCGCGCCACGTACGCGACGAAAGAATATAAGCCGATACTCCATAGAAAATAACTTTAAAAAAATCTATGTTTTAAGGGGGGATAGGCAGAGACCAGGGACTGCCACTTGTCACGATCCTGACAGATTACTTTCGCTCCACTTTCGTATTGGAAAAAACCATAGATTAGATCAGATTAGAACAATTTATTGTATTAAATTTTCTTCCTACAAGATTCATTCTCAAAAACGGCCCCTGTCCTCTGGATTAGTCTGTACCAATGAAGTGAGCGCAAGAGGTGCTGTAGAGTAAGTCACTTTGTGATTGGTTCATTATGTGCGCCTAATAAATGCGAGATTATGCGAAATTATATCTTTATCTGACTTCTCACATTCAGAAATCAAACATTTATTGTTGAATGTCAATGTACCTAAAATGTTATCCGCTGTTTTCAGCTCGAGTTGTAGTTGTAGATGATACCCCAATCGCTTATTCAAACGTCGAATAAAACGATAGTACATCAACCTTCACATGCGTGCAATCTTATGAGTTACGTTAAGTGCTACTTATGTAATAAAAGTTGATCTGCTCTACTGTCGACTATACTGTTATCATATCACACGTACGCAACGTGAAGTATAAAGGCATCAGGCGCCGTTTTAATTTCTCGTGGTACAATATGATATCTGATTCTGAGAGTGATATAAGAACAATTTCTTGAGTTAGGTACTTATTTTTAAATGAATATGTGCTTGCCACCGTACCGACACGTCGTCGTTCTAATTGTGACCGATGCTCCACATGCGTAATGCGGTATAGCGATATCCTCTTCACAAACCGAGCTGGGGCTAGGCAGGTACCTACGACGTTCAGTGGCAGGCGTGCGTGGGGTACCATATTATATGCCACAGAGTGTTTTTCAAAGGCCTGGCCCAAATTTAGCCCTGTCATAAACCGTCACGTTCGTGGGCTCAGCTCAGTGCCAGCGTTGCCAGATCGTGCCTTTTACCACGGTTTTACGTGCTTTTTTAGAGACATGCGTTTTATTTACGTGCGTCACATATGTTATGCCGCATGATTTTATGACTGAGTCTGTCCAAAACATATCAAAAAATTTCTTTGTTGGACTTGGTAAATATATTGTCTGTGGTCACGAGTATTTTTCGTTAATCTGTGATTAGTTCGTTTTAAATAGGTATCGCGTTCAGTTTGATTGATCGCCTTAGGTCGGACGACATACGTCTAACACTGACAACAGAGTAGCAAACTTAACGTATGCGAAAGAGGTGGCATGGTAGGCGAGAGTTGCCCAATGTTCAAAATTGTTCAAACTGAACGTAACCCTATAATGACATTTCTTTCTCGAACTGCTGTACATCACATCTATTTATTCTGTGTGTGATCTTAACTTCTAAAGATTTTGCTAAAAAAAATTAAATAAAAAATAAAAACCGACTTCGTCACACGACAGCACTAAAAAGTTAGAAATAATTTAAATAATCAGAAGTATTTATACATGTAGGTATTGTAGAAGTATAATTTGTAGTCGGTGCCCAGTTTCATGACCAGCACATATATTTTGGGCACCGACTCCAAATTATACTCGGTTTAAATTTAATTATATCGAAGTCGGTTTTTATTTTTTTTTTTAATTTTCATTTTAAAATTTTTAGTTGGGGAGCGGCAGAAAAATAAACAAGTCCCTTATAACCATAATTTACCCTACTTAATTCGTTGCTTTAAAATTTGATGTTCTAAATTTTCATCTCCGAAAGTCTTCACCAGAAAATCACCAAATTAACTTGGGCCTACTTTTACACTATTTTATGAAACATACGAATATTACCAAAGGATGTGTCCCATTAGGGCTTATTTATTGCTGTTCATTAAAGAGTTCCGTTCCCCATCTCTGAAAGTCTTCATCAGATCTTCACCAAATTAAAACTGGACCGATGGGACATTATGGAGGAACATAGCAAAAAAAAAATAAAAGAAATATACGCGTCGAATTGATAACCTCCTTTTTTTTAAGTCGGTTAAAAAACTAAAAATTCTTACTTTTTAATATTTTTTTTATTATCATATGATAACAGTACATACCTATTATATTTTTTTCTACTAAAATAATATGTCCATGCAATATTTTTTTTTCTGGTTATGAGGAAGCAGAGGTATATTTTTGTTACCTACCCGAACAAAATCCTGCGATGCCGGTTTTTCCTGCTTGTTGACCAACCATGGTCTGCTGTGGATGTGTGCAGCAGGCTGTGATTGGTCGACAAGCTGTCAAAACCGGCATCGCTGTATTTTGTTCGGGTGACGAAAATATGCCTCAGTAGGAGTGTAATACAGGCCTTTTTTTTATCTATTACAACTTTTTTCTTTTAAAATGTATATTTTTATAATAAGAAAAAAAACGTGCCTTTTCGGCCTTCCGACCGTGCTTTTAGGTGTGAGGGCTCTGGCAACACTGCTCAGTGCATAGATAGAACACATCCGCTCAGTGGTGAATCTACATTTTTGTGATGTGAACACAGATCAGATAACGTATGTGAAGCTGCAACTTAACTCTGAAGCACAGCTCTGACGACACGACACCCGATTTTAAAAGAAAAAATGTCATCATACGGTCAACCATTTACAGTACAAGTGCCATTCAAAACAAGAATAGAATATATATATATTTAATCGCCTCTAATTTTGTTAATATCAATAAATATGGACAACAAACCTTCCTTGAGTCAATATTTCGGTGAAACCGAAACTCCCCCGGCTTCCCAGTTTTTTGACGAGATCGGTACATCTCCGTCCGATATGATTCAGAGCGTTTACCTAGGCAGTGGCGAAGGTAATATTTTTATCGTATTTTCTTAACTTTCACCGCGTTCCAAATCTGATAAACATAGGTTGGCGTCTTGCTAAGTCTCTAATCTTTAATTTCAGCCAGCGAAACAACCACGGCAAACCTATTCCCACAAACTATGACGGCGTCCTTTTCACAACATCAACTCCCTGTTGATATGACGTTTTCGGAGGCCCTGCCCGCTATGAGCGGGCCTGCGGCGCTCCCCGCCGCGAGCCTGCCGGATCCCTCCACGTTCTTCGATACAATTGGCCCAGAACCGACCATTGGAGCTCCAAAATCTTCCATAGCAAGTCCTGATATCCTGAATCATGCCATGGAAGGGTTGAATGTAAAGGTAATTTAAAACCTACATCGTCAATTATTATCAGCGCGATCCGCGTCCAGTACAACACGCTTTCAGGGTGCTGTTTCAGCTAGCGTGGTACTGCCATCTAGTATGTTTGCGGAGGCGCACAGACAATCTTTTGGCCAACTTGCGGAAGTATCAAGCTTCTACCTTAAGCAGGTTGCATGGCAGCAACAACAAACAGCCTTCTAATCGTGATTGCCTAGCAATATGACACATGCTCTGGTGTCCATCAGCCATTTGACGCCACTCTATAAACTGCCAAATTTTTGTTGATACATGTGCAAGGAGGATTTAATAAACCAAAAACTAGGCAAGGACATCACAAACCACATGTTTGTGATAGTGTTGTGTGGAAGTTATTATTATTAGCAGATATAGTATCATATTATATAAGACATATTTTACCCGGCTGCTTTTGTTTTATCTCTGTTTTGTTGATGTTTGTGTACCATTATGTTTACTTTGTGTTCCTGTGACAATTTAAATAAATATCCTCTTTCTTTCTAAATAAAGTCATTCACATGACGACCTCGCGGCGCAGCGGTAGTGCATCTGCATACCATGCGAGAGGTCCCGGGTTTGAATCCCGGCTGGGGACCCCAAGGTCTTGGATGTTTACATGTTTGTGATGTCGTTGTTTCTGGTTTCTGGTTGTCTGTACCCTATTTGACACAGGGTATCCTAGTGAGGGGCCAGAAGCAATCTATGTGCCTGTATGTAAATGTTTATGTTTACATTGTTCTAGTCTGACCAAGTGGACAAGGAAGCAGACAGGAGAAGGGATGCGTGGATACCAAATGAAGAAGCCAAGAAGACACTCATGAAGGTAATGCCATGACTAGACATTTTTCTGCCATCAAGTTTCATAGCACAGGGCTCTGTCTGAAGGGCATGGCACGTTATACTGGCACCGCAACGGCACAGCTGCACCTCGAATGTATGCTCCCGCCAGCCGTCAGCACGCTAACCACGCGGCGCCAGCTGCAGGGTGCGTGCTTGCTGCCACCTGGAGTATCGCATACTTGATGGCATTTGTGATTAAACACAGCTACGACTAGCTAGCAGGTAGTTGAGTAGTATGGTAGCGGCAAGTGCGCTGACTGCCAGCAGTTTTACAGTGACATTATGAAACAGTTCTAGTTAGACCTGAGATTTACGCAGTTAGCCTCATAGTTGGGCTATTGTATGTAGCAAGTGCTAAGGTATTTAAATAACTCGGACACTTGGGTTTCCTCACGATGTTTTCCTTCACAGTTAGCGAGTGGTATTGCTACTACAACTTCACAAATGTATGTAACTTAAAAAACGTCATTGCTTATATTCTTTTTGTTGCACTAACCTGTGCTAAGGACAATTTTAAAAATCTATTTAGTGGCTAAAAATTCCACCTATGCCAGGACTTGAACCCGCGACCTCTGGCTAACCGTGCCAGCGCTCTCCCAACTGAGCTAATGGGCAAGTGCAGGCATCAGTGAAATTTCGAGCCTCTTTAAAAACTACATTGCTTCGGCCAGATGTCGCTGCCTGTACGTAATGTATTCAAAACATCGAAAGAATAAAGAAAGAAAGAATACATTTAAATTGTCACAGAAACACGAAGGTACACAGACAAAATACACGGAACGTCAACAAAACAAAACAATCGTGAAGAGAACATGGGATCTAAAACCTGTGTTGCGCTGGCTTGTACTTAGGTATGCTACGTTCAATAAGAACGCTGAAAATTACGAGTCCATTGCGTGCTAACGTGTTTAAGTAACTCAAAAAAGTAAATTGATTGATTTCAGCAACGTTTTATGAATAACGTTCATTAATCGACTAATGTCGAGACTAACGAGTCAGGGACTATTGAATGCTGATGAAGCGAAACAGATCTGTCAGAATCGTAGCAAGTGACAAACCCCTCTGCCTGCCCCTCCGGGACACAGGCGTGATTTTATATAATGTAATGTTTCATGGATAAAATTTGTTTTTGTGTCTATGCGTAGTATGCGTTTACCAAGGTTTCCCAAACTTATGGATCCACATACCCAAGTTAAAGTTTTTAGATGACAGCGAACCCCTAACCCACCACAAGCGCAAGTAACAATAAATACATAGAACAAATAAACACTGAGCACACCAGTAATGCCAACTATAGTTTATGATTAGTAGTAGATGAACTATAAAAATTGGAAGATTTGAAAGAGGAAAGTCGGTAGATCCACCTATCCTGTAAATATAATTTTGAAGATTTGTATGAAAAGTCCGTATGAAAATACATTACATTATCATCATTTATTCTGACCCCCGAACCGTCGACAAGCGAACCGTCGAACCGCGCACCGCGAACCGACACCGTCGAATGGCGCGTACCCCACTTTGAGAAACCCTACGTTAAGCTATCGGGCCAAGAGTCATTTTTTAACACTGATATTCAATTGCAACAGGCGCAGTCCTCACCCAAGGGGTCTTTCTTCCCAGAGAGAGAAGTGCTCACCATGCCTGGAGTTATATTGGAGGAGGAACTGGTAAGCATAGTTGATGTAATCTGGATTCCATATTGCTGAATGAATTCTTTTCCAAAGTCAGCTGCGCCAAAATCCATATTCCAGCCTCTGACCAACAATAACCATCCTATATGGATATATTGTTAATATTTTTGATAAAAAGGTAGGCACTGCCGTTTTCCGTGTGGCGCCGGATTAAGAATAGCTTCACTCCATTTCCTCCCGCGGTTGTCGTAGAAGGCGACTAAGGAAATAAATTACCAGGAGATGGGCAGCAGCGTCTTCCTGAGATTGTAACCACATACTGCGATCGCCAACACGCCTGCCAAACGTGGCGATTATGGCAAAACCCCTCATGGTTATGAAAACCATGAGGGAGGCCTATGTCCTGCAGTGGGCGTCAAATGGCTGAACCGCCTGGATCTAATATAACTTGGATGTGGAATATAGATAGATGGACAGGATATTCTTTATTGTATTGTTACTTTGACATGGAATGTACCTATGAAACGTTATCCAGTAGCTACTTTGGTTTATGTGCCTAGCTCCCCTTCTGTATAGGTCGCTAAAACTTTTATTTGTTTTACTTTATAAATAACTTTTAGTTGTCACCGAAAATCTGGTTTTGCTGTGCATTTTTTTATGTGTCGTATGTTATCTATAGTGAATGTTACTTAGGCGGTTACTAAGTGAATGAAACTTAGCATTTTTTATCACCCTAGTAACTTAAAATAATACTCCACCAATAATTGTGTGATTAGAAAACGTTGTGGAATGTAAAGCCGCGTACAGATTACGTGCAACACAACACGTAACGCAACATTTTCCATACATTTTACTGTGTTCGCGTACACCCTGCAAATGACTGCCCGGCTGCACTTTTATAAAACACCGAATCAACCGTTTGATAAATTTTACAGTAGAGTACTAATCAAGTACTTCAAATTGTTATTCGGTGTTTTTAAATTGATTTTACTTAAAAAAAATATATGTAATGAACAAAGTTAAACTATTCTCATTTAAAGAATATCCACTTTGTATTAAATGAAACACAGGAATCACAGGTTTGTCAGGATAGTAGCAAGTGCCAAAACCCTGGTTTCTGCCTACCCCTCCGGAATGCAGGCGTGTGTTTATCTATGTGTGTGTAACCCTCCACCCTCGCAGCCAGATGCCCTGCACGAGGTGGCACTGAAGCACCTGGGCGTGAGCTCAGCGGGCAGCCGCGGCGCGACGCGAGCGGACCACGTGACGCGCGACGAGGCCGGCCTGCGGGAATTACTGCGCACGGGCTGCCTGCGCGCCGCGGTCAACCTCACCGGCGCTCTACTGGCCGCAGCCGGACAAGGTAAGTAAGTAGTGTGGAGTGAAGGATAGGAACGCCCCACGTAATAGGGACGAGGCCGGTCTGCAGGAACTACTTTGCGCGGGCTGCCTGCGCGCCGCGCTCTACTTCACCGGCGCTCTACTGGCTGCGGCCGGGCAAGGTACATTAATCGCTTATCACTGTAAATATGCTTAATGGTCTACAATAGAGAGTTATCTTTTTTTTTTACTAAACTACAGGTATTGTAACGGTGTAACCTTTTTACACCATTCCTTTTTACTTCATCTTTCATTATTAACCTTTCAACGAATCCGTACCATTGACATCATTGCTTGCGAAATTACCTAGATGTGGAGTTACCTAGACCCAACTACAGGGTGACTTGAGGACATTCTAATCATGATTTAGAAACAGTTTGAACGATACCCAGCATTATTTCACTTAAGCAATACAAACAATATCAGGACGAAAATTTATAAAAATCGAAAAAAACTATGGCTCGAGCGTCTTATGGTCAGCGCCGGGCAACTCATTTGTTCTTTTAATTGTTTACGCATATCGAAGGACAGACTCTCTTATACATTTAACATAATTAGAAAACATTTTTCAACGTCATGGTACTTCCTACCACTTAGAATTTGTATTCACAATTTCGAGCAAAAGGTCGGAAATCACGAATATTTACAAAATGCAATACTATTACCGATACATCATTAATAATACTGTTTTCACAATGTAAAGTACATTCTCTCAAAATATAGCTAACGATTTCAAAATCGCCCCATAGATGTGGGGGTAGAGTATCTAAACAGTGTGACGGCTTGGGTCACAACACAAGAACACAACTACCTTAAAATAATTAAAATAAAATTGTATCATCTGATACTGTTACTTTCTTTGTGACAATCTCGCCGTGGACGTTTACTTCACCGATGGTTTTCTCTCAGGCGTGGGCCGAGTGGGCCGGCCTAGCAAGCACACGGCGCGCTCCCTGCAGCTGTGGCTGACGAGACTAGCCCTGATGGTTCGACTCCGGATGTACGAGACATTGTCTCGCGAGGCAGAGGCGCTCGGGGACTGCCTTAAACCGGACATGTTCTATCAGGTGAGCTGGGGACGCTCGGGGACTGTCTTACACCGGACATGTTCTATCAGGTTAGCTGGGGACGCTCGGGGACTGTCTTACACCGGACATGTTCTATCAGGTGAGCTGGGGACGCTCGGGGACTGTCTGTTTTAATTATTTTGCATTTTTGTTTGTTTTATGTCTAAAGAATGTTTATGTAATGTTTTGAGTACTGTGCCATTAAATAAATGTTCTCATCTTTCTATCTATACCGACACGTTCTATCAGGTGAGCTGGGGAAAGGAAAAGATAAAAGAAATAAAGACTAGAATAGTAATAGGGGTTGAATTTTGCAACGCCAAAAGTTCCCAATACCATTTTCAGATAAAAATTTTAATTTTAAATCTTCAATAGATACATATAAAGGGGACACTTTATTGTACATAAAAATGGAAATGACACAGATATTTCTTAACCTATGAGAACAGAGGGCGGCCTTATCACTAAAAGTGATCTCTTCGAGACAACTAACTCACTAATATCTCGACGGCCAACTTGAACGCTCCAGTACCTTGGCACCATGACGCAGTTTGCAGCTTAGCCGTGGTTTCGGCGGTTGATGTCCACCAATGGTAGTGAAAACCGCGATTTTGTATGGATGAAAAAATGAATTTTCAAATAAAATTTGTAATTTTCAATCATCAAGAACTCGGCGGCCAATTTGAACCCTCCAGGCTCCCGTACTTTGGCTTTTGCGTTTGCCGTTACAATAGTAGGAAAAACATTAATGCTGCGGCCAGAATAGCACCCGCTCTAAATGAAAATATTCTTTTTATTTCCGATTTCTGTTAGAACGTTTCTTTCGTTGCCCGAAAATAACAATCACTATTGTTTCTAGTTTTATCCGGACACGCACGGTTCTCGAACGGGCAGCCTGGCGCCGTTTGCGCTGCGAGTGCTGCTAGCCGAGGCTTCTATGCACGCGGGCCGCGCGCCCGACTCGCTGCGGCGGCTGTATGCGCTGCGGGATACAGTGCGGCAGGTGAGCGCAGCGGGATACAGTGCGGCAGGTGAGCGCTGCGGGATACAGTGCGGCAGGTGAGCGCAGCGGGATACAGTGCGGCAGGTGAGCGCTGCGGGATACAGTGCGGAAGGTGAGCGCTGCGGGATACAGTGCGGCAGGTGAGCGCTGCGGGATACAGTGCGGCAAGTGAGCGCTGCGGGATACAGTGCGGCAGGTGAGCGTTGCGGGATACAGTGCGGCAGGTGAGCGCTGCGGGATACAGTGCGGCAAGTGAGCCCTGTGGGATACAGTGCGGCAGGTGAGCGTTGCGGGATACAGTGCGGCAGGTGAGCGCTGCGGGATACAGTGCGGCAGGTGAGCGCTGCGGGATACAGTGCGGCAGGTGAGCGCTGCGGGATACAGTGCGGCAGGTGAGTGCAGCAGGATACAGGGCGCCAGGTGAGTGCTGCGGAATACAGTGCGGCAGGTGAGCGCTGCTTGATACAGTGCGGCAGGTGAGCGCTGCTTGATACAGTGCGGCAGGTGAGCGCTGCTTGATACAGTGCGGCAGGTGAGCCCTGCTTGATACAGTGCGGCAGGTGAGCGCTGCTTGATACAGTGCGGCAGGTGAGCGCTGCTTGATACAGTGCGGCAGGTGAGCGCTGCTTGATACAGTGCGGCAGGTGAGCGCTGCTTGATACAGTGCGGCAGGTGAGCGCTGCTTGATACAGTGCGGCAGGTGAGCGCTGCTTGATACAGTGCGACAGGTAAGCGCTGCTTGATAGTGCTCCAGGTGAATGCTGCGGGATACAGTGCGGCGGGTGAGCGCGGCGGGTGAGCGCCGCGGGTGAGCGCCGCGGGATATAGTGCGGCAGGTGAGAGCTGCCGTATACAGTGCGCCAGGTGTCTGCTCATCAAGTCAAGAAACATAATTATTTCCCTGCTTCAATACTAATACATTTGTTTGTGTAGAATTTGGTGCTCTACCTCCAGCCTTTAAATATTTGCCGTTGTACCATCGCACAGATGCTCGCGAACCTGAACAAAGGCAGGACTGAAGATGGTACAGCGCCCATCTCCTCGGAGCTGGATAAGCAGGAGTCGCTGCGCCTTTGGAACGGGCGAGAGGTCCGCGTACAACATTCCATCATCAACTGCGCCATCGCTCTTAAGGTGGGTGCTAGAATCAACAAAGGCTTACATGTCTGAGGTACTCTAGCTTTGGCAGTTGATTCCCCGACTCGAGTGAGTTTACTCGAGTAGAGGAAATCTTTGACCTTTTATAATATCGTTTTCCTTAGGCTTTAGGTTAGGAACGTCTTGGAATACGGGTGTAAGTCCCACAATCACGCCAAGTTTGATGCCTGTATGTATTCCCGTTTTTACGATAAAGCGTAAACAAAAAAATCGGTGAAAAAACACGTTTGTTCTATGGAATTCCCCCCTATGCTTACTAATATTATAAACGCGAAAGTTTGTATGTATGGATGGATGTTTGTTACTCGTTCAGACAAAAACGGCTGAACGGATTCGGATGAAATTTAGCATAGAGATAGATTATAGTCTGGATTAGCACATAGGGTATTTTTTATCCCGAAAAAATACACATCAAAATTACCACGCGAACGAAGTCGCGGGTAACAGCTAGTTCTTTATAATTTTTTGAATTTTGTTATTTGTTAAGTAATCCGCCGTAGTAACACATATTCTGTGAAAATTTTAACTGGCTACCTATTACGGTTCCAAAGATAGAGCCCTTTAAAGGCCGGACAGACAGACCGTGGAGGCAGAGTAACAGAGTCCCGTTCGACACCCTTCGGGTAAGGAGCCCTAAAAAAGTCTAACGCGATTCTATAGCGCCTATTCCCGTCTCCCATCACCTAACGTCGGTCACCACGTCCGCAGGACTACCGCCTAGCCATGAAGCTGCTGAGCTCCCTGGCCGAGCAGGCCGCGGCGAGCGTGTCCCAGCGGCGCGCGGCACACAGCGCCCTCTGCCGGCTCGCGCTGCAGGCGGGGCACGTGCGCGCCGCCCTGCTGCATCACCGGGCCAGCTGCGACGCCAGGCAGCAACTGTGAGTCTGATATACGTAGATAAACGAATAGGCAACGAGCCAAGTAACGAAACGCCCAACTACATGCCACAACCTGTTACAAGAGGGTTAGAACCTGTTTAAACGAAACGCAGCGACGCAACAGATGGTACACGTGCGCGCCGCCCTCCTGCATCACCGGGCCAGCTGCGACGCTAGGCAGCATCTGTGTGTGTGATATACGTAGATAAACGAATAGGCAACGAGCCAAGTAACGAAACGCCCAACTACAGGTCACAACCTGTTTAAACGAAACGCAGCGACGCAACAGATGGTACACGTGCGTGCCGCCCTCCTGCATCACCGGGCCAGCTGCGACGTCAGGCAGCATTTGTGAGTGTGTACATAGATAAATTGATATATAACAAGCCATGAAACGAAACGCAGCGACATAAAAAAATAAAACTGCATTTTGTTTACTTTTTCTACGTAAATACTAAAGATTTCAGGCTAGACAGGCGGGAAACGTGACGCAATAAGGCCACCAATTGTACTGTGTATTTTTAAAACTTTTATGTCATGTGCTCCAGTGTACAATAAAGAATATTCTTATCTTATCTTATCTTAAACGTGCGCGACGCTCTCTGTTTCTTAGCCTGCGATAGGTCGCAGGCTAAGAAACAAAGTGTATGTGTAGATAGATCACGAGCCAAGAAATAAAACGCAGTAACATCAACTGATTTTGAAATGTTGAAAAATAAAATGGTTTTTTGTTTACTTCTACATAAACTTCCACTACTTCCAGAGTTACACTTACACTTACGCACGTTACGGGTCGAACTCGGTTGGCCACTAATTTTTTTTTTTTTAAATCAAACATCCTTTTAAATCACCTGTCATTTTCTCACTCAGAGGCTCACTCTGTAACTTACTTAGTTAGAAGCAAATAAATGAATAAAGTAATATTAGTATTATAATTATTAAATACTAAATATTTCAGCACTCGCAAACCAAACCAGGCCAGCCGCGTGGCCAGGCAGCACCTGTGAGTGTAGCTCGATAGATTGATCACAAGCTAACAGACGAAACGCAGCATCATCAACGGGTATAAAATTAATATTTTTTTTTTGACATTTGAACGTCAATCGCGTGGTAAAACTGGCCAGTGTGACAATATTAAGTAATACAATAGTGTCTTTTTGGCTGTGGGAACACTAGCTTTCTCGAATAAATAAATACAAATAGATAATTCGTCATAAGCAGCATATAAACGTCCAACTGCAGGTCACAGCCCTGTTAAATCGTCCGTCTATGTAATATTCTGTAGTAAGAGCAATGATGTTTGTAAGTTCTAACCCCATTTCTGCGCTGACGAACACTTTTGAGCAGGGCATGAAATATCAGGGCTGTATCATGGACATAACAGGAAAAGTCTTCATAGTATTAGTTGAAAATATGTAGTTACTGTCATTTATAAATAGTATAAATAGCGTTGGCCCAAGAATGCTCCACTGTGGCACGCCGTACTGTACACTTTAGGCATTACTACTTCCCAACTTTAACAATCTGGCACCTGTCCGTCAGGTAACTCTTAAACTTAAACCACTCCAGACAAACACTCCTGAAATTGCATTTCTTTAATTTTAAAGGATGTCAAAAGCCAGCCGCGAGGCCAGGTAGCATCTGTGGTTGTGGTCTACATAGACAGATCACGAGACAACAAATCCGGATTTGAAAAAAAATGTGTTATACTTTTTTTTTATAAATTGAAAATTCTTGGACTACTACAATAATATACTGGACCTTGCTAATAATATCCAAAATAAAATTAATACGAACAAATCGCTAAGAGGGCACTCGCTGAAATTGGCCGTGTAGAGAATACGTGGAGTAAACCACCCCAGAGGCCGTAATTACTGCTCCCTCAGTGAGCTTATTTAAGAACAGAATTGATGAACATTTTAAAAGTGCACGAAAGTGATATACACGCATCAGCTCAAAACTGCACGCGTTTCAATGGAAAGATAATTTGCGAAAATACAACAGCTCTCCGATAAATAAAACGCCGCGAATCCACCGTTTTCATCCAGTCTCTTTCTTCCTTATACTAACAGTGGTATACAGAGTTTTAGTTACTAAGATAACCTCCTCGGACAACGAGCGTACTATGATCGTGAAAAGGCGGCTTCAACTTCCGTTTCCTGTCGCAGATGTCCGACTCCCGACGTACGCGAGTACGTGGACCTCGCCCTCATAGACATCGCGTACGGGAAGTATCAGGACGCCTACAACAACTTTGCGAAGGCGTCTGACCAGGAGCCTACCAATATCATGGTAAGTTGCTTCTACAGGGTGACTTTGAATTCGTTCACCGTATTTTAAGGGGTCATTCTAAACATGATATTTCTAAATCGTGGTGTTAGTTTTGAAAAAAAAATACGCGTTAAAAAAATTTTTTTTACCTGAAATTACTTCACTTAAGCATAAACAAACATTAACAGGACAAAAAGTAATAAAAATCCAAAAAAACTATGTTATATTGTTTTTTAATTATTTACGCATATCGGACGTAAGACATAACGAATTAATCATTTAGTATATTAGAAAACATTTTGCAACGTTACGATACTTCATATCACTTCTAATTTGGATTCACAGTTTGGAGCCAAAGTCGTATATCACGAATATTTACAAATATGTTTTACCATGACTGACAAATCATTAATAATAATACTGTTTTTCACAATGAAAAGAACATTCACTCAAAATACGGTGAACGAATTCAAATACACCCTCCACGTACTGGTAGTAGCCTGTAGTTCGGTCATCCAAAAGGCCTATCTATCCACGGTACAACGAGCCGACGACGGGCGTTGTAATGTAGACAGTCCTTGCTAGGGTGGATGTCACAGATACTAAGTATTTTTCAAACGGGAGATCTAAAATTCTAAAGCCAACCGTCCGCCGCCAGCATAACTATAAATAGTTTGCTTGGCAAGCTCCTTTTTTAGCTTCATAGGCGTTACATTATATGCCAAAACCATGCCCACAGGTGGCCAACAACCTGTCGGTCTGCCTGCTCTACATGGGGAGGCTAAAGGAGGCCATCGCGGTGCTACAGAAGGCCATCAACTCGGACCCCGAGCGTGGCCTCAGCGAGAGTCTCCTGCTAAACCTCTGCACACTCTACGAGCTCGAGTCCTCCAATACTAACGAGAAAAAGCTCAACTTGCTGCGCATGTTGTGCAAGTACAAAAGTGATACAATGCCCAATGTTAGGGAGTGCCTGAAGTTAGCTTAGGCAGTGCCTTTTTAATGTTCTGTGGTGCCCATACGTGGTTATGAATTTGCCAGGTCTAATCGCGTTGTACCCGAAACCCGTGCGTGCATGCAACGGCTAATGTACTTCGATGAAGCGAAAGATCTGTCAGGATCGTGGCAAGTGGTAGAACCTTGTCTCTGTCTACCCCACCGGGATACAAGCGTGAGTTTATGTCACGTGTAATGGCGTTTGTTTATTAGGTAAACTTAGTACCTTAATTTCCGGCGTTAAGGAAATTAATTGAAGTTTTAATTACCTTCAACTGGGCAGAGCAGAGGTAACTTCTAGAAATTTGCCGCGCGTACGATCCAACTGGGTTGGAAACATTTGGAGAACTGCGCCTGGTTTTCTCCTCGGCTATTCCTCAGAGCTTAAAGAAATGAGTCTTCAACCAGTAAGTCCTGCCATCTAGGAGCTGAAACGTGGACACTGACGGCAGAGCTAGTCCACCGATTCAAAGTCGCTCAGCGTGCTATGGAACGGGCTATGCTCGTAGCCCCTTTGATGGATCTTATTAGAAATGAGACAATTCGCCAAAGAACTAAGGTGACCGACATAGCCTATAAGGTTAACACGAGCACTAAACATAATAAAAACTGAATTTGCACGGATATTTACTCGTTTATTTTTTCCTTTTATTTATTTTTTGTGAATAATAATTATAGCCTATAAGATTAGCAAGTTGAAGTGGTCACGTCTGCCGAAGAACCGATAATCATCATCATCATTAGCCATTTGACGCCCACTGCAGGACATAGGCCTCCTTCGTGGTTATCATAACCACGAGGGGTCCTGCCATAATCGCCACGCTTGGCAGGCGGGTTGGCGATCGCGTTGGAATCTCAAGAAGACGCTGCTGCCCGTCTCCTAGTAATTATTTCCTTAGTCGCCTTCTACGACATCCACGGAAGGAAATGGAGTGACGCTATTCTTAATCCAGCGCCACACGGAATCGATGGGTTACAAAGGTTCCGAAAGGGAGACCACGAAGTGCGAACTAGCAAACGCAGCGTAGGACGCCCAGCAGCTCGCTGGACCGACGATCTGAGGCTATCCTCATAGCCGAGGACAGAAAGAAGTGGTTGGGGAGGCCTATGTCCAGCAGTGGATGAGCACGGGCTGAGTGATTTGACTAATTCCCTTAACGTGGGAATTAAGTTGGAACAGGTGGAATTAAAACTAGATGGGGTAGACACCCATACCGCTGCTGCTGGTCTTGCATGTGCTTGGTATAAGCCGCCACGTGATCCTCGTGCGATAACTCTGGGTTTGGCTTGTACTGTGGATATTACATTGATTTCAACAGAACAGTTCTTAGGTTAGTTCGAAGGTTAGGGCCGGTTTCTGAGTTGAGCGTTTCACTAAGTAAATACGAGTACTTAAGTAACGTTCTACACTACGTTTAACGATCCGCGGTCTCCACTCAAGAACTCGTCTACCCCATCGGTTATCAGTTCTTCGGATGATATGGCCGGCCCACTGCCACTTCAGCATGCTAATTCGGTGGGCGTCCTCAGACTCGGTGGAGCGATGATCTTCGCAGGGCGGCTGGCAAGAGCTGGATGAGAATAGCCGAGGACCGGGCTCAGTGGCGTGCTACAGGAGAGGCCTATGTCCAGCAGTGGACAAGCATAGGCTGATGATGATGATGAAGTAACGTTCTGTCACGCTCTTTTCTAAGACATTCGAAGAGACATCACTACAGTTAACTATTTACTTAGCGGAATTCTCAATTCAGAAACCGGCCATTAGTCTAGGAGAGAATTTGTAGTTATATTCCTATTTTTCCTATGTAGGTAATCCGAAAATCTACATGCAGCAACACTAACGCCCACCAAAGGAAAAAAATCATGTCTTTCACAGATCATTTCAGGCCATTCTCTCAATCATGTTAATAGTGATTTTTAAGACCCATGGCCGTGATGCTGAGGCGAAAAACCCAGGACTATAGCGTAGCTTTAACGCCAAAAACGGCCGTTTTCGCCATAAATTCTATCGAGTCCCCGGTCGGTGATCCTAGGTTCTCGATCGTGGATCCTTAAACTCACTATTAACATTATTGACTGGTCTGACACTTTTTGCAAAAGTTATCTGTAAAAAAGGTTGTCGGGTGTAGGGTTCTTGAGGTCCGGAAATAAAGCGAGTTGTTCCACAAAATACTAACACAAATCTTTGATAAGGACCGGTAACATAATTAACACGTATCACTCTAGTTTTTTATTTAACGCAGAGCACGAGGGCGCCCGGGGTGTCCATGCGTGCGCGGTTCTTTTTCTCATTTGTCCCTAGTGGGTACGTAGCCAGTGGTGATGACTGGGAACAAGGGGGCGTGCGCGGGCGAGTCGATGAGTTTGTCCGAGTGCTGATGATGGTGCTGGTGACTGTCGCGATGGGCGACTCGAGTCAATTTACTCGAGTTACTCGAGTTGGGCTGCCAGCGAGTAAACTCGAGTTGGAAATTCCGTCAACCGAGTTGACTCGGCGGGTGTGCGCGAGCGAGCTGACTCGCGAGTGTGGCTGAGTGAGTCAGTACTATGCGACCGAGCTGTGTGTTAGAGTGAGAACGGTACTGTTAAATCTTTGGAGACCGAGCAAGGAAACACCAGCTTAGACCAACGACCTTTAATGAAGGACTGACAAAACGACAAAAACTACCCACTTAACAACTAATACAAATAGTGATACCTACCTACCAATCCGTATACATCACACCCCCTTTCTTAATTTGCATACTACTAACTAACAATAATTTCCTTTGATTATCTATTGCCTACATACTACTTATAATAGTTTTATTACTTAGCCTAATTTTTATCACTATTTATCCCTCCACCTGTTACACTAAATATAAGTGACAATTTTTAGTCTTAATCTATTTCAAACCCGTATCTACGTACAGGATTTTTATGACGGCTTGGGCGGTGTTCCGATAAGTAGTACGGTCGCTGACTGGTGTGCTCGGGCATTCGAGACCCACTTGGATCGGTAGGGGGGTTAACTTCTGTGTGGTCGGTTTCTGGTGTGATTGTCAGTTCCTGCCCCTCGACCACAGGATCATCATTTGTTGAAGCAGCTGGGTTTCCCACTGCGGGATAGTCCGTGCTTGGATGTGTGATGAATCTTGATTTCTTTTTTAACTGATCAATGTGACGTTTCACCAATTGCCCTCTGTCAGTCTTGACTATGTAATTCCGAGAGCCTTTTTCTTCCTCAATCCGTCCTGCTACCCACTTATCCCATGCACTGAAATCTCTACTCCATACTTCCTCTCCTTCCGCAAATGTCCCTCTTTTATAGCCTCCCGCCGCTTCAACTTGTTGTGTTTGTCTATGTGCAACTCGTTCTTGAACTGTTGTGTTATTGGTTCTAAGAAGATCTAATCTTGACCGTAAGGATCTTTTGAACATAAGGTTGGCGGGTGACTGCCCCGTTGTTGCATGTTCAATATTGCGGTAAGCCATTAAGTAAGCCTGCAATGCGATATCTAAGTCTTGCTTATCTCTTTTTGCTTTTCTTAGTGCTTTTTTACATTATTTCTGCTTTTTCTGCTGCTCCGTTTGAAACGGGGTGATATACCGGTGTAAATATGTGTATAATGCCGTTATTTTTCATAAATTCTTGTATTTCCTGACTCGTAAAAGGTGGCCCATTGTCTGATACCACTTCTTTTGGTAATCCAAATCTCGCGAAGGTTTCTCGTAATACTTTGCATACATTACTTCCTTTGGTATGTGTCATTAAAAACGCTTCAATCCACTTCGTTGTAGAGTCGATAATAATTAGAAAAGTTTTACCTTCATACGGTCCCAAGAAATCAATATGCAATCGGCTCCATGGTTCGCTCACATACGGCCATGGTTTTGGTGCTGTCCTTGGTGGCTCTGCAGATTCCATTACGCAGGTAACGAACTCTCTGCATATGTGTTCGATGTCCGCGTCTATTCCCGGCCACCATACGTAGCTACGAGCCTTCGATTTCATTTTAACCATTCCCAAGTGGCTGGTATGTAATTCTTGTAATATCTTATTTCTTAAGATTTCTGGTACTACTATTCTATAGCCCCACATTATACAGCTGCCATCGACATACAGTTCGTGTCTTCTTACCCAATAAGGCTGCAAGTCTGGTGGACACTGGTTTGGCCAACCCGATTGTATGTATATAGTTATTTTCCGTAGTATTTCATCACGTTCTGTTTCTCGTCTTACTTCCACTTGCTGAACCGGTAAGAAGGTTTGCACAAAATTGAGATATGTATGTTCTTCTGCCTTGCATTCCTTAACCTTTCCTTCTTGTGGGAGTCGCGATAGTGCATCCGCTCCGTTTTTATCGGTTGCTACATATTGTATATCGTAGTTATATCCAGCCAGGATCACCGCCCATCTTTGCATTCTGCTGGCTGCCATTACTGGGATGCCTGTTTTTTTCACCGAAAATTGTGACCAAAGGCTTATGGTCCGTGCGCAATATAAACTTTCTTCCGTACAAATATTGATGAAATTTCTTTACACCATATATGATAGCCAAAGCTTCTCGGTCAATCTGGGAGTAGCCCCTCTCTGCTGTGTTAAGTACTCTTGAAGCGTAAGCGATCGGCCTCTCGGCTCCGTCCGGCATCACGTGTGAGATGACGGCGCCCACGCCCACGCTGCTCGCATCCGTCGTCAGTATCAGCGGCAGAGAGGGGTCATAGTGCGCCAGGACCTCGCTGGAAATTAAAAATTTTTTTACCTTATTAAAAGCTCCATCACAGCTTGCGCTCCACTCATACTTCACACCTTTCTTTAGCAACTCATATAATGGCGTGAGAATTGTGCTTATGTTTTTTATAAACTTTGCGTAATACATAACCATCCCAAGAAATGCTCTTAACTCGGATACATTTGTTGGTACTGGAACCCTTTTTATGGCATCTATTTTCTTCGTACACGTATGTACGCCTTCCTTACTTATTACGTAACCTAAGTACGTAACTGATTCGGCCATAAATGTACACTTTTCTTTCTTTATTTTTAATCCAAACTTTTCTAAACGCTCAAATACCTCATGCAGCGTTTTTAGATGTTCTTCTTCGTTTCTGCCCGTCAGAATCACATCGTCCAGAAATACGCCGACTCTTTCCATGTCAGCAAACAGCTGTTCCAATTTCCTTTGGAAAATGCCGGGGCTAGATGATAGCCCGTAGACCAATCTATTATATTTAAACAGACCTTTGTGGGTGTTAATTACAGTATACGGTTTTGATGTCTCGTCCAAGCCTAGTTGCGCATATGCTTGCGATAAGTCGATTTTTGTAAATCTCTCTCCTCCGTGTAATTTCGCGAACAAATCTTCCACCCTGGGTAATGGAAAGCGGTCAATTTCTAAGTATTTGTTCACACTTATCTTATAGTCGCCGCATATCCTTATGTTGCCGTCGGGCTTGACCACAGGTACGATTGGTGTGGCCCACTCTGATGTCTCGACGGGGGTGATAACTCCCTCGCGCGTCAGCTGCTCTAGCGCGCGTTCAACCGGTCCGCGCAGCGCGTACGCGAGCGGGCGCGCGCGCACGTACACGGGTCGCGTGCCCTCGCGCACCGCCAGCGACACCGTGCCACCGTTGAAATAACCCAAGCCGTCCGAGAATACATTAGCAAATCTGGAACTGAACGTTTTCAAATCAAATTTCTTTTCTGCCTTAGAGTAATTATGATCAATCTCTTTTAACACTTTTATACCTAATTCCTGAAGCCATTGTCTTCCTAATAAATTTGTCTTTCCATCCCTTACCACAAACAGGTCCAACTGCTTAACTGTATTATTAAACTTAACTGTTACAAGAATTTTTCCTAATGGTGATACTTTTTCCCCTGTATAATACCTTAATATTAATCCTGGTTCATCCAAAGGTACATTCGGAAACAAGTTATAATAATTCTCTGCATTTATACAGGAAATCATACTTCCGGTGTCGATTTCCATTGACATTTTTTTGTTATTTACTTCTAGCGATAAAGTGTAAGGTCTACAATTACTCTGAGTTTTTTGTTTTAAAAAAGAAAAATTTACCTCTACACTTTCTTCACTATCCGACTTCGACTCCTGTAGCTCTTCGTTGAAATGGTGATCCGCCCATTTTCCCGGTAACATTGGACACATTCTTTGTAAATGCCCTTGTTTATTACAAACGCGGCACACGAAGAACTGATATTTACATGCACTTGACTTATGCTGTGACGCGCCACAAGTACGACAGCCACTCAGCCTTCCGTCGTTTGCACTTGTTGTCACTTGTCCCTGTGCCGATCGTGACCGTGAGGCATGCGCGCCAACGTCACGCCATTTTCCGTTGCCGCCGCGCCACTGCCTGTCACCGCCTCGCCATTGTCCGCCGCCGCCGCCACTGCCGAACAACACACATGCAACTCGAGCTACAGTATGAACGTGGCTGTGGATACATAAAGGATGAAACAAACCAACGCGGTGGCGGTACTTACATATCCATTTACTGCAGAACTATTTATATGGACGTTTGTATGGACGGCCACCGCCACCGCGTTGGTGTGTCAGGTCCGACCGACTCGCGCAACTTGACGGCGGTGTTCGCGCTGAAACAACGCTGACTCGAGTTGCTGCTCGAGTCAGCCCTTATTTAAACTCGAGCTACTCGAGTTGGACAAAATGTGACTCCGCCCATCGCTAGGTGACTCTGGTGAGTGCCGTGCCGCGTGGGTGCGTTCCACAGAACAAAGTCTGTGGTGCGTTCCCTAGGAACCTGGGCGGTGTACAAGGGGCGCGGGCGGCGACAGACGCGCGGGCGCTAGGCTGGGGGTGCCATGTTGCGCCGAAGCCGGAGATAGGGGGCGCTACAATATACCTACTTTTTTTTATTGGTGGCGCTAGTGTTTACTGCATGAAGCCCCTCGAGGGCGCTTATACACGGTGTGATTTGTGAACGACAGTGCCAGCCTCAGCCGTCGACGCCAGTCACCCACATGTCAACGTCGAAACGTGCAGTTGATGAGTTGATACTGTCGTTCGCAACGTGCCGCCCGTGTATTAGCGCCCTAAGTACTAGCTATTATGCAAGTAATGAAGTTGTTCGTCATTTATTGTAAATAATAGTAGTTTATGCAACTGTCATATAATGAAGGGTATTAAAACACGAGTGTGAGTTTATGAAACGAGCGCAGCGAGTTTCATAATAGTAACGAGTGTTTTAATACCCGTGTTATATGCAGTTGCATACACTACTTTATCTTCACTAATGCAATTAAAAATTAAATTCACGCGTACGTGTATAATCACAGTGATTTTGCCGCCATTAAAATTTAACCAATGAGAGCGCAGCTGCGCGCTTCAATAAAACGCGACCAACCTGATTGGCCCTGCACTCAAGTTGGTCGCGTTTTATTGATGTTATAATGAGATTTTATCTACACTAATGTTGTAACATTCTACTTATGTTTTCAATACTTGACTTATAATTACTACTGTTATAGCGCAGACAACAAAACACTCAATTTAAGCAATTTCACATGATGGTATAATATTCACATCGATATCGTAAAATCTCATTATAATCAATAAAACGCGACCAACTTGATTGCAGGGCCAATCAGGTTGGTCGCGTTTTATTGAAGCGCGCAGCTGCGCTCTCATTGGTTAAATTTTAATGGCGGCAAAATCACTGTGATTATACACGTACGCGTGAATTTAATTTTTAATTGCATTAGTGAAGATAAAGTAGTGTATGCAACTGCAATAACACGGGTATTAAAACACTCGTTACTATTATGAAACTCGCTGCGCTCGTTTCATAAACTCACACTCGTGTTTTAATACCCTTCATTATATGACAGTTGCATAAACTACTATTACGATATCGATGTGAATATTATACCATCATGTGAAATTGCTTAAATTGAGTGTTTTGTTGTCTGCGCTATAACAGTAGTAATTATAAGTCAAGCATTGAAAACATAAGTAGAATGTTACAACATTAGTGTAGATAAAATCTGTAACTAAATTAAAACTGCTTTTTATTCTTGGCAATTAGTTGAATAAAGGTCTATCCACGTTGCAACAGGCCGGCAACGACGCGGCGCGGCACGATTCAAATATTCGCAGAATTGACTAAAATACGAGTGCAACACTTGTATTGTACGTGGTCGGGCTTTTTTTGCGCTAATATTGTAGTATCTGACCTTATAACTAGGTACTCCATCTAAAAAACAATGTCCCAGGAACTGCAGCATCCGAGTGGTCCCTTCTTCACCCATCTAGTGTGAGTAAGGTGCCACTGAACGCTTGTATAAATCATCTCATTACGTAGATTCAAAGGCCAATTTAACCTTATAAGGATTGAAGCAGTGATAGGTAGTTAAAAACATAGATGTCTAACTAGCGCTAAAAAGTTATCCCACGTTCAATTCAGTATTATCCGGCAGAATCACATATCTGTGGGCAGAATATTTATGCACATACCACCGACGTCTTGCGACGTACCTAGCAAGTGCGCGTCCACCGTTGTGGGCACGAGGAGCATTCCCACAACCCTAATAGAAGACTACCATACCGAATACGATTTGAAGCTGTATCAATTTCATCAAAATCGGTTTAGTAGCTAGTCTAAATGTGACATTGTGAAACAAACACACATACTAAAGAAGCGCTCGCCATCTATGTGTTCTGAGATGTAACCTTCACAGCGCCGATGTCATGTCGTTATATGTCAATGTTAAACGCTTCTTGTTAGTTTCCATAGATGGCTCTGTTCTCAAATTAGATCTTTGTCTAATGTTGTATAGATAATGGCACGGAACCCTTCATGCGCGAGTCCGACTCGCACTTGGCCGGTTTTTTTTTAGGGTTGGATCCGCGCCTGGTAACTAAATAGTTAGGTACGTCTCAGAGCGTCGATTTTAAAGCTAAAATCAGCTTTTACATACTAGGTAACTACTTTATATTGCGTCCGTAGTTATTTTTCAATTATAAAAAAAATTATAGCAGAAGTGTAAATTGACCGAATTGTGATCTCAGTTTTTACGTGAAAGGCGATTTATCAGTTTCAATCAGATTTATCGATTAATAACCCTGTGTAGGTACCATAAAATAATAAAAACCGGCCAAGTGTGAGTAGGACTTCAATGGACAAACATATTTCCACAGTCGACCGCACACAAACCGCACATCAACCTTTACACGCGTGCACGTGCAAAAAGTAATTGAATTCTGTTGTCGAATACACGGAAAAGTATGTATGACTTATAAAACGAAAAACTGACCGGTGTGTTTTGCAACAACGGCGCAAGGTCTGGCAAGGGGAGCGATAAAAACAAAACTCGTAGTCAGAAAAATGTATTTTATTGAATTTTCAGGATTATTAGGATAATTTACATGGTTTACCATTCAAATAGTTTTCATACCGTTAAACCGTTTAGGTATCTAGAGATCGAAAGACGCTACCGTGACGTTAGTCTTTCAAGAAGTCATTATTTTTTTATAGCAAAACGGTTAGAGGCCCTACATGCCTTGCCTAGTGTTAGCAAGTGCTGAGTTATTCGATCCTGGCTTATTTTTTGTGCAAGAGCGCTACTACCCCTAGTATTTAATTCAGGTCATTATGACAATACATAAATTGTAATAGCACTTCAGAAACAGGTTTTGCGGCGTTTAGTCTATAAATCTTGTTTGGAGGCTCTTTTCACTAACACAAACTACTTTTGTACATAGTTATACTTTTTACGGGTCTAATCGCGGTAACTGCAAAGTTGACGAAATGTCGGGAATTAAGTTAACCCAATAAACAATCGCGATTAAGACCCGTTAAGATTATAACTAGGTAGCGAATCATAAAAATACTACCTACTTTATTCGTACAGTTTGTCAAACACAGTAGGTAGAAACGAATAGGTACATGAGGTACATCATTTTCGAAGTCCATAGTCACAAGTTACAAAAATAAAAAAAATTAATCCATGTCGTTAAAATAAAGTAAGTATTTTGCTCAAATGAAGGTAGTGAATGAATGGTACTGAATTTTCAGTAAAATTGCGAACTGTCACTTCCCATTTCTGCCTATGCCAAGCTGTAGTCCAGAGTCCAGACGCGCTGTTATAGTCCGCACATATCTTTTTGGCGGTAACGTGAACATAGTCACAGACAGATCGTTTGCACATCGCTTACTATCTTTACAGTGTATGTGTGAGTAATTGACGTAGTGACGTACTGACCATTAGAGAGTAAAATGTACCTATTTTAAAACACCTGATTAAGGGGTAATGTCACAGAACCCAGCCTTAACCAACTTCGAACTGTCGACACAAAAACATATTTTGACACTTGATAATCCAATACCGTGGACAGTTACGGAATAGGACAGTTGTAGAGTTCCTAAGAAAAGTAGTTTACATTTATTGAGGTTAACACGGTCAGTTAAACAAAGGTCAAAAAGTGAAAAGGGATAGAACACGGTGGCGATCCTATTTGTCTCGCTCACACAATATTGCCGAGCAAGAGACAAGTCAGACAAGCAGGATCGCCGCCATCTTTCTATGATTGCATTATAGTCGGCTCTGCATGATGACCCTTGTCTTGAGCTATAATAACACAATGATGATAGTGTGATAGAGATTTGGATTTAATCGATTAGCTCCTGAATAGTAGTCCTAGGTATAGTCAAGCATAAAATAACTTAACTAGGTAATAATTGCCGCAATCAATTAAATATTTTATACACTTGTATTTTCAATAAAAAAATATCACGATATCTTCGAACGCATATTATACATGTATTATTTTAATAATGTTCTTTTAAGCGGTATGTTGCTCATAAAAAACAATAGTTCTTTTTTACGAAAACATACTGGATTTGAACAGGTATGCCTAACATTTTCTGCATTTAATATCCTAAAATACTCTATTGCTTCGTTTTTTTTTTATGGTACTGGAACTACGGCATTCTAAGATCACACACACACAGGCAGTGACATAAAGGGTTAAAATTGCAAGTCGAAGAAAACGCATCTGTTCGCAGGAAAATGAGGTAGACATTGGTTTTATTCTATGAAACACTAGTTTGTGCATAAAAGGACAAAGCACCAATGTATTCGGATTTGTAACAGAAGAATGGGAACAAACCAAAGTTTTTGGCATCACTTTTTAAATGTCACGCGTGCGAGGGCAGTTGAGGGGTTAAACAGCTATTCAAATTAAATTTTGTAGAAGAATTTTGAAGTGATGCGAGTCTGCCTTGCCAGTGCCAAATGCAGCCGTCGACACACGTCGACGGCAGTCGCCGACATGTCAGCATCGAATATCCGCGTCGACGGCAGTCGCCGATGCATCAGCGTCGAATAGCCGCGTCGACGGATGCAGTTTGCACTTTAGTTCGCAACGTGTGCCGCCCGTGTATACGCGACCTTATAGTTTGTCTATCTACTGCTAGCGACTGACAGCTGTGAACAGTGCGAATTACTATCACTGATATTAACAGATTTTAGTGAACAAGAAACAGGTAGTAATAAAGTAAAAAAAAAGTTTAGACTTCAGGATGTCATTGGTCATTCCAATTTGCTATTACTCCAGAATTATCCACTGTATTGGGTCTTTGACGTTTCCAAAGTGTCAAAGTATGTTTTTATTGACAGTTCGGAGTAGGTTAAATTGGACGAACCCAAACAGTGGAGAAGTTACGATGGAGAATTTTATATAGGTAGGGGAACTGGGGGCAAGATGGGGTAGCGAGGTAAGATGGGGTCACGCACACATACAAGAAACGAAACGTCTCCGCGAGGCACCGGATTAGCCAATCACAAGCCGCTTTCGAACGATAATCAGTGCGGCCATGACAGTCGGCGAGAGTGCGCACGTTCTTTGTTTATGAATAAATTTCTGTTAAAGTGCATAATTGATGTAATATTGTGTGTTTTTTAACGTCTTCAGAAACAGGTAAGAAAAGGGGTGAAACTGTTGCATTTACTTGCCTTTTTTTAAAGTTTTCCTTACTGTTGATAGGCACATTCAAAATTACATTAGTCCCAAACATGTATTTTATCAATTTTTTTTTTAAACACGGTGTTCGGGGCAAGACGGTTTAAGTCATACGGGGCAAGATGGGGTTTACACGGGGCATGATGGGGTTCTCCAAACTAACTTTTATTTATCTAGTCCGTGTTTTTTTTATTGTTTAATGTTTGTTTGTGTGTTTTGTTAATTTGTTTGTTTCGTGTGATTGAAACGTACTTTATTTTGTTTTTAGATTAAACATGGTCAGAAACTACAAAAAAAAGACTAAAAGAGGAGAATGGTCCCAAGAGTCCATGAAAGCAGCTATAGATGAAGTATTGAGCAAAAATTCAGGATATAGAAAGGCAGCCTTAGAACATAATATTCCTCAAACTACTTTGGAGCGTTATGTCAAGAAAATTAAACGAGGTGAAGAAATTACCGTCGGATTACCATTGGGGCTTATGAAGTCTGTTTTTTCGCAAAACGAAGAAAAAGAACTTGCAGAATATGTAAAACATATGGAGGAACGACTTTTTGGCTTAACTACATTGGATTTACGGCGTCTGGCATACCAGTTGGCTGTTAAAAATAATAAAAAGCACAACTTCAATAATGAGAAAGAGATGGCAGGTGTCGACTGGCTAAATGGGTTTTTAAAACGTAATCCCGATTTATCAATTCGTAAACCAGAGGCTACTTCGGCAGCGCGCGCTATGGGATTCAACCGAGTAGCAGTTGGGAATTTCTACCAGCTTCTCGGGGAAACATATGACGCATTTCATTTTACTCCAGATAAAATCTATAACTGCGACGAGACTGGTATATCTGTTGTTTCGAAAACGAAGAGCAAGATAATAGCCTTAAAAGGAAGAAAACAAGTAGGTTCATTATCTTCTGCAGAGCGAGGCCAAACCGTCACTGTAGAAATTTGTTTCAATGCTGCTGGAACGTACATGCCTCCATTCATTATTTTCCCAAGACAGCGTATGAAACCTGAATTGCTAGACAATGCTCCCCCAGGAACAACATCAGTATGTAATCCAAAAGGCTGGATAACAGTTGAACTGTTCACCCTTTGGTTCAAAAAGTTCATCCAATTTACAGGAGCTTCCCCTAGCAATAAAGTGTTGCTGCTTTTAGACGGACATGTAAGTCATACCCAAAATATAGATGTTATAGATCTTGCACGTCAACATGGAGTTGTAATAATTTGCTTTCCACCGCACTGTACGCATAAAATGCAACCTGCTGATGTAGGTTTCATGAGGCCTTTAAGTACTTATTATGACCATGCTGCCTCAAATTGGTTGAGATCGCATCCAGGACGCGTAATCACCATGTTTCAAATAAGCGAAATATTTGGACAAGCTTACATGCAAGCAACTACGATGTCCACAGCGGTCAACAGCTTCAGGAAGTGTGGTATTTGGCCATACAACCAAGATAATTTCAGTGATGCTGACTTCATAGCTGCGGAAACTACAAATATACCATTAGCTCAAGACAATCCATCTACGTCAAGGGCTATCGCAAACATACCTCCTCATTCCGGACTTGAAGTGTCAACAACTTCAAACTTTGTGAACGCGCAGTCGATGGAAACAGAGCCTCATACAGAACCTGAAATACCATCCGCGTCAAGTTCTGCAATTCTTCCTTCAACAGAGTCAGTACCTCATTCCGGTCGTGAAGAACCAACCATGTCAAGTCTTGTCAACGCTCAATCAATGGAGACAGAGTCCCAAACTGGATCTACGTTGATTTCTGCAAACTTTGCCTCAACAGAGTCATCACATCATTCTGGACATAAAGTACCAGCCACGTCGAGCTTTGTTAATGATCAGTCAATGGAAATAGAGCCTCATAGTGGACATGAATCACCATCCACTTTAAGCTCTGCATACTTTGCTTCAACAAAGGAAGCACTTAATCCCGGATATGAAGTGCCAGCTGCGTCAAGCTTTTTCAACGCTTGCTCGATGGAGACAGAAGCTCATACTGGATCTCTAGCACCATCCACGTTAACTCCTGCAAACCTTCTTTCAACAGTCAGCATCTCGCACCGAATCTGATGATAAGAGAGGGTCTAAATTCGGACATAACACATCTGAAACTGAACAAGTTCCATCGATTCATGAAGATCTCCTAGCACCTGTTCTCTCCGAACATCAACGTACGCCAGCTCAACTGTCTACCGCTAGTTCCCCCCAACAAGATTTTGAAATGCAAACAAGAAGTTCCTTAGAAATTCGTTCTCCCATTCGAGCCGTCTGCCGTGATTTGACGTCTAGTTTTGATAATGCTTCTCCTAAAGATATATTGCCAATTCCGGCAGTTCAAATGAGCGAAAAAAGGAAAAACTATCGAAGAGGTAAAACGGCGGTAATAACCTCGACTCCGTATAAAAAAGAACTGGAGGCTTTGAAATTATCGAAGATCGCTCCTGCTAAAAATAAAAAATCGTCAACGAAAGTTCTTCCGGCAAAAAAAAGTAAATCGTCAAAAATAAAAACTGCTAAAAATACTAGGCCTTCAACTTCACGAGAAGAAGATACCGTTTGTTTTTATTGTAACGATATAAACAACACGTACCTAAAATCAACTGAAAATTGGGTAAAATGTCAACTCTGTGAGCGGTGGGCTCATACTGCATGTGCTGGGGTGGATGATGAAGACTTAAAGGAAGTACTGATATGCTTGTTCTGTGAAGAAGAATAAGAATCCCATCTTGCCCCAAGACCCCATCATGCCCCACATACGGGGTAAGATGGTTTTTTCACGTGTTCCTAAAAAAATATTATTAGAAATTTATGATAAATGTTCGTCCAAAGATTATGCCAGTTAATAGTTAATTAAGTAATTAAAGTGCCATAAATAAATGAAAACACTATGTTGATTATTACTGTGTCTTTTTGTTGCTTTCCCTTAGCGTCCCCATCATGCCCCTAGTTCCCCTAATACGGTATTGGTGATATCACTGGTTTTTCTACATAATTTTTGTTTAACATAATATGTAAGGAATTTAGTGTATAAGCGTAAAGCATCTTTGTTTTTTGGCAATAAACGGTTATTCATATCTGAGTCGAAATAATTAAAGATGTTTTTTTATACTCAGGGTTCCCGTATATTTAAGCTTTGGGAGTACTGTATTCCAGTGAAAAAACAGTTAAAGTTCTGGACTGAAGTCTTATAAAATGGCATTAAAAAAAGTAGGTACAGATTCCGCGATGGTCACTAGATGACGTGACCAAGTCAGTAATGTAACTTAACGACATCCGTGGTAAAAATCTGTACTATCAACTTTACTCATTTCATAAACTTGGCCTTCAAAAAGTTTGTTTCCATTCACACTGTACAGTAATCGAAACCAAAGAGATTACAAAGTAGAGCAATAAGCTGAATTGAAAAAGAAAAAACGTGTGGTTTGAAAACTGATTTGCAAGAGGGTTTAAGGCCGGCCACATACAGTCGGCATTATTCCGTTTCGGAATTTCGAATCGGGATTCCGAACGCAGTAAATTCATACAAACCAATGGACCTGCCAGCCTGCCACATACATACGGCACAAAGGCATACACGTAAGGCACACAATTTCAAACGGAAAACTGCCGTATGTATGTGGTCCAAAAATGCCGACATGAAATTTTAAACTCGTTGAGGCCTCTTCTCCCATACAATGGGCCAAACCGTATCTTTAGGATAGTTCATGTTGGCATATTTCAAGATACAATTAGATAAGAACGTCGATAATAAATTTCATTCAATATGTTTGCATGCAATCAAATATTGGAAAATGCAGAATATATACACTTTTTCTAGCACTTACTCGGCAGGTAAATTATTTAGAAAAACATTACATTCGGTGGGATACAAACTAGCCACATAATATTTTCTTTCTTAGCGATTACATATGAAAAATGCATACAATTTTCAAACCACAATTTTATTCACATTTTACTAAAGCCAGCAAACAGACGATTTCCTCCGAATATTATGGAAAAATGCAAATAATAAAAAAAAAACTAACTGTCGGTAGAGATGGATTTTCAATGTCTTGTAACATTCCTACCTAGCTAGATGATTGAGCGCGTGACCGAAGGTATGACATGATTAAATGAGTATTGACAATGATAATATATAAACATTACCATTCGTTTAAATTCCAGAACTTATTGCTTACACTAAATGTACTTCGTCACCTAATAACCACTAAAGCTACCTAACTACTGCCTTAGTTATTAGACGGTACAGTAACTAAAACCCATGTGAAAAAATATTCTGAAATGACCCTTGCCACACATTCAAAATGTAAAACAACGATAGTGCATAACTCATTTCCGAGAATAGTGGCTCTAAAGGGTAGCTAGAGCCATCGAGTTTTCTGTGCTAGATTACATTTTCAGTTTGTCGTTACTGTGCCATCTTTTAAAGCGCTCTAATGCTTCAAATAACGCTTACTTCACAGTAATATTACGGCTGGACAGTTTCAATTGGAATTTCTTCTAAACAGAATATTTACAAATGCACGAGTTGTACGGCATTACCGTAGCTTTTAAGTCGCATGAAACTTAGCGTTTTTTAACACGAAATGAAAAATTGGGCCATATGCGCGATCTGGCGTGCTGCCGTGACTTCCCATTATACGGACTCGGCCGAAGTTGTAATATGGACAGTCTAGGTTGTGGATTCCTACTATTCCGTGGTAGGTACCCATTTTCCATTTTGACGTTTCTGAAATGTCAAAATATGTAGCTATTTGACAGTTAATTCGGGCCGAATTAACCGACTACGTACTGTCAAATAGCTACATATTTTGACATTGGAGAAACGTCAAAATGGATAACGGACGAAATGGAAAATGGTTAGGGAATAGGTAGTAGGAATCCACAACCTAGACTGTTCACAATACAACAGGTGGACGTCGTACGGACAAAACGACACAAACTAAAATAAACCTTAAATATTTTTAAGATCAACCTACAGTACTAGCGCAAAAGCCCAGCCACGGCCGACTTTTTTTTGCACCTCCTATTGTACTTAGTCTCTAAGTTCGTAAGTATTTAAGAATTATTTTAGATTGAAATCTGAGCAGAGATGGCAAATTGTAGCATGGATAGTCCTTAAAAATGTTTGTAGGTATTATCAATAAAAATTATTAGCATATTATGTATCTTGATTAAAATGCTTGATGTTATTGGCGGGTCCAAGGATGCAGAAGCAAGGGCAAATAACATCTCTCAGAAGTCACTAATAACTGAATACAAACATGCCAGAAATCTGCTACAGAGATAAGCTCACCTTTGTATGTGTTATTTCTTTCGTAATGTCCTGTTGAATGTTTTGTGTGCAATAAAGTTAAATTAATTAATTATTGCCCACTGTAGTTTGCAAATTTACCCAAGCAAAAAGAGGTAATAAATTAACTGAACAGTTGTCTGCAATGTTTTGGTTGCAAATGTGATAACACTGATTTGACTGACAGTTTTTGAACATCCCCACCTATTGAATTTAAAAACCATTTTGAACAGAGGATTTTGCTAATCGTGAAACAATGACAATCGTGAATAGCTAATCATCACTACATGATCACCATGTTTTGCCCATCAGACTAGCCCAGATATCACAATAAACTGCTACAATAGTATGGGGTACCAATATTCATCCTTCTATCTACTATTCATATAACTTCACAGTCAAAAAGCCACTATGAATCTTTTCACAATTAGCTAAGTTTCATGCGCCTATCAAAATTAAAACACTGGTACATATAATGACTCACTAATTAATCACATGGTATGATGTCGAATTACACTAATAAGCGTCATTCAATGTTTAACAGCTGACCCGGAATATAGATGACTTGATTGCAAAGTTAAATTTTACTTCTTTTGTAAGTGATCTAAAGAATTTACTTCCCTTATAAACTACAAGTCTATATTTCTGGTCATGCTTTAAAAACAGAAAAGAGGCACCTAAAAAGGTGCAGAAATAAATTTCAATGCATGTTAAAAACACTTCCATTAGTCACAATATGCAGGCCTGTCACAAAATAATATTAATCTAACTTGTCATTGTATGTAAAAGTAAATTAGATGAAAAATGAAAAAAAAAAATCATGATCATCCGTTGATCATTGATCACTTTTTATAATCCCAATATGAAATTGAAACTACACGATTAAATACAGTTTTTTAAGTCCTTCGCACTGTGATGTTTCGTTCGAAATAAATTATAAGTCCGCTTACACACTAGTAAAGTCTGAACGGAAGAATGTTCACAACCGATTGGAACGGTTCCTCAGAGCACGGTGGCGCGCACGGCGCATCTTCGCGGATTATATGTCTCCGTTTTGACTGATCCCAATTCGCTTGATGAACTCCTCTTGGAGCATCACAGTTTTGATCACATTCGGATGGGCTCCGTAGGATATCGTTTGGTCCTGCGGTGTGCAGTACTGTTGCGTGCCATCGGCCAGGATGACGCTTTGACCGTTGCTCAACGCGTTAGCATCGACAGAGTTCCAGTACGTTTCACTGGGCGATGTCGTGTTGACGCCGGGTGGAGGCGCCGCGGGGGCTCCGGTATACCTAAAGTATGGGTTTTTAAGGTCGAGTGTGTTTGATGAAGAGATGTTTGTTCCTTCATGATTCAGCTCCATAGTCACGTCGTAGCTCTGGCGCTTGTTGGCTAAGAGGAGCACTCTGCCAGTCAAAGCTTGGCCTTGCTTAACGAAGATGGGTGTTTCTAGCAGACAACGGACTTGGTACCAGTGTGTCAGAGGCTCTGTTGGTGCTGTGGAGAGCCAGATGTGTTGTGTTGTGCCCGCAAACAGCACATCAAACCAGAAGGCCAATCCATGGCAAGTACCAGACTGTGTCATTTCAAATCTGAATGGCACTTCGATGCGGTGCAGGTCTGTCTCTTCAGCGTTCAAGAAATCCACCACATGCCTGACAGACCGCGCCATGCATATGCGAATGTCAAATGTGTCCACAATTGGTTGTCTGAAGTACTCCTTCATGGCAGCTGTTCTTAGAGCGCTCAAATCTACACCATGGAAACATGTCTGGTACCAGAAGTTAGCCTTGTTGTACTGTTCCATGAAAAGTGCATCATCTGTGAATGGAGCTATGTGGAGATCTCCACGCGTTGGGAACATATTCCCATTGGGTTTCAGCCACTTCTTAGCATGCAAGTATGTTTCTAACATACGCTCATTGTACAACATGTAGCCCATTGGTTCGGATATAATCACATCAACCGATTCAGGCAGCTCAATTTCTTCTATCTTTCCAGCCACAACTGTGACACGGTCTCCTAGACCATTGGCTCTTACTAAAGCTTGGGCATGGTGGGCCATGTTACTTGCTTCGACGGCGTACACCTTACGCGCGCCAGCCTGCGCGGCGAAGAACGAGAGGATGCCTGATCCCGCGCCCACATCTAAAACCACTTTGTTTCGGAAGTCGGTAATGTTGGACAGTATAGCTCGCTGGTACGTACTTGTTCGCACATAATCCTGCATCATATTCTGCTGCTGGCTTAGGTAACCATAAAACTGGAAATATTGCATCGCCGATGAGTCCTCCGTTCGCACGGTGAACACGCTCGACGACCGGCCCGCTTTGATCTTCGTGACGAGCAAATGGAAGCCCTGACAGTCGACGTCCGAGGCGAACTTGAAAAACAAGGTCTCATTGTCAATGGTAAAGATGTAAGACTGCCCAGCAACGCGCGAACACTCCGTTTGGCTGTGCACCGGGAACTCCAGGACCTCCTGCGCCAGCACGGGGTCCGCGCGGATCACTTTCACACTGAGGCCCTGGGGATCGTAGTCCACGTTTACGCTCGTGGGAAAATTGAAGCGCGGCGTCAGTGCGCCGTCATTGTTGACGGCCGACACCGTCACGGCGCGAAACGTGTTCGCCATTCTCGTGCTCTGACGCGTTGGTCCGGCAGCGGTTCACGGTTTTAGTGCTCGCGCGCGATGGCAAACAAAGAAATTGCCGTTGAGAAGACGAAGAGGCCGGCGCAAAATCGATCACTCACAAACTTCCTCCGTCTGTTTGTCTATGGTTGGTTGCGGCAGCGTGCAATTTTTTTTTCTCCGTAGTGTGAGTATTGTTATGAGTATTGTACAATCGACAATCGATGAAGTTTTCAAAACTCACTTTACAGATTTTAGAAGCATATTTCTGAGTACATCTTAAAATTCAAGGGAGAAATCTACGGAGTAGTAATCGCTACCTACGCAATCGCGGCGAGCTCGCTGCGCAATCACAGCCATAGATAAGTATATTATTTACTATCACATCGCTTTGATATCGATAGTGTGGTAGGCCTGTTATCAAGTTATTCTCCGTATCCCCATACACTTACACAAGCTATAGCGCATTGAATAGGTACTGAGTAGTTTAATTTTCAGTGACATATCGTTACGATATAACGATATTTAGAAGTTGTAATCTGTGTTCGAAAACCAACGAAAAATTATAAACTGTGTTTAATTTAAATAATTTATCGTTTATTGATAAATTAGTTATTCAAGCAATAATACGTATTTAATTGATAGGTAATTAATTCGTATTAATAACTGTATTTGTATTAATTTCAGGCTTTAATTATAGTCCGTCGTTACGTCGTCCAACGTTACGAAGTGTAATGTAACATTCGCATCGAGCGTGTTACGCATCGAGCATGTTACGCTGTGTTCCTTTATCGTCTGTGGCTGTGTTCTAAAATCGGCGTAACATGCTCGTCAAAACTCTGTGCTCCGCTTTCGCCGCCAGCAAAGAGAATATAACCACTGCCGCCAGTTCATCGCATTCAACGCAGTATTACATCCTCTTTGGCCAGTTCACTCAAGATGGCCGACAGCGAGGACGCGTTGGTATCTTTGATTCTACTTAATTATTGTTTCATCCAAATTAAGAAGAAAACAAAACGTTACTGGACATCAAACTTATTTCTTCTTATTTTTTTTAGTTCCACTCCATGTTTTAAGAAATAAATACGAGAGGAACGACGTGTGATCACTTGCAAGAGCGTACTGACTGAACCGCGTAACAGTCAAAGGATTCGCCAAAATACCGACAGCTGGGTGGAGCACCTAAAGCGAGCAACGAGCGGCTCTTTGAAATCAGAAATCAGAAATCAATAATTTATTTCAACGTAAAGAATTTACATTCTGTTTGCTGAATGTCAATGTACTATGTTAGCCGCTGCCTTCGGGCCGTATTTGTAGTGGAGAAAAAGGCAGCGGGAAAAAAAACTCCACTCTGACCATCTTTTCTCAAATCATCTTAAACTTATACATCAAAGCCTATATGATATGATTCCGTGATAGCCACTAATAACTTTAAAAGCCAAAATAACACTTCTTACAAAAGTAGGAAAAACAGTAATGCTGCGGCCAGACACACGAACAGCACCCGTTCACGAGCATAACGCAGGCGTCAGCCATCACCAGTCTCAACCATTTTAGAGGGAGATAGGTGACCCGGCCACCACGCCACCATTTGAATGACCTTTAGCAAACCTGCAGATTGAGTTCTTGTCAGCTATAAAATGAGTGCTATAGTTATTAATGTGCAATTACGTCGTCAGTACACGTTTTTAAAACTAAATAAATTATAATATTAATAATTAAATAACAATGAAATCGCAGTGGAATTGGCTTACTACCAAGGGCTTATATCGTTCATATACTCGTCTATTCTATAATAGGCTTTTTTACATAGCTATTTTTTAATGAATGTTTTAAATTTATTTTCAGACAAGGATAGAACATGTTCTGGAATTCTGTTGTAAAAACGAACGCAATAGCCTACGAACGATGTATTTACCTTGGCTAAACGAAATTTAGAATAAGCAAGCTTATTTCTATTTCTAGTGTTTACGTTATGGACGTCCCTATTTAATTTGAACATTGTTATATTTTTACGGACATACATTTTATTATCGAATATATATTGGCAAGCCAGTGTAAGAATTCCTATTTCTTTGAAACGCTCCGTTAGCGATTCCCTACTGCTTAAGTTGTAAATTGCTCTTACTGCTCTTTTTTGCAAAATAAATATTGTTTCTATATCTGCTGTCCGTCCCCATAATAACAGCCCATATGACATGATACTGTGAAAATAACTAAAATAGACCAGCCTCGCAGTCGATATGTCTGTAAGTTGCCTAATTTTTCTAACTGCAAATTCAGCTGAACTCAACCTACCCGATAGTTTTTCAATATGCGGACCCCATTGCAGTTTTGAGTCTATTGTTATGCCTAAAAATAGTGTGGACTCTACCAGCTCTAATTTCTCACCAGATATTTTTAGACACGTGTCAACATTTTTAACATTGGTCAAGGAGAACTTGACGCATTTTGTCTTTTTCGCATTTAACATCAAATAAATGTTCACCGTGAACCAGTTTAGAACTGTAGATAGAGCATTGTTTACATCGTCAACATTACCTAAACCTCTCTTTACTTTAAAAATTAAGGAAGTATCATCAGCAAACAGTACTATCTGCGATAGTTTTTCTACTAGGTAGGGCAAATCATTTACGTAAACCAAAAAAAGGAACGGACCTAGTATAGAACTTGAGGAACTCCTACTTTTACATTAGATCCTGAGGATTTAACTCTATTGATATCTACTTTTAGGGTTCTGTCTGTTAAGTAAGATCGAAGAAGAGCTAGCGATTGCTCGAGCTGCGAGTTGCTCGCTGGTTTCCCCGTAACACGACGTACTGACTGCACGAATGCTCGCTGTGTAACATGTTACATTATACCTCGTAACGTTGGTCAGTACCCACCTTAAAGATTTTATTTTGATAGTATACTTAATAATAAAATAAAAAAACCCGAATGAGATACTTTTAAAAAATAATTAAAAATTCATGTTCCAGAATAATTTATTTCGAATTTCGGAACAATCTATCAATCAATACTCTGTCGTTAAATGTCAAAATCACGTTTGTTTTTTGGAGGGGTCACTATATTGTACGACCCGATAACGTACGGCCAATAATGCACACCCCGATAATTCGTGCCCAAGGGACACCAATTATTGGTGTGTGCATTATTGCCCGTACGTTATCGGGTCGCGCAATATCGGTACGGACCAATCATGCAGGCACGATTTTGTACGACCAATAATTGGCGTCCATATCGGTGCCCCGTTCACATATGATTAGCGCATTTTACTTGACATGAAATCAGCAGTTGATCTTAGGATTCGTTTAGAAATTTATTCCATAATCTAGGTGGTTTTTGACATTTATTCATTAAATTCAAAAAACCGAATGTAATTTCTGAACTTCCAAAAGAGTGACGCACAAACTAATAAATAATAAATCCCTATTAATGGGTACCTATTCTTCTTCAAGGTGATTGACGGCTCAGCTGAGACTTGAAACGAAAGACGCATTTTTCTGATTGTAATGCCTAAATTAAAATGCCCGAAACCAAGTTTCGTTGCCTACGCCTTCATCATGGCACCGCCATCCTTCCTGAAGCCGGTTCCCGTACCAAACACACACATTAATATAATTCCTCAGCTGCTTGCGTGATATACATACATATAGTAACAATAGAACTGAATTAATACTATCACTTTGCAATCTAAGGAGTGTTTTCCTCGATGAGAAATGTTACTTTAATGTCTTTAAAAATATATTGCAAAATAGGAGATAGTGCAAACTAGGAGAAAATAGGAGATAACGCTATTTTAGGTCGTAGATAGTTTTTTTTTCATTCTAAGCTACTTTAGTAATAAAATTAAACGTAAGTAGGTATTAAATATTTTATTTAACTTCATTACATACTCCTTTTCGTCTTCAATGGGAAAATACTGACATGTTATCACCACAGTGGCAAATAATTTTAAATGACAGCTAAGTCAATGAATAAAGGAGTACTAGAAAAAAATCAATCTTAGTGTTATCTTCAATTTAATAAATTTGTATCGACAAACAGCTTATGTGCTACTGTGCCAACGACAAGCTTTACTGCTTGCTGTTCTTCTTCTTCGTCTTTGAATTCCGGGAAGCTTGGGCAACGGCTCCATCCATAGCCAATAAACGTGGCATCCTTTCTAAGTGATCTTTGGCTACCAACTCATTTCATGTTCCACGGAAAACTAGGTGAGAGCTTACTGGTCAGGCATGAAGCCGAGTATAGACTAGCTTAGATTTCATCTGAAATTTTGTAAATTTATAAGATAGTTTAACCCAAACATAAAAGTAGTGTACGGTCAGAACAACTTCATCCTCGTCGCCTGTTAACGTGTAAAGCCTCCTTAGCCGCGAAAGTTTTCCTTTTAATTTAATTATTATGTGCTACTATTTAACATTTTTTCACGTTTCTATCCCTGTATCCGGGAGATGGGGCGCCCAACTCAAACCAAAATATGAGCTTCAAAGCTAAATATTTAATTTTCGAAAACGGATCCCTAAATCGAAAACATGTTTTCCCACATTTTCATTGTATGTGAGTGCGTAGGCGAGAAATTGGATACCTAATTTAGGTGCAAAAAAAATTAAGATTAATTACATCGGGAATTTTTTACGGTAGCTTTTATGCATTTTTTTAGTTTGTACTGTTGCGCCAGCAAGTCACCGGCACTGCATTGTACCACAGATTGTAATATGGATAATTCTTTACGGAACGCTCTTGCTCAAGATGTAGCACCACGAGCTTTAGCAGTCATACGAAGGTTGGTCTGAGAACTTATCTCCAACCATAATCTTCCCCCCGGACAGCCGCGAGGTGTAAACGTTTACACTATTATTACGCAATTTATTAAAAAACAATTAGTTAAATTTTAACTAAAATAAACAAGTACTATAAAATAGGACTTCATAAGCTGCGAGGGGAGCGCGCGCGTCGTCTCAGCGGGCCACAAGTGAGGTCCCTATAGCTACTGTCACCCTGGTACGTCAATCTAAATCCACTGCAAGCACTGAACACCAAGACTTCATAATTTACTGGGACAGCTCGTGGACCATCTTGGGGCGGAGCGTGCGACTTCCGCGACGCTACTGTTGCCCTGATACTTCTCAACTATAGCAAGGTAACCTGCATGCTTTGTCCTGTCATAGCAAATCAGCGCGCGCTCAGTTGTTACCAACGACTAAACCCCGCCCAGCTGGAACATAATTGGTCATCTATACTTACCAACTGTGACGTCAAAATCAGTACAAACCCGATTGGCCGGGTATATACCTAAAAGTGCGGATTATTGCACTTTAAGCTCCTAAGTGCTTATAGTCTCCTGGTATGATGGATAAATCGGCATCAGAGTCAAATATTGCAGAGGCTAGTGAAACCACCCCACCGAACTTTATTACGAGTCGGTGTAAGAGAGCTAGAGAACCTGATTATGAAGCGGATTTTAACAAATTCAGAGAAGAAATGAAAAGTATGATCACGACCTTAATGTCTGGGCCAACTGAAGACACGAAAAAATTTTATTCTGCACTGATGGAAATAAAAGCTACAAATAGCAGCATTGAAAGCTCGGTATCCTACTTAACAGCGCAGAATGAGGAATTAAAAAAGAAAATAGATCTGATGGAGGTGCAGGCCAAGAAGAAAAATTATTATATCGTCTTACTCGAGGAAAAAATCGAAGATTTACAACGCGGCAACCGTAAAACAAAGATAGAAATAAAAAACGCTCCGAAATTGCCCCAAGAATCAAAAGAAGATCTGATAAAGATGGTTACTAAATTGTCCAAGACCATAGGTCACAACTTAGAAGAAAAAGAAATCAAAGACATAGGTATATCGAATCCAGGCGAAAAACAAGGAAAAAACTAACAACCCAATTATAGTGGAATTAGGCTCCACGATCCAAAAAACCGACTTCTTGAAGATGGCGAAAGCCTTCAATATAAAACATAAGGAAAAATTATCCGCTAAACATCTGGGCTACACAACAAATGAATACACTCCGATATTTGTATATGAACAACTGACTGCAAAGGGAGCTCGGCTTCATTTTTTAGCAAGAGACCTCACCAAGACAAAGAAGTATAAATTTTGCCGGACCGCATATGGAAGAGTATACATTAGACGAGATGAAAACTCACCTAAAATTGTTATCCGGAGTGAAACTCAAATTAATGGCCTTATGCAATCAGAATGACTAGTACTGTTAAGATACTATTGGCGCACACTATTTTTTTATTTTTTATTGCCTATGATTATTAATTTTAAAGTCTTTCAACATGTTTTTCAAAACGCGCTAACTTATTCACAAGATTTTCAAACGAACATACAAATACACAAACACACAAAACAAAAACTTACACAGTTTAAACAAACCCAAAACTTACTCGAAATACCTAAAATTACAAAAGTATCCGAGGAAAATGAAAATCCTATTTTTAAACTCGAACAAACAATATGAAATCTATTCTAGAAAATATACACAGATCAGCTATATAAACAAATATGGATAGTCACTTGAATACTATGAACGATATAGACAATGTGGAAATAGCAAGTGTATGTGAAGGTGACTTTGAATGTATTTCGAAAAAAATTACAGTATATAATAGTACTGATTTCATAATAGTATCACAAAATATCAGAAGTGTTTATTCAAATTTCGATGACTTACAGGTAAACCTAATTCAACTTAAACTTGACGCTGACCTTATAATACTTAGTGAATGCAGACTTAATTGTAATAAAAACATTCCTCAACTTAATAATTATGACTCTTTCCAAACAACGCATCATTTAAATCGAGCTGATGGAGTGGTTGCCTATCTGAAGAACACACAAAAAGCTCAGGTTACCGAAATACAATTAATACATGCGTCCTGTTTACAAATCAACACACCTGAAGCAATTATACTTGGAATCTACAGATCTCCCTCAAAATCAAATGCGGAAGACTTTATAAATTCTCTCGGCCTTTACTTAAGCTCAATTAAATCGAAACAAAATATAATTATTGCTGGAGATATAAACATTAACTTAATATACAAACACGATGAGAAATCACAAGATCGTTCGAATAGGCTTAACTATCTTAATATGATGGCAACACATGGTCTACTACCAGGACATACAAAACCTACAAGAGGTGAAAACTGCCTCGATCATTACATGTTAAAATTACAATCTAAAAAGAAGTCTGCCGCAATTGCGATTGCAAATACGATAATTACAGATCATCTTATGATTATTCTAAAAATATCAAATAAAACTAAAATAAAACAAATTAATAAGACTAAATTAAAAATAAATATTAAAGATGCATTAGATTACTTAAATAACGATAACCTTCAAACTTTGCTAACTTATAATAATCCAAATACTCTGGCAGACCATTTCATAAGTAAACTGAAACAATGTCTAATAATGAATACAATTACAATTAGGATACCAAACAAAAATCAGATGATTAAACCATGGATGACTTTAGGGTTACTGAGATGTATTCGAAATCGAAATAATATGCAAAAGAAACTAAAACTTGACTCAAACAATGAAGTACTAAAAATCACTTTTAAAAGATATCGCAACCACTGCAACTGTTTAATTAAAAAGCTGAAACGAAAGTTTGATCGCGATAAATTAGCGCATGCCCAGGGAGATTCTAAAAAATTATGGAGAGCTATAAACAACATCACAAACCGTATATCAGCTAAGAAACAAAATATTAAACTTTTAGATTCCGCTACAACTCCTAAGGAGTCCATTGAGAAGGTAAACACCTACTTTACTAATGTTGGTAGGACTCTCGCGGAAGAAATAATAACGGGTAAAAATGCACTAGCGAACACTGGCCCTACGAATTCAACAAGTCCACTAACATCTTTAGTCTTATTAGATACAGATCCTGGAGAGGTACATGCTATTCTATTCGGTCTAAAATCTGAAAGTTCACCTGGATGGGACAACATCCCCACTAGTTTTCTTAAAGCAGCCCATAAACTAGTAGTCCCAATCATTTGCTACCTGGCGAACCTGTGTTTCCAAGCGGGTAATTTTCCTTTAGCTTTAAAACAGGCAATTATTACTCCTGTGCATAAGAATGGAGACACGACTAATCCTTTTAACTATCGGCCTATTTCTGTCTTACCAGTTTTATCGAAAATTCTAGAAAAACTCATTAATAATCGGTTAATAAAATACTTAACAAAATTCAATATTATCTCAGAGTCGCAGTTTGGATTCATACAAGGAATGTCTACGGAAGATGCCATTCTGGCACTCACTAATACTGTTACAACTAAGGTAGATAAAGGGGATAAATGCCTCGGCGTTTTTCTTGATTTAAAAAAGGCGTTTGACACGGTTTCTGTCTCCATCCTTCTGCACAGGCTAGAAGAGATTGGTATTAGAGGATTACCACTCGAATTGCTCAGAGACTATCTTTATGACCGCAAGCAAACTGTCAAAATAGGACAAACCGTTAGCTCACAAGTAACGGTTTCCTACGGAGTTCCCCAAGTAGTGTTCTGGGACCGACACTCTTCTTAGTATACATAAACCAGCTCTGTAATTTGAAAGTGGATGATGGACAGACTTTCTCATACGCAGACGATACGGCAATCATCTTTGCTGGTAAAACCTGGGATAGTGTCCGCAGATCATCTGAGAGTGGACTCCTAAAAGTAGCGGCCTGGCTAGAATCAAACCTTTTGACTTTAAACGCACTAAAAACAAATTACGTTTGCTTTACGAAGTATGATCGCACTCAGCCACCAAATGAGTTTCGCATTAAAATCCATAAATGTGGAAACCCACCGAAAATGAACTGTTCGTGCGTCACTATAAACAAAGTTAATTATGTAAAATACTTGGGTGTCATTGTTGACCAACGACTCTCCTGGCATGACCACACCGAACTTACCATGAATAGAATTCGTAAGTTAATATGGACATTTAAAACCCTGCGACATATAGCTACAAAAGACCTCCTTAAGAACATTTACGTCTCGCTGGCGCAATCAGTTATCTCATATTGCCTTCCCATATGGGGTGGGGCCACAAAAACAAAATTTATTGAATTAGAAAGGGCTCAGAGATCTCTTCTAAAAGTAATGTTTTTTAAACCCTACAGATTTCCGACAGAGAGTCTTTACACATCAAGTGATCTACTTACTATTAGAAAACTATACCTACTAAACTTAATCTTAAAGAAACATAAGTCTCTTCCCTATGATTCAAATATAAAGACCAAAAGAAGGAACTATAAAGTGGCCATTGAAGCGCAAGCTAAATCAACTTTTGCTAAGAGGCAGTATGAAATACAATCAGGTCGTCTATATAATCTCATAAATAAGGAACTGCAAATTTATCCCCTAACATACTGTCACTGCAAAAAGACACTGACTATTTGGCTTAAAACAAAAACTTACGACGAAATTGAATCAATGGTGCAAACAATAAGATGAATGTACAGACACACACACACACACACACACACACACACACACACACAAACACGTACTTAAATTTGTTTAATTTTGGTTTTAATTTTTCCTATAAAATAAAATGTTATTTTTAAGTGTATGTCGACGCAACTACTCTCTAAAGGTTGACACCGAGCGCCACCTGTTGGAGATTTAGATCGAGGCAACACGTATCGCCATCTATTATCGAAATTAGAAACTAGAATTACCCCCACCTCTATCGCTGGGGATCTACATTGTTTTACCGACACACTTCTCTCTTGTCTGTTACCATTCGATTATTAACGGTTATTGAAATAAAACGGCTTTACATTTTAAACGAATAAAATAAATTATTGAAGGAGCCCTGAAAACCCCCTCATACTGCACATAAATTGATCCTGCGGCCGGATCTGACGAAGAGGACTTCATTTGAGAGAAGATTCACGGCGAAGAGGATTCTTCATTTGAGAGAAGATTCGTCACGTCTTCACGTCGTGATACCTCCACGTCAGCCATCGTGAACCATCAGCAGCTCAACGGTCAGGTTTTCCTTCCCGTCTACTCCTTCCTTCCCTATACGAATCGTGTTAAAACCGTGTCTTTTGTGCAAATTCTAGTTCGAGTCTTTGTGCCGTGTGATTGCCGTTGCAGTCCCACGTAACCGTGAGTATCTTCCCCTATTCTTACACGTGGGCCTTTAGAATAATGAATAGTGGTGAGGAATTGTTAGAAGTGCCTATAGCACAAGCAGGAAGTTCTGTTTCGCCCTCAAAACGTCGTAATTACCTTGCTGACCTCAGGAAGCAACGCGGTAATTTGAGAGGTAGATTGACTCATTTCACAAAATACCTAGACTCTTTCGAAAATGTCAGCCCATCTAAACTACAAATAAAACAAATAAAGTTTAGAATGCAGGCCGCGCAAGACATTTTTCAAAATTTCAATAAAATCGAAAGCGAAATAGAGCTTTGTTCTCTAGAGGCAGAGATGGAGTCTAATATTGATTACGTAGAATCTTTTGAGTCATTGTACTTCAGTGCTTTGGCAACTGCTGAAAGTTTAATCGAAAGTGAGGAGACTGAGGACAGTTCCAACCATGCGAAATCTAGTTCTACTGGTTTTAACGGTTCACCGCGCGTTCATGTTAAACTACCCGAAATTAAACTGCCATTGTTCGATGGATTGTATGACCATTGGCTCGAGTATAGGAATTCGTATGTCACTATGATCCATAAACGTTCAGATTTAGACGCGATACAAAAGTTCCATTATTTGCGTTCTTCACTCAGTGGCAGTGCATTGCAGGTGATAAGTGCACTAGAGTTCACAGCCGATAACTACCTACACGCATGGGAGTTACTAGAAAACAGATTTCATAATACGCGACTTCTTGTTCACAATCATATAAAATCTTTGTTTTCCATTTCAAGCCTAAAACAAGAATCACCTATGCAACTTAGAAAACTGATAGACACAATTTTGCGAAATCTCCGTGCTCTAAAAACGTTAGACGAGCCCACCGAGTCTTGGGATACGTTGATTATTTATTTAATCGTTTCGAAACTCGATATAGCTACTGAGCGCGATTGGGAAAATCACAAAGGTTCTATTCTCACTGATTCTTGTCAAAGGTTGAAACTGGAGGATTTGCTTTCATTTCTTCGTAATAAAGCCGATATGTTGGAGATGATAAACGCGAGTCATCATAATAAGTTGCAAAACAAACCTATAATAAACGAAAAGGCTGTTATTCAACACAAAAGCAATGCGCCAGTGCATAGCTACGTCTCGACCAACAATACCGGTTTGAAAAGCAAACCATCTTATCATAAAAACTGTCCTCTATGTAACGGTAATCATGCACTTTATACGTGTTACAATTTTTTGAATTTGTCCGTCCTAGATAGGTCAAAATTCGTTGACGAAAAACAGTTGTGCCGCAATTGTTTACGTTCCAGTCATCCACTAGCAGATTGCACGTTTGGTCCCTGCAAGCAATGTCAGGGCAAGCACAATAGCTTACTCCACTTAACTAGTTTTGCTAGCAACAATCACGCATGTGTGCGTAGCGAGCGCACAGCTGATCCGTCTCCCGTTGCTCCGTCCACCGCGCTACACTCGTTATCAGTAGATACCTATCTACCTACAAATAAAACCAGCAGCGGCGGCGATGCCAGCGATCAGCCGGGTTCTTTGCAACCGGTGTTGCTATGCACAGCTTTGGTGGATGTAATGGACGACCATAAGCGATTTCATACAGCCCGAGCGCTATTAGATAACGGCAGTCAACACTGTTTTATCTCGGAAACGTTAAGAAAACGATTAAATGCGCCTCTTATACAGTCCACTTTTCAGATTTCAGGTGTCGCACAATCGGTGACGCACTCAAATCATTCATGCGAAATAACAATGCGATCTAAATTAAACGATTACTCAGCAACTGCTCAATGTATTGTCTTGCAGCGCATAACAACCGGTTTGCCCTCGACAAGTATTGACGCTGAGCTTATTCGACTTCCGAACAATGTTCAACTAGCAGACCCAACATTTTTTGCCCAATCAGAAATCGATTTGCTGATTGGCGCAGATTTGTTTTGGGATCTATTAGAAGAAGGCAGGATTCGGCTAGCAAACGGGCCATATCTACAAAATTCGAAGTTAGGTTGGTTGATTTCCGGTCCTATATACGATAACACTCGGAACTTGCGCATCAATCAAGTCCAGTGCCACTTTACTCAAGCTCTCGATGAGCAACTTAAGCGTTTTTGGGAGATAGAAGAGATACCTCAGTTAGGTAGCCCCCTCACCAACGACGAATGTTTGTGTGAGGAGCTATTTACTAAAACGACTAAACGACTGACTGACGGTAGATTTTCTGTCCGTATTCCACTAAAAGAATCGGCCGAAGCGTTGGGCGATTCTTATTCAATGACGAAAAATAGGTTCTTGTCTCTAGAACGTAAACTAGAGCGTTCCCCCGACTATTGGCGAACATACGCAGAACAAAACACTCGGCATAGGCTGGTACAGTGACAGCGATGAGCTTCACTTCACCACAAAAATTTGCGAAAATCAAGATACATCGAAATTAACTAAACGAATGATGTTATCTATTATATCACAAATATACGACCCGCTAGGTCTTTTATCTCCCGCAGTACCTAATAATCGCGAAAACATTATTACAGAAGTTGTGGCTCAGCAAACTGGACTGGGATTCTGTTGTGTCTCACGAAATTGCTCTAACCTGGAATTACTTCATCAGCACTCTGAAGTGCTTACACGAATTGAAGATTCCACGTCGTGCTACTAGTGATAACGTTCAACACACTGAGCTTCACATCTTCTCAGATGCGTCACAAAATGCATATGGTGCTTGTGCCTACCTGCGTACCTACGACGATGATTCAACGGTCACCGTTAGGTTACTATGCGCAAAAAGCAAGGTTGCCCCCCTCAAATCGATTAGCATACCTAGACTTGAACTTTGCGCTGCACACGTGGGTGCAAAACTATATAAAAAGATTATTAATTCGTTAAGATTGTCTTTTACAAACGTTTACTTCTGGACGGACTAGACTATTGTCATGAGCTGGGTGCGCATGTCACCACATCTGCTAAAACCATTCGTGCAAAATCGTGTTACGCAAATAAACGAGCTTACAGGCGATGCAGAATGGTTACATGTCACTAGCAAGGATAACCCAGCTGACTTGTTGTCTAGAGGTCTCAACCTTGACTCGTTGATCAGTTGTAATTTGTGGTGGAGCGGGCCATCGTATTTACAAGACCACTCTGATTTTTCAGCTGAAAAACGCGACAACTCAGTTGATTTAAACGATTTACCGGAACTAAAATCGCAAACTTGTAGTTTGGTTTGCGCACCGATCGGCAGCCTCTTTCAATTTGATCGGTATTCGTCATTTAATAAACTTAAACGCATAGGTGCGTACGTACTACGATTTATAACTAATGTGCGGCGCAGCCGATCGGAGCGCAAGGCGAAGCAACAAACCGGTTCACTATCAGTGGACGAGCTGAACGCATCTCAGTTCATGCTAGTTAGATGCGCGCAGATTGAATCGTTTCCGGACGTGTACGCGAATTTGTCGAGTGATTCGACAATTAAAACAAATAAAATGCAAACGAGTCATATATCCGGTCTTAATCTGTTCTTAGATGAACACAAAGTGATTAGAGTCGGTGGTAGACTGTCGAATTCCTCCAGTTTCAGCTACGATAAGAAATATCCGATGTTGTTGTGTAGTAAAAACCATTTCACGAGACTATTAGTGAGACATGAACATCGGCGCTTACTCCATGCCGGTCCACAACTACTCTTGTCAACAATTCGCGAGTGTTGGTGGCCATTGAGGGCAAGACATCTTGTGAGAAAAATAGTGCATGAGTGTGTGATTTGTACGCGAATCAAAGGCAAAACGTTGACACCTATTATGGGAAATTTGCCAGCCGAGCGTTTAGACGCTGGTTTCCCATTTATACGAACAGGCGTAGACTATGCTGGGCCAATGTACATACTCAATCGGAAGGGCAGAGGAGCTCAACTCACAAAATCGTATGTTTGTTTATTTATTTGTTTTCTAACTAGAGCTATGCATTTAGAACTAGTAACCAGTCTCTCCACTGACGATTATATTTTAGCATTAAAACGTTTCATTAGCAGAAGGGGTAAACCTGATGCTATCTATTCCGATAACGGAAAAAATTTCGTAGGGGCTGAAAAGGAATTTCCTGTATATTTACGTGATAATTCTCAGCAAATAATCGATTTCGCCGCAAATGACGGCATCAAATTTCATTTTATCCCACCATATTCAGCTCATTTTGGGGGCCTGTGGGAGAGTGGGGTAAGGTCATGTAAACATCACCTTAGACGCATCGTAGGCAACGCGAGATTAACGTACGAAGAATTTAGCACGGTTTTAACACAAATCGAAGCCGTCCTCAATTCCCGTCCTATGTCCCCTCTTTCCACAGACCCAAGCGATTTCACTCCACTCACTCCTGGTCACTTCCTCATTGGCCGGCCGTTGACTGCTCCTGCCAGCGAAGACCTGTCTGCTGTGACGACTTCACGACTGGACCGTTATCAGCGCATCGAACAACTTCGCCAGCACTTCTGGCAGCGATGGACCAAGGAGTACGTGTCCGAATTACAAACAAGGACGAAGTGGAAGACGAATAAACAAGACATCGCTGTGGACAGCTTGGTACTTATCAAAGATAACCACCTGCCGCCTCTGAAATGGTGATTGGGACGGATAATAAAAACGTTCCCAGGCACAGACGGAGTTTCTCGAACCACGACATCCGTACTGCAACTGGAACTACACGAAGAGCGTTCTCTAAAATCTGCCCGCTGCCGCTGCAGCCGCAAGACCACAACATCGAAGACTCCATTGGAAGCGGTGCTTCCAAGGCCGGGGGCATGTCGACGCAACTACTCTCTAAAGGTTGACACCGAGCGCCTCCTGTTGGAGATTTAGATCGAGGCAACACGTATCGCCATCTATTATCGAAATTAGAAACTAGAATTACCCCCACCTCTATCGCTGGGGATCTACATTGTTTTACCGACACACTTCCCTCTTGTCTGTTACCATTCGATTATTAACGGTTATTGAAATAAAACGGCTTTACATTTTAAACGAATAAAATAAATTATTGAAGGAGCCCTGAAAACCCCCTCATACTGCACAGTGTAACTTCTAGAAAATAGTTTATACTGGCTATGGAAGAGCGGAGTGTCCTTACACAGGCATCTATTTGCTTAAATGGAAGCTCCACACACTGTTAAGACAAATGTACCTTAAGTTGATGAAATAAACATTTTATTTATTTATTATTTATTTAAATCCGGCTGATATTGTTTGTCTTACGCTTGCTTATCTGTCAGCTTACGTATAAAAATATTAAACTTTAAAACATCTACTTAATCTGATGCGTAAACAGAAACATATCTGACAATTATTTTATATTTATTTTGAACGCAGCTTTGAAAATAAGTAAATCAATTAGCTTCTGTAAACGAGGCACCACTCTATCAAGTGATTTTCTTGTCTGTGGTTGGACACGGATTATAGCCCGATAATGCGCACCCCGATAGTGTACAGCCAATAATCCGTGTACATGTGCACGGATTATTGGCTGTACATTATCGGGGTGTGCGTTATCGGGGTGTGCGTTATTGGGACGTGCGTTATTGCCTCCCTTTTGGAGTTTTGCATGCATGTTTTTAGGTTAAATTTAAATCTTTTTTGTAAAAACTAAGCGAAACTTCTGTTATTACAATGGGAAAGAAACTGAAGGACCTAAAATGGGAGTCGGTGGATTTGGAAGGATTTCCTGTATCCGCATTGAAGGAAAATTTCCAAGGATTCGTGGGTTTGGAAGAATGTACGGATTATGGTTTGGATAAAGAATCCAAAAAACCCAGGAAGGTAAGGGCCCCTTAAAGTTTCTTGTAAAATGCAAGTTTCTTTGTACTTGTGTCCTAGCCATGTAATAGTCAAAACACGAATAACTACGATTCTCAGAATTACGAATGTCCAGACGTCATTCTTAAATCCACAATTACATATTTTCTTCAAAAGGGCTTCAACTTCCAATAGGGCTCCTATAGTCCTCCTACCCCAACGCCTACAACCCCAAACTTTACCCACCAACCAATGGTTGTGTTTTGGTTTCGTAGTGCATATTTCGTCATTTTTTGTTTTGTGCATCATATAATATACTTCTGGGTAAAGGCCAACTTCTCAGTTCCAAGTCGTCTAAAGTACTTAATAAATTAAGTTTTTTTTTTGTTTCTATTTCAGATCAGATTTGTTGTCTGTATCTGTTTTATTGAGGGTGTTCTCCACTGGGAGCATCTCCTCATATTTAAGCTAATGTCAATATCTGCAGGCTAGGTTTCGCACAATGTGTTGCTTGAGCCTTTGTTTATTTATGTTACTTTATTAGGGACAACAACAGCATAAACTGAGTATAATTATGCATTATCTAATAACAAAAAAAAAAAATCAGTTGTCCACAGTTAGCTTCGGTTCTCTGGTAATCCAATGATATTAGTTGTTGCACTAGTATATTTGGATGGCAACTCAAACAACTCTTGTACTTTCTGCTGTAATTTGGATCTCATCTTTAACAGTGTTTATTCCAAGTTGTTATTCCAAGTACATTCACAATATCTCGCAAGATTGTGTTTTGTAGGCATTGTAATGTATTGATGTGGGACTCACTCGCTCTGCCCCACAGTTCTATACCATATGTCCAGGTCGGTTTAATAAATTAAATAAATTAAAAAGTATTTATTCAAAGATAAAGGAGATACAAATTTGTAACTCCCAGACTAGGCCCAGGTCCCATAGTAGTCTTAGCCTATGTTTTGGGCGGGACATGTAAACATCTCATGGTTGGCTAAATTTTAATGTAATCAACAATAATAACTTCACGGATGTTTTCATTTTATTTTTGTTTTGTTGACGTCCGTGTATTTTGTTTGTGTACCTCCGTATTTACTTTGCGTTTCTGTGACAATTTAAATAAATGTCTTCTTTCTTTCTATGAATGATAATTATTAATTGTTAGTTACTGTTATCTAAACATGAATTTCCAGAAAAAAGACAAGAATACCATGAAGAAACGAAAAAGCACCGAAACAGCGACTGTTCCTAACAAAAAGGTCAAACTGGGCAGTTCTGAGATAGAAACAAACATAGAGACTCCAAGCAAAAATATCAAAACAAGCAACGGTTTCATTGTAGAATCCTGCCCGAAGTCAAAACCTTCACGAACCAACGAAATACAATTATCTGACAATCATAACGGCAGTATTAACAATACCAGATCAAGTAAAACACAGAAAGTCGACCCCAAAACAAAGAAAACCAAACTGAAATTAGGTGAGAATGCAATGATGGAGGAAAATTCTGTGCCTCTCCAAGACATGGAAGCCTGGTCCTCGCTACAAATACCAGAAGAGATATTAAAAGCTCTAGCCGAACAGGGCTTCAAGAAACCCACTAAGATTCAGGAGTTAACTTTGCCTACTGCAATGCTTGGTAAGTAAATAGGGTTTGATAGCAAGATGCCCACTATAGCACATTGTCACTTTTATTATTTTTCAATATAATCAGTACCACAATGCCAACTATTACAAATCTTCGTTAGCACAAAGCCTATTGGCGTAAATGATTTGTTTAGTCGCACGATGCTCACTGTCTGCAATACTTTAAATGCGTTGATTGCCATCCATTTGTACAGACAAGAACAAAAAATGTAAACTTTTTGTTGTTATTAAAGTGGGCATTGTGCGATCTAATGTATGAAATGAAATAAAAGTAACAAAATGCGATAGTGAAGTCAAACCGTAAATAATAATAATAATAATAAAAATTGTTTATTAAAAATCAAGGCATTACAGATATGAATAACTGCAACTCCCACACTAGGCACAGCCTGTGTCGTGGGAGTCGGGTAGGATACGCAGAATCATAATTAGCACCTGTTGACAGAACGAAAGAAAGAAAAGAAAATAGTTAATATGTAAACAGCTTTACATAATTTACAGTCTCTCTTATTTTTAATCATAACATTGTTATGATATGAAATAAATAAAGAATAAAGCCATAATTGCAAAAACATAATTGACACAAAAAATAAAAAAACGAACACATCTTTTATGCAGTTGTTTTATACATCTAAAAAAAAAAATTAAAAATCATAATATCACATTATGAGTTTAATCTCTTCGGGTACAACACGTAATTTTAATCAGTCTAGTTGCTATGCATTTATATGGCCTTCTTGAAATTACAAAAAAAAAACTTATTTCTGTTTTACCCACTATCGCACAAACCTTTAGTTCCAAAGTGTAGTTACAAAACTTACAAACGCATTTTTCAGGCCGCCGAGACATTCTGGGTGCAGCGGAGACCGGAAGTGGGAAGACCTTAGCATTTGGGATCCCCATCCTGGCAGGCATCATGAAGCTTAAGGCCCAATTGGCGTCCGGTGTCGATGTCTACGAGCTCCCGTACAAGAAGAGTTCCGTTAAGAGAAACAAAGCTGAATATACAGAGGAAAAAGTTACTAAAAAAGCTGCCCGGAAAAATAGAAAGAAGCCGGTGAAAAGAAATGCCGAGTCATCTGAGGAGGGTTACAGTAGCGCAGATGGAAACGGTGATGAACAAAGTGTTAAAAACTACATCAATAACAATCAAAGCCCCTCTGATGATGAAATAAAAAAGTCTGACGAAGAATTCTTAGAAGAATACAAGGTTCCATTGCGAAAGAAAGAGACATCAACTGATGAAGGCAATGACAGTGACGGCAGTGATGAAAACTACATCCATCTCTCAGACATGCTGGACTCAGATGATCTAGCTGGTAGCAGCAATGATGAGGATGATTTTATTAATAACCTTGATGACGATGGAAGTGGTACTGGGGAGGAGACTGACAGTCAAGATGAGTATCAAGAGGAGGAGGAAATTGAAGAGGCTGAAAGTGAAAATAAAAATGGTAAGTGACAGTTGACCATGACATACTTGTGTTACTAGAGGTACATACATAAACTTACGCCTGTATTCCAGGGGGGTACACATCACTTTCGCTTCCTCGACATTGCTAGAGGTCAAAATAAATAATAAAAAAAATAAATAACTTCCACACAACACAATCACATGTCCTGGTCCCAAACTAGGATACCCTGTGCTATGGTAACCGGGCAAGGACATCACAAACATGGAAATACATCCAGACTGAGGACATTTGTACAAATGTACGGCGGCCCCCAGTGGGAATAGAACCCGGCATGGTAATCAGATATAATAAATACCACTTGACCAACGAGGCAGTCAAAGTTAAGCAAGCCAGCAGCGACTGTAGGTCATGCGTACAAGCAGACATAAAAAACCCTTATTCAAAAATTTAGTTTGAAATGGCTGTAATATAAAAAAAAATCATGATTGACATTGAAGTTTTATTTTATTGTGGCACAGAGGATTGTAACTGTTTGAAGCTGTTAAGAATATTTTAAAATTTGGTTTATTAATTCATAGCAATGTAAGTTATTTCTGTTGTTGGATTTTATTGCAATCGTAACAATTTTTTACAGTGCTAGTAGACTTATATATCCTACAACTGACCTGACCTGACCTTGAAAAAAACAATCCAAAAACATTGTTATTTTCAATGTCAGGTCTTAGGAGGTTATGTTTGTAAGGTGAGGTCTTAGGAGGTTATGTTTGTAACGTCAGGTCTTAGGAGGTTATTTTAGTAAGGCTAGGACTTAGGAGGTTATGTTAAAGCGGTACTCTACTTATTCCACAGGAATGGGCTGCGTGAAAGTTATAGACAACATAGAAATCCCTGGCCATGTGGTGACGAAGACTGGCAAGCCGTTGTATGCCCTAATCCTCACACCGACGAGAGAGCTGGCTATGCAGATCAGCAGACATCTTATATCTGCTGCCAAGTATACTGGTAAGGTTCCGTACTGCAATAGTTGATTCGGTGTGAACGCCATCTTGACAAACATTTTGAATTTTTTTTTATTGTTTTGCTATTAATGTTGTTTGTTGATGTAGAGCCCCAAACCGAATAGAAGTTAGATTAACTTGAGATTACTGTGTTTGTAAGAAAAGTAACTAAAACCTGAGAACAATAATAAGTTAACTCTACATATATAATCGGTGCGGTGGTAGCCTAGTGGGTAGAACATTGGACTCGGAAACGGGAGACCCAGGTTCGATCGACAGGTACGGGACCTATGACTTTGTTTTCTAGGTTATGTACATTTGTAAAGTTATAGTAGCAATACCACTCGCTAACGGTGAAGGAAAACATCGTGAGGAAACCTGGGTGTCTGAGCTATTCACATACCTTAGCGCTTGAAATCGCCAATCCGCGGTGGTAATTAAGCCCATACTCTCTCTCTGAGAGAAGGCCTGTGCCCTATAGTGGGACGTATATAGGCTGCTTATGACATATTATTATAATCTACATATAAATAGGTACTTTTGTAACACTCCAGCGTTACGACGCCGTTTGATGATTGAGTTTTTGTCAACCTCTTTTTTGTCTTAATGGCATTATGCTGAGCATGGGGCCATTTGCCAAAAACTTTAAAATAAGAAAATAGCCTAAGAATATTCCTGGTTGTACACACCAGAAAACAGCATCTTTATGTTGTAATTTTCTATAAAACATTAAAGATAACGATAATTATGTAAGCGTATTTATGTATAAAGTGTGTTTTTGGCAATAAATGTATTTCAGTTTCACTTAACTGTAATAGCAATCAACAAGATTCCTCTGATTATATAATGTTGTAATCATTGCGGATCTTTGCTAGATCTCTGACAGATGATAGAGAACTACAGAATTATTTCCTATCGTCCTGGGATATTTATGTTGTAAGTTATACATAGATATTATTGTTCCATGTTAGTAATTAATTTAGTAATTAGTTTTGTTTGCTTATTCTTGTTGTCTGTTTAATACTCAAACCGTCAAGGATAGCTGGAAGAAATTCATCTATTACCAGTTGACATGACAAACGTGTGGCGCCGGATGAAGAATAGCGTCACTCAATTTCCTTCCGTGGATGTCGTAGAAGGCGACTAAGGAAATCAATTACCAGGAGACGGGCAACACCGTCTTCTTATTTTGATAACAGTTTTTTTTCGAACTCTTACTGGGTCGCCGTTACAGGACAACTGCCATCCTAATGGTTACTTCGTTACGACGTTACTTATCAAAAGCTACGTTTCTCTAGATAAATTTATTACCAGGAGACGGGCGGCAGCGTCTTCCTGAGATTCCAACCGCATACTGCGATCGCCAACCCGCCTGCCAAGCGTGGCGATTATGGCAAAACCCCTCATGGTTATGAAAACCAAGAAGGAGGCCTATGTCCTGCAGTGGGCGTCAAATGGCTGATGATGATCATGACGATGATGATGATGGCAAACGTTGTGTTGCCATATTAATTAGCCTACGTCCTATTATCACACCCACCCAAGTACACAAAAAAAAATCATAAAAATCGGTGAAGCCGTTTCGGAGGAGTTCGATAACAATCACTGTGACACGAGATTTTTATATATTAGAAGCTTTATATATATATAATGAGATAGATAGAGAACACAAATGCACAACCAGAAAAATTAATAAACTTACAATACGTCGTACTTAACGCCATAAAAATTTTCTACCAGTCAACCGCAGGTGGCGAAAGAAAGAGTTGGTAAGCGTCCTAAAAAAGGGAAAAATAGTAGAAATACAATTTAAAACGTACCTAAAAATTTCTCATAAGTTAAGACAGGGCAAAGATTGTTTTTTAAGTTTTTAATATTGCGCAATAAAGCATACCGAACGAGCAAATAAAGAAGAAGAAGAAGAAGAAAAATAATTAATTATAAAAACAAAACAACTAAGAAAATATTACAACATATCATCATCATCATCATCATCATCATTCAGCCACAAGAACTCCACTGCTGGACATAGGCCTCCTCCACGGATTTCCAAAAAGACCGGTTGGAAGCGGCCTGCCTTCAGCGCTTTCCCGCCACTTGGATGAGGTCATTACAACATATATGTTTGTTTAAATCAATGAAACATTAAGTTTTATTTTTGCTTTACAAACGTACATTGTCTACGATCTGTCATGTGACAGCTGTCAAAATCACTCCCAAATTAAACCTTCAAGTCAAGCGCATCGGGTTTTAATTTCTCTCGTCTTTAATGCACCAAAACATTCAATTTCGTATTTGTTCAATGTTATAAAAAAAGAAAGGAAAACGAAAGGTCGCGGCGTGTCACTGTTGCTATAAATGGCAACTGACTCAGCAGTATGCTGAGGGTCAAGCCTTCAGCAATAAAAAAAAACATCCCTCCGAGTGAAAACTGACCCCGCTTTTGTCGCTACAGGCATAAGGATAGCGACAGTGGTCGGTGGCATGGCTGCCGTCAAGCAGGAGCGGGTCCTTTCCAAGAGCCCCGAAGTGGTTGTGGCGACACCGGGTCGGCTCTGGGAGCTGCTGCGTCAGGGCCAGCCGCATCTGGAGCAGGTGGACAGCATCAAGTAAGTCAACGCTTCTAGTTCCGGTTCGACTGGAGATTTTCGCACTTGGCCTCATGGTAGTTTTAAGTTTTTTTTTTTTGCGGTAAACCCTAACTGCATGACACGTTTTCCTCATTTGGCGTGGAGGTGCTATTTGAAAACTAGCTCTGTTTCAAATAGATACAGCGAACGCTGAAATAGGATCATTGTCATACGCACACTCCTTTATTCTCTATTATTGTATGTAAGCATGTTTGTGGCAATAAATAATTTATTCATTCATTCATAGTTGGGCCATTGTACGTAGCAGTGCTGGGGTATGTATATGGGTCAGACACAATGGTTTCCTCACGACGATTTCCTTCACCGTTAGCGAGTGGTAGGTAACACAGAAAACAAAGTCATTGGTACATGCTGGGATTCGAACCCACGACCTCCCGAACGCTTGTAACATAACAAAAAACTGAACAACAAACTTATAATGTAGGGCACAGGCCTTCTCTCAGAGAGATAGTTGGGCTTTATCCATAATAGATTGGCGATTACAAGCATGATCTCATTGTATGTCGTGTTCGACGCCACTTTTGTATCTATATTTCTTTCTCTATTGGCGTTTGTTCAGTAATCCTCCAGAGTTCCGCGGTCTGCAGATCAAATTATAACACAAAACAACCGGACAAGTGCGAGTCCGACTCGCCCACCGAGGGCTCCGTGCAAATTTGTAAACACTTTCATATTATAAATAAATCCAAGAGTCGAGTCTCGCAGTTTTTTCCGTGCTTTTCCCGAACTTCAAAGATATTTTTTTTAATGTTTTAATTACAAATGACTTAATTACAATAAGACCCAGTTACTTGCCAAATTTCATAGTTTTATTTCAACGGAAAGTACCATATAAATTTTCGAAATACACGTTACGCATAAACGGCCATATCTTTTTTTTACGTGAACTTAGAGGTTTCATATTTTCACAGCTTCGAGGGAGTGTAGACCTGAGTATATGATTTTAATTTCAACTCGACACTTCCACGCGTTCCCGAGATAAAGGGTCTTGACAGACGGACGGACGGACGGACGCATTTGTCCGGTTTGTTTTTCTTAATTAGCCAATTCTGTGTTTCACTACTGGGCAAGGGCCCCCCTTTAGCCTTCCACCGCTGACGGAAGGATCCTCCCTTAAGGCACGCCACTTCTATCTGTCCTCGGCCACCTTCATCCAGCTGCTGCCAGCGATCTGCCTCAGTGATTTTCATGCTATACCGGGGATGCCTCAAAGAAGAGGAAACACCCGCCCACGTGACCATTCACTGTGAAGGCGTGGAAAAGCAACGGACCGCCATCATTGGGAAGCTGGGATCCCTTCAGGAGGCCTGCAGTGACATCAGAGCACTGCTGGCCTTCTGGAAAGAGATAGGCTGGCTGGAGTGAGCTCACAGCTTTGCTACGTACAATGGCCATGAGGCTAAGTGCGGAAATCTAAGGTCTAACTAACTAACTAACTATGCTATACCAAAGTACATACAATATTAATAAATTGAAATGCTACTCTTAACTTAAAGAATATAAGATAAGATAAAAAGTATTTATTCCAGTAACCACAAATTGAAAGGCACAGGAGTGAAAGTGACAATGCAATGCTATTAAAAGTAGTAGATGCACAAATAGAGTAAACTAGAGCTGTACGTTGGTCTCTTAATATCTCTGTAATTATATTAGGGGTAAAAGTATGAAATTGCCGTTTTATTGCTGGCTGTTTCTGCCGCGTTAGTTCCGCGTCGGAACTCGTATTCAAAAATCACTCGAATTTTCGCAGTATCCATCTTTCTTGTCTAAATTGAATAACAAAAACAATTGAAAGTCGATATTCAAATGTTTCAGAATTTTTAAAAAAAGAACATCATAGAAACCATTTGAAAAAAGTTTCATTCGAAAACCTCAAACCATGAAGATTCTATGTCAATTCAAAGAACCTATTGCAATAAAACGGCAATTTCATACTTTAACCCCCATTATATTCTTTTTGTTGCACTAACCCGTGCTGAGGACAATTTAAAAATCTATTTAGATGCTAAAAATTCCACCCATGCCGGGACTTGGACCCGCGACCTCTGGCTCACCGTGCCAGCGCTCTCCCAACTGAGCTAACGGGCAAGTGCAAGCATCGATGAAATTTCGAGCCTCTTTACAAACTTCTCTGTATTACGCACAGGCAGCGACATCTGGCCGAAGTTAATTACATCATCATCATCATTTTTAGCCTCTAAATAGGTTTTTAAATCTCTGTAATTTCCATTTTTAGGGTTCCGTACCCGAAAGGTGCCAAACGGGACCCTATTACTAATACTTCACTGTCCTTCTGTCTGTCACCAGGCTGTATCTCATGTACCGTGATAGCTAGGCAGTTGAAATTTTCACAGATGATGCCCCTATAACAACAAATACTAAAAACAGAATAAAATAATTTATTTAAGGGGGGCTCCTATATAACAAACGTATTTTTTGCCGTTTGTTACTCGATATTAATAACGGCAACAGGTAGACGCTTGAAATATTCACAGAATATTAAGTTCTATATTCGCTTCAAAAATAAACAATTAAATTAAAATTGAATAAATAATTAAGGGGGCTCCCATAAAACAAACGTGATTTTTTACCGTTTTTTCCCGATCTTTGTATAGTTAATGGTACGGAACCCTTCGTGCGCGAGTCCGACTCGCACTTGACCGTTTTTTTATGTACAATAAAGCGTTCTCTATCTACCTATCTATTAAGTACCTTAGATCACTGTAAATTATTGGTGTACAATAAAGAGTTATCTATCCATATACAATGTCCTACCCATCAGGTTCCTCGCCATAGACGAGACGGACCGGATGGTGGAGCGTAACCACTTTGAGGAGCTGACACCTCTGTTAGAACGGCTCAACGCAGACGACAAGCGACGCGGCGCGCGACAGAACTTCGTGTTTTCCGCCACGCTCACTATGGTTCACGACTTGCCCCAGCATATGAAGGGGAAAAAGGTAATTTTCTCTCTCTCTGACAGCAAGCCAGCTCCCAGCAACCCCTCTGAGGAGCCTTTGTTAAAGCGAGTCGAGCGTAACCACTTTGAGGAGCTGACACCTCTGTTAGAACGGCTCAACGCAGACGACAAGCGACGCGGCTCGCGGCAGAAATTTGTGTTCTCCGCCTCACTTACTGCTTGTAAACGGCCTGCCCCAGCACATGAGGGGGAAGGAGGTATCTCTCTCACTCTCGGTCTTCTGTCTCTCTTTGTCTGGAAGAAAGCCAGCGCCTAGCAACCCCTTTGAGGAGCTGACACCACTGTTAGAACGGCTCAACGCAGATGACAAGGGACGCGGTGCACGACAGAACTTCGTGTCCTCCGCCAAGCTCACTATGGTGCACGACCTGCCCCAGCACATGAAGGGGAAGAAAGTATCTCTCTCACTCTTCATCTTCTATCTCTCTATGTCTGAAAGAAAGTCATCTCCTGGCAAATACTTCGAGGAGCGGATGCTTCTGTTAGAACGGCTCAACGTAGGTGACATGCGACTCGCCGCGCGACAGGACTTCATGTTCTCTGTTACGCTTACTATGGTAAACGACCTGCCCCTGCACATGCAGGGAAAGAAGGTAACTCTCTCACTCTCTGAGAGAAAGCCAGCTCCCAGCAACCACTCTTGAGGAGCTGAAGCCTTTGTTAAAGCGGTTCAACGCGGATGACAAGCGACGCGGCGCGCGGCAGAACTTCGTGTTCTCCGCCCCGCTCACTATGGTGCACGACCTGCCCCAGCACATGAAGAGGAAGAAGGTAACTTGCTTCTCTCACAGAGAAAGCCAGCAACCACTGAGTAGTTGAACCCTTCGTTAGAACGGCTAAACGCGGACGAATTTCATATTCTCCGCCCCTCTTATTATGGCGCACGACCTATCGCATTGTAAAAAGGGGAAGAATATAGAAAATAAGCTTGCGCTGAGTGGGATTTGGTCTCCCAAAATTGAAGGTGGTCATGCTGACCCCAGACTGGCCACCATCGGGGCAAAAGGTCTCGTCAAGTTAGAGCATATTTCAGACTTTGTTCGGTCACCCTTTCGCACGCTATCAATAATAAGAATCCAAGCCGGGCCTAGCGTGGCCCGCTCCAAGGACTTCGATTCTCAATATTAACTTGAGCGACCATGTTTCAGCACCGTAGATGAGAATGTGCAGTATGCATTGGTTTATGACATCAATCAACCTTGCGGGATTTTAACTCTAAAGACATTGTCCACGTTCTTGAAAGCAGTCCATCATAGCTGAATTCGACTGGCGAATGATCAGATGGGTTGGTGTGAAACAAAAGAGGCCTATACCCAACAGTGAGCTCCAATTATGGGTTGGTTTCGGCCTCGGCTTCGTTAAACAGAGCTCGGCCTGCGGCCTTCTTTTCGTGTGTCGACTTTTGACGAAGTTCTCTTCGGTCGGCAGGTGACGAAGCGCGGTAAGATCATCAACCGGAAAATACAGAAGATGACGCCGCAGCAGAAGGTCAAGAAACTGGTCGCCATTATCGGCATGACGGACCCCAAGGTAGTCGACATCACTACCCAGAACTTAGGTGAGTGTGGTATTTCTGAAGGTGGATTCCCACCATCATGCCCGAGCCTGCACCGACGCACCATGGGAAGGGGCTCGCTCGTAGAGGTCCGTGGTAACTCGGACGCGTGCGGCCCGTTGCGTCGGATCCAACGCGAGCTGGTTTTTTTTAAAGATACGCTGCGAGCTTTCTAGCGCGCACCGATACACATTTAGTTTTAATTTAGGTTGACCCGCAATTAGCCTCACATTTGAACGTAGCAGGGCTGTGAGATCACTCCAGACAGCCTATTGCCTACAGCACGCCTTGCAGAAAGCCAGCAGTGCTCCAATGTTACTGCTGGCCTCCTGAAGGGATCTCAACTTTCCAATGATGGCGGTCCGTTTCTTTTCGACGCTCTCTCATAGTAAATAGTGGGCGGGTGTTTCCTATTCCTTGACGCATTCCCGACATAGTGGGCCGTCGGTCAGTCCCATGGTGTGGACGCGTACCGTGTTTATACATTTATTGATGTATTTAGTCCATTAGCGAAATACACCTTTTACATTACATCTAGGTATGGCACAATACGGAAAGTTCTGATGTATATTTCCGTTATAAACGTACACAGCCTTCGCTTAAACTAGGAACAATTAAAAAAAACTAGATGTATTCAAGAAAAATATTTTACTTTTGTAACTCGTAACTTTTATACCAACGTATTATGTTAGTGTAAGTAACTCGTCCAAGTTTAATTTCGTAGATTGTGATTATGCTGTGTACACATGCTTTGGAGATTAAGATCTTACGTATTAATTAATGCTATCTGGATAATTTACTGGCTAATATCTGTTTTGTGTGCCTAATAAATAAGATGAGATAAAAATAGCAAAACTCAGGAGAAATTAAAAAATTAAACCAGAAAAATAATTTATTCGGGTTACCAAAAAAATGCAAAAAATAAAACCAAAAATCAAATTTTTTTTATTCAAAGTAGCACAGAAACTGCGACTTAATGAACGTTACAAGTTAAACTAGGTGTCCATTTCAAAATCTAGATCATTTTGGAGAAAAAATGGACAAAAAAACTCCAAACTTAGTCTTGTCAAGTCCTTAATTTACAGGATTTATATAAATGTTCTAAAACTCATGCATTGAACTGGCTTTAATTCCAGACATCATTGTCATCTAAATAATCTTTAATGTTATAGTAGCTTTTTTGGCACAAAGTGTGCTTCACACATTTTTTGAACCGCTATTATTAACCGAAAGTTACTCTATTAATAAAAAACTTATTAGATTAAGTTTTTTCATTAAATTCTAAACGTTTTTTAATTAGGGCGAAGGAGTTAACTGAAATATTGATAAACGCTCCTACATATATTCTAAGGCGTGACTGGAATGAGTTTTCGACGGCTTATGTGGATGTATTAGACGTGGAGACAAAAAAATTACCACGTTTATTTATCTTTTGACATGACCTGTTCGATTATATTAAAACAAATTTTTGTGTAAGTTCACCATTACTCCATCTCCGTCCTCCGTTCGCTCTGTTAATGTAATCTTTGTGTATAATAAAAAATATTCTATCTATCTATCTATCTACTAGACCTGGTTTCAAACCAGGATACTCTGTGCCATGGTATCCAGGCAAGGACATCACAAACACGGAAATACTCCCAGACTGAGGCCATTTGTACAAGTGTACATTGAAAGTGAAAGTGAAAATATTTTATTTACCACACATTTTACAACAATAACAAATATTAAGTTAAAAAAAACTTATATTAGTTTTAAAAGCCTATTTATTTCATCCATGCCGAGACTTTAACCCGCGATCTCTGGATAACCGTGCCAGCGCTCTCCCAACTGAGCGAATGGGCAAGTGCAGGCATCAGTGAAATTTCGAGCCCCTTTACAAACTTTCTCTGTATTACGTACAGGCAGCGACATCTGGCCGAAGCAATTTACATCACTTGCAGCCCCGACTAACCCACTTTGCAGTTAGGTTTTTATCGGTTATTATGATATCGCTGTACCTACATGATTGTATTCTTTTTGTTGCACTAACCCGTGCTGCGGACAATTTTTAAAAATAGCCAACTTTATCCTCTAAATTGGTTTTTAAAATTGTCCTCAACACGGGTTAGTGCACCAAAAAGAGTATAATTAAGTTAGTTTTCGTTATTTTATTATTAAACATTGAACCTTTCCAATTCCCCAGGAACCGCGGAGACTCTAACCGAGTGCCGCATCACCTGCACTCTAGAACAGAAGGACTATTACCTGTTCTACTTGCTTAGGAGACACCCAGGCAGGACCATCGTGTTCTGCAACTCCATCGGCAGTGTGAAACGGTGAGTATCTGTCTGCCCCTCCGGAATGCACAGCGGATCTGGTCAAAGTCAAATTCAAATTTTTTTTATTGAAATTAACACAGAAACCGTGACTTATTGAAAGTTACAAATAAAACTAGGTGTCCGATTCAAAATCTAGATCATTTGGAGAAAAAACGGACAAAAAAACTCCAAACTTAGTCTTTTCAAACTTATTCCTTAATTAACAGAGTTTACATTTCATATCTATCAAACCCTCAGACCACATTTATCAAAAGTGCACATTTTTGTTTACAATCGATGCAAATGTTAGACTGTGCGAACTAGATAGCATGAGAGACGTAACACCAGCCTTCTAGTTCTAACTAGACCTAATATTTTCGCACTTACCCTCATAGTTGGGCCATTGTACGCAGCAAGCGCTAAGGTATGTAAATACCTCAGACACTAGGGTTTCCTCACGATGTTTTCCTACACTGTTAGCGTGTGGTATTGCTACTCCAACTTCACAAATGTACATAACTTAGAAAACAAAGTCATTGGTACACGCCAGGATTCGAACCCACGACCTCCCGAACGAGAAGCCAGCCACAGAAGAAGCCACCAGCACCCTTAAAGACGAGGTTTTGCCCGCAGATTATCACAATTGTTCGGTCTCCTGAAATGCAGTCCATTGCCGCTTCACGCCAGCATGCCGCAACGGCAGCGGCTGAAGAACCTTGAGAGGTTAGTAGGAATTCGTTTTCAAGGCTGTCACAAACAAAAAAACTATAACTTTTTGTAAAATAGATGGATAGCGTTTTCTGATCGAATCCGGAATGAGGAGATCCGCAGAAGAACCCGAGTTACTGATATAGCTCGAAGAGTTGCTCAGTTGAAGTGGCAGTGGGCGGGGCACATGGCTCGGCGGACTGATGGCCGTTGGGGCGAAAAAGTTCTGCCCTGGCGACCGCGGACCGGACGACGCGGCGTGGGCAGGCCCCACACCAGATTGCGGTAACCAGCTGGTTACGGTGGCGGGGGGTCGCTGGATGCGGGCGGCACAGCACCGGGAAACTTAGAAAAGATAAGATAAGATAAGATAACGATTTTTAATTACCAAAGAAAAATTTGCATAGTTACAATACTCGCGGTATCCGCACTAGACTTTAAGTCTGTATCGCAGAGACCTTGTTAAACTTACTAAAGTAAGTAAGTAAGTTACAGGTTCGGTAACGCTACAAGTAAACGCTATAAAAAAAAAAAGTTCTTAGGAAAAATAGTCTTAGAATAGTCTTAGAATAGGTATCATTTAAAGATAGATCTTAAAAATTATACTTAACAAAAACTAGAAATAAAGCGCGCAGCTTGCGGTTAAAATGCAGAGAAAGTGGCCATAAAATGTCTTGCTTAATTTCACCGGAGTCTCATGTCTTGATAGCTCAGTGGTATTGTGTCAATATCCTCGTCAGGTCCCGGTTCGGTTCCCAGCTATTAATTTTGAATTGAACTGAATATTTTGTAAGTTTAAAGTAGCAATTTTAAAGACAGTAAAATATTATAATCATAGCAAACCATTTATTTTAAAGATCGTAAGTTATAATTGGTAACCTCTATTTTAGAGTACATTCATAGGTTATAGGCTCCAAAGTCCTGACCGTGAAAATAACAATTGTCTTCGTACTAAATTTAGCACACTAGGTCTTAGAAGGCTATTTGTATTTTTTAAGTGATTAAGTCTTTGTGGTAATGAGAAGGAGTTCGAGTTCGTAAGACCTGCGATGAAGTGTGATGCTTGGCACTGGCGGAGAAAAGAGCCGGGAGCCACAGAATCTGTACCGATCCGACATCGCGCTTCCTTTGTGTGACCTATATGCGAGAGGGACTGCCGCTCTCTTTCAAGAAGACCTTTAATCGTTCCAAAAAGTGTACATACATACATACATAAGCACCCTATATACGTCCCACTATGGGGCACAGGCCTTCTCTCAGGGAGAGAGTATGGGCTTAATCATCACGCATGCCCACCGCGGATTGGCGATTTCAAGCGCTGAAATATGTGAATAGCTAAGACACTCAGGTTTCTTCGCGATGTTTTCCTTCACCGTTAGCGAGTGGTATGGTATTGCTGCTATAACTTCACAAATGTACATAACTTAGAAAACAAAGTCAAAAGGTATATGACCGCACTGGGATTCGAACCTGGGTGTCTCGCTTCCGAGTCCAATGTTCTAACCACTAGGCTACCACCGCCACCAAAAAGTGTTAACCGCTGAAATCGTCCTTAACGGACACAAAAGCTGATGATCTTTTTTAGCCCATAGCCCATAGCATCCAATGCTGTATGAATGTAGGTCTCCTCCAATGCACGCCATTCACTTCGGTATTGGGCTATTGCGTCCAGTCTGTTTCTGCCAGGTCGTCAGTCTATCTCGTTGGTTGCCTGCCCACACTTCTGCGCCCACTAGATCTCCAGACCTTTAAGCCTTTTATTGTATTTTGTTTTCTGGTGTGTACAGTGTAAGTGTTCTAATCTAATCTCCAGGCTAGCACTTTTAAACCCCATCACTCGTCTTGTCCACGGTACAGGTATCTGGCCTATGATGATGTGGTGTAAATACTACATATGCCATTCCAAAAGACAGAAGACCAAAGTGGAAGACGGGCACACGAATCAGGAAACTTGAGTGGAGATGGGCGCTCCGTAGGGTTAGATGGGAAGACGGAGGGTGGACGGAGGCAGTCACAAAGTGGTGGCCGGGAACTGCCCGTCGTTCGGTCGGTAAGCCGCCTACCCGATGGGCCGATAACAGAAGGCGGCCGGAGGACAATGGACGCGAGGTTGGCGTGACGACGAAGAGTACCTATGCCCAACAGTGGGCTTTATGGGCTGTGTTGATAGGTAGATGTCACTCCAATCTAATTTTGAAGGATGACACACACCAACGCGGTGGGCGGTCCATACACAAATCATTTACGGCAGTAGTATTTTGTATGGACGGCCACGGCCACCGCCACCGCGTTGGTGTGTTTTGTCCTCGAGACGTCCCAATCTCGTCGGCAGATTCCGTGATGACCCTCGCGGGGTGCTGGTCGCGACGGATGTGGCGGCGCGAGGCCTCGACATCCCCAATGTCGACCACGTCATACACTACCAGGTGCCCCGGACGGCTGAGGTTGGTACTGGAAATAAAAGTGTGCAAATTAGTAACTTCCACACAACACTTGCCCAGCTCCTATATTAAGTGAAAATGAAAATGAAAAAACTTTATTGTAAAACGGTTCCAAAAAAGAAATGTTTACCGACTCCCAAACTAGGATTCCCTGTGCATGCAATCGTCTTATTTAACTTTTGACAGCTCAATTTAGTGATGTTCTATGAAGTTACCGATTAGATTTTTATCGATTTTTTTGTTATCGGTTATCAAATCGATTTAAACTTATGTTGAATTTTTTATCGATTGCATTGCTATTGTATTTTTATATTTTTATAGTTTGTCTATCTGAGCGTGATAAACTAAAAACTCCCCAACGAGTTTTCTCATATTAATTTGTTTTATAACATTTAAACCAAATTTCTTATAGTAGGTAGAATTACTTGAACAATCTTCTCTTTATAATATTGTCGAAAAAACGTCGCATCACTATTGTAAAAAATGAAGGTGTCTATGAAATGTTGCATTTTTCGCCTATGGTTTCCTGTCAAATAAATAAGGAACTGTGTGCGTATCTGTCAAAAGTTAAATAAACTACTGGACCGATTGTAACTGTCAAATTCCATGCTAAATGCTGTGCTAGGTAACCAGGCAAGGACATCACAAACATGGAGTTATACCAAGATTGAGGCCATTTGTACAAATGAAGTGCGGTGGCCTCCAGCGGAAACCGAACCCACGACCTCTGTTTGAGTCAAGCGAGTTAACCGCTAAACGAAAATCGAGTTGTTGAGCATTGTTCTGAAAATACACAACATCTGAATAATTTTCAGAACTACGTCCACCGCAGCGGTAGGACGGCCAGAGCGAACAAGGAAGGCCTGACGATTCTGATGTTGGAGCCCGGCGAAGCACTCAATTATGCCAAACTGTGCCGCACGCTGAACAAGAGTAAGTCTACATTGCTTTGCGCAGTCTGTTCACTGAAAACGTTATACTTTATACTTTATTGCACACGTAAAAACACATAAATAAAACACAACATTTACAGAAAAATCGTAATCGTTATCTTGATCCAGACGCGTGTAATGTAATGTAACGTGTAACGTAACGCGAACCCTGCGTTACATGTAACGCTCGTAGTGCCGTCCACACACACGATTCGCGTTACATTACTCGTACGGAGCGACATCTATCTAGCGGTTTAACGTTATAATCGACATGTAATCAAAATGGTATCGACCCTTGTCGAAGTTAATTTTGAATTTTGTCCCAAGTTTCATGCATCCAACTGATGGAGATTACAAGATGTGAGGGTCCAAAAACAGTAGTTCGAAACGAGAACAAATCTTTCTAATCTAGCCCTTATTTTCTGCTACAGAAGTGCCAATGCTCCCGATGCCCTGAATCAACTCTATTAACGACATAGTGACACTGGCTCGCGACAATCATTTTAATCTGAACCTTGTTTCCAGCTATAGAAGTGCCAATGTCCCCGGTGCCCTAAATCCTAATTCTATTCAAGGAACGACATAGTGACTCTGGCTCGCGACCATAATTCTAATCTGATCATTATTTCCAGCTCCATAAGTTCCAATGGACCCGCTGTCTTGAATCTTAACTCTATGAACGGCATAGTGGCTCTCACCCGCGACGATCATTCTAATCTGAACCTTGTTTCCAGCTACAGAAGTTCCAATATCCCCGGTACCCAGAATCCTGAACTCTATATAAGGCAAAGCGACTTTGACTCGCGACAATCATTTAAATCAAACTCTAATTCCAGCCACGTAAGTGCCAACGTATCCGTTCCCCAAAATATACTGAACTCTATATCCTACATAGAGTTCAGTATATTTTGGGGAACTGATACGTTGGCACTTACGTAGTGACTCTGACTCAGCCACAGTAGTTCTAATGCTACCGCTGACCTGAATCCTAACTCTGTGAACGACATATTGTCTCTGTCGCGCGACAAATATTCAAATCTGATCCTTATTTCCAGCCACGGAAATGCCAACGTTCCCCGTTTCCCAAAATATACTCTATGTAGGTTATAGCGACTCTGTCCCGAGACAATAATTCAAATCCGATCCTTATTTCCAGCCACGGAAGTTCCAACGTTCCCGGTGCCCCAGCATATCCTGAACGCCATGAAGGACATAGTGACGCTGGCTCGCGAGGTGGACCGCTTAGCACTGACGTCACGCCGGGCTGCGCAGGAGACTGGCTGGCTCGATAAGGCGGCGCGTGAGATGGATATGCTGGTTGATGAAGACTTTGTGTATCCTTTTTATCAATCAATCTATCGATCACTCAGCCGAAATTACCTTGTGATAGCGGACATTTACACAAACACCCAAAGTACACCATTAACCAACCAGTAACCAAATAACACCACATAACACAAGGTTCTGCATTAAAAAGCGCTAAATGCTGTTTGTCACTACATTTTATATTGTTGTTTGTGGGGACCACTGCTTTCTTTTAAGTCTTTGAAAATATTTTTTTTTATTGAAAACATAAACTCACGCCTGTATCCCGGAGGGGTAGGCAGAGACGAGGGTCTGCCAGTTGCCACGGTCCTGACAGATCCCTTTCGGTTTATCAACATTCATTAGTCGTTGCATGCACGCACGCGGGGTACGGGCTACTTTATTTGAATTGTATACAATGGTGAACTTGCGTCTAACTTAGAATGGAGTGACATTGCTTTTATACCATAGAAATCATATAAAACTTACGAGAAGTTTAAAAATAAAACAATAAAAATATTTACATAAAAATATGAAAACTACTCTAAAAAATAAAAAAATTATTAGATTTACTTTTGTCATTGAATTCTGAACGTTTTCTTATAAGGGTGTACATGCGTAAAAACATTATTTTATGAGAAAACTCAAATATAGTTAAACGCTTCATACATTATAAGGCGTTACAATACGTGCAAGTAGTGACGTCATAGTATGAGCCCGATTTGTATGGCACGTTCTTGTATCTATATTGACTTTCCGGCAGGTTATATTATGAAAGGTATTAGTTGTAGAGAAAAAAAACCCACGTTTATTTATCTTTTAAGATGTCTCTCCGATTATATTAAAACATTTTTAGTGCAAGTTCCCCATTAAAAGCACCAAATTTTAAGAATAGCTGTAACCGATGTTTTGGAGGCAAATTTTATTTAATTTTCAGCCCGATTCAAAGTCGCACAGCGTGCTATGGAACGGGCTATGCTCGGAGTCTCTTTGATGGATCACATGAGCAATGAGACCATTCGCCAAAGAACTAAGGTGACTGACATAGTCCGTAAGATTAGCAAGTGATGTGGCAGCTGGTCACGTAATTATGCCGAAGAACCGATCACGGATGGGGTGCAAAGGTTACCGTATATCCGGGTGTACGAAAAATGCAAAAAAATGTTGTAAATGGTGATATTACTATCAGATGTTTTTTTGCCATATTAATTAGCCTACGACCTATTCTCAGACCTACCAAATTCACAAAAATCGGGAGAGCCGTTTCGGCAGAGTTCGATAACAAACACTGTGATTTTTATATATTAGATATATTTGAATTTTGAATAATGCTAATGATTAAACATACAACCTGCCTGTCTATCTCACAATTTTTTGACTGTTTACTGTGAATAGATAACGAAATATTAATTTATTTGTCGTTTTTCTAATAGACTAATCATAATTTGACTGCTTTGTCGGTGTAGGGTTGGTCGTTACGCTTACACGGTTACACTCTTGACAACCAAAACAGACAAACAGTCGTGGGTTCAGTTCCCACTGGAGAACGCCGTACTAGACTCGTAAAAATGACCTCATCACAAGCAGCCTATATACGTCCCACTGTAGGGCACAGGCCTTCTCTCAGAGAGAGAGTATGGGCTTAATCACCAGGCGTGCCCACCGCGGATTGGCGATTTCAAGCGCTGAGTTATGTGAATAGCTCAGACACCCAGGTTTCCTCACGATGTTTTCCTTCACCGTTAGTGAGTGGTATTGCTACTATAACATCACAAATGTACATAACTTGGAAAGAAAAGTCATAGGTACATGCCCGCACTGGGAATCGAACCTGGGTCTCCCGCTTCAGAGTCCAATGTTCTACCCACTAGGCTACCACCGCTATGACCTCAGTCTGGGTGTATTTCCATGTTTGTCATGTCCTTGCCTGGTTACCGTCATAGTCAGAGTATCCTAGTTTGGGACCAGGACAACTGATTGTGTTGTGTGGCAGTTCTTTAAGTGGGAGTCCTTCCAATGCAACATCCTTAACGCTTAACTTAACAGTCCAATAAAGTACAAAGAGGCGACCTCCACGAAGGCCCTACAAGCCAAGAAGAAACAGCTGGACGCCCTCCTCTCGAGACCAGTCTTCCCCAAAGGGTTCTCCTTCAAGTACCCTACTCTGAACGACCCCGATGTCCTGGGTGTGAAGTCTGAAGATAACGCGCTACAGGTAAATATTAAGATGTCAACTCTGCGCGCGCACTATTTACTCCCGACATTCCTGCCGCAAGCAGTGTTAAGTAAGTAGGAAAGTGAACTTTCCTTTTCTAATTTGCGAACATTCAACGACGCGCCCTCGGTGTTGTAGAGTGTAAGTGTGGTGTAGACTTACTTTAAATTTTTTTTTATTCACTTGCACATGTTTGCCACTTAGTTACTATATGCGGAAACTTATTCTTAGCTTATGTGTAGTTATTCTAAGTCTCTGTTCATTTATTATGTAAGCTGCAAGTTTCCCAAATAAATAATAATAATAATAATAATAATAATAATAATAATAATAATAATAATAATAATAATAATAATAATAATAATAATAATAATAATAATAATAATAATAATAATAATAATAATAATAATAATAATAATAATAATAATAATAATAATAATAATAATAATAATAATAATAATAATAATAATAATAATAATAATAATAAGAATAATAATAATAATAATAATAATAATAATAATAATAATAATAATAATAATAATAATAATAATAATAATAATAATAATAATAATTATAATAATAATAATTATAATTATAATTATAATAATAATTAATAATTATAATAATAATAATTATAATAATTATAATTATAATAATAATTATAATAATAAGTAAATATTTATTTGCATCAGCATACACACATACATAAGCAGCCTATATACGTCCCACTGTAGGGCACAGGCCTTCTCTCAGGGAGAGAGTACACACACATATAAAACCACAATTCGGTATTTGACACGATCAACAATAAATTACTTCGTATGCTTGATTAAAACAAAAATTACAAAATATCTCGGAAAATGTATCTCTTTTAGTCGATTACTAGTTATTACAATTTTGAAATAGATTGAACATGAAAAGAGTGCTCTGAAATGTGACGTCATAAACCTTGTATTTTCATACGAAATTTCGTTTTAAAAGTAACTCATTTGACATTTTGTCAAATACCCAATTGCAATGACACAAGTAAAACAAAGCAAAATTTTACAGCAATGAGACAAACAAAAATAACGACAAAAGTAAGTACAGGCAAATCAACATAAAGTACAAAGACATAGACTGTAAGCATGCTTTGCCTGTGAATTGTAATATCTTTGTATGTTGTGGCAATTTAATAAATGATTATCTATCTATCTATCTATCTACAAGGCAACAATTTGTGCGTGTGGCAAAAGCAAAGGGGCTCCGACTCAGCATATGCTGGAGAGGCGGACCACTCCAGCGCTGGTCTTCCGTCAGTACCCGGTAGTGTGCCGACGTGCAGCAATCGGAAAAGCGAAACTATATTGATGAATTACAAATCAAATCAAATCAACATAGGTAATGGTCGTACAGGTGTTATATTTATTTTAAGTGCCTCTATGTTATAATAGGGGTTAAAGTATGAAATTGCCGTTTTATTGCAATAGGTTCTTTGAATTGACATAGAATCTTCATGGTTTGAGGTTTTCGAATGAATCTTTTTTCAAATGGTGGGACCTGTGTGGGCGGTCTTCCTCGTGGCTCGTTCTTTAAGTCGAAATTTCCATCACGAAAGCGTTTAAACCAAAATCGCACGGTGCGTTCATTAGTAGACCCCTCTCCAAACGCAGCATTGATATTGCGGGCTGTTTCTGCCGCGTTAGTTCCGCGTTGGAACTCGTATTCAAAAATCACTCGAATTTTCGCAGTATCCATCTTTCTTGTCTAAATTGAATAACAAAAACAATTGAAAGTCGATATTCAAATGTTTCACATTTTTTGAAAAAAGAACATCATAGAAACCATTTGAAAAAAGTTTCATTCGAAAACCTCAAACCATGAAGATTCTATGTCAATTCAAAGAACCTATTGCAATAAAACGGCAATTTCATACTTTAACCCCTAATACAATTCAATTCACTTCAAATATTTTTATTCATTTTAAAAACAGAATGTTTACTTAATGAACGTCAAAGTTGTTAGTTTCACAATTAATGGATTATGTGGAGAAGAAGCTAACAAAGAAACTCCACATTTATTCTTTTCAAAACACGTTTTAACTTAATTAACAGAGTTTTCAACTTAAAATATTAGTCATGAATGTGTTCGTCAATCATCACAATCGTCCTTTAAATAATATTAATCTATTGTTTAATGCCAAACATCTTTGTCTTCTAAATAATCCTTGATGTTATAGTAAGCCTTTTTGCACAGAATGTGCTTAACACATTTTTTAAATCGCGTTGGAGGTAACTCTAATATATCTTGAGGAATTTTGTTGTAGAATCTTATACAGTGCCCCATAAAGGATGTGTTAACCAAGTCTAAATAGTGGAAATGACAATTTATGTTTATTTCTAGTATTAACATTATGGTGGCCACCAACATTTTCGAAGTCTTTGATATTTTTTCTAACGTACATAATATTTTCATAAATGTATTGACATGCAACTGTTAAGATGTTGGTCTCTTTGAAGAAATCTCTTAGCGAATCCCTACTACCTAACTTGTAAATAAATCGGATGGCTCTCTTCTGTAAGATGAAGATCGTCTCAATGTCTGCTGCCCGACCCCACAGTAGTATGCCGTAGGACATAATACTATGGAAGTAACTAAAATAAACAAGCCTAGCAGTTGCAACGTCAGTGAGCTCTCTAATTCTTTTGACTGCATATGCTGCAGAACTAAGCCTGTGTGCTAGTTTTACAATATGAGGACCCCATTGCAATTTTGAATCGATTGTGATGCCTAGAAAAACGGTATCTTCTACAAATTCTAGTTTTTCTTTTCCGAGTACAATGTTGTTTTCAACTAATCTTACGTTTGGTAAGGTAAACTTTATACATTTTGTCTTTTTGGAATTTAGAAGCAGATTATTTGCCGTGAACCAATCCAACACATGCAAGAGAGCATCATTTGCATCGTCAAGATTATTTTCTTGTCTCTTAATTTTAAAAATAAGTGACGTGTCATCTGCAAATAATACTATCTCGGACATATTTTGTACCATAAACGGCAAATCATTTACGTATACAAGGAAAAGGAACGGCCCCAAAATTGATCGCTGTGGTACTCCCATTTTTATTTGTGAACCTGTGGATTTTATACGATTTATGTCCGCTTTTTGAACCCTTCCTTTTAGATAAGATCTCATCAGTTCTAAACCTTTCCCCTTTACTCCGTAATGCTCTAGTTTTAGCAAAAGTGTCTCGTGGTCCACGCTATCAAATGCCTTTGACAAGTCACAAAAAACACCTATAGCATCCCTACGATCCTCCCATGCACTATAAATATGTTTAACTAGCATATATACCCCATAATACATACCCATTGGGTGTACAAAAATATTTTTAAGACTACCATGCAGAAGCATTACATACAGCCAGTTTAATACACTTTTTTAAGATGTCAAAGCTCAAATAGTATTTCGAATAATGTCAAAAATCAAATAATTAGGAATAGTCAGAAATAAAATAATGAAATAAATACAATGTCTGCAATCACACGAAATAACATAAATGTAGTCTAGAGATTTTCATTGAAGAAGTCGTCCATTTTATAAAAACATTTGGCAATTAGGAGCTTTCCTAGTTCCCTTTTAAAGGGTATAAGCGAAAGGCATTTGATACTGCTGGGAATTTTATTATAAATTTTCGGCGCCATGCAGAGGTGGCTTTTTTGCATGAGTGCCGTCCTGCTTTGCAGTGTGGTCAGTCTCTCTATTACGTAGATTCAGGCTATGAAGACTGCCAGCTGTTGTAAATAAATTAGGGTTAGTTTTGACAAATACTGCTGTTTCGTAAATGTAGAGCGACGGAACGGTTAGAATCTTTAACTCAAAAAGTTATTACTCTTCTCTACAACTTACTTGGCAGCAATTAGATATTAAATGTCAAATTATGAATAATTGGTGATAGCATTATCATACGATAAGTACGTAAATAAATTGAATTGAATTGAAATTGGAGATAAATAAATGTTATTGTTATTGAAGCAGTGGTAGCCTAGTGGGTAGAACATTGGACTCGGAAACGGGAGACCCAGGTTCGATCCCAGTGCGGGCATGTACCTATGACTTTGTTTTCCAAGTTACCTATGTACATTTTTAAAGTTATAGTAGCAATACCACTCGCTAACGGTGAAAGAAAACATCTTGAGGAAACCTGGGTGTCTGAGCTATTCACATACCTCAGCGCTTGAAATCGCCAATCCGCGGTGGGCACGCGTGGTGATTAAGCCCATACTCTCTCTCTGAGAGAAGGCCTGTGCCCTATAGTGGGACGTATATAGGCTGCTTATGAAATGTTATTGTAATGATAATAATAATAAATTGGATTGTAGGATAATATTTACGCATGACACCATAAATATAGCGTCCGACGGACAACAGTTGGCCCGGCCGTCGCGTTCCCAGGCTTATGATCGCCTGGCGGGAAATTTCCCTTTTATACTGGAAGAGCACATCCGTAGTATACTAGTTAGGCGTGGGTGGTTACGTGATTTTCGCGGAAAGGTAAAGAAACTGTCTTCTCGTGACGCGTTACAGTTTTTAAAACACGTTATTTTGATAACAGTTTTTTTTCGAACTCTTACTGGGTCGCCGTTACAGGACAACGGCCATCCTAATGGTTACTTCGTTACGACGTTACTTATCAAAAGCTACGTTTCTCTAGATAAATTTATTACCAGGAGACGGGCGGCAGCGTCTTCCTGAGATTCCAACCGCATACTGCGATCGCCAACGCGCCTGCCAAGCGTGACGATTACGGTAAAACCCTTCATGGTTAAAAACCATAATGGCGGCCTATGTCCTGCAGTGGGCGTCAAATGGCTGATGATGATGAACGTTTCTCTAGCTACATAGTTACTTTAATAACGTAATTGTATAATGTCTGACTAACTGAATAACTGACACTAATCAACTTTCCTTTATATTTTATTCAGGCTTTAGTTTGACTGACTGCATTGAATGTACTCATTTGTTTGTTTAACTAAGATTACCAGTAAACTATAATTGATAATGCCGGCGTAGTTAGAAGTAATTTGATTGTATATGCAATGATAATCATTGGCCAACGGCCAGTTTCTGAATTGAGAATTTCGCTAAGTAAATGGTTAATTCCGTGTGGCGCCGGATTAAGAATAGCGTCACTCCCCATTACCTTCCGTGGATGTCGTAGAAGGCGACTAAGGAAATAAATTACCAGGAGACGGGCAGCAACGTCTTCCTGCGATTCCAACAGCATACTGCGATCGCCAACCCGCCTGCGCCGCCAAGCGTGGCGGTTATGGCAAAACCCCTCATGGTCATGAAAACCACGAGGGAGGCCTGTGCCCTGCAGTGGGCGTCAAGTGCCTGATGATGATGATGATGAAATGGTTAACTGTAGTGCTGTCTCTTCGAATTTCTCAGAAAAGAGCGTGACAGAACGTTACTTAAGTATTTACTTAGCGAAATTCTCAATTCGGAAACCGGCCCCGAGGAAATCAACGTGAATTAGTTGCGCGCTGGTAGCTTCATTTCGGGCGTTAAGGGAAGTGGTAAAATTTTTCGACAGCACATCAGCCTTTATACGCGTGCACGCTACTCGGTTACGTTACGGGTCATTTTGCAACAAACATGTACAGGTTGACCTGCTGTTAACTGTACCGATGATACGGTTCTACTGACTTTGTTATTTGAGTAAAACTTTGTGAATCTATTTTCATTGATTTACAACACGAGTCCGTTGTATACTTGATAAAACATTATATTATGGCTTGATAGAACTTGTAAAAATGTTCGTTTGCAGGTAATGAAAAAGGCGATGGAATCCGGTGACTTGAAGAGGGAAAAGCGGAAAGGTAAAAACTCGCAACTGTTGAAGTTAGCTAAGAGTTTGAAGGCTTAATAAAGTGCAGGGGAGATGTTTTATCGGAAGTTAACTTGTTTTATTTATTGTACTCGTTTTCCCTTGAAATTGAACTGTGCGTGCGTGCGTGCGTGCGTGCGTGCGTGCGTGCGTGTGTGTGTGTGTGTGTTTTTATTTTACGGAAGCCCAAAATATCTAATTCAACATTTTTATTTCTCTTCAAGCTTCTTGTGAAGGTACCGCCGTTGTCTACTGAGGAATTATTTAACATCAAAATCAAGTGAACATCATTGAGTGAACAATTTGATCCGCGTAACCCTAGTGACTTCCACGGAATACACTGGGAATCGCTGGTCTAGAGAACCGGATAACCTGTGCGCCTCACCTGGGCGCTCGTATTTGGTTATTTTGCAAATATTACCCATCCATTGCCTGTTTTTTTTTTGTAGCACCGATCGTGTAAAACCAACAATGTATTAAATCGTCGGCAAATATGCGAATACGAATGGCTAAGTGAATCGCCAGTGTACAGTCGACAGCAGGCCAACAGTGCAGTCGCCCGCAACCTGAATAGATTGCACGTTTGTAAAGGTTCATGTGCTGTCGACTACTGTGCGAAATGAGTTTGACGGACTACGGACATTACACAACGGAACAGTGACTTGTGGGCGGAGCGATACAGACTAAACTAAACCTTAAATACTTACTATTTGCTCAGAGACTACAATACGCAATAACTCCTCCCCCTTGTTCCACGTAATTATCCTTACTGGTACGGAAGAAAGGACTTTTTACCAAATTTAGATGGGGAATACTTTTCCACTTATCCGTACTGATAACATAATTCAGGAAATTGGTATCATCACATTGAAAAAGCGTTTCCACATTATCCGATCCGATATCGGTGTAAGTAAAATGTATGAAATATGTACCCGTCTTTCATATTGTCCGGCCCGATATTGGATATCGGAGGCGACATATTTCATACATTTTACTTACCCCGATATCGGATCGGCGTCCGACACCGATATCGGATCAGATAGTGTGGAAACGATCCTTTAAAAGACATTTTGAAAGAAATTGGCTGAGAAATAAACAATTTCAGGAGCACTGGTGCGTGTTTGAAAAAAGGAACAAATAATTTCGCAGAAGCCTGGCATTTCAAAATTAATAACAAAAGAATTTATTTAATTTACCTTTTTCACCCTTCCGTATGTCTGTCATTCAGTCTCATTCACCTCCTGCGGTTGACTGGTAGAAAATGCTCGTAGCATTAACTCAGCCGCATTGCCATTGTATAATATTTACTCATATGCAATAAACGGATTAATAATAATAAAGGCAACAGAAAAACCAGTTTATACACTTTATTGAAATTATTATACAACCAATCACTGGTTAAAAAAAATCGGAAGAAGTCTATCAGGAATCAGCTGAAAATTCATCCGCCAAAAAAGAGGAAGCAACTTTACCGTATATGATCCTTGATCACGTGATTCAAAATGCACAAATGCAATTGGTCACAGAGGATATAACGGGTGGACATTATTTAGATATATGTTAAGACAATTTAGTTAGGTATATGCCGATTTCAAAGTTTCATTATTAATTTCAATATCGATTTGAAATGATTTTTCTACCAACTTGTATGTGGAAGTAAAATATCATTAACGAAACGATCGCAATGAAAATTTGCCAATAAGTACATTTAGAACTGGAAATAAACTTACCAAAAAGAAATTATAGCCTTGAGAATAGTTTCTCTGAAAAGTTATACGAGGCTATAATTTCTTTGGAGCGGTGGTACCCTAGTGGGTAGAACATTGGACTCGGAAACGAGAGACCCAGGTTCGATTCCCAGTGCGGCCATGTAGCTATGACTTTGTTTTCTAAGTTAGATATGTACATTTGTGAAGTTATAGTAGCAATACCACTCGTTAACGGAAGGAAAACATCGTGAGGAAACCTGAGTGTCTGAGCTATTCATATACCTCAGCGCTTGAAATCGCCAATCCGTGGCGGGCACGCGTGTTGATTTAGCCCATACTCTCTCTCTGAGAGGCCTGTGCTCTACAGTGGGACGTATATAGGCTGCTTATGAAAATATAATTGTATTCCCCCTAGTAGCTAAATGTGGAAAAAAAAAATTCCCATACAAAAAACGACGTTTGTTGTATGGGAGCCCCCCTTAAATATTTATTTTATTCTGTTTATAGTATTTGTTATAGCGGCAACAGAAATACATCATCTGTGCAAATTTCAACTGCCTAGCTATCACGGTTCATGAGATACAGCCTGGTGACAGACAGACAGACGGACAGTGAAGTCCCGTTTGGCACCCTTCGGGTACGGAACCCTAGAAAGTCATAATCATGCATAGAACTTTAGTTACACGCATTTATTCCTTGGGCATAAGCCCATATCTCAAAATAATTAACTGACAGAATATGTCCTATCGCGTTTAAGAATATTGCTGGATATTATCACATTCTAAATCCATGTCATTGTGTAATGTAACACATGATAACAGCTGGTAACTAATAAAAGGTTATGAAATAAATTCCCAAAAATACAATAATATGATGCAAAGCCTCTTTAGGGTTCCGTACCTAAAGGGTATGACTCCGCTGTCCGTCCGTCCGTCCGTCTGTCACCAGGCTATCTCATGAACCGTGATAGTTAGACAGTTGAAATTTTCACAGATGATGTATTCTGTTCTCCCTACAACAACAAATACTAAAAACAGAATAAAATAAGTACCTATTTAAGGAGGCCAAATTACAACAAACGTAATTTTTTGCCGTTTTTTGCTCGATATTAATAACGGCAACAGACAGACCCTTGAAATATTCAAATGTTGTATAGATAATGATACGGAACCATTCGTGTGCGAGTCCGACTCGCACTTGGCCGGTTTTTTTCTTGGCATAGGAAAATACGACTAAGTCTCTTTACAAATTTAAGTCAAGTAGTTCGCTCGTCCTAGATTAGTAATTCAACTCCTATTGTCAATTTCTTAACTTTCATAGCACTAAAAAAATACACTGCCTTTTCCATACTCTGCTAATAAAATTAAAAAAATCTGAACCGCGCTGACACAGAATGCGTTGTTGCCTCCTCTCCCGTACGGTTTCGGCGACACTCCTCACGATAGAAAGAGACAGCTAGCTGGAAATCAATACCCACTCACCGACGAAACCGTTTGCGGTCGAAGTGTGGTCGTCGTGACCGCACGGGCGCCCCGCCGCCAGTATCGTCCGGTTTGTCAGCGGCGAAGCGTTGTACGTGGGTCTCTGTGAAAATCGACAATATATTTCTGTGGATATTTGGTTCAAAATGACTACGACTTCTGGCAGATATGAGCGCATCTTTGCGGCTTTGGACATCGAGAAATTGATTCGTGAAGTCAAAGAGTGTCCGGCTATCTGGAATCCTAGATGCTGGTCGTACAGCGACCGAGGGGAGCGTGCGAAGCAGTGGGACAAATTGGTCGACGTATTTTCCGAGCCAGGGATGTTGCCAGCGGAGAAAAGGATGCTGGGTAAGTAATTGATTTTGCTCTAGTAATTGCCACACAGGTATCCGTGACAGTTCCTCAGATTAAATAACTTTTTCCCTTAATCTGAGCATCGTTCGCTAAAATGTTAGTAAACTTTTGACTTTATCACATATCAACACCCGGTTTCTCGAATAGAATCTTAATTTACCCATTATTACCAACTGTTAGCTGTTTATTTTGTATGTACCTTAGGCAGCTGACAGCTGTTAACAGTAGATTAACAGACTGTTAGTATTCGAGAAATAGGGGGTAGTAAAGAAGGAACCTTTTTTCGTTATAAAATCGGTTCTAAAATTGCGCGAAAACCATACGAAAACGAATGATCACAGATTAAGGACAAAAGTTGTGATATAAATTCACAGATTAAGGTCGGTAAGTGGCGGCAAATTCAATTTGCTGCTGCCTTGTAAATGTTGTAATGTAGACTTTTTTCCTTCATATTAGATTGTAATGCACTATAGTCAGTTTTTTAATTCGACGGGGGAAAAAATGCAGTGTTACCATTATAAAAATATATCGTTATACTCGGTAGATTTTTGTTTTACTGTAGGAAAGTAGACTCGTGTGACCGAAAACCTTATTGCATTAAACCAAATATTAAGGTTACTCATAAAAGAAAAATATTTAAAAAAACACTAACGTAGCTCACATAATTTATTATTTGGAAGTAAAAAGGGATGGTAATTAGTTTTTTTACGTATTGTCAATACTTGGATAACGTAGATAACCTTGGGTTTGAGGTTTGACACATTCATGAAGACGTCATTTATTTTTAAACATTTTATTGTTATGCGAATGTTCTCATGTGATTTCGACAATATTGGCTAGTTTTTCGAGTCCACATGAGTAGTTGCAACTTTTGTATAAATAAAATATCTTTCTACTTTTGTTTTGAGAACAGAGTTTTTTATTGTCACAAATTTCATTGAAACCTTACATTTGTGGCCATCACAGACGTCGGCGTTAATATAGTATGCGATATTTTTTCTAAACAATATTCAACAAGTAATGAGAAAGTGGCTAGATGTCGCTGCCTGTACGTAATACAGAGAAGTTTGTAAAGAGGCTCGAAATTTCTCCGATGCCTGCACTTGCCCATTAGCTCAGTTGGGAGAGCGCTGGCACGGTTAGCCAGAGGTCGCGGGTTCAAGTCCCGGCATGGGTGGAATTTTTAGCCTCTAAATAGGTTTTTCATATTCAACATGCAACCTGCGTCTCTCGACGCTGCAACTCTCTCTCTGAGAGAAGGCCTGTGCCCTACAGTGGAACGTACATAGGCTGCTTATAATGATGAATGAACCTGCGTCCACACACGACTGCCGAATAAGACATCGCGCGATATAATAGGGGTTAAAGTATGAAATTGCCGTTTTATTGCAATAGGTTCTTTGAATTGACATATAATCTTCATGGTTTGAGGTTTTCGAATGAAACTTTTTTCAAATGGTTTCTATGATGTTCTTTTTTTAAAAAATGTGAAACATTTGAATATCGACTTTCAATTGTTTTTGTTATTCAATTTAGACAAGAAAGATGGATACTGCGAAAATTCGAGTGATTTTTGAATACGAGTTCCGACGCGGAACTAACGCGGCAGAAACAGCCCGCAATATCAATGCTGCGTTTGGAGAGGGGTCTACTAATGAACGCACCGTGCGATTTTGGTTTAAACGCTTTCGTGATGGAAATTTCGACTTAAAGAACGAGCCACGAGGATGACCGCCCACACAGGTGAATAACGATGAATTAAGAGAGATAGAGATTAGTGAGAGATAGCCGACCCTAGTCAAACTACCCAGGAATTAGCGGCATGGTTTAACGTTACCTTACCCACAATATTGACTCACTTGCGTCAAATCAATTAAATAAAAAAATACGAAAAATGGGTGCCTCATAATCACTCGAATTTTCGCAGTATCCATCTTTCTTGTCTAAATTGAATAACAAAAACAATTGAAAGTCGATATTCAAATGTTTCACAATTTTTAAAAAAAGAACATCATAGAAACCATTTGAAAAAAGTTTCATTCGAAAACCTCAAACCATGAAGATTCTATGTCAATTCAAAGAACCTATTGCAATAAAACGGCAATTTCATACTTTAACCCCTAATATTATATGCCATATCGCCTAGAGTACGTTAACAATTTAATGTAATGGGTGATCAGGAATTCAGGATCACAGATTAAAAATAAAAAAAGACAAGTCTGTTGTGATATGTCCTTTTTCCACTTTGACATGTGCCGAGGTCGTAAGCCATCACAACCATCAGCCTAATTATGCGCATCGAAACCTGAGCGATTCCAATCGTGTAACTGTCAAATTAGTATGTAATTCGACCTCGGCACATGTCAAAGTGACAGTATTTTTTTTGCATAGAATATAAAAAACAGACTACATTCTATAGAGAAGGAGGTTACCATAGACGGGTACCATAAAGCTTATACTATTTTTAATTTTTAGGGCTCCGTACCTGAAAAGGAAAAACGGATAAAGTGATCCTAATCACTTTATTTTCTGTCCATCCGTCCGTTCGTCCGTCTGTCTGCCAAGACCCTTCTCGGGATCGTGTGGAGGTATCGAGTGGAAATTAAAACCATATACTCAGGTCTACAGTCCCTTGACGCCGAGTTCAACCTATGCCGCCTTATGTCGTTTATGTCGCAAAAAACGTATATTTCTACACTGTTAAGGGAAAACACCGTCTTTGAAGTTCGGGAAAAGCTCGGAAAAATTGCGAGTACGGAACCATCGGTGGGCGAGTCCGACTTGCACTTGTTCGGTTTTTTTTTTTATTTTCGTTAAAGAAATATAGGTAAAGATATTTTATCGGGTCAAATATCTCATAATATATCACAGAAATCAATAATTTTTTGGTGTGGACTATTTTTCAACTTTTATCGATTCTGGAATTCCTATGATAATATTGTGTCCAATTTATAATTCTCTTCAGGTTTTCTATAATATTTTCACTGTCATAGGACAAACAGTCCAACTAGGTAATCGATTTAAGCTAAAATACAAATGCTCTACATTTTTTCAACAAAAAATTGGAATACCTATTTTGTGAAATTGTAGAAGCAATATCATAATTGAATCGTGTGATTTTAAAACGACACATGTCCTTTCATTACAACTTTGCAGGAAATAGAAAAAACTGATTTATTCAAATACTAATATCTACAACAGCAATATTTTAGCATATTATATTGATTTCTGTATGAATAAACTACAATTTTTTTTTCTGATGTAAATCAATAGGTAGGTGTAAATAATTTAATTAAAAAAAATGGGCAAGTGTTATTTTAAAAACACATGTGACTTGTGTTGTTTTAAAATCACACGATTCAATTATTTACTAATGTCGAAGGAAAACCTCGTGAAGACACCTGAGTATCTGAGGCATTGATATACATACCTCTACCTCAGCGCTTGAAATCGCAATCCCGTGCTGGGCACACGTAGTGATTATGCCCATACTCTCCCTCTTTCGCCCTGCAATGGGACCTATATAGGCTGCTGGTAGTTTAGTTGCTCAACGCTTTACTTTGCTTAACTTACAGGATTCGGTCTCCGAAAAAAGTGGAGAAATATCAGAGACTCGTTCGCAAAAGAAAAACGACGACTGGCTGCCCTCAAGACCACATGCCCGTCCGGCATCAAGAAACGTGAATACATCTACTATGACAATCTCACGTTTATGACTGACGTTATCTCAAGGAGGTCGCACGAGTCTTCCCTTACCGATCGAAAACAGTCTAAGCAGGACAGAAGAGTGGCCAAATGCGAGAGAAAACAGAACAAGCGGGCGAAGAAACGCTATGAATGCAGTGAATCATCATCGCCATCGTCGTCAGCCGACGAGTCTACGTCGCGTCGACGCAAAAAAGCCAAGAATAACACAGAATATGTTAGGGAAGAAAGCAAGGAGACCGGTACAGACAACACCGATATAAGATGCAATAAAAACGCTAACGATGAAGATGCAGACAGATGTTTTATGCTCTCGCTATTGGACGACTTCAAGAGTGTACCTGCAAGAATGAAGCCAATTGTGAAAATAAACATAATTAAATGTATCATGAAAGCTCAAGAACCAGACGCAGCAAGAGAATTTAGAGAGAATCCGTTACGCTTTTCCACTGATAATTTACAAACGGATAATGAGCGGGAGGATATGAAACCGATTATCGATAACGAGGTTCTAAGCCAGCCTCACAATCACAACTACCTGGATTCAGAAAGTGAATGAAACTGGCTCTCAAGCTAACCCTGCTCTTATGCCATACGCAATAAGAGCGACGGGTCTGTAAAGACTGATTCGAAGGACCAAATCACGGTAATGGTGTAGCGTGGTGACCATAGGACTTGCCGAAAAATAAAATTGGGGTCGTAACTAAATAGTAAAATTATCCTTGGCATATCATTTTCTATCATTTCTAATTTATACATTACATAATAAACTCACGCATGTGTTCCGGAGAGGTAGGCAGGGACCAGGGTTTGCGACTTGCAACGATCCGACAGACCTCCTTCGCTTCGTCAACATTCATTAGTCGTTGCTCGTTGTTCACGACGGTTCCGGGTACTTTTTATTTTGGCCTTTGCTATACATCCCTATTAGGTCGAACTATATCCACTTGGGACAATTTTATTACAGGGCCTTCCACTCACATTAGCTTGATATATTTCTTTCCTACGTAATCTATCTATTTATTTGTAAAATTTTATTATTTAGTAACCCAATTGTTTTTAATATCGTCAAAGGGCCCGCTAGCTAAGGGGCGCCGGAGCTCCGCATGACCAATGGTAGCTACGCCCATTCTACAACACAGCTCGTGAAGTAGACTTAAAATTGAGCTCCATTCTTTCTGAATGGATGTGTCAGCGTGGTCATAGATGTGTTCTGAACAGTGAGCTCGTATTTCAGAAATCCTTACTAATATTAGGGGTTAAAGTATGAAATTGCCGTTTTATTGCAATAGGTTCTTTGAATTGACATAGAATCTTCATGGTTTGAGGTTTTCGAATGAAACTTTTTTCAAATGGTTTCTATGGTGTTCTTTTTTTAAAAAATGTGAAACATTTCAATATCGACTTTCAATTGTTTTTGTTATTCAATTTAGACAAGAAAGATGGATACTGCGAAAATTCGAGTGATTATGAGGCACCCATTTTTCGTATTTTTTTATTTTATTGATTTGACGCAGTGAGTCAATATTGTGGGTAAGGTAACGTTAAACCATGCCGCTAATTCCTGGGTAGTTTGACTAGGGTCGGCTATCTCTCACTAATCTCTATCTCTCTTAATTCATCGTTATTCACCTGTGTGAGCGGTCTTCCTCGTGGCTCGTTCTTTAAGTCGAAATTTCCATCACGAAAGCGTTTAAACCAAAATCGCACGGTGCGTTCATTAGTAGACCCCTCTCCAAACGCAGCATTGATATTGCGGGCTGTTTCTGCCGCGTTAGTTCCGCGTCGGAACTCGTATTCAAAAATCACTCGAATTTTCGCAGTATCCATCTTTCTTGTCTAAATTGAATAACAAAAACAATTGAAAGTCGATATTCAAATGTTTCACATTTAAAAAAAAAAACATCATGGAAACCATTTGAAAAAAGTTTCATTCGAAAACCTCAAACCATGAAGATTCTATGTCAATTCAAAGAACCTATTGCAATAAAACGGCAATTTCATACTTTAACCCCTATTATTATAAACGCGAAAGTTTGTATGTATGGATGGATGTTCGTTACTCTTTTACGCAAAAACGGCTGAACGGATCCGGATGAAATTTTGCACAGAGTTAGATTATAGTCTGGATTAGCACATAGGCTATTTTTTAATCCCGGAAAAATACACATCAAAATTACCACACGAGCGAAGTTGCGGGCAACAGGTCTTACACAATAAACTTTGACATGCGTGAGAGGACAGTTGAACTGTCCAATTGCGAACCTTGTTAAAATAAATGTGGGCACCTATAGTCGACAGCACATGAACCTTTACCTACTCGCGTGCTCTCTACTCAGGTACCTTAAGGACGACTTTACAACCAAAATGTAAAGATCCATCTGCTGTCAACAAAAAATAATGTACACAATATATCCCTGCGGCCACGTAGTTCGACAACGTTGTCGGACATGTCGGACGACGAGGAAGTTTGATTCCTTTCTGTCCGACATGTCGGACTATCAGGATTTTTTTATTCCACCTAGTTCGACCGTCGGACCAAGAATATAAAATTCCACTTGTTTCGATCCGCTAAGCACGAGAATTTTTAAAATTCCATTTGGTTCGCCTCTCGAATTACGAGGATCATTAAATTCCACTTGGTTTGACCCTCAAAACTGTAGTAAAAATCAAACTTTAGTTAGTCTTAACATCATTATGTCGAAACACTTCACGTGTTTCCACATAGTGAGGTTAAGACAAGTGGAATTTTAAATATCCCCTTGGTCCGATGCATGGTTGAACTAAGCGGAGTAAATAAATCCTGATAGTCCGCCATGTCGGACAGCAACGTTGTCGAACCACGTGGCCGCAGGGCAATAAATGATCACAGAGCAGATTTTTGTATTTTTCAGGTCCGTGTGTGTAAATTCAAAAATTACGTAGATAGGTACAGTCGATAGCGGGCGAACATTTCTGTTGGAAAGTCGCCCTTAACTTAACTGATTAGAGTGCACATATATCAAGCTTGATGTGCTGTCGACTGTACCATCGTTTAAGTTTTCCAAAATATTTGTGACTTAATAAAGGATGTACTTGTAAGTAATTTAAATTTTTTTAAGGAACCGTACAAAGGTCACCATGAAAATAAAATGGAGGCTATAAGTACCAATAACTTTTTATGTCTCTTAACCTTTGGTAAGCTGAAGGGGGGCAGGGCAGTCTCGTTGCTTAGGTGCAAGATTGTCAACCTAATGCATATTCTGTAATATTTGTAGCATTTTATAGAAATAACGGTTCTCCCTTGCACTGTGTGTTCTTTAATTTGCACAAGAAAAATACAAAATTATTTTTTTAATACGTCTATAGAATGTAACTTTTTGCAGAGTTTTACTGAATGGAAAAATTGAATCTCGAGATAATAAATATTACTAATAAATATTTCTGCTAGCCCGGGTAAAACTTGATATTTAAAAGTTGAAAATTATGCCAAAAAAATGTTTTTCCTGTGATTCTACTATGTTAGTTTTAAGACGTAAATTATGTAGGCATCTACCGGGAACGTTGCCAATATGCCCGAGCAAGAACGTAACACGCGCACCGCACTGTTAGTAAAACTATCGCTAGCGCGCTTTTGTTGCTATTAAATCGTGCCCACATTGACAACACTGCCGGGCACGGTGTCGGTACACCAATACGTTACTGTGGATAGAGTATGAAAACCCCGTTAACGCTTAAAATAAATCATTTATTTGGTACATCATCACTCATTCAGTGCAATTTGTTCTAGACTTATTATTTAACCTTAAACAATAATGCAAAGCAATGTTTGCGATCACAATTACAATTCGTCTTTAGGAGCGGGCAGTAAAGAGTGTGCCTTGATGATGCTGGCGTAGTACTTTGCAGACTTGCGCGGGGTCCGCTTCCGTTCAGGGTGCTCGAAGTCCACCTCGTAGAGACCGAATTCGGACCTGCGAAACAGAACTTATTGTGTATTCTGTCTGCGATCTAGCACTTTGGTTGGCGCAGGTCACACAGATAAGACGTGTTGTCCATGGGAATTGAGAATTGGGCGTTGCAATGGTGAAAATTGGGCATCTGTCAGACATGCCCATGTTACAATGCGCGCTCTAACCGAGCTAGCGAACGGACGCGTATTCGGCTGTATCATAGTTATTTTTTACGTACAATAAATGGGTACGAAGTGTGATGGCTGTGAGTTGGCTATTTACGACATATTGTTCATGGAGTGCTCGCAAGAAAAATGCAGAAAATTATATCACCTAAAGTGTCTTAGTTTATCAACTGAGCAGTTTGAAGAGCTAAGTCTCGAATACAGGAGTACCTGGGTATGCCCCGCGTGTAAGTGCAATATTCCTAAGATGGGCAACTCGGAGACCCCCATTAGAGGAACTGTGATGAACAAGACCTTCACGCCCAGCAGCTACGTGAACATTCAGCCCCGAGGCTCTCACAAGATGGACGAAACAACGGAGGCTGATAATCAGGCGGAGATACTTAGTGTACTAAAGGAGCTTCGACTGCAGATGAACTTTCAGCAGGATGAACAGATAAGGAATTTTAAACAATTACAAGAGCAATTAAATAATATCCAAGTGGAAATGGAAGGTATTCGTAAAAACTTGAGTGTAATTCAAGAAAATACCAAAAAATTGGATGTTATTGAAAACCTGATAAAAGAACAATGCCACAAGGAAGTCCCCCTGGAGAGCATTTTATCGAAGGATCTATCAAACAATGTAACTAAGGGTCCAGTAACATTTGCATCAATCGTAAAGCATAACAAGCCGGAGGTAGTTGCGAAAAGTTCGCCTACTATGGAGAGTCGGGCCACGAAAGCTACGAAAGTACCTGAGATGTCGAATAGCAATGGTCGGAATACCGAAGAAATAGAACTAACCCAGCAAGGAGAATGGAATACGGTTAATAGGTCGAAGAAAAAGTATCCAAGGTCAGAAGTAAAAAAAGGAGGAAGTACAAATTTGGCGGATATTCAAGGAACTGAGCGGAAGAAATTCCTGCATGTATGGCGGGTGAAAAAAGATACGTCAGTTGAATCAATGGAAGGATTTGTCAAGAAAATTTGCGGAGAAAGTACCGAAATTAAAGTCGACAGCATAAAACATAAATCGGAAAGGGACTACGCATCATTTATTATAGCGGTTCCAGAAAAGATGTATGAAAAGCTGTGTGAATCAGAAAATTGGCCAGTAAATATAGAGTATTGTGAGTGGGTGTGGTTTCGGAGAGATAACTCGAGAACCATCGACCAGAAATGATTTCACTATAGATTACACAGTATATTATCAAAATGTAAGAGGATTGAGAACCAAATTAGATGATTTGTACGCCGGCTTTCATTCATCGACTGCGGAATTATTTGCATTTACGGAGACAGGTTGTACAGAGTCCATCCAAGATGCAGAGATAGTTCCGCATGGATTTAAAATTCTTCGCTGCGACAGGGCGGACGGCCGTAAGCAAGGAGGAGCGTGTCTCGTGGCCACACCTCGATTTGAGATCCGCCGGGTCGCAACACCCGGTAATGTAAATATTGATCGTCACGCATTCGAACTAGTGGCTGGTGCGGTGTTTTTGCAAAATAGACTGTTATTTTTATTGTGTACTGTTTATATCCCACCGAATGCTAACGAGTCCGAGTACATGGTAATGTTTAGGTTAATAGAACAATATTGTGATAAGTATAGTAGGGTAATAGTTATAGGTGATTTCAATCTTTATTCCAGTACGTTGGAAACTCGTAATTATTACGAATATTTTTTAACATATTGTGGGTTCATTCAGAGCAACATGATAAAAAATTGCAACGATCGGCAACTAGACTTAGTGCTTAGTAAGTTTGCCGAGGATGATTCGAGTGTGTGTGTGCGCGCGGCGGAGGCGCCGCTGCTGCCGGTAGACGCGTATCACCCCCCACTGGAGGTATCGGTGTCGGTGTGCGGCCGCGCTCGGGCCCGCCCGCGCCCGGGCCCGCCCGCGCCCGCGCCGTCGCGTCGCACTGATGGTGAGTTATCACCGGGCGACAACGCATGTCAAAACGCATCACGCATTGAGACAACCGGTTGGAATTTCAACAAAGCAGATTTCTTCTTATTATACTCGGCTATAGCAGCAGTGAACTGGGCGCCTTTATATAGTTTGGAGAATATCGAAAATTGCTTAGATTATTTTTACAGTACACTAACTAGTATTTTTGATGACTGTGTTCAGAAAAAAAAGCGATATTGTATAAACTCGGAGTACAATTATCCTGAGTGGTATACAAAAGATTTGATTCGCGACATTAAACTAAAAGGAGAACTCCATAAGAAATACAAGGCTAGTAAATTATTATCTGATTATGAGCAGTTTTCAATCTGCAGAGCGAGGGTTAAAAGTTCTATTATGTTAGCGCAAGAGCAGTACAGAAATCGAGTACAAAATCATTTAATTGAAGACCCACGGGCATTTTGGAACTATGTACGATCAATGCGGGGTGCTAGATGTCCGCAAAAGATAATTAAGGATGAGGTAGTGTTGTCCCCAGACGAATGCGCCCAAGAGTTTGCGAATTACTTTCACTCTGTGTATAGTGCTGATCGAGCTCATCTGGATATCACCGCAGCTATGGCGGAGGCAGAGGCGAGCGCAGCACGCGTGCAGGTGGACCAGCTGCAGACGGAGGAAGTAAGTAGTGCTTTGGCACGGCTCAAACCGAAACGCTCGGCGGGACCAGATGGCATTCCAGCCTATATCTTAAGAGATTGTCGTTTGGTTTTAACAGAACCTTTGACGTATATTTATAACAGATGCCTGGCAGCCGCAGTTTTCCCAAAACGGTGGAAAGTTACACGAGTTATACCAGTCCCCAAGGGTAGGGCTAGTCCAAAGATTGATGGATACAGACCGGTAGCAGTACTCTCAACGGCAGCTAAAGTACTAGAATCGGCAATACAGAAGGCAGTTCTAGCCCAGGTTGAGTCACAAATGTCGGATGCTCAGCACGGTTTTCGGCCAGCTCGTAGCACGTCAAGCAATCTTCTGAGCTTTATGTCAAAGGTAATCCCAGCAGTGGACAGTGGGGGTCAGGTAGATGCGGCATACTTTGACTACAAAAAAGCATTTGACTTAGTGGATAATGACATACTACTGAAAAAGTTGGCTAACGTGGGTTGTACTCCACATCTACTTAGATTCTTCGGTAGCTACTTAGATGACAGAACACAATATGTGGAGTACAATGGATATCGGTCGCAAACATATTTTACTAGGTCAGGGGTAAGCCAGGGTAGTAATTTGGGACCCCTCGAATTTGCAATAATGATAAACGACCTGCCAACGGTAGTAAAAAATGCAAGTTGTTTGTTGTTTGCGGATGACCTCAAACTGTCATTTCCTATAAGTAGTTACTTGGACTGTGAGAAGTTACAGGACGACATAGATAGGGTAGTACAGTGGAGTACAAGCAATAAGCTGGAATTTAATGTATCCAAATGTGCACTTATCACATTTACTCGAAAAAAAAACCCAGTAATCAATAACTATAGGGTAGGAGATAAGCCAATTCAGCGAGTAAGTGAAGTCAGAGACCTAGGGGTTAGATTGAGCTCAGACCTAAACTATCGCGAGCATATTGAAAGTATTTGTAAAAAAGCTTACAGGAATCTGGGTTTTATCCTCCGTAAGGGGCGAGTTTTTTCACGCATTACAGCCATTGTAACCCTGTATAATGCTCTAGTAAGAAGCCAACTGGAATCGAACGCAGTCATCTGGGCGCCACATGAAACGAAATATCGTCTCATGCTGGAACGCATACAGAATAAATTCGTGCGGTACATATATTTGAGGCAGTACGGGGTATATCCGTTTTACCCATTGATGTACCCTACACTATTTATACTAGGTATGGTAGGTTACAACGAACTTAGGGTAAGGAGGGACCTCGCCCTGGTATTATATATCCATAAAGTGCTAGTGGGTAGGGTTTGCAACCCAGTGGTGCTGGAGGCACTGTGCCTGTGCGTGCCGGACGAGTACGTGGGGCGCCGCCGCCGGCCGCCGCTACTGCGGGTGCCGCGCGCGCGCACTAACCTTCTAGCACAGGCGCCGCTAACGCGCGCGCTCCGCACCATAAATCTTATCTCGGACCAAACGGACCTATTTCATGTTGCTCTGGGTGAGTTCAAGAAAGTAGCTCTGTTTGTGGTGTGCTATATGGAACACATGTTGTAAATTTTCTTTATTTTTATTGCATGTTAATGTTTATAGGTAACTATTAACTAATAGTAATTATTGTGTACGTATTATATTAGAATTAAGATTTTACTGTTACTTGTAGCATACATATCGAATTAGGTCCACCCTGTAATGGTATGTATTTTGTGGAAATAAATAAAATAAAATAAAATAAAAAAATCTCTGACAGATCGAGATGAAGGCTTATCATCATCATCAGCCATTTGACGCCCACTGCAGGACATAGGCCTCCTTCATGCTTTTCATAACCATGAGGGGTTTTGCCATAATCTCCACGCTTGGCAGGCGGGTTGGCGATCGCTGTATATGGTTGGAATCTCAGGAAGACGCTGCTGCCCGTCTCCTGGTAATTTATTTCCTTAGTCGCCTTCTACGACATCCACGGAACGAAATGGAGTGACGAGGACTTATCATAGTGAGGTAGAAGTCGTAAGTGGGCCGTGCCCGCGTGCCTCACATTAGCAATGTATTGCCTATACGTAGTCTTTGAGAGTTTTTCTTGCCACAGTTGATTAACTCTGTACACGATAAGTTTTCTGGGCTTCGTTTCGACAAACAAACTTAAACTCGCAATACGTCCCATCCTTGGCTGAGTAGCAACTTCTCGACGGTCAGACGGGGGGCTAGTTCCATCTAGTGTAGAGTAGCGGTACTACAATACAAAGAGTGAGTGTCAAACTTAATTTCATTATTATCATTTGATTTTGTTCATTGTTTATATGAGCAAAAGGTTCATATTTACTTAGAACTTCTGTGATATAGACCTTTTCGGCATTGTTTTTATTTACCAATGGCAGCTTGGCATTCATAGTGTGCGTTTGGTTTATATGTGTGAGTTTGGTCACACTGGTTTTCATACTAATAGATCATGTCACTACCTCTACTCTTTTTTTTTGTTCTGTGGTGAGGTATTAATTCCACTTACTGGTAACCCTCGATCCATTCGAAGTTGTCCATGAGCGACCATGCCGTGTAGCCAGTTACGTTAACGCCGTCTTTTTTCATGGCCAGAAATACCTGGAAGGGTTCATAGATAGATAGATAAATAAATCGTCTTCATCGCAAATTTTATCATGACGACATAAAATCATTGTATACTCAAAAGACATTTTGTAAATAAAATCGCCAATACACGGTTGTCACGCATGGCGAGTAAGGTAAGCGATCTATTCAAGGTAAATTCAGTATACATGGTCAAAATATTGTATCTGTGCACCTCGCTGACATAGTGCGATGCCCTCCTGCTTCCCCCTTCACCACGCCGAGAAATGTAGGCATCGCGCTACCAATTGTATGAAAATATTAGAAAAGTAACTAAGCGAAATAGTAGGCATCATTTGATCAAATCGCTCTCGCCCCATCGCATCAGTTCAGTTAGCACCTTCGTTGCCGATACGCGTCTTGATGATTTGGTTTACTTACTTCGCACACCGTATCAGAGCGCCGACGTGACGTCATCAAGCCAGGTTATGCACATTCGCTCCTTGAATACAAGAGGGCCACAAATCAAAAACCTGTAAAAACTGTTTTATTGCTAATTTGAGCTCAAAATCAGTGACTTAAAGCTCAAGTTTGCAATAAAACAGTTTTTACAGCTTTTTGATTTGTGGCCCTCTTGCATTCAAGGAGCGAATGTTGTGGTCGTGTTCGGGCGCTTATACACGGGCAGAACGTTGCGAACGACACAGTGCCAACTGCAGCCGTCGACGCGGATATTCGACGTTGCTGCAGTTGGCAGTGTCGTTGGAAACGTGTATTTGTGCCCTTATACTTTCGTATTAGAGCTGCATGCAGTACTTATCTTGCTCACCTGTTTCAAGTAGCTCTCGTAGTAGCCCACCCTCAAGACATCGTTCAAACCGTGACCTTTTGAGGCATACCCGTTCTCCGTGATGAGGATCTCAATATCTCCGTACTGCTGCTTTAACCACTTCAGGGTCTTCCGGATGCCTTCCGGGTTTTCCTGGAATTTGTGAAAAAGAGGCATTTAATGTCGTGAAGACGTGTGTCTCAGGAAGACACGGGGGGTTACTCTAGTCATCCATACAAGCAACTTTTATTATGAGACCGACTCCGAAATAGCGAAAAAAGTGGGGCACTTAAAGGCACTTTAGATATAATTTCTGTAACATAAATATAATGCTACATCGCACTGTAAAAAAGTTGCTCAACATGCATTAAAATAAGCCCTCTAAAATAAAATTACATCAAACTACAAAATAGTTTCCTTGGCTTTAAGATAATTATTTAAATTAATACACGTAACTAAAAAATACTCTTAGCGCTACAAAATAGGTAAAATTCCTTGTCAACGTGTAATTCAAAGAGTCCAGTATAATCTAAATATAATCTGAAACTTCAATAACCACGGGAGGATGGTTTACAGTCAGCTGCTGATCATCTACCTCTTTAAATGAACGCCTGTAGAGGCTGATGTGTGCTGAAGATCGTACCTACGGATTGGTGGGATCGCGACTTATTGCGCGTAATTTTTTTTCATAATTCATAATTCATTTATTGATCGGTGAGACACAAGTACATAATGATGTTACATTAAAAAAATGAGTTGCTATGCGCTCTACCTGATAGGCATATAGATCATGTTAAAAAAAATAATTAATAAGTAAGACTTAGGCCGCATTAGAATTACAAACGTCAAGTAATTACTAATGTCAATAAGAATATAATGTCAATAAAAAAAATAAACTGAAATAAAGTTAAAAAAAATTATAAACTTGCAAATGTCAAATAATTACTAATGTCAATAAAAAAATAACGTGTCATACATATTTAAAATATTATAAAGAATCTAAATTAAAAATATAGTTAAAATGTCAAAGTAAACAACAATAATTGGAATTAAAATTTATCAGCAAAGAATTCTTGTAAGTCATAATAGCATTTGTTTATGAGAATGTCATAGAGCTTTCTTTTAAGTTGAATTGTATTTAGCGTTTTTAAATCATCTGGTAATTTATTATATATTTTTGGTGCCATAGTTATGATATTATTTTTCGTATTAATTTTTCTTGTATGTAGTGTGCCAAACCGTCCCGTAGACTTCTATGTTGTACTACAAAACTTATAACACTAAAAAGAACGATCGCCGCTGTTAGATAAACCAAATAGGTTTCCGAGAGCGGCTATATAATATTGAATTTCTGTTGATGTAATCTCTGTGTACAATAAAGAATATTCTATCTATCTATAAGTACATATTATAGCTATAAGAAAAAAATGTAAGTTACTTATTTAAAAACAATATATATATATATATATATATATATAAGTAAATCTCTGCCAGGATCAAACAGGATACGAACCCAGAACCAGAAAGAGCTAGCCTTCGGCCAGTCGGGGTGGGCCGTGAAGACTGCGCCCAGCTCGGGCACGCCGTCAAAGGGAAACAGTCCAGGCTCCTCTCCTGGCTGCGCGGCCCTCACCAGCCGGCTGGTGTAGTGGTTGAAACCGAGGAAGTCGTAGGTACCTGCGGGATGTGAAATGTCTATGGTTGGTGCCCGCGGATTGTAGATTGTCCTCCTCAAGGACTGAGGAGGTTAAGTACTAGGCCTCATTAAATAAATTAGGTACATTACATGATTCGAAATCATGCACATATTGTAATGAAATTAGAACAGTTATGTCTGAACAGAAAAGGTCTGACGACTTGGTTACGGTGGCGGGGAGTCGCTGGATGCGGGCGGCACAAGACCGGGAAGCTTGGAAGACCACGAGGGAGGCCTATGTCCTGCCATGGCTGATGATGATGTGAGAAAAAGGAGGGCTCAGCTTAGTGCTGTGAGTGAATGCATAATCACAGCGCTGATTTTTAGCCCGTCACTTACACAAAAACTGAAATAAAAAATAACCAACAACCCAACAACCCGGTGAGCACTATATATCAGGCGAGACCAACCTAGATAATTCGTAGGGAGTTACATTGTTGAATTTGGATTCGTGAGGAAACATGCACACATACGAGCCAAACACATTACCCTCCTTTTGGGCTCCGCCGCAGTACTATAATAAAAACCTATTTAGAGGCTAAAAATTCCACCCAATGTCGGGACTTGAACCCGCGACCTCTGGCTGACCGTCAGATGTGCTTCGACCAGATGTCGCTGCCTGAACGTAATACAGAGAAGTTTGTAAAGAGGCTTGACATTTCACTGATGCCTGCACTTGCACATTAGCTCAGTTGGGAGAGCGCTGGCACGGTTAGCCAGAGGTCGCGGGTTCAAGTCCCGGCATGGGTGGAATTTTTTGCCTCTAAGTAGGTTTTAAAAATTGTCCTTAGCACGGGTTAGTGCAACAAAAATAATATAAGTATTATAATAATTATTGCAATAAAAACATGGAAAAAATTGTAATATAAATAACAAGTTTCGTCGGTTCTAAATAGATAGATAGTCGCATAGCATAGCTAGCATAGTCGCCTGGATCGGCCGTCGGTATCTAAATCTAAACTATGAATTGTAACTTTATGAAACGCGGCCCTGAGAATTATTTTACGGTCAGCAAAAAAGAGGACTAAATGATGTATGATATACACGTTAAGTACGCCATTTGGAAGGCTCTCCATTAATAAATAGAAAACTTACAACTATTGTCAGCCAAGTTTTGTGTCCGAAAAGGCGCGAGACACACAGATGGGACGTGGGACTAGGGCGCGGTAAGATGTGTAGAGTCACAGACTACCGTCCTTTCTGCGGTCGCTCTTCGTCTATACATCATACCGCGCCCTCGCCCCACGTCCCATCTGTGTGTCTCGCGCCTAACTCGCCCGACAAAGAAATCCTTCATGATCAGGAGTGGCAACCAAGGTTTTTGTTAATAGAATAAGCCTTTCATATGACATAGGTATTTGACGTGAATCTCACACAACGTTTAGTCCACTTCTTTTGCTGACGGTACATGACCGTTTCGTTTTGGGACTGGCAAACCTAAATATTTATTTGAAGATAAACCACCCTAAATATGTCACATCTTGGTAACGTATGACGTAACGTTACAGACGACCGGCCCACGGCCTCTCAAGCGCAAAAATTTTACTAGCCCGTCTTCTTCCCATATTATACATCTCACTGCAGAGCACAAGACTTAAGTTACGTAGTTACGCGTACCTAACCATCAGAGAGAGTTACGCGTAATTAACGCGGGTGAAAAATCTTCCTGAAAACATGAAGATGTAATATTGTCAGCTTGATTCCACTGACCTCTAACTAGCTGCTTTTCCTCTTCAGTGAAAGGTGGCAATATGGAGCGAGTGTAGCCCATCTTATCGCTGTATTCGGCGAGAGCCTTCTCAATTGATGGAGGCCAGCCCCCCTCCTTGGAGAAAATGGGGTGGTTGTAGCAGCCGAACTGGAAAAAGAGTAAAAATATTTGGTAAATAACCAACTCCAGTATTTCCATGGTCAGTTCAGCTCCTAAGTACATTACGTGCACCAAATCCTGAACGACTGCAATCGTTTTTCAAATTCGGCCACTGAGGTTTATTTTTGGAAAGAGAATGGACAAAACTATGACTTCACTGGGTTGGGCTTCTTATTATAGGTATCCAACATGTATTACGGAGGTACCTACACTATACTGGATGGTCAACTTACTCCATATTGGGCAACCAGCTCTGTCAGTTCCTCATCAGCTGGCGTGGCTGGTTCATACCATATGAAGTGGTTAGCCAAGGACACCTTGCCTGAAATAGAAGAACAGTATCCATTTCACAAAAATCACAAAAATTGCTCTTTTATAATATACACACATTTTTTCTCCTTATTGATCTATATTTAACTGTTTTTTTTTTATTGCATCATTTGGTTGTCCAACGAATATGTTGGTTTTAAAATATGTGTAAAAAAAGGTAAAATAATTTTAATTCACAAATACTTTCGTGCGTGCGTGCGTGCGTGCGTGCGTGCGTGCATGTGTGTGTGTGTTTGTGCGTGTATGTTATGCAGGGATTCTGCAATACCTGGGACTCCCCAATTAGAGCTGCAATTTTCAGATTTTTTAAAATGGCAATTTGAACAAAAAATATTCAAAAGTCGTGGAAAAAAGTTGTAGGAAATGACAAAATCTAACCGAGTGTGTTTATATTGGTTTCGTATTTATAACGTAACAGTCAGACAATTGAAGGAAAGTTTAAAACTCCTCCTTGATAAACAGTGATAATTTTTTTTTTTTTTTTTGATAATAAGTAATTTAATTTTTTCTTGTAGCTAAATAGCCGCACTCGGAAACCTTTTTGGTTTATCTGAAAGAGGCGATCGTTCTTTTTAGTGTTATAAGTTTGGTATTACCACGTAAAAAAACTCTATGGACGGTTTGGCATATCTACCTATTTAAATGAACGCTTTGAGAGGCTGATTTGCTGAAGACCGTACCTACGGATTGGAGGGTGATCGCTAGTTATTGGAGGGTGATCGCTAGTTATTGGAGGGTGATCGCTAGTTATTGCACGTAAATTTTTCATTGACGCTAGGTATCTACCTCTCCAATAATCATTCAGCCACAAGAAGTCCAATACTGGACATGGCCTATGTCCTCCATGGATTTCCAAAAAGACCGATTGGAAGCGGCTTGCATCCAGCGTCTTCCTGCCACTTGGATGAGGTCATCTGTCCATCTTGTGGCTGGTCGTCCTACGCTGCGCTTGCCGATATGTGGTCTACCTCTCTAAACGTTCATTTAAAGATTTCAGTTTTCTATATTGCATTAATCATGCCTCCACCAATCCGGACTTGGCCCCCGTGGTGGAGTATGGCCTATACCTTCCTCAGGGAAGAGACCCGTGCCCCTCGGTGGGGACATAATGGGTTGATGATGATTAATCATGTGTCATTACAGTTCTTATATGCAAATAGGTAGATATGTAGGTGCTCCCGTGTTCATTGAATTTTCCGATTATTCCCACGCCGTCTGTAGGTACTCTCGGGTAAAAAAATATCTGGGGAGGGAGTCTCCATTTTTGTTCAATAAAATGTTCTCCATACCTCACCCCTCAACACTTACCATGTTGCTTCGGCCTGTATTCCTTATCGTACAGTCGCCAGATCTTCGCGTGGGCCAGCAGAACGTTCTTCATACACAAGTAGTACCCCAGGTGTGGACTATTGACCCCGGGGGCCATGATACCCCTGCCGTAGCCAAGGGAGCAGAAGACCATGGGCTCATTGATGGTCAGCCAGGACCGCACTCGGTCCCCGTAAAGGTCGAAAACGACCCTGGCGTAGTGCTCTATCCAGTCCACTATGTGGGGGTTGGTCCATCCACCTGAAAATTATGGAGCTCTAAAGTGCGCAATAAAGTATAAAGTATATCAAACAAATATTGTCTAGTCGGTACACACTATGATATTAAATTATTGCTATTTGATATTAGGAAAAAACTCTTCTTACCCATGGCCCACCTCCTGAGACCACCTGGGTGAACCGTGGGATTTTTTTTTACAACATAACCTCTCTGATAAAACATTAAAAGGCTCTATTTTTTATTGGTGACAGTCCACCACAGACCTTGAAGAGTTTCGATGTTAAGGTGTACAAACAAACAAACAGGTAAACAAAGGTGATCCGTTGTAAAAAAATAAATCCTATGTTTCACCCAGGTGGTCTCAGGAGGTGGACTCTGGGTAAGAAGGGGGAAAAAAGCGTTCCCTAGACAAAAAGATAAAAAGTACCGGCGTGCATGCAAAGACATGTTGATGAAGCAAAAGACATCTGTCAGGATCGTGGCAAGTGGCAAGCGTGGAAGTGACGTGTCTTAGGGAAGACTTATGTCCAGGAGTAGACGAGTACTGGTTAACTGATCAATTTGATTGATTGAAGCCAATAACTATTTAGAGGCCTCCTACATGCCATCTTACCAAGATCCTGGAGGTTCTGCGGCAGATCCCAGTGGTACAGCGTGATCAGGGGTTCGATTTCCGCCTCAACCAGAGCGTCTATGAGGTCGCAGTAGTACCTCTTCCCGTCTTCGCTGATGTAGGTGTCGAAGCCGTTCGGAAGAATTCTGGTCCAGGATACGGAGAACCTGTCAAGAAATGTGTAATATAAGTAGGTGTGAAATATTTATTTATTCCAGAGAGGCTCTCAACTTTCATAATACTGTAGCGAAGTAAAAAAGAGATAAGCGACCATAATCACTCGGTAAAAATCTATAGATTTAAGCGTAGGTATTGCAACGGTAGAACGCTGGCCTCGCACTGGTCAGGTCCTGGGTTCGAATCCCTGGCATTGCAATGCGTTCGAATCCTTCGATTGCTAATACATTACCGATAGAAATGCAGGCCCAGCTCCTTAGCCATCTCGATGTCCCTCTGCCACTGGTTGTAGGAGTCGCATGCCACATCGCCGTTGTCCCCGTTCATGATTTTGCCGTGTGTGTGGGCGAAGACGTCCCAGATGTGTGGAGACTTGTCTGAAACAGGATCAACGGTAACGCGTTAATTGTGAGGAGCCTTGTGAATTCTGGAGGTTATACGCCTAGGACACAGCGCTTCAGCGCGAATATCCTTACTAATATTTTAAACGCGAAAGTTTGAATTTTGCACAGAGATAGATTATAGTCTGGATTAGCACATAGGCTATTTTTTATCCCGGAAAAATACACATCAAAATTATCACGCGAACGAAGTCGCGGGCAACAGCTAAATGATAATAATGAATGGCCTAGGGACTTCTATTCGTAGGGAATAGAAAAAACCATTTCTCCCTACTAAATTCACACTAAAAAAGGCCCCAGTCTCTCGATTAGGTACTGTTTACCAATGAAATGAGCGCAGGATGTGCTGCAGAGTAAATCACTCTGTGATTGGCTCATTCTGTCCGCCATGCGTGACGACGTGAACGTTCATTGGGCGATAGTATGTGACAGCGTAACTGATGATTGGTTGTAGACAAAAACGTCAAATCATTAATGTGACACGTCAAAATATCTACGTACGTCGCAAGACGGCGGCGGCGGTCTGAAAATGGCAGGTGCGTAAATATTTTGCCGGGTACCTAATACTGAGCTCCGGTTGGTAACATAAATTGGCAAACCCCGCCCGCCTTCTCACATTTGAACGTGGGATCATTTTTAGGGTTCCGTACCTCAAAAGGAAAAAAACGGAACCCTTATAGGATCACTTTGTTGTCCGTCTGTCCGTCCGTCCGTCCGTCTGTCAAGACCCTTTTTCTCAGGAACGCGTGGAGGTATGAAGCTGAAATTTATATCAATTACTCAGGTCTACTGTCCCTTGAAGCTGTGAAAAAATCAAACTTCTAAGCCAACGCAATCAAAAGATACAGCCGTTTATGCCGCAAATTTTCGACACTTGCAAGGGAATCAAAACCTACAGGGTGCTTCCCGTGAACTCAGAATCTTGAAATTTGGTACGAAGCAACGTCTTATAGCATAGATAAAGGAAAAATTACGAAAACCATAAATTTTTAGTTACATCACATAATATATTTTTTTTTAATAATTTTAAACTTACTACCCATTTCCTCATAAACGCGTAGAGGTATTAAATTGAAATTCATACCAAATACTCAGGTCTATAATACCTTTAAGCTGTAACAAAATCTAACTTCTATGTCAACGCAATCAAAAGAAACAGCAATTTAAGCTGCATATTTTAAAACTCGCAAGTACTCGCAAGGGAATCAAAACCTAAAGGGTACTTCCAGTCGACCTAGAATCTTGAAATTTGGCATGAAGCAACGTTTTATAGCACACATAAAGGAAAAATTCCGAAAACCTTAAATTTTTAGTTACATTACAAAATATATATTTTTTAATAAATATAAACTTATTACTTTTTTCCTCATGAACGCGTAGAGCTATCAAGTTGAAATTCATATAAAAATACCATAGTTATGACTCGATTGTCGTAATGAACGAACTTTGTAAACCTTGCAGGTTTGTACGGAACCCTCGGTGCGCGAGTCCGACTCGCACTTGGCCGGTTTTTTAGCGCTAGTTAGACACGTATGTTTTTAACTATCACTACCTAGTCCATATACATAATTATTCTAATTGACTCGCTCAGTAACCTATAATGATGACATAATAATAACTTCCACAGAATGCAATCATTTGTCCAGAGGCCTTATTATGTACCTACACATAACGACTCTTAAAACAGCAGTGTACGTAAAACCACTCTGATTGACTGATATTTTTATTACATTGATTCAGAAATCAGAAATCAATAGATAGTTTATTTCAACGTAAAAAATTTATATTCTGTTTGCTGAATGTTAATGTAAGTACTTTGTTAGCCGCTGACTTCAGGCCGTATTTGTACTTAGTGGAGAGAAAGGCAGCGGAAAAAAAACTTCACTCTGAGCATCTTTTCTCAAATCATTAGTAATCTACGCAAGGTGCAAACTTATCTTGGTTGGGCTACCTCGAGACTTTTTCATGAATTGTTTTGTTCTACGCCGTCGACCAATAGAGGCGTTCTTAACATCTTTTGGTCGGCCGGCGCATACGTCTGGCTTCGCTGCATTGTCCACGAAAAGTAACAAAATGACACTAAGTAGGTACTGTGGCGACTTATCTTAATTAAACAGATATTTAGCGAATATTAACTTTATATTTTATATTTTCATCAATTGCCTAGCCTAGCTAGGGATCGACTGACATCCTAAACAAAACGTAACGATTTCCGTTCAATCAATTCTAAAATCTAACTAGACGGCTGCCGCCGGCCAGCTCTTATAGAGGTATCGTTACAGTACCTTAAATGCCAACTTTTTAACAATAGGGCTAGCGGTATTCCCACGAAACTTTGAAGCAGAAAGAAACCTGCCTTTACCTGCGTCTTTTAAGAAAATAATCTGTGAAATGCTGGCCTCTAAAAAGCATTAAAGAACAATAACAATAATAATACAATAATGGTGGTAGGGGATAATTTTTTTGCCCCGTGCCGACCGGTTTGTCTATCATAGAACCAGTTACCTGCGCTCGTAACAATTTTCTTTTCGTCCACTGTAGTCAAGTGGTGGAGATGTAGCGATCCATGGTCGGGACGACATCACAGTATTATTGACGGTTGTTTTTTTAACTAAAGATATTAAAGCAAAGGAAATCCATTTAAAGTCCCTACACAAAGATTTCACAAACGATTCACCTATTGTAGAGCTATCTTGCTCAGGCGATTTAGTATAAGATAATCTGTCAAATGATACTAAAATGACTGGGTTATAATATGGGAAGAACTTCGGAATAGCAAAAATTTCATCTACTCAATTAAGGGGCTCCATAGAGTAACACTAGCGTCTCGAAGGGAAAAAAATAAGTCAATACAATGTCTCCATCGTGGTAAACGTGATTTTCAGGACCCATGGCCGTGAAATTAAGGTAAAAAAACCTAGGCTCAAAACCATACGTAAAAAATAAAAAAATACTTACCGCTGGCATTCCAGGCGCCTTCGATTTGGTACGTGGCTGTGGCGGCGCCGAACTTAAACCCCGGCGGGAACTTCCAGCCATGAGCCGCCGCGGCCACTGCACTGTAGGTGGGCAAAGGGGATGCCATCAAAAACATAACTTGTAAAAAAACCAAGACTCGCAACTCAGTTCTTCTACCGTAAAAAGTTGTGAGACCCATGTAATACCGTGTAGGTTAACTAAGCCTTTAAATACATACAGGCACACTGATTCATTCAATGCAAATGTAACTTTGTAATCCTATATGTTTATATGGGATTATAAAGTTCTTTATGCAGTAGGTGTATCTAGAAAACTGGACTGAAATTACAAAATATTTTAGTTTTTCTTTGATTTATACACTAAACACTAATTGTATTCTAAATTTGAAACTTCCATGTCTGCTAGAAGTGCCTTAAGGCCCTCGCCCACGGCGACTTTTTGTAGCAATGCAGTAGCGATGCTGTCGCGCGTTAGCATCGATACAGTCGCGATGCAGGCGCTAGTTGTGTGCCCTCGCCCACGGTAAACACGATTCAGTCGCGATGCAAACGCGATACCGTCGCGCTTCTGTCGCGATGCAAATGCGATTCAGTAACGGAACCAACATGCCTTCGATCGCTACAGTTGCAAGATGGATTCCGTTGGACCGATGGACAACAGCACTCTCGATCTCTCTGTGTTGCACTACTCATGCGCCACCCTTTCTCCGTTCAGCTCCCGATGTCTTCCGATACGCTCGCGCGTTTGCATCGATACAGTCGCGATGCTGTAGCGCGTTAGTAGCGCGTTGGCATCCATTCTGCAGCGCATTGCAAATGCGACTAACGCGCGTTCGTAACGATGCAGTTGCGCGTTTACGAAACGCGCGCCAGCATCACTGCAAAAAGTCGCCGTGGGCGAGGGTCCTTAGTGTTTTGATGATCGGTCAGTCAGTCAGTGAATGAGTAAGTGACAAAAGTAAGAAACTTTGACTAGTTATAATAATTCTTAAAGTACTGGTTTAAATTGAATGAAATTTGAAATATACAGCGTTCATACAATGCCTGCTTGGTTACTAGAAATGGCTTCTAGTTTTATCCACAATGAAGTTATAAGGGGTCGAAAATGGCCTGAACTGCTTCGAGAACAGGGTGGCACGACCGTGTTGCCCTTTTGCTCGACTTGGCGTATCCATTCAAAGGCTCTTAAAGGGCTCCAGGACGTAACATTAGCGCCGAAAAAATATATCTTTTTTTACGGATAAAATTAGCAAATACTGTCTGTACAATCTGTCAATCATGTTAATAGTGATTTTTAGGACCCATGGCCGTGAGCCTAAAACCCTAGGATTTGATAGTGTTTACGCCAAAAACGGCCGTGTTTGACATAAATGCTGTCTGGTCCCAGGTTCATGATCCTAGGTTCTTTGTGGTGGGTGTTAAAAATCACTGTTAACATGATTGACAGATCGCATACACTTTTTGCAATGACGGTCTGTAAAAGACGATATGATTTTTTTTCGTTGGTGGCGCTAGTTCGTCCACTGGATCCCCTTAAATAAAAACTATCAGTCTTCTTCATAAAATAGTCGATTTCACTAAAACACACTCAGACACTCAGGTTTCCGCACGATGTTTTCCTTCACGGTTAGCAAGTGGCAAAGTCATAGGTACATGCCCACACTGGGAGTCGAACCTGGGTCTCTCGCTTCCGAGTTCAATGTTCTATCCACTAGGGTACCACCGCTCTGAAGAAATTATAGCCTCATAAAACTTTTCATAGAAACTATTCTCAAGTGGAACTTATATATCGACCTAGGAATATTCAGCGATAGTTCTTTAGGCCGGTTTCTGGATTGAGAATTTCACTGCAAGCTCTTTTCTGAGAAATGCGGATAATAGAGAACCTCCTCATTTTTCGAAGTCGGTTAATAGGGGAAGTCACTTTAACAATGATGGCCCTAACATTTAACAAATTGTTACAATGCAGTAAAGTAAACCGCTTTCTAGAAAAAAAATACGACTACGAGAAGATTTCCGTACTTCTATATATTAATAAATAAACAGATAGGTACACTAGTAAATATACAAATTTTTAGTGTACCTATTAAGGCTTCAATATCTAATTTCGCTTTGTAAATATTTACAAGTTTGATAATAGATACGGTATTTGACACGATCAACAATGAATTATTTCATATGCTCGATTAAAACAAGAATTACAAAATATCTCGGAAAATGTATTTCTTTTAGTCAATTACTAGTTATTACAATTTTTAAATAGATGAAACATAAAAAGAGTGCTCTGAAATATGACGTCATAAGCAAGTATTTTCATACAAAATTCCGTTTAAAAGTAACTCATTTGATATTTTGTCAAATACCCAATTATTAATTTCAATAATTATTGTGCCAGTTGAGAACAACATAGTAATTGGACATGAAAAACTAGAATTTGTAGATGATACTGTATTTCTGGGCATCACAATCGATGCAAAACTACAATGGGGTCCACATATTGTAAAATTAGCACACAGACTTAGTAGCTCTGCAGCATATGCAGTGAAAAGAATTAGGGAACTCACTGACGTTGCAACTGCTAGGCTTGTTTATTTTAGTTACTTCCATAGTATTATGTCCTACGGTATACTACTATGGGGCCGGGCAGCAGACATTGAGACTATCTTCATCTTGCAGAAGAGAGCCATCCGATTTATTTACAAGTTAGGTAGTAGGGATTCGCTAAGAGATTTCTTCAAAGAAACCAACATCTTAACAGTTGCTTGTCAATACATTTATGAAAATATTATGTACGTTAGAAAAAATATCAGACTTCGAAAATGTTGGTGGCCACCATAATGTTAATACTAGAAATAAACATAAATTGTCATTTCCACTATTTAGACTTGCAAAAGTTAACACATCCTTTATGGGGCACTGTATAAGGTTCTACAACAAAATTCCTCAAGATATATTAGAGTTACCTCCAACGCGATTTAAAAAATGTGTTAAGCACATTCTGTGCAAAAAGGCTTACTATAACATCAAGGATTATTTAGAAGACAAAGATGTTTGGCATTAAACAATAGATTAATATTATTTAAAGGACGATTGTGACTAGTGTTCAACACATTCATGACTAATATTTTAAGTTGAAAACTCTGTTAATTAAGTTAAAACGTGTTTTGAAAAGAATAAATGTGGAGTTTCTTTGTTAGCTTCTTCTCCACATAATCCATTAATTGTGAAACTAACAACTTTGACGTTCATTAAGTAAACATTCTGTTTTTACAATGACTAAATATTTGAATTGAATTGAATTGAATTGATATAATTAAGACAGTTAGATAGTGCCAGAGGCACTTATTGTCTGTCTTATTTATAAAAACACGATTCCTTAAAACACTCCATAAACGCCTAATAAAATTGTCTGTGGCAGAGACTTTACAGGGAAAAGACATAGGTAACCACGGTTTTACAGGAATTGTGTTTTTATAAATGAGAGCATAAGTTTCTGGGTTTCAAAAGGATACGTTAACATTGATGTAACTAAGGCCGACCTTCACCACTTTCTTAGATGTGGCTTAAACGGCAGTTAACTAAAATTGTTCATACCAAAGTCGATTTAAATGGCGACTTAAGTGACATTTAAGAATTGGTGTAAGTCGGCCTTAGGAGCGGTGGTAGCTTAGTGGGTAGAACATTGGAATCGGAAACGAGAGACCCAGGTTCGATTCCCAATGCGGGCATGTACCTATGACTTTGTTTTCTGTTTTATGTTTCTTACTTTGTTATGTGCATTTGTGAAGCAGCAATACCACTCGTTAACGGTGATAGAAAACATCGTGAGAAAACCTGAGTGTCTGAGCTATTCACATAGGTACCGCAGCGCTTGAAATCGCCAATCCGCGGTGGGCACGCGTAGTGATTAAGCCCATACTCTCTCCGTGAGAGAAGGCCTGTGCCCTACAGTGGGACGTTATATAGGCTGCTTATGAAGTCGGCCTAAGTATCTAAAAATTTTAAATAATTTTCTTAGTACTTTGGCGCCCTTTTCATGATTTCGCTAAATTCTCCGTTAATTGTTAACGAGCTATTTTGAAACTCGTAACGCAGATAGTAAATGCTTCTTTCGTACTACGGGTAATACTATAACTATCTTGTATCTGTTTCTTCACATTCTAATAAAATAAAGTAAAATAAACTAGATTCAATTACAATTCAATAATTTGCGATTCATTGCATAAAGACGCGCATAAAGCTTAAGACTCGCGCCTCTCGTAACACAGTAAAAAAATTCTACAATGTCATAATTAAATAACACAACACCTGCGTATCTTCAGTATCGATATTCAAACAATTTTAACAAGCGTAAGAGTAAAATTCTACTTTTTTTTTTTCCATACAAAATGGTAACTTTATTTATTTATTGGAGGTAGTTTAACTATCGATAGTAAAGAAACAGTTTTTAGGTTCCCAGTGATTTTAGCAACACGTTGTATATTTAGTTAACGAAAATATTTGGAATAGAACCAATAATGATTTAGGTCAAGTGAAAAATGCACCCTTATTCAGGCTAGCTCGCTCCATATTGCTACAAACATTTTTGCGAATTTCGTTAGCACTTGTGTAGTTTCCAATGCTTAGGGGTCTGAAATTCAAATTTTTAGCACTCACTGTCTCACCCATTTGCTGATAGCTCACCAAAAGTCTAATTTAGCTAGAGCTTTGAAGTTGAAGAATTTGAAGCTAGAGATTAGTTAACGTTTATACTATTGCAATTACAGATAAAAAAGAATTGTTAGTGAAAAAATAATACAAACACTTTCTACTTTTGCAATGGCGATGGACGATAAATAATTCTCGTCTCAATACAAAGAATATAGGAAAACCTCACTCAACTTACGTCAAACGTCAATACAAAACGTGGTAAGTTTTTAGAAAATGATTTTTAATGAAAACTAAATGAAAATAAAATGTGAAAAGAAATGAAAATTTCAAAATTACCGAATATTTTTCTGTGCTTATCAAAACACTGCTAATCCCGTGCAGTCAAGAATTTGGCAGTGTTCATGTATTTTATTTTGAGATGAGAGTTTGGGCGTATTGTCACTGCGTGTTATTGGGATTAAACAAGTAAATGCAATCGCAAAACAGTGTCTTTAATATCGACACAGGTATTTACTTAAACTGACCAAAATCTAGAGGAAAATAAAAAAAAAAAATTAATGCAAAATTTTAAAGTACCTACTCAATTTTTTTTTATTTTCCTTATAATTAACCACGTAAAATATCAAGGTTCTATGTAAAATAAAAAAAAATAATAAAAAAAATTATTTCAATGTTTCGCTCATGACAAACCACTTCCCGCAAGCAAAATCCCTGAAAATCCCATTTTTTTATTTTCTAGTATCAAAACTGAAATAATCGATTTTCAGGCTTCGCACTGTTACAATAATGCGTAGTATGATGGTTCCCACTTACCAGACAAGGACGATCGTCAGCCGCAACGACATTGTGTTCACTGGTGGCTGGGCGAGGGGAGACGACGCTTATATACGCGAGGTGAAAGGAAGGAGGTGGCGATACTCTTCCGTCGCTATAGGAAGACGACACAGGGACGCGAGCCTCCTGGATCAATACTAGGGAAATGTATGAAAATTTATTTTTTTGAAACAGCATTCACGGTGGGGAAATTGCGTCTAACTTAGATTGGACTGACATTGTGTTTATACCATAGAAGACGTATAAAAACTTTTTTTAAAAACAAAGCCAAATATTTATTCGGGGTTTTTGGAATCACAACAAAAGCGAAAAATAAGGTTACTCCAAAAAAATTCTTGGAATTCATAAAAACATTATTTTACAAGATAACTCAAATATTGATAAACGCTTCATGCATTGTAAGGCGTTACGTGCAAGTTTTTTATAGTGCGTTTTTGTACCACGACTATATCCACTTTTCGGTAGGTTATATGTATTATGAAAAGTATTAGTCGCAGAGAAAAAAAATTACCACGTTTATTTAACTTTTGACAATGTCTCTCCGATTAAATTAAAACGTTTTTTAGTGCAAGTTTTCCATTATATTTATTGCATTGGCCTGACCATAGACCTGAAATAAACATTAATAATTGGTACCTAGTTATTGCCTCTGCCGGCAGATTAAGGAAAAATGTGTGTTGTATATTACATTCACGTCGGTCCTGCATGTCATCATCATCATTCAGCCACAAGAAGTCCACTGCTGGACATAGGCCTCCTCCATGGATTTCCAAAAAGACCGGTTGGAAGCGGCCTGCATCCAGCGCCTTCCTGCCACTTGAATGAGGTCATCTGTCCATCTTGTGGCTGGTCTTCCTACGCTGCGCTTGCCGATATGTGGTCTCCATTCGAGAACTTTTCGGCCCCATCGGCCATCAGTTCTGCGTGCTATTCGACTTGGTCTTTAAGTGGTACTTAGGTAAGTTGTTATTTTTTTTTTATGAAGCCTTCTATATACGTCCCATTGTAGGGCACAGGCCTTCGCTCACAGAGAGAGCATGGGCTTAATCACTACGCGCGCCCACCGCGGATTAGCAATTTCAAGCGCTAAGGTATGTGAATACCTCAGATCAGGTATCCTCGCGATGTTTTGCTTCACAGTTAAATTCAAACCGTTTATTTGCGAATAAATGTCATGTCATACAATTTTTAGAGATCTTAATTGCAATAAGTAGATAAATGTATATTCTACCACTCAGCAGCAGTATGCAAAATTGATTAATATGTAGCATACAAATATTTATTTACATAATATTTACAAAAGTTCAAAAATGCCTACACAAAATTAATCATTTAAATGTCAATTACGTGTCCATGAATGATGGCTGCCTATTAAATTAAATTCTTATTATATCATCCTTCATTCGTTTCCTTTATAAACAAATATGATTTTGTAATTTATTTTCAGCTTGATACTCATTAACTGTGTAGTAAGCCTTGTCTAGTAAAGTCACTCAGCCGGTTTTTATTATTGATTATTATACACTCATTATTACACACATATTATTATATTACACGCCTCCGTGTGGCGCCGGATTAAGAATAGCGTTACTCCATTTCCTTCCGTGGATGTCGTAGAAGGCGACTAAGGAAATCAATAGCCAGAAGACGGGCAGCAGCGTCTTCCTGAGATTCCAACTGCGTACTGCGATCCCAAATCCGCCTGCCAAGCGTGGCGATTATGGCAAAACCCCTCATGGTTATGAAAAAAACGAAGGAGGCCTATGTCCTGCAGTGGGCGTCAAATGGCCGATGATGATGATGAAGCCTTGTCTCTCAATAGTTGTTCGTGAACGTCAGGACCGTACTTTTTTGTGCTAAAGAACAATACCTAGAATCCCCTAATAGCTACCTTTAATCAGATGGGTATTATTTACACAAAGCATTTAAGCCATAAATAGAAAGTGTAACATCTGTAAGCTTCCGTAACATCTGTAAGCTATATAAAACCAAACCAAATCATATTTACACTATGCTCTTATACATATGTTCATATCCATGAATTTATTTAAATTAAATTAGTTGACATCAATAAATAAGTCTGGTCATCCAAAGGGGGTATGTTGCCAGCATCCTGGGCTCCCTGCCGCGGGACACCGACCTGGGGCAAGTTTTTTACCTGTAAATATGTATACTTAGTTATAAATTATATATATTAGTATTAATTTTAATTATTAGTTGTATAGTCATTATTAATCAATTTCTACTATACGTAAAATTTAATTATAATAAATAGTTTTAAATTTAATTAATACGTCATAAATAATGTACAATTTTTATTACTATTTTCACAATTTATGTAATTACCATAACTGACATTTCGCTAATAATATCCAATTTTATTTATCTGTACACAACCGCTAACATTAACTCAGCAGTCAGCAGTCTACTTCGTTAACCCGAAGTTGACTCGCGCGATGCTGTTACTAATACTATTTATCGTACTTGACTTACTATCTCATATTCTAGTTATTTTAATCTTATTTACGTTTTTGAATTGGTTCGTACCATGTCTCCGAGCCCTGCACGCCGCGTTACGGACACTGACGGAAGACCAGCGCTGGGGTACCATCATATCTCCAGCTTATGCTGAGTCAGAGCCCTTTTGCATTTGCCCCACCCACAGTACTGACACTGGATAAGGCATTGCTGTGTGTCTCATTTGTTAATGTTTTTTTTTGTAATAATGTTTTATTGTGCTTTGTATGTGCTCTTACTACTGTGTTATTGTTTTTATTGCGTGTGTGTGTGTAAATGCAAATAAATTATTCATCTATCATCTACTATCAATTATCATATTATAGCGGCCTACCTGAGACGTCAGAATGGCCGCTGTTAGATTTTTTATTTATAGTTGAAATGCTTTGGGTAATAATTATCTGATTAAAGGTAGCTATTAGTAGATTCTAGGTAGGTATTGTTCATTAGCAGAAAAGCATATCTCTTTCCGTTTACTACAAGTGCGGTCCTGACGTTGATTATTGAACAAATATTTTTCATCAATATTTTGAATAAATTTTGGAAGGCGATTGTACTCGTATATCTCGATGGCATGCTAAAAATATTTTTCTGAAACAATGCTGTAGAAAGTGGTAGGGCACGTTTTATGTCAAAATTACGTTTGCTCTGCTTTTCAAAAAGATCCTTGTTTGCGACACAGCGAGTGGTATTGCTACTACAAAGTCACGAATGTACTTAACTTAGTATACAAAGTAATTGGTAATTTGCCCGGGGTTCAAACCCACGAGTCCACGACCTTCTGAATGTAAGGCAGTGTTCAACCGATTGCGTTATCAACGGGCAATTTTTCCATAAGACTAAAAATATAAATTATTGTATTTTTTCGAGACTGGCGTATGCCGAATAAACGGGACGTGAGGCCAGGGCGCGAAAAAGTCGTGACGTGTTGTATACAGTCACAGACCACAGAGCAAGGTCTGTCACTCTTCCAAATCAAGCAGTGTACCGACAAAGCGTCGCGTATTTTCCGCGGCCTCGCCCCACGTCCTTCCGTGGCCCGCGCCTAAAACTTCATATACTTATTAAGACATGATTGAATTCCATGTTTGAACGATTTCAACCAACGGTTTATTTACACCCAGAAAAAAGCTGAATAAAATGAGGCCACGGCCGGCCTTCAGACAAATTATAATGGAATGAAATTGAGTGTTTTCCTAAGGCTGTTGGCCGGACGCAACAGGTAACGCGAAGGCGGGATTTTTCGATCCTGTACGCGGAAAACACCTAAAGTCGTTGAGTCATCTTCGTCCTCATTTTCCTTTGTATAATTGGTGATGTGTATTGATTGGTGGTGTGGTGACTTAATATAATATATCGACGGTAGAAAAGAAAAACCCTTGAAGCAACATTTTTTTTAACTTTACAGGAAAGCCGAAAAACTTTTTCAAATTACGAAAAAAAATCATAACAAATAAGTTTCTGCACCTAAAGCTATGAAAAAATGATAGTTTCTCTAAATTTTTCATTACCACTAACCAGCATAATTTTGGAAAGGATATTATTACGTAAAGGGTAAAAGAAAATAAGTGTCGCTTCATTTGTTTTGAATTAAATACAAATTAAGGAAAAACCCATTAAGTGCCCGAGATACTTCAAAATTAAGTCGTGGAAAATCACAATAAATGCCATTTCCATTTGAGTACACTAACCGGAAAAACCGATTAACAGTTTAAGAAAACTTTACTATAGCAATGGGAAAACAAATTAAATATCTCGTAATTATGTGAAACTGAACAAGAAAAACCTTTTAAGTGCGCAAAAAATGCAATTATTTAACTGAGGCACCTGCTATCACAGTCCTATTCATATAAAAATAAACACATTTTATTATTGTTAGAGACGCGGTTCTCCTGATTCTATGAACGGCCGCCGCCCGTGCCCCTTTTAAAAAGTGGACTGTATGAGCGGAAGATGGTAACAATTAATTTAGGCTTCGACGGGGGTGCTAAGTAAATCTCCACGTACCTCAGTCTGTACATCCACCGGAACGCTCAGCTGTAGACTGCTGCTCCAGGGCTCCTTGGCTCTTCTTCAGCACAACTTGACCAAGAAACGTGAACACAACACTTATTCCCCGGGGAGGGACGCAGACGGTGCAAGTAAATAGAATTTCTTCACACAACAGTTTTTAACAAATCACAATTCAGGCGAAAATGCAACTTGGAGTGCGCGCGGGCAAGCAAAACAAATCAACACGTCCAGCGGTAACAGGATGCGTAGACGCACTGGTCTACCACCCTCCAGCAGATGGCGTGGCGGAGACAACCTAGGTATTGTGGAAGATAACACAAAGCAGTCCCCATCGACTAGCTAACTCTAAATTAACATAGTTTAAGCCATTGTTACTAGATGGCGTTAACATTTCCCCCGGCCTTAATGGGTTGCCATTAAATACCTACCTAGGTGTTCCTACCAGTGCGGGGTAACCTAATTAACGCGGCGGTTTCCTAAATACTAACAATCGCGGTGTACTCTATCATCTATTACAAACATCAATAAAGGAACAAGATCAAACCTAAAGAAATAAGATTTTTCAAGGAAATCTTAACCTTTACTAAACTACGCGCTAAACCACTAACTTAATCTAAGTATGTTATCAAACTTATCAAGTTAAACATAAAAACGCGGGTTAAGCCCACCTATTGGTTTGGTAACGGACATAACCGTACAACTGGGCGCCGAAAAGTACCCTTTGAAGTACGTACCGTGACAACGCGCACAGTACCATCCTTGGAAGGATGGAGTTGTTCTACTACTCCGAGAGGCCAGGCGAGGGGTGGTGCGGAATCTACTATAATCAAAACTACCTTGCCTAGAGCTATAGGTACAGCTGGCGTGTTCCACTTCTCTCTGGTTTGAAGCGCGTGCAAGTATTCAAGCCTCCATCGCTTCCAGAACGACTCAACTAACCTATCTAGCAATCTAAACCGCTGAAGTATACTACTCGACTCTACTTCAGCCGCGGGAAACGAGCACAACGGCGCGGTGTGCAAAAAATGACTTGGAGTTAATGCGGTAGGTTCAGCGGGATCTGAACTCAAAACTGTGAGAGGACGCGAGTTGAGAAGACATTCTATTTGTGTAAGAATAGTAATAAGTTCTTCATACGCTAACAGTTGTTGACCCATGACCTTATACAAATGGTTTTTAATAATTTTAACCATGCTCTCCCAACATCCCCCAAAATGTGGAGAACCAGGTGGAATAAACCTCCATTCTATGCGGCTTTCTGACAGCTCTTCTTCGAAACGCGGGCGAAACTCAGAATTTAAAAATTTATATAAGTCCTTGAGGTAAGTACTGGCGCCGACAAAGTTTGTACCATTATCTGAATACAAGACTTTGACCGGACCTCGACGTGACAAAAATCGTTTCAGTGCAGAGAGGAAGCTCACCGTGCTGAGATCTGTTGCACACTCTATGTGCACTGCACGAGTCGTCAAACAGGTAAAAACACAAATATATGCCTTAAGGGCCTTGACACCACGGCGCCTGATTGGTGTGTAGGAAATCGGACCTGCGTAATCGCAACCGGTGTGCGTGAACGCTTTGACTACCTGACGAACTCTAGCGTCAGGTAGATCAGCCATCAGCGGAAATGATGGGCGAGGTTTCCTTCTAAAGCAAACGTTGCACTTATGAATGCGCTGTCTTACGATGCGTCTCGCGGATAAAACCCAATAACGCTGCCTTAACAAACTCATCACCAACTCAGGACCGGCATGTAAATATTTTTTATGATAGTAATCTATAAGTAAGTCAATCGCGTGGTCATGGCGCGGTAAAACAATGGGGTGTCTATGGTCAAAACTTAAATCCGAATTAGACAAACGACCTCCAACGCGGATCAATCCGTTATCCAAAAACGGCCTGAGCTTCATTAACGCGGCTGAACAATTTTTATTTTCTTTCAAACTGTTAAAATCATTAATAAAATATTTAATCTGTAAATTTTGCATCAATTTTATTTCAACAAACTCTAAGCCTGCAGCGGTCACAAACAAATTTTCTCGAGGCGGTAAAATTTTCAATGCGCGGTATATAAAAACTAAACTTCGCAGCAACTTGCTCCATGACGAGCAGCGGTTGGCTAGCGCAAGCATGACACTCTCCTCGCGATCCGCGGATGACGTCACAGGGTGTGCGAGAACCTTTTGTTCTGGGACGTCCGAGGGGATGGCTTCGATACCCTTAAGTGGCCACTGTGCAGGACTCAAAGAGGCCCAAGGAGGCCCTTGATGCCACAGTGGGTGCGAAACTAATTTTGCGGGGGTGACGCCCCGAGACAGGCAATCAGCGGGATTTTCTGACCCAGAGACGTGAAAGAAATCTTTTGCGGGTATATTGTCGGTCAATTTAACGACGCGGTTTGCTACAAAGGTTTGCCAGCGGTGCGGGGAGCTTTTTATCCAATACAAGACGACTTTTGAATCAGTAAAGGCGCAGACCTTTAAACTGGAAACGCGGGGAGCGTAGGTATCCATGACAGTGCGGAGAAGCTGCGACAAAAGGACTGCAGCGCACAGCTCCAATCGCGCGATAGACAGAGGCTTCATCGGCGCGACCTTAGACTTAGCGCACACCAAGCGAACCGCGTTACAACTACTAGTCGAGACATGCAGGTACACTACACCACCATACGCATGCTCACTGGCGTCTGCGAACCCGAGTAGGGTGACGACACAATCCACACCTACACCTAAATGTCGAGGGATTCTGAGCTCGTTTAGAGACGGTAGCTCAGAGCAAAACTGCTTCCATTGTCTCACGACATTAACGGGAGGTTCGTCATCCCAATCAAGCTTCACCTGCCACAGTTGTTTTATTAACAACTTAGCGTATAAGATGGTAGGGGCTACGAATCCCATTAAATCCCAGAGGCGGGCTACACTTGACAATATTGAACGCTTTGTGCACTTTTCTGCGGGGGGAGATACCTTAAAACAAAAGGTGTCGTTGTCTGTGGACCACTGCAAACCTAAAACCTTGTGCTGGTCCGACTTATCGAACTCTACTTCACGGCGAAGTACATGAGACGCGGGTAAACTATCCAAAACGACTGACGAATTACTATTAAACTTAACTAAATCTAGCTTGGCGTAACTAAACAACTCAATAAGCTCGGCAGCAGTAGCGGCGGCCTCCTCGTCCGCGGGGAGGGAGAGTGCGACGTCATCCATGTACAGGGCGGGCGCCTCCAGGGCGGCGCGCGCGCGCGGCCAGCGCTCGCCTACATCGCGCACCAGCTGCGCTACCGTACGGAGCGCGTGGAACGGGCTCGACTTCAAACCGAAACAAACTCTATTAAACTCGTATAGGACTAGCGGGTGGTCCGGGTTGAAACGATATAATATTCGCTGAAATCGACGATCCCTTTCCTGAATAATCAGCTGTAAAAACATCTGTTTACAATCCGCGGTTACTGCTACAGCGTGTAGCCTAAAATTCAAAATAATCCTAAATAGATCGCCTTGTAAATTGGGTCCGCTATGTAGGATGTCATTTAACGAAACTCCTGAGCTAGTTTTACAACTAGCGTCTAAAACAATGCGCAACTTTGTCGTATCTTTATCCTCGCGTATGACTCCGTGGTGCGGTATGACGTACATCGGCGCGAGCGAGTCGTCGGCGGGTGCGGGTGTCAGGTGACCTTGACTAAGGTGATCGCGTATCACCTGATCGTAAGCGGCGCGAAGTCTGGGCGAAGACACTAACTTCCTTTCTAAATAAAGGAAGCGCTTACGTGCGGTTGCTAAAGAATCACCTAACGTATCCACGGAATCACGAAACGGCAACGAAACAACATATCTACCACTATCCAAATCGCGTTTTGTGGTAGCGCGGTAAAATTCCTCACACTCGATATCATCGGGGTGTTGAGGACGCGGGCTCGGGAGCTCCTCTAGCTCCCAGAACTTAGAGACGAGCTGGTCTATAGGCTGCATCGGCGCTATAGCACAACAGCAAGCGGTTGTGTCAAATTTAGTATCGCGGCAAGTGCACACGGAGGCACTAGTAGTATCTGGGGGGTGCGTGGGCGCGGCGCCCAGCAACACGTACCCCAGCGCGGTGTCGACGGCAGCGACGCCCGAGAGCGGCAGGCAGCGCGCGCGCAGCAAGCGTGGCAGCAGCGCTGCGCCGAGCAACGCGTCCACCGCGCCCGGCGTATCGAACGCGGCGTCCGCCAGCTGCATTCCTTCGAGAGACGGCAGCGCCGAAATGTCAACAGACTGTAACATTAAAATTCACGCTTCGCTGAAAACGTGAATGAATCCTAAAATTCGCGGAACCACGTATGACCTTTTCTGAGCCACCTATCCCTTTTACTACAGTGAGCGGTATATCGTTCGGTACCATACCTAAACGATTCAAACATTCAGACGTAATGAAGTTACTCTGAGATGCACTGTCCAGTAAACATCTAATCATATGTTCGCGGCCTACACTATCAAAAACAATTACTTGCGCTGTTACAAGTAAAACCGTTGAGTTCGACTTACATTGCTGGCTACGTACGGTCGCGGTATTATGCGTAGGCGCGGGAATCGAGTTTGAAGCAGCAAGCGACGTCGTACATAGCGATACATCTGCGTGTTGACTCATGGCGGGCGCGCGTGGCCTCGCGTCGGTAGCTATCTCTCTCGTGGGTAACGGGCCTGATGGCTCAGTGGAACGCGACTGCGATGCGGGAGGTACGGGACCTAAGTTCGATTCCCGTTCGGGCAACTTTCCAAAATGAAGCGCGCTATGGTGCTTGCGTTTACACACATTACAAACTGTGTTCGAATTGCAATCGGAAGTAAAATGTTTTAAGCTCAAACAATTAAAACATGCACCTAACTGTTTCGCGGATTTAAAACGAGTATCAGGGGAGATTCTATTAAACGCGGGACACTTATACAAATGCGAATGCTTAGTCGAATCACACAAGCATCTTTTAGAATCAACAATATTAACAAAAGTGTGCAATTTCGAAGGCGGATTACTATCGCGGTGCTTACTAGCTTCTACCTTTCTTGTAGAACTAGAAGCTGTGGAACGTCGTAATATCTTAGATTGATTTACAACAAAATCAACAAAGTTTTCGAAATTCGGTATATCACTACAACCAATATTCATTTCAAACGATCGAACAGTCTCACAATCAATTTTTTTCAAAGCAATGTGCAACAAAATATAATTTGATAAGTCTTTAAGTTTTAAGTTATTTAAAGCGCGTACGGCTGTTACAAATTTATCAAGGAATAAATCGAAATTATTCGCAGTGGCACAAGTCAGCGGTTTAAAATCGAATAATTGGTTTAAGTAAGTAGAAGCTAACATACGCTTGTCTTCGTACTTACTAATCAACGTCTGCAAAATAAGCGGATAATTATCTGCGCTGGGTGTAATTCCAGCACAGACAGATTGTGCCTTACTTCCTATTTTTCCTAATAAATAGTACAATTTCTCTGAATCTGTAAGCGATGGATTGTCGTGAATAGTTGACTTAAAACTTGCATAAAATAACGGCCATGAGCGAATATCGCCGTCAAATGACATTAAATCAATGGGAGGCAGCGACGGCCGACCCTTTAATGGCGGTTGCTCGCGCGGTGAGCATTGAGAGATCGTGGAGTGCTGTGCTTTGTAGCTCTTGACACGGCTGTATACCTGTTCGAACGCGATCAGACTTTTGTAATTAGGTTTTGCGTCCGGCTCCACAGAAAGTAAACGTCTATTGTAACTATCCAATACTTCAATAAACTCAGTTCTTAAGTTATCAATATTCGATACGGAACTCAAAAAGGTACTTCTCGCCAATTGGTCACTACTATCTATAGTTTTCAGTGAGTCGTAAATCTCCTGAAAATGCTCAAAAATTGCGTTACGTTTACATTCTAAAATAGTTAACTCCGCGTCAACCACGGATCCCTTTTTCTCAGATGAAGCTTTAGTTCGCTCAGTCATTTTGAACTAATACAAATGACACTAATTATACCAAACAAATAAATCTATAACTCTAAATAGAATAATTCCCCTAACTCAATTCTAATAGGTAACTATATAGGTAAGTAGCTATCTAACATTCAACTTAGCAACAAGGTGAATACAAGCGAGCGATGCTCGGGCGTGGATCGGCGCCGGCGCGGCGGCGCGGGCGCACGAATCTACCCTCAACAACAAAATATTAAATTTATTTATTAATGTACTTTATAATTAATAATGCTAGTTATTAAATAGGTATTATACAACTACTTAGACTGTTTCGGAAAACTCGAATAACGTATACCTACTTTTCGGCAAGAAAAGTTTATGTTACGTAGTTAACAAAGCAAAACAACTTATTTAACAATGCGGTTTCAACAAAAAAAACAAGTATTTATTGGCAAACCCAATAAGTACGCGGAACTAAATAGGATCGCATCCTATGCAAGGGAAATAACAAACAAACCTAACTGGTCACGTCACCAGTCTAGCTAACTACAAACGACCCGCGGTGGTCAAATACAACAAACAAAATGTATCCTACTGGATCCGAGGTCCAAGTGACCACAATAATGGATCCGAGCTCGAAGGAACACAACAATAGAGACGCGGTTCTCCTGATTCTATGAACGGCCGCCGCCCGTGCCCCTTTTAAAAAGTGGACTGTATGAGCGGAAGATGGTAACAATTAATTTAGGCTTCGACGGGGGTGCTAAGTAAATCTCCACGTACCTCAGTCTGTACATCCACCGGAACGCTCAGCTGTAGACTGCTGCTCCAGGGCTCCTTGGCTCTTCTTCAGCACAACTTGACCAAGAAACGTGAACACAACACTTATTCCCCGGGGAGGGACGCAGACGGTGCAAGTAAATAGAATTTCTTCACACAACAGTTTTTAACAAATCACAATTCAGGCGAAAATGCAACTTGGAGTGCGCGCGGGCAAGCAAAACAAATCAACACGTCCAGCGGTAACAGGATGCGTAGACGCACTGGTCTACCACCCTCCAGCAGATGGCGTGGCGGAGACAACCTAGGTATTGTGGAAGATAACACAAAGCAGTCCCCATCGACTAGCTAACTCTAAATTAACATAGTTTAAGCCATTGTTACTAGATGGCGTTAACAATTGTTATACCATTTATTAACAAAAAAATTTTACTTATTGTACATGACCAAGAGAAAACATGCAGAAGAACAATGTAACTTATATTAGTATTAGGTAATCCTTCCTTTTCCGTACCTACAAAATAATAATATAAAAAGTAATTTCAATTAGACATGAAAAAAAGCAAAATAACACAATTTTTTTTAGAAGAACAGGTTAGTTTACATAATTTTGTAAATGTAACTTAGCATTTACGTTTACGTTAATATTTTCAGTCTTATTTTATTATATTTAATAAGGCACACCAACAGCATACATACAGAACATAGTTTACAGTCTATAGAGATCATGTTCTATTTGAGATAATTAATTATGTCATAAAAAAAGTGTACTAACTGCTACATAAAAATATTAAAAACATGTTATACATCTTTCCGAATTTGTAACAAAAAAAAACTTAAACTTTTAAAAACCTATTTGGAGGCTAAAAATTCCACCCATGCCGGAACTTGAACCCGCAACCTCTGGCTAACCGTGCTAACTGCAAAGTGGGTTAGTCGGGGGCTGCAAGTGATGTAAATTGCTTCGGCCAGGGCGTCAATTCTCTTAAGTTGCAAACAATATTCGAGCATGAGCATGACAGCAACAATGCTAACGAACGACATTGCTGAAACGGTATTCTACTAGGCTTTTCTGGCCCTTATGCTGTATGATCCTAGTCATGCCGTTGTCTTGCTGCTGTCATGCTCTTGCAGTTTAAACGTTCTACTCTGTGCGGTCAATGAACCGTGCCATTTAGCCAAACAGTATTGCCACTACTCGAAGTCGCACAAGTCACAACGCACAATGACACAATCGGTATTGCCACTTTGTGATTTTGAAATCCTACCGTAATATTCGAAGCAGAAAAACGTTGTTTGTAAGGATTATATCTCCAATAAATGACGTATATTTTAGTCTTTATACGTTTGATAATCTTTTGAGGGTCATGGTTATAACAAAGCTATCCAAACGGCATTTATTTGTTAGAAATTTGGCTGTTTGTAATGCTATCCAACTCAAGCGTGAAAAAAAAAACAAAATGTCAAAGTAATCTTTTTCGTACCTACGTCGTCGTCGGTTAGGTAAACTTTTCTTTTCAAAACTATCAGTGCAGAGTCCACAAAGCGGAATTGAATTGAATATAAGTGTTTGTGTATTTATTGGGCATCGACATCGGCGAGAAATGTGAGTAACGAAGCAAGTTGGTATAAATGTTCATTCGGTTAATGTTTCTCATCACTTCTTTATATCTAGATGCTTTGGTGAGTGCAGAACAAACATTGGTGGTTTTCCTCGAGGAAAATCCGGAGCTGGTACTGGGCCACTGCAACCGGACCATTGAGGGCCGCAGTAAAGCCAGGCGCCTGTGGCAGGAGAGCGCATATTTACCGAGTAGTATTTCGCCTAACTGCCACAGGAAAGCGATAATTTCCATAACTCAAATTGATAACTTTTTTCAGAGAACCATTGACATTGTGGCTGCCACGGTCAGCTCGTGTCAAGACGTGACTTTGGCAGAATTTGTCGACATCGGCTCTGGTTGCCATTATTACAAGAAATAGAATACCTCGACCTCGCCCTCATCTTCCAGAACTGTGCAGGCAAGGAACGACAGGTACTGACATTCTTTTTGCTTAGATAGAGAACACTTTATTGTATGTAAAAATAGAAATTGCACAGATATTTCTGTAAAAAAATTAATTAGAAGAAATAATATTATGTATACACATTTTCAGTGTCTTAGTGAACAGATGCAGTAACTAGTTAGTCTAGCTACACCTGAGATTTCCGCACTTAGCCTCATAGTTGGGCCATTGTACGTTGCAAGCTCTGAGGTATATAAATAACTCGGACACTAAGATTTCCTCCCCATGTTTTCCTTCACCGTTAGCAGGTGGTATTGCTACTACAACTTCACAAATGTATGTAGCTCAGAATAGTCATTTGTACATGCTAGGATTCTAACCAGCAACCTCCAAAATGAGAAGCCGATGTTCTACCGCTCTGCTACCACTGCCTGCCCGAACTCAGCAACTACCTTATATCACCTTATATTGACGAAGAGAAAGAGGTTTTGTTGTGTGCAGACCTTGGTCTCTGTCGATTCCTCTAGAACCCAAGCATGAGTTTATGTATGCATATTTTCATATTTTATTACACGCTATTAGCTCACTAGCAAGATATGTGTACCACATAAAAAAATAATTTACATAACACAAGTTAATAATTTCTTTCAGAACCATGGCCTTTGAGTTGGTAGTCTCCATCAAACGTCTCAGGGCCTTCCCTACTTGCTGAAGAGCCATCGCTTGTGCATTCAACAATACAGACGTGAGTTTATATTATGTTATTTTATAAATAAGATAGTTGCAACAAAAACTCAGCCACGGGGACAGGACCCTGTCTACGACATGTAGAAGATATGTCTAAGATCTTGTTGAAGACCATCGCAACAACGCTGCATAGATAATGTCATCAGTCAAGCCTAGTTAGAAAATAATTTTAGAAGTCATCAATCCAATTCATCCTACTTCCTTATTAATATTATAACTGCGAAAATTTGTATGTATGTTTGCATGTTTGTTACTCTTTCACGCAAAAACAGCTGAACAGATCCGGATGAAATTTTGCACAGAGATAGATTATAGTCTGGATTAGCACATAGGTTACTTTTTATCCCGGAAAAATACACATCAACATTTCCACGCGAACGAAGTCGCGGGCAACAGCTAGTAATATTATAAATGTGAAAGTTTGTGAAGATTTCACGTAATCACGCTGGACGAACGAATTTACATGAAACTTGGCATACAGATAGACAGAGATTGAGACATACCATACTTGATATTCCGGTAATGCATTCCGTGGGATAAAATTGATATTAAGTTTAAAATAGATGTGTTTTAAAAATAGATGCAAGTATTCTTATAAACTGATTCTGTGGCAGCAGTACGAAGTTCGCCGGGACAGCTAGTTTATTATAATATGAATAGCGTGTAACGTGTAGCGTGTACTAGTATATTTATTTACAACATGGAAAAAACACGGAATTAAACACAATTTAATACAAAATAGTAATGTTTATTATTTTTTTTCAGTGGAGCCGCATTTGCAATTGGGCCTGCCTGGCAAGTGCGAGCACCGGCTGGCAGACAGGGAACCGACCCCTGCCACGGCCACGCTGGCGCACGCGCGGCCCGCCGACTGCCTGGTTCGCGTCGCCTTCGGGAGAGAGGGAGAAGCTCCTCCTGCAAAGGTTTGTTGTTATTATTATGACATCCGATTCTATTATGTAGGTACATACTTACATAAGCAGCCTATATACGTCCCACTGTAGGGCACAGGCCTTCTCTCAGGGAGAGAGTATGGGCTTAATCACCACGCGTGCCCACCGCGGATTGGCGATTTCAAGCGCTGAGGTATGTGAATAGCTCAGACACTCAGGTTTCCTCACGATGTTTTCCTTCACCGTTAGCGAGTGGTATTGCTACTATAACTTCACAAATGTACATAACTTAGAAAACCAAGTCATAGGTACATGCCCGCACCGGGGATCGAACCCGGGTCTCCCACTTCCGAGTCCGAGGTTCTACCCACTAGGCTACCACCGCTGTACATACTTATTAGCTTTATTAATGTTATGCTGTTTTCATTATTAATATCATGCTCCGTCGTTATATTGTGGAGTCTGATAGCGACTAGTCAGTTACTAGAAAATTTTAGCTGAAGTGAGTAAACAAAATAGTTTGGTTGTTACAGTAAACTATGATTATTACCATTAAGTCACATTTATTTCTCTCCAGAGCCTCTCCACACGAGCTCGCTACAGTGTGCGGTCCTCGAGTAAGTCGCTGCTGACGCGGCGCCTGCGCTCAACACTGTCTGCGCACAAGAAGTCCTCGGCGTCAGCTCTCAAATTCTGAAAATGGATTCAATAAATCAAATACTGATTCAAATGCCACTAGGAATTAGTTAAAAGGTTTCTTTGAAGAAACTAAAATCCTAGTCAGTAGATATATGTATGAGAATATTATGTACGTCAGGAAAAATATCAGTAACTTTAAACTGTAGGTAGCCAAAACAATGTAAATACTAGAAACAAACATAAACTTTCGTTTTCATGATTTAGGCTGGCAAAATCATCTTTATGGAGCTTTAACTTGTAACATTCATTAATTTGCAGTTCTTTGAATAGAAACTTTTCATTTGTTTGAAATATATATATATATTTTTAAATTTCGAAAATGATCTAGATTTTGAAATGGTCACCTAGTTTAACTTGTAACGTTCATTAAGTCGCAGTTTCTGTGCTACTTTCAATAAAAAATTTCGATTTTGATTTCGAAGAAATTATTGTGTATTATTACTTCCCTTTTTTTTAATTTGTGTGATATTTTAGCTAATAAAGCTTTTACACAAAATCAGATCTTACCTCAATCTGGCGATGGTACTCTAGTCGTTCCTTGGGTGTCAATGGATCAAAAGGCGTGCATCTTTAGTTTGTCAGGTTATGTAGCATAGGCATTCGCTATTTGCCCAGCTGTGCTCGGGCTATAGTGAAGCGCATGAGCGGTAAGCCAACATCTGAAGAAGAGTTATAATAATTAGTATTTTTATGGGACTTGTAGTGCTAGTGCAATAAACTGTAATTAAAAGAACACTACCTACCTAAATCAGGCCTTCAAGATGCCACTGCAGCATTCTACGGTGTTGCGTGCCCTCACGTGCGCCATGAAGGAGGGATGCTTCGGGGTCCCTGAATGGTGTTGAGGATAGGCATCACCATAGTCTTTCGGAGTGTATTTTATTTTTCTATCAGTGGCGGTAGGGTTTTGGGAAAGTTACTAAGTATGTCTTGAATTCCAGTATTGCACATCAGCATCCTAAACTGGGACCCTAAACAGGCCAATGTAAGTAGATTTTGATTGTAATGTGAGCAGATATAAAAAAAAATTGTTGTCAGCAATCAATCAATTACACATAAATTTACCCAGTAAATAGGAATCTTCTTCACTCTGCAGCAAATTAAAGTGGTGGCTGAGTTGGTGGCTTTTCCATACACTGGCATCATGAGCAGACCCCGGTTCGCTGGCATCCACACATAGTACATTTAAATCTGAGTCACAAATCTAAAACAGAAATGTAAACTTACAATCATAACATTTAGGGAGTGGTACCACTTTCTGTTAAAGTACTGCTCTTCAGGGAGTGCTGGATGAAGGATGGTCACATGCATGCCATCAATATAGCCGAGCACTCCAGGAAATTTAAATTTTCTGTAGAATATAAAACAACAATTACAAGTGAATTCAAGTGCTTGAGCTTATATTGTCTCGAATTGATGAGGTTGTGCTCAACCCGCTCCAGTGCCCGCTACATATTTTTTAAACACTGAAGGGGGTTTCAGTGCCACTGTCACTTGTTTCAGTGCCCTTGAACACAGTAAGTACCTACCTAATAACATAAAAGAATGTAATAGGTAGAAATTTAGTAAGTATTATTGTCTTTATTCTAAGACCTTGAGACAGAGGTCTGGGAGAGATTGTGAAGGGCACTTTGACCTACTAGGGTCTGATTTGACGCTGTCACAAGAAACGACGGGGTAATGAGTATCTGTAGAAGAAAGATTAACTTAGTAGAAGGTAATCTAATCAGATTATAAGGCGTCGTTAAAGACCATCACCTCCACCTATATATTGAAGTCATGAATGTAAATAAGTAACATACCTTCATTATAGGGGGGATCCCATCCCGCCTCCGCTCCCGGTATCAATGGGAATTTGGAAAGGCGGAAAGTAAACACCGAGTCCGGGATTGCAGAAAACGAAATAGAATCGCGAAACCGTATTCTGTTTCGGCGCTCTTGTAGGCGGCGTTGCTCTCTGTCGGCTATTTCCAGAATACGCCATCGTAATCCGAGCGAAGAGGGATTCATTTTATTCACTTTTCACTTGTTCGGCACAACAATCAATGAGCAGTCATACCTCCATTAGCTACTATTGTTCAAAGGTACCAATATGGCAGTTGTCATGCAGCTGTCATGCAGTTACATGGCTCAATGAAACGTCAAATAAGGAGTAGCATAGGGATTTGACAGCCAGACAGTTACCAAGGAACAGCATTAATGCAAGAGAATACCAATGTGGCTCTTCGGTACCTGTCATGTCGTTCATTGGTCGGTTATAGATTAGTAGAATACCGTAGCGTCAAAACCTAGTCTTTGGTCTCCCATTGAACGACCTATGAACTGCAATGTATTTAGTAGAATTACCACCCAGGTAGTACGAGGGCCATGAAACGGCTTCCTTTTTGCATGAAATTGCCACGTTACACCCTTTTCAGGTTTCCGTAGTCAGCAAGGAACCCTTATTGTTTTGCCGTGTCCGTCTGTCTCTGTCAGTTTATCTGTTTGTCTATCCGTCTGCCCGTCTGCCTGCCCGCGGCTTAGCTCAGACGATCGTTATTAAAAAGCTGAAATTTGGCATAGATAATGATAATTATGCATATTTATCACGCCAACAAAACATAAGATAAAATATAAAAGAAACATTTGGGTACCTCCCCTTGACGTAAATTGTGTGGGATGTCGTTGAATTAGTCGTTCAAAAATTTTGGCCTGCAGGCCAAGGCCGTCGGTGCATAATTAGGTATGTTTTTTTTGTGCGACTTGTTTCAGATAACATGGTTTTTCTCTTTTATTTTCAGTCAATTATGGTTCTTCGAGAGCGTTGGTAGCCTAGTGGGTAGAACATCGGACTCGGAAGCGAGAGACCCAGGTTCGATCCCAAGTGCGGGCATGTACCTATGACTTGGTTTTCTAAGTTACGTACATTGTGAAGTTATAGATAGTAGCAATACCACACGCTTACGGTGAAGGCAAACATCGTGACGAAACCGGAGTGTCTGAGCTATTCACATACCTCAGCGCTTGAAATCGCCAATCCGCGGTGGACACGCGTGGTGATTAAGCCCATACTCTCTCCTTGAGAGAAGGCCTGTGCCCTACAGTGGGACGCATATAGGCTGATCATGCTATGGTTCTTCGTGCATGAGCAGGGTGGCGAAATTAAAATAACAATGATTTTGATCCTAGATATGAAAGTAAGCAGGCCCAAAATGAAAATCACAAACGAGTTTCAGCAGACTGGAAAAAAATTGAGGGAAGAAAATTAAGCAGAGCAAAACCGTTCCTGAAAACCTGTTCCATAGGTCCTCCAAAACTATAGACTGCTTGCAAATGTGATACTTGAATAATAATCCAGCAACCCTGTACACAAACTGTTTGTAAAAATTCTGTGTTCCTACAAGTTATATGATTTTTGAGAAAGACTATTGATTATTTATGTTTTATTTATATTTATAGTTTAAATAGTTACTTATCTCTAAGAATAATTTGTTATCGAGGAAATAAGACAGCGCAATTAGAAGATGTTAAATATTAAGAAATAAACTATTCTTCTGTAGGAGAGAATCCATGCCTGCGATATAGGCAATTGTTTATAATCAGATGTTAAATATTAAGTAATAAATTATTCTTCTGTCAGAAAGAATCCATGCCTGCGATATAGGCAATTGTTTATAATCAGATGTTAAATATTAAGTAATAAATTATTCTTCTGTCAGAAAGAATCCATGCCTGCGATATAGGCAATTGTTTATAATCAGATGTTAAATATTAAGTAATAAATTATTCTTCTGTCAGAAAGAATCCATGCCTGCGATATAGGCAATTGTTTATAATCAGATGTTAAATATTAAGTAATAAATTATTCTTCTGTCAGAAAGAATCCATGCCTGCGATATAGGCAATTGTTTATAATCAGATGTTAAATATTAAGTAATAAATTATTCTTCTGTCAGAAAGAATCCATGCCTGCGATATAGGCAATTGTTTATAATCAGATGTTAAATATTAAGTAATAAATTATTCTTCTGTCAGAAAGAATCCATGCCTGCGATATAGGCAATTGTTTATAATCAGATGTTAAATATTAAGTAATAAATTATTCTTCTGTCAGAAAGAATCCATGCCTGCGATATAGGCAATTGTTTATAATCAGATGTTAAATATTAAGTAATAAATTATTCTTCTGTCAGAAAGAATCCATGCCTGCGATATAGGCAATTGTTTATAATCTGTTCGTAGAGAGGTTCGAAATTTGTCCGATGCCTGCACTTGCCCATCAGCTCAGTTGGGAGAGCGCTGGCACGGTTAGCTAGAGGTCACGGGTTCAAGTCCCGGCATGGGTGGAATTTTTAGCCTCTAAATAGGTTTTTAAAATTGTCCTCAGCACGGTTATTGCAACAAAGAATATAAATAGACAATACTAAGGAACAATTTTGATAGGAAAATATAAAAAAATTCAGAATTTTTCGGTAACTAAGCTATGTTGGTCCAGACCTCATGTCGGTACTTACGTTACCAACATGGAACGTCGGTACTTAAAGGTTAACAAGTTGACGAGTTATAGTCGACCACCTTATAAAACGAAAACTTCGTACAAATTCCGTTGAAAGTGACTTAGATGAAGAGGTTATTTCTGTAAATCATATAGTTAATAACCTATTTAGAGTTAAGCCCGCGACCTCTGGCTAGCCGTACCAGAGGTCGCGGGTTCAAGTACCGGCATGAGTGGAATTTTTGGCCTCTAAATGGGTTTTTAAATTTGTTCTCAGCACGGATTAGTGGAACAAAAATAATATAATCAGAGATAGTTAATGTAAGTAAAACTAAATCCTAATATCAATCTACTTGGCCGGTTTTTTCCAAGGTAGGTTCCTCCCCAATATAGTCTCATATCTATATTAATTTTATTAAAATGATTTATCAAATATCCTTTTTTGCACTAATCCGTGCTGAGGAGAATTTTAAAAACCTATTTTACGGTTAGCCAGAGGTTGCGGGTTCAAGTCCCGGCATGGATGGAATTTTTAGCCTCTAAATAGGTTTTTTTATCATTGATCAAGGCAAACGAAGTGAATTAATTCCTTGAATTTGCGCGCAGTTAGCTTTATGTGATTGTAATAAAATGAGTTTGTTTTTAAATGTGATCTGAAGGATCTGATTTGATAGATACTAAAACTACGGACATAAAAAATATTTTTGTCTTTACTTAGTTTTTGATAAGGAAAAGTTGTTCCCAAAAGTATTAACTTTAGTATCAATTTTTCTCAATCACAAACTAGGAGCAGGAAAATATGTTTTAAATGTCTATAACTTTATTGTCTACTAGCTGTGCCCGCGACTCCGTTCGCGTACATTTCGATTTTTACGAAGCATTTGTATGGGGGCCACGTCTTATCATAACTGGAGCTAGAATTTAAATAGCCTATCCTGTGTCCCAGATGTCTATATGTTTTTATACCAAATTTCATCAAATTCGGATAATTGGTTTAAGAGTTATGGAGGAACATACATACATACATACACACATCTATACTAATAATAAATCTGTAAGGGTCGGTCATGGAGTAAGTTAGTTTGTTTTCAGAGATATTGTGTTTATAGGCTCAATATATGATACTGAAACTAATTTCACGATTTTTAGAATTTTTTTCTGTATGTGAGTATGTATGTATGTTCCTCCATAACTCTTAAACCAATTATCCGAATTTGATGAAATTTGGTATAAAAACATATAGACATCTGGGACACAGGATAGGCTATTTAAATTCTAGCTCCAGTTATGATAAGACGTGGCCCCCATACAAATGCTGCTTCGTAAAAATCGAAATGTACGCGAACGGAGTCGCGGGCACAGCTAGTACAGAAAAAAATTCTAAAAATCGTGAAATTAGTTTCAGTATCATATATTGAGCCTATAAACACAATATCTCTGAAAACAAACTAACTTACTCCATGACCGACCCTTACAGATTTATTATTAGTATAGATAGATAGATCAAGCCCTCAGACCAACCTATCAAAAACATACTATTTTTATCATAAACACAAAAAATTTTAGATTGTGCGAGTGAGCCAGCATGTCCGATGTAACAGCAGTTACCAGAAACCGGGAGAAAGACGATGGCGGCGTAAGGACGTACATAAACCTAACATAACATAAACTCACGCCTGTATATCGGAGGGGTAGGCGGAGACCAGGGTCTGCCACTTGCCACGATCCTGACAGATCTCTTTCGCTTCATCAACATTCATTAGTCGTTGCATGCACGCATGCCGCTTTTGGGTACGTTTTATCTTGCCCTTTCCTAGTACATCCCTACCAATAAAACAACCTGGTACATCACCTATTTGGTCAAGGTATGTCAGCCTGGGACGTCCCTTACCGGCCCTTTCACCCACATTCGTTACATACATTCATAAGCAGCCTATATACGTCCCACTGTAGGCCTGTGCCCTACAGTGGGACGTATAGGACGTATATAATATCTCCTTCTCTCGGAGAGAGAGTATGGGCTTAATCACCACGCGTGCCCACCGTGGATTGGCGATTTCAAGCGCTGAATTATGTGAAGGTAGCTCAGACACCCAGGTTTCCTCACGATGTTTTCCTTCACAGTTAGCAAGTGGTATTGCTACTATAACTTCACAAATGTACATGACTTAGGAAACAAAGTCACAGGCACATGCCCGCACTATGAATCGAACCTGGGTCTCACGCTTCTGAGTCCAATGTTCTACCCACTATGCTAACACCGCTCGTTACATAAATATTATATGAATAGAATAGAATAGAAAACGTTTATTTGGGACCAACACAATCAAACTAAAAACAGTTATGGTTTAGCGTGTACATTAGGTTATACATAATTTCGCTTACTTAGTACCATAAAAAAAAAGTATAAAATGGCACCCAAAATGGCTGCCGCTCAGCATTTTGCCATGATCGGTGAAGACCATGACGCTGATTTTCAGCGGTCGCCAAAAAACAATATAAATAAATAATAATTCATATCATAATCAATTTTATAGAACAGTTTATAAACAATATGGACATATTTCCTATCATCATCAGCCATTTGACGTCCACTGCAGGACATAGGTCTCCCTCATGGTTTTCTAACCATGAAGGGTTTTGCCATAATCGCCACGCTTGGCAGGCGGGTTGGCGATCGTAGTGTGCGGTTGGAATCTCAGGAAGACGCTGCTGCCCGTCTCCTGGTAATGTATTTCCTTAGTCGCCTTCTAAGACATCCACGGAAGGAAATGAATTTCCATATATATATGGCATATTTCCTATGTGAAGCGGAAAAACAGGCATGCAAGTTTCGGCGGAGCGAACTTTTGGCCCAAATATTGTCGAAAGTTCGAGCTTATTAGGACCAAACGTAAACTGGATACGTTTTTGACCGAAACTGGCAACTGGAACCTGGTTGGACACTAATTGGCATCTATTTATATTTAGCCCCGACAAGGAAAAATATCCTAATCAATGAGGACAAATACTCGTACATCAGTTTTCATCCAAAAACAGTGGCTTTTGTCTTTCCTGAGTACATACTCGTATATATTGATATATTAGAGTTACCTCCAACGCGGTTTAAAAAATGTGTTAAGCACATTCTGTGCAAAAAGGCTTACTTAGAAGACAAAGATCAAGGATTATTTAGAAGACAAAGATGTTTGGCATTAAACAGTAAATTAATATTAATTACAGGACGATTGTGACTAGTGTTCAACACATTCATGACTAATATTTTAAGTTGAAAACTCTGTTAATTAAGTTAAAACGTGTTTTGAAAAGAATAAATGTTGAGTTTCTTTGTTAGCTTCTTCTCCACATAATCCATTAATTGTGAAACTAACAACTTTGACGTTTATTAAGTAAACATTCTGTTTTTTTAATGAATAAAAATATTTGAATTGAAAAAACAATTGAATATAGGTACTTTGTGGCTCTGCTAAAAAATTTCATTTTTTACCTCTTTTGTTTTGGCCCTCGCACGTTTGTAGCGCAATGGATTGTATCCGAAAAATAAAAAAAATGTCGTGCCTTGCAATAGATTGTATCCGAAAAATCCAAAAAAATGTCGTGCCTTGCAACCCCTTTATAATCCGATCAATTTGAAGGATGGTCAGATATGTTACTGAAAATATGACGAACTTTCATATCCTATTCAAACCCCCCAGTGTTGTTTATATGAAGGTTTTGTGGTGTTACTACAGTGTGCCTATGGAATCAACAAAATATATAAACATGACACACACATATAATGCTCATAACAATTAAGGGATTTCAAAGTGGAATAAAAAAAATTGGTTTACAAGATCATTATCCCAGATCTGTGTAAAATTCAAGTATTCTGAGCTGTCACTCTGCTTCAAGAGGGTCGAACTACATATAGCATATTATTTATTTTTCACTTCTCATGCTCTGAAAGTGTTTATTTGTGCAGGATATAGGCTGCTCGATCGATTTTTGTGCACAAGTGCATTAACGTGTCTACTCATAAATGTATCGGAAAGAAAGAAAGAATAATCATTTATTGCCATTCAAGATTTACAGTAATTAAATTGTAGCTAGTAGACAGGACTTCACTATACAAACTTAAACTAATGTGGTTTGCACAAGGTCCTATCAGCAGGATTGCATGACAATCGAACGTACGCTCTGCATAATGCTGTTGGATAGATACTAAAACAGCGCTGGTTTTCAGCGCAGCCCGTGAAACTTAATTAAATATAGCTAATAAAGTAATACTAACTAAGTGTACGTAATTAAGTACCATGCATTTTACCTGTTTATCACATTGTCGCTTTATGTTTAATTATTAAGTAGGTAGGAACAACATATAAAAAATACAACTAATTATTAGTTTACAATTTCGTTAAACACGTTCTATTACTTTACAATTTCGTTAAACACTTGGACAATTATTACGTACAATGGCATTACAAAGCATTTGTGCATTTTTTTTTACCTTCTACCACTTGTTAAGGCTAAGACCATTAAACTAATTAAAAATTGTAGTTATTTCCCGGGTATTTTCCAATGGCTTCGGTGATGGTAACGGATTATTTTTTATTATTTTTTGCTTTAGTTTTAGTTACCATTGTATTCTTGTTATTATTATTATTTATAACTTTAAAAGTATTATTCGTGTATAATTTGTTTTTCCATAGGAAGATGTTTTAATCTGTGTTTGAATGTTACGTTAGTTACGTTGCTCTGTAAAGGTGGCGGGAGGTCGTTCCAGACCTTGGACGCGGCGAATTTAAAACTTCCCCTGAAGTTTGCAGTTTTGTGTTTAGGGATTGCCATGAGTTCTGCGCTTTGCTTCTGGTGCCTATACTATGCACTCTACCGAGCCGTTTGAATGTTGTGTATAGGTAGCTTGGCCGCTTTGTATGGACTATGTTGTGGACCCTTGCCGCTAAATGCATCATCCTCCGACCCTCCATTTTCAACACACGTTTTACACTCAAGAACGGTGTTATGTGTGACCGCCTTAATATGCCGTAACAGAATCTTGCATTATATATATATGTAAGATAAGATAAGAATATTCTTTATTGTATACCGAAAAAAATGTTACAGAAACAGCAATGACAAAAGAAAAGATACAATTGGCAGCCTTATTGCTAATAGCAATTTCATTTAGGCAACCTCATATCGGAAATTTGCCGAAGGAGAAATAGACACGGGTAGTCGGTGCAAATACGAATATTAATACACATACATATACGTAATAATAATAATAAACTTACATATATCATACTTGAATACTATACATAACTACACGTACTTACATGAATAGTGGCTTATAACAAGTGTGTGATCTGGACAACAAAAATGTGATATACCTACATATATATGAAGAGAAGTGAATATACACTTACAGCAAAACTACTTAATTAGACAGAAAGAATTCTTTTACTCTGGCTTTAAATATGGCGGGAGATGGTGAGCGCCTTATCGAAACCGGAAGGTCATTCCACAGCCGGGCGGCCTTTACAGTAAATGAGCTACTGAAGAACCTTGTCGTATGACTTGGTGTCTTCAGCGCTAGACTCTGGTCGGACCGTAGTGCCCGGCTGTGGGAGTCACTGAGGAAACTGAAGCGCTCTTTGAGATAAAGGGGAGGGGATGGATTGAACAGCACTGAGTACAGCAGCGAAAGGATGTGGGCATTCCTGCGGAGGCGGATGGGGAGCCACTTGAGCTTAGCGCGGTATTCGGAAATGTGGTCATATTTGCTTAAGCCAAATATAAACCTAATAGCAAAGTTTTGAAGGCGCTCAAGTTTACTAAGTTGCTCTTCAGTCAAGTCGAGATAGCTGGCATCAGCATAGTCGAGGATAGGTAGCAACAGAGCCGAAGCGAATATTTTCCGGCTCACTTCCGCTAGCTGCGGTGCCCAGGACATGTACCTGTCCATGATAATCCCCAAGTTTTTCACCCTCTCACTGTATGGTATTAGTACACCGTCAAATTAAATTTGAGGTAGCTGCTCCCAATCGACTCTAGACAACATTCTTGGGCTGCCAATCGCAATAACCTGTGTCTTAGTAGGATTAACTTTTAAGCCGTATGATCTGCTCCAATCTAGAATGCGCTTAAGATCGGCGTTAGAATTAGCAATAGCCAAGGGCAGACCTTCTACGGGAGACCGTGCGTAAATTTGAAGATCATCTGCATAAAGGTGGTAGGAAGAAGTAAGCTCTTTAGAAATACTGTTGATGAAGATAGCGAAGAGAAGAGGAGACAGCACGCCACTTGCGGGACACCGGCTGTAGTATCACTCCAGGCAGAAAAGGATTCGTCGATACGTATACGTTGCCGGCGCCCACCCAAGTAACTACGAAACCAGTCAATTACCGTCGGAGATATGTTGAGAGAGCAGAGTATCCCCAACAAGACGTCGAAGTCCACCATGTTGAACGCATTGCTGAAGTCCAGCAACGCGAGCACGGTGACTTCACCTTTTTCCATGCCCAATCTGTATATTGTAATATATATATAAATATAATTTATGAATAACGAATATCTACTTTGTATGATTTTTCGGGAGGCTCTGACATTGGGTTTGCACTGTGAACGCGAATTTTGCAGTAAAAATTTAATAAAATTAATTGTTGTTGAGACCACTCAGGTCCCATTATGTTTACCCTAATATTACGAGCAGTCTGGGAAAAAAAACTCAACAAACTATTTGAGATGTTTCAGGAATGGCAGGTACATTATAAAAAAAAACCGGCCAAGTGCGAGCTGGAAACGCGCACGAAGGGTTCCGTACCATTATCTATACAACATTAGACACAAAGATGGAGAAAAAAAACGGCAAAAAATCAACTAAACCGATCAACTGAAACGGATCAACTATTTTTTGTTCCCAACGAATCAACCATTTAGTTTACTTTAGAGAGAGAATTTATTATTCTCCTTGTTTGTTTCTATCTACACCACTTCATCGAGCGATAAAAATCTTTTCTGTGAGTTATCTTGCCTACCCCCTCCTTGAACAAAATCCTGGCTACGCCTATGGTCGTACATTTCGCCGGCTCTCGAGAATAAAATGACAAATGCAAAAACACAACTTTACAGGAAAATTAAAAAACCACTCTAATGAGACTACTCCTTTTGGGTCCTAGGTAGGAACTTAGGAGTTAGCTTAAATGATAGCTAATTTTTAGTGTTATCTCTATACTTAGTTGAAATTTTAAAAGATTACACTGGACTTGAGATAATTAGGAAATAAAACATTAGACAAAAGTGTTGCTAACACTCAATTAGCATTTTTTTCTGGTTTAAACTTCATTCATACGAATATTGTAATATAGTCCTGTCATGATATTCTACAATCTACGAACTTATTGACATTCAATAATGTAATATTATCATTTTATTCTCGTTGTTATTCACAAAACGTGCGTAAGTTCTACGTTTTTTCTAGGTAAACACGGCAGAAAAAGACCGCAATATACATTCGTTGTTCAGTACGATTCAATATGTTTGGCTAAGAACGCATTAGCAAATGAGCTCAGCAAATTTTGAACGAGAATAAAATGATATAGTGCGTTTGTCATAGACGCGGTAGGTACTATTTACTTGAATATTAATATTTTCTTAAGATAATAGTAGGTTATTATGCATTATTAAAAAAAATATTTTGCTATAGCTGCAATGTTATGGTATATTGTTAGATCCAAAAAAATCGATGAATAAAATAATATTTTTTTCTAACTTTTTAAGTAAACACAAGAAAAGTCTGAAAAAAAATGGTAAGATGTATTAGCACCTCAGGATCTTGAATTTGCAATAAAATTTAAACTATGATAGTAGCGGTTATCATTTTGTTCTCCGGAGCCGGCGATTTGTGAAGTTGTAGCAGCAATGCCGCTCTCGCTGACTAAGGAATACATCGTGAGGATACCTCAGTGTCCAAGGGCGTCGCCAAGGGGGGGCAGGGAGGGGCAGTTGCCCCCCCCTAGAGATTCTAAAAAAGTTGCCAAATATAATGCTACCAAAGTCTTAAGTCTTTGAGTTAATTTGCTTGAAGTTCAAGCCTTGAACAATCATTCCCGTACGTCGAAACTCGAATGAATTTACCAATTCCACTCCTAATATTCCGTACGCTCAATTACGCTCTGCTCTACTCTGTCGTTGAAGCGGGAGAGGGGGAGTGGGGAAGCAACATGTAACCGCGCAGCGCTCGCGCCCCCCGCACAGCCGCCTTTGTTTTAGCGTCTGTCATTCTGTCAGCTCGTGCTTGTGTAGCTTTACACATTGGACTCTGTACTGTCACAGAATATATATGTATATAGTACTAAGATACTGTTGTAATTACAATCGCTGTAGATGTAAGGCTCGTAGTACAAGTGAAAAGCTTCCTGTGCTGTCGACTTTACCTACAATTCATACTTACTTTTCTAATTCATAGAGAATGAGAAAAGTATGAATTGTAGTAGGTAAAGTCAACTTGCCCCCCCTGCGCCATCGGCTGGCGACGCCCTTGTCAGTGTCTGAGGTGTTCACATTCCTCAGTGCTTGAAATTGCCATTCAGCGGTAATTAAGCCCGTACTCTCTCTCTGAGAGAAGGCCTATACAGGGCGTCCCACGGCTATGCCATATGGAAGGAAAGTACCTTGAATATTGTAGATATAACATGTTGCTGAAAGAAGACATTATTTTAATTTATAAAACTATTTAAACTGCATTCATGCATTTTTAAATAATTACTACGATTTTTAAATAACATTTGTTGTGAAATTTTGTTCAGAAAAATGAAAAGCTGACATTGCCGTAAGGACATACATTTGACGAAACTGACGGAGCGCAAAAGAATACGACTTTGTATTCAACAGAATGGGATTCATTTTGAGCATTATTTGATAAATTAAATTGATTAATTTTGAATTAAAAATGTTAAAAGTCATGGTCTTCCTTTTATTTTTTCTCGTATAGCGGATTCGATTCCAAGTGGAACCATGTAATTATCTAAGAATGCAGTTTAAATGGTTTTTAAATTAAAATAATGTCTTCCTTCAGTAAAATGTTCCATCTACAATATTCACGGTACTTTCCCTCCATGTGGCATAGCCGTGAGACGCCCTGTATAATGGGACTTATTAGGTTACATAAACAAAATGTTCTAGTTAAAACGCTGACTAATGCAATCTATTAAAAATGTTTTTGTTCCTGCAATTACGCAACGTTCAATTCTTTAATCAAGTCAAATTTTTTTGTTAAGGAAAACTGTTTCTTTACGTGCAGCTTATTTTAATCGTGCAGCCAGTTTTTGTGATTTGCTCTGATGTCATAGATTGCAGGTAACAAAATTCGTAGAACAAACCACCAGTCGTGATCCTTTGATAAGTACAAAGAACCTGGTTTTTGTTTGAGGTAATGTATTACCTAAACTTATCGGACAGTTAAAAGTTACTTTACGTAGTGGAGGGGTGAGAGCAGAAATAAAACGGAGATTTGGAGGCGTGGGTTCGAATCCCGGCATGTACCTGTGACTTTGTTTTCTACGTTAAGTACATTTGTGAAGTTATAATACCACTCAACTACAACTTCACAAATGTACGTATACATTCGTGAAGTTGTAGTAGCACAACCATAAAACGTGAAGGAAAACATCGCGAGGAAACCTGAGTGTCTGAGGTGTTCACATACGCCAGAGCTTGAAATTGCCTTTCCGCGGTGGGCACGCGTGGTAATTAAGCCCACGCTCTCTTTCTCTGAGAGAAGGCATGTGTCCTACAGTGGGTCGTATATTATAGGCTATAGAAGAAACGGATATTTCGCTTTATAAATCTTGATTAACCTTATCAAATCCTGTTTTGAACCCGCACAAACTCCGTCTGCACAAAGTTTTTGTGGAATTTACTTTTTATGAACAAGACTGTAAGTGCAATAGATTAATCGTCATAAGTAAAATCACTAATTTATACAAATAGTTCTACAAAAACCAAAATCCATGGTTCGTGCCGGAATATTAGCGGCATCGAACTGGAAATATTGCCCTATTAAGAATGGATTGGGAGTTTTATGATTATTTCTTTCCGATTATTTATTTTCTAAATGGATTGAGAGTTTTATGATTATTTATTTTCTAAGTCTCATGCAACTAAGAATCTTAAAATATCCGAAGAACAAAAATTCTCAAGAATTCTGGCAACGCTCCCGGAAATATTTACAGCGTTTGGCAGCTGTATTCGGCAGTAACTGCATCAATTGTGCCCACAAATTATTTATATAAACTACATAGCTGTTCCGACGAACTTCGTACCACCACAGAACTTGTTTATTTACGATTCTTGTTACCATGGCAACGCAATCAATAAATATCTTAGAGTTTGGCTTGAAAACAGGTTACGGTAACAATAAAATATTATCCCACGGGAACGCATTACCGGGATATCAAGTACCCTATGTCTCAATTCAGATCCTTGTCTTGATTGACCCCCGGTTTCTCGTACACCAACAAGCTGTCAGTGCAAGCAAAATTCACCCTCTCTTTTGGGGTGTAAATCGGATAATATCGATTCTAGGAAAAAAATAATGGGCACCAAAATTTTAGAAAATTTAATTTAAACAATTATTGTATTTACCATTTTTCGTGTTAAACTAAAAACTAACGAGTTATTCAATAAACAAAAATTAACCCTTAAAATCAAGATGGCGGATGATGCAACTGATCGAGTACGAATTCAGAAGGACAATTGCTACTTATATTTTTTTACGGGTCTGAACCTAATTCGACTGGGCTATATGTTTCTAACTAGATTCTTGATAGCTCCTAATTGTTTTTGGAGCGCACAAGCGTTATCTGTGAAACAAAGTTTTACTACTTACATGTAAATAGGTACTGAGATTTCTAAACAAAGAAAAAAAAAACATTGTGTTGCTTTCTTACAAAATAAACCTACCAGGTTTTTCCTCAAACATTAATTTTACAATGGTTAAAAAACCAACCACAGGAATCGGAAATAAATCTGACTTTTGTCATCATGTCCGTAGATTTCCAATATGGAACACTGTGAAGTGAGAAGCGGAGCTACGGAGCTGTGCGAGTGTAGTTCAGAGCGTACTCAGTTCGCGAGTGTGTGCGTAACTCACAGATGTGCCATTCCTTTCATAGATTAAAACAACAGATGTGACAAGATCAATGAAAGTTGCCTCCAGATAGTAACAGTGACTACATTAAAATATTGTTTTTCACAACTGTACTTTTTTATGAATTTTCAGACAATGATAAAGATAGTCATGGATGAAATATATCCAAAACATCCTAAAATATCATACTCACCTAACTGATTAGAGGGCACGTGTGTAAAGGTTGACGTGCTGTCGACTGTAATAGTAGTTCATGATACTGTTCCATAATAAGGGTTCTTATAACACGAGTGTGTTTTAAAAAAGCGAGCCGTAGGCGAGTTTTTTTTATAGTATCACATGAGTGTTATAAGACCAAGTTATGTACAGTGTCATACACTACTTTATCTACTCTCATACTATAATACATAAAATAATATTGCAAATAAAATACTGAATATCAACAAATTAATTTTTACTTGTAATAATTATTGATGTTCTGAATATTACAATTATGAAATTGAATTTGAACCGGACAGGAAGCGTTATTGGAGGTACTCTGAGAGGGTATGTTAATGTTGACCTCATTTCTTTCAATACTGTTAACAAAAAGAACCAAACTTTGTTTAAATATTGAAAAGTTTTTTAAATGTAAAATGTTGGCGCCAAGGCGCAAACATCGATTGCGGATGCTTGTTGCGTCGCCGCGGACTCGTTCATTGAAACCTTTTTTTTTTAAGTAGAGGTTCAACCTTCTCGGTCCAGCTGGAGGTTTATAAGTGTATCGTTATGATTAAAAAGTTATATTATGATACAGGTGTCCATACAAGACCTGTATTTTTTTATTTTTGGCCTATGGGTAATGTTTGTCATAAGAGTTTTGTTTTCAGTTTTATAATCTTTGTATTATAGTATCAGAGTAGATAAAAGAAGTTACCAGTTTGGCGGAAGTGAAAAAGTTTATTTGGCCACAAGGTTGGTACAGCCGACAGCAGGTCAACTTTCACAGTTTCACATCGTAACGTGCAGTCGACCGACAGCACGTCATCCTTTGCATGTGTGCGTGCACGCTACTTCGTTGCGTTACGGGTGACTGCAAATAAAATGTAAATGTTAATGTGCTGTCGACCGTCCCACTGTTTATCTAGGGAAAAAACAGCAGGCAGCAAATTAAAAAACTAAGGGGTACATGCCGCGACAACAGTTGATTTTACTCACATAAAAAATAAAAAGGATTTTGTATTAGAACATGAAAAAAAAAATGTTTGATTCATTTTACAAAACATTAATAATTTTTCTGTAGATATAGCTATTACGTTACACCCTGTAGGTATATCAGGCGAGATTGGTCAGAGCTAGTCAATGTATAATACAGAATTGAAGAGAGTGTAGCTTCTGTAAGAGTGGTTAGTCTACAAACTGCTGTTCTGCGAAGTCGAGCGCCCTCGCCCCGTCCCATCTGTGTGCGCTGAAAAGTCTTTTGGGCGACTTTTCTGCGCTCTGTCCTTTCCTCGCCCCCGTCCCACGTCCCTTCTGTGTGTCTCGCGCCTAACAGTGCACGCTAAATCGCCACGGAACTGCGAATATCTCACAAATATCTGCTGCTTCGTGGGTGTGGCGGTTAAAATGCTTCACTACCAAAACCGAGGCCGTAGATTCGATTCCCACTGGAGCCATCGGTATTTGATTTGAGATAAGCTAGACAGTAGCTTTTACTTGCCTCTATTTGGTAGTCTAGCAGTACAATGTCATTCCAATGGTAACCCGCGCAAATTAAATAGGCATTTTTTGCGAAAAAGTTCGTATCGCGCGAGGTGTCGAGTTAATTTGCATAGGCTATGTCTACCATCAAAATGCCATTACCGTATTAATATGACTCTACTGATTGTGTTGTGTGTGGAATTTATTATTCTCTATATCTTGAGCGGTGGTAGCGGAGCTGAACGTAGCGGAACGCAAGCTTCTCATTCGGGAGGTAGTGGGTTCGAGTTCCGGCATGTACCTACCAATGATTTTGTTTTCTAAGTTACGTACATTTGTGAAGTTTTAGTAGCAATACCACTCAACTGTGAAGGTAAACATCGTGAGGAAACCTGAGTGTCTGAGATGTTCACATACCTAAGCGCTTGAAATTGCCAATCGTTGCCAATTGCCACGCGTGGTGATTTAAGCCCATACTCTCTCTGAGAGAAGGCATGCCCTGCAGTGAGACATATTCTTTTTTCTACTTAAAAAAAACGACCAAGTGCGTGTCGGACTCGCGCACGAAGGGTTACCACATTCAAATATTTCAAGCGTCTTTTTGTTGCCGTTATTAATATCGAGCAAAAATGGCAAAAATCACGTTTTTTGTATGGGAGCCCCCCTTAAATATTTATTTTATTCTGTTTTTAGCATTTGTTGTTATAGCGGCAACAAAAATACATCATCTGTGAAAATTTCAACTGTCTAACTATTAACATTGGGTGCGGAACCCTAAAAATATAGGTTGAAAGTTTTTTTCGATATGAGCTTACATACGTATTTCCTTCCTCTAGCATAACGAATAAGGATAAAGTTCATTTTAATGTAGGTACCTATTAACTGGGCGGAAATAGTTAGGAGGTACTTTTTCCTCAAAAAAGATAAATTTAATTAAACAAAACTTAAATAACAGTAAGTATATAAAACTAACTAATTTATAAAATAATTAATATAAACAAATACTAATGTGCATGACTTCTAATTAAGTATTTACCGGTAAAAATCTTGCTCCAGGTCGTTGTCTCGCGGCAGGTAGCCCAGAATGTGATTTGTGATTTAAGTGAATACACTGATTCACTTACTTTAGAATCAATAATTATGTATGTATTATATAAATGTATGTTATGTATAACTATGTATGCATAATATTAGAGAACATTGTGGACTGAAAGAGGATGTAGTGACTAGAATTGAGAAAGGAATGTTGCGTTGGCTTGGACATGTGGAGAGGATGAAGGAAGAAAGATTGACGAAATAAATATATCGAGCGAATATGGGTGGAAGGGCCGGTAAGGGACGTCCCAGGCGGACGTACTTCGACCAAATAGGGGTTTTATTAGCAAAGGGCAAGATAAAAAGTACCCGAAACCGGCGTGCGTGCATGCAACGGCTAATGAATGTTGAGGAAGCGAAAGTGATCTGTTAGGATCGATCGTGGAAAGTGGCAATCCCTGTCTCTCCCTACCCCTCTGGGATACAGGCGTGAGTTTATGTATGTATGTGGTGGCGTACGTCACTTACTACAATCCGTTTAGGCACACTAGACCCTTAGATGTGTGCGTATCGCCTCGTGGAATTTAGTTCGACACGTTCTGTCTTTGCGTGATATATCTATCTCGTTAGAATTGTTCAAATATATTATTAGCTTTCAGTCTTATAAATTCATAAAAAGTAGATTCTACTAAAGTGCTCTTAAAATGGAGTTTCAATTTGCTTATAACGGGATTTAACTAAATCATGATTATTCATCATCATCAACCCATTATGTCCCCATCGAGGCACGGGTCTCTTCCCTGAGGAAGGTATAGGCCATCCTCCACCACGGGGGCCAAGTCCGGATTGGTGGCGGCTTGTAGACTAGTGGCTCGTCTACTGTCAGAAGTTGTCAAGCCGCCCTAAGGCCTCTGACTTGGATTAACGACTGCCATCTACCGACGGCAGCCGGCACCAACAGCTTAACGTGCCTTGCGAAGCACGGAACCGCTCGGAAAAATGCCACTAGCGTTAGGCATAGACGGCGACCCATCCATGCACTGAACGCGCCCTGTGTTGCTTAAACTTCGTGATCGTTTAAGATCACTCAGGCAGCCGGGGCTACGAGCGACTCCACATTATTGGCTTTTAATTTCAACTCGATACCTACACGCGTTCCCGAGATAAAGGGTCTTGACAGAAGTACGGACCGACAGAAAAGTGATCCTATAAGAATTCCCTTTTTTCCTTTTGAGGCAGGTACGGAACCCTAAAAAGCAACTTCGATTTCCATGTTTACTAGCATTGCCTAAACGAAACAGATGACGTATCCGGTCTAGATTCGGACGTTATGATAATTTGCAGTAGGTGTGAAAAAACACATAGGTAGGTAATTTGAAATAACAAGCAATAATGTGTAATTACTTCTTCTGGTTGTGCAATAAAGTGTTACCTATCTGACGTGCAAACTTTTCGTCTCAAAAATTACATGCCGTTTTCCTCTTCTTATATATTGTATCCTATTCTACTAATATTATCAATGTGAAAGTTTGTGAAGGTGTTTGTTACTCAATAACACAATAACGGCAGAACGAATTTATATGAAACTTGGCGTACAGATAGACAAAGACCCGAACTGAGACATAGCATACTACTTGATATCCCGGTAACGCGTTCCAATATTTATATTTATTTAAATTTGTGGGGTTGACTGTGCACCACATTCACAGACGGCAGTCCGGCGCGCGCAGGGTCGATCCACATTGTTCGAACCTGCGAACGCCAAGCGTAGCTGGCAGGTGGAGTAGCCGGGAAGGAAAAAAGTTACATTTAAAAAAATAGTTTTTTTCCTGTCAGTCTAAAAAACATTGGTGATTTATAGGTTCCGATTATATTGGTTTAAAATGTTATTTTTCAAGCAGATGCTGCAGTTTTAGTTTAATTATTTCGGTTAGTCAGTGCTAACTCCTTCCGTATATTGTAATTTTTATCGTGCCAGTGAACATTTATTCAGCGTGAATAAAACTTGTACATAAACGAACTGTTTTTCTGATCTTGGCACAGAGTTCTAAACTGGTTGACTGTGCACCACAAATTCAATATTTATTTATAGCGTTGTGCGAGCGAAAGTTGTGTTTTAAAAATAGATGGCGTTGTGCCAGAATCGTATAAACGGATTCCGTGGCGGTACGAAGTTCGCCGGGACAGCCAGTGTTTATATATCTGTACAGATATCTGTACCTAAGAAGCATCTGTACAGATATCTGTACAGATAATATTAGGAAAAAAAAATAACAAAAAATATTTCCAATGACAATTATTTGGTATCACAGGAATTGCGCATTTGAGAATTCATAATCTTGTATTCAAATCAAATGAAATATGTAGGTACTATTGGAAATAAACATTTTATTAATGAATTTCTACATGAATCAATTAGGAATGTTGCGTTGGTTTGGACATGTGGAGAGGTTAATAATAATACTAATACTTTATTCATTTATTTGCTTCTTACTAAGTAAGTTGCAGAGTGAGCCTAAAAATAACAGGTGGTTTAAACGGATGTTCTTTGATTTAAAAAAAAAATAATTATTTGTGGCCTACTGAGTTCGACCCGTAACGTGCGCAAGTGTGAGTGTAACTCTGGTCTCCTCGCTAGGTTACCTTGTGTGGAGGAAACCAGTGAAACGGACTTAATAATTTTTGTTGAGAATTTAGAGTTCCGAGGATAAGAAGGAAATAAACAATAATAGCAAAGAGAAACAAAAACCACAAGATTAGAAGAAAATTAAGTTCCGCTATTAAATTTTGTAAGTTATGGAACCATTAAAAATACTAGAACGTCTTTTTTTTTTACTTTACATACTTTTGGATATTATACATACAACATCAGTAAATATATGAATGAATATTATATTATTATAAATATTGTATTTACATACATATATATACCATATTAAACATATCATACACATTATCTGGTGTCATTAAATATAAATTAAGTGGCGAGAAAGTATTTTGGATATATCTACGAACATTACCGTGAGTACAGACTTCTTAGAAGATTTTCAGTTTCGGCAAAAGTAAGAGTCAGTAAGTATTCAGTTACAATTTTAGATGTTTTATTTTTAGTTAAATTGACAATGTTGAGTTTAGTATTAAGATTGTTGTAAATTTGGGGGGCTTACTAATTGATTTAATAAGTTTCTGCGTCTTCCCTCAGATTTTTTTACTAGGTACAAGTCGACCAATTTGTGTTATTTTAGACTAATGCTAAGAAGATACAGTTGACGGACAGTTAGGTAATACGCGAGTTATATTGTACAGATCTGTGGTAGGAAAATCAATTGATTTGAATATGATAATTTTTAATAGTAAACGCTGAGTTCTCTCAAGCGTTAATAAGGTAGTTTTTGGGACGCCACCCCATATAATATTACAATATCGAAGTAGGGATTCGCAAAGGGCCTTATACACTGATAATACAAAATGTACATCGCCAATATGTCTTATTTTACAAAATATATGTATAGTTTTTCTAAGTCTATCGGATAATGAATTAATTTGTGTTTTCCAACTTAAGTACTGGTCAATTATTATACCTAAATATTTAATCTCAGCAACTTTATCTAATTTTGGACATGAGCACCCTTGATTTTCATTGCAGTGGTGGCTATGAGCAATGAGTTCAAGGTTGTTTGACTTTGGTTGAGATGCTGCAGTTGAAGAAAAAGTTATAAATTTAGTTTTTTTACATTTAAAGAAAGTAGATTTAATTTCAGGAAGTTAAGTACCTCTTTGAGGCCACTCTCAGCTGTCATTTTAACCTCATCCCACGTTTCACCATGAAATGCAAGAACTGTATCATCAGCGTAAGTGACAACTTTACAGTTTGGATGAAGTAGGTGTGAAAGTAAGGATGAAGGAAGAAAGATTGAAGAAACAAATTTATCGAGCGAATGTGGGTGGAAGGGCCGGTAAGGGACGTCCCAGGCAGACATGCTTCGACCAAATAGGGGACATATTAGCAAAGGGCAAGATAAAAGGTACCCGAAACCGGCATGCGTGCATGCAAATTCCTCGTCCCCCCCCCCAGGGGAACATCTTAGGGGGACCACGAGTCCGGAGGGGAAAGACCTGTCCTAATACGCAAATTAATACGGGCTATTCATTAACTCGACACAAGAGACTGGACACACGTGTGTCCAGTTGGTTAAACTCAAAATAAGTATCATTTATTATGTCGTCATCTGGACAAAACAAGATTTTTACGCGTGTCCAGACAGTGAAACTTAATTTAAATCACTTTTTTTTAAAAGCCGCGGCAATGTTTTCATTTGAAGCAATAAAATAATTATTAATTAACATAGCAATAACACAATAAAAACCGTGTCTCGAAAAAAACGGCAAAAAAGAAATGGTTGTACAAATAAAATAATCCAGCGAAGTAATCAAGCGGCAAAACTGTCGAAGAAGCGCTGTTACCTCGTAGGAGGGTTGCTACGCGACCGTTGCAACTTACAAGCTAGCCGAACTCCTGCGCACGCGCAAGACACACACCCGAGCCGCTGTCCCCGACGAAAACACCTGAATGACTGAGCGAGCCCGAAGCTACGGCGCGGCGATGCTACGGACGACAGCGACGACTCACTCACTACGGTGCAGCGAGCGCCCGGCTCGGATTCCTTGGATCAAGCCAATGCTTCCGTAGATAAAAACAGCCGTTGAGTTATACCGTTGCCGTTGCCGCTGCCGTTAGTTGCCGTTGCCGTTGTTAGTTAATTTCTTATTATATGTGAATTAACATCATAAGGAAACCTGAGTGTCTGAGGTGTTTACATACCTCAGCGCTTAAAATTGACAATCCGCGGCGGGCACGCGTGTTATTCAAGCCCATACTCTCTCTCTCTCTCTGACAGAATGCCGATGCCGTGCAGTGGGACGAATTGGGCTACATAAAAATACGTGCACACCTGGGCATAGGTGGGGCCCGAAAACCCGTTTATGTGGCCCAACACCCCACTCCAGTAAACAAGTCTCTACATGCAGCAGCCAGCAAAAAAGCAAAAGTATTTGTATGGGTAACTTCCTAGGGTTTGTTATTGACAAACATTGCAGCTGGGAACAACACGTCCAACACGTATGTGAACGATCAGATAGGTTTGTGTTTGCACTAAGAAAACTTCGCCAAACTTCTTCCTTGGGAACGGCAATGATGGCTTATTATGGCTATGTAGTTTCAACTTTAAACTACGGACTTCTCCTATGGGGAAATTCAGTAGATGCTGAACGTGCATTCGTTATCCAAAATAAATGTATTCGTGCTATATGCGGCAAACAGAGCATAGAGTCATGCAGACCACTATTTAAAAAACTTAGAATTTTGACATTACCATGTATGTATATAAAACGAGGGAGGCCTCTGCCCTGCAGTGGGCGTCAAATGGCTGATGATGATGATATAAAACTAATCTTGGTTTAGACAGCAGACAATCTTTATCCGAAGCATGAGCAGGCTATTCAGGGCAGTAGAAGACACAAGGACAAACTTTTTCTTCCAACTATAAGATTGTGTTTATATAAAAATAATGCTTACTGTACGGCTATACGAATTTATAATACATTCCCAAATGAAATAAGGCATTGCTTACATATTGACGAATTTAAGGAAAAAATTAACAAAGTGGCTTTTAGAAAAATGCTTTTACTCAATAAACGATATTTTTAACGAGAAAAGGAAGCTTTGATGATTCATTTGTTTTATATTAATTACAATAAGTGAGTTTACTTTGTCTATATCTATAAATGTTGCAAATCAAGACTGACAGAATGTGCGTTCTACAATATGTTTTATGATCTGTACTTATATTTATGTATTTACTTCGAAATTCTAGCAAATAAATGAATTGAATTGATCTGGATTGCATTGAAGGCGTTTAAAAAGCTAAATCTTAAAAAAAAAACTGAAGACCTGAAGGCTATGTCAGTAATAACAGTTTGCTCAGTGATAGATGTCTGCCCGCCTGCCAAGCGTGGTGATTATGGGAAAGCCCTTCATGGTTAGGAAAACCAAGAGGGAGGCTAATGTCCTGCAGCGTCTTAGCAACCCATTTGGCTAGAATCTTTAACAAATGTTTAGATGTGGGTACGTTCCCTGGCCTAATGAAATATAGTAGGCTCGTTCCTTTATTTAAAAGTGGTGATAGGCAATATCTCACAAATGTCAGACCAGTCTCGGTTCCGTTTTGAGTAAAATAGTTCTAGGTTAGCTACTCTCACACTTTAATAATTATCAACTTCTCCATAGTCAGCAGTTCGGCTTCACGCAAGGGCGGTCTACGACGGAAGCTCGTGTCACATTAGTTAAACATATAATTATTTAGTGCATGGGAGAATCGGAACTGTGACTTATCGAAGGCATTTGACTGCGTAGACCATAAAACACTTCTTTTAAAATTGAAACACTACGGAATAAATGGGAAAAACTTAAAACTTATGAGATCATATTTAGAAGGGAGGGTTCATAAATAGGACTAAATCGTCAGGGTCGGAGGTTAATATGAAAGTGCCACATGATCTATTTTGGGGGCGTTCCTTTCCCTCGTATATGTAAATGATTAGCCGTTCATGTTTCAAAACATGTCAGAGAGTATTATTCGCAGATAACACGTCACTTATTAAAATTAAGGTACAAGAAAATGACCTTGACGTTCAAATAGTGGTCGCTCTAATTATAAGGTACTATATTGGTTGACTTCTAATAACTTATTGTTGTATTCAAAAAGGACAAAATGTAAAGTTCACTCTACCAAAATTAAATGTCAAAATAGTTGACAGCAATATTATACATAGATAGATAGAGAACACTCTATACTAGGGAATGATAAACTAGACCTTGTAGAAGAAACTATATTTCTAGGTATCACAATTGATGCAAAGCTTCAATGGGGTCCTAATATAGAAAAAATGGCAAATAGGCTTAGTTCTGCAGCATATACAGTTAAAAGAATCTGGGAACGAACTGATATCGCAACTGCTAGGCTTGTTTATTTTCGTTACTTCCATAGTATTATGTCCTATGGTATACTATAGTGGGGTTGGGCAGCAGACATTGAGACCATCTTCGTCCTGTAAAAGAGAGCGATCAGATTCATATAATATAAGCTAGGCAGTAGAGAATTCTGATACGTTACGAGATTTCTTTAAGGAATCCAACATCCTAGCAGTTGCTAGTCAGTATATCTATGAAAATAATAGGGGTTAAAGTATGAAATTGCCGTTTTATTGCAATAGGTTCTTTGAATTGACATAGAATCTTCATGGTTTGAGGTTTTCGAATGAAACTTTTTTCAAATGGTTTCTACGATCTTCTTTTTTTAAAAAATGTGAAACATTTGAATATCGACTTTCAATTGTTTTTGTTATTCAATTTCTTAGACAAGAAAGATGGATACTGCGAAAATTCAAGTGATTTTTGAATACGAGTTCCGACGCGGAACTAACGCGGCAGAAACAGCCCGCAATATCAATGCTGCGTTTGGAGAGGGGTCTACTAATGAACGCACCGTGCGATTTTTGTTTAAACGCTTTCGTGATGGAAATTTCGACTTAAAGAACGAGCCACGAGGAAGACCGCCCACACAGGTGAATAACGATGAATTAAGAGAGATAGTGGAAGCCGACCCTAGTCAAACTACCCAGGAATTAGCGGCATGGTTTAACGTTACCTTACCCACAATATTGACTCACTTGCGTCAAATCAATAAAATAAAAAATACGAAAAATGGGTGCCTCATGATTTGACTGATCTGCAGAAAGAAACGCGTGTTGAAACTTGTGTTGCCTTGTTGAACCGGTACAGAAATGAAGGAATATTGGATCGAATTGTAACATGTGATGAAAAGTGGATTCTTTATGATAACCGGAAAAGAAAAATGCAATGGCTGACCCCAGGTCAAATGCCACAACAGTGTCCTAAAGCAAAACTTACCAATAAAAAGGTAATGGTAACTGTTTGGTGGTCTCAGCTTGGTGTTATTCATTATAGTTTTCTCCGATCTGGTCAAGCAATAACGGCAGATGTCTATTGTGCCGAACTCCGAACCATGTTGACAAAACTAGCAGTAAAACAGCCCCGACTCATGAATCGATCTTCACCATTATTGCTCCACGACAACGCGAGACCTCACACAGCACGAGAAACCATTTTGACCCTTCAGGAACTGCAGTTAGAAACCATTCGTCATCCTCCGTATTCACCAGACCTTGCTCCAACGGACTACCATTTTTTTCGTGATTTGGACAATTTATTATCTACGTGACAAGAAGTTTTCTTCCTAGGAGGCAGTACAAAATGCTTTCACACAGTTTGTGCAGTCTAGATCGTCGGAGTTCTATCGCAAAGGCATTAATGACCTTCCCATTAGATGGCAGCAATGTATAGATAATAATGGCAACTATTTTGATTAAATAAATTTGTTAAAAATTAAAAAAATAAACAATTTAGATTTTCAGTACAAATCGGCAATTTCATACTTTAACCCCTAATATTATGTACGTTAGGAAAAATACCAGTAACTTTAAAATTATAGGTAGCCAAAACGATGTAAATAATATTAGGTTAATGCATCCTTTATGGGGCATTGTATAAGTTTCTACAATAAGATCCCTGAAGATATAATAATAGCTTGCCAGAATTGCGGTTCAAAAAATGTGTAAAGCACACTTTGTGCCAAAAGGGCTACTGACCACATTTACCAAAAGCATACTAATTTTATTAAACTCACTAAAAGTATTAGATTGTGCAAGCGGAACAGCATGCCTGATAAACCAGCAGCCTTAAAACAGGATTGAACAGCGCGTCATCAACCCCTTTTATCAATTTCTAAACTTTCTAGACAGTATTAAAAAAAATTTGTTCACTCAGAGTGAAGGTGAGTGAACCGAAATATACGCTGTCGGGCATAGGCCTCTTCACCGTCACGCCAACCTCGCCGTCCCCTGCTAATCTTGTCCGTTGCCCTCCTGCCGTCTTCTTAATGTCACCAACCCATGCTAGGCATCTCTCTTAGTGATCGTGTGCGCAATGTCGTAATTCGACAGAAGACCAAAGTGGAAGACGTGTGCACAAGAATCACGAAGCTTAAGTGAAGAAAGGCGGGACATCTAGCTAGACGAGAAGACGGACGGTGGACGAAGGCAATCACAGAGTGGTGGCCGGTGACTGGCCGTCGTTCGGTGAGTAGGCCCTCTACCCGAACCGAAATATTAACAACCTTTTTTCCTTAATATTTAATTTAATTACTAATTCTTATCAGGCCCACGCAATAAACATCTTAAACTGACTGTTAATATAGTTTCAAATAATATATTTTCATATATTTGCCTGTTATCGATAGAGGAAGTTCAGCTCTCAGCCTCACCAATTTGTAGGGAGTCTCCTCTCCATATAAGCGTCGTCTCCCCTTTGCCTAGCCAGAGTACACAATGTCGGTGCAGCTGACGATCGTGCTTGTCTGGTAAGTGGGTACCCAACGATACACAATATATTAGTAAAATAACGTAGAAGGTGAAAATCCGTTTTTTTACAGTTTAGATAACTAAAAAATAAATAAATTGAGAACTCCAATGTTTAGCTTGTGGGAAGTGATTTAATTTAGTTTGATCTTTAAAAAACCGTAGAACGTGAAAATGTGATTTTTTTCAGTTCCGATAATTTAACCAAATTAAACTGAAAATTTGCTTTTAAAGAGCATTTCTCCAGTTGGGGGGACGTCTGATTTCAGTGGTCGATTTTTTAGCTTTACGGAATTATAATTGTGTGGTATGGGAAACGAATTAGATTTCCAGAAGTTAAACTTATTAATATTTCAAGCACCGATTTCAGGTTACACTGAAATCAGAAAACAGTGCATCGAAATCAGAAAAATAATCGTAGGACGTAGTCGCCTTTTTGGACATTCCCGGAGTGCATCTCCTATAATTTTCATCTAGCTCTCGCGATTGTTCCTGATATCGTCGGATTGAAGAGGTGGCGGGCTTCTTATGCTGTGTTTGTCAGCAAAAACTTTTGACTTAATTGGTTAACAGTTTTTCGGCAGATATGACTAACCCACAATTATTTCATAGGGACAACTTTAGAATCCTGAGAAACTATAAATCGGTGGACTAGTCCTATCATCAGTGTTCATATTTTAGTTCCGTTAATCATTACCGGCAAGATATTTTAGAGACTTTGGAATGGCCGAGGACAACAGCTGGCGCAATTTACCGCACGCAGCCCAACCAAGCTAGATTTTTCTTGTAGGGTGGTTTTTTAATAAGTCGCTGGCTAATGACAGTCTGCGTCAAGTAGACATATTCCTAAGCAGATTAAGGCCATCTCACTAACGAAGTTAGACTCCGACACAGTCCTATCTTTGAACATGGCCTTTGTGTTGATAAACAGATAGATTAGAAATACATCATAACAATTACATAATAAATAAAATTCTCAATTTAAATAATATCAAAAAACGTGAATTATATGGCACTACTTGGCCATAATATGAGTGTGCCACGGCAGCCCAAATTTCATATATCAGCGTTACAAATACCCGCTTTGGTAAAAATAGAATTTTACTGACTTTTAGCTACGGCTGAGAAAGGACTCTTTTTCAGCGGCGCTGCAAAATAAATGTTCCATAGACGTTTAGTATCCATTTCTCAAATGCTTCTAACTTTTCTTGCTGTTTGATCATCTTGTAGATGTAAGGATCAGCACAGAATCTCTGTTTCTCTCTAACTATGTTATGGGCTATTTTCAGCTATTTCCTAATTTACATGGTAAATAGCGCGTAGTTAGAAAAGACCCTGCTTCTCTGCCTTTGTATTTTTCATCCAGGACTTCGTAACAATTTGATTCACCAAAAAATATATGGATAAGAAAATTGTAAAACAAGATACAACCTTCGAGTGAGAACCAATTAGTTATGTATGATGCTTTTTAAATGACGTATACCATGGCTCATAAGTGCCACCGCAATCAGGCGTAGGTGCCGGACACTCAGAAAACATAATTTTGTATACTGTCTAGTACTGTACTACTGTCTTATTTTATGTGGAATTTAATTTACAGGTACTATTAACTAATCTTTAATACCGGACATAATTTAATCGTAAAAGTATGGCTTACTTTTTAAGCAATTTACCAATGTATGTTAGATTCTGGTGAGAGACGCGCCACGGAATATCAGATTTGAGGCCTTCTAGATTTTTTTTCAATATATTTTAGGTTTTTTTTTTAAATTTACATGCTCTCCAGGTAGATGAACATCCAAACTATGTGTGGTATTTTTTGCAGATTTTTTAAAAATATTTAGGCAGTGATTCAAGCGGCGCCGCTGAAAATCTCACCCATGCTCTTAAATGAATACCCTTTTTCTAACAACAGTGCAGTGGCCACGGTGGCCCTTGGCCAGCAGTTCCCGCTGGGGTTCAAGTTCGGCGCCGCTACAGCCACTTACCAAATCGAAGGCGCCTGGAATGTCAGCGGTAAGTACCTACTTATATACATCTCACTACTTTATTTATGTGGCCTCATTTGTGTTCCGGTGCTGGGCAAAGGCCTCCCCTTTAGCTCTCCACTCCTCACTATTCATGGGCACCTCCTGCCAACCCGGTAGAAAGGTCGTCAGTTCCTTCCGCCATCTGTCCGCTTGGGTCGGCCACATTTTCGATATCCGTCGCGTGGATCCCATCTCATTTCTACCTATATACGTAAATATCAGAAACTGTTTCTTCATTTCATCCAGATCTATTCCGCCGTTCTAGCGTGATTGAGTAACTAACATTCATCCTTCCAAACTTACGCATAATAGGCAGCCTATGTACCTACGTCCCACTGGAGGGAGGGCAATCGTAAACTTTGACTTTTAAAGCTCCCACTAGCAGATCCCAGTGCTGGGCAAATGCCTCCCCTTTAGCTCTCCACTCATCTCTGTCATCATTGTTGTTCCCTTCCATCCCGGCGATGGAAGGGAACAAGATGGCGGGACGACCAAAATCGTGAGGTCGTCCCGCCATCTCCGCCTTGGTCGGCAACATTTGCGATATTCCTCGCGAGGGACCAGCCAGTGGCAAGCGATATCCCTCGCGAGGGACCAGCCAGTGGCAAGCGATATCCCTCGTGAGGGACCAGCCAGTGTCAAGCGATATCCCTCGCGAGGGACCAGCCAGTGGCAATTTTTGCCCATCTGTCTGGGCCCATGCGACTTACGTTTATTTGTGGCTGTATTTGGCACCAGGTTTTTATTAGTAATTTGTATTATAAAGAACCTGAGTGAAAAACGTTTCCAGTTTTCATGTTATGGAGTGTTAAGTAAGGAGGTTTCCGTCTTCATTTTAAGAAGTTTTTTTTTCAATTGTACCACCTAGCATTCGAAACCAACGAACAATATCGAATGCTTCGTGATCATTGCCAAATGCTGTTAGGATACGACCTTTTGGAATATGACGTCAACTGACGCCTGTCAGTACCGTTAGTAAACCTATCGGGTAAGCGCGTGATACGCGTGAGTGACGAATACAACTTCAACGGAAGTATTTCTTTTTAAATTATATTTGTTACGGACGGCGAGAGTGTAGTCGAACTGTGTAGAATAATCTAGATGCTAAGTGCAGATAGATTCCGTGATAGGTACTTGTGGATGTAGAGACATGAGGAGCTTTCAGAATTATTTATGTGCTAGAAAGAGACAGAGCTATCTGTTAGACAGAGATAGAAAGACATTCTGGAACGTTCAATAGTCTTCTAGAACCTTTTTATGATACGATGTGATTCTGGGTACTTACAGAAGATATTCTGAAATGTTCTATAGTTTTCTAGTACCTTCGACGTCTTTCTGGGCACTTCCCGAAGTTTCTAGACTGGTAAGAGCTTTTAGTCGCCTTGATACTTGCAAAGAAATAAATTAACTGATTAATATTATTCACCTGACTGTTTTTTTGACCCTACAAGTCATCACTGTCGCGTAACGGAACTCCAAAAGGTCGTATCCTAACAGCATTGGAACCAGTTAATACCTACCTACTTTCCCCATCTTTTAGTTCTATTCATCCCAAGAATGAATGTTTTATTTCCCGATATGTATGTACAAGTATGGTTCTCCAGTAAAGACCACGAACTGGCAAACGGAGCGTAGGATGCCCACCAGCTCGCTGGACCGACGCGATCTGAGGCAGATTTGGCAGAGGCTGGATGAAGAAGGAAGTGGCGTGCCTAAGTGGAGGCAGTGGACTAACAGTGGACTATTACGGTCTGATTAATTGATTCATGTACTCATCACCATCATCATCATCAGCCTATGCTTGTCCACTGCTGGACATAGGCCTCTCCTATTGCACGCCACTGAGCACGGTCCTCGGCTACTCTAATCCAGCTCTTGCCAGCCACCCTGCGAAGATCATCGCTCCACCGAGTCTGAGGACGTCCTACACTACGTCTACCGATCCGCGGTCTCCACTAAAGAACTCGTCTACCCCATCGGTTATCAGTTCTTCGGATGATATGGCCGGCCCACTTCAGCATCTTTCAGAGAAACCCCGAGCATAGCCCTTTCCATAGCACGCTGAGCAACTTTAGATTTGTGGACCAGCCCCACCGTGAGTGTCCACGTTTCGGCACCATATGTCATGATGGGTAGAACGCACTGATTGAAGACTTTCGTCTTGAGACTGTGGGATTGGCGATGTGAAGACTCAACGTAGTTTCCCATACGCTGCCCAGCCCAGCTGTATTTTTCTTTGGCCTCTTTCTCGAAGTTGTTTTTACCCAACTGCATGGTTTGCCCGAGGTAAACATACTCCTTAACAACTTCGAGAATGCTGCCTTGAACTGCAATTGGCTCCGGACTTACGTGTTCATTGAACATAACCTTGGTTTTATCCAAGTTCATCCGGAGACCAATGCGTTGAGAAGACGCATGTTCATGTACAGTAAAGAGTTCTTATCATATCTACTGGTCCAGAGTGGGTACTGCGATTTTAAATTTCGTTCCTATAATTTACGCTTTACCCTTAATCCTGTTTCAGATAAGACTCCACACATTTGGGACGTCTTCTCCCACACTGAGGGCAAAATCCTGAACGGAGAAAACGGTGATGTGGCATGCGACTCCTACTACCGATGGCAGAGGGACATCGATATGGCTAAAGAGATGGGTCTGCATTTCTATCGGTAATGTCTTAGCAATCATCGATTCGTTCGAAAAGTGGGTGGGGCTGGGCCGGGTCACACGGCCGTTGGTTTTACCTTTAATTATGGACATGTAGTCTCACAGGCTCCTTGCGATTGTTAGTTTCGTCGCTTCACCCGCTTCCCTCCGCTCTCCGCGGCTAAGCTGCCCAGCAGCATCAGTTTTTGTGACAAAATGAGTGGCAAAGAATGAGATTACTGAAGTACATTTTTCCTAAGTTTCGAGAAAATCCGACCAAAATATTTTACTTCTTGTACAAACTTTGGCACCTCTTTTCATCCTCTTAGGGACCGAACTTTTAAAAACTGAGCAATACATCTTTCATTAATTTTGTGGAAGTACATTTCGTGTAAGTTTCGAGAAAATCCGACCAAAAATATTTAAATCCAGTACAAAATTTGGCACCCCTTTTCATCTTCTTATGAGTTGAACTTAGAAAAACTGAAAAATATGTATTTCATTAATTTTGTTAATATTCATTTCTATCAAGTTTCAGGTAAATCCGACCACCAAAAATTTACTTCCCATACAAATTTTGACACCCCTTTTCATCCCCTTAAAGGTTCAATTTTGGAAAACTGAGAAATACGTGTTTCACTAATTATATTAAAATATATTTCTTCTTAGTTTCGTGAGAATCCGACCACAAAAATTTTACTCGCTGTACAAACGTAGGCACCCCTTTTCACCCTTTTAGGGATAGAATTTTGAAGAACAGTTAGCGTATCATAAATTATATAGATGCACATTTGTACCAAGTTTTGTGTAAATCTGACCGTTACCTCCTTTTATCCCTTTAGGGATTGAAATATTTAAAATCCGTTCTTATCTCGTGCAAAATTTCAGCTTTCTAAGTCTTACGGTTTAGGCTGGGCGTTGACTGGTGTGTGTGTCGGAAGTTCGCCTTTTATGCCAGGGATTCGAAAGCAGGACCTCATGAATGTAAGGCTAGCGTTCTACCGTTGGTCTATCTCCGCTTAATTCTATAAATCTTTAACAAGTGATTTTGTTCGCTGATCTCTCTTTATTTCAACTAAAGGATTTTGTAAGGTAAGACCATCTCTTGAAGAAATAAATATTTAATTTTTTCTTATATTCCACATTTCTTGACAGGTTCTCCGTATCCTGGACCAGAATTCTCCCAAAAGGCTTCGACAACTACATCAGCAAAGACGGGACGAGCTACTACTCCAACCTCATAGACGCTCTGGTTAAAGCTGAAATCGAACCTGTGGTTACCCTGTACCACTGGGATCTGCCACAGAACCTCCAGGATCTTGGTGAGATGGCATGAAGGCCTCTAAATAATTCTTAGCTTCAATCAGTCAAATCTATCAATCACCCCCTACTTGTCCACTGCTGGACATAGGCCTTACCCAAGCACACCAATTCTTTCTGTGCCCAGCCATCCTCACACAGCCGCTGCTGCAGATCTAAAGCAGATTCCTTAGATCTTTGGCTTATCTAGATATTTTAGTATCGAATATACTTTTATACTACACCTGCTTGGAAAGTACCTTGATACTTTATCGAATTTACGGTAGAAAGTACGTCATTGCATATCGAACAAATATGCGGGGAGAAAACGCATCTGAGCGGGAGAGAAAAGTGTATGAAAATCCATTTCTTACGTGGTTTTTCTTTTTTAATTTTGGGTAAGACTATGCGCCGGTAACCTAAATATCAAAAGCCAAAAAGTTTTTACAGTGAGTTTTTATCTCCAAGTTCGCAAAATGACACTGGCCACTAGCTGTGTGTTGGATGGTGTCGGGCTGGCAGTGCGACCCTGCGGCGGCAGGATAAACAATTTGAAAAAAGAACATGTGAAAATTGCAGACGCCATTGGCGCCATTTCCAATTTGTGTGTTGTTTGAGGATTCAGTTTTCGTAGAAAGTAAAATAAAACTATCAAGCAGGTGTAGTATAAAGCACTATGTATCACTCGAGAGAAACTGCGATTCCCGATCTCGGGTGTTTTAAAGCCCTCGCCTACGGCTCGGGCTTCAAACGACACCCTCGACGGTAATCGGTCACTTTCTCCTCTCGGTGAACAATGTACTAATGTATGTGCCGTCGTATGTGCCGACCGTGTGGCGCCGGATTAAGAATAGCGTCACTCCATTTCCTTCCGTGGATGTTGTAGAAGCCTAAGGAAATAAATTACCAGGAGACGATCAGCAGCGTCTTCCTGAGATTGTAACCGCTTACTGTGATCGCTAACCCGCCTGCCAAGCGTGGCAAGTATGACAAAACCCCTCATGGTTATGAAAACCACGAAGGAGGCCTATGTCCTGCAGTGGGCGTCAAATGGCTGATGATGATGATGATGATATCTTACTTGATATTATAAATGCGAAATTGTGAAGATGTTTAGATGTTTGGAGGTTTGGATGTTTGTTTCTCAATCACGCAATAACGGCTGAATAGATTTACATGAAACTTGGCGCACAGATAGAAAAAGACCTGAATTGAGACAAAGCATACTTGATATGTATTTAATATTTATTTCAAGTTAAAAATAGACGGCATTGTGCGAGCGAACGTTGTGATTTAAAAATAGATGGCGTTGTACAATAACCGTATAAACCGATTCTGTGGCGGTACGAAGTTCACCGGGACAGCTAGTAATATTATAAATGTGAAAATTTGTGAAGATGTTTGGATGTTTGATATTCAATCACGTAATAACGGCAGAAAGGATTTAGATTGTATTTGGTATGGAGATAGTTTGAGTCCGGAAGACATAGGATACTTTTGATGACTCATTCCATGCGGATGAAGTCGCGGGCAAAAGCTAGTATATAATAAACATTGAATGAAAGTTTTCGGAAACGCGGCTGGCCAACTGAAATCTCGCCTTGTATATTAAGTTGAAGGAGACTGTCCTTAGTACTAAGACTCCACTGTCCGTCTGTCTTTCTGTCTGGCTGTATATCACCAGGCTGTATCTGATGAACCGAGATAGGTAGACAGTTGATTTTTATACAGATGAGGTATTTCTGTTGCCGCTATGACAAAAAAATACTAAAAACAGAATAAAATAAATATTTAGGTAAGGGGGGCTCCCATACAAAAAACGTGGTCTAAAGACAGCGCTCGCCATCTAGCGGCCATCTATGTAACCTTCAAAGCGCTGATGTCATGTCGTTAAATGTCTTGTTATACTTTATTGTACACTAGAAAGAAATATGTTACACATCATCATAAGCAGCCTATATACGAGTACGTCCCACTGTAGGGCACAGGCCTTCTCTCAGAGAGAGAGAGTTACACATAAAACAAAGCAATAAGAACGGGTGCATAGGCGAGCTTATTTCTATAGAAATTTCTTCCAGCCAACCAGATCAGTTGTGAGACGATGATTTTAAAGAGATGATGTGTGCACATTAAAGGAATTAAAAAAATAATGTAATAATATAATAATAACAATGTAAACATACACATAAAAGTTAAATACCATAATATAAAGATGTCAATGTTAAACCCTTCATGTTGGTTTCTATTGATGGCGCTGTTCTCAATGTACCTAATATATTTTGTCTCGATTTTTGTCGAATGTTGTATAGATAATGGTACGGAACCTTTCGTACGCGAGTCCGACTCGCACTTGGCATGTTTTTTTACGGTGTCAAGGACCTGGGTCCGCTTTCTTCTTAGTATCAAATATTAACAATTGAATATAAATAATTCAGCCTAGTATACGCCCCACTGTAGGGCACAGACCTTCTCTCAGAGAGAGAGAGATAGAGAGAGAGACAGAGAGAGAGAGTATAGGCTTATTGGAATGTAGGTATCTACTGGGCGATATTTGCTTGACATCTTAGACCTCCATGATTTACAGGTGGATGGACCAACTCACTCATAGTGGACTGGTTCGAGGACTACGCCAGGGTCGTTTTCGACCTTTACGGGGACCGAGTGCGGACCTGGCTGACCATCAATGAGCCCATAACCTTCTGCTCCCTTGGCTACCACAGGGGTATTATGGCCCCCGGGGTCCATAGTCCAGAAGTGGGGTACTACTTGTGCATAAAGAACGTTATGCTGGCCCATGCCAGGGCCTGGAGACTGTACGATAGGGAGTACAAACCGACGCAACATGGTAAGTGTTGAGGGGTGAGGTTATCTTTATTGTACAAAAAAGGGAAGGTTCGGTTTACTAATGTGTTGCCAAAAATCGTTTCCCAAAGTATTACTTCCCAAACTATTTTCCGCAAATTATCACTTGGCAAAAAAACATTTCTCAAAACAACTTAAAGCAAATAAACAGTTAGCAAAAGTTATTATGGCAAGTTATTGTTTACCAAATAAATACTTGGTCAAAATTAATTTTACCAAGCATTATTCAGTTAAAATCCAATTTCGAAAATATTACACTGCATGGATGTTTGTTTCACCTGGGACAAATAATTTACAGGTAAAAAAAATTCTTACTTAACCTACTTTCGGTTTTTGTCGCAGTTCGTTTTTGTGGGGTCGCAGTTCTAATCTAACTTAACCCACTTTTCTGGTAACAGTTGGTGTCTGTGGGGGGTCACAGTTCTAACCTAACCTAACCCACTTTTCTGGTAACAGTAGGTGTCTGTGGGGGTCGCAGTTCTAACCTAACCTAACCCACTTTTCTGGTAACAGTTCGTGTCTGATTATTTGCTATATAACACTTGCCAAAATAAAACGTTAGCATAATAAACGTTTGTCTTAATAAAACTTGACGCAGTAAAATTATGCGAAATGATAATTTGACCAAATGAATAAAATGCGAAATGAAAACTTGCTAAAGTTTCATTTGGGAAATGAAACTGATGCGATAAGTTTATTGGGAAGTAAAATTTGGCGAAAAATACTTTGGCTAAACGGCGGTATCCCGGGAAGGTTCCATTCGCAGATATTTTTACAAATTTCATTGTTAATTAGGTACTTTCATGAAGTTGTTAATACTGTAAAGCAGATGAAAACTATATTATGTTAATATAAAACGGTTAGAGTTAGCCAATTACAACAACTTTTGTTTTTTGTTCTAAGACTTGTTTTTTTTGTTCAATAATTCACACACACACGCACGCACGCACGCCCACCCACCCACCGATCTTATGTTTGGTGAAATGGGTCCTATTCTTCTATTTCAGGCAAGGTATCCTTGGCTAACGTCTTCATATGGTATGAACCAGCCACGTCAGCTGATAAGAAATTGACAGAGCTGGTTGCCCAATATGGGGTGAGTTAACCACCTAGTTTATGTAGTGTATCCTATTAATATAATATTAGGGGTTAAAGTATGAAATTGCCGTTTTATTGCAATAGGTTCTTTGAATTGACATAGAATCTTCATGGTTTGAGGTTTTCGAATGAAACTTATTTCAAATGGTTTCTATGTTCTTTTTTTTAAAAAATGTGAAACATTTGAATATCGACTTTCAATTGTTTTTGTTATTCAATTTAGACAAGAAAGATGGATACTGCGAAAATTCGAGTGATTATGAGGCACCCATTTTTCGTATTTTTTTATTTTATTGATTTGACTCAGTGAGTCAATATTGTGGGTAAGGTAACGTTAAACCATGCCGCTAATTCCTGGGTAGTTTGACTAGGGTCGGCTTCCACTATCTCTCTTAATTCATCGTTATTCACCTGTGTGGGCGGTCTTCCTCGTGGCTCGTTCTTTAAGTTGAAATTTCCATCACGAAAGCGTTTAAACCAAAATCGCACGGTGCGTTCATTAGTAGACCCCTCTCCAAACGCAGCATTGATATTGCGGGCTGTTTCTGCCGCGTTAGTTCCGCGTCGGAACTCGTATTCAAAAATCACTCGAATTTTCGCAGTATCCATCTTTCTTGTCTAAATTGAATAACAAAAACAATTGAAAGTCGATATTCAAATGTTTCACATTTTTTTTAAAAAAAGAACATCATAGAAACCATTTGAAAAAAGTTTCATTCGAAAACCTCAAACCATGAAGATTCTATGTCAATTCAAAGAACCTATTGCAATAAAACGGCAATTTCATACTTTAACCCCTATTATTAAAATGTGAAAGTTTGTGAAGATGTTTAGATGTTTGGAGGTTTAGATGTTTGGATGTTTGTTACTCAATCACGGAGTAACGGATAAACGGATTTCCATGAAGCTTGGTGTACAGATGGACAAAGACCTGAATTGAGACATAGCATACTTGATATTGCACACCCGTGTGGTGCCGGATTAAGAATAGCGTCAATCTATTTCCTCCCGTGGACGTGGTAGAAGGCGACTAAGCAAATAAATGACCAGGAGACGGGCAGCAGCGTCTTCCTTAGATTCCCACCGTATACTGCGATTGCCAACCCGCCTGCCAAGCGTGGCGATTATGGCAAAACCCCTCATGGTTATGAAAATCATGAGGGAGGCCTATGTCCTGCAGTGGGCGTCAAAGGGCTGGTGATGATGATGTTGATGATACTTGATATCCCAGCAAGGCGTTCTCATGGAATAATATTTATTTTAAGTTTAAAATAGATGGCGTTGTGCGAGCCAACGTTGTGTTTGAAAAATAGATGGCGTGCAAGAATCGAATAAACGGATTCTTTGGCGGTACCAAGTTCGCCGCGACAGCTAGTATGTCATAACCAACCTAACCCAGTCAGGTCATAGTTTTGTCCATTCTCTTTCCAATAGCATATTAGGTATATAATCTAATCCTCGCCGCATCCTATCTGAATCCTGACGTTTGCCATACCAATTAGTATGTAATTTGACAGTTATTATTTAGACGATTGGATTTATGGGCATAATATAGGAACTGACCATGGAAATGTTTAAGTGGGTTAGGTGCCAAATAATTGTGCTCTTTTTCCAGTACGGCCTCTACAACCACCCCATATTCTCCAAGGATGGGGGCTGGCCTCCATCAATTGAGAAGGCTCTCGGCGAATACAGCGAACGGAAGGGCTACAGACGCTCCATATTGCCACCTTTCACTAATGAGGAGAAGAAGCTGGTTAGAGGTCAGTGGGATCGGGCTGGCTGATTCACGAGAAAATCTCTTGGCATGACTTGCCCTCTCTACGTTTCTAAGAAAATATTTCACTCCATCTATGCACAGTTGGCACCCGCGTTAATTACGCGTAACTCTCTCTGGGAGAAGCCTTTATGCCTTGCAGTGAGATGTATACTATCGGAAGAAGAAGGGCTAGATAAATGCCAATCTAGTGCGCTTTGCGCTTGAGAGGCAGTGGGCCGGTCGTCTGTAACCTTACTTCATACGTTACCAAGATGAGATTGAGGGCTATTTATCTTCAAAATAAGTATGTGGGGTTGCCAGTACCAAATCAAAAGGGTCATGCACCTACTGTCAGCAAAAAGCTGAGTGTTTTTTGTCAGCCGAGTTTTGGGTCTAGAAATTTGAATGGCCGCGTTTAATAGAGCTACAATTCATAGTTAAATAGGACAATTTGAATTATATAAAAAATGAACATATCCAAGTCTTCCTACTTTTTAATCCATGGATGAATGGAGCTTGGAATGTACATCGAAAGTCAAGAAACCACGAAATAGGGCCCAGGTTTAGATATGACAACCCTATATATTTAGACATCCTTAAATTGCTTTTATAAGAACTCACTGGCTACAAAACTTGGCTTAATAGATAAGACTAGATTAATGCTCTTTGTTGCACACCATACATCGTAAAAGTACAAGAAAAATCGTAAATATCTATGTCACATAGTATACAATGGGCGGTCTTATGGCTAAAAGCGATCTCTTTCAGACAACCTTGAATAGTTCCAGGTAGGCACCATCGATTTGTCAAATCACGGGTCACAGTGGCCACAATGATAGCCGACCTCCGACAGGAGATGATACCGCAAGATGTAGAAATTCGTCTCAACCTGGTGACGTATGAAGAAGGGTATACCTGCATAAATTTACAACCTGCGAGCCTTGTTATCAATGTACCTAACAGCCTTTTTTGTTAGAATTATATCTATGTTATAGGCAAACTCCGAAGCTCCGGCGCTCCTAGGTTGGACTGGTCAATCCTCAGGTCAGACTGAATGACTTAGTCAAAGCCCAAACAAATGTAAATTTTCGGCCTTTGACTAAACAATTTTCGTCAAACCTGGGAGAGACTAATTTGGTCAGGCAAACGTCAAAACACAATTTTATTAAATCGGGGTTTGACGAGTCAAACTCCGATATAGGTATGAAGTGTCTTATCTTCGTATATTTGGAAGCATTTTATCATTTAAGCAGCTTTCAAGTCTTAAGAACCGCTTAACTCTGCCAGTTCTGACACCTGATTGGTCAGCTTACGTGATTTTCACTTTTATATTTGAGATGCTTTGTGTGGCATTAGGCCCGCCTTTTGTACGATGTGCAATAAAGTATAAAATAAATAAATAAATGCTTTGGAATATACGGAGGTTAGTTTGTAACATGGTGAGGCATTAACTTTAATGTTAATTGTTTTAACCTGTTTAAACATGTTCAGATCAACGTTTGACTGAGTTTTGCAGTCGCTTCTAGGATTGACTAGGCCAAAACCGAAACAGAATAATTTACTTTCGACGTTTGACTGAAAAGTTAGGAGCTCCTGGGTTTGACTAAAAATACTTCAGGCAAGGGGCGAAATTGAAATGTATTTCGGGGATTGCCTGATGGCTTTGGCCAAACCTAGGATAAACCAGTCCTTCCGCGAAGAGACTGTGTATCGGACTTTGACTATAACATCTATACGTGTACAGGTTATTCGTACATCTTTTCGAATAATTAATTTCATTTAATTAACAAGTCCTCTCTCCCCCTGAGCGAAGGCCTGTGTCCTACATGGGACGTATACCGGGTGGCATTTTATTCACCTGCCAAACTTTGAGGGATATTTCTACTCGTCAATGCAAACAACTTTTACTATGGGGCCAAACAAATCAGAGCAAAAAATAAATCAGCTGTTTCATACATTTGGTGCAGTACTGCTTCTATCTTATGTACGTTTGGCCCCATAGTAAAAGATGTTTATATTTATAAGTAAAACGCCCCGTTAAAGTTTGGCAGTTGACAAAAATACCACCCGGTATAGGCTGCTTATGCTTATGTAAGTCCTACATAATCTGCGACCCGCGGGCACCAACTATAGACATTTGACATTGCGCAGGTACCTACGACTACCTCGGGATGAACCACTACACCAGCCGGCTAGTGAAGGTTGCGAAGCAAAGAGAGGTGCCTGGGCTATGGCCCTTTGAAGGCGTGCCCGAGCTAGGCGCAGTCTTGACTGTCGACCCCGATTGGCCGAAGACTAGCTCGTCCTGGTTCTGGGTTCGTATCCAGTTTGATTAATCATTATAATTTATTCATTAATTTGCTTTTTACTAAGTAGGTTACAGAGTAAGCCTAAACATTACAGTTGATTCTTTGATTTTGAAAATTACTGGTCTACTCTGATTCCTCCTGGAATTAGTTTTTATATAATTCAATTTCAGGCGCTGAAGTATGTAAACACCTCAGGCACTCGGGTTTCCTCACGATGTTTTCCTTCGCCTTTAGCGATTGGTATTGCTACTAAAAATTCACAAATGTACGTAACTTAGAAAACAAGGTACATTCCCCGGGGTTTTAACCCACGACCTCCCGAATGTGAAGCCGGCGTTCTACCGCTCCGCTATAACCGCTTTTTTGGACTTCTGGATTTAGTTACTCCTCCCTATATTATTAAAAATGTAAAGTAAGGTTTAGAAGTACCCGAAACCGGCGAGTGCATGCAACGACTAATGAATGTTCAGAAAGCGAAAGTGATCTGCCGGGATCGTGGCAAGTGGCAGTCTCTGGTCTCTGCCTACCCCTCTGGGATACAGGCGTGAATTTATGTTATTGTTTTACCTACATTATTTTATTGCTTCATGTTCTTTTGTTTAACTTTGTTGTTGATCGGTTCCTATCCTCTTTTAGTGTAAAATTTTCTTTAAATCAGATGTTTGCTTTTGACTGCCTCGTTGGTCTAGCTACGAAAACAGAGGCCGTGGGTTCAATTCCCACTGGGGGCTGCAATTTTCTATACGGGGGATTTTTAAAATACACTGTACACACTAACAGCCTTATTTATTAAAACGCGATTAAAGTACTAGGAGTACTAGAGGCAGTTTATTTAATCTGTGGTTACGACTTTCCCTTGTAAAATCTCCACCGCAGACTATTTAAATCGGCATGTTAAGGAACTGTGTTTTTATAAATAAGACCGTATAATTTTATGGATAGTAACTTTAATTGGCAGTCTCAGTTAGTTAGTAAGTTAGACCTGAGATTTCCGCACTTAGCCTCATGGTTGGGCCATTGTACGTAGCAAAGCTGTGAGCTTTGGCAGTCTTTTAATTCGCAATTCATAACTTAACATGTTCTTGTACTAACATTAAAAAGATTAGTTGGGACCAAATGGCCAATTTAAGTATAGAGAAGGAAACTATTTTGGGGAGCGGGAAGCTTAATAATTTTTTTACAGTGCTATGTGACATTATATTTATGTTACCGATAACATTGTTATGGACAATATAGTTGCTTATGGCATTAAGTCTGTCGCTTTCAACGCTATTTACCCGACTGCGGCGGAGCCCAAAAGGAGGGTAATGTGTTTAACTCGTATGTATGTACGTATGTCCGATTCTATGTTTCCTAATAACTCCTTAACCAACGGTCAGATTCTGACAAAGAAGCGCGAGTGTCATAGACTATATTAATTTAGGATTAATGAAATAGAAAAGTAACAAAAACCAAAAATCGCTATTAAGTACCGTTATAGTACAACCATGGGTCCCTAGATGGCGCTGTTATATTTAATTGATTATACTCGGACCTTAATTTTATTTAACTACGCCAATCACGTGTATGTAAAATGTATGTAAAACATCAGCACACGGGTGTCATATGCTATAAATAAGTAACATAACATAAACTCACTCCTGTATCCCAGAGGGGTGGGCAGAGACCAGGGACTGCCACTTGCTACGATTGCTATAAATAAGTCAGCATTAAAAATCACAAAAAAGACAAAAATTAAAAACTGAAATATAAAATAACCAACAATCCAACTGCTCAGCATTAACTACTAAGCAGACGGGACCTAAATTCAGCAATGTAACTACTTAGGTTGGTCCCGCCTGCTTAGTATTTAATGCTCAGCAGTCGGGTTGTTGGTTATTTATTATTTCAGTTTTTTTGTTAATGTAATAAATATTTCTAAAGTGCCCTTAAATGGGTGCCCAACGTTTTTCGATACTTCGGAGTTTGTCTCAGGCTCTGTATAGATGACAGGAATAAACCGCCGTATGTTCCTGAAACATGATCACTACACAAAATTAAATGCCTCTTTCGTCGCAAATCTTATAGGAATACCCGGAAGGCATCCGCAAGTCCCTGAAATGGTTTAAGGAGCAGTACGGAGACATTGAGATCATCATCACGGAGAACGGGTACTCCTCAAAAGGCCGTAATTTGAACGATGACGCGAGGGTAAACTACTACGCGACCTACTTAAAACAGGTGAGCAAGAATAATCAGAAAGCAGGTGCACAGTTATTGTGAATGGTTGCAATAGTAAAGTTGGCTCGATGACGTTAAATCGGCGCTCTGGTACGATGAGTAAAAAAAATCAAGGTGCGTATCAGCAACGAAGCTGCTAACCGTATTGATGCGACGGGCGAGCGCGGCGTAGTGAAGGGCTCAGCCGGAGGTGCATAGCATTCCAGCGAGGTGCACAGATATTGAGCCCGTGTTATACTGGATTTCCAAGCTTCCCCGTCTTGTGCCGCCCGCATCCAGCGACCGCCTGCCACCGTAACCAGGTCGTGGTTGGCAGGGAGGCCTATGTCCTGCAGTAGGCGTCAAATGGCTGATGATGATGATGATGATGATACTGGATTTACCCACCGCGGATTTGCGACTTCGTCGATAGAATTGGTGTCTTCTGAGTAGGTACTATCTAAATAATGATTTGTGGTCATAGTAACAGAATCGGTAAGGGACTATCCATAAAATAAGTCACACGTCTTTCGTGGGGGACAATACGGGGGTTGAGAAAGTGTGACATTGTGTGACAAGGGGTGGGAGGGTTCTAAGGCGCCAGATCAGTGGGCGCCACGCCTTAGATTCGTGACATAACATTTCAAAAATATCATTAATTATTTATGGTTTTTATTTTTTTTATTTTTGCGAAACCGGGTCCGACTCTTTCGACAAAAGCTTAAGTAAGCGAATCCGGAATAGAGGTAATAGTTTATCGTTGGTAATTTTTTTTAAATGATATGTTGTTGATAATATTTAAAAAGTTATTTATGTGAATATAAAAAAAAATTCGGAGAGTAACTCCTGTTTTAATTTAATAATTTCTAGATGTAAAATTGCAAAATATGTGACGTCACACTAGGGAGGGGGTCTCACAAATATGACCAACTGTGACAAGTATTGGAGAGGGGTAAAGAAATCACGAAATTTGTGTGGCGTACTCTATGAATGACCCCTAACTATGAAATATGAACCCTTCCAGGTACTTCTGGCCATCAATGAAGACGGCGTCGACGTAACCGGCTACACGGCATGGTCGCTCATGGACAACTTCGAATGGACTGATGGCTACGAGTAAGTGGAATTAATACCTACTTTACTTCTCACCATGATAAGTCCTCAAAGTGACCGTCACTGAAGCCTTATTCTTGATCTGTTACCGATAATAAATACTAATTCCATACAATACAATCACTTAACCTGGTCCCAAACTAGGATACCCTGTGCAAGAGTAACCAGGCAAGGAGATCACAAACATGGAAATACACCCACACTGACGCCATCTCTTACGGATCTGATCTCTGATGGATGCAAAATTTTCACCGTTGCAACGCTGTCATGAATGGGTGTTCCCAATTCCCACGAACGACACGTCCCATCTGTGTGACCCGCGACTTTGATCAAAGACCTTGATCACAGACACAATGCACCAAAAATTTCTGTTTTACAGGTGCAAATTCGGTCTCTATGAGGTGGACTTCGAGCACCCTGAACGGAAGCGGACCCCGCGCAAGTCTGCCAAGTACTACACCAGCATCATCAAGGCACACTCTTTAGTGCCCGCTCCTAAAGACGAGTTGTAATTGTGATTGAAAACATTGCTTTGCAACTTTCCAATGAGTTTTTACAAGGATATTAAGTCTGGAATGAAACCATTGAATGAGTGAAATAATAAATGACATATTTTAAACGTACAAGTGGTTTTTTATGCTCTAAAGCATGGATCCCCAAACTATTCTGGTCAAATGACCCCTTTTCCAAAATGAACTGTTACCTTAGACCCCCATGGCCAAGTTACCTACTTTTAAGATCAACCCCCTTATTCATAATGGTCCGCTAACTTAAAACAGTTGCTACAGCGTGTTATTTTTCATTTTGTCTTAGGTCAATAGATGAAGATAGAGTGAGAATTAGCAATGCTTCAAGTTAGCAGACTATTATGAATAAGGGGGCCTATCTTTAGTTTTTTCCTATTGATACAAAATACCTAGGTACTAAGGTACCAATTTGAAAACTTTGCACTTGGTTAAGTGAGTAAAGTTGACTTAATTTTCTCATCAAAATTTAACAAAATAAAAAGACAAACAATTCAGCAAATATCAACTTTAATTTATAATGATTATTACAAATTAAGTACTTAAGTAGGTAGGAAATTAGATTTAAAAAAGTATAAATTCGCAAAGAGAAAATAAAACATTCAGTGTGATGGATGAACCTGGTGACTATCTACCAATCTAGCTACATCCTGTTCAATATTGGTGAGTTGCAGCCTTAAATCTCCATATTCGTTGATTTTCAAACGGTTTCTTTGTTTCGTCAAAATGTTTGTTACCACACTGAAGCTTTTTTCAACTAGGTATGATGATGGAAAAGCGATAAGGTATTTTTCAGCAATGTTCCACAATGTAGGATACTGTGTTTCAATGTTGCGTTGCAAACAGAACTTCTGATAGCCTTGGTTGAACTTCTGCTTAAGCTCTTCGTCTGTGCTGATGGTAATCAACTCTTCTTGCTCTTCTTGCATTATCATGGCTTCTTCTATGGCTGTGGTATTGTACGGATTTATTATCCATTGAGGAATTTGTAAATTTAAAAGATCCTCATACCTCTCCGTAAAATCCTTGTGTAATGCGTCCAAGTGAGTGACATATAATAAAATGTCATCATCTTGAAGCATTTCTGGTAATTTTGACAAATGCGGAAACTGCGAATATTCTTTTCTGCCTAAATTTTGTTTATAAAGGATTAGTTTACCCAGGAAGGTCGATATTATTGATTTTGTTTTAATCGAGTTAATATCGTCACCCTGCAGCTGCAAATTAACTTTGTTGAACATTCCAAAGAGTCAAGAGTCAAATAATTAATATCTGTTTTACAATTGTTCAGTTTTTTTTTTCAAATTCGGATCCTTTTCTTATAAAAATTCCAAAACAGATTCAAAAATGGCTGAAGATCTTTCTAAGCAAGAGCCTCTTGATAGCCAGCGAACTTCAGTGTGCAGAAGTAATCGAGTAAAGACTTCGTCGTTGTTCTCACATAGCTGAGCCGAGAGTTCAAAGAATTGGTTCGAATATTGTTGGTAGCATTTATTACATATTGTAAAGACTTATGCAATCTAGGACACAGACTTTTTGTTACTAAATGCTGCCTGTGAATCACGCAGTGAATGACCAGTACATTAGGCAGTTGTCGCTTTAAGCTACAAAACCACGATGACGACCAACCATAGACGGTGCAGCATCAGTCGCAACAGAAACAATGTTCTTCCATGAATAGCTTTGTCAGTAAAAAAATGTTCCACGGCCTGAAAAATCGATTCTTCTCTGGTATCAGTCTCTAAATATGTAGCAAAAAGCAGTTCTTGGCACATATTTTCATCTTTGATATATCGACCATATCCTAACAGCAGAGCTTCATTGCCGGGTAATGTAGACTCGTCCAACTGTGAAACTTGTGAGAATCTGTTGGTCTGTAAGAACTTGCATAAAATGTTTTCCACATCTTGTCCCATCTCGTCTATGCGTCTCTGAACAGTGTTATTGCTCAAAGGTATTCTCTTTAAAATATCATGTGCGGGTTTGTGCAATACATTGTTAAGGACCTCCGCAATGGCTGGTAAGATAAGCTAGTAAAGATAAGCCAGGCTAAAAACTCACTCACTGCGCCCCTGCTTGAGATAGATGGATAGATGAAAACATTTATTTGTATCTACTCACACACACACACACACACACACACACACACACACACAGGTATAGAATATAAAGAATAACAAAGCAAAATTTGCAACATGTAAGCAATGAAAAGGAGTAACAGAAATAAGCACAAGCAAATCAACAGACAATACAAGAGAGCAGTTTGCGGGTGTGGCAAGTGCAAACGGGCTCTGACTTAGCATATGCTGGAGAGGCAGACGACTCCAGCGCTGGTCTTCCGTCAGTACTCGGCAGTGTACCGACGACGTGCAGCACTCGGAAAAACGAATAACTTGGCAGTTATTGGGTATTTCGATGTCAAAATAAGCATAAATTAATTGATAATCGCATTATATGTATCCATCATATAAAATTATCTTGAGTAAATACATAGATTGGATGTTAATCGAATGATGTCAGTGTAATGATAATAATAATAATTTAAATTGTAGCATAATATTGAAGTGTCACGTGTCGTTTCGTTGTCACGAAGCAATTCACCATAATTGTATGTCCTTTAGAAAAATAATTTTAATAATAAATCAATCGGATTAGTACAAATACATATCAGTTAATTTTATAAGCAAACTAAGGCGCAAGCCCCCTGCGCGCTTGCGCGCGCCCACCCCCAGCCGCTCCGACTTTGCTCTCCGCGGCGCTCGGCCTAGGGCCTCGCTAGACACTTATGGTTTGGACTGGTCACGTGGGAACATGTATGGTCTCGGGCTTCGGCCTCGGCCTGAATGGAGCTCGGCCTTCGACCTCACCGCGATGGGGTTCCCCGCGCCTCCTTCGCGGTGCTCGGCCTTCGGCCTTGCGAGTTTTTCCCATCTAGATGTTGAAACAACGGTTTTAACGAATTTTGGTATTAAAATTGCCATACAAAATTTATAATTTTCAATCATCAATATCTCGGCAGCCATCTTAAAATTTCAACATGTCCGATTTTTCTCATATATCTGGGTCTTTGGCAACACGACGCCGTTTACAGCATGTATCAATTTCTGTAAGGGACACATACCCAATTTTTCAGTAGAGCAAAAATAAGTTTTTTTTTCGCCAAAACGGATTGTATCTTATTTTTCTTTGATCCTATTTGAGTGATGTGTAGGGAAAAGTTTCTTAGAATTCGTTGTTCTCTTTACAGTAGATTTCCCTTATGCTAATGCTGATGAACGCAAATGCTGCATGGACTTAGGAAAGCATTCTTCAAATAGGTTTCTCAGTGCCAGTTTTGTTGTTTTTACAGTTTCCTTTATGGTTTTTTTACATTGCCTCTCTTTACCTTTTATAGTTTCAGTTACAGTTGCGCTCACTTGAAACCTGTATTACAAAGAATAAATGTTTTATCACCAGACTTGAAACAGTTGCATATCTTAAGTGACGGACCCTCAACTCAATACCGAGACAAGACAATGTTCAATATGATTATAAACTTTATTTCCAAAATATGTAACGCAGAAAGTATCGTATGGCATTTCGGAGAAGCAGGACACGGTAAGGGTGCTCCTGACGGTGTCGGTGGCTGTGTCAAACGTATTTGTGACAGAATGATTGCGTATGGCAAAGATATAATTGAAGTTTTCTGGACTGTGTGAAAGATAATTGCAAGGGTATAGAAATAATCCCCATAACAGACGACGAAATCCCAATGATTCAAGAAGTAGCGGATGCAAGTAAAGTCCGTCCATTTAAAGGAACTTTTCAGATCCATCAACTAAGTTGGAGTTGTCTAAATCCGAAAATTTTACAAGTGAGGAGACTTAGCTGCATCATATGTGCAGCTCAAACTGAATATTTACATTTTGGAATTGGAAAAATCGTGATTGAACAATACGTCGTTCCCGAGGCACTATCACATCCAACAATTTCACCATCAACTCCGTCCAGTTCTTCATCACCGTCAACCAGAGTTTCTTCGCCAGGTACTGCCATCGCATCTACCGTTACTGGTCCGAGGTCACCTTTCACACCGATTAATGTTACTCCATCTCCTGAAGCTTTGTCTAACATAAATTGTCCTGAGACTCCGTGTAAAAAACGCCCCCACGAAGAGTCTTGTATTTTGACTCCTCCAGCTAAGAAAATACCTTTCTTTTTTGACAGCTCCGATGAAGAAAATATTTTTTAGATGTGTGTCTAAAAAATATCCACACATCTAAATAATATTATATTCTGTGGTCAAACACATCTCTCCTATGGACCATTTATTTTAGGGTTTTTGTAATAATTTTGAATGTGATTTTCTATTATTTTGATGAGATTATATTTATGTTACTGTTATAATTACAACACCTACAAATATTAGGTGTATTATAGTGTTAATGATAACTTTTGATACCTTCTGTGGAATTTTGATATTTCCTGTGGTGCCTTAAAATATAAGATAACGTATACTTTTTAAGTTTTACGTAAACGATCTGTTCTGATCTCATTTTCTGATTGTTTTTATGTCTATCGATGAATAAAAGTGGTTTTAAAATTATTTCTAACACTTTTCAATTTTCGAAAATAAAAAGTCCCTTTTGATTTTGACCCACCTAGGCTTTATCATACCCGAAAGGCTTCATCATAAGGATTATTTTTTGCTAAATAACATACCTAGTGTCAGAAATAAAAGGAAGACCATGAAGTTTAACACTTGCTACCGAGATGTCCGATGTCTCTAAGATCAAAAATTCATCGGACAAATTTGGTTCCGGTGGGAAGTTCAACGTGCGACTCGGCGCCGGGTGTTTAACCTGCAGGGCAGTTCGAGTATCATCGCTGTCATTGACCAAAGAACTGTCTGACAGCAAAATTCGAACTACCCCACTCAAATCTCCATCACGCACTTTTGACTCAACAACTTTATATACCTACAGCTTGGTGACCCCCAGACCGACCCCTTGGCCCATCATCCGACGAGAGTAACCGGTCCAAGCCGCTGATGGAGATATTTTCCTTATCTTTGGAAGTCAGCCACCTGCTCCTATCATCCGATGACGGGGCTATGAGTAAGAAAATGTCAGTAGGTCAAACCAATCTTGCGATCCAGTCGACTGGATACACTTTTAAATAGTCTTCGATAAATTCCTGGTAGCCAAATATCTCGCACTTTTTGGGAAAGCCAAATCACTAAAGGCATAACATTATATAACATAACATTTACATACAGGCACATACATTGCTTCTGGCCCCACACTAGGATACCCTGTGTCGTGGGAACCAGAAACAACGACATCACAAACATGTAAACATCCAAGACCTGGGGTTTTTTTTGTCCTCAGCCGGGATTCGAACCCGGGACCTCTCGCATGGTATGCACACCAACATCAGCCCGTGAAACCGCATTCTGTTGAGAAGAGACACCTCTGTGAACCCGACTAATGTGCACATTCACCTCACGGTACTACAAACTGTCTTGAGGAAATATAGATACTTATATGTATATTTATCTATATCTAATTTCAACATTTTATTCTTTAACTTTGTCGGCGTGATAAATATGTATACACATACCAAATTACAGCTTCCTACGAGTAGAACCACCGGTCTTTGCGCTAGGCCGCGGACGGACAGACAGACAGACAGACGGACATGGCGAAACTATAAGGGTTCCTTGTCGGAATACGAAACCCTGAAAAATGCGATAGGTCGTCGTGCTATCAAAGCGCGTCAATTATAATTGGATGTTTGAAATGCAGCCACGCTTAAAAGGCTCATGGAGCCAATTTAGGGAAATGGGGACCTTGCTTCAAAGTTATATTTTAGTCACTTTGTTTTTATACCGTGGAAGACAGAACAAAGTTAAAACATAAAATAAGTTTTCCAGGGTCTAACAATTCTCAAAAAATGCGAAAAGTCAAGTTACTCGAATAATAATAAGAATATTAAATAATATTAAATAATTGAATTCTAAACATTTTCTAATAAAGGTGTGAGGGGCGTTGCCTCCTCAACAATTGAAACCACTAGAAGGGATTTTCAGGATGTATTTGGTATGCGAGAAAATTCGTGTCAATAAGAACGAGTGACTTGAAAACCACTGACTCTTGACAGATGAGCCGCGCGGCGGCGGCGTGAACATTCCGCCGGCCAGCACGCGTGAGGCGCGCAAACGCTCCATGTAGGATGCACTACATCACCCCCCTTGGAGAGAGTTAATCCGGGGGAAAATCCTTAAATCTAACTCTTCGTCCTGACCGCGTTGTGTAGCTGCGGCGCGGGATGGTGGCAGTGGGTTCATTCTGTGCGTTCTTTGGTGCTGCAGGTGGTTTGTTTGCTTCTGTGGGTGGGACTGAGGAGGGTGGAGTTGGATGGTCATCGGCGAGTATGTAGGCCGGCTTGACACGATCCATGGAAACGGTCACTGGTCCTCGCGACGAGTCGACAGTGACTGTTTTGCTAGTCCTCTTCAGCACTTTGAGCGGACCCATATATGGCGCTTCCAAAGCGGCGCGTAATGCATCTTTGCGTAAGAAAACGTGTGTGCAACTCTCGAGGTCTTTATGTACAAACAGAGATTTGTTGCCGTGTTTTGATGCTGGGGTCGGTTTTAACTTTGCGATGTGTTCCCGCAGGTTGGCAACGAAATCTTGAGTCTGTGGAGTGGCTAGAGTTGAAGTTGTTTGTAGGAACTCTCCGGGCACTTTTAGTGGCTCTCCATAAACAAGTTCCGCAGCAGAGCTTTTTAGGTCCTCTTTCCATGCTGTCCGGATGCCGAGCAGTATGACGGGCAACACTTCCGTCCATCGCGTGTTATTGTGAGCCATGATCGCTGCCTTCAGGGTTCTGTGTAGGCGCTCTACCATGCCGTTGGCTTGAGGGTGGTATGCAGTAGTATGTTGCAGTTTGATACCACACAACTTTGCCAGTGCCTTGAACAGTTGCGATTCGAACTGTCTGCCCTGGTCGGTAGTCACTAACTGAGGACATCCGAATCTTGCTATCCAGGTCTCGTAGAAAGCTTTGGCTACAGTTTCGGCAGTCATGTCGTAAAGTGGTGTAACCTCAGGCCATCTGGTAAACCTGTCAACGGCTGTCAAACAGTATCTGTAGTTCTCTGACGGTGGTAATGGTCCAACTAAGTCGATATGAACGTGTGCAAATCGTGCTCCAGGTGACTCGAAAACTCCAAGTGGTGTTGCTGTGTGTCGCTGCACCTTGGCGCGTTGGCATGCGAGACAGGTTTGGACCCAAGTACGACAGTCCTTGCGTAACGAAGGCCATACAAACCGCTGTGACACCATCTTTGTTGTAGATCTAGTGCCTGTGTGACTCATGCCATGGATTGAGTCGAAGACTTGACGACGTAACTGACTCGTGATGAAAGGACGAGGTCTGGCTTGTGACACATCGCAGAACAAAGTCACGTCTGTGCCTGGTACGGGAACTTTCTGAAGTTTTAATGAAGATCCGCCCGACAGCAGTGATTGTAGTTCCGCATCATCTTCCTGTGCGCGGGAGATGGTAAGGGGATCGGGGGTCGCTGAGATGGATTCAATCCTAGAGAGAGCATCAGCAGTCAGGTTATCCTTGCCTGATATGTGCCTGATGTCCGTGGTATATTGTCCGATGAGATCCAGGTACGTGAATTGTCGGGGTGAGCAGTTTCGGTCCTTCTGGTTGAATGCGAATGTAATGGGTTTGTGATCCGTGAAGATGATGAAATGACGACCTTCAATCATGTGTTTGAAGTGCCTGACAGCTTGATAGATGGCTAGCAATTCTCTGTCGTAGGCGCTGTATTGTGTCTGGGGTTTGGTCATCTTCTTGGAGAAAAAGGCTAGTGGTTGCCAGTTGCCGTCGACGAGTTGTTGTAGGACTGCGCCTATAGCAGTGTTGGATGCGTCAGTGATAAGAGCAAGGGGTGCATTGGGAACAGGGTGAACAAGAAGAGTAAATCTTGAGAGACTCGACTTGCAGTTTTCGAAAGCCTGCTGTTGTGCTGGTGTCCAAGTCAGGGAGTGGTTGCCCTTGACATTTGGCCCAGCCAACATCTCGTGCAGTGGGGCCTGTTCTTCGGCTGCATTTGGCATAAACCGTCGGTAATAATTCAGCATTCCAAGGAATCTTCGCAAAACTTTCGCAGTCTTAGGTGGTGGGTACTCTTTGATGGCTGAGATTTTATCGTCCAGTGGTTGAGTGCCTTCAGCAGAAATTTTGTAGCCAAGGAAAGTTATTTCGCTTTCCCCAAACCAACATTTTGATTCGTTCAGGAGCATTCCGTACTCACTGAGTCGCTGGAAAACCTTCTCGACGTGTGCGAGGTGCTCTTCGTGATTTCTTGAGTAGATGAGTATGTCATCAATGTATGAGTAACAAAAATTCAAGCCTCGGAGCACTTCGTCAAGAAATCTTTGGAACGATTGTGCGGCGTTTCTCAGTCCGAATGACATGAAGGGAAATTCAAAAAGTCCAAATGGTGTGGTTATGGCAGTTTTTGGGATATCGTCAGGACAAACGGGAATTTGGTTGTAAGCTTTTACAAGGTCTAATTTTGAAAAAACTGTGCTGCCAGCTAGTCTCTGTGCAAAATCCTCGATATGACGTATCGGGTATCGATCTGGAATGGTGCGGTTGTTGAGTGCTCTGTAGTCTCCGCAGGGTCTCCAGCCGTCACCTTTCGGTGCTAAGTGGAGTGCAGAAGCCCACGGTGAGTCTGAGCGGCGCGCAGTTCCGACCTGGACCATCTCTTCAAACTGTGCCTTGGCTATCTTCAGCCGATCTGGGGCGAGGCGTCTTGGTCTGCAGAAAACCGGGGGGCCAGGTGTGGTACGGATGTAGTGAACCGTCGTATGTTTCACCTGCCTGTCGATGCCAGAGGGCTTTGTTAGTTCCTGGTATTGGGCCAAAAGCTGGTGATATTTGCTCAAACCAGAGATAGCCTTCACGCTAGGAGTATTGCACGGCTTGACTGTGCCCACCGCTGTGAGCGTAGTTACGCTGTCCAGGAGTCGATGGTTTCTGCAGTCTATCAGTAATCCGTAATGCGAGATGAAGTCTGCGCCGATGATTGGTCTATCTACGTCGGCCACAACGAAGTTCCATGTGAAGTCTCTGCGCAGGCCTAGATTTAGGTACATCTTCATTGTCCCGAATGTTTTGATTGATGTGCCATTGGCTGCTGACAGATTGTAACCGGCTATTGGTTTTCTGGGTTCTTGAAGAAACTTTGGCGGAAGAACGCATAGGTCGGAGCCGGTATCAATTAAAAATTCGATTTTGCTTCGTGGATCCATTATAAATAGGCGGCTGTATGTAGGACGACAGTCATCTGCCGCCATTACTGACTGTCCGGTTGGTTTTCCGTTTTAGTGGCGGTCTTATAGGTGCAGGGGGATGTGCATTTTCTCGCCTTGTCACCAAACATTGAGTGGTACCAACATACCCCGGGGGATCTACTGCGGGATCGTTGACGCCCCCTAGATACGGACCTGTGTCGGCCTTGCGACTTTCGCTCATTTGAATTGCGGTTGATAATCAACTGCGCTATTTCTTGGGCGATTTTTGCCGACATAATTTGATGCAGTTTCGCGAACATGTCTTCTAGGCTTGACATTGACACACCCACGAAGGCAGAGTCGTCGGAATCCGTCGAAGTCGGTGGGATGTTATTATCACCGCTCGCCATCCTGGTTTCTGCGGTTCGTATAAGGGTCACCAATGTGAGGGGCGTTGCCTCCTCAACAATTGAAACCACCAGAAGGGATTTGCAGGATGTATTTGGTATGCGAGAAAATTCGTGTCAATCAGAACGAGTGACTTGAAAACCACTGACTCTTGACAGATGAGCCGCGCGGCGGCGGCGTGAACATTCCGCCGGCCAGCACGCGTGAGGCGCGCAAACGCTCCATGTAGGATGCACTACATCACCCCCCTACAACATCCTCCTCCTCCTATTTTAAACGCTCATCATAAGCAGCCTATATAAGTCCCACTGTTTCTCATCAACATTATTTTGCGATATTGCTCAAATATTGATAAACTTATCTACATTTTGTGACGCCATAGTTTGAGCCTGTGGTGTATGGTGCGTTTTCATACCACGTCTCTAGAAGCAGTTTTTGAGACGTGGAACATTCAAAAAAACACCAGAATATCATATTTTAAAAAGTATGTGTTGTAGATAAAAAAATAAGCACGATTAAGTATTTATCTTTTAGCAAGTTCTCCGTTAAATATTTATTCAGAAAAATCAATATTTGATGCCTACAAACTCGCGCCTAAAACAAAAAAAATATTTGCGCGAGTTCTCCATTACAAAGCGCTGTGCTCGATCCAATCACAACTCCTCTTTGGGAGCGGTCAGTAAAGAGTGTGCCTTGATGATGCTGGCGTAGTACTTGGCAGACTTGCGCGGGGTCCGCTTCCGTTCAGGGTGCTCGAAGTCCACCTCGTAGAGACCGAATTGGGACCTGTAAGACAGAAACGGGAACTAATAGCAAATACTTACTTTATACTTTATTGCACATATAAAATCACATGAATAAAACAAAACATTTAGGTACAGAAAAATTCAAAATAATTGGGAGCCAACCAATGTGTCCAGCCTGCTGTCACTTTAGCTTATTTAGTTAATTCAGTTTAATTCTTCAAAGATTCATCATACTCATCATCATCATCATCATTCAGCCACAAGAAGTCCACTGCTGGACATAGGCCTCCTCCATGGATTTCCAGTAAAACCGGTTGGAAGCGGCCTGCATCCAGCGCCTTCCTCCCACTTGGATAAGGTCATCTGTCCATCTTGTGGCTGGTCGTCCTACGCTGCGCTTGCCGATATGTGGTCTCCATTCGAGAAATTTTCGGCCCCATCGGCCATCATACTCAGTAGGTAAATATGCAGGTATTTTTTCCACATACTGATAACCCTCAATCCATTCGAAGTTATCCATGAGTGTCCACGCCGTGTAGCCGGTTACATTGACATCATCCTCTTCAATGGCTAGAAGTACCTGGAAGGGTAGGATTTTCTTCGTAAGAAGTTACATTATACACTTGTAGGGACTCAGAACGCTGAGTCAACATTTTAGCAACAAAGTGACATAGCGCAACGGCTAAGCGCGACGACTGTGTCCAGCCAGTCGTCCCCCGAACCTCTTTGGGATAAGTCATATCTCTAGGAGTGTAGTTATATTAATTCTAAATTCTATCTGAGTGTGACCTCCTGTGTAAACCCACTTTATCCCTGTAATATTCGAATAGGTACAGACTTTTCGCCTTTTACGCAACCTTCTGATATTTCATTTGTGCCTCCACAGAACTCTAAATTATTTCTCCTCAAGACTTTCTCTCATTAAATTATCACGGTAGTCACTCCTAAAACCCACACACTCACGCCTGTATCCCGGAGGGGTAAGCGAAGACCAGGGTTTGCCACTGACTTATTTTGCTTTTCGTAAGAAGTTCTTTCGTGTAAGTACAAAGTATTAAAACGATTGGCAATTAATTACTGTTTGGTCAGGAATAAAAATCTTCTTTGTCAGCTATAAAAGTCTTTTGAGCAGCAACTGGTGATCGGCAGAAAATATAAGTATCATTTGATCAACAAAATATAAGCAAATATGATCAGCAAAATATACGCAAATCTGATCAGCAAAATATAAGCAAATATGAGCAGTAAAATAATCAAATTCAGCAGCAGAAGATACCATATTTCTTAGCTTTCAAATTTTATATTAAATTAATTTGATTTGTTGACTTTGTAGGATTTATTTGATGACCTCGAGTTGCTTTTATTTATTCTGCTGACCCAAACAATTACTATCAATCAATCAATCAAACAGCTCGTCCGCTCTACCACTGCTGGACAGAGGTCCTCCGTAAGGCACGCAATTTCTTTCTGTCCTCAGCCATCCTCATCCAGACGCTCCCAGCAATCTGCCTCAGATTCGTGGTCCGTATTCTAGAGCTTTCGAAATGTTGAAAGCTGACCAATATTTGTGTATTTGCTGACCAAAATAATTGTTAGCTGATTGAATATATTTTTCAAATATTTATTTTGCTGATCATGTTATTAGTTCTCTAAGTAAGTCAAAACATCGTGAAGGCATCTTAAAATTGTCAATTTGCAATGGTTAAGTGTGGCGAGTAAACATTCTCTCTGTAAGAGAAACTCTGTGCACAGCAGTGTGGTACTAAAGCTTACTCACTTGTTTCAAGTATGTCTCATAGTAGTGTATCCTAGCGTCATCGTCCAACCCAAGGCTTCGTGAGGAGTACCCGTTCTCCGTGATGAAGATCTCCACGTCTCCGTACTGCTGCTTTATCCAGTTCAGGGCCTTGCGGATGCCGGGCGGGTTCTCCTGGAGTACGGTCGACAAAACCAGATTGAGGTTGAATTCGACAAAGTTCGGCGTGAAGAATTAATTACATTTTCAAATATTTTCTGCGGTATCTATATAGTAGTTTATGCAACTGTCATATAATGAAGGGTATTAAAACACGAGTGTGAGTTTATGAAACGAGTGCAGCGAGTTTCATAATAGTAACGAGTGTTTTAATACCCGTGTTATATGCAGTTGCATACACTTCTTTATCTTCACTAATGCAATTAAAAATTAAATTCACGCGTACGTGTATAATCACAGTGATTTTGCCGCCATTAAAATTTAACCAATGAGAGCGCAGCTGCGCGCTTCAATAAAACGCGACCAACCTGATTGGCCCTGCAATCAAGTTGGTCGCGTTTTATTGATGTTATAATGAGATTTTACGATATCGATGTGAATATTATACCATCATGTGAAATTGCTTAAATTGAGTGTTTTGTTGTCTGCGCTATAACAGTAGTAATTATAAGTCAAGTATTGAAAACATGAGTAGAATGTTACAACATTAGTGTAGATAAAATTAATTAAACCACTCCCAATACGCAAAAGCTTAAAATATTAAATATATGTATATATTTTTCGTTCTATTTTTGAATTTGTAATTTGTACAATAAATTAAAAACCAAAATCGTTTATCGTTACTGAATAATATCGTTATGAACTGTTTTCCGGCTACACATTCTTTACGCCACAAACTGTATACAGGACCAATATTACATTTCATTTTGTTTTGTCCAATTTTATTTCAACACCGATATAGGTTTTGCTTGAAATGGCGCTAAATCTTCTAATATATCAAAATCTCGTGTCACGGTGTTTATTATTGAACTCCTCCGAAATAGCTGCATCGATTTTTATGATTATTTTGTGTATATTTGGTAGGTCTGAGAATAGGTCGTAGGCTAATTGAATCGTGTGATTTTAAAACAACACAAGTCACATGTGTTTTTAAAATAACACTTGTACATTTTCTTTTTATTAAATTATTTACACCTACCTATTGATTTACAGTAGAAAAAAAATTGTAGTTTATTCATACAGGAAACAATATAATATGCTAAAATATTGCTGTTGTAGATATTAGTATTTGAATAAAACAGTTTTTTCTATTTCCTGCAAAGTTGTAATGAAAGGACATGTGTCGTTTTAAAATCACACGATTCAATTAATATGGCAAAACAACGTTTGCCATGTCAGCTAGTCTCATCAACATCATCATCAGCCATTTGACGCCCACTGCAGGACATAGGTCAGCTAGTCTAATATATACAGAGAATCATTTCGAATTGATTTTCGTTTTTCAGTACAAAATGTATGAAAAAAGTTTTTAGCAATTTCTGTCATTTCTAGTATTCAAACCTTAAATGGTTCCGTAGAGCCTTTTGATCCCCACACGAAATAGGATCGATTGGCATAAAAATATTTTTTTTTATTATTTCAGCATTTTTTTCGCTGACTGTACATTTTCTCCAAAATCTGTGAATGCAGTTCATAATATCTTAAAAAGTTGGGGATGGCCTCCTAGGAACATTTTCCTGTAACTATAACGATTAAGGTACCTGCCCTTACTGACCCGTCTCAAAAATCCACCCTGTATAAATATCGTGTCACAGTATTTGTTATCGAACTCGTCCGAAACGACCTCAGCGATTTTTATGAAATTTTTGTGTACATATTTGCTGGGTCTGAGGTCGTAGGCTCATTAAAATGCCAAAACAACGTTTGCTGGGTCAGCTAGTTGCTCTACATAATCGTTCTGATTTTAACTTTGAACAAATTAAAACAATGTAGGAGTATATCCAGAAGTTGCAAATGAGGAGTCCAAACACGAACCCGGAACCAGAAAGAGCTGGTCGTCGGCCAGTCAGGGTCGGCAAAGAAGACTGCAGCTAGCTCGGGCAAGCCGTATAAGGGCCACGGCCTGGCCTCCTCTCCTGGCTGCAGAGCTCTCACCAGCCGAGTGGTGTAGTGGTTGAAGCCCAGGAAGTCGTAGGTACCTACGGGACATGCAATGTTTATAGTTGGTACCCGCTGATTGCAGATTATGTGGAGCGAATGACAAGATTTCATATTTGACTTTGTCAGTATAGTAACATAACATAAATATAAACATTTACATACAAGCACATACATTGCTTCTGGCCCCACACTAGGATACCCTGTGTCGTGGGAACCAGAAACAACGACATCACTAACATGTAAACATCCAAGACCTGGGGTTTTTTTTTTTTGTCCCCAGCCGGGATTCGAACCCGGGACCTCTCGCATGGTATGCAGGTGCACTACCGCTGCGCCACGAGGTCGCGAGTAACCTCAAGATCACGGTGTGTTGGTATTTAGTTAGGTATATCCAGGGAGAATGGCCCTGGAAAACCATCACCGGCCATACAGAATTCCAATACCTACATGTATGCAGCAGCCAAACATCCCGGGGTTTGAAGTGGATCATGCCCACCCAGAATGGTCTAGGTCACATATAATTTTGGGTGGAAGGAGCGACCGCTTATCTACCCCAACGAGTGACCGACAATTTTAAAATAGCTGAAAGATTCGGAAGGAGGTAAAGTGAAACTCCACTAAATAGATTGACAGAATTATTTCATCTAGCTAGTCGTTTATACGAGGTATTCTCCTATAGTATTGGTTTTGTGCGAAGACTGATAGGCAAATGTTAATGTTAAGCATTAACATGTTTAGCATTTCGGGAATAGATAACTGTAAAAAGAGCAATAAAAAAACAAACAATAGTTTGCTTTGATTTTTTCATGCTTAATTTGCTGACATTGCTTCTTCACTGTTTATTAACTCGGCAATGAAATGAACTGACTAAAACAAGTGTTATCGTTCTACAGTATAATTAATAGAAACTCTGTATGTTATTACGTGGAAATCTGTAATTGGTCATGTTATTAATCTTAAATATTAAGTCTATTGTTATTAATTTCGCTGTAGATTTCCCTATCATTAAATAAAATAAAAAACAAAAATAAACCACGTTTCCCAAAAAGTTGCGGTCGACAGAAAGCGTCACTTTCATGCATATAGCCAGTCTCCCTGTAGTGCACAGGCCTTCACTGAGAGAAAGACAGTATGAGCATATACGCGTGCCCACTGCTATAGAGATAGGCCAATCGTGCGAATAGATTTTTTTCATGGCAATGCGACCAATCTGAACCTACTGACCTCTAACAAGCTCCTTCTCCTCTTGAGTGAAAGCTGGTAAAATGGACTGACTGTAGCCCCGCCGCCTGCTATGCTCCTTAATCAGCTCCTCAATTGCTGGAGGCCAGCCCCCCTCTTTGGAGAAAATGGGGTGGCAGTAGCGGCCATACTGGAAATAAATAACTTCTATACATCACAATTAGATGACGAGGAAAAGACTCCTGATCCCAAAGTAGGATACCCTGTGCTACGGTAACCAGGTAAGGATATTACATATATGGAAACACACCCAGACTGGCGCCATTTGTAGAGATGAAGTACGGTGGCGTCCAGTATGAATCGATCCTTGTGGGTCCTTGAGGTTGTCCTCTGTCGTGGTAATGACCGAGGAAGTAAAATCAAATAAAGTTGTGCATGGAAGTGGCCTCCCCGAAAGACGTACGTACATTCGATAGCACATCAAGCTTTACCCGCTTACATTTTATTCAATTACGTAAAGGGTGACCTTGCAACTAAATAAGTGAAGGGTGATCTGCTGTCAACTGTACTAAGTCTACGTCTGGCGCACCCATAGCAAATCAGCGAGCTCCTCACGTTGATTAGCAATCATTTCACCACGATGGCGGAAATAGAGCAAACAGTACTATTTTTTACTTATTTTGACTTCATTATCAGGTAAATCGGTGGGATAGAGAAGGAAGGCAACTGTGACTTCACGATGGTTGGTGTGGGGGGGTCAGTTTTATGGGTTTGCTATCAATCTGACTCATATTAATCCACTGCAAAATCTGCACCTCACTGCGCACGGGAACTACAACTTTTACTGGACATCGCTTGGACGACATTGGCGAAAGAGTCGCGAGATTGAAGTGGAAATGGTTGGGACACCTGGCGAGGCGGGAAGACGGTAGGTGGACCAGGGCCAATTACAGGCCAAGAACAGAACGATGGTCAGTGGGCAAACCAGCCTGGTGGTAGGACGATGTACTTGAGTCGGCGGAGGTTCCGTGGATGTGGATGGCAAGGGACAGTGGGAGATGGCATTTGGGGCATTTGGGCCTATACCCAGCAGGGGGAAGCGGTGGGCTGGTCACAATGATGATCATAATCGCTTCGCTCTCTTTCTTGGTATGTACAGAAATCGGGCTAGTAACTACAGTATCCTGAGGACTTTAACGGAATAATAAGACAAACCGATTCTGGGTTACTGGGTCAACCAGTGACATAGAAATACCTCTGTGGTTGTTACCTGTAAGTTTACCTTTTAAATAAATAAATTCATGTCGGCTGCCCAAGTAAGTAATTTCAATTCAACAGTTTAGGTTCTACTTATCATAAAATAAGTTTTATTACTAAAGCTTAATTCATTAACGTAATTTGGGCCTGGGTTGTCCATAAACGAATTTTCCGATATGTTATGTGTCAGCATGTCCGCTACCAGCAACCCGATGACGTACAGATGATGTGAATCAGTTACCTGGGTACCTGTGCTTTCCTTAGTCTCAAAGGTTGGTCAACTTACCCCATATTGGGCAACCATCGCTGTCAATTCCTCGTCAGCTGGCGTGGCTGGTTCATACCATATGAAGTGGTTAGCTAAGGATACCTTGCCTGAAACAAATTAACAGATCAATTGCCTTAATTGATAAGACCTTAGTCGTTGCTAGTAATAATAAAGCATGCTGAAGTTCGATATCTAGTAAAAATCTACGTTTTTAACTTCTTCTTTTAGGTAGTCTACATCCGTCCTACTGCAGGGCACACGTTCTCTCAGAGAGAGAATAGCCTAAGTCTAAGAATGACCACCCATACCCATGGCGGATTGGCAATTTCAAGCAATTTGACACCTCATTCAAGTTTCCTCACGTTGTTTTCCTTCACCGTTAGCGAGTGGTAGTTACTAATACAAATGCCCTTAACTTAGAAAACAAAGTCATTGGTACATACCAGGATTATCACGACCTATAACTTGTAGTAACTACTACTTCTTTTTAATTATTGAGATTAAACTCGAGCAACTAAGTGGCATGCCTGCCGCTATTAACACCTCTGCCCCCATAACAAACGTAGAACTCAGCCTTCAACACTTACCATGATACTTCGGCTTGAACTCCCTGTCGTACAATCTCCAGGCCCTCGCGTGGGCTAGCAGCGCGTTTTTATTACACGAGTAGTACCCCAACTCTGGACTCCTGACCCCGGGGGCCACCATTCCCAATCCGTAGCCCAGGTAGCAGAAGACCATCGGCTCATTGATGGTCAGCCAGGTCCGCACGCGGTCTCCGTATAGATTGAAAACGACCCTCGCGTAGTCCTCGAACCAGTCCGCTATGAGGGGGTTGGCCCATCCACCTAGAAGTTATCGAGATCTATGATATCAAATGTACCAAATCTGAAGTTGGACGATGATCTAAAGTCTGAAGTGACGATGGGCGGAACACCTGGCGAGGCGAGAAGACGATAAGTGAACGAGGACCGTGACGAAGTAGTGGCGAGAACCGGAAGGTGGGCAGTGGGTAAACCAATAGCCCGATCGTCGACATGTACTCAAGTCGGCACAGAAGGCCTGTGGATGTGGATGGAGATCTCGAAAGATGGCGTCATGGCGATAATGCCTGTACTCAACAGTGAGCAAAGATGGGCTGGTAGTGATGATGAGAATGCCGCGTACAGTGGCACCATCACTCACACTAGATGGGTGAAGGGACCACTCGGACGCTTCAGTGCCTGGGACATTGCTTTTTAGATGAAGTAGGCTTGCCCAGCACCTATACTATTCTGCCAGCTTAGTCGGCCTAGCCCACAAGAAAGACAAGTCAATACGGGCGGACCCAACCAAGTTGCGGGTTTCCTCACGATGTTTTCCTTCACAGTTAGCGTGTGGTAATGTATGTAACTTTGAAAATAAACAAAGTCATAGATACATGCCCGCATTGGGAATCGAACCTGGGTCTCCCGCTTCCAAGTCCATTGTTCTACCCACTGGGCTACCACCGCTTTTTTAAAAATTTCTAAATAACTCAATTATTATTTCTAATTAATTCTTGGGTTATTTAGAGACACTTCGCACCACACACGCGTTCTTACCGAGATCTTGCAGGTTCTGCGGCAGATCCCAGTGGTACAGCGTGATCAGAGGTTCCACTCCAGCTTCTAGCAGAGCGTCTATTAGGTCGCTGTAGTATTGCTTCCCGTCTTCGCTGACGACACTGTCGAAGCCGTTCGGGAGGAGTCTCGACCAGGATATGGAGAATCTGGAAGAAATCATTCAAGATTACTGCCAGCTTAATAAATAAGGCTCCACGCTTGCAACGTTGGCGAAGTCTTGGTAGTTGATATTATTTTACCTCACATCCTGTTTTTTTGCCAGTGGGCACTCGTGAAGCTACTCTATATTTCTCCTTTTCTGCCTCTCTTACTTTTCTCTTTTTCTATCCCTATATTTATTCTCTCACTCGCTTTCTCTGTCCGCGTTTGGACATGATGGTGAAGATGCAGACGAGGCTGGAAGTCGATGAACGATGCAGCAGCTTTGCGATTACTTAATTTTACATCTAAATTCGAAATAATTTCACAAAAACATCATGCCAGCAGCATCTGAATGCTGAAGTGGCAGTGGGCCGGCCATATCATCCAAAAAACTGATACTCGATGGGGTAGATGAGTTCTTGAGTGGAGACCGCGGATCGGTAAACGTAGTGTAGGACGTCCTTAGACTCGGTGGAGCGATGATCTTCGCAGGGCGGCTTGAGCTGGATGAGAATAGCCGAGGACCGTGCTCAGTGGCGTACTATAGGAGAGGCCTAGGTCCCGCAGTGGACAAGCGTAGGCCGATGATTATGATGATGATTGATGTGTTGGATCATGATGGATATTGTTAAATTTAATATATCTCTTATTCGGACCAACGACGACGGAATTACACTTTTTAAAACATGAACATTGTGTTATAATACTCCTAAAGGGAAGTTAAACATCAGGTAACGTCGACACAATCGAATTTCTATTCAACATCATCATCATTCAGCCACAAGAAGTCCACTGCTGGACATAGGCCTCCTCCATGGATTTTCAAAAGGACCGGTTGGAAGCGGCTTGCATCCAGCGTCTTCCTGCTACTTGGATGAGCTCATCTGTCCATCTTGTGGCTTGTCGTCCTACGCTGCGTTTGCCGATATGTGGTCTCCATTCGAGAACTTTTCGACCCCATCGGCCATCAGTTCTGCGTGCTATGTGCCCCGCCCACTGCCACTTCAACTTACTAATCCTATTAATTTATTTCTATTATCGCCTTACCGATAGAAATGCAGGCCCAGCTCCTTAGCCATCTCGACGTCTCTCCGCCATTGATGGTAGGAGTCGCACGCCACATCACCGTTGTCTCCGTTCAGGATTTTGCCCTCAGTGTGGGCGAAGTTGTCCCAAATGTGGGCGGTCTTATCTGAAACAAGTTTGACAGTAGGCTAACAGATTGTTAGTGTACGAGAAACCGCGGTTTAATTTACGACAAAATAAAAAAACCCAGCCAAGTGCGTATGGGTCCGTGGCTTAGGTCCCAAGTGGTCGACGCACCTGTGCTGGACGCCCTCGAATGTAATATTTATTTATTTTTTGTGCTTTTACACTTAGTACAGTAAATAACAAAAGTGTTTCTTAACCAAATTACAATCATATGTATCATGCATGCATGAAGCAGTTATTAGGTACAAACTAGAATTATAGTATTTCGTTTTAAAAAGTTATTTGTCATTCATTTGCTAATAGTATAGCTTTCTGTAAAAAAAAGGTTAATAAAACCTGAAAACATACATATTGTTACGTTCTAGGGGTGGGTTCGTGATCGAAAAAGCACTTTATACAACGATGAATAAGAGTAGGATCTATTTACGCACTATTTCTTAACTTCACAACACTTTAACAACAAACACTTTTAATCACACTGCACTGTTCCGATAATACTCGTAGTAGGTACTTCTTCCTTCACTTGTACTTCATTTCGCTTCCGCTTCCAAAGTAAAACTGACTCGCGGCACGCGTCGTCCCCGCTTATATAACGTTTATATATCTCGCTTATATCCCGCTTATATCCCTCTCTAACACTGCTATCTCTTTCACTCCTATTGAAAATTTCGTCATATACTGAAATGTACTTCAAGGGCCCATAAGGGGTCCTGAAAATGCCTGAAAACGGGTTTTCAGGTTATCACGCCATCGGATAGAGGGTGGCCTGAAACGGACTGAAAACATGTTTCAGGCGCCTGAAAACCATGGTAACTTGGGTGGAATTTTGATAAACTAGTATGTGACAGAGCACCCTCTGAAACGGCCTGAAACGGTATTTCAGCCTGCTGAAAACGCCTCCAAGGCACGGAAAAACGCGTTCAAAGTTTTACCTCCTATCCACCGTCGTAACAATATATTATGTACAAATATAGGAATAATATAAACTTTTCTCTTTAAATTGTTAGTTTAGATTACATAAAACGTTAGTGAATTTTGTTATTTAACACTTTGATGGACTCTGACTGTGATTAAGACAATTACAATTTTTTTGCCAGATTTCTTATTGACAGAAATAAATAAATAATTAGAAATAACTAGAGGAGAAGGTGTAAATATGACACCTTACTTTGTTTTTCAGGTTTATCTAAAAAATATAAAACCTAGATAGACTTTTCTGGTACTAAATTATTAGGAATTTATCTACCCATAAGCGTCTTAGCATGAAATAAATGAAACTTCTATAAATTTATAAGAAAAAAAAACGTTTATTAAAAAAAGGCACAATTGTCAACTTGAGATTATAGGAGGTAATTATGATCCCGTGGGGGCCATATTAAGAGTTATGAAAATAATAAAATCAGTCAGCGACAGAAATCGCCCCTTTTGAGCCTGCGCAAGCCGTATGGGCCCAGCAAAAGCAACTTTGAGACTGGATCCATTCTTCGCCACGTCTGTCATTGGAGTAACTAACTTCACAGAAGAGGCAGTTCGTGTCGGCTTTTTCAGGTAATCGTTCTGGCAATAGATCCTCATCAACGTCTGTGCCACCACTTTCTTCATTTTGCAGATCTATGGAAGCGCATGAATACCTACAACTCATAGAGAGACACGTCCGTATTGATTGCACACGAACAGATTGTGACTGACCGAGAGTTAGCGCGATCCATTGAAATTGAAATTGGTATAAGAATAATTGACAATCTGATCATATCATAACATAAATTACTTAACACATGACTAAAATTTTCAATAAATAATTAATACATTTAATCATAATGAATTTACATCACTTGAGTAGTCTGAAGCCTGTGGTAGATAAAAATCTGTGATACATATTAATAACTTACTTCTCACCCCGCTTCAATGACTCCTTCCATCTTCTCGGGATCCCAGGCTTTCTTATTTTTTTTGAACAGAAGGGCTCATTAAGCTAGAACAAGAGGCATCTTAAACAAAAATGTATTTATTAAAAATAAAATTATATCAAAATTACGCGTATTGAGAGGGCCAAATTAGAATTACGCTGACATTTTTATCTCACTTAACAAAAAAAAATATATATATTTTTTTATCGTTATTTAGTTTAGGGACTTTTGTACACAAAGTGACGATGACAGTCCCATCGTGCCCATAAAAAATATTTTAAAAGACTATGTATGTTTACCTTTACGATGACGCATCCCAACTCGTTTTTAACTAGATGATGAATACCCAACACTCGTAACACTTAATTTCGGTTTAATATGAATTATCTTCACGGAGTCGAAAAAAGTTTTCTCGGTGCAAGTTTTGACAGGGACGAGCCGCGAGAAAAAAAAACGCCACCTAGTGACTATTAATACTTATAAAATTTTCTCTACCACTAGGTCTTTCTGTTGCATGCATAAAATCATAGATTATACCAATATAAAAGCAGGGGCCATATTTACACCGTCTCTTCTAAGACATTTATTTATTTAAAAATACATATACATGCATAAATTTACGACCTTCAATTGGGGTGCTCAGAGATTCCCCGAACATAAGCGTTTGGATGTTTCAAACATTATAAAAAACTTTCAATGCTCTGAAAAACCTCCACAAAGATATATACAAGATAAAAGCATTTCTTTAAGTATAATATATTACATACTAGCTGTGCCCGCGACTCCGTTCGCGTAGATTTCGATTTTTACGAAGCAGCATTTGTATGGGGGCCACGTCTTATCATAACTGGAGCTAGAATTTAAATAGCCTATCCTGTGTCCTAGATGTCTATATGTTTTTATACCAAATTTCATCAAATTCGGATAATTGGTTTAAGAGTTATGGAGGAACATACATACATACATACACACATACAGAAAAAAATTCTAAAAATCGTGAAATTAGTTTCAGTATCATATATTGAGCCTATAAACACAATATCTCTGAAAACAAACTAACTTACTCCATGACCGACCCTTACAGATTTATTATTAGTAGGTATAGATTAGTATAGAAGAAGAAGATAGATAGATATCTAATCTCAATATATTTTTATTAGTTTTGTAAAACATTTATATGCCTGTCAGTACGTTTGATTAAAAATTGCTTCGAATCAAATTAAACCGACGGGCCTCGACCACGGGTGCGTCGACCACTGGGGGCTTAAGCCGCGGACCCGTGCGTGTCGGGCCACGTGCACTGTAGGGTTCCGAAATAGAGGTTTTTACGTGCCTTCGTCTTCTGTAAGGTACTTCTGTAAGTTAGTCGCCCATTACTCGTTAACTTGTAAAGCCTACTTAGCCGTGTTTTCCTTTTAAGTTCTTTATATGTGCTACTGCCCGGAAATTTTGCACGTTCTACAATCAACTGTTTAGCCGTAAGAGGGGAGGGGGAACAAAAAATTCGCTTTAAATTTCTAATCTAATTAACTAAGGAAATTGAATTACACCCCACACTGAATTCGTGGCTTAGTAGTCGTTTATGAGTTTTACGGTAGTGATAATGACACGGTGACAGTAAAGTTATGCTTCGGTCACACACAGCGATTAATCGCTGCGAGTGCCTACAGTGTGTGACGGGCTAATCGCTGCGAGTACATTAACTAATCTGTTAATCTCTGAGACTAGAATTGAGCATGTTCAATTTTACTCGCTGCGAATGTGTACTGACAGGCGAATTTCTCGTGTAGAACTCGCTGTGTGTGACCGAAGCTTTAGTAGGAGTCTCCTTTGATCGGTGTTTGTGGTTTGATAAGGAACACGATAAGATTATACGGCATGATTCGCATAAATATAACTTGTATCTACAATCTACATATGTACACCATGTAAAAATAGCTGTTACCAAGGCCACGCGTCATAAGACTAAAATTCATAATTTATTATGACAATTCGATGTACATTGCGTAGCAGTCTTCCTACAGCTAATCTATGGGTTAATCGGTTATGCACTGCACATTGAATTTCCATAGTAAACCATTAATTGTATTTCTATGAAAACACTATTTTGTTTTGTGGAGGAATAAACATAATTTGACTTCGCGCGCAGTGGGTAATGGGTAGACCTAAAGTTACGTGACCAGGAACAGAAACAACAAAATTACAATAAAAAACTGGAAAAAAAAAAATAAACAACCCAAACGCTGAGCATTAACTACCTTCTAAGAAGGAAAAGAAATTGTTGCTGCTGAGCATTAGCTACTAAGAAGAAGAAGAAGAAAATGTTGACGCTGAGCATTAACTACTAAAACGAAAAATAAGGTGTTGCTGCTGAGCATTAACTACTACTAAGAAGAAGAAAATCTTGCTGCAGAGCATTAACTACTAAGAACAAAAAGATATGGTTGCTGCTGAGCATTAACTACTAAGAAAAAAAGAGTCTTTTAGTGAGCATCAACTACTGAGAAGAAAAAGAAAGTGTTGCTGCTGAGCATTAACTACTAAGAGCAAAAAGATATTGTTGCTGCTGAGCATTAACTACTAAGAAAAAAAGAGTCTTTTAGTGAGCATCAACTACTGAGAAGAAAAAGAAAGTGTTGCTGCTGAGCATTAACTACTAAGAACAAAAAGATATTGTTGCTGCAGAGCATTAACTACTAAGAAAAAAAAGAGTCTTTTAGTGAGCATCAACTACTGAGAAGAAAAAGAATGTGTTGCTGCTGAGCATTAACTACTAAGAACAAAAAGATATTGTTGCTGCAGAGCATTAACTACTAAGAAAAAAAGAGTCTTTTAGTGAGCATCAACTACTGAGAAGAAAAAGAAAGTGTTGCTGCTGAGCATTAACTACTAAGAACAAAAAGATATTGTTGCTGCTGAGCATTAACTACTAAGAAAAAAAGAGTCTTTTAGTGAGCATCAACTACTGAGAAGAAAAAGAAAGTGTTGCTGCTGAGCATTAACTACTAAGAACAAAAAGATATTGTTGCTGCTGAGCATTAACTACTAAGAAAAAAAGAGTCTTTTAGTGAGCATCAACTACTGAGAAGAAAAAGAAAGTGTTGCTGCTGAGCATTAACTACTAAGAACAAAAAGATATTGTTGCTGCTGAGCATTAACTACTAAGAAAAAAAGAGTCTTTTAGTGAGCATCAACTACTGAGAAGAAAAAGAAAGTGTTGCTGCTGAGCATTAACTACTAAGAACAAAAAGATATTGTTGCTGCAGAGCATTAACTACTAAGAAAAAAAAGAGTCTTTTAGTGAGCATCAACTACTGAGAAGAAAAAGAATGTGTTGCTGCTGAGCATTAACTACTAAGAACAAAAAGATATTGTTGCTGCAGAGCATTAACTACTAAGAAAAAAAAGAGTCTTTTAGTGAGCATCAACTACTGAGAAGAAAAAGAATGTGTTGCTGCTGAGCATTAACTACTAAGAACAAAAAGAGTCTTTTAGTGAGCATCAACTACTGAGAAGAAAAAGAAAGTGTTGCTGCTGAGCATTAACTGCTAAGACGAAGAAGAAAAGCATGTTCTACTAAGAATGCTGAGCATTAACTGCTAAGACGAAGAAGAAAAGCATGTTCTACTAAGAATGCTGAGCATCGACTTTTCTTCCGTGAGCATGCTGGCTCGCTCACACAATTTAAGATTTTTTAATATTGTAATAGATTAGATTAATACTCTAGAATACTCTTTATTGCACACCATACATTATAAAGATACATGAAAAATCTTAAATATCTAAGTATAATATGAGTAAATTTTTGAAATATGGACTGAGTGCTTGATCTATAACTAAATTACGGACATTTTAAATACATTTTTGTTTTTCTGTATGTACCTAGTTTTTAATAAAGAAAAGTTGTTTCCGAAATCATTAATGCCATTAAAAACATAAATTGTAAAAAAAAACATGTCTCGCAACTCAGTTCATCTCCTGTAGAAAGTTGTTAGCTCCATGTGATACCAAGTAGGTTAATTTATTCAGTCCCTACTTATAGGTCCTTATGTCTTAAGTTATTACCTAATTAGCTAACCTAAGAACATCTTATAGTACCATATTAAAAATATTTTATGTTTTAAATAAAAAGATTGCTTGGCCATCGCATGAAAATATAATTTATCTCACGAGTAATTATATACTATATTAAATTAGACTGTTTAGTGCGATTGCCAAGTTAATCTATTTATTTAAAACATAAAATATTTTTAATATTGATATGGTCACCTTATGATGTTGTTAGGTTAGCTAATTACGTAATAACTTAATACAGAAAGACCCTTAAGTAGGGACTGAATAAATTAACCGGCTTGGTATTACATGGATCTCACAACTTTTTACGGTAGAAGAACTGAGTTGCGAGACTTGGTTTTTTACCCAAGTTATGTTATTATTTCATTTCTTTTTGGCGATAGTCCTATTTTTTCCTTCACCATTTTATAAGTTACCTTTGAACATAATTACATTTAGGTACCTATCTACACCTATTACTCAATTATATCGCACTAATATTATAAATCCGTTCGGTGGCGCCGGATTAAGAATACCGTCACTCCATTTCCAAATCGATTACCAGGAGACGGGCAGCAGCGTCTTCCTGAGATTCCAACCGAATACTGCGATCGCCACCCGCCTGCCAAGCGTGGCGATTATGGCAAAACCCCTCATGGTTAGGAAAACTAGGTTTCAATGTTTCTTACTCAATCACGCAATAACGACTGAACGGATTTACATGAAACTTGGCGTACAGATAGACAAAGACCTGGATTGAGACAAACAATACTTGATATCCCGTTAATGCGTTCCCGTGGGACAATATTTATTTTAAAATAAATGGCGAGCGAACGTTGTGTTTTAATAACGGATTCTGTGGCGGTACAAAGTTCGCCGGAAAAGCTAGTTATATATATACAGGTACGCTGATTCATTTATTTCAAATGTAAATTTATAATCCTATATATTTATATAAGATTACAAAGTTATTTATGCAGTTTGAGTATCTAGAAAACTGGACCGAAATTGCAAAATATTTTAGTTTTTGATTTCATTTATACACTAAGCATTGATTGTATTCTAAATTTGAAGTTTCTATGTCTGCTAGAAGTGCCTTAGAATTTTGATGATCGGTCAGTCAGTCAGTCAGTGAGTACGTGACAAAATGAAGAAACTTTGACTAGTTATAATTCTTAAACTACTGGTTCACATTGAATGAAATTTGAAATATACAGTGTTTATACACTTATTATACAGTGCCTGCTTGGTTACTGGAAATGGCTTCTAGTTTTATCCACAATGAAGTTATAAGGGGTCGAAAATGATCTGAAGTGGTTCGACAAAAGGATGGTACGGCCGTGCCGCTTTTTTGCTTGACTTGGCGGGGGCAGTGCCGTGAACCCAGATTTCGGAATCTCTTCTCAGTCAAAAACTTAGTACCAGATACGAAACATATATCTTAAATCTTCGCAATTTTATTGACTATCAAACCCTCAGATCCCATTTATCTCAAGAGTATACTCATTTTATTGCAAGTCAATAAATTATTAAATTGTGCGAGTAACACAGCATGATCAGCCTTAATTACTAAGAAGAAAAAAAAGAACCTCGCATAATGTCTATGCGGCGATAAATAAATCAGCACATAGGCATTATACAAATGCCTATGTGGCGATAAATAAATAGATTTATCAGCACATAGGCATTATATAAGAGATAGGAAACAAAAAGTAGATAAAAACTGTGGTCTTCGATCCCGAAAAAGGCGGACATCTGAAACTCGCCGCTTTATCGACACATACAGCAACACAACAGGTAAATAAAATAATAAGTTACAGCAATAAAATATGATAACTAATTATCGCCCCGTGCAAAAATAGGTTTTTAATAAGGTGCAACTTACCTAACATTAGGTAATTCATACTGTGTTTTGAGACAACTCTTTTATACATCTGGGTATAGAAAGGATCTGAGTTCTGTAAAGCAGATAAAAAAAAAAACCCTCTTTCTACGGAACCCGAAATTGCGCGTGGCCCCACACACACTTGAGAGTGAAAGTGAAAATATTTTATTTAGTGAAAATATTTTATTTACCACAAATTTTACAACAATAATATATATTAAGTTTTCTTCATTCGTAGGTTGGCCGGTTTTTTTTTATTTTAATTACAATCAGGTTTTCGAACAACTTTCACTATGGGGAAAACTTCGAAATGGCGAAAATTAAATCACCTGTTGAAGGGAAATGTTTCCAAAGTTGCAAAGTCACCTGTAGCGTAACTGAGTAGAATGCTCGAGTACTGTGAAAATATTGATTATAGTCGTCGACATAGCCCAGCGGATTAGTAAGTTGAAGTGGCAGTGGGCGGGGCACATAGCACGCAGAACTGATGGCCGATGGGGCCGAGAAGTTCTCGAATGGAGACCACATATCGGCAAGCGCAGCGTAGGACGACCAGCCACAAGATGGACAGATGACCTCATCCAAGTGGCAGGAAGACGCTGGATGCAGACCGCTTCCAACCGGTCTTTTTGGAAATCCATGGAGGAGGCCTATGTCCACCAGTGGACTTCTTTTGGCTGAACGATGATGATGATGATTGATTATACTCACCGCTGACATTCCAGGCGCCTTCGACTTGGTACGCTGCTGTAGCGGCGCCAAACTTGAACCCCGGCGGGAAATGCAGGTCTCCCGAGCCGTGGGCCACCGTTGCCACTGCACTGTGGTTAAGTTAAGGAGGACGTAAGTTCACGTGTTAAGAAGGCACCTCGGGAGGCGATTCCCACACAAAAGCAGTTTGGTTTTGTATTCCAAACAACATACCGGATCACAATGAAACTTCCAAATAGGTTTAGGGGACACAAATCGAGGTTTAGAAGTAGCATTATTAATAAAAATAACACGATAACCGTGAAGGAAAACGTCGCGAGGAAATCCTGAGTGTCTGAGGTGTTCACATACCTCAGCTATTGAAATTTGCCAATCCGCGGTGGGCACGCGTGGTAAATAAGCTCATACTCTCTCTGAGTGAAGACCTGTGCCCTGTAGTGGGACGTTTATAGGCTACATAAAAAAAATCAGAACCTCATAAGCGTTTTCATACACACTTCTTACAAGATTCGAATTCAATTTTTAATAATTTATTCGCAATTCTAACCATGATCAAACTTATATTAGGGTCCTCTCAACACATTAACAAAGTTTCATGGATTCGTTTCGTATGTAAATTAGAACCAAACTACGAATTTGCATGGGAATTGCCTCGTGAGGGGCCTTCTTAAGAGGCTTCATGAGGTTCACAAGCGCCATAAATCAAAAACGCTCTTTGGAAAAAAAATTGTTTATCGGAAAACCAACACCTTATACTTTTTTTTACATATAAATATTGCAAAAAGTTCCTTACCATTCTCTCAATCATGAAAATAGAATATTTTGGACCCACGACCGAGAAAAACCGCCGTTTATGGCGTTAATTCTGTATATTCCTAAGTTTTCTTGCCTTACGTTCCCGGCCATGGGTCCTAAAAATTACTATGAACATGATTGAGAGTAGTAGAGAGAGTAGTTTTGCAAAAGCGATCTCTAAAAGAAGATATTATGACTTTTTTCATTGATGGTCATAGTTAACCCCATGGATCCTGTTAACCTTGCAAGGGTAATTCCCTTAGTAGGTTTTAAAATGGTCGATGGCTCTTAACGGATCTAGAAATGGTTGGCAAAGGTCAAAATGCGCGCACTGGTTCTTATGAGTATGACACTAATGGCCGCCGCGTGCGCATCGTATTCCATGTTTTGGTTAAAAGCCACTATTTACATGATTAAGAGAATGAATGAACGAATGAATGAATGAATGAATGAACGGAATGATTTATTGCTACAAACAGACATGCTTATATATAATAATAGAAAAATAAAGGAGTGTGCGTGTGACAATGATACTATTTTGACCTTTGCCAATCCTTTCTAAGCCTAGTAAAAGCCGGCGACTATTTTAAAACCTAGTAAGGTAATTTCCCTTGCTAGGTTTTAAGTGGATGATCAGCGCAGTGGGCAGTACACGACTCATGTTGATGGAAGGTGGAGGCGGAAAATCCTGTCATCGAGACCGCACACTGGAGCATGATCTGATGACATCAGCCCCTCTACTCTGGACGTCATTGTGCTGAAATTGCGTCACAACGGGAAACTTGCGACTAACTTAGATTGGAGTGACATTGATTTTATACCAAAGAAATCATACAAAAATCTTGGAAAATTTAAGAAAAAAACAGTAACAAAATTTTTTCGGGGTTTTCGGGGTCATAAAATACAATATACGAAAAATAAAGTTACTCTAATAACATAAAACTTATTAGATTTCGTTTCGATTTCGTGACGTCATAGTCTAAGGTCGATTTGTATATATTGACTTTTGGACTGGTTATATTACAAAAAGTATTAGACGCGAAAAAAAAATACCACGTTTATTTAACATTTCCTCTGTAATAAAACATTTTTTAGTGCATGATCTCCAATAAATGTCAAATTTAAATTCAAGTATTTTTGTTTATTTATTCATTATAAAAAACAAAATGTTTACTCAATGAACGTCAATGTTGTCAGTTTCACAGTTAATAGATTATGTGGAGAAGAACTTCAAAGAAACTCTACGTTTTATTCTTTTCAAAAAAGGTATTATCTTAGAAATAGAAACGTCGGAAAAAACGCGCTAGTAAACGTTTTACTTGTAGAAAATAGCATTAAACTTATTAAACTTCAAAGCGCATGCAAAGCCTGTTTCGACTAAATTATTAAATAAAATAAATGCACTCAATTAAAACGCAAGTAGGCTAAATTTGCGTCGAGAGCAGAGGGGCTGTAGAATATACAAAGTAAATGTTTGTGATATATTCCAACTTACCCGATAAAGAGGATCGTCAACTTCAGTGACATCGTATACACTGACTGTGAAATTATTATAATAAGATAAAGATGTAGTAAGTGCTTAGTACAAAAGCCTAGCAATGGGCGATAGCTGTTAGGTACTAAAAATTATCTAGTCATTCGTTTATTGCCTTTATTCGATAAAAAAATACTTTTCGCTCAGAATAGCATCAAACAAATTATGAGCAAAATAGCTCGATTTAGTGAGGGCTTACGACAATACCAACAAAAGGCCTGTCAAAGTATGAATTTAAAACCGGCCAAGTGCGAGTCAGACTCACTCACGAAGGGTTCCGTCGAACATTAGACGCAAAGATCGAGAGAAAACGGCTAAAAATCACGTTTATTGTATGGGGGCTCCCTTAAATATTTATTTTTTTAAATTTCATTATTCATTTTTGAGTCTGATATAGAACTAAATATTCTGTGAATATTTCAAGCGATTACCTCGTTGCAATTATTAATATCGAGCGAAAAATGGCAAAATATTTACGTTTGTTGTATGGGAGTCCCCCTTAAATATTAATTTTATTCTGTTTTTAGTATTTGTTGTTGTTCTTCTTATTCTGTACTAAGATTTTAATTTCAGAAATATTTATTCCAAAATTAATAATAATAAATAATTTGTTGTTACAGCGAAAACAGAAATACATCATCTGTGAAAATTTCAACTGCCTAGCTATCACGGTTCATGAAATACCGCCCGGTGACAGACAGACAGACGGACAGACAGACAGACAGACAGACGGACAGTGAAGTTTTAGTAATAGGATCCCGTTTGCTATCTGCTATGATATGCTGTAATGCTATCTAGGTAGGTCGTCTAAGTTTTTCGCCTTAGCTTAACTGCCATGGGTCTTAAAAATCACTAATAACATGATTGAGAGATTGTGCAGACCCTTTTTGCAAATACGATCTGTAAAAAGGATATTTTTTCCTCGGTGGCTCTAACATTACTCCCAGGAGCCCCTTAAGAGGCTGACACACCGACATCAGATATTCCTGTCGATGCAAAAATGAATGAAAAAGAAGAAAGACATGGCGCGCCTCTGAAATTAAGTGAAAAATTGGACAAAAAATTGATTTATGTACTAAAAAGTTAGTAAATTCATTCAAAATATAAAATAACAGTGTTTCTAAGTATGATTTGATGAGAAGAATCCCTTCATATCATCGATTTAAATTGTTATCGTATTTAAATAAATTACTTAGATTATATCGATAAAACCTCATAATATTATCGATATATTTCAATGAATCACTTAGACAATATTGTATTATATATATTATATTAACTTATACTACAGCGCTTGCGATTGCCAATCCGCGATGGGCACGCGTATCGATTAAGCCCGTACTCTCTCTTTGAGAGAAAGCCTGTGCCCTACAGTGGGTCGTATATAGGCTGCATTATTTGCCTTTAACTACCCGCACCCATTTGGTGAGCGTCGTTTCGGTGTCCGCTCCGGAAATATTTTGAGTTTAAAATTGTTCTTGTCGGTTTTTATTAGTGAAAACTATACGTCCGTGTAGTTAATAGTGTGCCGAAGTGATCAACTTGGCTACTGTGCCCAAAGTATAAGTGAAACACCGTCACCGAGCCGTTGATTTGGTTATTTATTCACATTATAAACAAAGAAGTCACTGTCCGGCAACCTTGACAGCAAGCGGTTCGGGGTCGGTCATCGACCCGGGCACATCGCCCGTCCTTGTCACTCCTCGCTTCTGTGTCCGCCAGCCTCCAGTCGTCGTGTTCTCGCGCTTACATTGCATCGTGTAACCTCGGATATCATCGGCTCATCGGTCCGATCGACGATCTATAAATTCCAGTGTGAGTCACTGCTGCGCTGTGCTTTATAAATTAGGTGCTTGCTTTGCTTACCACAATGTCTGGTAAAGAAACCGCTACGCCTATCGCGTTGACGGCTGTTGTGGCTATGACGGCTGTTGTGGCTATGCCTGCAGCACGCCACTTGACGATGAGGAGGAGGAGGCGCTATCTTGTAGGGTCACTGGATGTATAAATCGCTTCCACTCCGCTTGTGTTGGTGCGGTAAAGTTAACGGACGAAGAAAGGTGTGATTGGGTCTGTCCTAAATGCCGCTGCGGAATTAGAAAGGCTATTATTAAAGACTACTCTCATACTCCAGTAGGACCTTCGAAGATCAGAGCAGCAAATGTCACTCTAAGGAAAAATATCAGTCCGAAGATTGATACCTCCGCTTCAGGTGAACACCATCTTCAGAACCTGGAGTTCTTAGAGGTCACGTCTGAGATTAGGCAGGTTCGAGATGAGATGGCAAGCTTAAAAGTGATGCTGGGTAAAATGACATCAGCACTCACACAATACGATCGTAAGCTAGACTTGCTCAACAGTAGGCTGGCTATGCTGCAGACACCGCAACAGCAACCGGACAATATGGCGGACTCTTACTGCTCAGCTGGTAATACGAGCTATGCCACAGTCGTGGCCTCGCCACCTCCTATGCGTAATACTGTTGAAATTGGTGACACTTGTTTAAAACTGGTGAGCGGGGAAGCCAGGAAAATTGCAGGACCGCAGGAGAATACAATCTCAAAGGGCTCTCAAAATCAATATAAGCGACCGGCCTCCATAAGATGCACAGGCGATCCTACCACCATCTCGTTAAAAGCTGTTGAGCGTCGTAGGTTTATTCACCTATGGAATATGGTGTCTGGGCTCGAGGAGATAAAAGAGCATTTGAAGGGGCTGTGCCCATCAGCTGAATGTATCATAGAGGAGCTGAAAGCAAAAGGCGACTATAAGTCTTATAAGATAGGAGTTCCAGAGGCACACTTTGACAGGTATTTTGTGGCTGAGGCCTGGCCCGACAATGCGAGGCTAAAGACCTGGGTACCTTTTCGTGCGCAAAAACCTAGTGGCCCAAAGGCATAACCCCGACAGCGCCGCAAATCATTTAACAACAGTTTGTAATAATATAGAGATATTTTATCAAAATGTGCGAGGCCTACGGACGAAAACAAGCGAATTTCTATGTCTCGTTGAGTCGTCAGAAGCGGATTTAATTGCCATTACGGAATCGGGCTGTAACGAGTCCATACATAATGCCGAAATTGTTCCACCAGGCTTTCATATCCTGCGATGTGACCGGACAGATGGTCGTAAACAAGGTGGAGTTCTATTAGTGGCCGCACCGCGATTTGAGTTACGTAATGTTCCTCTTCCTAGTGACGTCAAATTGGATAATTGTGAGTTCGAGTTAATCTTGGCAACTGTTCACCTAAAGAATAGGTTTTTGTTTGCGTGTGGTGTTGTCTATATTCCACCTAATGCTAATGAAAATAGCTACATGATTTTGTTTAATTTAATTGAGTTATTTAGTGTCAAATACAAGGGCAATTTCATAGTGCTAGGTGATTTTAATATTTATTTATGTAATAGAAATGTAACTAATTATTTTGAATACTTCATGACTTATTATGAATTCATTCAGAGCAACGATATAGACAACTGTCATGGCCGTCAGCTTGATCTGGTGTTAGTGGGCGCGGGAGTGCGCGGCGGCGGCGCGGTGGGCGTGCGCGCGGCCGACGAAGGACTGCAGCTGGTGGATGCGTACCACCCACCGCTAGCCGTCAGTGTGAGTCTCGCCGCGAGTCGCGATGCCCGCTTAGAAAGCAGCCGCTCAGAGGAAGAGGTTCCATCACCGTGTAATAAAGCATGGAACTCTAGAAAGGCCGATTTTAATGCTCTGTATTATTCGATTGCAAATACAGATTGGACCGAAATGTATTCTATTACCGAGCCTGAAGAGGTTTTAAATTTTTTTTACGAAACCATTAATTCGCATATAGATGACTGTGTTCCCAGTAAAAAGCGAAAGCCTGCAAACTCTCGGTACTCTTACCCTGAGCGGTACACGGCAAATATCATTCGCGACATAAAACTAAAATACAGGCTCCACAAGCAGTATAAGGCGAGTAAATCGACTACGGATTATGAAGCATTCAGATGTTGTAGGGCTAGGGTGAAAGCGGCGACTGCTCTGGCGCATGACTTGTATCGTGATTGAGTGCAGAATCACCTTGCAAACGACCTAAAGTCATTCTGGTCGTACATTAAATCTAAAAAACGGAATACGTGTGGGCAAAAGCTTGTTAAAGAGGGAATAACATTAACTTACCGAGAATGTGCAGTGGAATTCGCAAGTTATTTTCATTCGGTGTACAATCTTGAACCCGCGCGGTTGGATCCCGAGGCGGCGAGTGTGGCGGGTGGGGCGAACGGAGCGCGCGTGCATATCGTTAGTCTCGAGTCAGCCGAAGTCAGCTATGCGCTGGCGCGGCTGGGACCAAAAACATCAGCAGGGCCAGATGGAATTCCACCGTTTATTTTTAAAGATTGCCGGAAGGTACTTGCTGACCCGTTATTACATGTTTTTAATATGTGCCTTAGGTCGGGGACTTTTCCCGAGGAGTGGAAACTAACTCGCGTAGTGCCAGTAGCGAAGGGTCGTGGGGGTACGAAGATGAGCGATTATAGGCCAGTGGCAGTTTTGTCCACCCCCGCCAAGGTGTTCGAAGCTGCTATACATCGCTCCTTACATCTACAGGTAAGTCCGCAGCTGTCTGAGGCACAATACGGCTTCCGACCCGCACGCAGCACCACAGGCAACTTGCTTCATCTCATGACTCGCGTTGTTCCAGCAGTAGTCGCCGGAGGGCAAGTTGATGTTGCGTACTTCGATTTTAAAAAGGCCTTCGATACCGTCGATAACGACATCTTATTGACGAATTTGGCACGCGCGGGTTGCACCCCCCCTACGCTCGGCTTCTTTGCGGACTATTAACGGGGCAGGTGACAGTATGTTGACTGCGCCGGCTATAGGTTGGAACCGTACTACACCAGGTCTGGCGACAGCCAAGGAAGTAATTTAGGACCCCTGGAGTTTATCCTAATGGTAAATGATCTTCCTGAAGCGGTGACGCATTCTGCCTGCTTGCTTTTCGCGGATGATCTGAACTTAGTGAGAGAGATAGAGGATGAGTCTGACTGTCTTGCATTGCAGGCCGATATAGACAGGGTAGTAGCCTGGAGCAATGTGCACCGGCTTTTCTTCAACGTGGCTAAGTGTCAGATCATATCTTTTAGTCGCAAGCGATTGCCGCTTCTTCATCAACACCGAGTGGACGGCACTCCTTTACAGCGTGTAGCAGAAGTAAGGGTCCTGGGTATTAGACTTACTGCAGATTTAACGTTTCGTGAACACATTGTTAACGTCTGTAAGAAGTCATTCAGAAACCTAGGATTCGTGATGCGCCAATCGCAAGGGCTTACGAACATATCCGCCATTCGCGCTCTTTACGAGGCTATTGTAAAAAGCCACCTCGAGTGTAATTCAGTCATCTGGAGTCCACATGAGAAAAAATATAAGCTCGAGTTGGAACGCATTCAAAACAAATTTATTAGGTTCATTTACTTAAAATTGTACGGAGTCTATCCTTTTTATCCTTTAATGTATCCTACTTTGTTCATCTTAGGCATGGTCGGTTATAACCAGCTGGAGGTAAGAAGGGAGTTAGCCTTAGCCACCTATATATATTGAAGCTATTACGAGGTATGCATTGCAACCCAGGGGTGCTACAGATGGTAAGCCTATCCGTGCCAGACCGATATGTGTGGCGCAGACGGGGCATTGATCTGTTGGCGGTGCCGCGCGCGCGCACCAACTTGCTGCGGGACGCGCCTCTGACGCGAGCTATACGCACTCTGAACTGTATTTCAGAAAGTACTGACCTTTTTTGTTACTCTCTGAATGAATTCTCAAAGAATGCGTTTTTTGTTCTATGTTATAATCCGAAATTACGTAAATCTAATTTTTATGACTGATCTCCATACATTTCATGTATTTAATTAATGACATGTTTTTAAATTTGTTTGATACATTCTTTTTTAATTATTGAATGGAATTTATTTTATATTTTTTTATTAGTATTTAATGTAGCTACCAACATTTAGTTATTGTGTAAAATGTGTACTGAACTATCGCAAAAGGGTCACCTGTAATGATAGTTGCGAGTTTCATGAAATAAATAAATAAATAAAATAAAATAAATAAAAATTTGATTATTAACTTAGATATGGTAGATTGCTAAACGATTATTTTGAGAAATAACGTTGTCATTAGAGTTTAATAATCTATTTGGATTTACCTAGTGTAGGGCCCACCAGACATGATATAATGCCAATCACCTTTATTGCAGTAAATATTTTTTAATTTGCTTTACTTTATTTGATCATAATACGATTCAGACATAACAATGTTTTCAGATATATTTTCAAAAATTACATCTTATTATATTTTTACTGCAATATACTTACCAGATTTTGCTAACAAGTAATTCAAATAACGATCGGCTAGGGCCAGTTTCCGAGTTGAGAATTTCGCTAAGTAAATAGTTAATCTACAGTTAACATGCTGCACTACATGCTGTCTCTTCGAAATTCTCAGAAAAGAGCGTGACTTAGTGAAATTCTCAATTCAGTAACCGGCCCTTAGCTTAATCGGCGGTTATCAGCCCGTTGATCGGATCGGATAAGTTTATTTCGAACAATCGGTCATCGCTAGTATCCGCACGAGCCTTGTAAGTACACAGATAATAGAGATAAGACACAGTTAAGGAGCTCCATGATTCACAAGTGGAGGGGAAGCGAGCTCGAGGCAGACCGCAAGCTAAATGGAGTGACCAGATCACCAGGAAAACAAAACTCAAGTTTCACCAGGCAGTCCCCACAGCTAACGATAGGTCCAGATGGAGAGCACTCTACATTCATTCTCGTCATAGCGGCCAGGATCCTCAGCATTGAGGGACCTACTGATTGGATTGGATTGGATGATCCACTAGCGCCACAAATGGAAAAATATCATATTTTTTTAGGGTTCCGTTACCGAAGGGTGCCAAACGGGACCCTGTTACTAAGACTTCAATGTCTGTCTGTCTGTATGTCTGTACGTCTGTATGTCGGTCTGTCTGTCTGTCTGTCTGTCTGTCTGTCTGTCTGTCTGTCTGTCTGTCTGTCTGTCTGTCTATCACCATATCTGTACCTCATGAACCGTGATAACTAGGCAGTTGAAATTTTCGCAGATGATGTATTTGTGTTGTCGCTATTACAACAGACACTAAAAACAGAATAAAATAAATATTTAAGGGCTCCCATGCAACAAACGTAATTTATTTGCCGTTTTTTGCTCGATATTAATAACGGCAACAGGTAGACGCTTGAAATATTAACAAAATATTTCATTCTATTCGCTTAAAAAATAAACAATTAAATTAAAATGTTAAAATGTTAAACAATTGAATTAAAATTAAGATATATGAGTTGGGCTACAACAAACGTGATTTTCCCCGTTTCTCGATCTTTGTATCTAATGTTGTATAGATAATGGTACGGAACCCTTCGTGTGCGAGTCCGACTCGCACTTGGCCGGTTTTTTACAGATAACTTTTGCTAAGAGTGTCTTTCAAACACGCTTATAGTGATGTTTAGGACTCACGACCGAGAACCTTGGATTTCGGACTTGGGACTACAGAGCAATTCAAAATATTCTTTTTACTGTGAAAAACAGTGAGATAACAGTATTATTAATGATTTATCAGTAATGGTGTAACATATTTGTAAATATTCACGTTTTTCGACCTCGATTCGGAGTTGAAAAACGGATTTCGGATTTGGATTCGGATTCGAGAGGTAGGAAGTGCTATAACGATGAAAAAGTTTTCTAATATATGTTAAATGTTTATAAGTTTGCCGTCCGATGTGTGTAAACATTTAAAAAAACAATTGCGTCGGTCGGCGCCGACCATAAGATGCTCGAACCATAGTCCTAGGTATTTGCTTCGTGAGTTCTCATCTATTTAATGGTTATTTTTTATTCTTGATCAATGTAGCCTTTAATTATAGCAAAATCTACAAAAGCAGTGGTTAAAATGCCGTAGAATAGAGCCGTTGGCCATCTACTAAAAGTTACACGAAGCCTAAACATACGTCTGACACTGGAGCCTAAATATACCTCAATAAGTCGAAATTGGTGAACTTACTTTAGCGACACAACCACATTCCGTTAGCTCCTGTCGACCGCTGAGTTGGGACTACGACGCGCTAGCTCCAACCATTAGAAAGAGACAAAGAATTTTCGAATGCGTGTACGCCTCGCAGGCTTTAGTACATAGGCTTTTAGGGTTAAACTACTTTCCAATACTAGAGAGGTATTTCAAATAGTTACAAATGATACTAGATACAATTTAAAGGTCAGTAGATACCTATAGTCCTGCAATTATAAATTATAAATATTTACTGATTTCTTGTATTTTTTAAAATAAATGTACAACTAACTCGACCTTCGTTTTACACCCGAATGAAAGTAGGTTTGAAAGGTCATTAGATACCTATAATCCTGCAATTATAATTATTAATGTATACTGATTTATTGTATTCGTTTAAATAAATGTAGGTACAACTAACGCGACCTTCATTTCACACCTGAATGAAAGTAGGTTTCGTATGTTTAAATAAGGAATGCCAAGACATTGACATCTCGGTATTCCGTAAAAAAATGCGTTTTTTGCGGTCAATGAAGCTTTTTATTTGACTAGCAATCTTATTACTGCTAAGATTCTAGTTTTCATGCTTTTTTTAAAATCTGCTGTCGCTTGAAATTATTTTTTCGTCCCTTGTATATTTATAATTTTGCACAGTATGGTGTAATGCGTGTGTGCCAATACAACGAATTGAAACTGAGGGGAGAACCATCGTTTAGTCCGGGTACGCTACTTGAGTAACGAAAGCGGTTCCTTCTCGAGGTGTGCTGATTCCTTTTGCCAAAAAATCTGGCTAACCTAATCCTCCTAAAACTCCGCCTAAAATAGCACTTAACCAACATACTACTGGTGTTTGCCTACCGTCCACTTTATATTATTGCACACCACAAAATCCCTAGAACAGCTACATGATTACCACAATTGCCATATCATTAACTTTTGCATTTTATTTAATGTAATTTAAAAAACATTTTTTATTTTTTATTCATAAGTTTTTATCAATAGTTTCGTAAACAGTAACCACAAAAACCACTATTTTTTAGAAAAGTCATACAGTACTTAGTACATTAAAGTTGAGGTGATACATTTTAATAAAATAGGCTTTTCAATTACTTGGAGCTTTATTGTTATTTTCTTCCAAAAAAATTAAATACTAAGAAAATACTTGTTTGTTCCAATAATATTACTAACTTTCCATGCGAAGTAAAGTTGACTATCATATTTTACCACTAAGTAATATAATTTACTTTTGATTGGTAAAACTATAAATATGACCTTAATCGCTTTACATATATTTACATACATATATACACACATACATATTTGATGTAGTCTAAACATAAGTAAATATTAGCTTATTTTTCCATAAAAATTATGCTACATTTACTGAGTAACTTTCGTGGACACGCGCGTAACTTTCGTGGACACGATTTCAGAAAAAAATGGATTTCCGTTGAACTTTATCGTCTGATTTTCACATCCAATGCTTCATAGGTATTTCTTTTATTAGAGCCCCCTTTCAGAATCAACTTTTCTTAACTGATAACTGAACACATAAAATCGCCACGAAAGTACGCGGAGGCATTCTCAAACTCGAGAAATACTCATAAAATTTAACAGCAGCTAAACTTAACAATCAACGCTATCACAAACGCTTCTTTTACACAATATCAGCAGGCTCAGGAACGTCCAAGGAACGCGCCGCAATGATACTAGCGTAGTACTTGGCTGACTTTCGCGCGGTGCGGGTGCGATTCGGATGGGAAAAGTCCACCTCGTAGAGACCGAACTTTGACCTGCGGATAAAATGAAGTTCATGGAAAGTACAACTATTATCAGCACTGTATACAGAGGGCATGGATTTATCAGCGAATTCTATACGTTCAGTGTAGAATCAATTTTACAGTTCAAATTTAATTGTGGTTTTTAACTAAACGGATATTGTATGGAATCCGGCGGCGTGAAAATTACTTTGCTAAATTCCGCCAAAATCCCACAAGCACCATGCGATTAGTTAATGCACCGCCCTCCCTCCCACTTTTTCAAGCAGAAGCAAGACACAAAACAACTAACCGCGTTAACTAACCGCGTGGTGCTTGTGGTTGGCGGAATTTAGCAAAGTAATTTTCACATTTCAGTGCTAACTAAACGGAGTTTAGCAGACAGGCGATTTGATTGATAGGTATAGTTAAAACATGTGGTTAAAAGCATAATTTTTACCGCCCCTCTCTCCGACCCAAGACTAATAATAAGCTTTATTACAATCCCATAGATTGGATTGGGCCACCTGGGCCTTCCGAGGTTTATTAAGACTCCGATAAATTCTAATTTACGTTTGAGTCTAGTTTTGTGACGAGTTTTATCATCCAGATAAAATTCAATATGGACTAAGCTAATCATCATCATCATCAGCCATTTGACGCCCACTGCAGGACATAGGCCTCCCGCATGGTTTCCATAACCATGAGGGGTTTTGCCATAATCGCAACGCTTGGCAGGCGGGTTGGCGATCACAGTAAGTGGTTGGAATCTCAGGAAGACGCTGCTTCCCGTCTCCTGGTAATTTATTTCCTTAGTCGCATTCTCCGACATCAACGGGAGGAAATGGAGTGACGCTATTCTTAACCACACAGGAGTAAGCTAAAGGTTAACCAAAAAAAATATATGAAAAGGCGCTTATAAATTGACCTTATAAAAAAATTCTGCTACTAAAACTTTATTTTTAGGTACCTATCTGGTTATTATGCAAAATATGGGGACGCTGAATTAAAATCTGAAATTAATACCACAACTACAGCTATTGATATGCTAATCAACAATGATAGAATTCGCAAGGTATAGTTTTTTTTTTGAGCTACTTATTATATTTTTTTCTGAATTAAGACATAATTTTAAGAAACGGATTTAATTTTTTCAGCTATTAATGAAGCTAATTATTCGTTATGATTTTATAAAAATATTGTAAGTGTGACGTCATTTGTACGGGTAAAAAAATTAACAAAATCATTTGTCTGTGGATATCAGTCTGTGGTCTGCAGTTGTGGTTGACTGACTGACACTTTTGACACTCTGTCTGTGCTGATACTTCATTCAAAGATTGTGTTTTGTGTTTTGGTGTTTTCTCGAGATTCTTATTTCATTACTCTCTTAAATAACGACGATTTCGCTTATAAGCCCGGAAACCGAATAATAGCTCGCTTACATTTTGACTGGGCTGTTTCGCCCACGGACTTTATTTGCTAGTTTACTCCACGACATTTGGACGGCTGTAAAGAAACTTTTGCCCATTAGATTTCCAAATGAATGGCGGCTCGTAGGTTAGATACTCCGTACCGTCTTGTGCGAACAACTAACAGCCGGAAAAAGATTTTTAATATCCCAGCTACATAGAAATCAAGTGGCGCAAACTCGGCATTGAATAAAAGCCTCAATTCAATTTTGTAGTGATGGCTTCCCTAAGGATTTTGCTATCACTACAAAATTGAATTGAGGCTTAAGCCGCTGACAAACAACAACAGACTTGACGTCAGTTTGACAACTGTCAGCTTGAGAGGAAGGAGGCGCACAGAAGAGAAGGCCAGATATTACCTTACATGTGACGTCACTGTAGAGGTCAAATGAAGAGCATTGATAATTTTCTTGCTTGCTGAATATAAATTTAACGGGTTTTTTCATTTTATTGATTGAGTTGATTTGTTCTTAAAAAAGGTTCGATAAATAAAAAAATCGTGTTCAATAAATTAATGTACCTATTGCTCATTACATGCAAATTCGTATTTTTGTTTTCTCTGTAATAAAGAAAACTTTGAATTCCCCATTTTGTATGTGGCTAAAACGCTATTCGCGAAAAGCCAAAAAAAAAACCTCATTCTTTTAGTCTATGTCCGATCGCCTTTGTTAGATGCGCGTGCATAGGAAAACTGATTAATTTTTCACGCCCTTGCGAAAAAAAAATTCACAACTCGTTTTCACTATTGAAATTATAGTTATTGGTTAATTCCAATGTCTTCAAGTACTAGTTACGAAGAAAATTATTTTTTTGTATTATTTTCTTCACGAGTGTGTTGAAAAACGTCGTATGATACACGTTTGTATTGATGATTACCGTGCTCGGCTCTCTCAAGAACCTCACCTAACGGCTCAGGTCATTATGGCGCTTCAGAGGTAATCACCAACATTAAACACTTGTACCATAATGTACTATAATATTATACTATCATATACCATAATTTGGTCAAATGTAGGTTACAACGTGCCTATATTGAAACAGTAAAAAATATTGGAACAGATAATCCGGCTTGCATTTCAGCACACAAAAAAACAACAGTTTAGTCTGTGCTCCATTGCTTTGCTTAGTAGAGAAAACCTAAGACTTCACTGTCTGCCTGTCGGTCTGTCTGTCTGTCTGTCTGTCGCCAGGCTGTATTTCATGAAGCGTGGTAGCTAGGCAGTTGAAATTATCACAGATGATATATTTCTGTTGTTACTATAACAGCAAATACTAAAAACAAAATAAAATAAATATTGAAGTGGGGCTCCCAACAAACGTGACTTTTTGCCGTTTTTTCTCGTTATTTGTGTCTAATGTTGTATAGATAACGGTACGGAACCCTTCGTGCGCGAGTCCGGCTCGCACTTGGCCGGTTTTTTTTAATTTATTTTATATATAACTAGTCATTTCCTCCACAAATATTTAAGCTGTTTTGCTATAGTTTCGTTAGCTGTATTTGCCGTATTAATTTGAAGTTTTAATTCAGAGTCCCTCTATTCTGTAGTCCCTTCTTATATCTTATTCTTCATAGTAATTGTTACCCTCAATAATTATTTAATAATAATTTATATTTGTTTTATTACCTTTTCATGCAAGATTCACCAAAAAATTACTTCTATTTTTTTTAATGGCAACTCGAATCGGTCCTGTCTTGGTCGACTACTTCTGCCAATAATGAGTCAGTCATGGAAATTACTTCTAAAGATTTCATATAGGTACTCGACAAACTCCGAAAGCGGCTGACATTTGAATTTTTTTTTGTCCTAGTTGAGATGTGCGTTTCAAAATCAAGGCTGTTTCATAAGCTAAGTATCTAAACATAGTTAATCTGTGAACCTTGCGTGACAGAAAATAAACTACGATCGCAATTCTGTGCGGCGGGAAGATCCGGACCGATCGGCCCTTGTAGAATGAGGGCTTTTCAATGACAACTGTCAGTGAAAAGCCCTCATTCTGTATGAGTTTCATAAAAAAAAACTAGATGGCGCTGCTAGGAGAACAAATGTCATCATAAGTTTTAAATGTTTCACATCGTTATTACTCTGTGATGATCTAAACATCTCTCCTCTTGTTAACGAAACAAGCGAGCAACGTGACAGAAACCACAGATAAGGTACAGTGATGTTATGTCAATTTTGACATATTATGTGACTTCAGCACCATCTGTCGGTAACTTGCGGTACTGTATTTTTTTTAATGACGCTTTGAAAAGCCCTCATTCTGCGGGTCACCCTTCAGGAATCGATCACCTGCGAGAACCTTGATTTCAAGTGGTAGTGAATTATAGACACTAACAGCTGATTAGTATGAGTTCCTACCCTATGGTGTTTCTCACAATACCCAACAGATCGGGTTGAGGCGATATTGATCTCTTGGCGAGCTAATAATGTGTGCAATCACATTAAAAACTTAGACTGCACTGAAAGAGGTTATAAAGTGGTCGCGTACACGATACTCACAGATACCCTTCTGACCATTCGAAGTTGTCCATTAACGCCCACGCCGTGTAGCCAGATACGTTGACGCCGTCTTCTTGGATTGCCAGCAAAACCTGGAAAATTCGGATGTGGCTGCGGTCGGATTTAGTTTATAAGAAGACATGGCGTGATATATTATCATTTATAGCCGTCGTCTGTAAATGTCCACATAGAGAACGTCAACAAATGTAAAGGCGGCTCTAAACGATGGCCCATGATGGACAAATACAGGCGACTATGAACGTGTAGAGGGCATAATCGTCTGCAATGGCCCATGATGGGCGACGTTGGCGTGTAATCGCCGCTGTGTCGGTTTTTCGGACAAACATCAAAGGAGATCGCGGGCATGATTGTAAGCGTGTCCATACGATCGCCGATCAGTCATTTCATATTTGCTTACGGTGCAGTGCGGACGCGTGCTATTTTGTATGATTTTGTAGCTAACTATCTACCTACCTTTGAGACGTACAATGTCGGAGCTAAAATGGAGTAATGAGAGACCTTCAAATTTATTGAGTTATACCAACAGGAGCCTACAATTTGGAATCCGAAAAATAACTTCCATAAAGATAAAAACAGAGTAGGTACCTAAATAGTAAGAAGAAGAATAAATATCTGTGGTAAAATCAAGTGGCAATCATGGCTCATTCTGTGATTGTCCATCATGGCCCACAGTGTAGATGGCTGCGCAATCATGGTGGCAATCATGGTCCATTCTGTGATTGTCCATCATGGGCCATCGTTTAGAGGGAGCATAATGGGTTGTGATGGCTTACGACCCCGGCACATGTCAAAGCGACAGTATTTTTTTTTGCATCGAGTTAAAAAGCAGACTTTAGTACTTCCAATTACTTATTATTATTATTATACTTTTTTGGACACAAAGAAATAAATATTTTACACAAAACATAAAAGTAATATAAACGATTACATAGGTGAGCCTATTTCTATAGAAATTTCTTCCAATCAACCAGCCCCTATATTACGCGCACCAAATCCAGAGCGATTCCAATCGTCTAACTGTCAAATTAGTATGGAATTTGACAGTTAGACGATTGGAATCGCTTTGGATTTCGTGCGCATAATTAGGCCCCAGATCACTCGTGTAGTGACAAATTAGGTAAAATATATTTAATTTCCTATAAACACGTACGGCAATAGATCGGGTTGATATAGGATGCACTCTTTGGTCAATCAATTAATTCTACTGATTGTCGATGTAAAGAAAAAATAAATCTAATAATGTCTGGTGTAAAAACCAAAATCCGAGACATCGATACCTACTTTAAAAAACACGTCCAAGTAGGTGATGAGCCACGCATGTGTATATTTATGTCGAATTTCTGGTTCCCCTTCGAATGTCCGACAGGTATTAAACAAGTTTTCAGACAATGAACAACGTAATGCTGTATCATTTCACAACTCGACTTTCCATACAATAATGTTTCACAAACTTGACAGATGTCAGGTTATGTTGAGAAAACTTAAGTTACGATCTCTTAAAGTAAATGCATATTTCTTATAATGTCATTTGCTGAACAACACTTTCTTAACATAAATGCATTAAATCGACAAAGTTCTATTACTGTGCTTTAAGAAATACAGTTCACGCAATTTAGAAAAAGGGCGCGAGGGATGGAAGCGGAGAACCCCTGCGAGTGGGGTGGGGGTCGGGGGGCAAAGCCCCCGCATTAAAAAAAAAATACTCGCCCAGGAACAGTAGATTAGATTAGGTTAGGCTTGCTCCCGGCGCGAGCGCAGCGGGCGGAGGGGGGATAGGGATATTTGTTACCAATAGATAGAGAACACTTTACTGTACATAAAAATGGAAATTACACAGAAATTTTTCAATTAGTGCTTCTGACAAAACAAAATAAGTTTGTTATATTTAAAAAAGTGAATTATATTTGTATTGCAAAATACATTATATTTTATCTGTAAAATATTGACGTATGATGTAACTTTAAAAAAAAAAAATATATTATGAATTATGCATTTCCGAAATGATTGCATGTCAAATTTAATAAACGTTTTTATTAAGATGTAATTGTTAAAACAATAGTTTGTAAAATGAAAATATACATAAATGTTACTTGTGAAGTGATACTTTGATAAAGATTATAGGTAAAACATTATAGTATGCGAATTTCAGCTTCCTAGTACTAACCGGACGGACATGGTACGGAACCCTAAAAAAATTATGGTCTATTGTTCAGACTGTCTAATCTTGAGAATAGCATGGATGTCATTTTTTTATTCCAAGTAACTCAAAGTAGGTCTGCCTTAGTTCAAAGAAAAAAAGGCCTAGAAAGATTTAAGTTTGTAACATTTTCGAAGACTTGATCTCAGATTCATCATCATCATTATCATTCATCATTCAGCCACAAGAAGTCCTCTGCTGGACATAGGCCTCCCTCATGGATTTCCAAAAAGACCGGTTAGAAGCGACTTGCATCCAGCGTTTTCCTGCCACTTGGATGAGGTCATCTGTCCATCTTGTGGCTAGTCGTCCTACACTGCGCTTGCCGACATTGTAGTCTCCATTTGAGAACTTTTCGGCCCCATCGGCCATCAGTTCTGCGTGCTATGTAGCCCGCCCACTGCCACTTCAACTTACTAATCGACGACTTTCGTTCGTCTACGGATATCATCATTTCTGATTCGATCTCGTAGAGAAATTCCGAGCATAGCCCTTTCCATAGCTCGTTGCGTGACCTTGAGCTTTCTTATGAGGCCCATAGTGAGAGACCACGTTTCAGTGCCATAAGTCATTACTGGTAAAACACACTGGTTGTATAATTTTGTCTTGAGCGATTGAGGTATATTAGACGAAAAGACTTTTTTAAGTTTCCCGAATGCTCCCCAATGCCGAGTTGGAGACGATTGACCTCTTTCACGAAGTTGGACCCACCTAGTTGGACTGTTTGTCCTAAGTAGACGTATTCGTCTACAACTTAAAATGAACATGGACAAAACGAAGGGCATGTTGAACGCCCGTTTTGTGCCCACCCCAATAACATTGGGGAACTCGATATGAATGCTTCAAGGTAAGTCACAGTTTCACCTGTTCCATATAAGTCTTGTAATAGTTGATCCGGTGGTCGTCGTTTAGTTCTGTCCCACGCGAAGAATAGCCGTTTTCTGTAATCAGGATCTCAATATCTCCGTATTGGTCCTTCAAGTACTTGAGTGACTTCCGGATGCCGGCTGCGTATTCCTGGAAGAATTAGTAGAAAATGGTCCAACTTTTAGTTAATCCATAACACCATGGAGCGATCTGACCCATTTAAAGTTGCGCAGCCAATTTTCGAGCCAATTTGGGTCACAATATAGATTCCATGTCATCTGGAAATGGTTTTGCCAGATTTTCTTGCCAAGTTCTTGGAGTAATATTCCTATATGAAGAAGAAGAAGAAAGACATTTTATTATACTAACAAGACACATCACAGAAACAAAATAGGCTGATAAGGAACATAATATGCACAACAACAGAAAGAAAACTAAATACACAACATACAAAACAAATAAATAAAACAGGACCATAGATGTAGCCAGTAGTGTATCTAAGTTGCCACAAAATCAGCTGACTCAGCGTTGTGACGTCAAATGAAATATAGATACTTATGCCTACTTATGCCGGTTTAACTGTTTTTATGTAGAAGCCTGCACCAGGGCATCCGTTAATGAGTTATTTTTGGTTATCTCTGAAACATACCAAGATTTTTCCAGCAATATACTTTTTGAAGAAGTGCATGTGATCCCGCCCGAAAATTTGCAAATTTTGGCGTGATTTTAGCGCGTGTCAGCGAAAAGCATATAACACAGTTTGTCGCAGATTAATCACAGCTAATATGCACTAAATTCTAAGCACAATTCTAAGATTAAAGTCCCAGTGACAGTTTTTATTCGGAGGAAATTTTGATCTGGGGCGACTGACGCTGCAGCCAGCCTGTCATACGTAAAAAAGTCATAAGCAGCCTATATAGGTCCCACTGCTAAGGCGCAGGCCTTCTCTCAGTGAGAGAGAGAGAGAGTATGGGCTTAATCATCACGCGTGCCCACCGCGGATTGGCGATTTCAAGCGCTGAGGTATGTGAATAGCTCGGACACTCAGGTTTCCTCACGATGTTTTCCTTCATCTTCAGTGAAAGGTATTGCTACCATAACTTCACGCTCACAAATGTACATAACTTAGAAAACAAAGTCATAGGTACAAGCCCGCACTGGGAATCGAACCTGGCCCAGGCCTCTCGCTTCCGAGTCAAATGTTGTACTCACTAGGCTACCACTACTTATTGACGTCAACAAGTAAAATAAGATAATTACCCTGAACCAGAAGGAACTGGCATTTCTCCACTCAGGGCGGTATTCATAGGCCACGCTCAATTCTGGCAGGCCCATAGGGTACCAGTAATCAGCCTTTTCTCCAGGTTTCAGAGCTCGGATTAGCCGACTCGTGTAGTGGTTGAAGCCCAGGTAATCGGCAGTGCCTGGAAATAAGGGCCAATTTGGCACAGCAGCAGTAACACAGACGTTTCCTATCAGGGTTGTAGCCAAGGCTACGTCAGAATAGGTTGAGCCTCCCCTGGCCGCTAATCGACTAATCATTTTGCTCACCAAATAATTATTATGCTCAGTTTTCAATCCAACTATACTAATACTAGCTGACCCGGCAAACGTTGTTTTGCCGTATGGGTTAGCCTACGACCTATTCTCAGACGTACCAAATAAACACGAAAAAAAACAAAAATCGGTGAAGCCGTTTCGGAGGAGTTCGGTAACAAACACTATGACACGAGATTTTTATATATTAGACTTGCTGACCCGGTCAACGTTATTTTCCAATATTAAGCCTACGACCTATTATTCCTAGACCTACCAAGTACCCGCAAAAAACCATAAAAATCGGTAAAGCCATATACCATACCTCTACCAATTCATATACCTCTGAAACTATGATTTTGTTTGTTTGTACATCTACTTCCTTCTCCAGTCCAGTCCATCCAAAGGTTGTCTGGAAGAGATCACTTCATAACGCGGCCATCTGTACTCTTAGTTTAAGAAATATCTGTGCAATTTCCATTTTTATGTATAAAAAGTGTTCACTATCTCTATCTTCGGAAGCAGTTTCGGAGGAGTTCAATAAAAAACACGGTGACACGAGATTTTTATATATTAGATTCTAAAGAAATAGTTATTGCTTTTTAACCGCGTGCTCAATTTTGATGACGGAGCAAGCGAAGGATTCTAAAATTTAATCACGAGCGCAGCGAGTGATTCAAAAATTTGAATCCTGAGCGATAGCGAGGGAATCAAAAGAGCACGAGGTGAAAAATCTTTGCACTCGAGTGCAACACATAACTTTTCATCTCACTTCAGCGACGAAATAACTAAATGCAAAAATACACAAAGGAGGTTCCGAGTCTGAGTTTATAACAAATTAAAAAAAGTAGTACAATAAATTCGGCACCATGGAGGTAGAAATAAATAGGTTTAATGATGTTTTGAATTTACAAACTTAGTGCACTCGATGTTCTAAGTTCAATTTACTTTATCCTCTAGCGGATAAAAACGGCTTTTTCACTCGTATATCGAAGAGCAAAAATACTCTTTCCGAGATGGAGGGATGAAAAGGCTATTTGCTGATCTGTTTTCCATGCGAACGTTGTCGCCGGCACTGCCAGTTATTTATAAGCCAAACAATGGCTGACCACGTGTTGTGCTTAGTAATTTATTTTGCTAACCAACATAATTAATGGTTGATTGAATTATTTCTTTCTTGCTACTTTAAATAGCTCTCAGTGCAAACACTTTTTTTGTATTATCGAGAAGAACCAGCCTTTTTGGGAGGTTAATGAGATTTTGATACACCTTTGTAATTATCTCACCTCTGACCAGTTTCTTCTCTTCTTCAGTGAACGGTGGCAGTTTGTTGAACGGGTAGCCCTGCTCTCTGCTGATCTCTGCCATCTTCTTCTCGATAGCCGGCGGCCAGCCCCCCTCTCGGGAGAAGATGGGGTGGCAGTAGCGGCCAAACTGAGTTGAGGAGGAAACTCCAGATAAAAACGCAATCTTCCTCTTGGATGAAGTTGGGGTATCAGTGATAACCAACCTAGATTTAGCGTTATGGGAACTTTTGGATCAGGCGTGTCCCGGGGCGGTATATTTAATTAGTTTTATTTAGTAATATTTAGTTTACTCCTTAGTTACAAAATGTATGTGTGTAATATTTAGTTAAGTTATTAAAATGTAACAACCCTAAAACTTGTGGAATGCAATAAACCTTTACTTACCTAGATTTAGGTGGGCAGTCAATATAGGTTAAAACATAGCAACTGGTTAGTACACTTAACCGTAGCCGTAATTTAAGGAAGATTGGGGAGCAGTATCGCGCAAGCCAAGTAAAGAGGGAAATCTAGTTGAAAGTGGTACAGATTATTGTCAGATGACGCAGAACCCGCTGGATTAAGAATAGCGTCACTCCATTTCCTTCCGTGGATGTCGTAGAAAGGGACTAAGGAAATCAACCAGGAGACGGGCAGCAGTGTCTTCCTGAGATTCCAACAGCATACTGCGATCGCCAACCCGCCTGCCAAGCGTGGCGATCATAACAAAACCCCTCATGGTTATGAAAACCACGCACGAAGGAGGTCTATGTTCTGTAATGGGCGTCAAATGGCTGATGATGATGCAGAACCCTGCAAAATGGTTGACTTCGAAGGGGCCTCGCGCGCAGGCCTTGACTTGGCGGGCCAATCCGTCAGCTACTTTAAACCTCATACTTGGTTCACTCAGATACTTACACCGTATTCCAAAGCCAGTTGAGTCAACTCTTCCTCTTCTGGGGCAGCTGCCTCGAACCATAAGAACTGGTTAGCTAAGGATACTTTGCCTGAAAAAAAAAACATAAGAAAAACCTTGAAATATATATATAGTTTGGGTTTATTCAAGAACTAATAAACCTGATGTTGAACCATTTATATTGCAAAGGTATAAAGTTTATAATATCTTGATCCCTATCAATGTGCGGTTGAGACGTAAGGCGTAGACGGAGAGTGTAGGTACATGGAGGGACTTGATCATGAAGACATTTCGGAGACAAGAAAATACTAAGAATAAACGTGCGTAGGTATTATTGGGTTGCCAGATTTTTTGATCCTGCAAGGGACATATACTCACATTGGCAAAAAATACGGGATTTTAAATTTTTCTTCGAGACAAATGAGAAACATATATTTTGCGTCGTTTTTATTATTATTATTATTAATACGTTTATTGCACATAAGTAAAAAATACAATGGCAATGTGGCGGACTTAATTATAGATACCTATATTTTAAAGAAGATCGTGTAAGTTATAGCATATCTTTGTTTGAAAACCTATTTAGAGGCTAAAAATTCCACCCATGCCCGGACTTGAACCCGCGACCTCTGGCTAATCGTGCCAGCGCTCTTCCAACTGAGCTGATGGGCAAGTGCAAGCATTGGCGAAATTTCGAGCCTCTACAAACTCCTCTGTATTACGTAAAGGCAGCGACATCTGGCCGACGCCATTTACATCACTTGCAGCCCCGAGTAATCCACTTAGCAGTTAAGTATTAACATCGGAATGATATCGCTGTACCTGCATGATAATATTCTTTTTGTTGCACTAACCCGTGCTGAGGACAATTTTAAAAACCTATTTAGAGGCTAAAAATTGCACCCATGCCCGGACCTCTGGCTAACCGTGCCAGCGCTCTTTCAACTGAGCTAATGGGCAAGTGATGCCCATTATCATTATGCCTCATTCCGATGTTAAAACCTAATTGCAAAGAGGGTTACTCAGGGCTGCAAGTGATGTAAATTGCTTCGGCCAGATATCGCTGCCTGTACGTAATTCAAAGAAGTTTGTAAAGAGGCTCAAAATTTCGCCGATGCTTGCACTTGCCCATTAGCTCAGGAGGTCGCGGGTTCTAGTCCGGGGATGGGTGGATTTTTTTGCCTCTAAATAGGTTTCTTAAAATTGTGCTTAGCACGGGTTAGTGCAACAAAAAGAATATAAATCTTTGTATGATTTTACATACTTGTAAAATTCAATGAATCACAGTTCAAAACGGTCATTAATACGCTCTTTATCAAATCCTTAGCACATTTGTCCATTTTACTGCCATCTGCGAAAAAATGTCTTCCACTTTTCAATAGCACCCATAGCACCAAAGAGCAATTTCCAGGCTTTTTTAAAAATTTGAAATTCTTCGTATAACCAGTCTTGTCATACTTTAAATGTCGAACAGTGTTGAAATACGGGACAGAGTCTGTCCCGGAGGGACGTTTCAAATTATGGTTGAAATGCGGGACGACCCGGGAAATACGGGACCTCTGGCAACGCTAGTAGGTATGTAAGTACCTATATAGTGCTATATTCGATATCAGTTTGGAGGAACGTAATTACTGACCTTGGTACTTAGGCCTGAACTCCTTATCCCACACCCTATACGCCTTGGCATGAGCCAGAAGAGTATTCTTATTGCATTGGTAGTAACCCACGTTGGGGTCTTTGAGACCCGGAGCAAATATCCCAGCACCGTACCCTAGGGCGCAGAGACTGATGGGCTCGTTAAGGGTTAGCCAGGTCCTGACGCGGTCTCCGTAGAGGGTGAAGATGACACGCGCGTAGTCTTCAAACCAGTCCGCGATGTAAGGGTTGACCCAGCCGCCTGGCAATAGAATGGAAAAGGGAGGTTACTAGATATTTTGTCCTTATTCTTAACGCGTCATTGGTAAGACGAAACTAAACCTTACTAGAAAAGCAGTTCAAAAAAGTAATAATATTAAAGATTATTTCGATGAAATAAACGTGTGGATTTAAAGCCAGTTTCCAGGTTCTAAAATAATAATTTAAGCTCTGTAAAAGATTGGAGTTTTTTTGTCTTTTTTTGGGGTTCTGTACCTCAGAAGTAAAAATAGGGAACCCTATTAGGATCACTTTGCTGTCCTACAGACGACGACAGACGTCTGTCAAGGCACTTTATCGCAGGAACTCGTGGAGGTATCGAGTTGAAATTAAAACAGTGTACTCAAGTCTACAGTCCCTCGAAGCTGTTAAAAAATCAAATTGCTAAGTAAGGTTAACTTAAAAAAAAAGATACGGCCGTTTAGGCCGTAAAAATATAAATTTATAGGGTTCCGTTGACCTAGAACTATGAAATTTGGCAAGTACATTATTTGTAATCAAAGCATAAAAAAGCGGTGGTAGCCTAGTGGGTAGAACATTGGACTCGGAAGCGGGAGACCCAGGTTCGATTCTCAGTGCGGGCATGTACCTATGACTTTTCTTTCTAAGTTATGTACATTTGTGAAGTTATAGTAGCAATACCACTCGCTAACGGTTAAGGAAAATATCGTGAGAAAACCTGGGTGTCTGAGCTATTCACATACCTCAGCGCTTGAAATCGCCAATCCGCGGTGGGCATGCGTGGTGATTAAGCCCATACTCTCACTCTGAGAGAAGGCCTGTGCCCTACAGTGGGACGTATATAGGCTGCTTATTATGAAATGATGAAAAATATAAGTCTTTGACGTTCGGGAAAGCTCGGAAAAAACTGCGAGACTCGGTTTTTGAATTATTTATTTATGATATGTGAGTACCTACTAATTTGTACGGAACCCTTGGCGGGCGAGTCCGATTCGCACTTGTCCGGTTTTTTATTTCTAAAATGGTGTAAATTTTGAAATGAAAACCTCGTTTAACTTGTAACATTAGTCGCAGTTTCTACGTTATGTTGAATAAAACGCTTTGATTTTTTTTTTATTTTACGCACGCGCGTACTACTACAAGTGAATGATCCTTTGGTACAATAGCAAGAGGTTCTCCAACTGTGAAGTGAAATTGTACTGACATAGGCATAAGAGTACAAATGATAAAGGAAAATATCGCAGCAAAACGTCCGTGGTATTTCGCAGTATTTTGCACGCGGTGAAAGTTCACGTTCTCTTTCTGAAAAAGGCCCTGAGCCATGAAAGGAAACGTATTTGTTAACAGTTTTTTTTATGTAGGTTTTATCACGTGCATATTTTTCCATAAGGCCATGCTTACCAAGATCCTGAAGGTTCTGTGGAAGGTCCCAGTGGTAGAGGGTTACTACAGGCTCAATTCCCGCTTCCAGCAAACCATCAATCAGATTGTTGTAGTGTTGCTTTCCGTCTTCGCTGATGTATGTCGCAAACCCGTTGGGAAGCAGTCTCGCCCACGATATGGAAAAGCTGCAGGACATGTTTTTGTATATAAAAAAAAACTTAAGTTTATTGCGACAATGATAACGTTACGAGAACGTCTCGTGTCATTCGAAAATCTAAAGGTCTTGAAAGAGCCGAAAAAGGACCGCGTACAGGATCACGAAGTGTAGGCAGACCACCGGCATTATGATCAGGTAACATCAGTGCTATTAATAAATAAAATAAATTATTTTTAGGAATATTTCAAGCGTGAAGACTGGCAACAATCTCATGACGTCACCGCTCCTATGTAAAGCGTGCGCTGTACGCGCTTGGGCTCACTTTTACTTTTGCTTCGTGTCGGTTCAAGGAAAGGATCGTCGTGGTTTGTCACCAGTCTGGTGAGGTTATATTTTCGTTACTTGGCAATTCTGCTTCCTTGACAATTAATTTGGGTTCTTTGTAAATAGTTTGGTCATCATCATCATCATCATTCAGCCACAAGAAGTCCACTGCTGGACATAGGCCTCCTCCATGAATTTCCAAAAAGACCGGTTGGAAGCCGCTTGCATCCAAATAGTTTGCTCAGTCGTTTATTATCGCCAGAGCGATAACTATTGTCCTTAGCACGGATTAGTGCAACAAAAAGAATATAATCATGTAGGTACAGCGATATCATTCCGATGTAAGACCTAACTGCATAAAAGTGGGTACTCGGGGCTGCAAGTGATGTAAATTATTTCAGTCAGATGTCGCTGCCTGTACGTAATACACAGAAAAATATGTAAAGAGGTTCGGAATTTCGCCGATGCCTGCATTTGCCTATTAGCTCAGTTGGGAGAGCGCTGGCACGGTTACCCAGAGGTTGCAGGTTCAAGTTCCGGCATGGGTGGAATTTTTTGCCTCTAAATAGGTTTTTAAGAAGTGTTTATTAATAGAGAAGCCCAAAAGGAGGGCAATGTTTTTGGCTGTATGTATGTATGTCCCTCATAACTTCTTAGGTCATACCTCCATGTTCAGATTTTGACAAATAAGATCTCAATTGATTCGTCGTGTTTGCGTGAGTGTCATAGGCTAAATGAAATCAGCATAAATCCAACTATAAATAAAAATAATCTGTAAAATGACTAAAAACAGAAATAAAAAATAACCAGCAACCCAACTGCTGAACATTAACTACTAAGCAGAAGGGACCCAAATTAAACATTGTGTGTGACTCGTTGCTTTGGTCCCGCCTGCTTCGTTGTTCAGCAGTCGGGATGTTGGTTATTTTTTTATAACATTTTTTTTTAGAAAATTCTTTCTTTTTAGGTGCGTCTTATCGTTGTTTAGGCGCAGTAGCTTTCGCACCAAGGGGTTTTGATGGCTTTGCATTCGGGTTCTGTATTTGGTGACGTGGACCAGTATTTTAGTTGGTATTTCCAGATAGTCATAGATCTTTTAATTGCGAGCAAACCACGGTTCAGTGCAGATGGTGCGGAGTGCTTTGTTCTGAAATCTCTATAGTATTTAAACATTAGATGTGCTGCCAGAACCCCAAAGTTCAATGGCGTAGGTCCATATGGGTTTTATCACAGCCTTGTATACGTGAAGTTTGTTTGATACATATATTTTATTCATAACTTACATTAAACGTCAGAAAAAAGTCAGTGATAGTTTTGTTTAAACAAAAGGGGAAGAAAGCGCAGTGCGCTGTGCAGCGACCGACTTATACATGTCATAGGCTAATATCGCGCATCCAAAATGATCCTCTCTCATCCCGTGCTAGAGCATTGGTCAAGATGTAAGTATGCGGGGTTTTTAGTTGGGTAAGGCAGATTGCCTTCAGAATGTGATCTACGTTATAATTACATAGGATCAGAAATATTTTCAGATTTTTTTCATACCGAGACGGATATAGTATTGGTAGAAAGTTGGATATACTTACCGGTAGAAATCGAGGCCCAACTCATTTGCCATCTCAATATCTCGCTGCCAAAGCCTGTAGGAGTCGCAAGCTACATCGCCAGTGTCTCCGTTCATGATTTTGCCCTCAGTGTGACAGAAGTTGTCCCAAATGTGAGGGGTTTTGTCTGTGGGTTCAGATAATGTACCTATTTCGATAACTTTTATAGAGCACAATCACTTGTTGGGAACTATGATAACCTGTGATATGGAACGATATATGGACTTTCAAATTACAGCGGCGCTCAGTGGAAACAGAATCAGGAATAGCTTTGCTTACGACTTCGTTCGAGAGCGGGACTTCATTTGAGCAGATCAAAGCGTACAGAGTACACCAGGTGAAATTCTCGACCGGTATGCATATATTTACTCGCAAGCATTTAAAGCTCGTTTGTCCCCCTCTATCATCAAAGTTTTGTTGGAGGACTGAAAATTTGCAGGGGTATTAAAATTATTGAAAATAAACATTGCTCCAAAACTAAAGCTTCCAGCTCGTGATGTGGGGAAAATTAAAATTTTTGGCACTTACTTACTCACTCACTCACTTACTGATGGGTCACCAACAGTCTAGGTTACTTTTAATTGAATTAGAACGAATCAATCAGTAATCTTTAAAAATATACAGGATTACCGGGTTATACAGCGTCGTAATGTGAGACAGAGTATAAGGGGATTTACCTCATCCGTTGAAGATGGAGAAAATGTTTGTTAGAATGCCTTTCCTAAATATTAAAGTTATGGATATCTGCATTTACACATTTTGAAAAAAAGTAACTTTACTTTCATAATCACAGTATTGATCATATTTTTAAAATTGTTCTCACTTTGTTAAACATAATACGAAGACCACGGAGAAAGTATAAAATAGTTAAAAATATACAGGCTAACCACTATACAGTGTCACAATTTGAGTCGGCGAACTAAAGACAACTACCTAATCTATTATGGTTATAGAAAAACTTTGTCTTATGATCTCTCCCTATTATTAATATTATAGACATAGACAACTGCATTAACAGAAAATAAAGAACAAACTCTTGTATCAATGATAATAATTGTTTCTATGCTGCTATGAACGTAATAAGACTGACATTATTAACAAAACCTCTTGGAAACTCACCAAGACATATAAATAAAAAAAATGTGTTCCTCTTAATTTTACAGATCATTCTTGGCAAGTTTTCATTATAAGCAATTTTTTAGTGCAAGAGAATAGTAACTATTCTGTACGGGGAATAGTAACTTTGTGTCCGAGAATAGTAACTTTTCTGTTTATCTTATCCTAAACCCAGTTGATCTGTTGACAGTTGATTGACTGGTATTTTGGCAAAAATTATAACAATTTCTGATCAGTTTTCTGATAAAAATTGCATACTTGATCGGTAGGTACATGAAATCGATAAGACCCCCAAGATTTATTCCAATAAGTGATAATTTCCTAAACAAAGTGTCAATCTTTTCTAGATAAAAAATCTATTAATTGGTTTAATCTATAGGGAAGAGCGGGTGATCGTGCTCTTCCACTATAAAGGGAAATTTCCCGCCAGGCAGATCGTATGCCTGGGGATGGCCGGTCCAACTGATGTTCGTTGGACGTTATATTTATGGTATGTCATGTGAAACATTTTGCTTGCGTGATGCATGAATGTTGGAGTTTATAGTGCGCGCGCAGAGTTGACATGTGCTCGCCACAAATCTTTTAAATTGGCAGCCAAATCTAAGTACAAAGCTAAATCAACGGATCATAACAGGGATCATTTTTTGTGTTTACGGAATCGCTGCACTAAGGTGGGCAGGGATGCACAACGTCGTCACATTCACGAATCTGTCGAAAACGGTGATCCAGCCAAAGTCTGGAAATTCTTTCGATCTCTAGGAGTCGGTAAAGCACGTCAGGACCCCTCTTCCAAAGACTTAGATCTCAACTCTCTTAATTAAAGCAATCTTCTGCTTCCTCCCTCAATGGAACCATAAAAATAATACTCTTTCAACGCTTCTCTGACTTTCCCTTCTTTTTGTCTTAGTAATTTTTTCGATTGTGATGTTAAGAAGAGCATAGAATCTATCAATTTTAGCGCGGGTGTCACTGATGCCATCAGCAGGAAAATGATTACTTCCATCCCGGATGTCATAGTTCCCGTCATTGCTGGAATCCTCGATGTGTCGGCAGCGGCTGGTGTGTTTCCAACCACCGGAAACGGAACGGAAAGAAGCACAAGTCATCCCTTTGCCAAAGAAATCCTACCCCATCTCCTTTTCCGATTACCGTCCCATCTCCATTCTAACAATTCTTTCAAAGGTTCTAGGGCACCTTATCCACCATCAACTCAGTATTTTCTTAAACACGAATCACCTTTTCAATCCTCTCCAATCAGGCTTTTGTACTGGGAATAGCACGTCTGCGCTTATTAACGGTCAGCTCACTGTCGTCACGCTGCTTGATTTCAGCAATGCTTTCAACACGGTGGACTTTGACATGTTGGAGATATTGGGTTCTTTTAACATATATCCAACGGTTATTGACTGGTTTCGTAGTTATCTACACGGGCGCCAGCAGCGTATACGAATTGATAATGATGATGATGTCTCCTCTTATTTTCGCTATTTTCATTAAAACGGTATTTCTCAAAATCTCACTTCTCCCTACCATCTTTACGCAGATTATTTACAGATTTACACACAATATTCTGTATCTGCATCTTGCTGCCAACAAGACCAACACAGATCTCGCTTATATTTCAGAGTAGAATAGATCGTATGGCTTAAAAATAAACCCAAGCAAGACTCAAGCTATCATAATAGGTAGGATTTTGATCAAAATTGATTTCAAAGGTCAACTGGAAATTTCTTCCACAAATTAGAATTAACGGCGTTCAAATTCCATATAGTGAGAAGGAGAAGAACTTGGGGACCATCATTGACACTTATTTATACTGGGCACCCCAGCTAGCAGAGGTGAGCCGGAAAATGTTCGCTTCAGCGGCTTCTCTGATAACATTACGGAATTTCCAGCCAACTTTGACCAAGATTGCACTTGCCCAGTCTCTGTTACTTTCTATCCTCGACTATCCATGTCTCCGAATATCACTTTGAACCCTTTATTCGGTGCTGTTCAATCCAGCTACACCTCTGTATCTCACGAATAGCATTGAGTTTTTGAGTGATACGCAAAGTCGGACTTTGTGATCCGCTCAGAATCGATTGCTGAAGACACTAAGTTATACGACAAGGTTCTTCAGTAATTCCTCAGAACGCAAAAAGAAGTAATTCCTTTACTATCACAGCTGTCCGCCTGTAGAACTAGATGCCTCTGGCCGTAAGATTTTCAACATCCCTGTTAATATTTTCTTTTTTTTTTGTGAAATATCTTTCTATATTTTATTTCTATAGGTATATTTTTCGTACACCTGATCTTTCCATATGACAATTTTTGTTTATGTATGTTTATCCTATTATTTTTATTTCGTATTTATGTACCGTTTATGTATTTGTATTAAATATGTAAGTATCTTGTTTAATATTGTTTAGTTGCACCGACTATCCGTCGTTTAGGTTCTCAATTTTTTCCCGTCAATAGTTGTCTGGAAGAAATAACTTTTAGTGATAAGGCCAATTGTATTGCACTTCAATTCTCCAATTCTTCAATTCTCATATGTAATGCCATAGTCGACAAGAAACATTTATATAAAAAAATTATAGTAAAAGGGTCGTGAAGGAGAGATCGTGGTATGAGAGATTGTAGACACGTGAAAAAATTCAGAGCAGTAGCACATATTATAATGAATTTAATAGTTAAAGCTATCAAACTAGCTAAGTAAACTTTACAAGTTAACGAGCAATAGGCGACCAGCTTATAAAAGGAAGACTTCGTACAAATTCCATTGAATCTTATTTTTATCTTTTTCTTGCACCTCTTCTTCTTCTTCTTACACTTGTATTATCGTTAATATGTTAGAGCAAAAACAACGTATACAAATCTTTGAATATTTCAACTATTACCTGTAAAGGCTCCCTTATATCTGCCTACCTACTTGCAGGCAGTTAGTTCAATTCAAGAGACATCAGGATCATTTTAGAGATAAGCTTATACAAGAGTCCCACATAATTTAAGAAAGTATACCACATACCACTGATGTTCCATGCGCCTTCGATTTGGTAGGCGGCGGTGGCTGCCCCAAACTTGAACCCAGGCGGGAAACTGAGGTCCCTGCAGTAAACCGCGCTCACCACCGCTCTGCGAGTTCAGAACAACAGGTCAGGTTCCATCCATAGCTGATCAACTTTTACTAGGCCAGTCATCAGAGGTTCAAAACTAGGGCGTACGATGCAAACGGTACCACAGTAGTTTTTAAGGTTCCGTACCCAAAGGGTAAAGGACCCTATTACTAAGTCTCCGCTGTCCGTCCGTCCGTGCGTCCGTGTCACCAGGCTGTAACTTATGGACCGTGAAAAATAAACAGGCCAAGTACCAATCTATATCGAATTTGAGAACAGCGCCATCTATAGAAACCAACAAGAAGCGTTTAACATTGACATTCAACGCCATGACATCGGGGCTGTGAAGGTTACATAGATGGCCGCTAGATGCCGAGTGTCTTTAGACAACGTTTGTCGTATGGGAGCCCTCCTTAAATATTTATTTTATTCTGTTTTTAGTATTAATTTGTTGTTATAGCGGCAACAGAAATAGGTACATCATCTGTGAAAATTTCAACTGCCTAACTATCACGGTTCATGAGATACAGCCTGGTGATACACAGATAGACGGACAGACGAACAGACAGACAGACAGACAGACGGACAGTGAAGTTTTAGTAATAAGGTCCCGTTTGGAAACCTTCTGGTACGGAACCCTAAAAACCATGGCCAAAAAGCCGGTTTTTGTTCCAACAATATGCATACCTGGAATATAATGGGTTTTAAATGTCTCCTGTCATTTGGAAAAATGTCATCTCGGCACTAGAAATCGGCACTCTTAGAGAATTTTTTAAGTCATGCAAGTTGTAGAGAATCAAATTCTGCGTATACTGAACTTAGAGTATAAAGTACTCTATCATACTGAATATAAGAAAAACTGAATTTGCACAGATATCCATCGTTTATTTTCTCATTTTACAACTTTCCGACGTTTCGGTACTTTTGCAAGTCCCGTGGTCTCGCTAGACTGAGGTGACAGGCGTCTTTTCGAAAGCATTAGCTGGTAGTTTACTACCCTCGGCAAAAAAATTAAAAGAAATTATTAAGTTACGTTCCAAAAATATTTTGGCAATTTTTATAATTTAAATTGGCAAAACAATTATTTTATAAAAACTCAAAAATATTGATTGTTAGTTATTGAAATTAAAATTAAATCTACAGTCACACTTCTAGCAAGGGGGTCTCATGCACTTAAGCACTGGTTCCCATGCTGTAGCTATGTTCCAACCACGATCTCTATTGAAATTTGGATGCCGGCGGATATTACCTCACGTATCATTCTAGAAAAGAAACTGTCCACTCGGGCTAGAACTTGAACTTAATCAAAATGAATGAAGTGGTTGGTACCGCTGAGTGTATGTTCACTGACTGCAGATCCACCAGAGCGCTTATGTTTCACGTCCGCGATATGTTCCTTCACCCGCTCAGCTATGGTATATTATACGCTTAGTTTGACCAATGTACGAGGAACCACATTCACAGTCAAGCTTGTATATACTGCCTCTTGTAAGGGAATCCTGTGCTTAACACTTCGCATGAATTGGTGTATCTTTCTTGGCGTCTTGTAGATAGTTTTGATTGAAGCGCGTTTCAAAATACTCCCAAATTGCAAATTCAGTAGTTACGATGATGTATTCAGCTAAATGAGCCACCCTATTTCTTCCCGTGGGTGTCGTAAGAGGCGACTAAAAACAGAAACCAGGGAACGGGCAGCAGCGTCGACCTGTGATACCAGACCACCAAACACTGCGATCTCCAAACGGCCTGCCAAGCGTGGAGATTACGGCAAAACCTCCCATACAGGGAGAGACCCATGTCCTGCAGTGGACTGCTATGGGTGGATGATGATGATGATTCAGCTAAATGTCTAATTAGTTTTTATCAAAACTACCAATTCCGACAGTATTCAATTCTTAGGCTGACTTGCACAACTTTCTTGAATGTGTCTTAAAAAGCATTTATCTAAAATTCTTTATAAAAAAAGTCTATTTAAAGTGACATTTAAGAAGTGGTGAAGGTCGGTCTTAAAAATTTAAAGAGGGCCTAAAACTCTGTCGAATTTACCACATTCGATGACATTTAGTTTTTATTACCAATTATTTTCTCCTTCCTGATTCACACTCTTAGATGATTATTTGATGATACTAATGTAATTATAATATAAAACTGTCAAATTATGATAAAACTATCTAATTCTGGATTCATGCCATTGAAGCGTTGTAAAGGGATTGTCAATTGCGACGGGTGTATTTGAGTGAGTTTGACATAGGTATTTGGTACAGAATATACGCAGAATTTTATTTTCTACAACTTACATGGCGCTAGTTTTTCTCTGAAAGAGACCGTTTCCAAGCTGCGTACGCTTTAAAACCGCAAAATTCCAGTTATTTACGAAGTTGGGGAAAAACTTCGTTTTCTGGCCATACTTCTGTACCTACTATATTGCTTGACCGAATTATTACGTTTTGATACTTATTAAACGCAAAATTTTATGTTCTCTAATTTGCTGGGAAGTAATATTTTGTTAGGATGCACCGTGTAGAGGTAATGAAGGGGAAGTAAAAAAAAGTGTCAAAATTTTAAAAAAAAAAGTGTCAAAGGTTTACTAGCGGCCAAACGTTGTCCCGAGATATCTCATGTTCATCATGAGCAGCCTATATACGTCCCACTGTAGGGCACAGGCCTTCTCTCAGAGAGAGAGTATGGGCTTAATCAGCACGCGTACCCACCGCGGATTGGCGATTTCAAGCGCTGAGGTATGTGAATAGCTCAGACACCCAGGTTTCCTCACGATGTTTTCCTTCACATCTCGCGAGTGGTATTGCTACTACAACGTCACAAATTTACATAACTTAGAAAGAAAAGTCATAGGTACATGCCCGCACTGGGAATCGAACCTGGGTCTCTCGCTTCCGAGTCCAATGTTCTACCCACTAGGCTACCACCGCTTCGAACGAGTATACTATACTTGTTCGATATATCATGTTACCATTTTTTTATATTTAATTAGTAGCACCCATATGTACGAGATAAAATGATAAAAACTGCTACACGACCTCTGGCTACGTAGAATCATTCTAATGACTGGCCTATTACGATTTTATTGCAAAATAGCTTACGAAAGTTGTTGTGCTGTGGAAACCGTCGAATCACGGCCTAGGTCTTGAGGCCTGATGTAAAATAATAATTACCTCAATTTTGACGATTTATCGAGATTTACGGGAATCATCCTATCTAGCACCCAAACTGAAGCGGAACTGTGCCGGCGAATCTTTGGGGGAGACTTGCCACCGAGTGGGTACCGCGCGGCGGCCATCGCAAACCGGGGCGGTCGAGAATCTTGTTGGTATAATAAATGTCTTTCTTCTTCTTCTTCAGAAGACGATGGCGCAGCGAGATGATCTCGACAAGAACTTGCCAGAGGTGGCAAACGGTTGAAAATCGTATTCTGAAAGAGGGGAAGCCCTGCCTAACACAGGAAGCCTTGCGCTGCAGAACACCCATGGACATACATGGAAGCTGCATAACATTGTTTTTCATTGGCAGCGCTACTGAACCTCATGAATCGCATTTAAAACTGCTATCTTCCTAACTAAATTTTCAAAGCATACCTAAAAACAATACCGAATATAATTATTCTTACCCGAAAAACGCCAGCCCACCTGCCCACAGTGTCATTTTGTTGAATGTGCCCTGTGCCAGTGAAGTATTTTACTTAGTCTTAACCGACTTAAGTCGTCGTCACGCTTAATTATATAGGGTGTTAAAATACTGACGCCCGAAATCAATATCAATTTTCAAATCAATTTTGGGTGGCTCAAATATAAAAAATACCACACGAAGTTTTCAGCATTTTTGTGGCACTAAGCGTAAGTATCCATAAACCAGCGCCACGCTTGTTTCTCTGACAAAAAAAAAAATACAGTTTACTTTTGAAAATAACTTTGATTCCTACTTATCTCTGCTTTGAAAGTGTTTAAAATCTATCTAATACCTTTAAACGAGCAATTCTTGTGTATATATAATAAAATCTGAATCTCAGATGTATATAATCCGAATCTGAATCGGCTCCAACGATTTTCATAAAATTTAGTTTGCATGAGGTTTCAGGGGCGATAAATCGATCTAGCTAGGTTTAATTTTTAGAAAACGTAATTTTATCCGTGTTTTTAGGCAGTGAAAAACTGCTACAATATCATTAAAATATGAAGGCAAATTCGCTACCATCTACAAGGTTGGTAATATCTCAGGTGAAAAATCAGGCTGTCCCGAAACCAAAAGTCCCCGGTTCAAGTCCAGATGTCTCCAGTTCGATTATTTTTTCCCTTATTTTATCCCCCTTTTTATGGTTCCGTAGTGGACAAGGAACCCTTATAATTTCGCCATGTCCGTCCGTCTGTCTGTCTGTCTGTCCGTCTGCGGCTTAACACAGAGACGGTAAGTACTAGGGAGCTGATATTTGGCTTAGATGTACATATTTATAACGCTGACAAAACGGTAGAATAAAACCTCAAACGAAAATTTTTTAGGGTACCTGCCCTACACCTAAATTCACCATCGACCATTTGACGCCCACTGCAGGACATAGGCCTCCTTCATGGCTTTCATAACCATGAGGGGTCTTGCCGTAATCGCCACGCTTGGCAGGCGGGTTGGCGATCGCAGTATACTGTTGGAATCTCGGGAAGACGCTGCTGCCCGTCTCCTGGTAATTGATTTCCTTAGTCGCCTTCTACGACATCCACGGAAGGAAATGGAGTGACGCTATTCTTAATCCGGCGCCACATGGACATCTAAATTAGGGATGCAATATTGTGGGTGTAGGAAAACTATTGTTTTGATTTAGAGTTCTGTTTGCGAAATATTAAGCTTTAAAGCGCAAGTTTTTGTCCGAGCAGGGCGTCGACCCCATCTCCTGGTTAAACGGTTGATTGTAGAAACGTGAAAGAATTCAGGACAGCACATATTATTATAACGTTAATTTACCCTACTTAATTCGTTGCTCTAAAATTTGACGTTCTCAATTTCCATCTCCGAAAGTTTTCACCAGAACATCACCAAATTATATTGGGACTAGTTTTATGCTATTTTGAGAAACATACGGATATTACTAAAGGGTGTGCCCCATTTATTTACTGCTATCCTTTGGAGAGTTCCGTTCTCCACCTCTGAATGTCTTCATCAGATCTTTAGCAAATTAAAATGGGACCAATGGGATGTTATATCTGTTCGAAAAAAAATTGTCAAAATCGGTTAAGATTAGACGGAGTTATGCGAAAACATAGCAAAAAAAATATTACGGGTCGAATTGATAACCTCCTCCTTTTTTGAAGTCGGTTAAAAAATATCGTAATGATGAGGAGAATACGTGGGTTTCGGGAAGGGTGTTCCTTAATATCCGGTATAACTACAAGGCGACTTTGAGTTCGTTCACCGTATTTTAAGGGGAGATTCTCAATATGATTTAGAAACATTATGTTGCGAGTTTAGAAAAAAATACGCACCAAATAAATATATTTTTTGCTATCCCAAATTACCAAGTTATCCAAACTATATCAGGACAAAAATCTGAAATAAAAAAAACTATGTTTTGAGCGTCTTATGGTCGGTGCCGGCCAACTCAATTGTTTTTCTTTAATTACGCTTATCAGAGACGGACTCTCTACGGTACTTCCAATTTGGATACAAAGGTCGATCACGAGTATTTACAAATATGTTATACCACACATAACTGAGAAATCGTTAAGGATACTGTTTTTCACAATGAAAAGAACGTTCCCTCATAATACGGTGAACGAATTCTAAGTCACCCTGTATTGTCTGTCTATACGAAGAAAGATTGTGTTTTCTACTTATCAAATGTTGATAAGAGTTTATTAGCAGAGATGAATATCTAGTGATAGAGATCACAAAAGGTGATAAGTGCCTTCAGTTGAGCTGATCAAATTTTTTTTATGTAGCCTAAAAGCATAGGCATAGGCAGCACGATGACGTCAGCAGTGGCGCGTTCTATCGTCAAAAGACGCGACTTTTCATTACATGTCAAATTCTGACATTTTAGCGCCACAAAACGCGTGACTCGTGCCATCACAGTACCCATGCTGGGCCCAGGCCTTCTCTTAGAAAAAGAGGATGGGCTTAATTACCACACGTGCCCACCGCTGATTGGCATATTCAAACCCGCCAAGTCAACCATCCTTTTCTCGAAGCAGTTCAGGCCATTTTCGTTGTGGATAAGGCCCCTATAAATTCGTTGTGGATAAAACTAGGAGCCTGAAGATTTTCAGTAACCAAGCAGATTGTATAAGCACGGCATATTTCAAATTTGATTCAATTTCAACGAGTAGTTTAAGAATTATAACTTTAACATTAACATTAACAATATAAATATATAGGATTACAAAGTTAAATTTGCAGTGAATGAATCAGTGTAATATAATGGAATAATAAGTGTAGATAGGTACCTACATATAATTATGTTCAAAGGTAACTTGTAAAATGGTGAACGGAATGAAAAAGCAAGAATGGGACATGTCTTATGAAGTTGTACCAAAATTCCGCCAAGTATTAAGTAGACTTAACTGCCCGAAATTGCCATGAACAAACACTAACAAAAAAAAAATAGATGCCATTAAAAACATAACTTGTACGAAAACCAAGTCTTGCAACTCAATTCTTCTACCGTAAAAAGTTGGGAGACCCACGGCAATCGCACTAAAACGCAATGTAACTAAATATAATATGTATTACTTGTGAGATACATGCGAGGCCAAGTCAATCCATTTGTTTAAAAAATTAACCGACTTGGTATTACGTGGATCTATCGACTTTGTACGATTTAAGAACTGACTTGGTTTTTTTGCAACTTATGTTTTTAACGGCATTCAATATTCATCATCAGTTTCATTTGCATTTTACATTTTCCACGGCTACGTTATTAGTTTTCACATCAGTTTATACAGTTTTTGCAAATTTTCTATGCTTTTGCTTTCTATGTATGCACTGTTTTGTTCTACGCTTTCTTTGTATTGCGATTTGGTTCTTTTGTTTTGTTCGTGCTGTTTCTTGTGATACGATATGTAATGCTTCGTCTACGTACTGTGTTTTATGTAAATAAATGTTTTATCAATCTATCTTTCATTGTCTGTGTATATACTATATATCTATATAGATTGAACATAGGGAGGCTTTTTGTTTTTGCTGGCATGTTTCGCAAAGTTGCAGGTGGCTCGACAACATGGCGGGTTATCTTTTTATATCGTATAGAAAATTCAAAGTGTCCGATCTCGCCCTCCAGGGGCTTGTCTCACAGAACTACAATTCATAGTTTGAGTCCGGAGTTTACATTGCCAAGTCGACTAACCCAAATATTAGCAAGTAGGAAGACTGCTATGCAATGTACAACAAATAGTAATAACAAACTATGAATAATTGATCACTCGTAGAATCGCTCGTAGCCCCGGCTGCCTGAGTGATCTTAAACGATCACGAAGGTTAAGCAACACAGGGCGCGTTCAGTGCATGGATGGGTCGCCGTCTATGCCTAACGCTAGTGGCATTTTTCCGAGCGGTTCCGTGCTTCGCAAGGCACGTTAAGCTGTTGGTGCTGGCTGCCGTCGATAGATGGCAGTCGTTAAGCCAAGTCAGAGGCCTTAGGGCGGCTTGACAACTTCTGACAGTAGACGAGCCACTAGTCTACAAGCCTCCACCAAGCCGGACTTGGCCCCCGTGGTGGAGTATGGCCTATACCTTCCTCAGGGAAGAGACCCGTGCCCCTCGGTGGGGACATAATGGGTTGATGATGATAAATAATTGTAGTTTTGCGAAACGCGGCCCTGATGTTCATCGGGAAGTACTTGCAACAATTCACTGTCAGTGACGTAGTATATTTACATACATATAATATTTACAGATTCTCGGGGAAAATCAACTTACGGCACTAACGTGACAGAATCATTGCTTCTAGAGCCAATAATCCCGCGGTCACTGCATTTATTTGTTCTAACAATTGTTCATAAGAAAAACACGTAAATCGTAAACGTAAACGTAAATCGTCAATAAACACGCAATTTTTTTAATTTTTTTAATTTTTTTTCTGTCTCTTCCCCTCTCTTTTCTATTATAAACATTAGCTGAGCAATTTAAGTAGTCAAAAGTCGCGAATTTCCCGTACATGAATTGTCAAATTCTGACATTTTAGCGCCACAAAACGCGTAACTCGTGGCATAGTTAGCTGGAAGAAAATACTTTTTATTATTAATTAATGTGAAAATTTATTCCTTGTGCAATAAAGGATTTTCAAATCAAATCGCACTACCCATGCTGGGCCGAGTTTCATAAAACTACATTTTGTTGTTTATTATTACAATTCGATGTAGGTGGTACATTGCGTAGCAGTCTTTATCGACTTCGCAATGTACATCGAATTGCCATAGTAAACCATGAATTGTAGTTCGATGAAATAGCCCCTTGACGTGCATTCGGCATTGTATACAATGCCTAGGCAAATAAATATAACAATATTTCAAACATTACCTAAACGTTTTAGGTATTCTATACAATACCGGATTACACAGATTGCCGGTGACCTATATCCCTATGTGACAGTCGCAATATAATTACAATAGTATTAAAACTACTATTATGAAATTATGTAATATATCCACAGCGTTTGTAAAGTGTCAATTTAACTTAAAAATACTATTATACAGAAGGTGGGCAAAAATTTACTCTATTCTGCACTAATGGACAAATGAACGTCTCCTTTTATACGTCAAGGCTCAGGAACGTCCAAGGAACGCGCCTTGATGATACTAGCGTAGTACTTGGCTGACTTTCGCGCGGTGCGGGTGCGATTTGGATGGGAGAAGTTCACCTCGAAGAGACCGAAGTTTGACCTGCAGATAAAACGAAGTTCATTGGAAGTGCAATTTTTATCAGCACTGTATTCAGAGGCCATGAATTTATCAGCGAATCCTAAAGGTTCAGACTCAACTTTACCGGAGTTCAGTAGTCACGTGGTACATTATAATATGGATACTGACAAGCAGAAGTATCGCACACAGGATACTTTATCGCATATACGACACTTACTGGTATCCTTCAATCCATTCGAAGTTGTCCATGAGCGACCAGGCCGTGTAGTCAGTTACCTTGACCTCGTCCTCTTTGATGGACAGCAACATCTGGGAAAACGGGAAACGATGGTGGTGACGTACGTCAAAAACTGGACAGTTTTTGTCGAATCTTAAATAGAAGATAGACGTATTTTTATTAGTCCAATTAGTTCAGTCTTAGTGGCATATAAACAACGAATCAGCCTCATTCGTACACTGCTGGCCATATGCCTCCCCCAAGGGACGCCACTTCTTTCTGTTTTCAGCCATCCGCCTCGGAACGTCCGTCCAGCACGCTGGACCGTCTTAGTGGCCTTGTTACAATGAAAAAAGGCTCAGTAAGATCTTTAGGATCAAAGACAAAAAGCGAAATTTTTAAACGTTCCACGTTCCCTTTGAGTGAACCACATGTGGGGCATTTCGAAGTTTAGGTGAGGCGTGAGTGCACCACATGTGGGTCTCTCCTCCAAATGAAGGGCTATTAAATTGTGAATAAAACATGTCGGTACCGGGAGGACATTTTGGATAATGTTGCTATATAATCACTGTGAAAAGATGGCAAAAATATAAATAAATCTTATTATGATTTCCATTTATTTAAGGCTCGCGAGAATTAATATTTGTTCAGAAATATCAAAAGCAGCCTAATATACGTCACACTCCAGGCCTTCTCTCAGAGAAAGAGAGTTGGGCGCGTGCCCACCGCGGATTGGCGATTTCAAGCACTGAGGTATGTGAATAGCTCAGACACTCAGGTTTCCTCACGATGTTTTCCTTCACGGTTAGCGAGTGGTATTGCTACTATTACTTCACAAATGTATATAACTTACAAAACAAAGTCATAGGTACATGCCCGCACTGGGAATCGAACCTGGGTCTCCCGCTTCCGAGTCCAATGTTCTACCCACTAGGCTACCACCGCCTCACCGTTCAAAAATATGCTTTTTTCAGAAAATATTTTTTCTATGATAATATTAACGTATCATCATAATCATCATCATCAGCCATTTCACGCCCACTGCAGGACAAGACCTCCTTCGTGGTTTTCATAGCCATGAGGGGTATACGTATACGTATACAATATTTGAATGCATTTACAAAAAAAAAACGTATTGCACGTGAGGGTCATTGTCTTATTTTCAGTTACACAGGCAACGTTAATGTTGCGGTCTCAGGTTAAGGAAGTGCCAATCTGAGGTTCCAATTCAAGGCTTCGCTTCGAGGTAAGTAGTCGAGGTCTCATCATCAACCCATTATGTCCCCACCGAGGGGCACGGGTCTCTTCCCTGAGGAAGGTATAGGCCATACTCCACCACGGGGGCCAAGTCCGGATTGGTGGAGGCTTGTAGACTAGTGGCTCGTCTACTGTCAGAAGTTGTCAAGCCGCCCTAAGGCCTCTGACTTGGCTTAACGACTGCCATCTATCGACGGCAGCCGGCACCAACAGCTTAACGTGCCTTGCGAAGCACGGAACCGCTCAGAAAAATGCCACTAGCGTTAGGCATAGACGGCGACCCATCCATGCACTGAACGCGCCCTGTGTTGCTTAACCTTCGTGATCGTTTAAGATCACTCAGGCAGCCGGGGCTACGAGCGATTCTCGAGCGAGTCGAGGTCTCACCTGTTCCAAATAAGTCTTATAATAGTGGACACGGGGATCGTCGTTTAATCCTCTCTCACGCGAAGAGTAGCCGTTTTCTGTAATCAGGATCTCGATATTTCCGTATTGGTCTTTCAAGTACTTGAGTGACTTCCGGATGCCGGCCGGGTATTCCTGGAAGGATCAGTAGAAAATGGTCTAACTTGTAGTGAATAGGGGTTTAGTTTAGTTTGGTCTGACCTATTTGCCCTAGGGTAAAATGGCGCAAGCAATCTTCGAGGTGGGCCAAAACTTGGACTTCATTTCAACTGGCGGCCAACAAGGGTATTCACAGATTTTCTTGCCATGGTTATCTAACTATGTAATACCTTTAAAGGAGCAATTCTTGTATATATATAATCTGAATCTGGAACACGGCTCCAAGGATTTTCATGAAATTTAGTATGTAGAGGGTTTCGAAGACGATAAATCCGTGTTTTTAAGCACTGAAAAACTGCTAAATTGTCATTACAATAAGAAGATAAATGAAGAAAAAATGTATTCAAAGTAACACAGACACTGACTTATCCTGAGGACTTATCGAACGTTACAAGTAAAACTAGGTGACTGTCCCAGGTGTTCGAAGATGAAATTCCCGCTGACAGTTTTTGTTCGTAGGAAATTCCAGATTCTTATTCTTACCTCGAGTTCCTCTGTGCCTCGGGCGACTGCTGGCCCAGATGAGCATGTTACATTAAGGCATCTTATTCGCTTCAAATTAGGTAAGATAGATGCCAAGTGCTAGTCTGACATACGTAAAGGTCCTACTATCCTACTATATAATGTTATAAATGTGAAAGTTTGTGAAGATGTTTGGATGTATGTTACTCAATCACGCAATAACGGCTGAACGGCTTTACATGAAACTTGGCGTAGAGACCGACAAAGACCTGATTTGAGACATAGCATACTTGATATCCCGGTAATGCGTTCCCGTGGAGTAATATTTATGTTTAAAATAGATGGCGTTGTGCAAGAATCGTATAAACGATTTCTGTAGCGGTACGAAGTTTGCCGGGACAGATAGTGTAAAATAAGATAACTTATCCGGAACCAGAAGGAACTGGTATTCCTCCACTGAGGATCATATTCAAAGGCCACGCCCAATTCTGGCAGGCCCATAAAGAACCAGTATTGAGCCACTTCTCCAGGCTTCATGGCTCGGATCAGCCGACTCGTGTAATGGTTGAAGCCCAGGTAGTCGGCAGTACCTAGATATAAGGGTCAATTTAGCACAGCAGCATTAGTCTAACAGGGCAGTAGCCAGACTAGACTAGAATCGGTTTAACCTGCCCTAGCCGCCAACCGAGTGATCAGTTTACAGACTTTTCATCAATTTATTACGAACTAATCCCGTGAATTTCGTATCATCTATAAATATCAATCTTTTTTTTATTTAATCTTTCACTGGACTTGCAAAAATATTAAAAAAAAATAGCCAATTTGGTCCAGCCCTTCTCGAGTGTTAGCGAGACTAACGAACAGCAATTCGTTTTCGAAATGATTTTTTTCTTTTATAATTTAATTAGTTCCCATTTCGAAGCCCCATCACAGTAAATCAGTTTCTTTACTTGTTTTTTATATTATCGAGCAGAAACGTCCTTTTTGGGAACGCAAGATTTTGATACATATTTCCAATAAAATTGTATTCTCACCTCTGACCAGATTTTTCTCTTCATCAGTGAACGGTGGCAGTTTGTTAAACGGGTAGCCCTGCTCTCTGCTGATTTCTGCCATCTTCTCGAGAGCCGGCGGCCAGCCCCCCTCTCGGGAGAAGATGGGGTGGCAGTAGCGGCCAAACTGAGTTGAGAAATAAAATCCAATTAAAAGCACAGCCCCCCCCGGCAGAAGTTGAGGCATCAGTGATAACCAAACTGGAAATGGAAACGGTAAGCATAACCTCTGAAGATGAGACACAGGATCTGCCTATCACACCACAGGAACTAAGACAAGTTATGTTAAGCTGCAACGCAAAGAAGGCCCCTGGCGAGGATGGCTTTAAAGCCGACATTTGAATTGTAGTCATTCTGGCAAACGAGCCAGAACTCAAACAGCATTCAACCGCTAGTCAAACCAATGCGAGTTACATTGTGTGTGTTTGTGACATGAAAAAACACAACGACGATCGTAGCGTCACTTACTGAACATACTGCAGGTGAAATAAAATATTCTAAGTTCACAGTTTTGTACACTTTTATATGGCTGCTTAGATTACCATAAACCAAGTACTCCCTGATCACTGCATCATTTGCATGGACAATTATCTACCAAACTTACAAGCGTATTAGGTACGCGAATCACCCCGTCGAAACACAAAAAACGGTCGATTGTACCTGGATATTATTTACTCAGTCACGTTACGAGCTTAGCAGCAAAACTGTGGATTGCTTGCTTAATGTGCTGTCGACTGTATTCAAAATAGTCCGATAACTCGGTCATATTTTATATTTGATTGGGCACTTTTTCAATGGCACTAGTCCCACCATCAGCTTTACGGGTTTCCTGCTACCGGTAGCTACTAAAGGTCGTAAAACCCGTGGATGCAAAAGCTGGTGCAGTGCCGTTCAAAAAAAATTCAGCAGTCGTAGACTGATTGTAATTATAGACTACATATAATTTTATTAATTAATTTTTTAGACTCATTTATCTCCGAAAGTATCACTTACGACATTTCAGCATACAGTATTTTCCTGATTGTATTTTTTTGTTCTGTGGATTGCCATATGTTTTAAAGCTTGCTGCCATAGTGAGTTTTTTTAAGATTTGCAATTTTTGGTACACCAGTTAGATTCGATGCTCTTGCATTCAAATCGTTCCAGCCAGTGACGAAAACACGTACAGAAGAATTACATAATGATGTATACAGATCATCATGACATCAGTGACATTGACACTGTAATCTTTTTTTTTTTACTAGGAATCTTTCTTAATAAGCAATTTAGTAAATAAACGCACGCAATAAATAAACATACACATTTACATACAGGCACATAAATTGCTTCTGGCCCCACACTAGGATACCCTGTGTCGTGGAAACCAAAAACAACGACATTACAAACATGTAAACATCCAAGACCTTTTTTGTCCCCAGCCGGGATTCGAACCCGGGACGCTGCGCCACGAGGTCGTAAATATGAGTTTTATTTCCAAAATACATATGTAGAGGATATTGTTAACTTCAGTACTGCCAAAGCAGATTTGGTTAAGTCGATAACGTTCATCGCCGTGTCCACGTCATTTTGCAAACTCGTAGTTAATCTTAAGTTCGCTGGTAACAATTTTCTTAACACATGCTTGAAGCAGTAAGTAAGGTAAGTGTAAGTCTCATGAAATTTTTTACATCATAATAATTTCGTATACATTTTCACTGCGTCGATCTTTTGTCTGTCCGTTTATTTATACAACGTTTATTTTGTAATTTTGAATTGAATGACTGGCTGAATGATTTTGACTGCCTCGGTGGTCTAGCGGTTATCACGTCTGATTACCATGCCGGAAGTTGTGAGTTCGATTCCTACTGGGGGCTGCCATACAGTCTGGGTGTATTTTCATATTTGTGATGTCCTTGCCTGGTTAACATAGCACAGGGCATCCTACTTTGGGGCCAGGACGTTGCATGTGGAAGTTATTTTATTATTATTTATTTATTATTTATTTCCCAAACATGCGTAGTAATTTGAGTATTATTTTGACGAATTTCTGCAACGTAAGTCGAAATTGCTGTACTGGCAACATACATGCGAGCAGCGGCCGGCAAGAGTTGTATGAAAATCTATATCTGTCGTGTTTTAGCGGCCAAATAAATTGCATAGTAAACTCGTATGTGTCGTGTAATTTAAAAATTAAACGTTCTTTTACTCGGAAACATGGCATTGGTTGCCATTCCCAGTGCGGGCATGTACCTATAACTTTTCTTTCTAAGTTATGTACATTTGTGAAGTTATAGTAGCAATACCACTCGCTAACCGTGAAGGAAAACATCGTGAGGAAACCTGGGTGTCTGAGCTATTCACATACCTCAGCGCTTGAAATCGCCAATCCGCGGTGGGCAAAATGTCAAGATGATGTATATTAAAAAGAAAAAACCAACCACGAAGTTTTTACTAAAAAAAATTTTTCAGATTCATGCAAATATTTCTAAAAAGAAGCTACTAATTTGTTTCAATATTAGATTTAATGATTTGATTCAATGAGGTAGGTTAGGTTTCATTTCATTTCATGTCATTAAATTTCATTTTCATTTCATATCAATAAAAAAATTCTACTGAAGACTTGGCTGTATGGGCATAGTTCCCTTTGGCTACCCAGAATGAGTGAAGAAAAAAAAAATCTGCTTATATTCTTTTACGGTTGGCGCCATTTTCCAAAAATTTCCTACTCATGTGGACTTGAAAAACTAGCCTAAATTGTCGAAATCACAAGGAAACACGGGAAACAACATTCGCGGAACCAAAATAAAAGAGAATGTTTGAAAATAAAATACCTACGTCTTCATGAATGTGTCAAGCCTCAAACCAAAGGTTATAAACATCCAAGTGTTGCCAATACGTAAAAAAGTAATAATCCCATTCTACATCCAAATAAAATTTGTGTTCGTTACGTTAGTGATTTTTTAAATACTTTTCGAGTAACTAAATATTAATGACTTTAATGCAATAAGATTTTTGGTCACACGAGTCTCTTTTTTACAGTAATACAAAAATCTACCGAGTATAGTGATATATTTTATAATGGTAACACTGCCTCTTTTTTTTTGCATCGAATTTAAAAAAAGACTAGAATTGCAAAACATTCGTAGACAAGCTGTACCTACAAACACAAGGCAAAAAATGTATAAAACAAAAATACTCCTTACCCCAAAAACACCAGTGCTGCCCACCGTGTCATGCTGTTGAATGAGTGGCTGAGATCGGTCACGATCGAGTACCTAGGTACTAGTGAAATATTTTTAAACAAAGCTCGTCTGTGTCACGCCTAAATTAAATAAACGGTGGTAAAATGTGGATGCCTGACCAGGAAGCTACGCATGCTGGACACAGAAAAAATTACTTCATCCATAGAATTTTTTTTAGTTACTAAAAATATCAAGAATGTTAGCACGCACTGGACGTAATTTTCAGCGTTTTTGGGACACGGAGCGTAAATTAATTATAAAATTATCACGACGCTTCTTTCTTTGAGAAGATACTAAGTAGGTAGATGAATTTCTGCAAAATATGCAATAAAATTATATTTTATTTTATTTATTAAGGAGTAGCAACAAAAGACATAAACAGATTTTACAGTAACATTTACAGTGTATATATAGGTCTTATGTGCACCCCTTCTAGGTAGTAACATTGCGCCACTGAGGAAATAAACCATATCTTTTTTTTTCAGATCGAATTTGCAAAAAGGGTCCACGTGATCCAAGTAATGTTTAGGACCCACGATACAGAACCTAGATTACTTCATCCATAATTGAGTCCACTATTGAGTTTGTAAGATGTTACATAAAATATGGTTTATTCTTTCTTGTATATTTTGACGATAAACTGCTGCGCAGTTTGGGAAATCTGTCAACCTAGGTATTTGTTATTTTCTTTCTTTAATAAAATCTTTAAATGCAATACAATACTAGCTGTTGCCCGCGACTTCGTTCGCATGGTAATTTTGATGTGTATTTTTCCAGGGTAAAAGTAGCCTATGTGCTAAACCAGACTATAATCATCTCTGTGCAAAATTTCATCCGGATCCGTTCAGCAGTTTTTGCGTGAAAGAGTAACAAACATCCATCCATACATACAAACTTTCGCGTTTATAATACATACTCGTATTAGTAAAGATATATGGTAGGACTTACATAGCAATAAACAGGTGAAATACAAATATTTTAAGAGAGACCGCCAACCTGTTGCCACACGATTACATGACAAATAACAAATAACATCTCTTCTCTTTTCAGAATGGATGCATCGAAATCAAAAATTTACATGTCATACGTGCAATATGTCAATAAAATATTAAAATAAGCGAAATAAAATAAACTAAGAACGATGTCAATACGAATGTCAAAATGTCAAAATACCTCCCTACTATAATCTTAAATTCCGCCCCACGCGAAAGTTCTACCAGATCGAATGATAACTTCCACACGACATAATCCAAACTAGGATGCCCTGTGCTTCGTAACTAGGTTAAAAAAACCTGCACTTCAAGACATCAAAAAAATATTTCAACGTAAAGAATTTTTTATCACACCTGCTCTGAAAATACATACTAATTATACCAATTAGAGGGAAGAAACGCCTTTATCCCGCCCTTCAAATCCTTTCATCCCAAGGTATGGAAGTTTGTATGAAAATCCTTCCGACCCAAGGGTGGGAAGTATGTATGAAATTCCATTACATACCCGGTTTTTTTTTTTTTTTTTTTTTTTTTTTTTTTTTTTTTTTTTATTTTTAATTTGTCAGCAGTCATACTGCAAAGAGACTTTAACTGTCTACTAATTAAATTTCAAGTAAATTGTTACTGGCCACATACAGTTTTTTTTTTACCAGTTACCAACCTCCTTGGTGCATACAGAAAATTAAAAACAAAATTATTTTTGTATATAAAACGCGCGGAATCACGGAAGAAGTGGCTGCATGACCTTATGATCTTAGCCTACTCCAGAAACGGGCGAATAAAAAAAGGAAAAGCCCGCGCATTTTCGCAAAAACTTCGATTGATTTAGCATTTATCTTTGTGTTTTTTGTAAACATTTCTATGCATTTATGTCTATAATTTTCCTCGTAGGTGTAATAAAAAGCACTATACATACCTCAGGATAAAGTACAGTTCCATACCTCAAATGGTTTGCGCCCCTCGCAAGCTCGTGGCGCAAATGCCATAATCTCGGTATGGAACTGTCACTTTCTTCCCTCTGAAGTAATGTACTATACAATCATCTGTGTTACCTTAAATCATATGTGGCCTCGCTAACGGTGAATGAAAACATCGTGAGGAAACCGGGGTGTCTGAGCTATTCACATACCTCAGCGCTTGAAATCGCGAATTCGCAGTGGGCACGCGTGGTGATTAAGCCCATACTCTCGCTCTAAAAGAAGGCCTGTGCCCTACAGTGGGACGTATATAGGCTGCTTACGATCTGTGGCCCTTATAACTACGTTAGTATCATGATCATTATCATCAGCCATTTAACGCCCACTGCAGGACATAGGCCTCTCTCATGGTTTTCCAAACTTCCCGGTCTTGTACCGTAGCCAGGTCGTCAGACCATCTGGTGGCGGGCCTTCCCACGCTGCGTCGCCCGGTCCGCGGTCGCCAGGTCAGAACTTTTTCGACCCAACGGCCATCAGTTCCGAGCTCTGTGCCCAGCCCACTGCCACTTCAACTGAGCAATTCTTCGAGCTATATCAGGAACTCGGGATCTTCTGCGGAAGTTTAATATGTTCTTCCGAGGTTTAGATGTTTATATATATTATATTTTTAACAATTTACATTTCACGGCTTTAAATGAAACATTATGGCCGTGAAATGTAAATTGTTTTCATGGCAAAAAAATGTGATGTGGAGAAAACTTGGGTTTCTGGAAGGGTTAACATATTCAATTAACATCCGGTATGTATGAGTTTATTTATGTACAGAGCGGGATTGGTCTTACTATTTATCAGCTCTTGATAAGAGTTTCTTATCACAGGAATAGTTAAGTAGTATCCACACAACTGTTTAGTTACCTATAGTTCAGGCATCAAACATTGCAGTCGTAATTAGTTTAAAATAGAGGTTTCCAATTATTGTAACTTTTTTTTTGACGCCTATTATAGCTTCCGCTTTTTGTAACTATTTTTGGACGCCTATATAGCTTCGCTGAGTGAAGCCGGGCTCCGAAGCGAGAGACCCAGGTTCGATTCCCAGTGCGGGCATGTCTTCGTGCGCGAGTCCGACTCGCACTTGGGCGGTTTTTTCTATCTGGCCTATCAATTAAAAATACAAAGTAATTATAGATTAAAATGTAATAACAGCTAAACTTAACAATCGACACTATTACTTATATTATAATTCTTCTTTTACACAATATCGGCAGGCACAGGAACGTCCAAGGAACGCGCCTCGATGATACTAGCGTAGTACTTGGCTGACTTTCGCTCGGTGCGGGTGCGATTCGGATGGGAGAAGTCCACCTCAAAGAGACCGAACTTTGAACTGCAGATAAAAGGGAGATCATGGAAAGTGAGAATTTTGTCAGCAAGTTTTATAACATGTGTATTATAAAAGAACAAAATGTAACAATACGTCCAGAAATGTTTTGGCAAAAATTAAAACTTGATAGTTTTAAAGTTGGCAAGTTTGGTGCTAGCCTAGTGGCCAGAATAGGTATTGGACTCGGAAGCGAGAGACCTATATTCTATTCCCATTGTGGGCATGTTCCTATGACATCGTTTTCCAAGTTATGTACATTTGTGAAGTTATAGTAGCAATACAACTTGCTAACTTTGAAGGAAGACATCGTGAGGAAACCTGAGTGTCTGAGCTATTCACATACCCCAGCGCTTGAAATCGCCAACGGTGGGCACTCGTGGTGATTAAGACCATACTATCTCCCTGAGAGAAGGCCTATGTGCCCTACAGTGGGACGTATATAGGCTGCTTAAGCAAAACTATGTAATATCCAGCAAAAACAGCAGTGAAAGAAAAATACACCTACAATCAATATAAAATCAGTCGATCAAATCGCTCCGAGCCATAAGCAGCCTATATACGCCCCACTGTAGGGCACAGGAGTTAGCTGTTTAGTTAGTTGGCTACCCATAGGACAGGGAATCCAAGTTTTTTAATTTTTTATTGTCCATCAATCAGTCCATTCTCGTCCACTGCTGTGCATAGGTCTCCCTTAAGGCACGCCTCTTCCTTTTGTCCTTGGACATCTTCATCCAGCTACTATCAGCAATCTGCCTCAGAACTTCGGTACAGCGAGCGGTGGGGTCCTACGCTGCGTTTGCCAGTCCGTGGTCTCCACTCGATAACCTTTGCACCCCATCGACCATCGGTTCTTCGACCATCGGTTCTTCGACCATCGGTTCTTCGACCATCGGTTCTTCGACCATCGGTTCTTCGACCTATGTGACCAGCCCACTGCCACTTCAGCTTGTTAATCTTATTGGATATGTCAGTCACCTTAGTTCTTTGGCGGATTGTCTCATTTGTAATATATTGTACTACTTATTTTTATTTGTTGATTTATGTGTTGATTTCGTCCACAAATAAATGAGTAATATTTTGTAACGACTTTCTATAATTTATTATTGCAATTTTTTTATTTATCTAATTATTGCAAAAAGTGGGCCTTATCAGGCGCAGGTACCTTACAGAGTTGATTACTATGCTACCGTAACTTTATAATTTCTATAATTTGCATGCTGCTAGGCAAAATTATGAACTGTCAATCTTCTGCTGGTCATAACATCTGTTTAACCTACCCATATTTAACATATAAATTATTTGGATTCTGATGTGATCCATCAAAGAAACTCAGAGCTTAGCCCGTTTTATAGCACGCTGTGGACTAGTCCTGCCGTCAGTGTCCACGTTTCAGATGGTTTCACCAAGTTATTGTATCATATTTTAATTTACTGTATGGACAAAGAGCATTTTTATCTACGTTATGCATTTCAAAATGTAGAACGTAGGATCTACCGTTTTCGAAACTTACGTAAACGTAATCCAGAACAGCCGCCAAAGGGGTTTTTCCACTAATGACCACCTACACACCCTGAACCAGGTAATCAAAAAGATACACGAATATAATTAACCTTACGTTGATGAAGATAAGAGCTTTGTAAGGATCGTGGCAATTTGCAAGCCCGGTTTCTGTATACCCCTATTTATAATTTGGCCAATTTTGTAGCTAATTGCTAACCAACCCTTTTGAAACACTTCTAACAACATCACATTTTTTGAATGCTGTGGCAATATTACCCCTTTCCTACACATTTAATGTATTTACTAGTGACGTATTTGCAGGTCTCCCTAATTATAAATAAAATAAAAAACAAATAATTATACAAAGAAAATCTGCTCTTTTTTGTGATACCATAACCAAATAAAAAAATACCTCAATAATTTGAGATTTATCGCACTTTTTCCTAACAGACTCGCACCGGTCGCAAAATTGAAAAAACAAAAAAGTACTGCACTGATCGAATCTGATGAGATCCGTAGACGAACGAAAGTCGTCGACATAGCCCAGCGGATTAGTAAGTTGAAGTGGCAGTGGGCGGGGCACATAGCACGCAGAACTGTTGGCCGATGGGGCCGAAAAGTTCTCGAATGAAGACCACATATTGGCAAGCGCAGCGTAGGACTACCAGCCACCAGATTGACAGATGACCTCATTCAAGCGGTCTTTTTGGAAATCCATGGAGGAGGCCTATGTCCAGCAGTGGACTTGTTGTGGCATGATGATGATGATGTTGATGATTGAATCTCTACGATAAAACCTCTAGGTAATTTAGGTCAAGTGAAAAATGTTGCCGTACCGGGCTGTATGTTTTAAAAATTGTATTGTGCGACCAATTAAAAAATCTCTCTTTTTCTACACTTACTGGTATCCGTCCATCCATTCGAAGTTGTCCATAAGCGACCAGGCCGTGTAGCCAGATATATTAACCCCGTCATCTTTGATGGAAAGCAAAACCTGTTGAAGTAGAAAAGATTTTTTTAAGTAGCCTTTATAAGTCGCTCTCAGAAAGAGTGTATATGCTTACCACGCTTGCCCACCACGGATTGGCAATTTCAAGCGCTGAGGTATGTGAACATCTCGGACACTCAGGTTTCCTCACGATTTTTTCCTTCACAATTAGCGTGTGTTACGTAACTTAGAAAACAAACATGCCCCCCGAACGCGAGGTCGGCGGTCTAGCGCTCCGCCACCACCGCTATAGTTTAGGCTCACAAGATAGTATATTATGTTAGGTAGAACCCAGTAGAACCGTTGAACTCTAGTCCATTAATTAAGTGAATTCTGGCCGTTGATGTAAGGAACAATCGATGAGAGTCCGAATCGTATTTACTATTTACCTATTTTGAAAAGGTTGATTGTCTAATGTTCAAACTGTGTGAATATTGGTGTAAAAAATATACCATCAACAAGTACCTGAAAGTCTTAGTGTATTTTGTGCAAGTGTGGATTCAGTACTTTGAATGAAAAGAAGGCTAGAGAAGGAACAGATTTTCTTCTTCTTTCGCAGCTGGTTACGAATCTTGGTTGCGAAAACGGCCGAAAGGACAAGAACGGGTCAAAGACAAAGACAGAATTCCGAGTTTCAAAAATTCTTTCGTTTCAAGTTTCGAAGCTTCGCTTCTCACCTGCTCCAAATAAGTCTTGTAATAGTTAACTCGGGAGTCATCGTTAAGTCCTTTCTCGTTCGAAGAGTAGCCATTTTCTGTGATCAGGATCTCGATACCTCCGTATTGGTCTTTCAGGTACTTGAGTGCCTTCCGTATACCAAATGGGTATTCCTGGAAAGTTAGGACTAACATCAATCTGATCCCACTATAAGTCAAGCCACAAAATGTTGAGTAAGGACGGGGAAAAATGGTACGAAGGGCAAAGGTATATTATATCATCACCATCATCAGCCCTTTGACCTCCGCTGCAGGACACAGGCCTCCCTCTTGGCTTTCATAACCATGAGGGGTCTTGGCGTAATCGCCACGCTTGGCAGGCGGGTTGGCAATCGCAGTATGGGGTTGGAATCTCAGGAAGACGCTGCTGCCCGTCTCCTGGTAATGTATTTCCTTAGGTATATATAGCTCGCAGTTAATCGGTCTCTATATAAATATACCGAGCAGTATACAAAAGCGACGATCAGTGGCGTATTTATCTTAGGGCCATGGAGGCATATCGTTATATTTAAGAGTTAGAATCGTAGCAAGTGGCACTCCCTGGTCTCTGCCTACCCCTCTGGGATACAGGCGTGAGTTTATGTTATGTTATGTTATGTTAAGAGTTAGATTCTTGTCGGTGCAGCATCCACTTACTCCTAGTCCTATAACAGGCACATTACATGCAATAGGCCTCGTATTAGCTTACTTTGAGGATGAGCTAAAGACCAAGTGCGCGCCCATCATACGTGAAAAAAATGAGATACTTACCCTGAACCAAAAGGAACTGGTCTGCTTCCACTGAGGATCGTATTCGTAGGCAATTCCTAACTCCGGCAGGCCCATAAAGAACCAGTACTGAGCCTCTTCTCCAGGCTTTAGGGCTCGGATCAGCCGACTCGTATAGTGGTTGAAGCCCAGGAAATCAGCAGTTCCTGGAAATAAGCATTGAGTTAAAGTACTAGGTACAATTTAGCACAGTAGCATTAACATAAAGATAAAGTAGATACCAGAGGAAGCGTTTTGGAATACAAAATATTTGACATGTAAACCATGATTCAGAATGCAATATGGTCTGTAAATAAACTCGGTTTGGTCAGCGTAATGATTATTTGGTCAGCAAAATAAATAATCAGAACGCTACAATTAATTTCTTCGACAGTACAGTACAGCATGAGAGACTTTTTTCCTTGAGTGTTGGCCACGTTACCATTACTGTATACTTGAGACAGTTATTAAAATAGGACGGATAATCCTCATTTTGAAAAACGAAAGTTTACAATCGTCGAGGACATTTTTAACTCCAAACAGCTTAGTGAATAGTAGCCATTAACTCAAGTAGATAGGCAAATAACTAAATTTTGACGAAAAAAGATTAACCGGTATTATTAACTGAATTTCGGATTCAGTTACTTGCTCACGAAAGTTTTAGTTCAAAAATTATCTATGCTTGTCACTTTTCACCCATTTTTCAATTTGAAAATTTCCCACACCATTGCACACACGAGGCACCTGCCCCATTAGCTGACGAAAATTACTTGGCCAGCTGAACAAAAATGATAAAGTTTAACTTATCATTTGCTGACCAGACCGTTTTGACATTATCTTGCTCAATAAAAAGTTTTTGCTGCACCACAAGTTGCTGATCAAAAAATTTTTTATTGGTGATCAAGAATTATACAATTATCTCACCTCTGATCAGCTTCTTTTCTTCGTCAGTGAACGGCGGCAGTTTGTTAAACGGGTAGCCCTGCTCTCTGCTGATCTCTGCCATCCTTTTCTCGATAGCCGGCGGCCAGCCCCCCTCTCGGGAGAAGATGGGGTGGCAGTAGCGGCCAAACTGAGTAAAGGGGGAAAATCCAAGCTAAAGCGGTAATAACAAAACAACAGGGGCTATGGGAGGATTTGGGGTAGCAGCAATATTGTGTAGGAGGGCAATTTATGTTAAAACTGTAGAAACCCGTTATAAGACCTAGCCGTGTTCCCAATTTTGGGAAGATGAGGTAGTATCGGGGGAGATCTAGTTTGAAGTGGTAGAAATCCTGCAAAGTCGCTTGACTATAAATAGGCATATTATGGACACCGTCGCTTCGGTACTAACCTCGAAGCTTAGTACCTACCAAAGCGACGGTGTGCCGGTGGCCACTCTACAAGCTTGTGACTCCACCTTCCCTCTTCTCTACGACATACACGACCAATACGAGTGCACGTGATAGCAGTGGAGGAAAACATTCCGAAAACTTAACTGAAGGCAAATCCGCCAGCTGCTCCATCACCGAAGTACAAACTAGGGACCGCTCAGTTACTTATTTTTTATTTTTATTTTTTATTTATTTATTTGGGACAACAAACAACTACATATTAAAATATTACTAAAAACAAACAGGTCGAAAGATTTATAAACATGTAGTCCACTGCGTTATCCACAGTTTACTAAGCAAGTTGTGAACTAAATGTGACTAACTAAAAGAGCATCTTTAAGTATGTAATCAACGCTTAAATCATTTATAAAATAGCATTAAAATTAAAAATTACATAATTATACTGTATTAGCCGATGTGGGTCGACGCCCAGTAGACGCACCTACTGACTTTATTTTAGCTGTAAGCGTCTTATTATATATGTATTGTGTTTGTTACTTGACTTGTATGTATGTATTTACTTGATAGAAAGGTCGTGTAAAATCAACAAGTGCAGTTGAAAGCGCGTCGACCCCCATACGCTGCAAGATACAAAGAAACAGATGCAGGAATAAAAGGAAAAGAAAAAAAAGGAAAACGTTTACACCTACTTCACTGATGATCAAGTATGCTGATAACCTGTTGCCTGAATTTACTCATAGAAAGTGAAAATATGTCTATGGATTCAAAGCGCCCATTATACGTTTCAACGAGTCGGCGCAATGGCAATCGCTTGCCTGCGTTGGTCCTACATTTGCCTACAGCGAACAGTCGTCGCGCGCACACCTGACGCCTGTGTACGCTCCTGGGCACTACATAATACAGGTTGTTCGTGAGTATGTTACAGTCGTATCTATTGTGACATATATTGTACAGAGTCATTGCATCAAGAAGTGTACGTCTAGAATATAGTGTAGGTATTTTATATAAAGTAAGCAATTTAACAAACAAACAAACAAACAAACAAAATGTTTAATGAGCTGAACAAAAAGTAACAACATAAAGTAGGTAACTCTGAGCCCCAAACTAAATTAAATTGTATCTTGGGGCACAGTGGTCCATTCAGGGTGAACTTAAATATATCACAACATAGTGTTTGTACAGTAATAAAATAAATTTTAAACATGCATACAGCAAACTATAATATGGCTCAAGTATTTTATTTCAAATAATAAAATAAACCTACATGCAATATTATTAAAATATTATTATAGATATTATATTGATACAATAGTTTGTACGAGTTTAATATAATAAAATAAAATAGACCATTACATAAACATAAGTATAAGCCTGCTGGAATTAAAATGACATACATAAAACTACATAAATATACTGTGATAGATGCATCGTAATAAGTAAACCAAACATCTTTTCCAATTCCAACTTTGGTAATTGGTCGTAAGGGAGGCGGGCATGACTTACTCCATATTCCAAACCCAGTTGAGTCAACTCTTCCTCTTGTGGTGAAGCTGCTTCGAACCATAAGAAGTGGTTAGCTAAGGATACTTTGCCTGAAATGAACATACGAAAATACTTAAAACGTTGACATTTTGGGTGCACATAACTGATGAACATTTTGTGTGTTTTTTGGACCATTTGTCAATATCATCATCATCAGCCATTTGACGCCCACTGCAGGACATAGGCCTTCCTCATGGTTATCATAAGCATGAGGGGTCAATTAAATACGTGAATAAATAATTACAGTTTTTTTATATGTAGGTAATTCTAGATGCACAATAAAGAATATTCTGTCTATCTACGGTATATGCTTGTCAATGTCTCGATCTCAATGATGTGTGGTTAAAGCGTAAAGCGAAAAGCGTAAAAGCGTGGTGACACTTAAAAATAAACAATGAAAGATAGAAAAGCAATAACTGTAGAAAAATCTTAGTTCGACTACTTGGGCATGCATGCGTAACTATGCCTAGGAAAGCAAAATAGTGGGTAAGTAGAATGGCGCTAGGTTTAATATCAGTTTGGAGGAACGTAGGTACTCACCATGGTACTTAGGCCTGAACTCCTTATCCCAAACCCTATACGCCTTAGCATGAGCCACGAGAGCATTCTTAGTGCATATGTAGTAAGCCACGTTGGGGTCTTTGATACCCGGAGCAACTATCCCAGCACCGTACCCTAGGGAGCAGATAGTGATGGGCTCGTTGAGGGTTATCCAGGTCCTGACACGGTCTCCGTAAAGGGTGAAGACGACACGGGCGTAGTCTTCGAACCAGTCTGCGATGAGAGGGTTGACCCAGCCACCTGGCGATGAAAATGAAAAAGGTTAGTGGATATTTTATTCTTTTTTTTTACCGTGTTGATGATAAGTTAAAACTGACTGCATTAAATAGCCCAGAATCACTTGTTATTTCGAGTCCTGGTATGTGCATGATGTAATGGCACGCGAGGTACGATTAGAGACGATATTTAAGAAACGTAAGCGGGCTGCGCACATCCCACTGCAAAGGTTAACCACGCGTGCTTGGCGATTGCAAGCGCTAAGGTATGTGAACTTCTCAGATAGTCAGGATTCCTCACAATATGACCGATGTGTATGTTTTTGGCCAAAAACAATTTAAATTGTTTCCATCTTTGAATCCTCACCTAAACATCCATTTTCCTTACTTCCTTCGGCCTACCTTAGGTCTTCAGCTGAATTTAGTTTTTTAACGCATTTATAAGGTAACTTCTTGTTCATATGATAGGAGCGCATTGTGTGTGCCTTAACATGAAATCGCCATAGTTTTATTAGGGTTCCGTGCCCAAAGGATAAGGGGACTCAACTGTCTCTCTGTCTGTCTGTTACCAGGCTGTTACCATGATAGCTAATGATAGCAAATTAGATTTTCACAGATGATGTATTTCTGTTGCCGCTATAACAACAACGTACCTGGATGATTTTTTTTAATCGTGTTTTTCGGTTATTATATTTACATACAATGAAAATAAGGGAAAAATAATTAATCAAACTGGAGACATCTGGACTCGGACCGAAGTGTTCTGGTTTTGGGGCAGCCCGATTTCCCACCTGAGCTATCAACCTTGTAAATGGTGACGAAATTTACTTTCGTATTCTAATGATATTGTAGCAGTTTTTCATTGCCTTAAAACACGGATAAAACGACGTTGTCTAAAAATGAAACCTAACTAGATCGATTTATCGGCCCCAAAATCCCCTGCATACTAAATTTGATGAAAATCCTTGAAGCCGTTTCCGAGATCCAGATTATATATACATATACAAGAATTACTCGTTTAAAAGTATAAGATACTAAAAACAGAATAAAATAAATATTTACGGAGGGCTTCCATGCAACAAATGTGTTTTTTTCGCCGTTTTTTGCTCGATACTAATAACGGCAACAGGCACACATTTGAAATATTCAAATCATGTATAAATAATGTAAATAACGGTACGGTACCCTTCGCGCACGAGTCCGGCTCCCACTTGGCCGGTTTTTGATTGAATTTGACCGATCATTTGCACGCATACGGTCGATTATGATGTCGATCATACGTATGAGCAATATATAGTAATGGTAGAAATTACTCCCATACATACGAGTATCAGCACGCGAGGAAAAAGATCGTGGGGAAACCGGAGCGCTTGAAATCGCCAAGGCGGTGGATGGAGGCCCATACTCTCTTTCGTTGTGAAAAATTCCTTAACAACTCAGTGTTATTCCGATCCCCCTGATCCCCCTGTGTACATGTACTATCTCTCACTGTATTATATTTTGGTCCTCCTTTATATGTTTATTGATATTTGATGTTTTATATTTTTATGTATCATGTTATTATTTATATTATATATTATATTACTAGCTGTCCCGGCGAACCTCGTACCGCCTCAAAATCAATAAATGTTTCGTTCTCGAGATATCGTCAAAAGTGGTCCTAAATATCGATACCAAATCCGGAGAATCGCATACTGTACGCCAAAAAACTATGAACTCTTTAATGTAGCGTAACCTTGCTTTTTTGGGTTGTGACTGACGTCTAGTACATCGGTCACTCACCCTTCTGGGATGCGTTATGACGGATATAGGTACAGCATGGTTCGTATGTGCCACTGCAATCAGGCGTAGGTCTGGGACACTCAGAAAACATGATTTTTGTGACAATACTAATGTCTAATTTAACGTGGAATTTAATACATGAACATAATGTAATCGTAAAAGTATGTATTATTTTGTAAGCATTTTACCATTGTATGTTAGATTATAGTGAAGGACGTGCCACGGAATATCTGATTTAAGACATTCTAGATTTTTTCCAATATGTTTCAGAAGGCTGTTCGAAAAACTTACATGCTCCCCAGGTAGATGAACATCCTAACTATGTGTGGTATTTTTTTCAGAATTTTATATTAATATTTAGGCAGTGATTCAAGCAGGGCCGCTGAAAATCTCACCCATGAAGAAATGCTCAAAAACGTTCGACAACCAAATGACTATCAGAATTTTTTTGCATTCCAATAAAACAGATCTTGTGTGTGTGACTTATTTTATATGCATTCCAAACATTCCAACAACGTACCAACAATGACAACCATCAAAATATTAAAATTTTAATATGCGATAATCCGAGTATGTAATGTGGATATAATTATGTCGTCGATTCAAAACTCTTAATTTAATACATGCGTCAAATTGAGTGGACCCGAGGCTAGCGTACTGAAGAGATGAACGTTAAATGTTTGGCAGGAAAGTAAGTGGACCAGTTTATATGGGAAAATGAAATTGTTGTTTTTACTATTTTCCTCGCACTTTTTCTATATTTTCTCACCGTTAAAACCTTTCCTGGACTACGACAAACATTTCAAAAGCAAAATCAGCTAAATCGGCCCAGCCGTTCTCGAGTTTTAGCTAGACAAACAAACAGCAATTGATTTATATATAGATAGATATAACAACTGTAATTTAATCGTCGAATTCAACTCGGCTGGGCGGCATTCAGGGAAACTCACTATGGGCCTCATAAGAAAGCTCAAGGTCACGCAATGAGCTATAGAAAGGGCTATGGTCGGAATTTCGCTACGAGATCGAATCAGAAATGATGAGATCCGTTGAAGAACAAAAGTCGTCGACATAGCCCAGCGGATTAGTAAGTTGAAGGCTGATGGGGCCGAAAATTTCTCGAAGGGAGACCACATATCGGCAAGAGCAGCGTAGGACGACCAACTACAAGATGGACAGAAGACCTCATCCAAGTGGCAGAGAGACGCTGGATGCAAGCCGCTTCCAACCGGTCGTTTTGAGATCCATGGAGGAGCAGTGGACTTCTTGTGGCTGAATGATGATGATGATGATGATTAAGTCTACCGTATTGCCACCGTATTGGAAATCCATGGAGGAGGCCTATGTCCAGCAGTGGACTTCTTGCGGCTGAATGATGATGATTGGCATTGATGGTAAAGTTGTAAAGTATTTGCAATAAACGTATTAATAATAAAAACATTACTGATTTGGTCATGTAAATTTCATCATGTGGATATTTATACCTATAACACCACATGCTTACCAAGGTCCTGAAGGTTCTGGGGAAGGTCCCAGTGGTACAGTGTCACAACTGGCTCAATTCCCGCTTCCAGCAACCCATCAATCAGTTTGTTGTAGTATTGCTTGCCATCTTCGCTGATGTTTGTCGCAAACCCGTTGGGAAGCAGTCTCGGCCAGGATAACGAAAGGCTGCAAAACAATTTTTTGTTTAAAACATTTTTGGCCGGAACTTATTTAAAAAAAAGTTCTAATACGTAGATGTGGTAAGGCTTAATGCGGCCATTATTAAGATACGAGATCCTCTCGTATAATTAAAAAAATTTTGTAGGTATGTAAGTTCTGAAAGGAAATAGACCGCATATAGGATTACCAAGTATGGGTAGACTGCTTTCGCGGTGGTCAGACGACAACAGTATTACTGCAGAGTCAACTTAGACTACACCAGCCACAGACCGATATCGGTGAAATGAAGCGGCTGCGTCCACTTTTGGACACATTGCGTGGACAAACAAAATCTGAAGAAGAGGTCCTGAATGTACAATTATGATTCGCTTCGCCAATTTTCGAGTTACCTATTTGGTAACGCGATGGCTAATCGACGGAAAGTGTTTAACCCAGAACGTGTTCTGTCTGTGCTACGAGCTCAAAATCCATCAGCATTTTACGCTTGTCAAAGGATGTAGTTTTAGTGGCAGTACCGGGATGAGGATGGTCGAGGAGAGAAAAATGTGGCATGCTTATGGATGAATATGGGCTGATTGGTTGATTGGGATCCACCTACCGGTAGAAGTCCAGGCCCAAAGACTTCGCCATGTCAATGTCTCGCCGCCAAAGCCTGTAGGAGTCGCAGGCTACATCGCCAGTATCTCCGTGTAGGATGTTGCCCTCTATGTGAGAGTAGGTGTCCCAAATGCTGAGGCTCTTATCTGTGGATTTGGAGAATTAAGTGTTCAGATATTAATGAATAACTTCCAATAAGATTGTTTCGGCGCGGATATGGAGTTTAAAAACGAATCAAACCACGCCACCCGGCAGGAAAACTACACACTTTGTCGAATATTAGGAATAGACTTGAAATATTCAAATGGTGTACGGAACTCTTCGTGCGCGAGTTCGACTCGCACTTGGCCGGTTATTTTTAACAACGCCATTACCACACACTTGTTAACACAATGTGCACTCTACTCAGTTAAGTTAGGTCTATATGACATTGTTTGGTATATTACATGACATTCGTTTTTTTTTTTTTATTTATAACTACTTGCAGCTTTAGGGCAGGCGTTAGAGGTTCAAAACTAGGGTGCACGATGCAAAAGGTGGAGCAGTATTTTGTATGCTTTATCTCGTAGATATGGGTGGACTCGGAAGCGGGAGACCCAGGTTCGATTCCCAGTGCGGGCATGTACCTATGACTTTGTTTATTTTCAAAGTTATGTACATCTGGAAAGGAAAACATCGTGAGGAAACCCGGGGCTTGGTTGGCTCCGCACGTATTGACTTGTATTCCACGTGGGCTAGGCCGACTAAGCTGTCAGGATGGTATGGGTGGTGGGCAAGCCTTCTCCATCTTCCATAGCATAAGAACTCCGTATTTTTGTGCTTAATACCTGTTGGCTGTGTCAATAAAATATAAATAAACCTAAAATAATGTCCCAGGCACTGCAGCGTCCGAGTGGTCACTTCACCCATCTAGTGTGAGTGATGGTGCCACTGCATGCTGTAAAAATCATCTCATTTCGTAGATGCAGAGGCCAAAGTTTTTATGGGTGCAACTGAGTCAATATAAAACATGGTAAGACGAAATATACCGGGACAACTTTTGACAGCTAATCAACGTCGAAAAAGAGACAATTTTTGGTTTCTCCCTCAGAACTTCTATATGGTGCATCCTAGCGAAAAGTTAGTGTAACACATTAGACAATATGAAATTTTGCATATAACGAGTACCAAACCTTAAGAGCTCAGTCCAGCAATATTGTAAAAGCCATAGCCAAGGAAACGAAGTTTTTCCACAACATTGTAAATAACTGAAACGTAGTGGGTTTTAAACGTCTCCAGCTTGAAAATCGGCACTCCTAGAGCTCTTTATGAGATGTAGGTTGTAGAAAATCAAATTCTGTGTATACTGAATACCACATTTGTCGAATTTGGTCAAGTACAATCATCGCAATTGGCAATCTCTCAATTGGCATCGGCGTTTCAATCGACTCATAATTTCCAAAGCCTCAATGGTAAAATTTTAATATTAGAGAGTTATATTAGCATTGGTATCATCAAATAAGATAAGATAAGAATATTCTTAATTGCACACAAGAAGCGAGACATAAAATATGAAAGTTACAATGAAAAAGTACAATGGGCGGCCTTATTGCTAACAGCTAGCTAACAGCTAAACTTACATAGATTTTAAATATACATACATAAATAAGTTACAATCAAATAATTATCTGAAAAAGTGAAGGAAGAAGAACATTTTGGGAAAAAGATTTTTTTTTTGACTTTTCTTGATTCTTCACCAGTAACATACTTATAAATCGGTGTATCCTAATGAAGAGTTACTTGGTAACAAACTGAAGTGTTGCGTCTAACGGGTACCAAAATTTAATAATTCAGTCATGTCATAGAGTTAAAACCATGGTCAAAAACGGGCGCAGGCGACAGCACGGCAAACTTAGTATACCATGATTTTAACTGTATTTCGTATGCTAAAACTCGATATAATATCATAATTTATACTATTTTAATACAGCCATTACCTTTTTGGCAAGGTAACTTGCTAGACTGACTTATTATTAGTTAATTTGGGACGAAAGTTACGATACGGAACTTACGAAAGTTTGTATTTCTGTCTTCATATGAAAAAACATATCGTAATAAAAAGTAGTTTACAATAACCTGGAACATATTATCATTTAGTTAAGTTGAAGTCGATGCTTATAATTATCGTAATAAGTTGAATGATTTGTCTATGATAGTTAAGTGACTGAGCAGATTTTTTTTGTCTTGAGAAATTAATTATCTCTAGGTAATTATTTTTCACTGCATCCAGTATTTATTTTTAAATGTTAACACACTAATAAGTAATCCGGTAACATTACAATTTTAGACCAGAAAATGTTTAGATATATCTCAGCGAAACATTAGAGCACGATACAGAAATGGGAGCAACCGTGTGTCCAACACATATTGCCGATTTATGCTCAACTTATTGGAATAATTACACTAGTCTAGCAATTTGGTGAAAATTTTACTGAATATATACATGTATTATACATAGGTATATGTAGCCGTACTGCGCATATATAAGCAATCGTGCCGAGTGAGTACAGCGTGTGACTATGTTTTGTCACTTTGATCATTTCCTTTTTTGTTTTGTGTGTAAAATGTAAATAAAATGGTTTATCTATGTGTCTCATTCCAATCTGTGGCCTTTTCGAGCGTGAATTTGTAGTTGGCTTATTTTGAATTGAAAAACATGACATGTTTTTGCTAAATGGTTAAACGCACACTGTTGTAGCGTAACAGGGCCAAATTAACGTAAAGAGTGTGTGTTTGTGTGTGTGTGTGCGTATGCAACTATGTTTATCTTACCACTGACATTCCATGCGCCCTCGACTTGGTAGGTGGCTGTGGCTGCTCCAAACTTGAACCCAGGCGGGAAACTGAGGTCTATGCAGTGAACCGCGCTCACCACCGCTCTGCGGGTAAAGAACAATAGATTATTACAGCTGAGATCAACCTTCACGACTTTGTTGCAAAGTAGCTCGTGTGTGACGTAACCGAGTAGATAAGTTGGTGTGCTGTCGATACTTATTATCAATTTATTTATTAGCAATGTGCCCGTATAAAGTGGATGATTTATTTGGAAATTGTAAATAGAATTTTAATACTGAAATGTATTTTGAAATGATATCATATAATAATATGATGAAATGATAATGGAGAAGCCAATTGCTAATTTGGTTAGGATTGTGATGAAATCTGAAAACTTATTAGTACTTCTTTCAATTTGACAATTGTTATTGTAATTTCGTGGCTTTTTAAGTAAGACAGAATAGGTTTTAATGGTTGTCACCATAACTTAATAACTTACATAAAAGCAGTTTTATTGTATTTTATATTCGATAATAATAATAATTTTGATATTGCCGTCCGATGCCACTTTCGGTAAAGTTACACGTGTGCTTTTATGCACAATCTTTACCTAAGACCTGTCATTTACACTGTAGGTAATTTGTCGCAATAAAGTTAATTGCATTAAGAGGTAAGAAACGTTTTGATTGTTATGCCGACAGTACGTTGACTTTTACGTGTCTACTCACTTCTCTTCATATATATGGAGGTATATCACCTTTTTCTTGTCCAGATCACACACTTGTTATAAGCTGCTATTTATGTAAGTACGTGTAGTTATGTATAGTATTCAAGTATGATATATGTAAGCTTATTATTATTACGTATATGTATGTCTACTAATATTCGTATTTGCACCGACTACCCGTGTCTATTTCTCCTGCGGCAATTTCTCCGATATGAGGTTGCCTGGCAGAAATTGCTATTAGCAATAAGGCCGCCAATTGTATCTTTTATTTTGCCATTGCTGTTTCTCGAACATTTTTTTCCGGTATACAATAAAGAATATTCTTGTCTTATCTTATAAGTGCAAATAAAACTGTAAAGGCTGACCGGCTCACTCTTTCTAATGACGTAGTAAATATTGGCATGTACTTAACTAACTGAAAAAGCCTCAGCAATGTACCTGAAAAAATCTAAAATCTAGTATTTACAAATGACAATGTATGTTACCTAACCGAAAGCTTACATATATCATACTTGAATACTATGATAGAAATACAACTATTGTATTATTAATGGGGAACAGCACAGGGATTCAAGAAAGTGACTTAATAAATTATTATGAGTCCATAGTAGCTTTGCAAGTAAGAAAAATTATCATCTGTGCTTTTCCCTATTCAAAAACTCTCTCAGAGGCACAAAATGACCGGATAGATAAATTAAACCGGCTATTATATAATATGACCTTCGGTCATCGAGACCAAGTACTTTTTTTCGATACGAATAAATTTATTCGAAATTTTATATTAACTAGGGACACATTGTATCTGCCCCTCTCTTCTAAGCGACATATTGCCAAATTATTGGCATTCAATGTATATGACCCCCTTATTGTTAAGACAATAGCACAGGGACCTCTAGGCTATACAAAATGTAAGAAAATTGATACTTCCCAACCTCTGTACTCTGAGGTTGTGAAAAAACCTAGTTTAAGTAGGTTAAACTTGACCGCTGATTTAAACTGTCAGCGCAGACAAAAGAAAAGCCCCCCTTAAATAAATTAATTTTAGCTAATCAGAATATACAGGGTGGCTTTTCTGGAAAGTTATTAGAATTAGAGTTGTTCTTAGAACAATATAGAGTGGACATACTTTGCGTCACAGAGCACTGGCTACCAGAAACACAAATGAATTTTTCTGTGAATAACTATCAAATAGCCAGTTGCTTCAATAGAAAGTCTGCAAGGCACGGGGGATCCTTGATACTAGCAAAAAATTGTTTGAAATTTAAAGAACGGAAAGACATTTGCAGACTTTCTGTTGAAAAAGTAATTGAAATATCATGTGTTGAACTGTCTAGACACATTGTAGTAGCCATATACAGGCCCCCTACCAGCGATTACAGTTCATTTGAATCAATATTAGAGGATGTTTTGAAGGTAGCCTCCAGCAGTAATAAGAAAGTCATAGTCTGTGGTGACTTCAATATCGACTTATTGGTAGACTCGGCTTTAAATACCAAATTGACAATAATTTTCAAGTCGTTTAATTTAGTAAATATTTTCTTGGAGCCTTCTAGAATAACCGAAACTACGGCCACCTGCATAGATAATGTTTACTGCGATTGCGACTTTTCAGATAATTCTACAGTAAATTGTTTGAAGTCAGACCACAGTGGTCAAATTGTTCATTTTGAAATAGATAGAAAAAACGCAGAACAGGTTATCCTCTGCCGGCCCGTAACAAGTAAAAAATTAGAGTCATTTAAAGTAGACCTTGAAAGTAGCATAAAAACTCAAGAAAATTACCAAAATGCTAATGCTCATTATGTAGACTTTTTCAAAGTCGTGTCGGGTAGTTTTGAAAAAAATTTTAAATTGCGGCAGCTAACAAATAATGAGAATAAATTAGGATTTAGTGAATGGGCAACCTCGGGTATCCGGAAAAGTAGAGACACACTTTATGAACTGTATGACAAAAAGACTTATACATATGACACCAAATTCATACAGCACGTCAAAAAATATTCCAAATTATTTAAGGCCGTCTGCCATAAGGCTAAATGCGATCATATAAAGAATAAAATCTTACAGTCACCGAATAAAATTAAAACAATTTGGACAATAATAAATAGAGAAACGGGTAAAACAAAATTGGGAGACCGAGATATTTCGCTTAAGATTGATGACAAAATAATAACGACAAATGAAGATATCGCTGCAGCATTTGAACAGTTCTTCACTAATGTTCCAATCGTGACTACAGCTCCGTTAGACTCGTCACCTGATCGTGCAGCAACATTACTAAAAGACCATGTCTCCTCGTGCGAACACGATTTCTCATTTAATTACATTGAGCCCCATAACGTTCTCAAAAAATTTAAATTATTGAATCTTAAAAAAACGGAGGACTTGTGGGGTATGTCAGTAAAAATTGTTAGTTCAGTGATCGATGTCCTAGCTTTACCGTTAGCAAAAATTTTCAATAAATGTGTAGATGAGGGAGTATTTCCGGACCTCATGAAATATAGTAGACTAGTACCCTTATTTAAGAGCGGTGATAAACACGATCCAACCAATTTTAGGCCCGTCTCAGTACTACCAGTATTGAGTAAAATATTTGAGAAGATCATCTTAGATCAATTACTTACGCATTTCAATAATTACCAACTCTTTCATAGCCAGCAATTTGGTTTTACTAAAGGGCGGAAAACAACAGACGCCGGAGTTATGTTACTTAAACATATTTTCAGCGCGTGGGAGGATCGCAAGGATGCAGTAGGCATATTTTGTGATTTATCAAAAGCATTTGATTGTGTAGACCACGAAACGCTACTGCTAAAGTTAAAACACTACGGAATAAAGGGTGCAGGTTTAGATCTTTTAAGATCGTATTTAGAAGGAAGGGTCCAAAAAGCAGACGTAAATCGTATTAAATCCTCGGGTTCACTTGTAAAAATAGGAGTCCCGCAGGGATCTATCTTAGGGCCGCTCCTTTTCCTAGTCTATATAAATGATTTACCGTTTATGGTACAAAAAATGTCTGAGATAGTGTTATTTGCTGATGACACGTCACTTATTTTTAAAATAAGGAGACAAGAAAATAATCTTGACGATGCAAATAATGCTCTCTCGCAAGTACTAGATTGGTTCACAGCAAATAATCTGCTGCTAAATTCTAAAAAGACGAAATGTATAAAGTTTTCCTTACCTAACGTACGAGTAGTTGAGAACAACATAGTAATTGGACATGAAAAACTAGAATTTGTAGATGATACTGTATTTCTGGGCATCACCATCGATCCAAAACTACAATGGGGTCCACATATTGTAAAATTAGCACACAGACTTAGCTCTGCAGCATATGCAGTGAAAAGAATTAGGGAACTCACTGACGTTGCAACTGCTAGGCTTGTTTATTTTAGTTACTTCCATAGTATTATGTCCTACGGTATACTACTATGGGGCCGGGCAGCAGACATTGAGACTATCTTCATCTTGCAGAAGAGAGCCATCCGATTTATTTACAAGTTAGGTAGTAGGGATTCGCTAAGAGATTTCTTCAAAGAAACCAACATCTTAACAGTTGCATGTCAATACATTTATGAAAATATTATGTACGTTAGAAAAAATATCAAAGACTTCGAAAATGTTGGTGGCCACCATAATGTTAATACTAGAAATAAACATAAATTGTCATTTCCACTATTTAGACTTGCAAAAGTTAACACATCCTTTATGGGGCACTGTATAAGGTTCTACAACAAAATTCCTCAAGATATATTAGAGTTACCTCCAACGCGATTTAAAAAATGTGTTAAGCACATTCTGTGCAAAAAGGCTTACTATAACATCAAGGATTATTTAGAAGACAAAGATGTTTGGCATTAAACAGTAGATTAATATTATTTAAAGGACGATTGTGACTAGTGTTCAACACATTCATGACTAATATTTTAAGTTGAAAACTCTGTTAATTAAGTTAAAACGTGTTTTGAAAAGAATAAATGTGGAGTTTCTTTGTTAGCTTCTTCTCCACATAATCCATTAATTGTGAAACTAACAACTTTGACGTTCATTAAGTAAACATTCTGTTTTTACAATGAATAAAAATATTTGAATTGAATTGAATTGAATTGAATTGAAAGAAAATCTTCAACAGCTGGTGGGGGCCGCTCGTGCCTGACAATAGTAATAATATCAAACACCCCTTTCCTCGCAATGGACACACAATATGCGACTTTCAGTAGCATCGGGTTTAGTGAGGCTGGGCCGGTTTTTTAATTGAGAATTTCACTAAGTAAATACTTAAGTGACGTTCTGTCACGCTCGTTAACAACTGATCTTAAGGCTTTTAAAGGTAATGTACTTGGTGACAACTGTAATTTCGGTGAATAAATTAAATTCGACATTTTTTCGGATCTCCCAAGCCCCGCGTCGGTACTTACGTAACTATTTGAAAAAATATAAGGTTAACCCCCGGTTTCTCGTACACTAAAAAGCTGTTAATCTACTGTTAACAGCTGTCAGTGGTTTTTTTTGTATGCACTTTGGTCAATTGACAGCTGTTAACAGTAGATTAACAGCGTGTTAGTTTACGAGAAACTGGGGGTAAGTCTTTATGATTTTTTGGCAGTAGTTGGTTGACTACTGAAACAGTTGAACCTAGCTCTTCGTCTGGAAGAAAAGGGAAAACTAATAGCCAAGATAACTTATGTGATTTAGAAACTAAGCATACTATGGCACCTGGGGGAGTTTGACGCGTGTACTTGGACTTGACAGGCCTGGGCCTGACCATTTATAACCAAAAGAAGAATGGTTGAAACTAAGAAGGAAAAGCCAGTGTCCTCTGATGCTTCAAAGAAAATCTACACATATGCTATTCATGTAAAAACACGTTTGCCTACAGAGCGCAAATAGTATATTTCATTACAAGTGTGGAAAGGCTGTCATTGCAAAGAGTTCCGACAAATGTCTAGCCGAGCCGAGGCGCAGCCGAAGGTGAGGGTTGACAGTCGGAACAAGTTGCAATGACGGTTCCGCACATGTACTGAACGACTATTTTTAATACAGTTGCGAAAAAATTAAAAACTATTTGCTTTTTTCTCTTCTCTCCACGCAATAAATTCGTCGTATGTAGATATATAGCGACTTTTTGACTTTTCCGGTAAAATGTTCTCCGAAGTATTTTGTGCAATTATACTGCGTTCCGGTGGTGTTATTTAAAAAAAAAACTAGGGTCGAAATTACTCATTTTGTGCAACAAACAACTAAACTCGCAAAGAAAATTTCTGAAAAATGGCGCCAACCGTAGAATTTTTAATTAAGCAGAGTTTTTTTTTTCTTCACCCATTCTGGTAGGCAAACGGAACTATGCCCATACAGCTAAGTCTTCAGTAGAAGTTTTTTATTGATATGAAATGAAAATGAAATTTAATGAGATGAATAAATGAAATGAAACCTAACCAAACTCATTCAATCAAATCATTAAATCTGATATTGAAACAAATTAGTAGCTTCTTTTTAGAAATATACGTATTTGCATGAATCATAAAAACTTCTATGATTTTTTTAGTAAAAATTACATGGTTGGTTTTTCTTTTTAATAGACATTATTTTGACAGTTGGGAAAGAGAACGCACAAGTTCGGGAAAGGTAAAAAAAAAGCACGAGTATGTAATAGCCCACATCGCGAACGCTAAACGTCCCTGCAATACGCCACTTTTTGAGCAACTGTATTAAAAAAGTGTTTGTCGGGACTGCCTTATAATTCATAATTTTCTAGTCCTGCAATTTTCACTTTTTTTAACTAGTACATAGATCACAAAAAGTGTATTACAGACACTATAAACATTCTATTGCAAAAGCAGGTTTTTTGTTTATGTTTGGTTTCTTAAGAAATAAAGTCTGATTTATGTGATCTCGCGTGATTTTCGCCTAATACCTAATGTTAATTAGTTTCTAAAATATAAAATATGTCTCGAAAAAAATAAAATTAAGTTATTTCAGTTTATCATCGCTCATTTTACGTAGTTGATAATTATTTAAACTCTTGAAGTCTCGTGAATCGCTAATGTAACAGTTGAAAAGCGCGGGCCCCCACATCAGCGCTCGAGTAAACCCGCTGTTTTTATACCTTCTGGTTTACTTTTTAATTTTTTTTAAACTTGTAAAAATGCATGCTACCTTCTATGACTTGCGGTGCCGAGACCTGGACTTTAACCAAGCATACCACCCATCGACTTCAGGTAGCCCAGAGAGCGACGGCGAGAGCGATGCTCGGTATCTCCATCAAAGATCGCATCCGGAACACTGAGATCAGGAGGCGAACAAAAGTAAGCGACATAGCAAGAAGGGTCGCTACTCTGAAATGGAGATGGGCAGGTCATGTTTGTCGCAGAGAGGATGAAAGATGGAGTCGCAACCTACTGAAATAGCAACAGAGGACCGGACGTAGAAGTGTGGGCCGACCCCCAGCCTGGTGGCGCAACGACACCGACAAGGCAGTAGGGAATACCTGGAGAAGAACAGTGCAAAGCAGAAGCGACTGGCGCTTGCATGAAGAGGCCCTTGTCCAACAGTGTATATCGACGGGCTGAAGATGATGATGATGATGTTAGAAGTGCATGCTAAAGGTATTTCATTTAAAGGATCTCCAATAACCTACATGAAAAATTAATAAAAAAATAATAAAAGTCACTAATAACCTTGCTAACTGGCTTTACAAATATAGGCAATGTAAACTATCTGTGACGATATACACACTAGGCCAAAATAAAACAAAAAAATGCTCTTCTCACCCCAAAAACACCAGTACTGCCAATCGCGTCATTTTGTTGAATGAAGCTGGATAAAACGACTCGGCCATGTTTTATCAAACTTTATCACGGTTCGTCACGGTTGGGGACTAGCAAAATATTTTATGTGCGTGTGGATTGAGTGAGCACCCTTCTGCCCTGTTTTTAAGCGCACCAAATCCTGAGCGATTCCAATCGTCTGTCAATTTTGTATGGAAACTTTTAATGTATTTTTTTTCTGGTGTGTATAATTAAGTGTTTAGAACTTCTAATCTAAAACTTCTAAAACAATTTTATTGTAAAAGTGATCTCTGTATTTGTCAAAAGATAAAACAAAATATATATAATTTAACGAGCGCTCACTCAATTCTCACAAACTACCACTGAAATCAGTGAATGTATTAATTTAACATATAATATTTATAATTTGTAGATCACCTAGTCACGTATTTAAGGTTTAACAAATAATTTCTTATGCTCACTCAATCCGCACACTTTCGAAAACCCGATTTCTGATGAAGGAACTGAAGATTTGAACTGCTATATATGTGTATAGTTCATCATCATCATCATTCAGCTACAAGAAGTCCACTGCTGGACATAGGCCTCCTCCGTGGATTTCCAAAAAGACCGGTTGGAAGCGGCCTGCATCCAGCGTCTTCCTGCCACTTGGATGAGGGCATAGTTAAGTAAAATTAATAAGAGACTTTGTAAAATACAAAACGAACCACTAACGTGGCATCTTTTTGGATAATAAATTTTTGTGAGTGCTCTTAAGATTTGTGATACTCACAGAAACTATAAATTAGTTCAACTTTTAGTAAAATATTTTACTACGTATCCACCATCTAATATTTTATAATCGTTGTCTGTTTTTAAAGATATTCAATTGTAATTTTTCTAATGTAAATATCATTTAGGGTGACCACACTTCATTATACTATGGTTAAGTATATATCCAAAATAAAAAATCCAAAATTCAGAAAAAAGGTTTAGGGGTTGCCCCCTACACCTAAAAATAAAAATTTTGCATTTTTAGACATTATTCTACCGTTTTGTCAACGTGATTGGTATGTATGTTTATGCCAAATCTCAGCTTTCTCGTATTAATCGTCTCTGAGCTAGGCCGCGGACAGACAGACAGACGGACAGACATGGTGAAACTACAAGGGTTACTTGTCGACTACGGAACCCTAAACATTCGGCAAAATAAGTAATTTTAATGGTGGCACTTCACATTGCTATACGCTGTTCGGATTTTTTTTCCGTCCCTGTTCGCTATTTTATTTATTTATTTATTGATACTTTTATTGCACTTAAAGAAATCGTACAACGCGGCGAACTTCATATATTCGTGATGAAGTCCGATTAACAGGAATACACCGTCTACGCATCGTTCGTGAACAGCGAATATGTCAAACATTTACGAACATTTTTGCTATAGTGTCGAACGCATCGAACGCAAAGATCGTGTTGACTGCAGCAGCGGCTTCTTATTTTCATTGTTTCACTGGTGATACATGTTATTCGTACATTAAAACAAAGCCGTTAATAGACCAAGGAGACCATGTCGTGGGTCCCATATGCGGAGATGCATTTGATATTATATTCCTAAACTAGCATGACAAGGTCGTTTGTCCAATCCATTTTGGCGAGATCTAGCACGGCACACCGCACACAATTTAGCTAAGCGAGTGAGCGGAGCAAGCGATGTCATGTATGGTAGGCAAACGAACATATTCGCAATCCTTTGATATGTTTGCTAAAAAACGACAAGCAGGCGGATACGAATAGAGCCACTTCGCATGGTCATATTTGGTCCAATAAGGCAAATACGCTAGTAACACGAATAGCGATGTGAAGTGCTAGCATAAGAGTCGAGGCTCTCTAAATATTTCTGCTTAGGTTTGCATTTGTTTTCGTAAATTTTAAAAACGAAAACAAAACGATGTCCGTCCTCAAATTTATTGTGTTAGAGTTGTTTAGAGGGTTAGGAAAACCATGAGGGGGGCCTAAGTCCTGCAGTGGGCGTTAAATGGCTGATGACGATGATACCTTTAAACGAGCGATGTATGCGTCGAAAATGGCCTGAACTGCTTAGAGAAAAGGATGGTACGGCCGTGCCGCTTTTTTACTCGACTTGGCGGGGGCAGATATCTATGCATTTCAGCTTTCTAGTACATATCGTCTCCGTGTTAAGCCGCAGACCGAGAGACGGACATAAGGACAGACGGACATACGGACAGACGGGAAGACAGACAGACAGACAGAGGGACGGATATAGCAAAACTATAACGGTTCCTTGTCGACTACGGAACCCTGAAAAGTATTTGCACTTGATATTTATTTTCACTACGTCATAAAAATGCGTAATATAAACTTTTCTTTATCATTGTGTAAGTTATTCTATCTTTATGATAATAGTCTTAATATAGACTCAGGTCAAGGTCCGAGCGATAAAGCTGAACCTCAAACCGCATTTCACAGCTATGGGCGCTTAAACACGGGCGGCATGTGTGCCGACAGTGCGGGCGCGGACATTCGAAGTCAGCGACTGCCATCGGCGCGTCGACAGCTGTCGTCGACACCTGCCGCCGATAAGTGTCGACGGCTGCAGTTGGCACCCGTGCCGCCCGAGTATAAAGCCGCGTTTCCACGATCTTAGTAGGCTCGGACAGAGTGACCAATTTTTCCTACTCAGAAGCTACTCGTGTCGTGTACACCGGCCATCTTAGTACACGATACACACATATTTTAAGAGAGAAAATGATATTTGATCCTTTTTTTTTAGTTGCCAAATCCAGAGAATAAATGAATCATTAGAAGGTTTATATTAACTTATATTGCTTATTTATTGTGGATTCTTTGTTGGAAAGTCGTTACTTATGAACATATGATTCTTTTAAACTTGAAAACTCGTCTACTGTAAAGTTGTCGTTTTGTAGATAACACGTTGTCGTTTTAAATGGGCGAACTATGTCTCATCATGATTATCATCATCATCATTCAATGAGCTCAAATTCATCTATAGCCTTTCTCAGAGCTAGCCATAGCGTTCTGTCCTCGGCCATCCAGCCGCTATGGGGGATTCGATATATTCATTTATGAATGAATGAAAAATGAATGAATAGCCATTTATTGCCAATAAGACAGGTGTGTTACACTTAACTTACAGAACTTTTATAAGACGCAAGTTGTGCAAGTATAAAAGAATAAATAAAATAAAAAATTAAAGTGTAAGAGAATATTTTTGTAATTCTTACGTACCTAGCTAGTATAGGGAATAATAATAAAGGTATCATAAACCAAAATAATCGTCATCATCATCACGATCACTTATTTAATTCGCCATCAACATGTTTCAGAGGAAAGATTGTTTACAACAATGCCACTTATACAAGTCAATAACTGCCGATTTGGCAAATCTGTTAACCTATTTGTTATTTTCTTTCTTTAATAAAATCTTTAAATACAAATACAAATCAGCCACTTGATGCCCACTGCAGGACATAGGCCTCCCTCACGGTTTTCCTAACCATAAAGGGGTTTGCCATAATCGCCACGCTTGGCAGGTGGGTTGGCGATCGCAGTATGCGGTTGGAATCTCAGGAAGACGCTGCTGCCCGTCTCCTGGTAATGTATTTCCTTAGTCGGAGTGACGCTATTCTTAATCCGGCGCCACACGGCCAAAATAATATATATGTGAACATTGCATTTCATTTATTTGATGCGAGACTTTCCACTACATCCAGGACGTTTGCAGCGAGTAGGTAGGTTACCGTCATGTGCCGGTAAATGTCCTATGCCATCCTTAGCAACTTTCAAGTAGGGGCGTTTGTCTTCCGGTCTTCCCGTCTTCTGGGTATTATTCTAGGCAGTGGCACGGGACTGGAGCTGGGTCTTCCCCTCTTGGCTGTTGGGGCGTATTTGTCTTTATAGACCAAGCTCGCTGCAAAACGTTGTCTGAATCCCAGGAGCTTCATCTGCTTTCTCTTTGAAATACGAAGCACATCACATTCCAGCTGGTATTCCCTGAAGTATCGAACCAGTCCATTTTTTTTTTTCATTAGATGAAAGTTCTATAGTAACTCATAAGTTGGTCCAACAAATCAACTCCTCCCATGCCATTATTATATTTTGTTACTATCTCTGGCCTCTTGACCGAAATGTAACGCTTCTCTTTTTTTGACCATCTGTCAACGTTATCAAGAAGAAAAGTTCCATCATGGAACTAACCAATGGAACTAGTGGGAACATTCGAGTTTGCCCAATTTCAACAAAGTTTGATGCCAAATTTGTTGGTCTGTTGTCCATTCACTTTACCAAAGTTACGTCACTATCAGCACTGGTTATTTCCTGCGAGAAACCTCTTGACTTTTTAGTCACACTGCCAAGCTTGTACATTTAACTAATAAATTAACTAAATCGTGCCTGTCCAAACGCGTCATTTAGTTTTTAAGAATGTTGTTATAATTCTGGTATGTTACTCTTTCCACCATATAAAAAATATTACGTGAAGGATGGACGAATGTGAGTAAACCTGTTAAGGTAAGATTTGGTGATTCTATTTGAAATAGCAACTGTTACTACTAAATGTGTAACCCCTAAGCTCACAATAAATATTCTTGATTCTTAAGTGTTTGACAACGTCCACCAACTCGAAAAATCGAAAAAGTTCTAATCTACTTGTTTACTTGCACGCTAAATTTTAACTTGCAACTTATTACTAAACTCGTTGCTTACATGCATTAACTTAATACATACAAACCAACCTTAAGTGTTACTTCCGCTTATATTTTTACAAGAAGTATAACAAAAGATGAATGACAGAAAAAGAATAGGTTAGAAATAGCAAGGAGGTTGCAGAGTTTTTAACAGTCCTATAATGGGAATAAACCAAATAAAATGCAAAGTAAACATAATTATAATTTAATACATAATAAATTACACTCAACAACTTTTCAAACTTGTCAAGTATGACATGTTCATCATCATCATCAGCAATTTGACGCCCACTGCAGGACAGCCCTCCCTCATGGTTTTCCAAGCTTCCCGGTCTTGTGCCCCCCGCATCCAGCGACTCCCCGCCTCATGACATGTTTAATTAGTTCTTAATGCTTAAAGAAATTTTCTTTATTATTATACATAGATAGATAGATAAAACCATTTATTTTCATTTCCACACACACATAGATGTAGAACATATAAAGAAAATCACAAATCAAAATCGTACAGCAAGTAAGCACACAAAAAGAGTAACAGAAATCAGCAACCACAAATCAACAGACAATACGAGAGAGAATTTTGTGGGTGTGGTAAAAGCAAAGGGGCTCTGACTCAGCATATGATTATGATTCTTAATGACAAATAATTATTTTATACCTGATGTGTTTTGATTTATGCCTACTGTAAACTAGATTGCTAATAAAGGAATCATTTTTACTAAACTTAACAATCAAGACTATCACAAATTACTTTACACAATATCTGCAGGCACTGGAACATCCAAGGAACGCGCCTCAATGATACTAGCGTAGTACTTGGCTGACTTTCGCGCGGTGCGGGTGCGATTCGGATGAGAGAAGTCCACCTTGAAGAGACCGAACTTTGACCTGCAGACAAAAGGAGTTCATGGAAAGTGCAACTTTTATCAGCTCTGTACCTACAGGGCTCAATAGCAATTAACTTTTTTAAGACGTATTATAGAGAAGAACAAATATTAGATTTCATTGAATAATATATCTATATTTTAAAAACCTAATTAGAGGCTAAAAATTCCACCCATGCCGGGACTTGAACCCGCGGGGCTGCAATTGATCTTAATTGCTTCGGCCAGATGTCGCTGCCTGTACGTAATACAGAGAAGTTTGCAAAGAGGCTCGAAATTTCGCCGATGCTTGCACTTGCCCATCAGCTCAGTTGGGAGAGCGCTGGCGCGGTTAGCCAGAGGTCTTGGGTTCAAGTCCTGGCATGGGTAGAATTTTTAGCCTCTAATTAGGTTTTTAGAATTGCCCTCAGCATGGGTCAGTGCAACAAAAAGAATATAAATATATTATCTATTTATATAATCTGTCAATCAAATCACCCCGAGAAATATCTGACTTAAGAGTGTTCGACGCTCGTAACGAAATCGGAGGCAGAGACATTTTTAGAGCGCATAAAACGCAATTTGAATTTTCTCAATAAAAATATTTGTACTGTTTTTGAATAAAACCATTTAGATATTTCGAAAAATATCTATTTATGTAAAGAATAAATAACTCTCAGAATAAACATTATTATGCTTTGTGACCACTTAAAACCTATCTTTGTCTGGTACATACTGGTATCCTTCAATCCATTCAAAGTTGTCCATGAGTGACCAGGCCGTGTAGCTAGTTACGTTGACCCCGTCTTCTTTGATGGACAGCAAAACCTGGGAAAGTGGGAAAGGGTGGCATTTTTGCAAATCTTAGTGGCTCACAATAGTATTTGAAGTAGACAGACGCTAACCAATCGATTAAGACTCCGAGTCTTTAGGCAAAACTGTATGATAATAATTATTAGCTGCATAGCTTCCCATAATTGCTTGTAGAATTCCATACAACTTACGTAGGATTATCTATGGATTGATCAAGTAATAGGATACACGATACCATACGCGATAGATTATTAATTTCTTAATTGCATGCATTATTTTTAAATATATCTGTAAAAAAATAGTGTCACTATGTCTTACGTAAAAGACCCCAATGAATGTTATGTTTCTATGTTAAAGTTGCAGAAGTTACTTTCTTTTTTTGTCATTGTTTTAAAAGTGGAGATTTATAACTGGCCTTTAGCTATAAACTTATTTTATGGACAACTGTTATGCGCATGTTAATCTTTTTAACAGAAATAAATAAATAAATGAATAAATTAAATTAAATAAAAAAGATCGATTCGATTCTGAGTGTCGATGTATATAAAGAACGTTGTGAGTTCCTATTTTGAAAAGGACAATCAGTCCAATTTTCACCGACTGGACGATTTTTCTTATTCTGAGTACACCAGACTAGATAGATTTGGTGCAAGTCTAGATAGATTTTGCGCAAGTCCAGATATATTTGATGCAAAGATCTTTATTTCGGGTCAAAGACAAGAAAAGTGAGTTTCAAACATTCCCAAAGGTTCGATTTTGAAGCTCGGCGTCGAAAAACATTGATGTTTCACCTGTTCCAAATAAGTCTTGTAATAGTTGACCCGGCGGTCGTCGTTTAGGTCTGTCTCACGCGAAGAGTAGCCGTTTTCCGTGATCCAGATTTCGATGTTTCCGTATTGCTCTTTCAGGTACTTGAGCGCCTTCCGGATGCCGGCCGGGTATTCCTGGAAGCATTGAAGTGGTATCAATCTGATTCTATAGCGAGTCAAGCCACGAAAAGTTGCATAAGGTGGGAAGAAGATGGAGCAAAGGGGAAATCGTCTAGCTAGTAGATAATCCGTCTTTTCACACCTGCTATTCAGAAAAGATCCCTTGATTCCCTCAAATGAGGGATCAAAGTTGTACTTTTCTTCCCTGATATTCTAGTTTTTTTTTTATTGCTCTCAGCATGATTCGTGTGCAGATTTTCACAAAATGTAATTCCAATTCGATTTTTATTTTGTTGCAATCGATCATAATTTCCATGTTGTTGATCATTTGTTGCATTCGATCATGATTTCCACACTTCTTTCGATATCTTAATTGTGTTTGATTTAAATTTTCCTTATAGCAGGTGTGAAAAGCAGTATGTGTCACTCGGTAGCAAAATTATTTCCGTCTTGGGCGTAAACACTTGAATCCCTCGCTACGCTCAAGATTCTATTGTAGAATCTTGAGCGTCACTCAGGATTCAATATACCGCCCTCGCCGTAAATATATCATTTTGCTCCCTTGAGACACAATCTACTATTGTATACGTAGCTGTAAGATGCACGCACAAGTGACGGTCAGTGGTGTATACACCCAAGGGCCAGGTAGGCACGTTACGTCTTATACAGCAATAATTTGGGGTCGTTTGAAAAGACATAGCAAAATGAACGTGTCTGAAAATAGCTATCGAAAACGCTTGTTTTTAAAAAGAAAAACGTACTACTTTTCAAAAATATCTCGAAACTAACTGGCATCTAATGGCATAACCGCGGCTTTCAAACCACCCCGAAATGAGCGTGTATAGGCCTCGTATTTGCTTATCATGAGGTGAGGTAAAGGCCAAGTACGAGTCTGTCATACGTAAAAAAATTAAGCACGATACCCTGAACCAGAAGGAACTGGTCTGCCTCCACTGAGGGTCGTACTCATAGGCTGCGCCTAACTCCGGCAGTCCCATGAAGTCCCAGTACTGAGCCTCTTCTCCGGGTTTCAGGGCTCGGATCAGCCGACTCGTGTAATGGTTGAAACCCAGGTAGTCGGCAGTACCTGGAAATAAGGGTTGATTTAACAGAGCAACAAAAACGCAAAAGGGTCAAAAACGTAGTGTATTTCATTTCACAAATCGTTAAAATACGGAAAGTAAAGTGTATTATATAGTATTTAGAAAAAAATGTTATTTGTATTCAGTCTATATACGTCCCACTGTAGGGCACAGAACTTCCCTCAGAGAGAGGCTTAATCACCACGCGTGCCCGCCATTTCAAGCGCCGAGTTATGTGAATACCTCAGAAGCTGAGGTTTTCTCACGATGTTTTCCTTCACGGTTAGCGAGTGGTATTGCTAAGTACTATAACTTCACAAATGTACGTAACTTCAAAAACCAAGTCATTGGTACATGCAGGCATTCGAACCCACGACCTCCCGAATGAGAAGCTCCGCTACTACCGCTTGTTACCACCACAGAAAAATTGTTTATTTACACCCAAACAAAATGGTTGCTGGTTAAAGTGAAATAAAATTACCTAGAGGAAGTGTTTTAACCAACTCAGACGCAAACAAATAAAATTTTACACTGCAAAAAAGATATAAAAATGTAACTCATCGTCAACACTACGCTACGCTCAAAAACACGCATAGCTGACGTGGGTGTCCAGACTGCAAAGTTGAAGTGGAGCTGGGCAGGGCATATCAGTAGAATGCACCCGGATAGGTGGGCGAGACTTTCCACCGAGAGGGTGCCCCAATGCGGTCGTCGCAGGAGAGGTAGGCCAAGAAGACGTTAGCGAGACGACCTCGACCGAAACATGCCGGAGAGGTCTGAGGTGGCACAAGACAGAAACATCTGGTCTGAGTTGGGCCTTTGCCCAGCAGTGGGACACAAACGAGGCTACGTAAAAAAAAACTCATCATAATGCTGACCAATCAACTTTCGTTTCAAAAGCTCGTTTCGCCAATATCTGCTACTGAAATTTTATTAAAATGTTTTTACTGTTCAATTGTGTCCTGCCAACCAAAAGTTGCAGCTCAAGCGACATTTACTCCTGATCAAACCCTAAATTATTATCTCACCTCTGACCAGCTTCTTCTCTTCGTCAGTGAATGGCGGCAGTTTGTTGAACGGGTAGCCCTGCTCTCTGCTGATCTCTGCCATCTTCTTTTCGAGAGCCGGCGGCCAGCCCCCCTCTCGGGAGAAGATGGGGTGGCAGTAGCGGCCAATCTGAGTTGAGGAGTAAAATCCAGTTCAAAGCGGAAATAACTAATTATAAGGGGACTGTGGGAGGAGCGAATGTGGGTGGAAGGGCCGGTGAGGGACGACCCAGGTGGACATACCTCAAACAAAATAGAAGATGTATTAGCAAAGTGCAAGATAAATTGGCCGTGTGGCGCTGGATTAAGAATAGCGTGACTCCATTTCCTCCCGTGGATGTCGTAGAAGGCGACTAAGGAAATAAATTACCATGAGACGGGCAGCAGCGTCTTCCTGAGATTCCAACCACATACTGTGATCGCCAACCCGCCTGCCAAGCGTGGCGATTACGGCAAAACCCCTCATGAAAACCATGATGGAGGCCTATGTCCTGCAGTGGGCGTCAAATGGCTGATGATAAGATAAAAAGTACTGGAAACCGGCGTGCGTGCATGCAACGACTAATGAATGTTGAGGAAGCGAAATTGATCTGTCAGGATCGTGGTAAGTGGCAGTCCCTGGTCTCTGCCTACCCCTCTGGGATACAGGCGTGAGTTTATGTATGTAGGGATACAGGCGTGAGTGTATGTATGTATGTATGTGGGAGGAGTTGGCGTAGCAATAATAACAAACTGTGTGTAAGAGGGCAGTTTAAGTTAAAGGTGTTTGTAACTAGTTAGTAAACCTAGTCGTATTCCCAATTTTTTGGGAAGATGAGGTGGTAGTATTCATGCAAAGAATCCTGTAAAGTCGCTTGAATATGAAGAGGCATATTATGCACACCGTTGCTTTGGTGCTACCTAGTTGGTTGTTGCTTCTACTTTAGGCCCTCGGTGGCCACAAGCTGGTAGCTTATGTATGACTCCATCTTCCCTCCTTTCGACGACATACGCGACCTGTACACAGTTGCAGTGGAGGAAAACATGCCGAGAACTTAACTGAAGGCCAATCCGCTAGCTGCTCCATCAAAAAAACGAGAACGAGAGGTCGCATAGATACTTACTCCATATTCCAAGCTCAGTTGAGTCAACTCTTCCTCCTTTGTTGCAGCTGCTTCAAACCATAAGACGTGGTTAGCTAAGGATATTTTTCCTGAAATAACCATAAGAAAATCCTTGAACCGTTCATATTTTGGCACCCAACAAATAATGAGCATTTCGTGTGTTTTCTTGGATATTTTATCAATATTGCGAAGGCATATAGTTTTTTAAATGTAATTCTTCAGGTATAATAAAGAATATTCTATCTACGGTTTATACATTTGTCAATGTCTCGATCTCAATGATGTGTGGTTAAGACATAAAGAGATTAGCGTAAAAGCGTGATATGATAACACTTAAAAAAATGCATACATGCGTAACAATATGCCTTTCAAGAAAATGGCAAAAGCAACATAGGGAAGAAGAAGTAGGCGAGCAGCTATAATGGCGCTTTGTTCAAGATGAGTTCAGAGGAACTTAGGTACTTACCATGGTACTTAGGCCTGAATTCCTTATCCCAAACCCTATACGCCTTGGCATGAGCCAGGAGAGTATTCTTACTGCACAAGTAGTAACCTACATTGGGGTCTTTGATACCCGGGGCAAGTATCCCAGCACCGTACCCTAGGGAGCAGATAGTGACGGGCTCGTTGAGGGTTATCCAGGTCCTGACACGGTCTCCGTAAAGTGTGAAGACGACACGGGCGTAGTCTTCGAACCAGTCTGCGATGAGAGGGTTGACCCAGCCACCTGGCGATGAAAATGAAAAGAGGGTTAGTGGATATTCGGTTCTTCTCCTTAGCGTGCCGGTGATAAAACTAAACTAAATACTGATAGCCCAGAACAACGCAACGCTGACTACATTATCAATTGCAGAGAGTATACATTTAACAAAAATAAGTAGGCTTTTTGTTATTTACACAGCCCTTCTCTCAGAGATAGAAATTATAGCGTTAGTCACTAAGCGTGCCCACCACGGCTTGGTGATTGCAGACACAGAAATGTATACGAACACCTGTGAGGTGACTAATGTGTGTATTTGTGACCGCAAGAACAGCTTAAATTCCATTTGTGAATCCTCACCTAAGCATTTTTTACTTACTTCGGCCTATCTTAGCTAGCAGATTCACAAATCAAGTTAAGTTCGGCTTAACTTGATTTGTGAATTTCACCAATAAATTGCACGCTTGTGAAGTTCGATTATGCTGTCGATCGAGCAGAAGCATGAGGTTCTTAATATTTGCTAACTTTAAAGTGAAATTTAACCTCCATAGCAGTTAAGGAAAACATCGTGGGAAATCTCCGAAGCATTCCGCAGCGCTTGAATTCGCCAATACTCGTATAGGCACACGTAGTAAAAGTCCATACTCTATTCTTTCTAACAAACACTTGAACCATCCAAGGTGACGTACTTGTTTACTGATTTAATCACATAAGTTTTATCATGTGGATATATTTATAACTTTTAGACCACAATGCTTACCAAGGTCCTGAAGGTTCTGGGGAAGGTCCCAGTGGTACAGTGTCACAACAGGCTCAATTCCCGTTTCCAGCAAACCATCAATCAGTTTGTTGTAGTATTGCTTGCCATCTTCGCTGATGTTTGTCGCAAACCCGTTGGGGAGCAGTCTCGGCCAAGATACGGAAAGGCTGCAAGTAAATTTTTGTTTACGGGCCGGGACTTACTTAAAAAAAGTTCTGGTAAGTAGAAGTAAGCTTTTATGTTTTAGAATTAGGTATTACGTTACGAGAATCTCTTGTGTAATTCGAAAATGTATATAGGTAGATGAGTCCTAGGAGAAAAGAGACCGCATACAGGATCACGAAGAAAATCTGAAGAAGAGTTCCTGAAGGTACAATAATGGGTGATACCATCCTTGACACCAAATTTGGGTAAGTATGTATGCGGCGATTAACGGATGGAAAGTATCCAATGTTTAATCCAGAATGGAAAGGGCTATGCTCGGAATTTCTCTAAGAGATCGAATCAGAAATAATGACATCCGTAGACGAACGAAAGTCGTCGACATAGCCCAGCGGATTATTAAGTTAAAGTGGCTGTGGATGGGGAACAAAGCACGCAGAACTAATGGCCGATGGGGCCGAAAAGTTCTCGAATGGAGACCACATATCGGCAAGCGCAGCATAGGACGACCAGCCACAAGATGGACAGATGACCTCATCCAAGCGGCAAGAAGACGCTGGATGCAAGCCGGTTCCTACCGGTCTTTTTGGAAATCCATGGAGGAGGTCTATGTCCAGCAGCGGACTTCGTGTGTCTGTGCCAAAAGATCAAAATCCATCAGATTTTAATGCTTGACAACGGCTGTAGCATTAGTGGAAAGTGGGATGTACCTACCGGTAGAAGTCCAGGCCCAAAGTCTTTGCCATCTCAATGTCTCTTCGCCAAAGCCTGTAAGAGTCGCAGGCTACATCGCCAGTCTCTCCGTGTATGATTTTGCCCTCAGTATGAGAGAAAGTGTCCCAAATGCTGGCGCTCTTATCTGTGTATACAGAAAATGAAGTATTTAGATACACACACAAGCCCGAAGTAAGATGCCCTAGGCTATACAACAATTATAAACACAAAAGGGCACTCAGATTTTGGCTATTTTAGAAAAAAAAAACGATCCAGATCCGGAGCCAAATAAAATAATCTACTGTAAATAAATTAAATCCATACAAAAATACATAAAGGCTTACCAAAAAATTAAATGTAAACAACAAAATAGTAAATGGATAATAGTAATGGAGCGCATACTCGGTATACATTGGCCACGAACCATATCTAATGCAAGATTATGGGAACTGACAGACCAAAAGCCCATCAATAAGGAAATCCTGCAAAGAAAATGGCGATGGATTGGACATACCTTGAGAAGACCCCACAACCAGCTGGCCAAACAGAGTCTAACGTGGCAAACTTCTGGCAAGAGACGGCCGGGCCGCCCACGTACTACCTGGAGGCGTTCCGTTGAGAAAGAGGCTGCTTCAACGGGACTCAATTGGAACGAGTTAGAAGTTGCCGCACAAGACCGCGAGAAATGGAGATCCCTTCTACGAGCCCTATGTCCCTGATAAGGGATAAGAGGAAATCATCATCATCATCAAATAGTAATGGATCGTGCCTCTGGCTGTTTTCAGGGCAAACTGAACTGTTGGGAATCTACCTTTCCCCTGAGAACACCAGTTCAACAACTGGTGTTTTCAAGGGAAAGGTAGGGCGTCGTCCTACTCTAATGAAAATTTGCACTTTAAAGCTTAATAATTCGCAAACGGATCTACAAACATACACATACAATAAACTCACGCCTGTATCCCAGAGGGGTAGGCAGAGGCCAGGGACTGCCACTTGCCACAATGCAAACGGATCTCTAAAATATCGAAAAATGGCTTTTCTACACTCACAATATGGTATAGGCATATAAAAAATGGCATCCCTAATATTGTTGTAAGGGAGGTACAATAAAAAAACATTTTTTTTTAGATTTTATCCGTTATGTATCGGCGTGATTAATATGTATATCTATGGCAAATTTCAGTTTTCTAGTACTTTTCGCCCCTGTGCTAAGCCGCGGACTGACAGACAGACAGACGGACGGACATGGCGAAACTATAAGGGTTCCTTGTTGACTGCGGAACCCTAAAAACTACGTAAAATATAAACTAAAATACGACCACATTCATCAAAAGTTTACTCATATTATTACAATACAAAAAAATGTTATATTGTGCGAACGAGACAGCATACTCCGCTTAAGAGCAGCCTTAAAGACCACAGAATAAATAAGGAATATTTCTTTGTAGTGACTGTCTGTAATAGAGCAAACCATTTACTTTGGAAACCTTTATTTTTAAGTATACTGGCATTTTAATGTACTTGGCTCTTTCTTGACATAATAATATATTATGTAAAATGAAGATCGCTTTTTCGGTTTAGCCTTATCGCTCGAACCTTGACTTCTGAATATCTAAAAGTACCTAACATTAACCTTCAATATTTACGCACTCGGTGATGTGATGATCAAGTGCTGATTATTTATTCGCGATTTCAAAGCTGCCCTCTTATTCTCGACTCAGAAATTCCTACCTCGTGAACGTTTGGTTCTAAAAAATAGCACTAAACTATATACTTTCTTTTTGGCACTAACCCGTGCTGAGGACAATTTTAAAAACCTATTTAGAGGCTGCAAGTGATGTAAATTGCTTCCGCCAGATGTCACTGACTGTACGTAATACAGAGAAGTTTGTGAGGAGGCTCGAAATTTCACTGATGCTTGCACTTGCCCATTAGCTCAGTTGGGAGAGCGCTGGCACGGTTAGCCAGGGGTCGCGGGTTCAAGTCCCGGCATGGGTGGAATTTTTAGCACTAAACTAGTAAAAGTAAAAAAAACTATAGATGTCGTAGCCAAAACTTGACACCCATGCAATTTGTGCTAGGGGGCTGGGTTTGCCCATTGTGCCAGCCAGTTGCAGTGCGTTCAGTACTATCTTGTCAAAAACATCAAGACACCTGCCACCCTCAGACCGCCACGTAGATAGTAGTGCCCAGATATTTCCGACGGCTTATACAACCACTGATGTCCAATCAAAGCTGTAACTTACAGAATGAAACAAACACAGTGATTTACTCTGCCTTACATCTTGCGCTAATCGTCAGGTCTGTGAACTGTTGGTGGCCTCTTGGAGAGTGAATTTGTAGTTTGTGATACTTCTAGGGATTTTTTTATTCGTAGCTTTTTATTTATTTTGACTTTAAAAAAATGACATACCTGAAAATTACATAAATTTTAAGTATAATTGCCTTCCTCTCCAGTAGTGTGTATAGTATTTTATAGTATAGCATTATATTATAATATGTAATGTAGGTCTATTCAATTTTACCTTATAATATGTATAAGTATATAGTAAATTGCACATCTACCTTTTCCCCCTCTCCTCTTTGCACGCCTACCAATCTTTCTTCCACCTCCTGCTGTTGCCTGGTTGAAAATGCTTATTTTCGCTAAACTGTTACATAAACGCGCACAATTGCAACGCAACAGGGCCAAATTGACGTAAAGAGTGTGTGTGTACGCAAGTATGTTTATCTTACCACTGACATTCCACGCGCCCTCGACTTGGTAGGTGGCTGTGGCTGCTCCAAACATGAACCCAGGCGGGAAACTGAGGTCTGTGCAGTGAACCACGTTCACCACCACTCTGAGGATTGAGAACAACGGGTGTTGAGAACAGCGGTGCTTGATCAACTTTCACGATTTTGTTGCAAACTAACTCGTGACGTAACGGAATAGAGTGCACGCGTGTATAAAGTTGGTGTGCTGTTGGCCGTGTAAGTCTTATTATTTAATAGCTGTGCCCACGACTTTGTTTTCCGTTGGATTACAATATGAAATGCCCTTATGCCTTATTCCCCGTCATGGTCTGTTTCCCTTCTAAATTTTGTCCCTTGTCCCATTTCTGGGTTGTTTTCTGTTATTCTACCTAACCATGTCGTCTCCCATAGGCGCAGCTTGTCACCCGCTCAAACTCATTTCAAGTGAAATAGAATGCTGAATACAATAATACAGTGATTTGTCAACCGGACCTGTTCGCAAAATATTGCCAAACTCGGCGTGAGACACCCACCAGCTCACTGGACCAACGTTCCAACGCAGATTGCTGGTAATTGCTGTAGTGATGAGGATGCCCGAGAACAGAACTATGTACCTTAGGGACGCTTATGCCCATCACGAATATTCGTGCTGGTATGATAAATGATAAGATGGAGCCACCCGAACATATTAAAATTTCACTTTTTCTGATACAACACTAATGGATGAAACACACCGAACCACAAAAAAAAATACTTTGGCCTTTGCATCTACGTAATGAGATGATTTATGCAGCGTCCAGTGGCACCTTCACTCGCACTAATGGGTGAAGGGACCACACGGACGCTGAAGTGCCTGGGACATTGTTTTAGATGTAGTAACATGACATAATATGATATGAAATGAAGTAATAATAGAGAATCCAATTGCTAAGTTGGTTAGGATTGTGATGAAGTGTGAACTCGTAATAGAATTTATTTTAATTTGAGTTGTAATTATAATTTCGTGGCTTCGTTTTATAGATTTGGAATAGAATAGAATGGAATAGATTTTAATGAAGTGAAATTACTTATCATCATCAGCCATTTGACGCCCACTGCAGGTCATAGGCCTCCCTCATGGTTTTCCTAACCATGAGAGTTTTTGCCATAATCGCCACGCTTGGCAGGCGTATGCAGTATAACCGCAGTGTGCGGTTGGAATCTCAGGAAGACGCTGCCCGTCTCCTGGTAATTGATTTCCTTAGTCGCCTTCTACGACATCTACGGAAGGAAATGGAGTGACGCTGTTCTTAATCCGGCGTCACACGGACTTACTTATATTAGGGGTTAAAGTATGAAATTGCCGTTTTATTGCAATAGGTTCTTTGAATTGACATAGAATCTTCATGGTTTGAGGTTTTCGAATGAAACTTTTTTCAAATGGTTTCTATGATGTTCTTTTTTTAAAAAATGTGAATCATTTGAATATCGACTTTCAATTGTTTTTGTTATTCAATTTAGACAAGAAAGATGGATACTGCGAAAATTCGAGTGATTATGAGGCACCCATTTTTCGTATTTTTTTATTTTATTGATTTGACGCAAGTGAGTCAATATTGTGGGTAAGGTAACGTTAAACCATGCCGCTAATTCCTGGGTAGTTTGACTAGGGTCGGCTTCCACTATCTCTCTTAATTCATCGTTATTCACCTGTGTGGGCGGTCTTCCTCGTGGCTCGTTCTTCCATCACGAAAGCGTTTAAAACCAAAATCGCACGGTGCGTTCATTAGTAGACCCCTCTCCAAACGCAGCATTGATATTGCGGGCTGTTTCTGCCGCGTTAGTTCCGCGTCGGAACTCGTATTCAAAAATCACTCGAATTTTCGCAGTATCCATCTTTCTTGTCTAAATTGAATAACAAAAACAATTGAAAGTCGATATTCAAATGTTTCACATTTTTTAAAAAAAGAACATCATAGAAACCATTTGAAAAAAGTTTCATTCGAAAACCTCAAACCATGAAGATTCTATGTCAATTCAAAGAACCTATTGCAATAAAACGGCAATTTCATACTTTAACCCCTATTATAATAGTATTATAATCTTATTTTATGTCATATTCGATTAGAATTATTATTTTGATATTGTCATGCCGCTCTCGGTAAAATTACACAATACCTGTGTACTTTTATACACAATCTTTACTTAAGACCTGTAATGTATCGAAATAAAATTAATTTAATGGTAAAAAGCGTAAAGTTGTTTTGATAGTTTTTTTGACAGCACGTCAACCTTTACTTATATGGGCACGCGGTGTTTTTAGCCGGTAAAAGTCCGGCACTGCCAGGGCCCTCCCTTCCCTGGCGTCCATGAGGATTTTCACCGCGTGCCCCAAAAAAAAAAACCTAACTAGTACAGCCTAACAAAGTGCAGATCATAATATTAAATATATTGGCACGTACTTAATTAACTGAACAAACCCCAGCAATGTAAAAGATACTAAAATCTATAGATATTCTTAGATATTCATAAATGCCCGATTCCTTAAAACACTCATCCGATGCAGTTTAAATAGACTGTGGAAAGACGTAGCCACAGATTATTAAAACTGCATCTGAGTGAGTAGTGCTTTAGAGGAATCGTGTTTTCATAAATAAGACCGTAGGTACCTATTTAGGAATAAAAATGTATGATACTCAACCGAGTGATAAAAGTGGCAGATTAACCTTTTGTGACTATTTATGTCAACTTTGCGCCTATTTGAAAAAAAAAATACAAATGATTATCTTCCCAACTAGATTCGCAAATGATAACTAGGCAATGTAAACTATCTGTAGATATATTCACACTAGGCCAAAAATAAAACAAAAAAACACTTCTTACCCCAAAAACACCAGTACTGCCAATCGCGTCATGTTATACAATGAAGTTGGATAAAACGTAGGTATAGTCCGCACAGATCTTTTTGGCGGTAAAGTGAACAGTCACCGATCATTTGGACATCGTTTACTGTCTTTACAGTGTATGCGTGAGTAATGTGATGCGTAGTGATGTGTAGAGAAGATTTAATTGATCGATTAATATGTTTCGACTACATGTAAGAATACGAGATAAAACGTGTTACTTACCTACTTACATTGTATGTATTTAGAGTATTTATACATTTTTTCTTTTCTTTTACGTAGCCTATATTCGTCCCTCATTTATGCTATGAATATACAGAGCATAGTAAAATCAAAGTAGGAAACAATGTGGTAGACGTTTTGTTATTAATTAAAAGGCTTACTATAACATCAAGGATTATTTAGAAGACAAAGATGTTTTTTGGCATTAAACAGTAGATTAATATTATTTAAAGGACGATTGTGACTAGTGTTCAACACATTCATGACTAATATTTTAAGTTGAAAACTCTGTTAATTAAGTTAAAACGTGTTTTGAAAAGAATAAATGTGGAGTTTCTTTGTTAGCTTCTTCTCCACATAATCGATTAATTGTGAAACTAACAACTTTGACGTTCATTAAGTAAACATTCTGTTTTTACAATGAATAAAAATATTTGAATTGAATTGAATTGAATTGAAAAAAATAGCATAACACCGGCAAAACTGATTTTCAGTTGCGACCATTTAACTTTTCCTTTGGCACCCGGAACGTGGTAGATACATTCATACATGTCACAATATAAATACAAATAATAATAACTACTTATATGAATAGTTATGAATATGCTGTAAAATTAAATAAATCTAATATAAATAATATCTCTCGCTTCAATTCTATCAGTGTATTTTCGTTCCTTTCAACGATCTTATCTCTCCAACCACTTGTGGCGTGTGATAAGATTTTATTAACAGTAGTACATCCTTAGTGATACCAGGAAGCTCCCCTTTGATACGTAAAATTAGTATAAAAGCATAGCAGAGGTTACGGTTGAGGACTGGCTGAATATTTTTCAACAAAGAATCGCGCTTAGTTAGCATTGTCTCATATTATGTACATTAAAAGTGCTGTTTTATAATTATTTTTTTTTGCGAGAAAATAGGTTATTTTAAGAGCCAAGGCCAAATATTTTAACTTAAATATTTCAACTGCTTTCATAAATTTAAAAAACTAAAAAAAAAGATTTTCGCTCTCGAATCATTTACCTCTATGTTAGAGCTATATTTATATTTAAAGTCTCTTTCAAAATAATGGAAACCGTACTTTGTACTGAGAATCATACTTCGTACTGAGAAACTTTCTTATTCTACAAAATAAACCCCTCAAACGAAAAATACATCCGACTGTATCGTCACTATAAATTAATTAAAAACTTTAAAATAGCCGGTTTCCACTATAAAATTAAACTTCAATGCCGAACTGCATTGTTTGGCCGAACTGCATGTATGAAACGTTTATCAATATTTGAGTTATCTCGTAAAACAATGTTTTTATGCGTGTACTGTACACCCTTATAAGAAAACGTTCCGAATTCAATGACGGAACAAAATCTAATAAGTTTTATGCCACACCTGGCCAAAAAGCGGGTTTTTTGGCACGCTACGCGTACGGGAAAACCCACTTTGAGGCCAAGTGACGACATAAAATTGTGTACACAACACGGGCTGTAAAATAGAAAGCCCTCTATCGCATATTAAACTTCTGCGATATCGGCCTTTCTTTATTTTACGGTCCTAGTTGTGTAAATAACTTTATTATTATGTGATTACAGTAAGTTTATTTTTCATATACTCTGTGATCAAGAAAAGAATATAATTGTTTTATTTCTAAATTTTTCCTAGGTTTTTATATGATTTCTGTGGTATGGTATCCATGTCACTCCAATCTAAGTTAGATGCAAGTTCCCCATTGTAGTTTTATGAAACGCGGCCCAGACTCATAGCCTATACTGAGCTATCTGTGGACCCAGATATGCAAATGCTAGCAGCAGTTCATCCCTTACATTTTTTTCCATCGCTGTCTCTGAGGCAAGAGCCTCTGCATATGTCTCACGCACGACTACTTATTTGGCGCAGGATACAAGCAGCGCAGGCTTGAGTCCCGCTTCGGGTCGGAAGTTTTTCGTTCTGAGTACCTACCTATTGTCTTTTTTAGGGTTCCGTACCCAAAGGGTAAGGGACCTTATTACCAAGACTCCGCTGTCCATCCGTCCGTCTGTCAAAAGGCTGTACCTATCTCATGAACCGTGATAGTTAGACAGTTGAAATTTTCACAGACGATGTATTTTTGTTGCCGCTATAACAAAAAATACTAAAAACAGAATGAAATAACAAACGTTATTTATTACCATACAACAAACGTGATATTTTTGCCATTTTTTGCTCGATGTTAATAACGCCAATAGGTAGACGCTTTAAATATTCAAATGCTGTATAGATTATGGTACGGAACCCTTCATGCGCGAGTCCGACTCGCGCTTGGGCGTTTTTTTTTTATCTGGCCTATCAATTAAAAATACAAAGTAAAAAAGATTATTTAATAACAGCTAAACTTAACAATCAGACACTATTATGTACTTATATTAAAATTCTTCTTTTACATAATATCGGCAGGAACAGGAACGTCCAAGGAACGCGCCTCGATGATACTAGCGTAGTACTTGGCTGACTTTCGCGGGGTGCGGGTGCGATTCGGATGGGAGAAGTCCACCTCGAAGAGACCATACTTTGACCTGCAGATAAAAGGGAGGTCACAGTTGTCAGCGACAGTGAATATCACGTGTTTTACAAAAGAAAGTTGTAGCTACAATTTCATACATTTAGATCTCTAAGCCCCTGGCCACACAAAAGGGACGTGGGGCGAGACACGTCGCTAATCCAATTCACTTTCATGAATACAAAATGTACTGAAGGGACAGGACGAAGCCCACACAGAAGAGACAAGGCGAGAGGGCGCGATTTCTATGCAACGCGTCGGGTCGCGTCTTTTCCGCGCCCCCGCCCCACGTCCCTTCTGTGTGGCCAGGGGCTTATTGTCTATTTTAGCCATAAAGACGCTTGAAATATATATATAAAAAAAATATATATATTTCAAGCGTCTTTATCCTAGTTCAATAACAAATGTTCAATTACCACTGTTGCAGAAAAGCTTAGTAGGTAAATAGAACATTATTAAGCTTCGTTTTTACTAGAAATATTTTTTATTATTAGGTAGATAATTTATCGAATCACCTCTAGGCAAGTTAGGTAATGTTAAAAAACCGTTATGTTAATGTTAAGTACCGGACGATACCTATGTGTTTTTTTATGCAACCTATATATATATATATATATATACCTCCCACTGCAAGGCAGAGGCAGGCCTTCTCTCAGGGTCATTGGTACATGTCGGGATTCGAACCCACGACCTCCCGTATGAGAAGCCGGCGTTCTACCGCTCCGCTACCACCGTTATTATAAGAGGTCGCAAAGCGCGAATACCCCACTTTTGCGACCAATATAACTCGTAGAACCAACGTTAATGTGTTTTGCGACCACTTTGAAACCTATATTTGTCTGATACTAACTGGTATCCTTCCGACCATTCGAAGTTGTCCATGAGCGACCACGCCGTGTAGCCAGTTACCTTGACCCCGTCTTCTTTGATGGACAGCAAAACCTGGGAAAGTGGGAAACGATAGCGGTTTTGTAAATATTGTAAAATTGGTTAAAAAACAAAAACCGACTCCAAAACACTACAGCGCTAAAACACAGAAATAATTTTAACGAATGTGACCTTTAAATTCGAAGTAGGAGTCGACTCTAAAGTGTAAAAATATGTATGTATTTGACAGTTCGGAGTAGGCTGAATCAGACAACTCCATACAGTGGAGGACTTACATGGGCACACAACAGCATGCACATTTTGGGTACCGACTCCAAAATATATTTATAACAATACCCACATGTAGGTATGCACCTACTTCGAATTTAAAGGTCATATTCGTTTAAATTATTTCTGTGTTATATATATTAATCAGGTCTAATCGCGATTACAAGCAATTGAAATTAAAATAATCTAAGAATTTTACACAGAGGATGGTTTCAAGCTTTCAAGCACGTGGAATCCAGTCTTAAGCAAATACAAATCACGCGCCCAATCACCGGACCTGTCCGAGAACGTAGTGAGTGTTGTGTGTCGGCCTGCTACGAAAAACTAAGAGGGACTTGAGGGTAGACCACCTACCCTCACTACAATAATTGACTGTACTCGCCACTTCAGTCTACCCACGACCACGGCAGCTGCAACGTTGCCGAAACGTCGAGAATTAAGGTAATTCAATTTTACTTAATAGTAATCCCGATTAGACCAGTATTTGTTGTTAAAGCGGCTTATTTGTGCTTATTTTGTTTCTGTGATGTATCTTGTTGGTATAATAAATGTCTTTCTTCTTCTTCTTCTAGAAATACATCACATGTGAAAATTTCAACTGTCAAGTAGCTATCAAGGTTCATGAGATACAGCCTGGTGACAGACAGACAGATAGACGGTCAGACAGACAGTGGAATGTTAGTTATAGGGTCCCTTACTTTTGGGTGCAGAACCCTAAAAGCTAGGTAGATTTTGTACTAAGTGTGGATTGAAGATCGGGTCAAAGAGAAAGAATGAAATTAAAGGACCAAGTGATCTGTCAGTATCGTGGTAACTGGCAGTCCCTGGTCTCTGCCTGCTCCTCTGGAATACAGGCATTTATGTAAAGAACCAAACTTCGAGGAAGATAAGATAAGAATATTCTTTATTGTACCAGGAAAAACACAACTTAAAATATTTATAAAGATACAGTACAATTGGCGGCCTTATTGGAGGAAAGTCGAAGTCTCACCTGTTCCAAATAAGTCTTGTAATAATTGACCCGAGGGTCGTCGTTTAGTCCTCTCTCACGCGAGGAGTAACCGTTTTCCGTGATTAGGATTTCGATATCTCCGTATTGGTCTTTCAAGTACTTGAGTGCCTTCCGGATGCCGGCTGGGTTTTCCTGGAAGCATTGAAATGGTTTCAGTAACCTCGTAGTTTACAGAAGTGACGATCAGTGGCGTAATCACCCTACGGCCGTGGAGGCATATAAATTCATGTTATGTAGAAAAATTATATATTATTATATGCCAAGGGTGAGCCATCATACTCATCATGATCATCATCATCAGCCATTTTACGCCCACTGCAGGACATAGGCCTCCCTCATGGTTTCTAACCATGGAGGGTTTTACCATAATCGCAACGCTTGGCAGGCTGGTTGGCGATCGCAGTATACCTACGGTTGGAATCTCAGGAAGACGCTGCTGCCCGTCTCCTGGTAATTGATTTCCTTAGTCGCCTTCTAGCACATCCGCGGAATGAAATGGAGTGACGCTATTCTTCATCCGGCACCACACGGAACACCCCTGTCACACGTAAAATAATAAAATAAGATACCCTGAACCAGAAGGAACTGGTCTGCTTCCACTGCGGGTCATATTCGTAGGCAATTCCTAACTCTGGCAGGCCCATAAAGAACCAGTATTGAGCCTCTTCTCCAGGCTTCAGGGCTCGAATCAGCCGACTCGTGTAGTGGTTAAAGCCCAGGTAATCGGCAGTGCCTGGAAATAAGGCTCAATTTAGCACATAAAAGTGTACCTAAATGAAGATAAAGAGTTACCAAGAGAAAGCGTTTTTATATACCAGGGGAGCAAGGATGTTCTTCCAGGGGAGTCATTTCTTCGATAAGCTGGAATTGCTGACCAAAATATTGTTTACAGCTGACCAAAAGCTTTTAAAACGTATCTCAAGATTCGCTGTCCTCAGATTGATGCTGAGTTGAGTATTTCGAGTTTCGAATCAAAGAGTTGGGTATTTCTTGCCAAGCGAGTTGCTGCTCAAAATGAAATCCTAAATTTCTGGTCGTTTAATTTAATTCTCACCTCTAACCAGCTTCTTCTCTTCGTCAGTGAACGGCGGCAGTTTGTTGAACGGGTAGCCCTGCTCTCTACTGATCTCTGCCATCCTCTTCTCGAGAGCCGGCGGCCAGCCCCCCTCTCGGGAGAAGATGGGGTGGCAGTAGCGGCCAAACTGAGTTGAGGAGGAAATCCAGTTTAGAGAGATGATAACTGGTCATAGTCAACGATTGGGTAAAACGTTCTAAGTCATAGCCCACCTCTTGGGAGAAGTGTAGGAAAACAATATATATTGATCGAAGCCGCTGAAACTGATTAGTAAACCTAGCCATAGCCCCAATATTGGGAAAGATAGTGTGGCAGTATCGGGGGACATCTAATCTAAAGTGGTAGATACAAACTACAGTCTGACACACGCTCTGTGCCACATGGCGTGCCCATTTTGCACACCGCTTTGGCGCTAACAGGTATTCGATGTTCTGGTAATGCGCGTCATATATTTTGTGATGTACGCTGGAATACGCCATCTGGTTGGTAGTATCTTCTACTTCGGGTCCTCGATGGCTATTCTACTAGCGTCTGACTCCATTTTCTATTCTCTCTACGACACACACGGCCTGCACACAGTAACAGTGGAGAGAAACATCTCGAGAACTTAACAGGATCTTTTATTTCTATGCGCCCGCTGCTCCATCACCACAGCAGAAATTAGAGGTCACATAGGTACTTACTCCATATTCCAAGCCCAGTTGAGTTAATTCTTCCTCCGCTGGCGCAGCTGCCTCGAACCAAAATAAGTGGTTCGCTAAGGAAACTTTGCCTGAAATAACCATGAGCAAATTCTTGAAAAAATAGTTTTATGGTTAGGCACATACAACAACTGATGTACCTTTATGTCTTGATCCATTTATTTCTACAGCAGAGTTTATTTAGGCTTATCAACGTCTCGATCTCAATCGATGTGCGGTTGAGACGTAAAGTAATAAAAAACGTTGTAGACACTAAGAAACCCATATGTTTTACACCTCCATTCCGACTCCCCAAGGTTTGCTGGAAGAAATCTCTCACAGAGATAAGTTCGCCTTTTTACATGTAATTTCGTATTGTCATATTTCTTGTAATGTTTTTCGTGTGCATTAAAGTATTATTATTACAATAAAAGCAAGAACCGAGGAAAATATTTGGTTCAACTACTTGGTCATACGTGAGTAACACTATGCCTGATAAGTATATTCCAAAAAGAACAAGGTGATAGAAAAGTAAAAGTAGGTAATTATTTATGGCGATATGTTTCATATCAGTTGGGAGGTACGTAGGTACTCACCATGGTACTTAGGCCTAAACTCCTTATCCCAAACCCTATACGCCTTGGCATGAGCCAGGAGCGCATTCTTATTGCATATGTAGTAACCCACGTTGGGATCTTTCAAACCAGGAGCAAATATTCCAGCACCGTAGCCTAAGGCACAGATAGAGATGGGCTCATTGAGGGTTAGCCAGGTCTTAACGCGGTCTCCGAAGAGGGTGAAGACGACACGGGCGTAGTCTTCGAACCAATCCGCGATGAGAGGGTTGATCCATCCACCTGGCGTGAAAAGGAAGAGAGGGTTAGTGGATATTCGGTTTTTCTTCTTAACTGAATAGCCCCGCATAACGCGACGATGACTGAGTTGTCATTTGCAGTCATAGTTCCTCGTAGCTGGTCAGGGCACGTAGAGAGGGTAGTGGATAGTTTGTTGACGATCACCGAACATACTACCTATGTCGCCGGTCTACAGCAGAAACACCCCTTTCATCAGTGAGACGCTATTTAACTAATTATCAGATGTACCCACCAAGAATCGATTTTAAACGCCGAGATATGTGAGCATTTCAGACATTCAAGTCTGCTCACGATGTGACCGAGTGTGTGTTCGTGACAACAGAATTTTAACATCTAATGTACAAAATTCTCCTGACACAGTGTTTGTTATCGAACTCCTCCGAAACGGATTCATCGATTTTTATGAAATTTTTGGTGTATATTTGGTAGGTCTAAGAATAGTATTTTTTAATGACTCGTGATGTTCATACATAGTTATGTCTTAAACGGGTCTAACTTCGATAATTACCACGGCAGCTGCAACGTTGTCGAAACGTCGGGAATCTAAGGTAATTAAATTTTTCCTAATAAATAATCGCGTTTAGACCCGTTTAATATATTACTAGGTCTGAGAATAGGTCGTAGGCTAATTAATATGGCAAAAAAACGTTTGCTGATTCAGCTAGTAATATCCTACTTATCCTACTAATATTATAAATGTTGCGTAAGTATTATTATAATATTATGTAGTATTAAGAGCGGTAGAACATTAAACTCGGAAGCGAGAGACCCAGGTTCTATTCCCAGTGCGGGCATGTACCTTTGACTTTGTTTTCTAAGTTACGTTTACATTTGTGAAGTTATAGTAGCAATACCGCTCGCCAACTGGGTAAAAAAAGGAACACATCGCGAGAAAACCTGAGTGTCTGAGCTATTCACATACCTCAGCGCTTGAAATCGCCAATCCGAGGTGGGCACGCGTGGTGATTAAGTCCATACTCTCTCCCTTAGAGAAGGTCTGTGGCCTACTCTGGACGTATATAGGCTGCTTATGTATTATAAATGTGAAAGTTTGTGAAAATGTTTGTTTGGATGTTTGGAAGTTTGTTACTCAATCACACAATAACGGATTTACATGAAACTTGGCGTAGAGACAGACAAAGACCTGAATTGAGAGAAAGCATACTTGATATCCCGGTAATGCGTTCCCGTGGGATAATATTGATTTTAAGTTTAAAATAGATGGCGTTGTGCGAGCGAACGTTGTTTTTTAAAAATAGATGGCGTTGTTCAAGAATCGTATAAATGGATCCTGTGGCGGTACAAAGCTTGCCAGTATAGCAAGTATAATTATAAAGCGGTTTGCGACCGCAAAAACAGTTTAAAACCTTTTCTTTCACCTCAACCTTTCATAAAATGTAAATTTAACGCATACATTTTATGTTGCAAAGCCACACCTAAGTTAACCTAGGAAGACACGCATGTGAAGGTTAATTATGCTGCCGACCGTACAGTGTTCAGTGGTTCTTACCATTCACGAAACCTTATCAGTTTCTGGTTGCTCAAGCATGGTGAAAGCCCATACTATTCTTTAAAGAAGGCATGTAAGTACCAGAAGACGATCCTAAGTATAAGCTGATATTGTCATGCGAATTTTATTATAATACCATGGATACTTATAACCACATGACCACACGCTTACCAAGATCCTGAAGGTTCTGTGGAAGGTCCCAGTGGTAGAGGGTCACTACAGGCTCAATTCCCGCTTCCAGCAAACCATCGATGAGTTTGTTGTAGTATTGCTTTCCGTCTTTGCTGATGTTTGTCGCAAACCCGTTGGGAAGTAGTCTCGGCCAAGATATGGAAAGACTGGAAATGTAAATTTTTCGTTTTATTTAAAAAAGTCTTAGCTAAGATTTACTCTTGGACGTTTCGTCTTTAAATTTGTCAGTGGACAAGAAAAACTGAAAAAGAGTTCTAAAGTACGGTACTCACCTAGGCGTGTAGCATGTAACGTATCTGATACTGTATCAACCTACAAGTGGGTACGGTACGTCCACGGTCACCGCATATACAGCTATGAGTTCCCGGAGCCGCCTTTGTGTTCGCAGTGAAACCGACACTCAGCGGGTCACTGAGAGCTCACTACGCTCCACGTGCAAGCGGCTCGCAGCAGAGCTTACGTACTCACTTGATATAGTATCAGATACGTTACATGCTACATGACTAGGTGAGTACCCTTCTTTAAGCAGGGTACTCATCTGCGAGCCGTAACTGTAACAGAGCAGATACAGTAACCTGGCTCTAGTGTGTACGCGTGAGAGGAGCCGAGTACTCACGCATACCGCTCGCAGGAGGTTCGCGAACCACGAACACACTATCGTTTTTTGATACAGAGCATGCAACAGTTACAGTTACGGCTCGCAGATGAGTACCCAGCTTAAAAGGGACAGTCAAAGTTGCAGTGCAAAGGTGGATGTGCTGTCGACTGTAATTATATAATGATTGGTGATACCATTCTCGTCACCAATTTTGGGTAAGTAGGTACCTATTTGGTTACAAGGTGCTTAACGGGTCATAAGTATCTTACGTGATCTCTCTGTGCCGAAGATCAAAATCCGTCAATCGATTGCAATGCCTATTAGTGAAAAATGGGATGTACCTACCGGTAGAAGTCCAGGCCCAAAGATTTTGCCATCTCTATGTCTCGCCGCCAAAGCCTGTAGGAGTCGCAGGCTACATCGCCTGTCTCTCCGTGTAGGATTTTGCCCTCAGTGTGAGAGAAGGTGTCCCAAATGCTAGGACTCTTATCTGTGGATTCAGAGAATGTATCTAAATATAACGGAATACTTAACTGTCAAATTAAAATGTTCAGTCCAGAGTCAAATAAATAATCTACTGTTAAGGGCTGTCAGTTGATCAAAATGCGTAAACAATAAATTAACACATGGTTATTGCAATAAATACCAAAAAAACTGATATACCTATAAAATAACCAACAAACCGACTGCTGAGCATCAACCAATAAGCAGGCGGGACCAACCTAAGGAGTTACATTACTGAATTTGGGTCCCGTCTGCTTAGTAGTTAATGCTCAGCAGTCGGGTTGTTTTTAGTGATTTTTTAATGCTGATTTATATATAGCCTATGACAACCGCGTACTGGATGTTTTACATACATCACACGTGATTGGCCGATCCGAGTACATATAATAAATTAAATATTGTTATATTTAATTTATTATACTAGCGCTGTTTAATTACTGATGGTTTTACTATAACATTTCTCAATATTTGATTTATTCTTAAGATCTGCATAGAATAAATAAAATGCAGCAGCGCCATCTAGTGACTTCATGTGGTACTTTCATCATCATTATTCAGCCATAAGAAGTCCACTGCTGGACATAGGCCTCCTCCATAGATTTCCAAGAAGACCGGTTGGAAGCGGCTTGCATCCAGCGCCTTCCTGCCACTTGGATGAGGTCATTTGTCCATCTTGTGGCTGGTCGTCCTACGCTGAGCCTGCCGATATGTTATTAATATTGACAATGATACTTCATTTGAAGTATCATTTGTAACAATTGTCAATATTTAGGACAATGCCCATTGCTCGCAAATAGGATGTGCTGAAAATCAGCGCTGCGCTAATGCCCACTCAGCACTAAGTTCAGCATATCCTTTTTATCGCATAGCGTAAATGCACTTAATTTATTTTAAGTTATTTTTGCGTTTTTGTGCGATAATTAATCCATTTTTCAGTTAAGATTTCAATTTAGTGATTCAGCGGTAACACATTTGACTACCTACGTCCTACGCTGCGCTGCCGATAGTGGTCTCTATTCGAGAACTTTTCGGCCCCATCGGCCATCAGTTCTGCGTGCTATGTGCCCCGCCCACTGCCACTTCAACTTACTAATCCGCTGGGCTATTTCGACGACTTTCGTTCGTCTACGGATCTCATCATTTATGATTCGATCTCGTAGCGAAATTCCGAGCATAGTCCTTTCCACAGCTCGTTGCGTGACCTTGAGCCTTCTTATGAGGCCCATAGTGAGAGACCACGTTTCAGTGCCATAAGTCATCACTGGTAACACACACTGGTTGTATAATTTTGTCTTGAGCGATTGAGGTATATTAGACGAAAAGACTTTTCTAAGGTACTGGTACGTGGTACTTTAAGGTACCTAGGTCAATACCGAATTTTATTTTTTGTGACTTTTCTGTTCTAATAATGTAGATTTTATATAGCCTATGATACTCCGGCAGGGGTGACGAATCCATTGCGACCTCATTTGTCAAAATCTGACCATTGGTTAAGGAGTTATGAGGGAACATAGAATCGGACATACATTACATACATCCATACGAGCTAAACACATTACCCTCCTTTTGGGCTTCGCCGGAGTCGGGTAAAAATACATAATGGATTCTGGGTTCCACAATTTTGAAGGAAAGAATTATAGCACTAAAGCACAGTACAAATAAACTAAAGTAGGTAGGTAATTTATAACAAGGGTTGTAGGGTTTAGCTTACGCGTCTACCGCGATTCTATTGCCTAGCACCCTACTCTTTCTATCAATGCAAAAAGACTTACGTTTTGTCCAAGTTAAAACCACTGAAATCCAATTTCACAACACCTCCATGTTATCACGAATGAAAGGATAATGTTGGTTCACTATTATTTCAAAGCTATTACGTATTTCTAATTATTTTTCCACTTTTCACATTGAAAATATTGTATTTTGCTTTAGGCCCCTCGCCCACGGCGACTTTTTGTAGTGATGCTGTCGCGCGTTTCGTAAACGCGCAACAGCATCGCTACGAACGCGCGTTAGTCGCATTTGCAACGCGCTTCAGAAGCGATGAAAACGCGCTACTAACGCGCTACAGCATCGCGACTGTATCGATGCAAACGCGTGAGCGTATCGAAAGACATCGGGAGGAGAACGGAGGAAGGGTGGCGCATGAGTAGTGCAACACAGAGAGATCGAGAGTGCTGTTGTTCATCGGTCCAACGGAGTCCATCTTGCAACTGTAGCGATCGCAGGCATTTTGGTTCCGTTACTGAATCGCATTTGCATCGCGACGGTATCACGTTTGCATCGCGACTGAATCGTGTTTACGGTGGGCGAGGGCACACAACTATCGCCCGCATCGCGACCGTATCGATGCGAACGCGCGGCAGCATCGCTACTGCATCGCTACAAAAAGGCGCCGTGGGCGAGGGGCCTTACTGTTAACGATTCAACTGTAGGCTAAAAATTCCCCCCATGCCGGGACCTGAACCCGCGACCTCTAAATAGGTTTTTAAAAAAACTGTCCTGATCACGGATTAGTGCAACAAAAAGATATACATGATTATATTATAATTTTATATTGAGATATACATGATTATATTATGACCAACCTGTATAAGTTACTCCTAGTAATAGCCGCCAGGGTTTGGTTGAATCTAGTTCATAGATAAGTATATTTACCTAGTTGTAGCCGGAATGATACCGGCTAGACCTAGTTTTACCCGAAAACAAACGGCTTATACTATAGATGTAACCAAGAGAAAGTGGCTACACCTAGTTTTAGCCGGTTAGAACTAGGTGTAGCGACTTCCTCTCGGTTATATCTAGTATAAGCGTGTGTGTGTGTGTGTGTGTGTGTGTGTGTGTGTGTCTATGTGTGTGTGCAGATGCATATTATTATAAAAGTTCTATCACTGGTATCTACCCGAGGGTACCAGGGAGCCTATCGTAGTAAACATCTTATTAGGTATAGACAAACGAAGTGGTTGGAGTTGGTCAATAATACCACGTCAAACCCTATCTTTCGATATTCTTTATCCTATTTATAGCTATGAAATGCTTAATTTGCTTTCGAGGTTCAACTTTATCGCACTCACCTTGACATCTGCATCTATATTAAGACTTTTATCGTAAAGTGACAATAACATACAATATACATAATGATTAAGAAGAGTTTATAGAACGCATAATTATAATTATACGGGTTACAAGACATCAAAATGCGTTCTATGAACTCTTCTTAATCATTATGTATATTGTATGTTATTGTCACTTTACGATAAAAGTCTTAATATAGATTCAGAGTGCTTATACTGAGTTGCGCAAAGTTGATCGAATGACTTAACCATCGCGTTAACCGAGTAAACGTCAAACGCATCGAGAATCGAACTCGCAACGAAATGTCAAGTGAGACCGTTCCACTTGTGACAGCGTTTTTTTCAGTCAAGTTTGTGAAATTAAATGTCAAATTTGTATATTAAACTCGCAAAATGCTCCAAACCGAGCGATAACGCTGTCACTTTCGAATGATTGTCGATGGTCACTACTCGATATCGAGCGCGATAGAACTGGGAATAACACTTTTAGTTTATCCAATATAGGTTTTTAGAAGAAAGAATTACAAATTGTTTCTCATATCTAAGTAATGTTATACAGTAGGCGGTCTTGTCGCTTAGAGCGATCTCTTCCAGACAACCTTTGGATGGAGTGGATTGCGGGAAGTTTTTTATTGGTTCACATTTAAAACCCTTCACATTTTTTTCTTTACAAATGTCGTGAAACTGCGGTGCAGTTTGTTGGCGTTGCGCTCTTATAACTTATGGCCTACAGTCAATCTTCTTCTTTTGGTGCCATCTCCTATCGGAGGTCGGCTATCATTGTGGCTATTATCTCCGTTTTATGGTCTTTAAGAGTCTTATACTCTCACTCCCTGTGAGAAGGCCTGCGCCCTACAGTGGGACTTATCATCATCATCGTCATCATCAGCAGCCATTTGATGTCCACTGCAGGACATAGGCTTTTTATGGCAATTGTGGGTTTTGCCATAATCGCCACGCTTGGCAGGCGGGTTGGCGATTGCAGTATGCGATTGGAATGTCAGGAAGACGCTGCTGTCCGTCTGCTGGTAATTGGTTTCCTTAGTCGCCTTCTACGACATCCACGGAAGGAAATGCCGCTATTCTTAATCCGGCACCACACGGAAGTGGGACGTATATAGGCTGCTTATGTAAGAGCTCTAACTTGTTGTTCATTCTTTACAAAACCATGTCGTAGTTACTCCGTCCACGTCTCCGTTAATCTGTCCACGATATTTTCAGAACTTTTGTATATACTTACATTTCGAACGCTTCTAACCTTTAACTTTGGCGCGAGACACACAGATGGGCCGTGGGGCGAGGGTGCGATAGATAGATACATATAGAGTCACAGACCACAGTCCTTGCTCTTGCTAGGGTTGCCAACCCTACTATACAATATAGTATCCTACTATGTTAGGGGCGCAAATACTGTATTTCTAAAAAAAATATATAGTAGGCGAAACTACTATATTTTGCGTAAAGCGGAACCTAGCCTTAATCTTTTTCTAAAGCTCGCTATTCACGTCTAAGTCCGTGAATCGCGCGGCATGACTGCCGCTATTTCTTACTATTTTTTACCATTATTTTGCCATCTACTATATTTTTAGAGGTAATAGCTTCGAAAATACTATATTTGTTAGAAAAAACGTTGGCAACCCTAGCTCTTGCTCGCACTTGGTCAGTGACTCTACACATCTCGCCCCACGTCTCATCTGTGTATCTCTCGCCTTAGAGTCCAGGCAGTCAGTCTACTCCATACAGAAGGACTGAAAATATGTAACACCGCACCAAACGGCATCTGGTAGAGATCTTGAGGTTCCGCTTACAAGGAAGTCATAATACTTATAGTCAGTAGGCGGGTGTTTCTGTTCATTTGTTTGTTGCGCTTTAATGCACAATAAATTAGAACTTATGGCCTTACTTTTAAAAACACGATTCCTTAAAACACTCCTCAGAGGCACTTTGAATGGTCTTTGCTAAAAGGAAAAACGTAGCCACAGATTATTTAAACTGCCTCTGAGGAGTGTTTAAAAGGGATTGTGTTTCTATAAGCGCGACCGTTAGTTAAGAGAAAGGTCCCACCTGCTGAGACTTAAAAATTAATGGACTCAATAAACTTATATTTTCCACAATTCCTTAAAACACTCCTCAAATGCAGTTCAAATAGTCTGTGGTGAAGGGAGCGACCGTACAATTCGCAGAACTCGCAACACAACCACTTGTCCTGGTCCCAAACTAGGACACCGCGTGCTATGGTAACCAGGCAAGGACATCGCAAACATGGAAATACACACATTCTAAGGCTATTTGCACAAATGAACGGCGCCGCCCTGTGGGAATCGAACCCACACCCTCCGGCATGGAAGTCAGACGTGATACCGCTAGAGCAACGAGACAGTTAGGTATATGTTTGTTTATCTTACCGCTGACGTTCCACGCGCCCTCGACTTGGTAGGTCGCTGTGGCTGCCCCAAACTTGAATCCAGGCGGGAAACTGAGGTCTGTGCAGTGAACCGCGTTCACCACCGCTCTGCGGATCGATGACCACTTATAATTGTGACAAATTTGACAGGTATGCAAACAAAACTGTATTGTTTGACCGGCTGTCAACCGTACACACAAGCAGCCTAAATACGTCCCACTGTAGGGCACAGGCCTTCCCTCAGAGAGAGAGAGTATGGGCTTAATCACCACGCGTGCCCACCGCGGATTGGCGGTTTCAAGCGCTGAGGTACCTATGTGAATAGCTCAGACACTCAGGTTTCCTCACGATGTTTTCCTTTACAGTCAGCGAGTAGTATTACTACTATAACTTTACAAATGTACGTAACTTAGAAAACAAAGTCATAGGAACATGCTCGCACTGGGAATCGAACCTGGGTCTCTCGCTTCCAAGTCCAATGTTCTACCCACTAGGCCACCACCACTTCAACCGTATACTTAGGTAGAATCAATTTGATATATAAAAATCTCTTGCCACAGTGTTTGTTATCGAACTCCTCCGAAACGGGTGCGATAGGAGAGGCCTATGTCCAGCAGTGGACAAGCGTAGGCTAATGATGATGATGATGATGATGATGATAATGACTCAATTCCACAGTCCCTTACCTACAGCAGTAAAAAACAATTAAACTTCTAAATTATCGTAAAATAGTTGTCACCGTTTATTCCGCAAAAAAACGTATATTTCGACACTAAAGGGAGTAAAAAAATATAGGGTACTTTCCGTTGACCTACGTAGGGCGTTCAAAGTATTCTCGGTGTTTGAACTTTTTTGTTAGTAATGGGGGTAGTTTTTGTGTCTATGGTTCTCTTATGACATTATCCAAGGTGACAACTTAAAATTTTTGGCGGTTTATTATAATACGTTTTTTCACAATCTTGCTTCGAGTGCAACAAAATGGCGGACGCGAAAATGTTGACCTTACTGATCCACGACAACGCGCCCGTTCATTCAGCGCGTGTGGCCAAGGCTGCTATTCAGGAGTGTGGTTTCCAAGAAATTAATCATCCACCGTACAGCCCAGACCTGGCACCTAGCGACTGTTTTTTGTTCCCTAACCTGAAAAAAGAGCTTCGTGGAAAGCGATTTACGGACGATGAAGAGCTCAAAGCGGCCATAAATGATCATTTTTCACAGAAGGACGAAAATTATTTTTTGGGGGATAGTAAATAAATCTAGGAAGTGTATTGAAATTGCAGGGGACTACATAGAAAAATAAAATTATTTCAAGTTTTTCTATCTTTTCTTTCATATCTATACCGAGAATACTTTGAACGCCCCTCGTAGAACTATGAAAAGTGGCAAGTAATATCGTCTTATACTAGAAATAGAGGGAAAATCTGAAAACTATACATTTGTAATTAAATCATAAAAAAAATACTCTTTTGAATTTCGGGAAAAGCTCGGAAAAACTGCGAGACTCGATTACTGAACTATTTATAATAGATATGTAATTACCCACCTACAAATTTGTACGGAACCCTCAGTGCGCGAGTCTGACTCGCACTTGGCTGGTTTTTACGTTTCCGAAGTATCAAAATATGTATGTGCTTGACAGTTCGGAGTAAATAAAATCCGACGAGTCCATGCAGTGGCGAGGTTACGTGGAAGCGCCCGTGTGCTCAGCACTAAAATTCACGGTTTACTACCTGTGACAATTCGATTTACATAGCAAAGTCGATTAAGCCACAGATTGAATTGTCAAATAATAGAAGTATATCGAGCGAATTTGGGTAGAAAGGCTGGTAAGGGACGTCCCAAGCGGAGGTGTAGGGATGCATTAGCAAAGGGCACGAAAGTACCCGAAGCCGGCGTGCGTACATGCAACGACTATTCAATGTTGATGAACCAGCAGACCCTGGGGTTTGCCACTTGCTAGGATCATGACACTGAGACCAGTGCCTATCGCTCCAGGATATAGGCGTGAGTTTATGTTAGTTAGTTACACCTGAGATTTCCGCACTTAGCCTCATGGTTGGGCCATTGTACGTAGCAGGTTTATGTTATGTTTTGAATTGTTGATTGTGACAATTCATGTCATATGAATTGTAGTTTTAAGCAACGCGGATAAGGCCGAAAAAATAAACAATATACACGGCCAAAGGCTGGAGACTGGAATCCTACGGTCGTAGCACATTCTACGGCTTTCAGCAAACGTTGAGGACAATGTTGTGGACGAGACATTGTTGAGCTAGTAGGCATTTATACAAGGTTGACACATGTGTATGAAGCTACCAGCCCGATTGTCGTGTCATATGGTTATCGTCTAATGTGGCCAACTCTCGTGGATAAGTAGGTATGCATATTTGGATGCGAGAATCTACACTTCTACACTATTATTATAAAGAGGAAAGGTTTGTTAGTTTATCTATGTTTATATTCTTTTTGTTGCACTAATCCGTGCTGAGGACCATTTCGAAAACCTATTTAGAGGCTAAAAATTCCACCCATCCCGGGACTTGAACCCGCGACCTCTGGCTAACCGTGCCAGCGCTCTCCCAACTGAGCTAATGTGCTAGTGCAGGCGTCGGCGAAATTTAAAAAAAAAACAACCCTGCTTCTGGAGCAGTCATAAAGGAATAAAATAATTTACTTCAGTAGAGTTTAATTTAATTTATTTTATTTGGAGAAAATACCAGTTGGCTGTAAAACCACAATTAAAATTCAATTATAAATGTTCAAAAGTCTAAGTACAAGAGACTAAATAACAAACGTCTAAATAAAAAAATTGACGTGTTTCAGGAATTATTCATTTAAAAAACACCCCAATAAAATAGAATGCGTGTTACAATAATAATACATATTAATAGGGGTTAAAGTATGAAATTGCCGTTTTATTGCAATAGGTTCTTTGAATTGACATAGAATCTTCATGGTTTGAGGTTTTCGAATGAAACTTTTTTCAAATGGTTTCTATGATGTTCTTTTTTTAAAAAATGTGAAACATTTGAATATGGACTTTCAATTGTTTTTGTTATTCAATTTAGACAAGAAAGATGGATACTGCGAAAATTCGAGTGATTTTTGAATACGAGTTCCGACGCGGAACTGACGCGGCAGAAACAGCCCGCAATATCAATGCTGCGTTTGGAGAGGGGTCTACTAATGAACGCACCGTGCGATTTTGGTTTAAACGCTTTCGTGATGGAAATTTCGACTTAAAGAACGAGCCACGAGGAAGACCGCCCACACAGGTGAATAACGATGAATTAAGAGAGATAGTGGAAGCCGACCCTAGTCAAACTACCCAGGAATTAGCGGCATGGTTTAACGTTACCTTACCCACAATATTGACTCACTTGCGTCAAATCAATAAAATAAAAAAAAACGAAAAAAGGGGGCCTCATAATCACTCGAATTTTCGCAGTATCCATCTTTCTTGTCTAAATTGAATAAAAACACAATTGAAAGTCGATATTCAAATGTTTCACATTTTTTAAAAAAAGAACATCATAGAAACCATTTGAAAAAAGGTTCATTCGAAAACCTCAAACCATGAAGATTCTATGTCAATTCAAAGAACCTATTGCAATAAAACGGCAATTTCATACTTTAACCCCTAATATTTTGTAAAAAAAATACAAATTTATGATGTTCCATATTTTGCTGATTCCAATTGCATATTGCGTTCACACCACAAAACCTATATAAAACAAGGCTTTTAGAAGATAAATGCACCCGGATACGATGCACCCCCTGCCCTTGATAGAGCCGGGCCCGCTCGCGTTCGAGGGCACTCCGACAGAGCCCCCCCAACTTTACCCACCAACCGAGCCTTGCCAGCGGGGGCAGCTGCCCCCCTGCACGTACCTGGCTACGCCCACACTTCAATTACACGTTGGCTTGAGGTCCAACAGTACCTCTCATAGGTAATAATTATTACACTTGTCGAGATTTAATAGGCCCGTTTGCTGTCATTATGACGCCATTAGGGATGCGAACCAAATAAATCGGTACCCTGAATATGCGATTACTATGACAAAATGATTTCAACCTTTATCACCTCTGATTTGCTTCTTAATTATTTAGGGTTTTAAAAGTTGTATAATGATACACAAAGAAACCTGAGTCTTAGAACAAAAACAAATGAAATCGCTTTACAAATAATAATCTTTATTATTCACTTTCTCTTGATGAAGAGCCAAAATTATCTGTTGAGCTATCGTCGCCTATATAACTAATCATATCCTCTCTTCAACATTATATTGAAAAGGGTGTTAACACCACTCCACATAAATCTATGAAATTAAAGTCCAAATCAACATGCTCAAAGTCGAGTAAATAAGAGCCAAAGTAAACATAAACAGAATCAGTCCAAAAACAAAGCCAGTCACAATTTTTTGATAATTTTTTTCGGCAGGCAGTTGACCATGTCCATAAACGGCCGAGTTGAGTTCCATCAAACATGGTTAAGAATCGTGTCGATTAATCTAATTTTCAATTTTAAAAACCGCATCGATATCGCTAATTTCAACCCAAAGCAACAAAATTTTTGGCGGCCATTTTTTTTATCGCACTTAAATTTGCCCAGGGTGTTTTGGTCAAAGCCCCATCCTTATCTCGTACCGTTTTGTCAAGCAGCTTACCATGCCCATAAATGGCTGAGTGAATTTCCATCAAACATGGCTAAGAACTATCTCGATCAATCTAGCATAACATAACATAAACTCACGCCTGTATCCCAGAGGGGTAGGCAGAGACCAGGGACTGCCACTTGCTACGATCTTGACAGATCACTTTCGCTTCCTCAACATTCATTAGTCGTTGCATGCACGCACGCCGGTTTCGGGTACTTTTTATCTTGCCCTTTGCTAATACACCCCTTATTTGGTCGAAGTATGTCCGTCTGGGTCGTCCCTTACCAGCCCTTTCATTCACATTCGTTCGATGTATTTGTTTTGTCAATCTTTCTTCCTTCATCCTCTCCACATGTCCAAACCAACGCAACATTCCTTTCTCAATTCTAGTCACTACATCATCTTTCAGTCCACAACATTCTCTAATCACACTATTGAGTATCCTGTCATTCAAAGTAACATCAGACATACTTCTCAAAGACCTCATTTCTACTGCATTAATCCTACTTTCTTGCTTCTTTAGCCATACCCAAGTCTCGATAGCATACATAGCTAGCATCAATCTAGCTTTCAATTAAAAAAAAACCGCATCTAAATTGCTTGATCCGTTTAGGCGCTACGACGGAACGTACCAACACACAGACATAGGCTTCAAACTTATAACACCATTCTTTGCGTTGCGTCGGGGGTTAAAAAGTTACAGCACTACGGATAAAAAAATAAAGAACCAAGAACGTAACTGGTTTTCGGGCGTTTCGTGACAATTCAAAATACCAATTAACTTTGGAAAAACTTACAGATTGCAAAAAATAAAATAAATAAACGTTATTCCTTACCCCAAAAACACGAGTGCTGCCCACCGAGTCATTTTCTTGAATGAGCACAGATTAAAAAGCTTGCTTGATGGAGCCTCAGGATGGAGCTTAAATGAGCGAAATTATTATAGCGCTACACTATTAGTTCCCTAGTTATACATGGTCACCTAAAAATTAGTAATTACTGAAACACACAAATGGAGAACCTGCACTAAAAATGTTTTAATATAATCGGAGTGATCATTTTAAAGGATAAATAAACATAGTATGTTTTTTCTCTACGAGTAACGCTTTTTGTAATATAACCTATCGAAAAGTCAACATAAAACATCACAACATGCACGTAACGCCTTATAATGTATGAAACGCAAGTTCCCCATTAGAGATTGTGTTTTGCAACTACTTTTGTTCTGTGGGTTTCTTCTCATCTACATTTTTACATTTTTTATTAAATTCTCTATAAGTATCATTAAAGAGCTGATAAAAAAAATCGTAACAGTTGGGTTTTCTTTATTTATCAACTATGTAATACTTATAAAAGGTTAAAAAGACTAAGTTTATACAGGGTTTGTGAAATCCCCGTATTTTTCCGAAAATGGGGCATTTTAATTCAATACAAACAACTTTTACTTTGTGAAAACTTGGAAATCGCGAAATAATCATCAGCTGTCCCCTAATACAGTTATCACATGCGGCATAGAACTGGTTGAAACAGCTGATAATTATTCGCGATTTTAAAGTTTTTTCACTGTAATTATTAAAATGTAGACAAGTATTACCCCCTCCTACAATTGATGAATGTGCCACGTTCATTTTGATGTTATTTTCACACCATGTATAGCGATGATTGTTTTGTTTTGTTAATTATCAGCTATTGATAAGCGTTTAATGTTAGAGGAATACTTCCATTCACAACAATAATAAGTGCCTAAGTCGTTAGCTGATGTAAATCGAGCTTCTACGTAGGATCGGATTTGATACACAGATTTACGCCTGTGATTTGATGTCTATGGCTGGTAGTGATAGTTAAAAACATAGATGTCTAAATAAAGTTTAACTCGCGTGAAGAGAGTTCCGTACAATGCCAAAGTCAAATGTTTTTATTCAAGACGCGAGTTAACTACTACTAGTGCTGTGGAGTGGTGTTTTAGTGAACTATTTTCCGTAGATGAACGTATTATATTATATTGAGTTTACCACTTTATTTTTAATTGTCTGAATTCTTATAGGTTTTATTGTAATCTAAAAGCAATTTGTATTTTTTTCAAAATTGTAGGCTCAGTAGTTTCGGAGATCAGGCGGAATGGTCAATTTTCGTCTTCTTTCATAAATAAAATCAAAACTATTTATTTTACAAAGGTAATATATTTGAGATCCTCTTTCCGAATGAGGCCTTTCATTTGATAGACAGTAAGGTTTGCAAAACTATTTTTTTATTACGTAATTTGTCGCCCGAAAATGACCATTATTTTTTTTTTTATATTTATTTACTCTGCACATCTGTGTTTGGGTCATAAGATTACACCATCCAACCAAATTTCACCTGATTTGATCCAGTAGACTCGGAGCAAATTGGCTGTGACAGACGGACGGACAAACAGACGCACGAGTGATCCTATAAGGGTTCCGTTTTTAGGGTTCCGTAGCCGAAGGGTGCCAAACGGGACCCTATTACTAAGACTTCACTGTCCGTCTATCTGTCTGTCTGTCTGTCCGTCCGACTGTCCGTCTGTCTGTCACCAGGTTGTCATCTCATGAATCGTGATAGCTAAATGAAATTTTCACAGATGATGTATTTTTGTTGCCGCTATAACAATAAATACTAAAAATAGATTAAAATAAGTATGTAAGGGGGACTCACATACAATAAACGTTGTCTAAAGACAGCGAATGGTTTTGTATGTATAAAACCAATCATAAGTTACGCTGTCATTTACTATCGCCCAATCAACGTTCACGTCGTCACGCATGGCGCACAGAATGGACCAATCACAGAGTGATTTACTCTACAGCACGTCTTGCGCTCATTTCATTGGTACCTACATACTAATCGAGAGGACAGGTGTTTTGAGAGTTAATTTTTTAAGAAGAAATACTTACACCTATGGTTTTTTTATTCGTAGGTAAAGTCTAATCGAGAAGACTGGGGCCAGTTTTGAGTGTGAATTTTGTAGGAAGAAATACTTCTACGGTTTTTTTAATTGTTGATTGCTGAATGAGTACCTAAATCCGAATGGATATCACGTACGATACTGTACCTCGTGTTACTTATAGAAACACGTTCCTCTAAATCACTCTCCAGAGGCAGTTTAAATAATCTGTGCCTTGATTTTCCCTTTACCACAGACTGTTAAACTGCATTTCAAGGAATCGTATTTTTATAAATGAGACCGTTAGTCTATAATTGACTAGCGGTATCACGTCTGATTAAGAGATCGTAGGTTCGATTCTAAAGTTCGATTTACTTACTAAACGATTAGTAAACTCGTGATAAAACTATGAATAGAGAATAATTTTACTTTTTTTATATCGGCGGCTATTATGGCGGTAATTTCATGGATTAAAAACCGGACCGTACCATAATCTATACAACATTAGACACAAAGATGGAGAAAAAAGGCCAACAAATCACGTTTGTTGAGCCCCCTTTAATTTTAATAATTATTTTTATGTGAATATAGAACTAAATATTCTGTAAATATATAACAAGCGTCTATCTATTGCCGTTATTAATTTCGAGCAAAAAGTGGCAAAAAAACTACGCTTCTTGTATGGGAGCCCCCTTTAAATACCTATTTACTTTATTCTGTTTTTAGTATTTTTGCTATAGGGGCAACAGAAATACATCATCTGTGAAAATTTCAACTGCCTAGCGATCACGGTTCGTGAGTTACAGCCTGGTGACAGACAGACAGACAGACATAAAGACAGATAGACAAACGGACAGTGAAGTCTTAGTTAAAAAAAAGTACAGAAGTTACATGCTCTTACCTACGTAATACCAGTGACGACACTAAATTATTGTTTAGATTGTTCACAATTATATTTTTGTAGGTTTCTTCACTTAGGCGATGACAGAAGTGAATCATAGATCAAATATGTCAACCGAAAAGAAGAAACATGGATGCCTTTAAGCCATACATACATAGGTATGTTCCGGCATTTCAAATGAAAGGACAAATACCTACAGGAGCAAAACAGGACGAATTTTGATTGACAAAATTGATTGACAAAAAATCTTAACAAGGCTTACAGAAAACTTTCCCACTTGTTGAATTAATTTTTTTAACATGAGATCCCATCTGCGGAGGTTTCCAATTCAATGGACTCGTTTAGGTTCTGTTGAGACTTATTAACAGTCGGTTTTTTTTTTTATGTAGCCTATTACATAAAAAAATATTTTCAATTTGTCGGCAAGATTTGTCAGAGCTTGAACACTGGCTTATAGTCTTTTTTTTTTTTTTTTTTTTTTTTTTTTTGTGATGGCTTTCCTATAAACTGCTGTCCGTTTTGACAGTGACGTTGACATTGTTCAGTTTAGACAGTGGCGGATTTACCAGTAGGCTGAGTTGAGTAGGCTGGAGCCTAGGGCGGCAGATTTTAGGGAGCGACAAATTTGGCCCAATTTTTTTTATCTTACACAAATTAAAAAAACATTATTATATACACAAAGAAACGAGTGACAAAAATTTTAATATTTTAGTAATGCACAGTATACTGAAAACTCTTAGGTACGTCCGTAATCCGTATAGTAAAATAAAAGATTACTAAATTGTATTTATTTTCAACTTAGTTTCAATATTAATTACAATTTAAATTTCGTAACTTTTACCCACTTTTTCAATTAAATGGGACTACCCATTTAAACTATAAAAATGATATTTAACGTGTAACATGTTTCTCTCTCTGAGAGAAAGCCTGTGCCCTACAGTGGGACGTCTATAGGCTGCTTATATATGTTTCAACATTTAAATATTTATTTTCTACTAGATACGTATGTATTTGCGTAGTCGTTTTTGGGTTGCGGCGCGGGGACGAATGACATGACATGACCGTTCATCATCAGGCGGTCTTCTCACACTTCCCCTTGGGGAAGTGGAGGGTCGGGGTCAGGGCGTGGACCGTTCGCCAAGTGTCTGGACGAATTGACAGCACGAGCCACGCACGACTCGCACGAGTCGCACGAGTGCGTTGAGTTCGAGAGCGAGAGAGATAGATATAGAGCGGCGATACAAGCGAGGAAGTCCCGTCCCGTATTACTTAAAAAAAAAAACAAATGAAAAGTCACCTCGGTTACAGTATTGCCAGATGGGGGTATTTTTTTTCCTGGAGTCCTGGAGTGGAGTCCTTACATTACATGCTGCTGTTTTTAGGTCAACAGTATACTCTTCACTAAATAGTGGGGTGGAAAAATAATCTAGAAACTGACACAATAAGTCACAATCATACTAATAACGGGAAAAAGCTGACGTAATGAGGACGTTAGAACACAAATCATAAAGTTGCAATTTCAGAATAAATATGATTGTGAACTAAACTATTGAATTTCAGAGGTCAGTAGGGGTGACAAAAATTGAATAGCCTACTAGCAGCTATGTAAATCCGCCACTGAGTGTAGAGTTTAGCTGAACGGTACAAATATCAGTGAAGATAAAAAAATCTGATGATTTCTGTTGAGTCCAACTACCTACGTAATTTGAAAGACTAGGTACTTTGGAGTGGATACGTTAATACTGTGAATACATTTTTTGAATCCACGGAAGCGATATAAAATCTGTTGAACCGTTTTACCTGGCTGCGCTTAAATATCAGTTTTGGCAACACTGGTTATTGTATTGTGCGACACAAATTTTTAAATCAAATCAAATATTTTGTTCGGGATGCTATCATAATTACGTAGTACTTTAACTCAATGAGGACAGGGCCCGTTTTTTAAGAGTGAATTTTGTAGGTAGAAATACTTCTATGATTTTTTTATTCGTAGGTTTTTATATATTTCCGATGTACCTACCTATATTTTGCTTTATCCCGTAGTCCACATTACTTTTTGCAAAGTTTTTTGGCGCCCGCGCCAACACCAATAGTTCAGTGTTACCATAGCAAAAATTCGTTTAAAAAGTTCGTAACGAAACGTATTTTTTTTATCTGGAAACATTTTTATTATTTTGACTGCTGTCAGTGAAGTGAGTGAAAGAAAATGACAAGACAATAGAAACCAAGTGGAAACGAAAAGAAATTGTGAAATTGCAAATTTTTATTACTTTTATTCACATTGATTCCATGTGTTTACATTTAAGGGTACACGTATACACTTAGCCAAAAAATTGCTCACCTAATGCTAGCCGAAACTCTGTGTAATCTCGAAAATTAATGCTCCTATGCATCGCATATTTCTTTAATGACTAAATACCGAATAATTAAGTTCCAATGTCTAAAATGAAGAAGCTGACCGGCTCATTCCGGTATACCCAATGGGATCCGTGTCTGATCATTTCCCAGATTGTAGCCATGCAATCTGTTTTATACCTGTCCCTCTGCCTAATTATTGCCGTAATGCAGGACTTGACGGGTTCCACGAGGACTTTGGATCACATTTTCGAGTACCATGTAAGTATACAGAAATCTGTGGGAGCCTAGTGGGTAGAACATTGGACTCGAAGCGGGAGACCCAGGTTCGATTCCCAGTGCGGGCATGTACCTATGACTTTGTTTTCTAAGTTATGTACATTTGTAAAGTTATAGTAGTAATACCACTCGCTAACTGTGAAGAAAAAACATCGTGAGGAAACCTGAGTGTATGAACTCAGGAACTTGAAATCACCATTCCGAGGTGGGCACGCGTGGTGATTAAGCCCATACTATCTCTCTGAGAGAAGACCTGTGCCCTACAGTGGGACGTATGTAGGCTGCTTATGTATACAGAAATCTGGACATCATTGACTCGCCAACCTATGCCTCTATTAGTATTTTCCACTCCAGACACACTTTCCTTTCCAAACTAATGTGTGCATGCAGTGGCTAATTAATGTTGATGAAGTGAAAGCAAAAGCAGCAGTCAGGACTGTAGCAAGTACCCTGACTTGCTTTGGCTAACCCTCTAAGGTACAGGGGTTTGTGTGTGTATGTAATCAGACTATTCTCTTGCGCGTTATTTAAACCTTTATTTAACCTGAGCATGTTATTTAAACATGACGGCTTAAAGGAAACTCGAGAACAGAAATAAAACTTTTTCCCGAGTGATACATAGTGCTTTATACTGCACCTATGAGGAAAATAAAAATATTTTGAATAATTAAAGGTGTACCTACTGATAAATTATCAATTTAGTAAAAAGCAACAATTTAACAAAAAAAAAAAAAAAGAAATTGTCATGCTTGTTTTTCTTTTCATAGTGCAGAAAAAAGTTCAGCCGCCTTCGATACAATCAAGTACAAAATAAAAATTCCCTCCTCTTTTTTCTAAGTAGCAGAAAAAGGTTACCAACAACCTTTCATTGAAAATCAAGTATGAAAAAAAATTCCCACCTCTTTTTTCTAATTATTGGAAATGAAACCTTTTTGGGATTTGACGTTTGTATTTTTTTTATGTTTGCTGCTAAAAAACAAATGAACTCAAGCAGGGCAGGAATTGATTTTCATACAACATTTCTGCCCTGCTGCGCTGCTACGGAGGACAGGAATGAAATTCCATGTAACTTTTCCCGTCGCACATTCAGGGAGCTGCTGCAATTAAGACTGATAAAATATTGTAGTGGACAAAAATTTAAAGCTTAAATACAAAAACGATTATGATAAGTTATTTGAAGCCTGTAAAATTATTCCAGTACATACTAAAGTAAAATATTTAATAGCACTGGAGTCATATTATGCTGAAAATCTTAAATTCACAATTATGCACAGTCACTTTACAAGAACAATTAGTAAACATAAGTTAATACAACCGCCTGCAAATAATTATTATGGAGAACGAACAAGAGATTACTTAACACCTAGAATTTGTTTGAATTTTCCTCTTTTGCTTGATAAAAACAAAGTATGTAAAGCCACACTAAAATATAACTAAAGATGAAAGAACAAATGATTAAATAAAATAACTACACATGTGTACTTAAAACAAAACATTAACGGCAACATGTTATTTCGTTTGGCTTTGGTCTCAATGTAAACATTTGAACAACTTCATCGATGCGTTGGTATATTCGCAAGTTCTGTCAACGGTTGTTTTGCATATGGACGGAAGCCGAATGAATTTCAATATAGGAATAATAGTAAGTAAAATAATGTATAAGAATAATATAGGTATAATAATATAAGTAAATAATATTAGAAATAGAGCGCACCGCCAACAAACTGCTACGCAGTTTGGCGAAATTGTGTATTGTATTAAGGTTTTTTATTTTTTTGAGTAAATAAAAAAAAATGACATAACCCGTTTATGAGCGAACATTGAGACACTTTCTGAGTGGGTGTGGTATAAATAAATGTTTTTCTTCTTCTTTTTCGTCTTTCTTCTGATTGTGTCTAGTGTTCAACACATTCATGAGTAATAATGTTTGTGAAACTAACAACTTAACAACTTTGATGTTTGATAAGTAAATATTTTGTTTTTGTAATGAATAAAAATATTTGAATTGAATTGTATGTAGAAACCCAACATTTTGGGATAGCTACTACACTATTCCCCTCCTGTCTACGCCGATAGGTGGGTCTACACAGGTCAAGAAGCCTCACGTGGCAAATGCCTCACTGACACCTGCAGACAAGACAGCCTATGTCGGATAATTATCATAGGTGACTCTGCCGCATGCAGCAGACTATTATGAAAACTACAAACGTCCTGAAAGAATTCCTATTTTCCTTAATTTAATGATTCTTTTTCCCAGGAAATCCACGTTAGAGGCAATGAGGGGAGATCAGTCATAGCTGCATTTGTGATCAATGCAATCGTCGGAGCATTTGCACTATGGACTGTTGTTGGCAGGACGAAGCTGTGCTTGGATTTCAGGTAGCCTAGGGCAAATGCCTTAGTTTTTGGATGATAATTTTAATAGTAACAATTAATATTAAATAAATTATTTATGAGGACGAAGATTGCATCACTGAGCCTAATTTTAAGATTTATGGTTTGATTGGGAAATGTAGTTAATGGGGTATAATTAAATGTATTTTAAAATAAAGTGGTGTTATTTATAAAATCAAGAATGGAAGTGAATGACTTTAACACAGACTATAGTGAGTTTAGGGAGTGTTTTAAAGCAATCATGTTTTTATAGAGAACACCAATGGTTTCGAAATATAATTTATGATCCCGAACATAAATGAATGATTTATTGCCACAAACATACTTACATAACAATGATAGTAGTTATTGACAGTGTGCGTGTGACAAGGATGCTATTTCAGCGTTTGCTGTTTCTGTTCAAAACCGCTGGTTTTCAAATAGCACATTTACACCAAAATGGTTTACTGTAGAATTTTACAAGTACTTTAACTTCTTATTTCTTACACCTACTAATCCTGAGGTTTGATTGGGCGAAAATAATTCCCAATTGCAAGTTTATTAATATTTTGGCTTTATGAACCGAGACCCTGGTTGGTGGCCACAAGGAATAGACAAATACAATTTTTAAATCTTAAAAGAAAAGACAAAAACCGGCCAAGTGCGAGTCGGACTCGCGCACGAAGGGTTACGTACCATTATCTATAAAACATTAGACACAACGATCAAGAAAAACGGCAAAAAAATCAAGTTTGTAGTATTTATTTTTGAAGTGAATATAGAACTAAATATTCTGTGAATGGTTCAAGTGTCTACCTGTTGCCGTTATTAATATCGAGCAAAAAATGGCGTTTGTTGTATGGGAGCCCCCCTCAATTATATTTTTTTTATTCTGTTTTTAGTATTCGTTATAGCGGCAACAGAAATACATCATCTATGAAAATTTCAACTGCCTGGTGACAGACAGACGTACAGATGGACAGTGAAGTCTTAGTAATAGGGTTCCGTTCGGATATGGAACCCTAAAAACAGACTCGATACATTTTTTTTTTCATGGGTTTCGTCCTCTAAAACCTAACACTTAATTCCTGTCCGGTGCTACCTCAAAATCAAAATAAAAAAATCAAATTTTTTTATTCAAAGTAGCACACAAACTGCGACTTAATGAACGTTACAAGTTAAACTAGGTGTCCATTTCAAAATCTAGATCATTTTGGAGAAAAAATGGACAAAAAAACTCCAAACTTAGTCTTTTCAAGTCCTTAATTTACAGGATTTATATAAATGTACTAAAACTCATGCATTGAACTGGCTTTAATTCCAGACATCTTTGTCATCTAAATAATCTTTAATGTTATAGTAGCTTTTTTGGCACAAAGTGTGCTTCACACATTTTTTGAATCGCGCTTCTGGCAAGCTTATTATATCCTCAGGGATCTTATTGTAGAAACGTATACAATGCCCCATAAAGGATGTATTAACCTTTGCCAGCCTAAATTTTGGGAACGAAAGTTTATGTCTATTTCTAGTATTTACATTGTGTTGGCTACCTACAGTTTTAAAGTCACTGATATTTTTCCTAACGTACATAATATTTTCATAGATATACTGACTAGCAACTGTTAGGATGTTAGTTTCTTTAAAGAAATCTCTTAACGAATCTCTATTGCCTAGCTTATATATGAATCTGATCGCTCTCTTCTGCAGGACAAAGATGGTCTCAATGTCTGCTGCCCGACCCCACAGTAGTATACCATAGGACATAATACTATGGAAGTAACTAAAATAAACAAGCCTAGCAGTTGCGACATCAGTTAGTTCCCGGATTCTTTTAACTGCGTATGCTGCAGAACTGAGCCTATTTGCCAATTTTCCTATATGAGGACCCCATTGAAGCTTTGCATCAATTGTGATACCCAGAAATACAGTTTCTTCTACAAGGTCTAGTTTATCATTCCCCAATATAACATTGCTGTCAACCATTTTGACATTTGGTAGTGTGAATTTTATACATTTTGTCTTTTTTGAATTTAATACTAAGTTATTAGAAGTAAACCAATATAGTACCTTAGAGAGAGCATTATTTGTATCCGCAAGGTCATTTTCTTGTCTCTTAATCTTAAAAATAAGTGACGTGTCATCTGCAAACAATACTATCTCTGACATGTTTTGAACCATGAACGGCAAATCATTTACATATACGAGGAAAAGAAACGGCCCCAAAATAGATCCTGTGGTACTCCCATCTTAACCTCCGACCCTGATGATTTAGTCCTATTTATATCAGCTTTTTGAACCCTCCCTTCTAAATATGATCTCATAAGTTTTAAGCTCCTCCCATTCACTCCGTAGTGTTTTAATTTTAAGAGAAGTGTTTTATGGTCTACGCAGTCAAATGCCTTCGACAAGTCACAGAAGACACCTATAGCATCCTTCCGATCCTCCCATGCACTAAATATATGTTTAACTAATGTGACACCAGCATCCGTCGTAGACCGCCCTTGCGTGAAACCAAATTGTTCACTATGAAAAAGTTGATAATTATTAAAGTGTGTAAGTAGCTGACCTAGAACTATTTTCTCGAATATTTTACTCAAAACGGGTAGAACCGAGACTGGTCTGAAATTTGTGGGATCTTGCCTGTCGCCACTTTTAAATAAAGGGACGAGCCTACTATATTTCATTAGGTCAGGGAATGTACCCTCATCTAAACATTTGTTAAAGATTCTGGCCAAATGGGGCCCTTCGCTACTTCTCTTCATTTAAAAATACTTAGTACAATGGTAGTGTATGTCTTTTCCAGCTGCACTTTCTACGGCATCCACCTCGTGGCCTGTTGGCTGTACAATGGTACATTCCCCACAACCTTCTCCTGGTGGACGCTCAACGTGGCATGCTGCGCCATCACCTGCATCACTGGAGAGTTCATGTGTCTGAAGACGGAGCTCCAGGCAATACCGTTGAGTAACATTGGTGCCAAGGTGGACTTATGAAAGACAGTGAAGTTCTTTTAGTGTCTGTGTAATTATGACCAAATTTCTTGTTTACATCTGTAAGACATTCACTCGGGAGATATCTAGGAACAAAAGTTACTCTCCTGTAACTGAAGGGACAAGTTTTTGTTACAAGTCGTTTCTAAGTTACTTTCAGGCACTGCAGCGACAAGGCACAACATGATCACGGAGACGCAAGGTTTACGACGGAAGGGAGACGTTAAGTAAACATCTGTTTGAATGCACCTCATGGTGTAGTAAGTTAGAACAGACAATAAATAGTACATTACTTCAGAGGGAAGAAAGTGACAGTTCCATACCGAGATTATGGCATTTGCGCCACGAGCTTGCGAGGGGCGCAAACCATTTGAGGTATGGAACTGTACTTTATCCTGAGGTATGTATAGTGCTTTTTATTACACCTACGAGGAAAATTATAGACATAAATGCATAGAAATGTTTACAAAAAACATAAAGATAAATGCTAAATCAATCGAAGTTTTTGCGAAAATGCGCGGGCTTTTCCTTTTTTTATTCGCCCGTTTCTGGAGTAGGCTAAGATCATAAGGTCATGCAGCCACTTCTTCCGTGATTCCGCGCGTTTTTTATACAAAAATAATTTCGTTTTTAATTTTCTGTATGCACCAAGGAGGTTGGTAACTGGTAAAAAAAAAACTGTATGTGGCCAGTAACAATTTACTTGAAATTTAATTAGTAGACAGTTAAAGTCTCTTTGCAGTATGACTGCTGACAAATTAAAAAAAAAAACCGGGTATGTAATGGAATTTCATACATACTTCCCACCCTTGGGTCGGAAGGATTTTCATACAAACTTCCATACCTTGGGATGAAAGGATTTGAAGGGCGGGATAAAGGCGTTTCTTCCCTCTAATTGGTATAATTAGTATGTATTTTCAGAGCAGGTGTGATAAAAAATAATTGGCAGTGCCATCTCAGGGTGACGATTGTGATAGAGTAGAAAATGTAGGTACTAAAAATCAACATAACGCTTGCAACTGCGTCTTGGCTCAGAGTGTATACGCGAGGTGCCGTAGTTGCGAGTCACACCCAAACTATCGGCTTTTTACTTTTCTTAAGTCACTAAGTAGGTAGTAGATACTATGGTCTGCAAAGCAGCACTTTGGCGGCTTCAAATATCGTCGGTCGAATTCATTATTGGAACATTTCAAAATTTACTGTTTTGAGTAATTGACGTTAAAAATCTGTAAAATTTCAACATGTACAGTTAGATCACAGTTTCTTTACTGCTCAAAGTCATTTTGTAATAGCGACAATTAACGTTTGACTTGTACTGTACCATTAGTGATTACGAAACTTTCTTAAATTCTTAATAATTACGCACAGGTACCCAAAAACACGTGATTTGAAGATGTTCCCGCAATGATTCCGACCGACCGATATGCGAGTGACCTATTTGTATTGATAATATGAGGTTGCGCTGTGATAGTTGGCAATGTGACTGTAGGTATCATAAGTAACAGCAGAATAAAAATCCCTTTGCTACAAAACCTACAGATGTCCCCGAAGGTGGTGATTTTATGTTTATTGTTGAGATCGATGTTTGTGGCGGCGTGCGTTATTTTATATCATCATCATCATCAGCTATTGCCGCATATACGTCCACTGCAGGACATAGACCTCCCTCCTATGTTGTGTAAATTATTATTAAGTCCGGATAATAAACCCTAAGGGGATCCAGTAGGCTAACTAGCGCCACTGATGAAAAACATACCTTCTTTTACAGATCGTCTATGCAAAAAGTGTAACCAATCTCTCAATCATGTTAATAGTGATTTTCAGGACTCATAGCCGTAAAGCTAATTCAATTCAAATATTTTTATTCATTGTAAAAACAGAATATTTACTTAATGAACGTCAACGTTGTTAGTTTCACACTTAATGGATTATGTGGAGAAGAAGCTAACAAAGAAACTCCACATTTATTCTTTTCAAAACACGTTTTAACTTAATTAACAGAGTTTTCAACTTAAAATATTAGTCATGAATGTGTTGAACACTAGTCACAATCGTCCTTTAAATAATATTAATCTACTGTTTAATGCCAAACATCTTTGTCTTCTAAATAATCCTCCTTTTTGCACAGAATGTGCTTAACACATTTTTTAAATCGCGTTGGAGGTAACTCTAATATATCTTGAGGAATTTTGTTGTAGAACCTTATACAGTGCCCTATAAAGGATGTGTTAACTTTTGCAAGTCTAAATAGTGGAAATGACAATTTATGTTTATTTGACATGCAACTGTTAAGATGTTGGTTTCTTTGAAGAAATCTCTTAGCGAATCCCTACTACCTAACTTGTAAATAAATCGGATGGCTCTCTTCTGCAAGATGAAGATAGTCTCAATGTCTGCTGCCCGGCCCCATAGTAGTATACCGTAGGACATAATACTATGGAAGTAACTAAAATAAACAAGGCTAGCAGTTGCAACGTCAGTGAGTACCCTAATTCTTTTCACTGCATATGCTGCAGAGCTAAGTCTGTGTGCTAATTTTACAATATGTGGACCCCATTGTAGTTTTGGATCGATGGTGAAGCCCAGAAATACAGTATCATCTACAAATTCTAGTTTTTCATGTCCAATTACTATGTTGTTCTCAACTACTCGTACGTTAGGTAAGGAAAACTTTATACATTTTGTCTTTTTAGAATTTAGCAGCAGATTATTTGCTGTGAACCAATCTAGTACTTGCGAGAGAGCATTATTTGCATCGTCAAGATTATTTTCTTGTCTCCTTATTTTAAAAATAAGTGACGTGTCATCAGCAAACACTATCTCAGACATTTTTTGTACCATAAACGGTAAATCATTTATACGGCCATGGGTCCTAAAAATTTAGGATTTTTATAAATCCTATTTACATGATTGAGAAATTGTACAGACACATTTTGCAAATATGATCTGTAAAAAAATATTTTTATTTTATCTATTTCTATTTTGGCAACAGACAGTATAATTATGTTTTTTTTTTCCTCGGTAGCGCTAGTGTTACTCCCTGGAGCCCCTTAAAGGCACTTTGAGTTTGCCATGTCTTTTAAACCACCACAAAATTAATTAATGGTGCATATTATGCAAAAAAAATCGCTTTGTTTGATTGTCAAAATTAATATCATCATGTATTTTATCGCATTATAAATACAGATAACATTGAAGAATGTATCTACCTAGTATTAGATACAAGAATAACTTCCATTTTAAATAATTTTCTTTCGATAGGTTGTAAAATGTGTAAATATAATTATTGAACACTAACTAATGTGAAAAAATAAATTATAGTTTTGAATTTTACTAGTTTTCAATTTGTGACATCTATTCTCGGGGAGGTAAGGTCTGAAATCGGGATATAAATAAAACTTACTGGTTTTCTATAATAAATAATCGTTGTAATCATAATAAAAAAACAATTTGTTACGTCAGTAGCAACTTAGAGCAAAAAATATCACATAACCTCACAACGTACGGTAACTAGCGTCTTATTTAAATATTCACATAATGTAATAACTCGTCCTACTGCCCGAAAAAGGTAAGCAGAAGCACGATTTATAATAAAACAATACTTGCGCATGAAACTGCATTATTTTGCACTTAAGGATAAAACACATCAACGCGGTGGCGGTCCATACGAAATACTACAGCGTTAATATTTATGTATGGACCGCCACCGAGTTGGTGTGTGTCATCCTTTATTGTCAGAGTTATTTTAGACTTTGTTCATAGCGTTTTGGTATCGTTTACAATACCTATGTCTGGCCGGTTTCTTGAAGATTTTTAGTTTTAGTTAGACTTATAATATGGCGTGTTGCAGGAAATTCCACTGGAACGTAAGCGAGTAATAATTCTACTCTTTACATCTTTTATTATGAGACTAACAATATAAAATCTTAAAATGTATGAGATGTTTCATACATTCGCTAGTTAAGTGTAGTATGGAACAAGGAACGACTGATATTTTGAAATACCAGAGTTGGCCTCTTATGGCTACTGTTACGTCGAGCATGCTGTGTCGCTTGCACAATGTAACATTTTTAATTATTGTAATAAAATGAGCAAACTTTCGATAAATGTCTGAGGGTTTGCTGTATACTTAAATTACGGACATTAAAAATACATTATTTTTGCTATATAAATACTTTTTAATAAAGAAAAGTTGTTTTGAAAATTATTAATTTTGGAATTAATTATTCTCAATCAAACACTAGGTACTTACAGGATATGAAAATATGTCATGAACGTCCGTAATTTAATTATAAACGAAACCCTCAGATCACATTTATCAAAAATATACAATTTATCAAAATACTTTTGATAAATGTGATAAAAGTATACAATTTATCGCATTTATCAAAAGTATACAATCACCAAAAAATGTTTTGTATTTTGTGCAATAAAGTGTAACAAACAAATGTTAGATTGTGCGAGCGAGACAGCATGTCCGACGTAACAACAGCCTTAACAAAAATTGTTTGTATCAGATTGACAAGTAAGTACAGTATCACCTTAAGTTCCGGACTCGCTACCCACGCGTCGCCCGCGACGTGCCGCCACAGATTATAAAGTAATATGGTGCAAGCTCGTCGTATGCGCGCCCGCTGCAGGATGCAAGCTTGCTGGCATCCTGCACGCTTGAACACGCCCAGGACTAGGATTAGCTGGCGGCTCGCAGTGGGCGCGCTGGAAGCGCTTGAGGCGCGCCGGCTGCTACTTGAGTTGTATGGTAGCGGCAAGCGCGCTGACTGCCCGCCGTTGGCTTTTATTACAGTCTCATTATGAAACATACTATACTACACACAACTTAATGCTCATATTTGATTGAAAAGTTAATTGCTGCATAGGAGCCGAACCGTTGCGCTGCCGCCGGTATAATGTGCTATGATGACCTAAAGAGTGACTTTGCAAACGTAAATATGAAGTAAAGGTTGATCAGCTGCCGACCCGGATAAGACGGTTGAAGTTAAGACTGTTCTTATGTGGAGCATGCTGTGTCGCTCACACAACAATTTTTTTTTGTTATTGTAACAAATTGAGTACATTTTTGATGAATGCGGTCTGAGAGTTTGATGGATATTTAAATTTCGAATATTCGAGGCATATTTTTCTTATCCTGTACCAAGTTTCTGGCTGAGAAAATTTGACTCCAAAATTAATAATTTTGGAAAAAAACTTTTCTTTATTAAAAACTAGGTACTAATAGGAAAACAAAAATATATTTAAAATGTCCGTAATTTAATTATGCATCAAACCCTCAGACCGCACTCATCAAAAGTTTACTCATTTTATTTCAGTACCTAATTAAAAATATTAGATTGTGCGAGCGAGACAGCATGCTGCACGTAAGATCAGCCTTAAATTAATCTACATGTGCAGAGGCCTGCCCCTATATTACGCTCACCGAATCCTGAGCGATTCCAATCGTCTAACTGTCAAATTAGTATGGAATTTGACAGTTAGACGATTGGAATCGCTCAGGATTCGGTGCGCATAATTAGGCCGCTGATCATGCGCACCAAATCCTGAGCGATTCCAATCGTCTAACTGTCAAATTCCATACTAATTTGACAGTTATACGATTGGAATCGCTCAGGATTTAGTGCGCGTAATATAGGGGCTGATCATGCGCACCAAATCCTGTCGGAATCCTCACGTTTGCGACAGCAATTTGTATGGAATTTCACAGAGACGATTGGAATCATTCAGAATTTGGTGCACGTGATTTAGGAGCAGAACTGTGTCACATTATACTTACCTACATTAATTTAAAACATAATCACAACACTCATTACGGTTTTTCTTAATCGTAGGTCGTTCGTAAGTTAATCGAACTTTAAAAACAAGCGGCTTTGTTCAAAGATTAATTGACCATCCTTCTAGAAACTGGAGTTGAGTAATAGTACTTAGTTTATGCAACTGTCATATAATGAAGGGTATTAAAACACGAGTGTGAGTTTCATAATAGTAACGAGTGTTTTAATACCCGTGTTATATGCAGTTGCATACACTACTTTATCTTCACTAATGCAATTAAAAATTAAATTCACGCGTACGTGTATAATCACAGTGATTTTGCCGCCATTAAAATTTAACCAATGAGAGCGCAGCTGCGCGCTTCAATAAAACGCGATCAACCTGATTGGCCCTGCAATCAAGTTGGTCGCGTTTTATTGATGTTATAATGAGATTTTACGATATCGATGTGAATATTATACCATCATGTGAAATTGCTTAAATTGAGTGTTTTGTTGTCTGCGCTACAACAGTAGTAATTATAAGTCAAGTATTGAAAACATAAGTAGAATGTTACAACATTAGTGTAGATAAAATTAATTATTAGGTACAGAATCCAAGAGCTTTCGTCAATAACAAACCAAGAAGAATGAGTAACACAATTAAAAGTGTCATTGCAAATACACACACACACACATTAAAATATTTTTTCTTCACTAAAATATTCTATAAAATAAAACGTGACTTAATATCAATCATGCATTTTTAAATTACATACACACTAAATGCTATACTTGTCACTTACCAGCTACTTAAACCTTCTGACAACAATAACATAAGCACAGAGTTTGCAATCGAATTGCTCAGAAAATAAGGCATATTCACATAAGCCAAGCGCTAATTAAGAGATGTGATCGGAATGAGGGGTTGTGTCGTGATAATGATGGATTTATTTTTAGGGTTCCGTACCCAAAGGGTACCCAAAGGCTTCCATACAACAAACGTGATTTGTTTGCCATTTTTTGCTCGATATTAATAACGGCAACACGTAGACGCTTGAAATATTCCAATGTTGTATAGATAATGGTACGGAACCCTTCGTGCGCGAGTCCGACTCGTACTTATCCATAGAACTATATAATCAGATGTCAATTGCCGCAAAAATAATCCCTCGTTCTGATCACCATACTTTTGAAGGCACTGTAAACACTTCGCGAATTTTCACCTGACAAAATACTGAGATTAAAGATTCTTCCATCTTGGATATAAATTATATCAATAAAACACGTAGGTGTCTAAGTAAGCAGGGTAAAATATTTTTTTTTACACATCGTTCAGGTTTTCATAAATAAAATACTTTTCATAAACATTGCGCTATCTCATGTGCCTAAAATATATTTTTTTAGTATAATTTAATGATTGATATGTGTTTGCAAACAATAATACAAGGTATCTGCCATTTTTTAATATGTACTGCTTGCTGAAATTTCAACGAAATAGAAATAATAAATATTTTGTTAAATTTCACAGCTTACAACGGAAAGTGTGCTTGGAGACCACATATCAGCAAGCGCAGCGTAGGACGACCAGCCACAAGATGGACAGATGGCCTCATCCAAGTGGCAGGAAGGCGCTGGACGCAGGCCGCTTCCAACCGGTCTTTTTGGAAATCCATGGAGGAGGCCTATGTCCAGCAGTGGACTTCTTGTGGCTGAAGATGATAGTGAGAAGGTGCCCTTAACACTTTCATTGTCGTCAAAATATAGTTAATATTTTGGTACGACATATATCTTTAAACAAATCTAAAGGAAGACTATTGAACAATAAATACCTAAAAAATATATTATCAACTTTGCCTTAGCAACTGAATACTACGAAGATGATGAGGTAGACCATCTAATTCCTTTTTAGGGTTCCGTAGGTACCCAAAGGGTAATTACTAAGACTCTGCTGTCCGTCCGTCCGTCCGTCCGTCTGTCACCAGGCTGTATCTCATGAACCGTGATAGTTAGACTGTTGAAATTTTCACAGATGATGTAATTCTGTTGCCGCTATAACAAAAAATACTAAAAACAGAATAAAATAAATATTTAAGAGGGGTCCCCATACCTACAACAAACGTGACTTTTTGGCCGTTTTTTGCTCGATATTAACAGCAACAGGTACTACGAGAACAAAGATTTTATTCCAATTTTAGGTTCTAATTTCATGGTGAACGTTTTTATAACATCAATTTAGGCAGTTATGAGCATTATACTTGTTAATTCATAACCCTTTCATTTGTTTCGGACTAGTCACGTCACGATACTCAGAATGAGTGAGTGTACCATAACATAACATAACATAAACTCACGCCTGTATCCCAGAGGGGTAGGCAGAGACCAGGGAGTGCCACTTGCTACGATCCTGACAGATCACTTTCGCTTCCTCAACATTCATTAGTCGTTGCATGCACGCACGCCGGTTTCGGGTACTTTTTATTTGTACCACCGTACAAAATAACCTTAAACTTGTACATACATTACTGTATGGTACCTACCCGGCTGCCTTTGACTCTATAATGCCTCACATGTTCTCTTCACGATTGTTTTGTTGACGTTCGTGTCTTTTGTTTGTGTACCTTTATGTTTACTTTGTGTTTCTGTGACAATTTAAATAAATATCATCTTTCTTTCTTTCTTTACTTTACAACGCTTTGCTTAATTGTTGCACAGGCGTATTTTATTAAAGGGCACCATGACCAAACTAAATTCGATAGTAACGGGGCCTGTTTCATTAAGCTACAATTAGTAATAAACTTACAATCGTGAGTAATTTGCGCCCAATCGACCCTACATACATAAGCAGCCTATATACGTCCCACTAGGGCACAGGCCTTCTCTCAGGGAGAGAGTATGGGCTTAATCACCACGTGTGCCCACCGCAGTTTGGCAATTTCAAGCGCTGAAGTATGTGAATAGCTCAGACACTCAGGTTTCCTCACGATGTTTTCCTTCACCGTTAGCGAGTGGTATTGGTACTATAACTTCACAAATGTACATATCTTAGAAAACAAAGTCATAGGTAAATGCCCGCACTGGGAATCGAAGCTGGGTGTCTCGCTTCTGAGTCCAATGTTCTACCCACTAGGCTACCACCGCCCAATCCTAGTTTGGGCGGAAATCACTGACAATGGGCATTGTCCTGAATATTGACAATATTTACAGATGGTACAGTATTTTAAAGGTATAATGTCAGTTAATAAAAACAAACAAAAACAAACAAAATGTTTAATGAGCTGAACAAAAAGTAACAACATAAAGTAGGTAACTCTGAGCCCCAAACTAAATTAAATTGTATCTTGGGGCACAGTGGTCCATTCAGGGTGAACTTAAATATATCACAACATAGTGTTTGTACAGTAATAAAATAAATTTTAAACATGCATACAGCAAACTATAATATGGCTCAAGTATTTTATTTCAAATAATAAAATAAACCTACATGCAATATTATTAAAATATTATTATAGATATTATATTGATACAATAGTTTGTACGAGTTTAATATAATAAAATAAAATAGACTATTACATAAACATAAGTATAAGCCTGCTGGAATTAATATGACATACATAAAACTACATAAATATACTGTGATAGATGTATCGTAATAAGTAAACCAAACATCTTTTCCAATTCCAACTTTGGTAATTTATTCACAATGTAGGGTAGGTTGCTAAAAGTGTGGGTTTAGTAACCAACGAGTAGGCAAACTCGTAGCCAGAGAAGCGTGAGACTCGATTGCACGGTATGGAAGTGCTATGAGAGATCTCAGTAAATTGGTTACCAGTGAAAGAAGAAAGATTACCATAGACCTATGCAGTGAGAGAGTCGGCTACAACCATATACCAAAAAACAAAAAATAAAAAAATTATGTGTCCTGCTATTTGACTATATTAAATAAGTTTTCGGTTTGGTTGTAGTCGAGTTGTAACAGAAAGTTTTGAAGCATTCGGATACACGCAAATCTATTTAAGTGACATATGTTTAATTCCTTGTGGACCTTATTGTATATATAAGGCCCACAAAATTTTATAAATCTTTGGGCAAAACCAGTTCGAACGATTGGAGTGTTAAATATTTTGTGCTTAAGGCGCTTTTTAAATGTTAGAGAAGATACAGTGAAAGATTTTCGATGTTGATTTAAGACGATTGATTTAATATAAGATTGGCGCACTGAAATTATTTGGGACTCAGAATGGACTTTATTAGTAGGGTATCTTCGAGGTTTATTGAGCATAGTTTTAAGAACATATCTCTGGGCTCGCTCTAAGTGTATGAGGTGAGTTTTAGAGGCACCCCCCCACGCCCTAATGCAATAGGTTAAAATTGAGTGCGAAAGAGCAAAGTATATTGTTTTCAAGGTTTTGAGGTCAGCAATGTGTCTGAGTGTCTTGAATATGTTGACAGTTCTACGGACTCGCTTGACTGTTAGGTTAATATGATTTGTCCAAGACAAGTACTTATCCAAAATAACTCCCAGGTATCTTATTTGGGACACTCTCTCAAGTAGCTCACAACTGCATGCGGCATGGCTAAACTTACATGAATGAATTTTTAGTTTAATATCTTCGCTAGAAGGCTGCGTTGAACTATTAATACTAAATGTAATATACTTTGACTTAGTAATATTGAGAGTGAGTAGGTTCGAGTCAAGCCAGTCATTGATGGTAGATAACCCGATGTTAGCAACGATTTCGACCTCTTTCCACGTTTTGTGATGAAATATCACAGCTGTATCATCTGCGAACGTCACAATTTTGCAGTTTTTTAGCTCCATTTCACACAGATTATTCAAGTAAACAAGAAATAAGGTCGGCCCCAAGACACTGCCTTGCGGGACCCCAAAATTTACTGGCATGAATTCACTATAAGTTGAGTCAATTTTTACTGCTTGAGTCCTGTTACTAAGATAGCTACTGAACAGATCTAATGGCGTACCTCGTACACCCAGAAGGCTGAGCTTACGGAGAAGGATGGGGATGGAGACAGTGTCGAAAGCTTTGGCGAGATCCAGAAAAACTGTAGCACATTTTTCACCCCCATCCAGTCTATCGACGATGAAGTTAGTAAGTTCAGTGACTGCGTCTTCTGTAGATTTGTGTTTTCTAAAGCCAAATTGATTTTTAGACAGATATTTATTTGTTTCAAGGTAATTTGTAAGACGTTTATTAATAATCTTTTCGAACAATTTCGATAAGACTGGCAATAGCGAGATTGGCCTATAATTTCCAACACTGTCAACATCCCCACCCTTGTGTATGGGGCGAACAATAGATCTCTTAAACACTTCTGGTACAATCCCTGTACTTATACAGAGATTGAATACATATGTTATAGGGCCAATTAGTGCCGGTTTTGAAAGTTTAAGAACTCTACTCGAGATTCCATCCCAACCACTAGAGCACTCATTACTCAGTGACGAGATTAAACCCGAGACTTCGGTTTCATCGGTAGGGATGAGAGAAAAAGAATTGATTGGAATGTTCTTATCTCCATCGGTGCAACAATGAGCTGGGTGGTGTTCATTCGCGTTTCTATTGGTCAATTTTTGACTTGCCAAATTTTTACCAACATTAGAAAAAAAATCATTAACACGGTTTACTGACTCGGTGGGCGTATTATCTAAGGTTAATAATGGTAAAGCTTCAGAGGATTTGCAGTTTAGGTGGCATATATTTTTTACTGCCTCCCACATTTTTTTCGGATTGTTTGAGTTTTTGTCGAGTTCATTATTTTGATGTTTTCTTTTTAGTAAAGTAATCAAAAAATTGCACAGATTTCTGTACTTCTTATATTTTAATTCAGCTATTGCATCGCTTGGATTACGTTTTATTTTAAGGTGGAGTCGGTCACGGGTTCTAATTGACTTTACAAGTCCAGGTGTCATCCAACTTTTTAGGATGTGCTTAGACCGAGGGACCGTAACTAGACGAGAATTATTGTCAATCACAGCTTTTATTATATTGACTAGATTTGAAGCAGATTTATTTGGTTCAATTTCAGAGTAGACGTTTTCAAATGAGATATTGCATAGATCAGAGCATACATTTTCGTGATTTGTTTTAAGATGAGATCTAGGGTTTATACCAAATTTTATGTCATTTTGTAGACAAAGGTACAATAGTACTGGTTCGTGGTCCGTTATCGCTGTATCTAGAACAATAGTAGATTGTGTGTTATGGCCTTTTAGCAGTACGTGATCTAGGCAACTTGTTAGCCTTGTGGGTAAGTAATGCGTAGGGAAAAGACCATGAGCAGCATTCATATTAAGGTATTCGAAAGAAAAAGTGTTTGACATATTTGGATCAATGTTTATGTTCATATCACCCGTAAGAACAATTGTTTGGAAGGCCTTAAACTTGGTCAGGACATCATCTAGGGAGTTGATAAAATTGGTTGGGTCATGAAAGCATGGTGGCCTGTAAACCCCCACAATAATGAGATCGGGTCCCAGTTTGATGGTGAGACAGTCACCATTATGAATGTTATGTTCCTCAACGGAAGTGTCAAGACCTTCTCTTACGTACACGACCACTCCGTTATTTTGGTTTATAAATTTATTCGTTCTGAAAGCTCTATAGTTAGACAGCTGGGGGATTACAGTAGAATCGTCAGTTCGTGCTTCAGTCAATACAAGTATGTGGATCGTGGTAGTAATTCTCTGAAGAAGTATAGGGATTTGGTCTATATTTCGACCAATACTTCTTATATTAAGATTGATTATAGTTATGGATTGAGTATTTGTTTTAGGAAAAAGAAGGTGACAAGAATCTGGGTCGCTTCTATAAGCTATGGGCGAGCTAAGCTGATCTATATCCTCTATCAAACGGTCAGAGGTAGCCATGGGTAATAGAATTTGGCGAGAACTCAGTATGTGTTGGAACGGATTTCCTTGAATAGAGGTAATGAGCGTGAGCAAGGTATGAGAATACGATATTTTTAAGAGGTTCTGTATAACAAAGTAGGTTATATAACACTGGAATGGAGAGTTGTATGTCTAGTACATAAATTAAATAAATACAGATAATATATAAATATATGTACACAACATATATGCACATAATATATTTGTGTTTGTGGGACATAAATAAATAGAGAGTTTGAGCCATACTTACATACATAAAGTCGTAAAAAACAGCAGTAAAAGTGGCCACACATGAATTCCCTAGTCACAGCGGCATCTTTGGTACATCACCATTTGACTGGTTCTTCTCTAGGCTGATCAACTGAGCCTCACTCTTGATAAGAACGTAGGGTTCACCATCTTCTTTACGGAGATAAACTCTGACGTTGGATGTCCAGCAATGCTTATAAGAGTAAGTCTTGCGATGGTGACGAGCAAGATAGAAAATCCTCTTCATTCTCTGAGTGAGGACTTCCGATATGTATACTGGATTATGGTTACCAGTAAAACCAATGGAATTACATAGCAGACGCTTATCCTTGTCCTTGTTCTTAGACTGCCTCTTGTACTCTTCCAGAACTGCCTGTTTTTGTGAATGACTGTTTAGTTCCACTATTATGGGCTTGGAGTCTAAGGCTTTACCGGGAAGACGATGCACGCTGCGAATGTTTGGCTTTTGTTCAATGTTCAAAGTTTGAAAGACACTCTCAGTAATCTGGGTCAAGTTTTCGTTGGGCATTTTAGGCACATTTCGAATCTCAATTGATGCAGATGCTTGCCAGCGTTGTAAATCTTCAACTTGATTTTCCAGGGTTTCAATTTTAATGAGATCGTCTTTGTTTTGCTTTTCCAGTTCCCTTATGCTGTTTTTCAAGTCCGCATTTTCTTCCATATGGTAGGTCAGTGAAGCCTCTATGGCACGGTACTGCTCCTTTATATCTCTTATTTCGTGAAGAATTTTGTCAAACTTTGCAGTAATCATCTTCTTCAGATCTTCGTCTATTGGCAAATCCTCATCACCCAAATCAGAAACATGATAAGTTCTTCTTCTGACTGTCACGTTTGGATCTGAGATGGGTGGTTTCCCAGATATGGTTGCAAGGTCTTTTCCAGTAGAACTTGGCGGTGAACGTTCGGTGGGCATTATGGATGATAGTTGGAGCTCACTTTCCTGTCTGCCGATTTGTTGGTCTATGGAGTTGTGTGACGCCGGTTTATAGGTACGTATCACCGCGTACGACCGGTCGGATGAGCGACGGAGAATGGAATATTATAATGCTAAATATATAATGTAATATTATAATGCTAAATATATAATAATATAATGCTAAAATCTAAAATATATAATATTCGCTTATAAATCTATTTGTAAATTACTTCAGCCAGATGTCGCTGCCTGTACGTAATACAGAGAAGTTTGTAAAGAGGCTCGAAATTTCGCCGACGCCTGCACTTGCCTATTAGCTCAGTTGGGAGAGCGCTGGCACGGTTAGCCAGAGGTCGCGGGTTCAAGTCTCGGCATGGGTGGAATTTTTAGCCTAGGTTTTTAATAATAGGTTTTTAAAATTGTCCTCAGCACGGGTTAGTGCAAAAAACATAATATAATATTCGCTTATTTCTTGTGGTTTTATGAATAGGTGTATGACTTTCATACGTCCTTCTGACGTTCGTTTCACACGAGAATGAAAGGTTTTAATATTTTTGAATAAAAAAGGCCAAGATTTTGACGATAAGAATTCTTATTCGTTTCTTTTGTATCGATGACGTCCGATTCCGGTTTCACACTCAGATTTTTTATGTTCGCTTTAAAAATAAGCCCAAATGCCCAGCACCATATTCGGCTCGGGCACTCAAAATAACTTATTGTATAAAAAAACATAACTTTCTATTAATTTAATTCCGGATTATTTGATTTTACTTTTTTTTCTACAATCCGGAATAATGTGGAGTGCTTACGAAAGTTTTGTTTCGAGAATTTTTTTTTATAAGACCATGCTTATTGTAAGTTTATTGCTATTGAAGCTTCATAAAACCGGCCTACTATCATAGCTTTATGAAACAGGCTATTTCAGTTGCATCATTTTGCTAACACCTATCTTGCGAATATTTCATAGCCTATTGATATATTGATCCTAAGTCATCATCGTATTCAAGAGATGGGCTCTCTTCAATCCAGCATTCTCCTTGCATCGGGTAAAGGAAGACCATTAATCTGCAGAATTCTAAATGGCCCGATCGGGCCACTATAAAAATGGTTTTTAATGGTTCTTTTCAAGGTCATAAGCTAACAGGTTAAAGCCAAAGAGAAGCTATGTATGTCGTGACATATCAGGCTATGAAGGAACTAACTTGTGACTTCGGAAAACGTGAGCTATAAAATATTTTTTGATATACCTACTAAAAATGTCTATGCAAGCTACAGATAGCTATTTTGCACTTTGTGCAATAAAGTGTAACAAAAAAAGGAGAAAAACCCATCTATTCCTGTCCGAGAGTATGTTTAAGCCCGACACGCAGCTAAGTGATACACAGTGCTTTACATTACACTTACCAGGAAAATAAAATTATTTAGAATAATTAAAAGCGTACCGTTAAATTATCAATTTAGTAAAAAACTAAATTTAACAAAACAAAACAAATTGCCGCGCTTGTTTTTTTTTTTCGTAGTGCAGAAAAAGGTTGGCAGCCTCGTTTAATTGAAAATCGAGTAGAAAAAGAATTCCCAAATATTTTTTCTAGTTATTTGATATAAAACCTTTTTAAGATTTGACGTTTGTATTTTTTTTATTTTCGCTGTTAAAAAACAAAAGAAAGCTAGCAGGGCAGGAATGAAATTCAAACTCCCCGGTTCCCCTATAATTTTATCTTTAGAGAATCAGACATTTCAAAAAACAATAGTACTATTTTTACGTTTGCCTTAAGGTTGCTGTTACACCTGACGTGCTGTCTCGCTTGCACATTCATTGATTGTAATAATTAAAATTATACTTTTGATAATTGCGGTCTGATATAACCCTCAGACCGCAATTATCAAAAGTATACTCTACTTTTTTTTTATTTGAGACATATTTTTTCTTATCCTGTACCTAGTTTTTGATTGAGAAAATTCCTCTTTCCTTTATTAAAACCTAAGTATCAGAAAACAAATACGGCCGTGATTTTATTATCTATCAAACCCTCAGACCACATTTATCATAAGTGTACAATTTTTATTACAATCACTAAAAATCTTAGATTGTGCGAGTGATACAGCATGAGATACTGAACTGGGCTGAGTTTCGTACAACTACAATTCGTAGTTTATTATGACAAGTGACTGTGAAGGAAACCATCGTGAGGAAACCCGCGGCTTAGTTGGCTCCGCACGTATTGACCTGCCTCTCCTGTGGGCTAGGCCGACTAAGCTATCGCGATGGCATAGATGCGGGCCAAGCCTACTCCACCTGAAAAACAATGTCCCAGGGACTGCAGCGTCCGAGTGGTCCCTTTACCCATCTAGTGCGGGTGAAGGTGCCACTGGACGCTGTACAAATCATCACATTACGTAGATGCAAAGGCCAAGGTTTTCATGATTTTTATGACAATTCGAGGTACGTGGCGTAGCAGAGTCTACTTATTAATCTGTGCGTTAATCGACATTGCAACCTACATCGAAATGTCATAGTAAACCACGAATTGTAGTTCTATGAAACAGGCCCCAGGTTAAAGGTTAATGCTAGTTATTTAACTGAACGCTTCAAAGTGGCAATACTTTACACGAAATCGAATACCTAACACAAAAGCAAATCAATACCGACGGCCTCGTAGGTCTGTCTACACCCGCAATGGCCGCCAGGCAGTAACAATAGCTCCACCAAGGAATAAAGATCATATCTTTTTTACAGATCGAATTTGCAAACAGTGTCTGTACAATCTCTCAATCACATTAGTAGTGATTTTTAGGACCCATGGCCGTTGACATAACGCAAAAATCCTAGGACTAGACAGCATTAATACCAAGAACGGCCGTTTTTGGCATTAATGCTATCTAGTAGGTTTTTTTTTTGCAATAAACCTTTCTTGGCACTACCCCTTGCACTATCCACATAACCAGAGGTTAGCTGGAAGAAAATACTTATTAGTATTAAGCTCGCCTTTGTACAAACACCTTTTTGGGCAATAAAGAATTTCCGAATTGTCCCAGGTTTGTGATCCTAGGTTCTTTGTCGTGGGAACTAAAAATCACTGTTAACATGATTGAGAGATTGTACAAACACTTTGAAAGAAAGAAAGAAAGAAGAAAGAGGATATTTATTTAAATTGTCACAGAAACACGAAGTAAACATAAAGGTACACAAACAAAAGACACGAACGTCAACAAAAAAATCGTGAAGAAAACATGTGAGGCATTATAGAGTCAAAGGCAGCCGGGTACCATACAGTAATGTATGGCACCCAGCCACCTCGGACTCCAAACGTCTCAGGTGCCTCCGTGACAACAAAAAAAGGGGTTCCAACTCAGCATACTTTATCGGTGTATGCTATAATTGGGTTTGATATATCAAATGAGTTACTTTTAAAACGGAATTTTGTATGAAAATACTGGCTTATGACGTCACATAAGCAGAGCACTCTTTTTATGTTTAATCTATTTAAAAATTGTAATAACTAGTAATTGACTAAAATAAATACATTTTCCGAGATATTTTGTAATTTTTGTTTTAATCGAGCATATGAAATAATTTATTGTTGATCGCGTCAAATACCGAATTGGCATAACACCAGCAAAACTGATTTTCAATTGGGACCATAATTATTTCTCCTTTGCAAATGCGATCCGTAAAAGGAGATATGATTTCGTTTTCATTAGTGGCGCTCGTTAGCACACTGGATCCCCTTAAGGCGATTCCTCGTCGTCGACTTCTTTGATGACCGTGTCGGCCTCCCAGCGAGCCTTCTCGGCGAGAAGCGCTTGTAGCTTCTGCGAACCAGATTAAATACTCAATATACTCAATAATTTTGCATTCCACAAGTGGACACAGATGATATGATAAGATAAGATAAAAAAAATTATGTATTCAATCAAAATACAACTTAAAAACAAGTAAGGCTTAACTAGGTTTGATATAATGAGCTGGTGGTGACCCGGGCAGCGCTGGTTTTCAGCCACTGTCTTCTCCCTGAGATGTTGGGCGGCATTTATGTGTATGACCAGGACTACCGATTGTGTTGTGTGAATTTATTATTATTATGATTAATTATCATATTTAACATTAATAATAGGGGTTAAAGTATGAAATTGCCGTTTTATTGCAATAGGTTCTTTGAATTGACATAGAATCTTCATGGTTTGAGGTTTTCGAATGAAACTTTTTTCAAATGGTTTCTATGATGGTCTTTTTTTAAAAAATGTGAAACATTTGAATATCGACTTTCAATTGTTTTTGTTATTCAATTTAGACAATAAACATGGATACTGCGAAAATTCGAGTGATTTTTGAATACGAGTTCCGACGCGGACCTAACGCGGCAGAAACAGCCCGCAATATCAATGCTGCGTTTGGAGAGGGGTCTACTAATGAACGCACCGTGCGATTTTGGTTTAAACGCTTTCGTGATGGAAATTTCGACTTAAAGAACGAGCCACGAGGAAGACCGCCCACACAGGTGAATAACGATGAATTAAGAGAGATAGTGGAAGCCGACCCTAGTCAAACTACCCAGGAATTAGCGGCATGGTTTAACGTTACCTTACCCACAATATTGACTCACTTGCGTCAAATCAATAAAATAAAAAAATACGAAAAATGGGTGCCTCATGATTTGACTGATCTGCAGAAAGAAACGCGTGTTGAAACTTGTGTTGCCTTGTTGAACCGGTACAGAAATGAAGGAATATTGGATCGAATTGTAACATCATAACATGTGATAAAAAGTGGATTCTTTATGATAACCGGAAAAGAAAAATGCAATGGCTGACCCCAGGTCAAATGCCACAACAGTGTCTTAAAGCAAAACTTACCAATAAAAAGGTAATGGTAACTGTTTGGTGGTCTCAGCATGGTGTTATTCACTATAGTTTTCTCCGATCTGGTCAAGCAATAACGGCAGATGTCTATTGTGCCGAACTCCGAACCATGTTGACAAAACTAACATAAATTATCTACACAATGTTATTTTAAGTGATGTATCTAACATCTGTTGGTTGTGTCTAATAAATAAATAAATAAATAAATAAATAAATAAATAAAACTAGCAGTAAAACAGCCCCGACTCATGAATCGATCTTCACCATTATTGCTCCACGACAACGCGAGACCTCACACAGCACGAGAAACCATTTTGACCCTTCAGGAACTGCAGTTAGAAACCATTCGTCATCCTCCGTATTCACCAGACCTTGCTCCAACGGACTAGCATTTTTTTCGTGATTTGGACAATTATCTACGTGACAAGAAGTTTTCTTCCCAGGAGGCAGTACAAAATGCTTTCACACAGTTTGTGCAGTCTAGATCGTCGGAGTTCTATCGCAAAGGCATTAATGACCTTTCCATTAGATGGCAGCAATGTATAGATAATAATGGCAACTATTTTGATTAAATAAATTTGTTAAAAATTTAAAAAATAAATAATTTAGATTTTCAGTACAAATCGGCAATTTCATACTTTAACCCCTAATATAAATCTTTGTGGACCTAAACATTAAAATTATCATCATCATCATCATCATCAGCCATTTGACGCCCACTGCAGAACATAGGCCTTCCTCACAGTTTTCCAAGCTTCCCGGTGTTGTGCCGCCCGCATCCAGCGAGTCCCCGCCATCACAACCAGGTCGTCAGACAATGTGCTCATACATTAAAATTATAGGAGGTTCTTATAAAGTGAGCCTATGTCATTTTAATTTATCCGTGTGGCGCCGGATTAAGAATAGCGTCACTCCATTACCTTCCGTGGATGTCGTAGAAGGCGACTAAGGAAATAAATTACCAAGAGACGGGCAGCAGCGTCTTCCTGAGATTCCAACGCGATCGCCAACCCGCCTGCCAAGCATGGCGATTATGGCAGAACCCCTCGTGGTTATGATAACCACGAGGGAGGCCTATGTCCTGCAGTGGGCGTCAAACGGCTGATGATGATGTCATTTTAATAATAATAATGTTTATGAATACTGGAATATAATTCTACTGAATTCCAGTATTATAAAGATTTTTATTCGCAACTTACTCATTGGCATTTTTAGATACGGCGGGAGTGGGCAGGGCCGGATTATCAGCTAGGGGCCCCGCGCCAAGAGGCTTATTTTTGATTATTTTTTTTGTTTCTTAAAATTCAAAGATATACTTATTTTAACATTTTTTTATTTCAAATATTTTTTCCCACCGCTGGGTAAAGACCTTTTCCCCCACCATCTCTGGCTGATCACAGATTATGAAAATAACAACGTTACGTTACCTCAGGCTTGTCCAGGACGACTATGCGATTCTCGATCTTAGGCGCCAGTTCACAAGAGCGCTGCTCTAGGTCGTCCAAAGACGCCCTCCTTGTTAATCTGTGTAGTGAAACATAATAATCTGTATAAAGTACCCCATAATCAGCGAGCGCCGAGCGTGAATACAAAATTTTTTTTTTTTTCTACGAATAAAAAACCCATAAAAGTATTTCTTCCTACAAAATTCACACTCAAAAACGGCCCCAGTCCTCTCGATTAGTCTTTGCCAATGAAATCAGCGCAAGATGGTCTGCAGAGTAAATCACTCTGTGATTGGTTCATTCTGTGCACTATGCGTGACGACGTGAACGTTGATTGGCCGATAGTAAGTGGCAGCGTAAGTTTGGTTTCATACAAACAAAAACGCCAAACCATTGAGTTCATTGATGTATAACCCGTCGAACTATCTAGGTATCTCGCAAGACGGCGATCTGACTGTGGCAGGTGCACTGTTATTTTACCGGGTAATACTGAACTCGCTTCGATTGGTAACACAATAGGTCCTAAATATTGACAATAGTTACAAATTATACTTCATTTTAAAGGTAAGATCGGCAAATATATTAATAAAACTAGGGGGTGAACCCCCTGCGCGCTTCGCGCGCCAACCCCCAGCCGCTCCGAGCTTCGCTCTCCGCGGCGCTCGGCCTAGGGCCTCGCTAGACACTTGACGTTGGGATTGTTTGAGTGGGAACATGTATGGTCTCGGCCTGGACGGAGCTCGGCCTTCGGCCTCGCCGCGGCGGGGTTCCCCGTGCCCGCTTCGCGGAGCTCGGCCTCCGGCCTCGCAAGTTTGTCCCATTTGGCTTTTGCGTTGTTACTTGTTCGCCGAAAATGTATAGTCTCGGCCTTCGGCCTCGGCCTGAACGGAGCTCGGCCTTCGGCCTCGCCGCGGCGTGGTTCCTGGGGCCCGCTTCGCGGAGCTCGGCCTTCGGCCTCGCAAGTTTGTCCCATCTGGCTTTTGCGTTGTTCCTTGTTCGCCGGAAAATGTATGGTCTCGGCCTTCGGCCTCGGCCTGAATGGAGCTCGGCCTTCGGCCTCGCCGCGGTGAGGTTCCTCATCCCCGCTTCGGCCTCGAAAAATGGTTTTTTTGAAAAAATTTTCATCTTTGTTTAAAATTTTGTACTAAAAGTCGATTTTCAGTACAAATTCTCCATACAAAATTTTTTCATTTTCAATCGCCGATATCTCGGCCGCCATCTTGAAAATCCAAAATGTCCGATTTTTCTCATATACCCGGGTCCTTTGACAACCCGATGCCGTTTAGGGCACGTCTCCAGCATATGCCCAGTTGGCTGCCGACTTTTTTGCGCAGAGGTCGATTTTTTGGGCGGCCATATTCTCGCCCCTATTTTGAATTTCGAACGTTCAAATTTTTTTTTCAAAATTAGATCACGAACCAAACGCTCGTTTCAAATTTCATCCAAATCGGCCGGTAAACAAAAAAGTTAGCCCATTTGTATGGGAGAAGGCGTTCGAAATTCAAAAATCGGCTTCATAGGATGGCTGTATATCATACATTCCCTACAACTTTCTCATACAAAATTTTCACGTAACTCTTACCGTTTCCGAGGAAACCTATAGATGATCAGTCAGTCAGTCAGTCAGTGAGTATACCGGATTGTAGCTATATATATTAGTAATTAACTGATTGACTGTATTTTTGTGAATAAGTGTGTGACTAATTCGACCTTCTAATTTACTAATTTTTACTAGGTACTAATTTTTTAATAAAAAATGCCAAGGTATTATTGCGATCTTGGCATTCCGTAAAAATACCAAATATAATACATCTTTTAGGTGTGCACAGATTAGGAGCGTTTTGTATCGAGTCATGGTATCACTAGAAACTGACAGCTTGTTGGTGACGTGTTTCCGAGCATGTTTCGTCAACTTTGGTTTTTATTTTTCGCTTTGAAAATGAGTTAAAACAGCTCATATCGAGGTATTAAGCCGAGACTCCCAAAATTACCTATTTTCTCAGCAAAACTTTTTTTTTGTGCATGCAACGACTAATTTATGTATGTATGTATATATCTATGTTTGTATGTATGTATGTATATACGTACGTATATATCTATGTATGTATGTATGAGATATAGCGACCTGTGATGGTGCGGCGGGTGGGTTGGCTCGACGGCAACGGAGGAGGCCCGACGGAGCGGCGGCGGCCCGTCCAGCTCGCTGCAGTCAAGAGTCTTCACCAGGCTGTGCCTATCGGAGAAATCAGAAATCACAAATATATTTCAAGGCAATGCATCCGTGTGGCGCCGGATTAAGAATAGCGTCACACCGTTTCCTTCCGTGGATGTCGTAGAGGGCGACTAAGGGAATCAATTACCAGGCGACGGGCGGCAGCGTCTTCCTGAGATTCCGACCGCACACTGCGATCGCCAACCCGCCTGCCAAGCGTGGCGATTGCATAATCGTCAGCCTCATCATCAGCCATTTATGACCTATTTCTTAAACGAATTGAAAATATCAACATCCGTGATATACTCACTATAAAAGTGCGAAGCATCTCTGAATAAAACCGGCCAAGTGCGAGTCGGACTCGCGCACGAAGGGTTGCCTACCTTTACCTATACAACATTGGACACAAAGATCGAGAAAAAACGGTAAAAAATCACTTTTGTTGTATAAGAGCCGCCTCAAATTTTTATTTTATTTTAAATTAAATATTTATCTTTGAAGCGAATATAAAACTAAATATTCTGTAAATATTTAAAGCGTCTACCTGTTGATATCCAGCACGTCAAAAAAATTACGTTTGTCGTATGGGAGCCCCCCTTGAATATTCATTTTATTCTGTTTTTAGTATTTATTGTTACAGCGGCATCAGAAATACATGATCTGTGTTTCAATTTCAACTGTCTAGCTATCACGGTTCATGAGCTACAGCCTCGTGACAGACAGACTAAAATATATAAATATTTATTCCCATACAACAAACGTAATTTTTGGCCGTTTTTTGCTCAATATTAATAACGGCAACAGGTAGACGCTTGAAAATTTACAGAATATTTAGTTCTATATTCGCTTCAAAGATAATTAAATTAAAATAAAATAAATCCTATACAACAAGCGTGATTTTTGCCGTTTCTTGTCGATCTTTGTGTCTAATGTTGTATAGATCATGGTACGGAACCCTTCGTGCGCGAGTCCGACTCGCACTTGGCCGGTTTTTTTATTATTAAAAACTCAGTACAGCTCAAATGAAACGAAAGTGAGTCTAAATTATCGCTAGGTAGTCATGCTCATGTTCGCGATAAAAAAATCATAAAAATAATGACCGACATCCCATTGAAAAGCAATACTTTTTTCAGAGTTTCAATATTAACCATTAGAGAGTAAAATATATTTTAAAACATCTGATTTAGGGGTAATGTCGGAGACCCAAGATTAAGTTCGTAAGAGTACCTACCTGAGTACTCGACTTGCGATGCTAAAACATCAGACGCTATTCTTACAAAAGTAAAAGTGGCTCAAGATAGCAATGTCCATCACGGTCCACCGGCGTCCATTGTCCACATACCTTCGGCTGAGCGTCACTAGCGACTGGCGGTGCTTGGAATGGCGGGCCTTGCCGGTGCGGACCGCGATGGCCGCGAAATGGTTCTGGATGGCCATGCCCACCTCGGGGCACATGTCCTCTGAGACCTGACGATGGAAACAAGGTCTTGTCAATGGTGGCGCGTATGAATCAGGTTTCTTGTCAGAACATAGCTCAAATCTGCCGCCCTATTATGTAATAATAATAATAATTTCCACACAACACAATCACATGTCCTGGTCCCAAACTAGGATACCCTGTGCTATGGTAACCAGGCAAGGACATCACAAACATGGAAGTACACTCAGACTGAGGCCAGGAGTACAAATGTGCGGCGGCCCCCAATGGGAATCGAACTCAGGACCTCCGGCTTAGTAATCAGGCGTGATACCGCTAGACCAACGAGGCAGTCAAAATAATAATAGGCTCGTGACAGTGTGAAAAAAAGTACTAATTATATTAGGGGTTAAAGTATGAAATTGCCGTTTTATTGCAATAGGTTCTTTGAATTGACATAGAATCTTCATGGTTTGAGGTTTTCGAATGAAACTTTTTTCAAATGGTTTCTATGATGTTCTTTTTTTAAAAAATGTGAAACATTTGAATATCGACTTTCAATTGTTTTTGTTATTCAATTTAGACAAGAAAGATGGATACTGCGAAAATTCGAGTATTATTACATATTTCGACCAAATAGGGGATGTATTAGCAAAGGGCAAGATAAAAAGTACCCAAAACCGGCGTGGGTGCATGCAACGACTAATGAATGTTGAGGGAGCGAAAGTGATCTGTCAGGATCGTGGTAAGTGGCAGTCCCTGGTCTCTGCCTACCCCTCTGGGATACAGGCGTGAGTTTGTGTGTATGTTAAATAATAATTCACGTCTGCGGTCACCGAGGACTCACCAGAACCCGGCAAGGCGGCAGCATGGTGAACCCGTCGTTCCCGGAGTGTAGATACTGCTTAACGGCTAGCCGGTACATCTGTTGCGGTTGGAGGTACTCGTCGCCGACTTTGCACACCTGACATTGAAAACAATATAAGTGAGACCCTAGAAGTGAAAGTGACGCTACCTCGCTTCGCTCGGGCGCCAAACCTCGTCTCGGGACTAACAAATAAATAAGTCTAAATGAATAAATAAGTCTTTCACCCGAGGTAAGCACTGTGCTTCTCATTACGAATATAAGGAAAGAAAAAATAAAAACATGAATTAGCTAAAATGTTAATACATCTTTGCTATACGGAAGTACAAACAAAAAAATAAATGAAGATCGGATTGCCGCTTTCCCGCCTTTTTTTGCCTCGTCGCTGGCTAGCTGAAATTTGAAAAGTTGGAACGTGGTTCAACAGAAATTTAAAAATAGAACTAGTTTTTTTTTTAATAATTTGACAGGTGTCCAATTGAAAACGATTCTCCCTAGGGCTGAAAAGTATTACTTTCAACCCGCTTCTCAGGAACCTTCAGAGCTACTTTCCGACTATGAGTAATGAATAATTGTTTATTTAAACCGCGAGTTCAAAATAGAAAACCTCACCACATTGCAGAAAATCAGAGGAGCTTTTTTCTTTTACTGGCAACAATAACTTTAAACGTCATTTATGAATGTCGATTTCTGTCAAACTATTGAGCATTGTCCTAAATATTGACAATAGTTACAAATTATACTTTATTTTAAAGGTATAAAAGGTCATTAAATATAATGCTACAATTATAAATAAACATTCACTGATTTCTTGTATTTTGTGAATAAGTGTGTGACTAATTCGACCTTCAAACGTTCGTTTCACATGTGAATAAAAGTAGGTTTAATATTTTTGAATAAAAAACGCCAAGATATTGAGATCTCGGTATTCCGTAAAAATATATCTTTTACGTTTGCACAGATTAGGAGGTTTTTTTAGTTTTGTTTATTTAAAGAGTTCTTGTATCGAGTCATGGTAAAACTAGAAAGGTCTCAGTTGATGACGTAGTTCCGTGCATAACGTACTTCCGGTTTGGTAGACTCTGGTTCTTTTTTCCGCTTTAAAAACTAATTCAGCCGAGGCTCTCAAAATTACCTATTTTCCCGAAAAAATGTGTGAGATAAAACCTCTTCATACACCAAACTAATGCAAAGGGTTGTACCAGTTATGTACATTTGTAAAGTTATAGCAGCAATACCACTCGTTAACGGTGAAGGAAAACATCGTGAGGAAACCTGAGTGTCTGAGCTATTCATATACTTCAGCGCTTGAAATCGACAATCCACGATGGGCACGCGTGGTGATTGAGCCCATACTCTCTCCCTGAGAGAAGGCCTGTGCCCTACAGTGGGACGTATATTAGGCTGCTTATGTACCTGTGAGGCGACCCGTTGTCCCGCCGGCTTGGAGGGATCGAACGCGAACGAGATTCCGGCAACCTGAGAATTCATAAATAAATAAATTATAAGCCTTTTTAATAACCTACTTAGAGGCCAAAAATTCCACCCATGCCGTTTTTAAAATTTTAAATTGTCCTCAGCACGGATCAGTGCAACAAAAAGAATATAATCGTGCAGGTACAGCGATATCATTCCGATGTAAGAACCTAACTGCCAAGTGGGTTACTCGGGGCTGCAAGTGATGTAAATTGCTTCGGCCAGATGTCGCTGCCTGTACGTAATACAGAGAAGTTTGTAAAGAGGCTTGAAATTTCACCGACGCCTGCACTTGCACATTAGCTCAGTTGGGAGAGCGCTGGCACGGTCAGCCAGAGGTCACGGGTTCAAGTCCCGGCATGGGTGGAAGTTTAAGCCTCCAAATAGGTTTTTCAAATTGTCCTCAGCACGGGTTAGTGCAACAAAAAGAATATAAATTATAAGCTGACAACTAGAAAGCTAACACGCCAGGTACTGATCTAGTAGGCCAAATTTCTGGAACAATTTCGTACCATTCCAGTGGCGTGGGAGTTCATCATCATCATCATCAACCCATTATGTCCCCACCGAGGGGCACGGGTCTCTTCCCTGAGGAAGGTATAGGCCATACTCCACCACGGGGGCCAAGTCCGGATTGGTGGAGGCTTGTAGACTAGTGGCTCGTCTACTGTCAGAAGTTGTCAAGCCGCCCTAAGGCCTCTGACTTGGCTTAACGACTGCCATCTATCGACGGCAGCGGGCACCAACAGCTTAACGTGCCTTGCGAAGCACGGAACCGCTCGGAAAAATGCCACTAGCGTTAGGCATAGACGGCGACCCATCCATGCACTGAACGCGCCCTGTGTTGCTTAACCTTCGTGATCGTTTAAGATCACTCAGGCAGCCGGGGCTACGAGCGATGCGGCAGCCGGGGCTACGAGCGGGAGTTCAACGGCCACAAAATAGGTAAATAAGAAGAAATAACTACTGAATTCTAGTATGAGCCTTGGGTATGGCTGAAAAACCTAAAGTAGGATTAATCGGTAAAAAGAAGGTCCTTGATAAGCGTGTGTAGTGTTACTTTAAGGTGGGACGATTCCCTTACAAATGATTATTTCCAAATTTGTTAAAAAAATTACATAATTGTACACCGGAATTATGTCTGTCTGCATTAATTAAGATGTTTATTTGCGCCAATACACATTTCCTTGAATAAAACTGTAGTTTAATAGGTTAAATAAGATCGATAATGTTTGTATGGACTAAATTGTCGAACTCATTTAAGCTATTAAACCAGTGTTATTTTTTAAGAAACTGTATACTGGCGCAAATAAAAATGTTAATTAATGCAGACAGACATAATTCCAGTGTATAACATATTTAGAAATAATCATTTGTATGGGAATCGTCCCACCTTAAATGAGAGAATATGAAATAAGATAAGATAAGAATATTCTTTATTGTATACCAGAAAAAATGTTACAGAAACAGCAATGACAAAATAAAAGATACAATTGGCGGCCTTATTGCTACTAGCAATTTCTGCCAGGCAACCTCATATCAAATAGTACGAAAGGAATGTTGGTTTGGACATACAGAGAGGATGAAGGAGGAAAGATTGACGAAATAAATATATAAAAAAATTCAAAATATATCGAGCGAATCTGGGTGGAAGGGTCAGCAAGGGACGCCCCAGGCGGACGGAATTCGACCAAATAGGGGATGCATTAAGGGCAAGACAAAATGTACACGAAACCGGCGTGCGTGCATGCAATGACTGACGAATCTTTCTTCCACCTCCTGCCGTTGACTGGTAGAAAACGGTTATTGCGTTAAGTCCGCCGTATTGTTCAGTGCCTACTGAACAATAAAAGTATTAAATGATAAATATTAATAATGTTCATGAAGCGAAAGAGGACCGTGATCAGAATCGGGATCGTGGCAAGTGACCCTGGTCTGTACCTACCCCTCCGGGATACAGGCGTGAGTTTATGTAATTTTCGTTTTATGTAGCCCCTAATGTGTCCCACTGCTGGGCAAAGGCCTTTTTGCATTCCAGTTTCGAGTTTAGGTAATACTAGCTTTTGCCCGCGACTTCGTCCGCATGGCATGACTAACTTCCGGGACGAAAAGTATCCTATACCCTACCCCGAGACTCAAACTATCTCCATACCAAATGTCACCCAAATCCGTACAGCCGTTATTGCGTGATTGAGTAACAAACATTCAAACATCTTCTCAAACTTTCACATTTATAATATTAGTAGGATAGGATAATGTAATAAATAAGTCCTTTGCAATTTCCCGAACAAAGGTACAGTCGACAGCAGGACAACATTTACATTTCTCTTGCACACACCGTCAACGTAACTTATCAGAGTTCACGTCTGTAACCCCCGGTTTCTCGTACACTAACAAGCTGTTAATCTACTGTTAACAGCTGTCAGTGGTTTTTTTTTTGTATGCACTTTGGTCAATTGACAGCCGTTAACAGTAGATTAACAGCGTGTTAGTGTACGAGAAATTGGGGGTCAGACGTTTATGTCCTGTCGACCGTTCAACGGGGAAGTTTGTATCGTTACCTGCGGAAACCGTCCCTCCATGCTCGGGTATTTGCTAACGGAGTTCTCGAGCGCCTTCAGGACTGTCTCGCCAGAGGCCTCTAGCACCACCAGAGGGTCCCTCATGGGGATTATCGACGACAGGTCGCGGAGGGTGAAGTCGCCAGCCGGGTGGACCTGGGAAGGGATTCGTTGTAAAGGGGTAAACATGCCTCACGATCAGATAGTAGTGACATTGTATTTGAGGTGACGATAAGGGACAAAGAAATAACATTTATGCCACACCTGGCCAAAAAGCGGGTTTTTTGGCACGCTACGCGTACGGGAAAACCCACTTTGAGGCCAAGTGACGACATAAAATTGTGTACACAACTCGGGCTGTAAAATAGAAAGCCCTCTATCGCATATTTATGACCCTCGCCTGCGGCTCGGGCCTTAAACTTCTGCGATATCGGCCTTATTTTACGGCCCTAGTTGTGTAAATAACGATTTCTGGATCTCACATACATACACATACACAAACTCACGCCTATATCACTGAGGGGTAGGCTATATCACCAGGGACTGCCACTTGCCACGATCCTGACAGATCACTTTCGCTTTCACTTTCTAGATCTCAAAAATGCGAAAAATCTAATTACACTAATAATAAATGTCCATTGGGACATTTTAAATAAATGTCTTCTTTCTTTCTCTCTCTCTCTCTCTTTCTCTCTCTCTCTCTCTTTCTTTCTTACGTTCTTCATTGCATTCTAAAGGTTTTCGAATAAGGACGCAGGCACAATAGCGGCCTAATTTATAAAAACACGATTCCTCTAAAGCACTCCTCGGATGCAGTTAGTTCAATTACGTCTTGTAAAATCTCCGCCACAGACCACTTAAATTACGGATACTTTCTTTTTCTCGCCGACAGCATAGTGTGGGGTAGGAAAACCATTTTTCGATTCAGGGCCCCGTTTGTGAAATATTAAGCTTTAAAGCGCAATGTTTTGTTGGAGTACGGCGCCCTCCCTCTCTCCCAGCTAAACGTTTGATTGTAGAAACGTGAAGATAATACCGCCGGTAGCACATATAAGGAGCTGAAGTGGCTTCTAGATTATTGTTTTTATAGTTTGAAAGAGTTTATGGAATATGATATTGAATATATTTTTATTATGTAAGTATGTCAGATGTCGATAGCTATTTAGTTTTTACGATGATCTCATACAGTTAAGGATTTTTATTTTAAAATGTTGTTATAATTCTGACATGTTACTCTTTCCACCATATAAAAAAATATTACCTACGTGAAGGATGGATGAATGTGAGTACACCTGTTAAGGTAAGACTTGGTGATTCTATTTGAAATAGCAACTGTTACTGCTAAATATGTAACCCACGTCTAAGCTGACAATAAATATTCTTGATTCCTGCTTAACGAGTAGTAATCGACCAACTTATAAAAGAAAAACTTCGTACAGATTCCATTGAAAATTACTTCTCTAAAGCGGGTAAAAAGCCCCTCCTCCTACGGAACCCTACAGCGCGTGTGGGCCGGCGTTGGCCGGTTTTTATGAGCAGAATAAAAGTAGATAGAATGTCACCTGATCCGAGCGAAAAGTGCCAGAGTTGATGATGACCAGGTCGGCACCGGTTGCAGCCAGCAGTACGTCACACACCCAATTGCCCAGATTCGTTTCCTCGCGACGGACACACGAGAACCGGCCTTCTAGAGGCACGCAGAACTTCCCTAGCACCTCGTCCATTTTACCTTCGATCATCGCTGAAACAAATAAGGCGTGGAGATTTTCGCAGTATCCATCTTTCTTGTCTAAATTGAATAACAAAAACAATTGAAAGTCGATATTCAAATGTTTCACATTTTTTAAAAAAAGAACATCATAGAAACCATTTGAAAAAAGTTTCATTCGAAAACCTCAAACCATGAAGATTCTATGTCAATTCAAAGAACCTATTGCAATAAAACGGCAATTTCATACTTTAACCTCTAATATTTTAAGTATTTTAACTTAGCGGCCCTACCCGCACCACCCAGACGTCGCCATTGAAATCGAATTTTGTATGAGGAATTTTAGTTTTAGTTAAATACTATTGAAGCCATATTTGGACCCTTAAAAAAAGTATAATTTTTATAAATTTGGCCTGAGGCGTTGTTTGCTAAATATTTCATCGGGAGGTCATTTGGTGTTTTAATTTCGTTATAGAATAAGTGGTTTATGTAGAAAATTTGATACAAAAATCAATAATTTTGGAAATGAGTTTTATTTAATGAAAACTAAGCAAGGCAATAATTTTTTTATAGATACTACAACCTCAAAAAGTAGATGTAACTACTCTTGTTGATTTTATGTATAAATAACATTAACAACCTCCACACAACGTCACTAGTCCTGGTAGGCCTGTGTGTGGCAGTGGACGAATAATGTCTGATTGACTGACTGAAATCTGACACCAAATTTGAGTGGGTGTATTTCCCGGTTTGTGATGTCCTTGCCTGGTTACCATAGCACGGGGTATCCTAGTTTGGGACCAGGACATGTGATTGTGTTGTTATTATTTAGCCACTAATGCTAGTACCCACAAGTGTATTTTTCCAGCATTCCCTTCAGTTGTTCGTCCTCGGGTATGGCGGCCGTGACGCGAGAGTCAGTGATATCTGTCCGCGCCGACTCGCCGGAGAAAGAAATTGTGATTTTGCTGAACTGCCGGAAGTCTGTGCCACTTTTTACTATGTACTTGCTGTTTATCTGCAGACGAAGGTGTAAGTTATGGAGGGTGTAAGTTAAAAAAATCATATCTTATCCTAGCGTAGCGATGTTTTGATAATTTTTACAGTTCACAAGAAAACATCAGGTTTTTTTTAGTCTTTAATTAAAAAACAATAATTAAAGATTTCTTTTCCCCTCCAGTCCCTCCAAGTAACGTTGACACGTTGAGATTTCTTAACACCCCCTGCAGGGCAAAGGCCTTGTCTCAGAGAGAGTGTGGGCATAATCGCCATGCGTGCCCACCGCGGATTGGCAATTTCAAGCGCTGAGGTACTCGTATGTGAACACCTCAGACACTCAGGTCGTCTTTATTTATTTATTAATACGTTTATTCAAATCAATCAATTCAAATCAAGATGATTTTAGTCAAAATAGCAGACAAACTGTGATTTAACGAACGTTAAAATCTAAATCACTTTGGAGAAAAAATTGACATAAATTGCACTTAATGCTATAAGCACATTTTAATTATGTAATTGCGTGTTCTGGCAGTTAAGTAAGTAAAACGTCTATGTAAAAAGGTGTAAATTATGTTGTTTAGCATAGGTACTGCACATTACTTGGAATTAACATTAGGAACATTGTTTCCAAAGGTCCTCAAACCAGGCTAGGCCTGTATCTGAACTCTGAAGAAACTAGTTGAATTAAAATACTTGGAATCAAATTTTGTAAAATATAAAACGGTACCATAAAAACAGGTTTATTGACGTTTGAAAAGGTTTGGAGGTTCCTAGGTGAAAAACGGAAAATACGTTCAGTTACAAACTTACTTTAGTAAAATAAAATAAAATTAATTGGAGTTAAATAATACAGCTACTTTCGTTGCTACATTTTAAAGTTCAAAACAGTTCACCTCCATAACCTCGTAGACGTGGTCGTGCCCGCCCAATATGAGGTCGATCTCGTTACAACCCTCGGCCAGTTTTATATCGTTCGGTGTTCTCATGTGGGTCAACGCTATCACGTATGCGCAGCCCTGTGGAGTAAGATTTACATTATACGAGCGAGGCGGGAAGACGGCAGGGGGACTAGGGCAGTAACGGAGTGGCAGTCGAGAGCCGGGCGGCAGTCAGTTGGCAGACCGACAGCCCGATGGTCTAACGACGTGGTCAGGTCGGCGGGGGGCCCGTGGATGAGAATGGCGAGAGACGGCGGAGGATGGCGTGATGGGGAAACGGCCTATACCCAGCAGCGGGCAGAGGTGGGCTGATGATGATAATGGTGATAGGATCTGGCTGCAGGACTGCATGGCACAGGCCATCTCTCATAGAGAGAGAGAGTACAGAGTTTAGACTTAATTACCACCCGTGCCCACCGCGGATTTGGCGGTGAATAAATAATGATTCATTCAGTGTTCAATGCAAATCCACCGACCCACCCAGTTCGTGGCCAACCCTGTACTCTAGCGAGGAAGCTCTAAGGGCGAAAACTTCCTACACACTTACTTCTTGTTTCAACTGCGTGGCGAGCTTACTGCCCGCCTGGACGAAGTCTATGTAAGTCACCTCCTCTGGGTTTACCGTTGCTAACGTGTCCAGCCATTCCTGAAACAATAATTCTGATTGGAATATCTCTACAAATTCTACACTTAGTTTCGCAGAGAACATAGTATTAGACACTGATTAAAAAAAAAGACGCCTATTCAGTGATGCACGTCTGCGATATTTCCGACGTGATTTTCTAGCGACGCAAGCCGACTCTTCCCTGTAACACTCTAGCACTGCAGGCTGACCATTCTAAAAGATAAAACGTTTATTGCCATACAAAACTATTAAATAATGTAGATGTATAGACTCGTTATTACATTACAAGGCAAGGCGATCCCGTGGGGGATAAATGCGACAGGCCGACTCTTCCCTGTGACACTCTAGCGCCGCAGGCTGACTCTCCCGCGTGAGATTCTAGAGCCGCAGGCTGACTCTCCCACGTGACATTCTAGCGACGCAGGCTGACTCTCCTACGTGACATTTTACCGCCACAGGCTGACTCTCCTACGTGACTTTCTAGCGCCGCAGGATGACTCTCTCGCGTGATTAAATCTCTTATCGTGATTATTTTTCCGGCACATTACAAATATGTTTATTTTCTCAATCCACACATCAAGTGCAGTTTATATGCCGTGAAGAAATCCTACCTGCTCGGCGAGGCCAATGCAGCCGATCTTGTGCCCGTTGGCGATGAGCGCGTGCGTGACGCGGCCGTCGCCTAGCGGTCGGTCCGTCTCGTTGTCGATCACGTTAGACATTAGCCACCGACAAAGGGGGCCCACCGTATGTTTAGTGCCTTATAGGCTATTTTGAATCGATCTAACTCAGCTCTCTCTCCTGGCATTCTAACGACGCAGGCCGTCGCTGCGACATTAGAAGGTCTGTCTCCCACGTGACCTAATGCCACAGGCCGTCCCTCTCTCTGTAGACTCTCTGTAATGATATTCTAGCACCATAAACCAACATTCTAACACCACTGGTTAGTGACATTCTAGCACCACTGGTTAGTGACATTCTAGCACCGCTGGTTAGTGACATTCTAGCACCACTGGTTAGTGACATTCTAGCACCGCTGGTTAGTGACATTCTAGCACCACTGGTTAGTAACATTCTAGCACCACTGGTTAGTGACATTCTAGCAACACTGGTTAGTGACATTCTAGCACCACTGGTTAGTGACATTCTAGCACAACTGGTTAGTGACATTCTAGCACCACTGGTTAGTGACATTCTAGCACCACTGGTTAGTGACATTCTAACACCACTGGTTAGAGAAATTCTAGCACCACTAGTTAGTGACATTCTAGCACCACTGGTTAGTGATATTCTAGCACCACTGGTTAGTGACATTCTAGCACCACTAGTTAGTGACATTCTAGCAGCACTGGTTAGTGACATTCTAGCACCACTAGTTAGTGACATTCTAGCAGCACTGGTTAGTGACATTCTAGCACCACTAGTTAGTGACATTCTAGCACCACTGGTTAGTGATATTCTAGCACCACTGGTTAGTGACATTCTAGCACCACTAGTTAGTGACATTCTAGCACCGCAGCCCGACTCTCCCACGTGACATCCTTGCGCCGCAGGCTGACCCCCGGTTTCTCGTACACTAACAAGCTGTTAATCTACTGTTAACAGCTGTCAGTGGTTTTTTTTCTATGCACTTTGGTCAATTGACAGCTGTTACCAGTAAATTAACAGCGTGTTAGTGTACGAGAAACTGGGGTTGAGTCTCCCACGTAGCATTCTAAGGTCGCAGGCTGACTCACTCACGTGACATTTAGGCGCCACAGGCTGACTCTCCGATGTGACTTTCTAGCGCCGCAGGGTGACTCTCTCGCGTGACTCTATCTCTCAGTAACACCGTGAGGAAACCCTACCTGCTCGACGAGGCCAATGAAGCCGATCTTGTGCCCGTTGGCCATGAGCGCGTGCGTGATGCGGCCGTCGCCCAGCGGTCGGCCCGTCTCGTTGTCGATCACGTTGGACATCAGCCACGGGAAGTTGCATTTGGCGACTAGCCCCGAGAGCACTTCTAGGCCGAAATCTGTAAGAAAAAAAATATATATTCAGTAAGTATATAATTTAATGCAGCCCACATATGTCCCACTCTGCGGGACACCGGTCTTCTCTCAGATTTATTTTGTATCGTATTTAAAGATTTTATTGAAGAAAAAAAAAATATTTTGATCAGGTACCTACTTTGTTTAATAAAAAGAATATCGTAAAATGTGGGTAACGGAGCTGGATGTACAATTAACTATTATATTTATTTTACGTTTAAGTTATCTGTTCAAGATACATTATTGTCCCTAATAAAGAAAATAAAATACAATAACAAAAAGGCTGACAAATTTGCCAAACTGCGCAGCAGTTCATCGGCAGTCATTTACTTGGCATTGTTGTAAGCCACAATTTCTCAGAAACATGTTGATGGCGAATTGATTAAGTTGTATTGTATATGTATTACAAATACTCTTTTCTTTTCATGTGCCGTCTCCTATTGGAGATTGGCCACAAATTTGGTTATAAACGCAAATGTAACAAAACAAACATTAAGTACCTAAGTATATAGAAAAAAAAGGGGGGGGGGATTGACTCGACCATCTGTGTTAAGTTATCACAGCTGATCAAGCCAAACCCTCGCCGCCCTTCTCTTAAATACTTTTTTCGAAATTCAATTTTTCTCACAAAAAAGTTCTTTTGGTAACTTATTATTTATATTAGGAACAATATGTTGTGAAAGTCTCTCCCCGTACCCACGTTTTCTCCTAGCACTTCGTATAACAGGTTTAGTAAGTATATTTTTTAAGGGTTTTACAAGAGGAAGTATAGGCTGAATCACCGCCGACATGCCCCCGTAATGCCTGAAGCAGTTTCTGATCCATGACTTATTTGTCCTCTTGTGGTGCCATCTCGTATATCATTGTGACCAGTGTGACCCGTCATGTGGCGGCTCGGAACAAATCGATGGTGCCTATCTGAAACCATTCAGTCACTTTTTGTAGCCAGTGAGTTCTACTTCTACGGCATTTTTTTCCCTGATCACTTGCAGGAGATCGTATTATTACTTCGCATTATGTGACCCATGGATTGCAATTTTCTTCTCTTTATGGTCTTTAATAGCTCCAAACACTTATGCATTCTCTGTAGAACCGTTACGTTTTTGACTCTATGCGTCTAAGAAATCCAAGATTGGCTTTGAGGAATACTTACCGAAGTCGTGGTTCCCGAAAACTGCGCAGTGTGTGCCGATTTCGTTGAGTACTGGGACCATTTGTTCCCCTTTCGTGAATGTGCTCACTGTGAATATGTAACAATAAATTAAGAAATGAACGAATTAAGGAATAAATACATAAACAACTTCCAAGCTCGCTTGTCCCGGTCCCAAACTAGGATACCCTATGCTATGGTAACCAGACAAATACCAAGAGGGATAACTTACGCATACTAGGCGAGAAGGCATCTCCACTGAACAGCACGAGCGGGTTCAGGTGATGGAGCGCCTTTACCGCTGTGCTGAATCGCAGCGCACCCCCGATTGGCTCCACACCTGAAACATTAAAATATAGGAAATCACCGAGAAGCGGGCGGCGGTCAGTGGGTAGACCAAGAGCCCGATGGTCGGACGATGTAGTCAGGTCCGCAGAGGGCCCGTGGATGAGTATGGGGAGAGACAGCGAAAGATGGCGTGATGGGAAAAAAGCAGTGGTGGGCTGATGATGAAATTGCAATACACACGTAGGTAGTAAAATTATTACTCATACCCAAAACAGAAAACTGGTTACGAAACGGAAAATTATGAGGAAATTTTGGAATCCGGAAACCGGACATCTAACTTCTGTATTCAACATCATCGGCGAAACTAAATCACACCGACTCACACTGAATCACACTGGCACGGTCATTATTGGAAAGGAAGCCAATGAGGGCATACCCTTCTCGGGCCAAGCGGTCAAGGATAGGTGGAACATCCGAGTATCGCAGGAACGATTAAATTGCCAAGTTTTAAACTCGAGGCATGCGATTAGCACAGGGCAAATAGCGACTTTTTTTGAAGAATTTCGAACAACTGACATGATGTGTGTTTGCTTAATTGGGTAAACTCCCCAGAATTTTGAAAATTCAAAATGGCGATAGCCGCAAAAACAGCGACTGTTATTCATCATCCATCGAAAAAGGCGGAAAAATGGAATTCATAGTAATATTAGAGGACCGGCGAGGTTGGTGGACGGTGAAGAGGGCTATGCCCAACAGTGGGCGTCTTTCATAGGCTGTAAAGAAAGATAGCTAGATAGATTTACTTACTGGTAGTAGGTTCAATGTTGTAGACGTCATTGAAGTGTATGATGAGCACTTCGTCCCCCATTCCTTTGCCGGCCAGCTGGCTCACCGCGCGCCGCCCCACCTGCCGCACTTCCAGCGAAGCCTGTCAAAATGCGACCTTATTGAGATAGTGGTAAACGCGAGAACCGCAGAAAGTTCTAGGCTCAGATTTGCATTTTATAATGCTAGTTCGCTACGCTTTTATTGCACAGAATAAAATACATAATTAGCGATAAAAAAATAATGGCATATTGGTAGGACGCTTTTTGAAAGAAGCTTCTAACTATAACTTAGGAAAAAAAAAGGATTATTAATTCAATAAAAGGATTAATAAATGAATAATGTATGTCCCAAATAATGCTCACAGATTCTAACATTTTTGATGATTGCAAAATAGTGAGAAAGTATACCTACTTTTAACAAAATATGTAATTTTAATTCCTAGTTCTGTTACAAATCATAACAGAACTAGAAAACAACGTTACGGACAGTTTAGAGATATGTACTTACATCATCAGCCATTTTTAGCCCACTGCAGGACATAGACCTCCCTCATGGTTTCCCTAACCATGAGGGGTTTTGCCATAATCGCCACGCTTGGCAGGCGGGCTGGCGATCGCAGTATGCGGTTGGAATCTCAGAAAGACGCTGCTGCCCGTCACCTGGTTATTGATTTCCTTAGTCGCCTTCTACGACATCCACGGAAGGAAATGGAGTGACACTATTCTTAACCCGGCGCCACACGGTAAATATGTACTTACATATTTATATAATAACCCTGCTAAAGTAGTTTTATCATATGTAATTATAATTCCTGGTTCTGTTACAGATCGCAACAAAATTAGAAAATAAAATTACTAAAATTACGGACATTTAAGAAATACGTACTTACATACATATTTATATAATTACTAGCTGACCCGGCAAAAGTTGTTTTGTCATATTCTCAGACCTACCAAATACACACAAAAAATATCATAAAAATCGGTGAAGCCGTTCCGGAGGAGTTCGATAACAAACACTGTGACACGAGATTTTTTATATAGGTGTTAGATAGTTTTGGATCACCAACATGTCAAACGCAGCGTTGGACGCCCACACAGAACGAAGATCTGCAGCAGATTGCTGACAGTGGCTGAGTGAGGATAGCCACGGACAGAAAGAAGTTGCGTGCTTGGGGAGGCCTATGTGGACGCGGAGCAGTGGACGATTGCCGGGTGGTTGATTGATTCGTTTTTAATAGAGAGACATGGCATAGGAAGTTTGCACGTTTCACCGATTCCATGTGACAGAAACTAGTGTTTTATGTAAGCCAAAAGTATGTCTAAAGCCTCACTTGGCCACTCGTATTGGCGTATTTGGCAAACATTAACCAACCCTTGCCGGATTTTTTGATCCGGCCCTTTAGCAATGGTCTCGTAAGATCTGCATTGTGTTATAAAACATCGCCAAATACGAACAGACAAGTTAAAGGCCAGCATGATAATGACAGTTGTTTTGGAATGGTTTAATTTGTGCAAATGCACTTATAGGTGAGCTCTCTAAGGCATAATAAGACAAAATAAGGTTCAATTGGTGTTTCTAAAGTACAATTGAGTATTAGGCATAGCCATGCTGTCGGTAAGTCTAAGGGCCTTTACACAAAACTGCGATGCGACGTCGCATCGTAAAAATCTGCGAGCGAGCGCGAAGCTTGGCAAGAACTTGCGAATTGATTCGCATCGGCGTTCGTAATAGTAATAAATGGATGAACCCAAAATCTCATTTGTTTATTTTTCCTGCACGTATCCTCTTAGCAATAACAGAAGTGAGCACTTCTTTTTACGATCCATGTCACGACCTAGTTGACAAAATACGTTCAGTACGAAATCGCACCGCATTTCTGCGTTGCGAATTCGCAACGCGCTGATTCGCAGGTTTGTGTAGGGAGCCTAAATAGGTGTACTTACCGATCTACTTTTTTAAGGTCATAAGGTAATTAACATCAAGTACTTATGAATAAATATTTGTTACGGTGTAGCGCATCTTCACAACGCAGGCCTCACATGAAATTGTGAATTGCAATATACAACGTGAAATTGTAGTACGTAAGGAAAAAAGTGTGAGGAAACCTGAGTGTCTGAGGTGTCCAGTCGTCCATTTACCACAGCGCTTACAATCGCCAATCCGCGGTGGGCACGCGTGGTGATTAAACTCATAACTCTCTCTCCAAGATAACACCTCACCTGTGCCATGTAGTGGGATTTCTGCGAGTGGGAGAAAATATTTGCTCAGAGCTTTGAGCTCTCTTTTTCTCCAAAAGGAAGAACCAAGTAGGAACTTCCTATTTTGTTATGCTAGTATCTAAAGTGAACGTACGCGATTGTGCCTGTAGTGAACATTGCTTTTAGGACACCTAGTGTTTAAAAACCGACATAAACTCCTTTCTCATAAGCTCGACTTTGCGTTTCACTAGACAGAAAAACAGTAGGTAGACACTTAGCATGCAACGCAGCCGATTAGGGACCTAAACTGTTTCGCACCCACTACCGGATTATTGATAGCGGTGATATTAAGGTCTTTGGGGCAATAAAGATTATCGTTATGGGAACACAAGGCCAGTAACTTAGCTGCGGAATGACGAACTGACAAATCGCTCATCTGGAACAACCACGACGGAATTACATAACATAACATAAACTCACGCCTGACAGATCACTTTCGCATCCTCAACATTCATTAGTCGTTGCATGCACGCACGCCGGTTTCGGGTACTTTTTATCTTGCCCTTTGCTAATACATCCCCTATTTGGTCGAAGTATGTCGACGGAATTACACTTTCGAAAAATGGACTATCTAAGTATATTGTGTTACATATATATAATACTCTTGGAGGTACGTTAAACTCAAGGTAACTATTAATTTCAGTCACTTGACTGAAATTAAAAGAAAAACAATTATTGTTTTGAAGTTGTTTAATAAATTGAAACACTTATTTATCTTAGGTACTGTATATGATTACCTACTTTCTAGTCAATAGCAATGAAAGTTGATGAGGCAAAAGAGGTTTATGTTTATGTTTATGTTTAATTACCTAAGTTTTTTTGTCTGACTTGTTCATCGTAGGTACATCGTTTCCACATAATTATTTGGATGTTTAATTGTCTTTAAGGCTGTTCTTACGTGGAGCACGCTGCCTCGCTCGAACAATTTAACATTTTTTGTGATTGCAAAAAATTTGTATACTTTTGATGAATGTGGTCTGGGGGTTTGATGGATAATTAAATTGCGGATATTCAAGGCATATTTTTCTTATCCTGGACCAAGTTTATTATTGAGAAAATTAGTTTCCAAAATTATTAGTTTTGGAAGCAACTTTTCTTTATTAAAAACGACGCATAAGGAAAAGAAAACTATATCTCAGACCACATGCATCAAAATTGTACTCATTTTCTCAATCACTAAAAATGTTAAATCCGGTATTTGACACGATCAACAATAAATTATTTCATATGCTCGATTAAAACAATAATTACGAAATATCTCGGAAAATGTATCTCTTATAGTCAATTACTTGTTATTACCATTTTTAAATAGATTAAACATAAAAAGAGTGCTCTAAAATGTGACGTCATAAGCCAGAATTTTTATACAAAATTCCGTTTTAAAAGTAACTCATTTGATATTTTGTCAAATACCCAATTGTGCGAGCGAGACAGCGTGCTCAACGTAACAGCAGCTTTAATGTAAGTACCTAATTAAATTGTACCTTACATATCTACATTTGCGCTAATATTATAAAGTGGAAAAGTTTGAAAGTTTATGTTTATAAGTTTGTACACATAATAGGGGTATACTTTAACCCGAATCAAAAAATACGAAAAATGGGTGCCTCATAATCACTCGAATTTTCGCAGTACCTATCCATCTTTCTTGTCTAAATTGAATAACAAAAACAATTGAAAGTCGATATTCAAATGTTTCACATTTTTAAAAAAAAGAACATCATAGAAACCATTTGAAAAAAGTTTCATTCGAAAACCTCAAACCATGAAGATTCTATGTCAATTCAAAGAACCTATTGCAATAAAACGGCAATTTCATACTTTAACCCCTAATATTATGTTGGGGGGGGGGGGGGGGGTAATCTCCAAAAGTACTTGTTAAATATAATTTCAACATTTTTTTCACCAGTATTTAGAATGGATGGTGCTTCAGGGAGGACATAGGCTATGTGCTGATCTGTTTACGATGCGAACAAAGTCGCGGGCTGGTGCATAATATTTATGTACTAACCTTGTTCATAATATTGGTTAAAAAAATCATACATTTACTGGTTACTGTTGATGGACACAGGTTCAAATGCTTGTCTTGCCCATGTTTTTTAGAGTTCGTTACTCGAAGGGTGCCAAACGGGACCCTATTACTAACACTTCACTGTCCGTCTGTCTGCCTGTCTGTATCTCATGAACCGTGATAGCTAGGCAGTTGAAATTTTCACATATGATGTATTTCTGTTGCCGCTATAAAAACAGAATAAAATAAATATTTAAGGGCTCCCATACAACAAACGTGATTTTTGGCCGTTTTTTGCTCGATTAATGTCAACAGGTAAACGCTTGAAATATTTAAATGTATAGATAATGGTACGGAACCCTTCGTGCGCGAGTCCGACTCGCACTTGGCCGGTTTTTTATTCTTTTTATCGTCCTTTCTGTGTTAGGTTGTAGTCGCATGATAGGTATGTATATACAACAGTTTATTTATAAAAAGGTAGATTATAATTATGTCTATTTAAAGAAACATGCAACAATTATTTATTCTTTTAAACATAAAACAATACCTAAGTACATTAATTCAGCAAAATAAAAAACATAGCATTTTTACATAGCACAGATGTACAACATCAATTAAAAAATTAAGTTTTCTGTCAATGTGTTGAATGGATGGAGCATTTACACTAGACTTACTCGTATTTGATTCTAACAGTTCATTAACACGATGGAGCGGTGTTAGCTGAGCGGTAGAACGCCGGCGGCAGATTCGGGAGGTCGTGGGTTCAAATCCCGTCTTTGTTTTCTAAGTTACATACATCTCTCGTTCTAGTTCTATATCGACAGGAGATTTCCGCACTTAGCCCAGTTTGTGACATAGTTGGGCCATTGGCCATTGTACTTAGCTAGTGCTGAGGTATGTAAATACCTCAAACGCTGGAGTTTCCTCACGATGTTTTCGTTCATCGTTAGCGAGTGGTATTGCTACTATAACTTCACAAATGTACATAACTTGAGAAAACAAAGACATTGGTACATGCCGGGATTCGAACCCACGACCTCCCGAATGAGAAGCCGGCGTATACCGCCCCGCTACCACAGCTCTATCAAGTTACACACATCTTTGAAGTTGTTGCAGGAATACGATTCGCTAACTGTGAAGGAAAACATCGTGAGGGAACCCTAGTGTCGGAGGTATGTATATATCTCACGCCCGCAGTGTTCACACGTGGCAATTAAGCCTATACTCTCTCTGTCTAAGAGAAGGCAGTGGGACGTACAGGTCACGTAAAATAAAAACAATATTGATTATTCCTTCCAGCAATGGTCAATCTAGACAACCATTGACAGTAAAACGTAGATATTGATGCCCTGCCTGTTTGAGCCACCCGACGACAGAACGCACTCCGTCGGTGACTTCTCCTGGTACGTCGACGCTGGTCGACTCGATGAGGGAGCTCCAGCGCGATCGGAGAGCCGCTTGTGCGGCAAATGATGCCATCCGACCTGCTTTTGACGTTACGTGCATGTTTCATGGAGGTTTTGAGTCTCTCGTTTCGTTAATATTTTTCAAAGAGCCCTGATGTTGTGTGCCGAATTTTGTTGTAGCCGAGTGGTAACGCTCGGCTAAGCATGGGGGTGATTGTGACCTAGCAATTGTCAGATAAATAGCGGTCGGTTATATCTGTCAGGAATCTAAAATAACTGTGTTGCCGCAAAATTAAATTGGAGTGACATTGTGTTTAGACCACAAAGGACACAGAAAAACTCATTACATTAATAATTCAAAACCAGAAAAATACTTTAAAGGGATATTACACAAAAAATGCGATAAAAACTTATTAGATTTTCATAGCTCGGAGAACTGATGGCCGTTGGGGCGAAAACGTTCTGACCTGGCGACCGCGGACCGAACTACGCAGCGTGGGCAGGCCCCACACAAGATGGTCTGACGACCTGGTTACGGTGGCGAGGAGTCGCTAGATGCGGGCGGCACGGGCGGAACCTTGGAAAACTATGAGGGAGGCCTATGTCTTGCAGTAGGCGTCAAATAGCTGCTGATGATTATTAGATTTAGTTATTCCACTGAATTCTAAACCTTTTCTAATAAGGAAGACACATTGCTCCCTGGAGAGCAGCCACCCCCATCATAGATTGATATTGATATGTGGTCAATGACCAGTTGGCACTGGAAGGATGAAGTGGCCAAGGACCTGCGTGAGCTCCAGGCGGGCGACTGGCAAGAGATAGCGAAGGGGCAAGTGGCGACTTCTTGTGTCGGAGGCCAAGACCCACTTTGGGTCGCTGAGCCAGCGGAGTAAGTAAACTGTATGTGGTACGCAGGAGCACTGCGTCTGAAATTCCAGGTCTAGAACCTAGCTCATGCACAGGTGTATGTTTTCGTGGTTGCTCTAACAAAGTATAATCTTAAGACTAAGTTTTAACATTGTAAAAACTGAGTTTTTGGTAGTTCAATGTTTTTTTATAGAGGCCACAATCCTTAGCTTTGAGGGATTAGTGATTTGTTGGACATTACTGCCTTGATGCCTACTAATGCTTCATACAATATAGGGTGTTACTAACAACTTGTGACGTCATAGTTTGCGCCAGATTTGTGTACAGCGTTTTTGTACCTTGTGACTGGAAAGACATTTTGACAGGTTATATTATGAAAAGTACTAGTTTTAGAGAAACATCTTTATCCTAATATTTATCTTTTATCATGGCCCGTCAAATGGGATGTTTCACTTTAACTGTTGTTGAGTCAATTTCAACTAGCAGAGTGAGATCCATCAACCTCCATCCTCTATTATATATATTTATTCTGCGCAGGCAGGAGTAAACCTGTTCTGTCTGTAGCAAGGCGAGCAGCCAGTACGTTAGAATGAATAGTTGCGATGAATTGAGGATGAATATTTTTCATTGTTTTCCCACAAAACACCACCTAAGTTTGATGTGTAAAGTATTAGTTAATAATAATTAGTTAGAAGTTAATATTTCGGTGGACTTAAATAACTTAAACTACACTGTTATTACCAGTGGTCGGAGTAGGTATATTGGTTTTTCGTACTTGCATCATGATATCGTAACATGGACATGCCATTTTTCTCAATGTCTTAAACGTCATCGCCATTGTCATAATTACCATCTGTTTTTTTGTAAATGGTAATGATGAAATGTAAACGATAATTATGTAATGTGTGTTTTATGAGCAATAAGCGTATATCTAAAACTATGATATACCTACAATTATTGCAATTTTTTTATTATATTATTATCGTCGACTACCACGAGTTGAACAAAATTTCACTAAATGAAAATATCAGATTTAGACAGAATTTATATAAGTAAAACACACATCTCATCATTACCATTTGCTGCAAAAGTTGTAAAACACAAACTCTAAATAAATAGATAACTCTATGGTACACCAGTAATTTACAGAGATAGGGATAGATACGATCGGCGTTCTTATCGCTTGAACCGATCTTTTTCAGACAACCTTTGGATGGACGGGACTGAAAGATGATGAGAGTTTGTAGGTGTACATTTGGCTTGATTTGATTTGATTCAATTTAATTTGATTTATTTTGATTTTCTTTAATTGGATTTGATTTGATGTGATTTAATCTGACTTAATTTAGTTTGATTTGATTTAATTTAGTTGAATTGATATGATTGGGTCTTATTGTAATCGATCGATTCAAACCAAATCATATCAATTCAACTAAATTAAATCAAATCAAACTAAATTAAGTCAGATTAAATCACATCAAATCAAATCCAATTAAAGAAAATCAAAATAAATCAAATTAAATTGAATCAAATCAAATCAAGCCAAATGTACACCTACAAACTCTCATCATCTTTCAGTCCCGTCCATCCAAAGGTTGTCTGAAAAAGATCGCTTCAAGCGATAAGAACGCCGATCGTATCTATCCCTATCTCTGTAAATTACTGGTGTACCATAGAGTTATCTATTTATTTAGAGTTTGTGTTTTACAACTTTTGCAGCAAATGGTAATGATGAGATGTGTGTTTTACTTATATAAATTCTGTCTAAATCTGATATTTTCATTTAGTGAAATTTTGTTCAACTCGTGGTAGTCGACGATAATAATATAATAAAAAAATTGCAATAATTGTAGGTATATCATAGTTTTAGATATACGCTTATTGCTCATAAAACACACATTACATAATTATCGTTTACATTTCATCATTACCATTTACAAAAAAACAGATGGTAATGATGACAATGGCGATGACGTTTAAGACATTGAGAAAAATGGCATGTCCATGTTACGATATCATGATGCAAGTACGAAAAACCAATATACCTACTCCGACCACTGGTTATTACTGTTTTATTCAATTAACACGGGTGTAAGTTAACAATTCAGTACAGTTTTTATCGTTTTTATGAATAGAAGTAGGTAACACAGTAGAGAATAGTTAATTTTTTTGTTTATTTTACGAGTTGAGTTTTTACGAGTTGTTAGTAAAACTAGTTCTGCTCAATAGCACTGTACTTGAATTGTAGTCCTAGGCCAGGTCAAGGTGGCCCAATTGTCTATTTTAAGCCATACAGACGGCCACATGAACTGCAGGCCACTCGAATAAATCTACGACAAAATCAGTAAAAATGACGGTCGTGGAAAATCGCAGCATGTTTATTACTTCTACTTGATGTTCCATTACATGTCTTACGGTTTCAGTTATTTATCAAAATAAATAAAAGTATCGGCAAAAGCTGAAAGCAATGTCTTACCTAACAGAATGCGGTTTTCTTGAAAGTTACACCGAGTTGACGACGGACCGAGCGGGTTTTAACTCACAATTTTATTAGCAATTATTATTTTAATTTAAAACCACGTTATTTCTAGAAGAATTTATAAAATTCGATTAAAATTACACCCACGATGAACGGAATGCAGCAAAAACGAATTGTCAAATTCGATCTGTCGAACGAACTGTCAAAAGTCTGCAAAGCACGTTCCGCTACAAGCAGAACATTACGTTCCGTTTCTTCTTTTCTTCCCTTACATATTTTAATAATCAACTTTACTGTAACGAACACTGTAACTATATAAATCAAAGGAATCCTTATTATTTTAAAAAGTACAATTGTGTACACCCTCATCTTCTTCCGCATCATACCAATCCACTAGTTTCCTGTCATGCCACATGAAAGTGCCTTTGAGATTTGGGGAAGCATCAAGTATCAGATATAAAACAGTCTTTGCTGCTTCATCAGGCACTTTTCCCCCAGCTACAGTGTGTGATATCCCTGGATGAACAGCATTGATAGAAATATTCCTTTGATTGTATTTTTTTTGCTGTAACATAGTCAAAGCCGCAACTGCTATGTTTGCAACTCTCTCGTCTGCGTGCTTGCCTTCATTGGCAAAATATTCTTTTTTAAACGTTCCATTTTTAATCGATTCCAAATATTCTCCCACGAAATCATTAATTTCTTCAGTTGTCAAATCTGGACTTTTGAGTTGATCAATCCACTTTTGATTGCGCAAGTTGGAAATATGACCACAATCGCTGGTAATATTGACCACTCTGGCTCCATTTCTGAGCAACGGAAACAAAAACTCCTCAATAGTTATAAAGCTCCTGAAACTTACGTCAATAGACTTCTTTGCTGTTTCATAATCCGGATATTCAGGAGTCCAATCCAACGTTGGGAAGTTGTTGACCAAAACGTCGATGCCGCCATGTTTTTCTTTCAAAAAGCGCGCGAAAATTTTGACACTTGCTTCGTCACTTACATCGAGAAGATGAAAATCTGGCTTTAAACCAAGCTCCTCCAGTTGCGTAATAGCTTCCAATCCACTTTTAGCATTTTTTGAAGTCAAATAGATACTACCTTCGTATCTCTGACATAGGCCTTTGATGGTAGCAAATCCCAAGCCGTAACTCGAGTTTGTGACTACGGCTACTTTTTGCGACATTTTTCATTCGACTGTTTTGCCTGAGAGTTGTGTTGAAAATAATGAACTTTTCTGTTTACTTTCTATATTAAACGGGTCTTATCAATACCATATCACCTAATGCGTTATTCTGTAGGTACAGTCGAAATTAGGACCATCTTTACTTTTTTGTTGCAAAATCGTCCGTCCGTCCATTTCATTCACTGTTTTTTTTCCTATAATGGACGAGTACGATACTGTAATATAATGTGATAATGTACGTAGACACCTACCATATTAGGTTATTATCATGTCAAATAGAGAATATTTAAAAAGAATATTTGTACAAGGTGCAATAAAATTCCCATTTAAGTGACTTACCTACCTACATCCATAAAAAATAGGGGCTCTTTTCGTCAATACGAAACACTTGCAAAGAAGTGTCAGCTATTTCCATAGAAATCTTTAACTCTAAGGCTGTGTTCTATACAAAAGTAACTACCGGGCGGCGTCAAAATATATGAAACATCTTAGAAACCGTCTTCGTATACAATCAGGCGTGACTGGGGTCAAGTGTCAATTAAATTTGATCTAATTAAAAAAAGGTGCTGTTTTTTTCGCGATTTCAAAGTTTTCCTCATAGTAAAACTTGTACCTACCTAGGTACTTAGTATGTATTGACGGATCAAAACCCCCGGTTTCTGATGTATGTAGGGATTTTGTTACACACTCCTGATACTTACTAACTTCCCATAAGTACTCAAATTTAAAGTTTGAATTTCTCAATTTTAATACTTAAGTACATGTATAGTAGTTGGGCTATTTGGGTGGGTACGCGTGGTAATTAAGCCCGTACCCTCTGTCTGAGAGAAAGCCTGTGCCCTGCAGTGGGTCATATACATAGGTAATAAACATAAACTATAAACTATTAGAACAATGTTGTACACTGGCTTTATGGAAGTGCTGCAAATGCAATTACTATGTTCAATTCCGATTCCGAAGAACCAGTTTTGAGGTTGGTTATTTCTCATAATATAACTACATAATAATGGGAAATTACGAACCTCAAAACCCAAGACCTTATGTTCGCAATTTCTTTCATGCAGTAAAGTTTAAAAAATCATGAAGCTAGTGGCCATTTTTCCGATTATTAATAATAATAAATTGAGAGTAAAATGCATTTTAAAACACCGGTTTTTCGGGGTACGGTAGTGTATTCAGCCATAAAATGTTGTATAAAAAATGTTTAAAGAGTTAAAATAGAATAGGTAGGTACATTATAACGTTTAAACTTGTAAATTCGACAGCAGGGGCCTGTTTCATAGAACTACAATTCATGGTCCACTATGACAATTCGATGCACATTGCAAAGTCCAATAAAACCACAGATTAAAAGTAGGAATAACCGATTGACCAAATAGGGGATGTACTAGCAAAGGGTACGATAAAAAGTACCCGAAACCGGCGTGCGTGCGTGCAACGACTAATGAATGTTGAGGGAGCGAAAGTGATCTGTTAGGATCGTGGCATGTGGCAGTCCCTGGTCTCTGCTGTATGTACTTATGTATGTTTTAAAAGTAGGAAGACGCAATCAGAAATCGGAAATCGATAATTTATTTATACTTAATCACTTACTTTATACTTTATTGCACACATAAAAAGACACAAATTAATCACAACATTTATTTCAACGTAAAGAATTTACATTCCAATTAGAATTTAAAATTCAATGGTAGATACTAGGTATCTAATACCATAGAATTTTAATAAAATTCAATGGTAATACTATGTCAGACGCTGCCTTCATATGTAGTGGAGAAAAAGGCAGCCGGAAAAAAATACATCGATTATTATTGTCATAATATACTACGTTTGTAGTTTTATGAAACGCGGCCCAGGTCAACCTTTACATTTTTGTTTCAAAATCCCTCTTAACGCAGCTGATTAGAGTGCACGTACGTAAAGGTTGATGTGCTGTCGGCTGTAGGTACATACCTATGTATTGGAAATGGTTAAAGTAAATCCATAGCCACTGAAAAAGTGTTTTCGTTCAGGTTATGCGTTATGAATGTTAGATAAGATTAGATACATCAGCAGCCTATATACGTCCCACTGTAGGGCACAGACCATCTCTCAGGAGGGGGCATGGACTTAATCACCACGCGTGCCCACCGCGGATCGGCGATTTCAAGCGCTGAGGTATGTGAATAGCTCTGACACTCAGATTTCCTCACGATGTCTCCCTTCACCGTTAGCGAGTGGTATTGCTACTATAACTTCACAAATTTAATGTACACTTAGAAACAAAGTCATAGGTACATGCCCGCACTGGGAATCGAACCTGGGACTCTCGCTTTCGAATCCAGTGTTCTACCCACTAGGCTACCACAGATTTCTGTACACTTACATGGTACTCGAAAATGTGATCCAAAGTCCTCGTGGAACCCGTCAAGTCCTGCATTACGGCAATAAGAATCGTGTGATTTTAAAACGACACATGTCCTTTCATTACAACTTTGCAGGAAACAGAAAAAAACTGTTTTATTCAAATACTAATATCTACAACAGCAATATTTTAGCATATTATATTGATTTCTGTATGAATAAACTACAATTTTTTTTTCTAATGTAAATCAATAGGTAGGTGTAAATAATTTAATAAAAAAAAATGGGCAAGTGTTGTTTTAAAAGCACATGTGACTTGTGTTGTTTTAAAATCACACGATTCAATTAGGCAGAGTGATATTAAAAATCTCGTGTCACAGTGTTTGTTATCGAACTCCCCCGAAACGGTTTCCCCGATTCTTATGATTTTTTTTGTGTAAATTTGGTAAGGCTGAGATTAGGTCGTGGACTAATTATTAACATGGCAAAACAACGTTTGCCGGGTCAGCTAGTACCTATATAAGTACCTACATGCCAAAGTTCACAGACATTTTGTTTTTGTTCGTCACAACAATACCTCGTTTGTTTACATAAAAACAATGATAAAAGTATCAATGAACCAAGTAGGTAGCTCTGCAGAAACAGAAATACAAATAAACAGTCGGTTTTATAAAAACAAGATTAGGGAGACACAAAATATGAAAGCTGCATTAGAGGATTATTTCAGAGGAATCGTGTTTTTAAGGTTCCGTAGCCGAAGGGTGCCAAACGGGACTCTATTACTCTGCCTCCGCTGTCTGTCTGTCCATCTGTCTGTCTGTCCGTCCGTCCGACCTTTAAAGGGCTCTATCTTTGGAACCATAATAGGTAGCCAGTTGAAAATTTTACAGAATATGTGTTAGGATTACTTAACGAATAATAACATTAAAGAAATAATACAAAGTTAAAGTAATACAACAAACGTGTTTTTACACCGTTTTTTGTTCATAAATTATGTTCTATCGTAAAAATGGTAATTTAATACATCCAGGCATAAAATTTGTCGTGATTGTGGGACTTATATTCTAACGAAAATCTATAAAAACGGCCAAAAATCAGGTAATCCGCCGTAATAACACATATACGAGTACCTAGGTACTGTGAAAATTTCAACTGGCTACCTATTACGTTTTCAAAGATAAAGCCCTCTAAAGGTTGGACGGACGGACAGACAGACAGACTGACAGGCAGCGGAGGCAGAGTAATAGCACCGTACAAATAAAGACTTGCGCCGTTCTATGGAGATTTATCTAGCGTGGTAACAGGGTCCCGTTTGGCACCTTTTGGATATGGAAACATAAAAATTATGTCTCTCTCTGTCGTCGTTGGATCATAAACGTTATTATCACGAACCAAGTCTGCACTTGTTGTTTGCTGAAGAGCCTAGGTCATTCATTTATGTCAACGACTCGAGAAATACAGCTTTGCCAACAAGACCGGGTAGAAATTGGAAGTGAAACCTAACTTTACCGATAAATTTATTCCAAAAATAAATACTTACGCAATTCCTGATAATTTCACATTTAGAAACACTTTTATAATTTTGATAGCAAACCCGGCGAACTTCGTACCGCGACAGCATCCGTTTATTAAATACGATTCTTGCACAACGCCATCTATTTTTAAAACACAATCGCTCGCACAACACCATCTATTTTAAACTTAAAATAAATATTATCCCACGGGAACGCATTACCGGGATATCAAGTATGCTATGTTTCAATTCAGGTCTTTGTCTATCTGTACGCCCCTTTCATGTAAATTCGTTCAGTCGTTATTGCGTGAGTGAGTAACAAACATCCAAATATCTTGACAAACTTTCACATTTTATAATATTAGTAGGATTCTAGGACTTAGTAGGAAAGTTCTAGGAATAGTTTTTATTCAAATTTCCATGTTAGCTTGAGTGGTTTTAAGCATTTCCTGCTTTGTAGGTGAAGTTGTCTAATGAAACCTCGATACTACCTAGTGTCTAAAACGATATCTGTGATATCGGTGATTAATTATGAGTACCTCATCATGTAAACCCTGAAAAATTAATAATTAGTGACCTCCGACTCATCGGTAAAACGTTTGATTCCCACTGGAGGCCGCCGTACTTCGATGCGTAAAACGGCCTTAATATGAGTGTTTTTCCATGTTTGTCCTTGTCTTGTAACTGTATGACAGCGTAAATTAATTATTATATTTATTTATATTTACAAACATGCATCAGCAGCCCCTACACGTCCCACTGTAGGGCACAGGCCTTCTCTCAGGGAGAGAGTATATTTATTCTTAATAAAACAAGAAAAACCACAGTTTTATTAGTTTGCTAAACTGCTAATGCAGTTAATCGGAGCTTGTTAACAATCCTTATATGACTTACACAATCTAAACAACAAATAGTATCGATAATACTTTCTAAATCTGTATCATAGAATGGGCTTACAATCTGCAATTTGGGTCCAGCAAAGGCGATTAAGCAATGATAAGGAGGTTAGATGATCAGTATCAGTAATAATAATATATTGTATTCATGCGCGTGGTGGCGCACTATCCGTGTGGTGCCGGATTAAGAATAGCGTCACTCCATTTCATTCCGTGGATGTCGTAGAAGGCGACTAAGAAAATAAATTACCAGGAGACGGGCAGCAGCGTCTTCCTGGGATTCTAATCGCAAACTGCGATCGCCAACCTGCCTGCCAAGCGTGTCGATCATGGCAAAACCCCTCATGGTTAGGAAAACCATGAGAGAGGCCTATGTCCTGCAGTGGGCTCAAAAATGGCTGATGATGATAATGATGTGATCTTGCGCGTCAAATATATTGTGTTTTTGCACGTCCACAGTACAGTTCAGTACGTGTGTTTCAGGAAAAATTACCCTGTATTAAATGTTGAAGGATAAAGGAAGAAAGATTGACGAAACAAATATATCGAGCGAATGTGGGTGGAAGGGCCGATAAGGGACAACCCAGGCGGACATACTTCGACCAAATAGGGGATGTATTAGTAAAAAGTACCCGAAACCGACGTGCGTGCACGCAACGGCTAATGGATGGTGAAGAAGCGAAAGTGATCTGTCAGGATCGTGGCAGGTGACAGTCCCTGACCTCTGCCTACCCCTCTGGGAGCCGGACGTGAGTTTATGTATGTATGTATTAAATGTTACATGCCATTAAAAAACCTGCTTTGAAAAAAAAAAACACGTTAGGCTGTGTCGGGTTACACAGCCGTTGGTTTATCGTGAAACGTCCATAAGTTAGCGTTAATTTTTAGCTCAAACGCGTGTGTTACGCGGCCCTGGCGCTATCTAACGGCACGAATGAGGAGGATCTAAGTAATGGCTACTCTGCTCTACTCAATCCTACTAATATTATAAATGTGAAAGTTTGTGAAGATGTTTGGATGTTTGTTACTCAATCACGCAATAATGGCTGAACGGATTTACATGAAAGTTGGCGTACAGATTGACAAACTGAATTGAGACATAGCATACTTGATATCCCGGTAATGCGTTCCCGTGGGATAATATTTATTTTAAGTTTAATATAGATGGCGTTGTGGGAGCGAATGTTGTGTTTTAAAAATAGATGGCGTTGTGCAATAATCGTATAAAAACGTATCCTGTGGCGGTACGAAGTTCGCCGGGACCGCTAGTAATATATAAATGCAGCCCTGGCGCTATCTAGCGGCACGAATGAGAGGATCTGAGTAATGGCTACTCTGCTCTACTCAATACTACCTACTAATATTATAAATGTGAAAGTTTGTGAAGATGTTTGTTATTCAATCACGCAATAACGGCAGAACGGATTTACATGAAACTTCGCGATAATATTTATTGTAAGTTTAATATAGATGGCGTTGTGCGGGCGAATGTTGTGTTTTAAAAATAGATGACGTTGTGCAAGAATCTTATAAACGGATCATGTGGCGGACAGCTAGTTTAATATACCTATCAATGAATTGCACACGACGGTTAAATTTCAACTTGCTTTTAGTGGAATGTCGCTTTTTATATTATACCTATTAGGATTCAGGCGACTTGGCCCAGAGCCACTGACCTTCATGGTACAGTCGGTCGACAACACGTTAACCTTTACATTTTAGATAGATAGATCGATGGAAACTACTCTATTGTACATAAAAAAGGAAATAACAGTAGACATTTCTTAACCTTAAACTACAGACTGTGGCCTTATCACTAAAAGTGATCTCTTCCAGACGGGATACCGCCGTTTAGCCAAAGTATTTTTCGCCAAATTTTACTTCCCAATAAACTATGGCATCAGTTTCATTTCCCAAATGAAACTTTAGCAAGTTTTCATTTTGCATTTTATTCATTTGGTCAAATTATCATTTCGCATAATTTTACTGCGTCAAGTTTTATTAAGACAAACGTTTATTATGCTAACGTTTTATTTTGGCAAGTGTTATATAGCAAATAATTGTTTGATTAAATTTATATTTCGCATTTTGTTCATGTGGTTAAATACTATTAGGTATAAATACAAGTAATTTAAAAATTTAAGCTTAAGATACATTTATTTGTAGTATTATATTCTGATTTAAAAAAAAAACTAGCAATTTGGTGTAAAAAGTGTGTTTAAAATTTGGTTGTTTGGTCAGTACACATAAGCAAAAATAGGTTCGAAGTTCGAAGCGGAGCGCAGCGACGCTCCATCCTGAAACTTCGGGTGTTAGTTCTTTTTTTTTATATAAAAGCGAAAAAAAAAATTTCACTAAAAAACTTAGTTTTGAGTCAAACAAAAAAATTTTTGTTCTAGTTTACATTTCGCATTTTATTCATTTGGTCAAATTATACTTTTGACTGAATAATGCTTGGTAAAATGAATTTTGACCAAGTATTTATTTGGTAAACAATAACTTGCCATAATAACTTTTGCTAACTGTTTATTTGCTTTAAGTTGTTTTGAGAAATGTTTTTTTGCCAAGTGATAATTTGCGGAAAATAGTTTGGGAAGTAATATTTTGGGAAACGATTTTTGGCAATACATTAGTAAACCCTTCCAGACAATCTTTGGATGGGCTGGACTAATACATTGGAGACGGAATTAGATGTACAAACATAGAAAATACTTAGCATAAACAATATTTTTTTTAGTAGCAAAGCCGTAACGTAACTGAGTAAAGTGCACAAGTGTAAGGGTTGATATAACTGTATAGTCGACGGCAGGTCAACCTAAACATTTTGTTGAAAAGTTGCCCTTAACGTAACAGATTAGAGTGCACACGTATGCACGTTACCAAATTTTCAATTTTATTTGAAGTAGGTGCCTATAAGAGCGGTGGTAGCCTAGTGGGTAGAATATCGGACTCGGAAGCGGGAGACCCAGGTTCGATTCCCAGTGCGGGCATGTACCTATGACTTTGTTTTCTAAGTTATGTACATTTATGAAGTTATAGTAGCAATAACATTCGCTAATTGTGAAGGAAAACATCGTGAGGAAACCTGAGTGTCTGATTGCTTGAAATCGCCAATCCGCGGTGGGCACGCATGGTGATTAATCCCATACTCTCTCTCTCTCTCTCTCTGAGAGAAGGCCTGTGCCCTACAGTGGGACGTATGTAGGCTGCTTATGATGAGGTGCCTATGTACCTACTTGTGTTTTAAGGTACCTACCAATCGTTGATTGGATCTAAAAAACCGGCCAAGTGCGAGTCGGACTCGCGCACGAAGGGTTATCTATGCAACATTTAAATATTTCAAGCGTCTATTCGAGAGCCCCCTTAAATATTAATATTATTCTGTTTTAAATATTTGTTGTTATAGCGGCAATATAAACACATCTGCTGTGAAAATTTCAACTGTCTACTATCACTTTTCATGAGATACAGCCTGACGGACGGATACGGACGGACGGACGGACAGCGGAATCTTAGTAATAGGGTCCCTTACCCTTTGGGTACGGACCACAGATTAAAAAGAAAAAAAAGACTAGGTACGGACCCTAAAAATGATCGGTTAATATAAAACCTTAACTTTTCGTATGTGTGCAAAAACAAATTACAATGTCACATAAGTACCTATTATTTTTTTACGAATACCATTGTTTCTTGGCCATCTTTTGCATGTGGCCAGTCACTCGTGTGCACGCAGGCACTGTGCTGCCTCGCCCTTAAACTTGGCAGTATTGTTGTGTCAAGTGCTTACACTACCGGCCGGCATGCGTGTTCCATTTTTAAAAGAAAAAAATACAATCAATACACGCGCGCAATCTAAAAGAAAAATGAAAAAGTTGTTATGACTTTCTGTGGGTAATTCGGTAATTCTAGTGGGTTTCTTGGTGATCTTAGCTGAGATATTAAGATAAAAAAAACTGCGTTAAGGATTGAAATACTCGGACAATCTTAGAATTGGGTAAGTAGCTACTCACAATATCCATAATGTAATGTTTTTAAATTCTGTACGATATATTTAGGAAAAATCACAGATTTCGTGCCTCACACGACTATCGAGCACATGGGAAATGAATCGAGTCATATATTATGTCATGTGAAAAAAAATGTCGTTCAGACTTATAGACTTTTTTAAAAAAGGTTGGGCTACAGCAAACCCTTAACCCGATCGTCTTTGTTTTAGGCTCAAAATTATAGCTGACCAAAATTGTGGCTAAACAATTTATGTTTAGAGGGATTTTTCTCAAATTTTTGATGTCAGTCTTCGTTACCAAAATATCGAGCGCCAAAATCGAACATTTAGAAAATTTTTTTTTTTTCACCATTTCGGCCATAACTTATTTTGTTTTTCATTTTCTCGAATAATTTTTTTGCACCTTACAGCTCTTGCAAATACGCGTCCTTTTTTAATATCATATCTTTAGAACTCTTTGAGATATGAGGAGATCGATCCAGGACACTGGAGCGAACGAAAAGACATTTCCAATGTCAAAAGCCAATGTAGGCTGATTTCATCATTGAGTTCCGCAAAGTCTTTATTTTGGGATGCAAAACCTGTTTGGAATGTTTCCTCTAGTAGGTACGTAGGTAGTACACAATACCTTCATCAACCAGCCCGTACTCGTCCACTGCCACCGACGTAGCCCCAATGGGTAACTTGCGTCTCACTTAGATTGGAGTGACATTGCTTCTATAAAACCTTATTATATGACATAAATTAAATATTGATAAACACTTCATATCTCCGTGTGGCGCCGGATTAAGAATAGCGTTACTCCATTTCCTTTCGTGGATGTCGTAGAAGGCGACTAAGGAAATCAATTACCAGGAGATGGGCAGCAGCGTCTTCCTGAGATTTCAACCGCACACTGCGATCGCCAACCCGCCTGCAAAGCGTGGCGATTAGGCAAAACCCTTCATAGTTAGAAAACCATGAGGGAGGCCTATGTCCTGCAGTGGGCGTCAAATGGTTTATGATGATGATGAACACATCGCTCAGACACTCAGGTTTCCTCACGATGTTTTCCTTCACCGTTAGCGAGTGGTATTGCAACTATGACTTTACAAATGTACATAACTTAGAAAACAAAGTCATAGGTACATGCCCGCACTGGGAATCGAACCTGGGTCTCTCACTTCCGAGTCCAATGTTCTACCCACTAGACTACCAGCACAGCTTCCGGGACACAGGCGTGTACCTACTTAAGTGTACTTAGTTACCTACAATAACATAAACTTGTTATGGTATTTAAGTACACCTACTTAAGGTTTACCAGCGCAAATCTTTTAATTTCACAATCATTGATTAATTACAAAAATGTCGTTGGTCACGATACCCATCCTTGAATAGACGAATGACAGGCAAGTCGTTATTTTTTTGTCCACGTCGCTTCTTTTCTTTATGAATAGGATTTTATTTTTACGTGTTTTCCATTTTTAGAGTTACGTACCCAAAGGGTAAAAACGGGACCCTATTACTAAGACTTCGCTGTCTGTCTGTGCGCCCGTCCGTCCATCCGTCCGTTCGTCTGTCTGTCTGTCATCAGGCTGTATCTGAAGAACCGTGATAGCTAGAGAGTTGAAATTTTCACAGATTATGTATTTCTGTTGCCGCTATAACAACAAATACTAAAAACGAAATAAAATAATTATTTAAGGGGGGCTCCCATACAACAAACGTGATTTTTTTTGCTGTTTTTTTAATTTTATCTTTGTGTCTAATGTTGTATAGATAATGGTACGGAACCCTTTGTGCGCGAGTCCGACTCGCACTTGTACCTAGGTACTGAAATTATGCGTAATTACAATACTAAAAGTAATCTTATGACCATGGATGGAGCTTATAATTTTCTACAAATATTAGAGGTAGGTGCTACTTATATGTAGATATCAAAAACTAGCTGAGCTCGCAACTTCATTCGCGACGGATTCTATTATTTTTTTTGTGATAATTTATCATTAATTAACAAAAAGGCTGAGCGTATTCCTATTAATCATACAGGATGAAATAAAACCCATTATCGTCATATCACCTCATATTTTCAAGTGTCTGGCTGGAACATGCTTTAGCATAAAAAATCGGTCAAGTGCAAGGCAGACGCTTCATACATTATAATTGTGACGTCATAGTTTGAGTCCGACTTGTTTGGCGCGTTTTTGTACCTACCACATGACCAGAATAACTTTCCGACAGATTATAATTGTGAAAGTATTAGTCGTCGAGAAAAAAAATATCAGGATTATTTATTTATCTTTTAACACGGCCTCTACAATGAAAATGAAAAAAAAATAATGTGTGCAAGTTCTCAGTGTCATTTAGCGGTTCCATGACAGGTTCTGTACACGTCTTCATCCGATAGCACACCAATCTTTGATCAACACGAAACGCAGCATTCAGCTCCGTTACTGGTTAACACTCAGCTCCGTTACTGGTGAGCATTCAGCTGCGCTACTGGTGAGCATTCAGCTGCGCTACTGGTGAGAATTCAGCTGCGTTACTAGTGACCATTCAGCTGGTTACTGGTGAGCATTTAGCTGCTTTACTGTTGAGCATTCAGCTGCGCTATTGGTGAGCATTCAGCTGCGTTACTGGTGATTTTGTAATTCAAATGCAGTAATTAAAACATGATAAGTGTCGATTTAACTCCAAACATATCGTGTCCATCTGGCCATGTGATGACGCGGTGGTAGCCCAGTGGTTCTGACAGTTACCTACGACTTTGTTTTCTAAGTTATGTACATTTGTAAAGTTATAGTAGCAATACGACTCGCTAACGGTAAAGGAAAACATCGTCAGGAAACCTGGGTGTCTGAGCTATTCACATACCTCAACGCTTGAAATCGCCAATCCGCGGTGGGCACGCGTGGTGATTAAGCCCATACTCTCTCTCTCTGAGAGAAGGCATGTGCCCTATAGTGGGACGTATATAGGCTGCTCATGATATCGTGGCCATGATGTTGAAAGAAATAAATCATACTAGCTACAAACCAAATCAAAATAATCAATATAATACAGAAGCTGTGACTTATTGAACGTTACAAGTAAACTAGGTGTCTGTTTCAAAATCTAGGTCAATCGTACTCATGTCAACTCCAATTTTACTCATACCGGAGGCGAGTCTCTAATATGCATTGTAATTGTTCAATAGAACGTTGTGGACTGAAAGAGGATGTAGTGTCTAGAATTGAGACAGGAATGTTGCGTCGGTTTGGACATGTGGAGGGGATGAAGGAAGAAAGTTTTACGAAACAAATATATCGAGCGAATGCGGGTGGAAGGGCCGGTAAGGGACGTCCCAGGTGGACATACTTCGACCAAATAAAGGATGTATTAGCAAAGGGCAAGATAAAAAGTACCCTAAACCGGCGTGCGTGCGTGCAACGACTAATGAATGTTGAGGAAGCGGGTGATCTGTCAGGATCGTGGCAGTCACTGGTCTCTGCCTACCCCTCTGGGATACAGGCGTGAGTTTATGTATGCATGTATTAAAATAAAATAAATATTTAAGGGGGGCTCCCGTACAACAAACGTGATTTTTTACCGTTTTTTTTATCTTTGTGTAATGTTGAATAGATAATGGTACGGAACCCTTCGTGCGCGAGTCCGACTCGCACTTGGCCTGTTTTTGTAAATAAGACTGTTAGGACAAAAGTAGTTGCAGGTAAAAGACAAAGTCTAACCATGATAGGTAGGCATCTTAGAAATAACCCGGTTAAGCTACTATTCGTACAAGTTTAACTAGATCAATCAATAAATGTGTAATTATTATCAGAGCACAATGAAATATAAATTAATTAAGTAGGTACCTACTTAAATAACTCATATAGGCTGAGTTATGCCTCAGAACTACTTAAGTATGAATTACAACTAGGCATAAAGTGGGTAATCGATCCAAACAAGGCTTTGACTGTCTAGTTGGTCTAGCGGTCATTAATACCTTGATTACCGACAAGGGGGGTCGTGAGTTTGGTTTTCGCTAGAGGTCACCGAACGAGAGATTTGATTTATATGAATGGCGTCAGTGTAACTTTATACAAACACGATTACTTAAAACACTTTCATGCGGCTCAAGTTGGTATTTATCTTTACGACAGACTAGGTAATTTAATTTCATTTGAAAATGCTTTATTGAACAAGAGATACATCTGCACAAAGACGAGCTTAATACTTAAAAGCATTTTCTTACAGCTAACCATGGGTGATTTTGATAGAGGCAGCGGTGGTGCTGGTAAAGTTTTTTGAAAAATAAATTACTTACAAATTACCAGTAATATATCGATATAATGCATAAACTTCTAACACATATACATACACACTATACACACTACACCGCTACACACTATATATTATTGTACATAAACATAAACATAAACATTTAAACATAACATAAACATTTACATACAGGCACATACATTGCTTCTGGCCCCACACTAGGATACCCTGTGTCGTGGGAACCAGAAACAACGACATCACAAACATGTAAACATCCAAGACCTGGGTTTTTTTTTTGTCCCCAGCCGGGATTCGAACCCGGGACCTCTTGAATGGTATGCAGATGCACTACCGCTGCGCCACGAGGTCGTCTTTATAAACTACTTGCCATTATTAAATATATACAATAAAAAAGTACTTACATAATATAATAATAACGGAAACCAGGGAACGGGCAGCAGCGTCGACCTGTGATACCAGACCACCAAACACTGCGATCTCCAATCCACCTGCCAAGCGTGGAGATTACGCCAAAACCTCCCATACAGGGAGAGACCCATGTCCTGCAGTGGACTGTTATGGGTTGATGATATATATATATATAGTTATATCGGATCACTCTGAAGTCCAAAGTAATGGACGTGGATCGCATTCTTAAAAACTCTGTTTTTCAGACAGACTGTTTTAGAGGAACCTTCAGCCAGCGACGACGCCCTTTTTAATTATAAAGTTTAGATACAAAACTGGCATTCTAAGTTTTAGATCTATCCTAGTTCTACAGAATTCATAATTTCATCATAAGCAGCCTAAATACGCCCCACTGCAGGGCGCAGGCCTTCTCTCGGAGATGGGATTAATCACCACGCGTGCCCACCGCGGATTGGCGATTTCAAGCGCCGAGGTATGTGAATAGGTCAGACACCCAGGTTTCCTCACGATGTTTTGTATTGCTACTATAACTTCACAAATGTACGTAACTTAGAAAACAAAGTCAAAGGTACATGCCCGCACTGGGAATCGAACCTGGGTCTCTCGCTTCCGAGTCCAATGTTCTACCCACTAGGCTACCTCCGGTTATTCATCATTTACTTTCGAAAAATCCCGCTTAATTACTCTAATAAGCAATGAAAACGAAACCTGTACTCAGCGACATTTCCATAAATTAAGGTCTAGTTTGATGGTTGATTGCGTTTAGAGTCTGTTTCTTCTATATGTTCCACGATTGATTGTGTAGCCTATCATCGTGTGTTGTCACTGAAAGAAAGAAAGAGAGAAAGAATGAGAGAGAGAAAGAGAGAGAGAGAGAGAGAGGGACAGAGGGAGGGAGGATGGGAGGAAGGAAGGAAGGAAGAAAGGAAGAAAACAATTATTTAAATTGTCACAGAAACACAAAGTAAACACGAAGGTACACAAACAAAATGACCCTTTTTCTTATAGGTTTCGTTAAAGATATCTATCTAGCTGCAGTAGATTTTCGACCAGTACCAGCTACAGAAAAGTAATACAAAAAACAGAATAAAATTAATATTTAAGGGGGCTCCCATTCGCAGTATCCATCTTTCTTGTCTAAATTGAATAACAAAAACAATTGAAAGTCGATATTCAAATGTTTCACATTTTTTAAAAAAAGAACATCATAGAAACTATTTGAAAAAAGTTTCATTCGAAAACCTCAAACCATGAAGATTCTATGTCAATTCAAAGAACCTATTGCAATAAAACGGCAATTTCATACTTTAACCCCTATTATTAATAACGGCAACAGGTAGACGTCTGAAATATTTACAGAATATTTGTTTCTATATTCTCTTTGAAAATAAATACATAATAAAATTAAAATAAAATAAATATTTAAGGGGGGCTCCCATGCTACTAACGTGATTTTTTGCCGCTTTTGCCCGATCTTTGTGTCTAATGTTGTGTAGATAACGGTACGGAACCCCTCGTGCGCAAGTCCGACTCGCACGTGAACGGTTTTCATTTCATTGGTGGCGCTATACGCTAATGAACCTCATGAAGCTCCTTAATGACAAAAATTCTTCCAAATTAAATTTTTATCATGAATATTCAACGTGCCATTTTTTTTTAAATGACCTCTTCGAATATCACATATGTTTACAATAAAATCGGGTTAGGACAAAAAAAAAGGCAGCGTGCCTAACTTTTTTTTAAATTAAATTTTTATCGTGAATATTCAACGTGCCATTTTTTTTTCAAAAATTACCTCTTCGAATATCACATAATGTTTGGAATAAAATCGAGCTAGGACAAAAAAAAAAGGCAGTCTGCCTGACTACTTTATTGATGTCTAGCACTGAGAACCTACAACCTAATAGACGGATATACAATACACGGGTATGTTAATTCATGATAATTGATCAATTAGAATAGTGGAAGTGTTTAGCTAACTGTATTTCATTTTATTAGTAACAACTCTGGGAGGCGGACAGACCTAGAATATATTTAGTCCTTAGATTTTATTAATTAATTGTTCATAGTGAGTTTTTTGTTAGGTCATTTGAGTGATAGTCAAATGAAAGCCACCAGCAACTTTAAGTAAGTTTTTGTGCATCTTATTGAAGCCGGTGCTCGAAGGTAGGTATTTGGCAATTATTATTAACCATTCGTTATATGGATTTCTGACGAATCTTTAAAACTGATCTTACAAAACCTGCAATGTACCTATTAGAAATCGTTGGCAAATACGCGAAGAAACATAAAGGTTAATAAAATTATTGTTCTATTTATATAATGCAGCCTATATACGTCCCATTGTAGGGCACACGCCTTCTCTCAGAGAGAGAGAGAGAGAGAGATTAGGCTTAATTACCACGCGTGCCCACCGCGGATTGGCGATTTCAAGCGCTGAGGCATGTAAACACCTCGGGCACTCAGGTTTCCTAACCATGTCTTCCTTCACTTAGCTGTTTGTTGCTACAACCACTAGGTGATGCTACTACAAAGTCACAAATGTTAACTTCGGAAACAAAGTCATTAATTCGTGCGCCGGGGTTCGAACCCACTACCTCTTAAATGTGAGGTTAACGGTCAACCGACCATGCTACCGCTCTGTTTACTTAGGCGGGTACAACAAAAACCGGCCAAGTGCGAGTCGGACTCGAAGGGTTCCGTACTATTATCTGTACAATATTAGACACAAATATCGAGATAAAACTGCAAACAATCACGTTTGTTGTTTGGGAGCAATTTAATTTAATTTAATTGATTAAATTTTAATTGAATTATTTATTTTTGAAGCAAATATAGAACAAAATATTTTGTGAATATTTCAAGCGTCTACCTGTCGCCGTTATTAATATCGGGCAATAAACGGCAAAAAAATTACGTATGTTGTATGGGAGCCCCTCTTAAATATTTATTTTATTCTGTTTTTAGTATTTTTTGTTATAGCGGGGACAGATATCAACGTTCATATTTAAAATTTCACATGTAAAAAAAATCGAGTTTTGTTTTTTCATCGAAATAGGTAGTATGAAAATTATAAATTAGAAGAAAATTAAGTCTTAGTAGTATACACAACTAATCAGACCGAGGATTAAGATGTGTTGCACGTGTGACAGAATCAATTTATTAATAAAATTTCGACGAAAAAACCAAAATCGTACATTTTTGACATGTGACATTTTGAAACTCCTATATAGAGGCTAAAATTTCTCAAATTGACCTCAGTACGGGTTAGTGCAACAAAAAGAATAAAATGTGACATTTTGCAATACGAACGACGATATACCATCATCTGTGGATTTCAACTGCCTAGCTATCACTGTTGATGTGATACAGCCTGGTGACAGACAGCCAGGCAGACCGACAGACAGACAGGAGGTAAAGTCTTAATAATAGGGTCCCGTTCGGCAGCTTTCGGGTACGGAACTGTATAATTGTGAATCTAACAAAAATACCAATAACGTCTATGGAAAGTTACATAAGTAGGGATATTGGAAGATATATGATATTATTACCGAAGTGTCTTTATACTACATTTTTTTGACGTGTGTTCTAGTGTTTTTTCATAAGATTTTTTAATTAAACATATTGCTGAATTTATATTTGTTCATTATCCTTCCTGGTTTAGATTAAATATATGCCTTTGGTAAAAAACTAGAATACTCGAATTAATTTATGCACATCAAAAGCACATTAGTAAATATTGAACTATGTCATTGAAAATTGCCCCCTATTTTCAACAATATAAGAGCGTAGCAACAAAAGGCATCACGTCTGCGCATGAGCATAGTTCACTGATTACTTGATTCTAAATTTATGGTAATAACAAGGACAATATTTGAACGGGAGCACCAGACCATGTAAAGCAAACAAATTGAGCCAAAATATGGTTAGGTTGCGTAAATTACAACGTAATTACGAATGTGGGTGTAAGGGCCGGCAAGGGACGTCCCAGGCGGACATACTTCGACCAACTAGGGGATGTATCAGCAAAGGGAAAGACAAAAGTGCCTATCCGAAACCTAAATGATACTACCACGTCATTCACTCCATAAAACATCTACATCAGTATTAAATAAAGAATTAAAACCGACTTAGAAACATTACAGCACTAAAAAGTGTGAAATAATTTAAATAATTAGAAGTATGTATACATGTAGGTATTACATAACATACATAAGCAGCCTATATACGTCCCACTGTAGGGCACAGGCCTTCTCTCAGGGAGAGAGTATGGGCTTAATCACCACGCGTGCCCACCGCGGATTGGCGATTTCAAGCGCTGAGGTATGTGAATAGCTCAGACACTCAGGTTTCCTCACGATGTTTTCCTTCACCGTTAGCGAGTGGTATTGCTACTATAACATCACAAATGTACATAACTTAGAAAACCAAGTCATAGGTACATGCTCGCACCGGGGATCGAACCTGGGTCTCCCACTTCCGAGTCCGAGGTTCTACCCACTAGGCTACCACCGCACTTACGATGTAGGTATTGTAAAAGTATAATTTGTAGTCGGTATCCGAAATATATGTGCTGGTCATGAAACTGAACGCCGACTACAAATTATACTTCTACAATACCTACATATATCCATACTTCTAATTATTTCAATTATTTATAACTTTTTAGTGCATTACAATGTTTCGGAGTCGGTTTTTATTTTTTAATGGGGGAGAGGGAGAAAAATAAACAGGTCCCTTATAACCATCATTTACCCTACTCAATTCGTTGCTTTAAAATTTGACGGTCTCAATTTCCATCTCCGAAAGTCTTCACCAGAATTACCTTGAGACTACATTTAAGCTAGTTTATGAAATATACGGATATTACTGAAGGATGGGCCCTATTAGGCCTTATTTACTGCTTTCCATTGAAGAGTTCCGTTCTCCATCTCTTAAAGTCTGCATCAGATCTTCACCAAATTAAAATGGGACCAATGGGACGTTATGGACAAAATCAGAATTGTCGAAATCAGTTAAGTTTTGACGGAGTTATGCGAAGACATAGCAAAAAAATATATACGCGTCGAATTGACAACCTCCTCCTTTTTTGAAGTCGGTTAAAAATTATGAAAAAAAGACTACTTTTGTAACGATTATCCTCATTAATTAACGATCCCTCATGATTTTTTTTCCGGGGCAGACGGGGTACTGTAACGAGGTAATCGCCTCGTTGCTTTTTTTATCATTTTCGGCCATCTACTATTCCAAATTTAACTATTTTATGACATGTGCCGCTGTGTTCGAACGTATTTAGGGAGATATTCCTCAGCCTCCGAACTAAGTGGACGTAAACGAGATCCTATCTTTATTATCAAATTTTATTATAACACGTCTGTCACCTTATCCTGCGTATCCTGTATCCTTATCTACGAAATTAATAATATTCAAAAGGCACATTAATAAAATTAATGTAAGTGTTCTTCCCTTCAACTCCTCATTGTATTTTTATATTTATGTTTTAGACCGTAGTTAAGCTTTTCTATTTTATTGTTCTCAGGTGCCTTTTCATTACATTATAAATATACCGTGCCCTTGGATACCCTCTTTTATTATCACGGATCCCACCCGACTTAACCCAGCTGCGACACTTTTAAATGCATTGATGATGCCTTCGGGAGGCCTGCATTGACGTTAGAGCACTGCTGGCTTTCTGGAAAGAGATAGGCTGGCTGGAGTGAGCTCACAGCTTTGCTACGTATAATGGCCCAACCATGAGGCTAAGGGCCGGTTTCTGAATTGAGAAATCTACTAAGCAAATACTTAAGTAACATTCTGTCGCGCTCTTTCCTGAGAAATTCGAAGAGACAGCACTACATTAACTGTTTACTTAGTAGCATTAAAATGTGAAAAATACTTTGCTGAATTCCGCCAAAACCCGCAAAGTAACGACTGATTTCATACAATATTTACCTAGTGAAATTCTCAATTCAGAAACTGGCCCTAAGTAAGGAAATCTCAGGTCTAACCTAACTATGCACTGATGATGCCCGGAAATGATATTAGACCGGAAGTGTAACCCGGAAACAACAGACTGTTTGTATCATTTGAAACATCATCTAAGTATAATATCATTACACATTTAAAAAAGTACACTTTTTTGCATTGAAATCGTAATACGTATGCACGTAAATAATGTATAAGTAAACATGTGTATTTGTTTGTTGGTAGTACACCGATACAGTCGACAGCAAGTCAACCTATAGGTACATTTTTGTTGCAAAGACGTTCGTAACTGATTACAGTGCATGTAGGTTGATATGCTCAGAATGTGCGAAGACAACTCAGCCACGAATTTCTTCAACCTTGAATTCCTACATATCAAAAACACAAAGAGTTTCATGTAGTTTTTTTTATTACGGTATAAAAATAAACCACACTAGATTTATATCCTATTCAATCAATGTACAATCACATGATTTTGACTAAAAAAACTAGCTCCATTAAGACCCTGAAGTGAGATATCTGCATACCTAATTATACAATTATAATACCGAACGGGTTTAAAAATCTTTTCTTAGCGTATCTATTCCACGATGTAGGCTTGCCATCGATAAGCTAAGTGAAAAAAACCGGCCAAGTGGCGTCGGGCCACACGCAGTGTAGGGTTCCGTAGAAGGACAGGTTTTTACCTGCTTGATAGAACTGACAACCTCATAAAACTAATTTTCAAAGGAATTTGTAGGAAATTTTCCTTTTATAAGTTGGTCGCCTCCTACTCATTAAGTTGTAAAGCCTACTTAGTTGTGATAGTTTTCCTTTTAAGTTCATTATATGTGCTACTGGCTTGAAATTCTTTACGTTTTTCCAATGAACCGTTCAGCCGGGAGATGGACGGTCCAGCGTTCAGTGCTTCGATCAGCGCTGAGGGATCACTTCCTGCAACGTAGACACACCACAGGCTACATCTATGGTCCTGTTTTATTTATTCGTTTTGTCTGTTGTGTATTTAGTTTTCTTTCTGTTGTTGTGCATATTATGTTACTTATGTGCTTATTTTGTTTCTGTGATGTATCTTGTTGGTATAATAAGCGTCTTTCTTCTTCTTTAATATTTCGAAAGCGGAACCCTTAATCGATAAATGGTCTTCCTACACCCACTATATTTATAACGACCAAAAATCGTATCCCTAATAATTGTATCTACTGTTTTGTGGACGTAATAAATATGTATGTCTCTGCCAAATTTCAGCTCTCTAGTACTTATTGTCTCTGTGCTAAGCCGCGGACAGACAGACGGACACAGAGACAGACAGACGGACATGGCGAAACTATAAGGGTTCCTTGTTCACTACGGAACCCTAAAAATGGCCAGCAGCAGCAAAAATTACAGCCGGTATCGTTACAACTACCTACAGGGTATTTAGTCCAAAAATTTTGCAGCACTGATTGCGGTTTCTTATCACTTCCAGTCATAAGTTCTTTCTTAGTGCAGACCAGGTAGCACGACTTGAGCGCGAGTCAAAAGTCGAGACTTTCCAATACATTAATTGTCAAAGTCTGACATTTTAGCGCCACAAAACGCGTGTCTCGTGCCATCGTAAGGTCCAGGTGACCCATGACAATTAATGTCCATGTAGGAGATGCCCCCCCTAGAGGTGATATACCTGGCGGTTAACCACGTCCCACAGGATAACTATCTTCAGCGCTGTATTATTCTCCCATAGGAAACGGAGTTTGAGATTTGTTCAGTCCTTTGTTCCAAAGTAATAACAATAAGCTTTCAAACTTAACCTTCAGTCAGCGTTTAACTACAAAGTTCAGATACAAAACTGGCATGCTAGGTTTTAATTTTATGCTAGTTCTACTTACATGGTCAACCACTATGAAATCAAGTACCTAATCGAAAATTGATTTCAACGCAAAGAATGGGGAACTTGTGTCAAAGTTAGATTGAAGTGGCATTGCTTTTCTACATAGAAAAGCTAAAGAAGAATGAAAAATAAGACCATAAAAATTGTAGACGACGCGTACACGGTAACGCGATGCATAATCAGCCTATATGCGTCCCACTGGGCCTTCTCTCAAAGAGAGAGTATGGGCTTAAACATCACGGCGATTTCAAGCGCTGAGGTATGTGAATAGCTCAGACACTCAGGTTTCCCCACGATGTTTCCCTTCACAGTTAGCGTGTGGTATTGCTACTATAACTTCACAATGTACATAACTTAGAAAACCAAGTCATAGGTACATGCCCGAACTTGGGTTCGAACCTGGGTCTCTCGCTTCCGAGACCGATGTTCTACCCACTAGGCTACCAACGCTCTGCAAATATGTGAAACGTCTGTATTTCGTGTTAGTCTTAAGGTTTTCGTTCTTGACCGTTTTTATTAAATGTAAGATTGAGGGTTATGTGGCAAAGCACATACGCTAGTCGCTCCGCCTTGAAAAATCAGTTCCACCATGGCCACCAACGAGTGACCCGCGCGCGCTGTGTGACATTACCGCCACGTTTACCTCTGCATCCTCTTCTATCTTTTAATTAATCATCCAATTGCTGAGATCATCTGAATCCCTTACAAGAATATTTGTTTCGGGGTTTTCGGGGTCCCAGAAAATGGGAAAAGTCAAGTTACTCTATTAATAAAATACATAAAGAGATTTTGTTTTTTTCATTAAATCCTAAACGTTTTCTAAAAAGGGTGTAGATGCATAGAACCATTATTTTACAATATACCTAACTGGAATACTGATTAACGCTTCATTATAAGGTGTTACGTGCAAGTTGTGACGTCATAGTTTGAGTCCGATTTGTACGGCGCGTTTTTGTACCTCGTCACATTACTAAAACATTATGAAAAGTATTAGTCGTTAAAATAACCACGTTTATTTAATCATAAAATAAACCACATAACTACATTCTGTTTGCTGAATGTCAATATTACTACTACGTTAGCCGCTGCCTTCGGGCCATTTTTGTAGTGGAGAAAAAGGTTGCGGGAAGAAAAAAACTCCACTCTGACCATGTTTTCTCAAATCATCTTGACCCTAATACATCAGCCCTAGTACGACGGCGCTATTCGCGCGTTTTAAATGTCAAAAATCGCGAAAGTCCAGTTCATTAATTGTCAAACTCTGACATTTTAGCGACACAAAACGCGTGACTCTGGCCATCGTACTACCCGGGCAGTTGTTGCTTGGGATATTATGTATAGGGGTATTATGTAGGAGATGCTCAGAAGGCACAAATGGAGTTGGCAGAGGCTCAGTTTCGGGTACTCGTAGCACCTCGTTTATGCTCACTCAACTGTATCGACTGCGTCGTTTCGTTGGTCTAGCCGTTAACTCCTGAACTGCCCTCGCGGAATGGAACGTATGGGTGGCCCATACTAAGTTGGACACAGATCTGTGTCGCGGCGGACGAGTGGCGCTTAGCTACCAAAACAGAGGTCGTGGGTTCGATTCCCACTGGGGGCCACCGTACATTTGTACAAATGGCCTCAGTCTGGATGTATTTTTATGTTTGTGACGTCCTTGCCTGGTTACCATAGCACAGGGTATCCTAGTTTGGGACCAGGTCAAGTGATTGTGTTGTGTGGATGTTATTATTATTATGCTCTCTCTCTGTTTGACCACCCTCTGTGGTCTGTGGGCTAACACAGCTGCTTCGGCCTGGCAACCTTTGCCCTATTGAAATGAACGTCCCTGGTTTTTAGGGTTCCGTACCCGAAGGGTGCCAAACGGGACCCTATTACTAAGACTTTACTGTCCGTCTGTTTGTCTGTCTGTCTGTCTGTCTCTCTGTCTGTCTCTCACCAGGCTGTATCTCATGAACCGTAGTAGCTAGGCAGTTAAAATTTTCGTCACAGATGATGTAGGTATTTCTGTTGCCGATATAACAACAAATACAGAATAAAATAAATATTTGAGGGGGGCTCCCATACAACAAACGTAATTTTTTGCCGTTTTTTGCTCGATATTAATAACGGCAACAGGTAGACGCTTGAAATATTTACAGAATATTTAGTTTTATATTATTTATTGCTTCAAAAATAAATAATTAATTTAAAATATAATAAATATTTAAGGCGGGCTCCCATACAACAAAATTGTGTAATCTTAGTAATTTTAAAAACATATTTATATGCCTATACCTTCCTCAGGGAAGAGACCCGTGCCCCTCGGTGGGGACATAAGGGGTTGTTGATGATGATGTCCGTCTGGGTCGTCCCTTACCGGCCCTTCCATCCACATTCGCTCGATATATTTGTTTTGTCAATCTTTCTTCCTTCATCCTCTCCACATGTCCAAACCAACGCAACATTCCTTTCTCAATTCTTGTCACTACATCCTCTTTCAGTCCACAACGTTCTCTAATCACACTATTGCGTATCCTGTCTTTCAAAGTAACATCAGACATACTTCTCAAAGACCTCATTTCTACTGCATTAACTTTTTAGTGCTGTAGTGTTTCGAAGTCGGTTTTTATTTTTTATTTAATTATCATGTCCAGTGCTCGTGTTAACCTTAGAAAATACTCTAAAATATGCTGCGTACCTCCTCATATAATACTTGGCGGATTTTTTTGGAAACGAACCTAGAACAAAACACGGTTGTAGGTAGTTCATATAGGTCATTGAGTCGGCATCTTACCGCGCTGCCTGGCCGCACACAGGAGCGTGCGCGGCCACGAGTTCGCTTAATAAATTAAATAAAAGTTATTCATTAAATAAATTAAAAAAATCCGCGTGATAATTAAGCAGTGAACTAATGTATTCGATTGTGATTTTTGATAAACATATTGAGATATAGCAAGAAGAATATTGAGTGGATATTTGGAAATTTAGGTGGGTTTTCAATTACGTTTATTTATTTCGCATTAAGTTTTTTTTTTTAAGTAGTCGTGACTGTGTCTCACTGCTGGGGAAAGGCCTCCCCTTTAGATTTCCACTCCTCCTTGTCTTTGAACAACTCTTCCCACCCAGGTAAATATTTGGTCAGGTCGTCGCACCATCTCCGCCTCGCATTAAGTTAAGTTAAACTTATTTTTTGTTCTATGTAGCATATAAACCTGTGGTTGAGTGGTAGAAAATGCTTACAGCATTAAGTTCGCAACATTGCTACTGTATTTTTTACTTATGTGCAATAAACGTATTAATAATAATAATAATATACGTCCCACTGCAGGGCACGAGCCTTCTCTCAGAGTATGGACGTAATTACCCCTTACGTGCAAAGTTACAAACATATAAACTTACAAACATTTCTTCTTTATAATATAAGTGTAGAAAAACTGTAGGCCTTATTAATTGTATCTGAACAGGCGCATTGGTCTTATTTTTCATTCAACGGTGGTCCAAGGCCGTAATTAATGTATGAAACTAAACCTCAAGTCTTTAAAGATATCCGGCCATATTTAGAACAGCACGATTCCTCTAAAACGATTCTTAGAGATGCTAAGAGTTAGTTTATTTAATCTGTGGTTACGACTTTTCCTTGTAAAGTCTCCACCACAGACTATATTAATCGGCGTTTTAAGGAATCGTGTTTTTCATAAGTAAGACCGATTGTTTATAATTGTGTAGACTGTGGCTAGGCAAATCCTGGGCTCTGCCTACCCCTCCGGGATACAGGCGTCATTGTCGGTTTTGTCGATACAGGAAATGTGACTTAAAGAGATGCTTAGTCGTATTAAGTTTATTGAAATTAAGTGCAGGATTTGTTCACTTGCCTTTTTCTACATTACATTACATTCACGCCTGCATCCCGGATCCGTGGCGGGGTAGGCAGGGACCAAGCTGTGCCATCTGCCACGATTCTGAAAAAAAAAACATCTTACATTTGCACGCACGCCAGTTTCGGGCAGGTAGGTACTTTTATCTTACCCTTCGCCAATACATACCTTATTTGATCGAACATAAATCCTTTTTTCTATTGATATTAGATAAAACTTGGCAAATTGCTTAATTTGTCCTTCCTGGATTACCACAACACAGACTTTAGCCTAGAGTGGAATCCGCTGTGATTTTTACCATTTTTCAATATCATTAAGTGACCATATATATAAGTCTTGCACCATGCAAACACAATATTTTTAAGACAGTGGTAACCTTGTGGGTAGAACATTGGACGCGGAAGCGGGAGACCCAGGTTCGATTTCCAGTGCGGGCATGTACCTATGACTTTGTTTTCTAAGTTATGTACATTTGTGAAGTTATAGTAGCAATACCACTCGCTAACCGTGAAGGAAAACATCGTGAGGAAACCCGAGTGTCTGAGCTTTTCATATACCTCAGCGCTTGAAATCGCCAATCCGCGGTGGACACGCGTGGGTAATTAAGCCCATAATTTCTCCCTGAGAGAAGGCCTGTGCCCTTCAGTGGGACGTATATAGGCTGCTTATGGCTATGGTATGCTATGTTTATGCTAAACACAATATTGTTCGGGGTTCCGTATCTCAAAAGGAAATAAACGGAACCCTATAGGTAAGATAACTTTTTTGTCCGTCCGTCCATCCATCCGTTTGTCGTCAAGACCCTTTAGCTCGGGATGAGGTATCAAGTTGAAATTAAAACCATAATTACTCAGGTCTACTGACCCTTGAAGCTGTCAAAAAATAAAACTTCTATGTGAACGTACAAAGAAGTTACGGCCGTTTATGCCGCAAAAAAACGTATATCGCGACACTCAAGGGTATCGAAATATATAGGGCACTTTCCGTTGACCTACAACTATGAAATTTGGCAAGTGATGTCTTCTTATACTACAAATACAAGGAAAAACCTGAAACTATACATTTGTAAATAAATTATTAAAAAAATTCACTTTGAAGTGCGGGAAAAGCTCGTAAACACTGCGAGACTCGATTCCTGGAGTATTTATATATGGAACCCTCAGTGGGTGGGTCCTTGTGCGGTTTTTAAATAAATATTTTTTTATATTCTTTTTGTTGCACTAACCCGTGCTGGGGACAATTTTAAAAACCTATTTTACAGGCTAAAAATTCCACCCATGCCGGGACTTGAACCCGCGACCTCTGGCTGACCGTGCCAGCGCTCTCCCAACTGAGCTAATGGGCAAGTGCAGGCATCAGTGAAATTTCGAGCCTCTTTACAAACTTCTCTGTATTACGTACAAGTAGCGACATCTGACCGAAGCAATTTACATCATTTGCAGCCCCGAAGTCCCGGCATGGGTGGAATTTTGAGCCTCTAAAACTGGTTTTTAAAATATTTTTTTACTTTTACTTTCCTTTAAATTTTCAAAACTGGTGCGTCGTTCTTTTCCGCACTTGGCTCGAGCTCTCGGCTATCGCGCCCGTAACCTTGCGCATAATGCATCTGAAATTACAGAGTTCAAGTTCAACCACAAGCGGTTCGACCGGTGACTGGTTTTATTTACGACTTCCTACAAGCTCGATCGGCTGTAATAAGTATGATTGATATTACTAGCTCTTTTACTGCCCTTGTCTACCAGTTCAAAGGTCGTGGGTTCGATACTCACTGGGCCGCCGTATGAATGGCCACGCCACTTCTAGGTGTTTTTCATGATTTTTGGTAGACTAACAGCCGGTTTCTCACACCTTCCATTTCAAATTTTATTTAGTAATTTTTGTTTATGTGGATGGAAGGTAGCGCTAGAATAATTCCATCTAAGGGCCGATTTTTACGATGCAACGTCGCATCGTAGTTTTGTGTACGGGCCCTAATAAATGGATGAACCCAAAATCGTATGAAATCAAAGACTTCTTTCTTTTTTTCCCGCATTTTCTTAGCAATAAAAAAGTGAGCACTTCTTTTTACGATTCATGTCAAGACCTAGTTTACAAAATACGTTCAGCACGCTTGACGGTCGTCGAAGGAATGGTCACCCGAATCATGGAAGGGAGACGCCTTGTCGCACGATACCGCTAGACCAACGTGGCGAAGAGGGTATGTGATCTGTTTTTTTTCACTATAATTTTTAGAGAATAATCAAAAAGTGAAAAGTTTGCGAAAGACACTATTTATTAGGACAAATTAACACATCACAAGAAAAAAAGGCACAACAAGTAACATAAACAAGTACAAAGGAAAAACAATTCACATAAATACAATATAATACAAGACAAAGTCAGAGCGTCAGAGTGCATCCTGTGGTGTGTCAAAGTTGCCACAAAAGGCATCTGACCACCTGACTCAGAATATATTTATCGTATGTCCTGTGAACACTTTGCATGCGCGATGCAGGAATGTCAGAGGATGTAGCTCGCGCGCACAGTTTACACTGTGCTACCCCTACGTTGATGATGATGATGATGATTTCCTCTTATCCCTTATCAGGGACATAGGGCTCGTAGAAGGGATGAAATGGATGTGGATCCCGTGGATGAATGATAAAACTCTGGAGGACATCGACTTCGCGGATGACCTCTGCTTGCTTGCGGTATCACGTGACCAACTGCAGTCTAAGACGAATGACCTCGCCGATGTCGCTGCGAAAGAAGGACTACGCATTAACTGCGCTAAGACGAAAGACATGCGACTAAACACTCACGACGTCACGCCCATTGTCGTAAACGGTGAGAATGTCGAACAAGTCGAGAAGTTCACCTACCTCGGAAGTGTTGTGGACCGTCTAGGAGGTGCAGAAGCTGACGTGGAGGCGCGCATCAACAAAGCGCGTGCAGCATATGCGCAGCTGAAGCCCGTGTGGACTTCCTCAGTCATTACTCGGCGGACCAAAATCAGCATGTTCAACTCCAATGTCAAGTCAGTTCTTCTGTACGGATGTGAAACGTGGCTGGTCAAAAACGACGTAACTAATAGACTGCAAGTGTTTTTAAACAAATGTCTACGGCGCATACTCGGTATACATTGGCCACGAACCATATCTAATGCAAGATTATGGGAACTGACAGACCAAAAGCCCATCAATAAGGAAATCCTGCAAAGAAAATGGCGATGGATTGGACATACCTTGAGAAGACCCCACAACCAGCTGGCCAAACAGAGCCTAACGTGGCAAACTTCTGGCAAGAGACGGCCGGGCCGCCCTCGTACTACCTGGAGGCGTTCCGTTGAGAAAGAGGCTGCTTCAACGGGACTCAATTGGAACGAGTTAGAAGTTGCCGCACAAGACCGCGAGAAATGGAGATCCCTTCTACCCCTACGTTACGCGCAACAAATCCTGAGCGATTCCAATAGTCTGTCAAATTCCATACTAATTGCTATTTGGTGCCCACAATTAGGCCTTGGTGTCGCTGCGCCAGGCATTTCGAAAAATTGTTCGCTTACCCCGCGGAAAACTGAATGAATATTCACGATTTCATTAAATGCTTAAATGAAATCTTTTTTTTACAAAACAGGCAAGTATTTTAACTACGTTTTTGTCCCTCGGTGTTAGGGCCAATCCTTTAGCTGGAAAATTCTAATCCGCGGTTGGCACGCGCGGTGATTAAGCCAATACTTTCTCTCTGAGAAATGGTTTCAGCCCTACAGTGGGACGTGTGAAGTCGAACTTATGTTATTTTTATTTCCAGAACAATGGCATGGCAATGGCCGTTTTTGGCCATTTTGGCCATCGCGGCCGCAGCCGCAGCCATCTCGTACGAGCCGCGGACCGACATTGGCTATCCTGCGGGGCTAATCCCAGAATGTAAGTTGAGACATATGTTCCCTTTAGACGCTTCATACACCGATTGTGGTGTATCTGACTCTCGTTTTGTTGATGCACGCACTCATAGCACCAAGCTGAGCGCTATCCTTTTTATCACATAAAAATTTTTGTAACATTATGTAGGTACCTATAATGTTTTAAAATTTATAAGCGTGATAAGTAAACGTTTTTCAATTTCAATTTAATTTGGGGGTTAATCTATTAATTCTGAAACATAGGAGCTTTGACGTTCATTAAGCAAAAAAATTGTTTTTATATTGAATAAAACTTTTGAGTCCGAGTTATTTTTTTTATCAGTTAAACTAGTTATAGAAAAGTTGCAGATGACTAAATCGTCACCAATACCATACTACTTAGATTTCATCGGGCGATTAATAAAAAAAATAATAAGAATATGTAAAAACACAGACGTTTTTACATTCTATAAATAAAAACTTATGCATCCCAATATAAGTACAGGCATAGAACAGATAAAATAAGTTTCCTATGTTCTGTGACATTTCCGTGTGGCACCGGATTAAGAATAGCGTCTCTCCATTTCCTTCCGTGGATGTCGTAGAAGGCGACTAAGGAAATCAATTACCAGGAGACGGGCAGCGGCGTCTTCCTGAGATTCCAACCACACACTGCAATCGCCAACCCACCAGCCAAGCGTGGCGATTACGGCAAAACCCCGAATGGTTATAAAAACCACGAAGGAGGCCTATGTCCTGCAGTGGGCGTTATATTGCTGACGATGATGAATATTACAAGGATTTACAAATACGAATAGTTATGTACGTGAATCGCTCGTGGCCCGGCTGCCTGAGTGATCTTAAACGATCACGAAGGTTAAGCAACACAGGGCGCGTTCAGTGCATGGATGGGTCGCCGTCTATGCCTAACGCGAGTGGCATTTTTCCGAGCGGTTCCGTGCTTCGCAAGGCACGTTAAGCTGTTGGTGCCGGCTGCCGTCGATAGATGGCAGTCGTTAAGCCAAGTCAGAGGCCTTAGGGCGGCTTGACAACTTCTGACAGTAGAAGAGCCACTAGTCTACAAGCCTCCACCAATCTGGACTTGGCCCCCGTGGTGGAGTATGGCCTATACCTTTCTCAGGGAAGAGACCCGTGCCCCTCGGTGGGGACATAATGGGTTGATTTTGATGATGATGTACGTGAAATGACTTAAATATTTAAATTACCCTCTGTTGCAGAGCTAGGCATAAGGCCTGTATTACGGCATCCAGCGCCAAATCCTACGGATAAGATAAGATAAAATATGCTTATGGATATGCCATATGGCACGGTAAAATATTCTAATAAATATAATGTTAAAGAAAGAAATAATTTAGAAGAAATTTAAGTAAGTGCAAGGTTACATTGTAGTTAAAATAAATAACAATGTATTTGTGAGTCCTGGAGACATTAGGGCACCATCTTCTTTTTGGATCAGACTGTAGACTGACGCTTCAGCCTTCCTTTATGAGTTAATATAAAACATTTTTAAAGTCCCATGATTGTCAGTTAAAGGAAAAGTTAAAAGGAAATTAAAAATGTATACCCCACAAGCCCAGGCAATTGTGTCATTATTTGGGTTATTCACTAACTCGACACACAAGACTCAACACACGTGTGTCCAGTTGGTGAAACTCAAAATAAGTATCACTTATTATTTCGTCATCTGGACACGCCAAGATTTTTAGGCGTGTCCAGACGGTGAAACGTAAATTAAATAATTTTTATGTCTTCGCCAACTGGACACACATTCGCCTTTTACCCAAATTTATGGCAAAGTACAGTCACGCAGATTTTGTGTCACAATCGTCATCGGCAATATTGAGTGTTGTAAAATTATTCACGATTCATGAATTTATAAGGAAGATATTTCTGACACTGTTAGTATTCGAAGGTCTTTATTATTTTGCGTTAAATTATGGATGAATGTTATTTAATTTTTCTGTGATACTATCTGGACACGAGTAAAAATATTGGCGTGTCCAGATGACGACATAATAAATGATACTAATTTTGAGTTTAACCAACTGGACACATGTGTGTCCAGTCTCTTGTGCCGAGTTATTGAATAACCCCATTATCTAAACTATTAAAACAACATAGACAAATATACAAAATTGATAGAAAATAATTAAACAATACTTCGTAAGTAAGTAACCCGACCCGATATACAATTTATATAATCAATAATAAATATCCTTTAAAATCGATGTACCTTATGCATTGACGGACTAAGTCGCGTTTTGCCTAAATTTTGTACAAGTACAGACGACAGCACATCGACCTGTACGTGGTGTCCTTGCATTTCCTTCCGTGGATGTCGTAGAAGGCGACTAAGGAAATACATTACCAGGAGACGGGCAGCAGCGTCTTCCTGAGATTCCAACCGCGTACTGCGATCGCCAACCCGCCTGCCAAGCGCGGCGATTATGGCAAAACCCCTCATGGTTATGAAAACCACGGAGGAGGCATGTTTCCTGCAGTGGGCGTCAAGTGGCTGATGATGATGATCGACTGTTCAATCAAAATCAAATCCACTGGATTGGCTCTTTCTTGTATTTGTAATGTAATGCTACTGAGGTATCTTTTTTTTCTGTACATATCTGATCTAATTTATAATTTGTTAATAATTTAAATATAAATGCTTTTGTAACACGAGTTTCTGTCAACCTATTTTTTGTCTTAATGACTCATGCTGAAAATCACCGCCGACCGGTGTTGCATGCATCTCCGGGCGGCATATTGCTGAGCATGGGTCCATTTGCAAAACACATTAAAATAAGAAAATAGCCTAACAATATTCCTTATTGTACACACCAGAAAACAGCACATTTATGCTGTAATTTTTTTATAAAATATTTCAAAAAAAAAAGTTTTAATTATGTAAACGTATGTCTATATTTATGTATAAAGTGTGTTTTTGGCAATAAAAATGTAGTTCACTTTCACTTTCAAAATTCTGCACGGAAATCTCAAAACTAAACTGTACATAAGCGCAGCATAAAGGCCTGTAAATTGTAGACTCTTTTGGGTTGAGAAAAATCTCAGCAAGATCTACGAGTCAGAGCGACTAATGGCGTGTTAAATTACATAATTGTTGTACCGCACAGTAATATGATTCCATGCGATATCGCACGAAGTCGTGCTTCATGACATGATTGACATGGTCACTGCAAAATGCGTTCGTGTCGAAGGTTGTTAGATATTTCTTGGTTCTTTCATATAATCAGCTTGCTACAAGCGAGCTTGCTCGATCGCTTTGCTTTTTGATGGATCGCCGAACTTCCACATGACTGCCTCGTTGGTCCATCGGTATGACTTTTAAGTACCATGGCGGAGGTCGTGGGCACGATTCCCACTGGTAGCCTCACATTTGTTCAAATCGCCTCAATCTGGATGCATATCCATGTTTGTGATGTCCTTGCCTGGTTAACATTGTACAGGGTATCGTAGTTTTGGACCAAGACTAGTTATTGTGCTGAGTGGAAGTTATTTAACAACATTCGTTCACTGCTAGACAGGCCTCTTCTAATAAATGCCACTATTATCTGTCCTTGGCTATCCTCGTCCAGCCGCCATACTTTAAATCAGCGTGCTATGGAACGGGCTATGCTTGGGGCCTTCCGTGTGGCGCGTCGATGTCGTCGAAGGTGACTCACGAAATCAATTACCAGGAGACGGGCAGCGGCGTCTTCCTGAGATTCCAACCGCGTACTGCGATCGCCAACCCGCCTGCCAAGCGTGGCGATTATGGCAAAACCCCTCATGTTTATGAAAACCACGAACGAAGTCTATGTCCTGCAGTGGGCGTCAAATGGCTGATGATGATGATACTAAGTAGCTTAGTTCCGGATTTACTTTCTTGATTTAAAAACAAATTAGGTAAGTGAATCCGGAATTAAGCCAATAATGTGTACTGCTTACGAAAGTTTTCATTCACTCAATCGATTTTCAAGTAAGTGCATCCGGAATTATTATGCTAATAACATAAGAGGTACTTACGAAAGTTTTAGGTCGAAAATTGATTAAAGTGTACGAATGCGCTAGGGTGATAGTGAAAGTGATAACGGTTACTGTAGCGATATGTCCGACACAGCCGTTAGTATCTTTACAGCCTTTGTTGCCAACGTCCAACAGGAGACGGCGCACAAGGAAGAGTGTTTGTAATATATAAAACTTATTTAAGCCAACAAGTATCAGAGAAAAGATTGTTTACAACAATGCCACTTATACAGGTCAATAACCGCCGATAAACTGCTGCGCAGTTTGGCAAATCTGTCAACCTATTTGGTATTTTCTTTCTTTAATCATCATCATCATCAGCCATCTGGCGCCCACCGCAGGACATAGGCCTCCCACATGATTTTCATAACAATGAGGGGTTTGCCATAATCGCCACGCTTGGCAGGCGGGTTGGCTTTCTTTAATAAAATCTTTAAATACAAATACAATATATAACAAATACCTTTAAACGAGCAATTCTTATGTAGCCGTTTCCGTGATTATATATATGAATCACGGAAACGGCTCCAACGATTTTCATGAAATTTAGTATGCAGGCGGTTTCGGGGGCGATAAATCGATAGAGCTAGGTTTATAAATCATAAGGCCCCGGTTCGAGTTCAGTGTCCGATTATTTTTTCCCGCTTTATTTTTCATCTTATTTAAATATAATTTCAAAAAAACAAGATTAACGAAAAAAAAAACGGCCATCCAGGTGCTTAAGCTGGAAAGAGAAAATATCACATCATTGTTGGTTGTTTTTTTTTGGATAGGCAATTACGAGTCAGTCGAGACAGAGCTCGAATCTGATGAGTAGGTATATTGTATCTCCCTCTACTAGAAAATCTTTTTTGCACTCCTACCAGAGACTTTCCTGTTCCTTCCTTCTTTCTGTACCTTTTGTGATTTAGCTGGTATAAAGGCATTAATTCCACCTTCCTTTTGTAAATTTTCCTTGGTGCAATTAAGAATAATAATAAGTGATCATTGTTGAAAAAAACCTCTCGTAACGATGATTGCCATTAATGAGCTGTGTCCAAGGACCTGTGCGTATGTACCCGTGGATTACGAAGATACATAAGAGCATACGCAGCCTTTATAGGTCTCACTGGAGGATCCAGGCATTCTCTCAGAGAGCGAGAGTCTATCTCTGTATGGGCTTCATAAGCGGCCTATATACGTCCCACTGTAGGGCCCGGGCCTTCTCTCAGGGAGAGGGCTTAGTCCACCACGGATTGGCGACTTCAAGCGCTGAGCTATGTGAATGGCTCAGACACTCAGGTTTCCTCACGACCTTTTCCTTCACCGTTAGAGAGTGGTATTGCTACTATAACTTCACAAATGTACATAACGTAGAAAAAAAAGTCATTGGTACATGCCCGCACTGGGAATCGAACCTGGGGTCTCCCGCTTCCGAGTCCAATGCTCTACCCACTAGGCTGCCACCGCTCATGGCTCACCGCTCACTATGGGCTTAATCACCACGAATGAAGATTAATAACCCCAATTTTGCGACGAGCCGTGCTTGGGCTAAGGGACCTTAGTCTAAAGCGGATTTCTATACAGATAATTGGGCCCTAGAACCTAATTATTATGCGCGCCAAATCCTGTCAGAATCGTGAAGTTAGGGATAGCAAGGAGGGATTTTATTTTTCATCATCATTATCAGTCATTTGACGCCCACTGTAAGACATAGGCCTCCCTCATGGTTTTCATAACCATGAGGGGTTTTGCCATAATCGCCACGCTTGACAGGTGGGTTGGCGATTGAAGTGTGTGGTTGGAATCTCAGGAAGACGCTGCTGCCCGTCTCCTGGTAATTTATTTCCTTAGTCGCCTTCTACGACATCCACGGGAGGAAATGGAGTGACGCTATTTTTAATCCGGCGCAACACGGTTTTTTTTTTAATTATTCCCTAGTCGCTGCAAAGATGACGCTGAACTTGGTAAGTTACTGCAAGGAACGGAACGTCACATTATTTTCTGATTATTTCACTTTGATGTAATTTTTACATCATAAAACGAAACTTACATAATTATGTCATTGTCACATTCACACTATTGCAATATTCATTAACGTCCATTTCGGAACGGCTATTATATCATAGATGCAAATACGCACGAATACGTGAGCCGTGACTGGCCGTGGGGGATCTGTAGTGAGTTCCAATTTGCCCATAATCGCTCGCGGTCGCAAATCGGAACGCACGGCTAGTAATGTAGTCAGTTCAGCGCCATCTACAGAGTTCTTGGGAACTACTTTTTTTCTTAATGGTATATGAAAGTATGGAATTTGACAGTTAGACGATTGGAATTGGTGCGTGTAATATTGAAGATGGGCTGCACAGTTATGAAAGAGGTAATAGGGACAATTACAAGCCCCGTACGGTCACGGTCGCCAACAGGTTCGGTGTCAGTGTCAACAACTAGCGCGTTCACCTTACATGCTTGTTTTACGGAGTAATTGATGCAGAGCTTAATTGCACTGTATATAGCCTAGAATCAGCATAAAAGTTCTACTCAATTTTATTTTAATTTGCCTAGTAGTAAAGAACACTATATTGTGCACGGAGAGGAAATTACAAAAAAATATTTCTGTTTTTAGGGTTCTGTACCTAAAAAGGGAAACGGAAAAAACGGAACCCTTATAGGATCACTTTGTTGTCCGTCCGTGTGTCTGTCAAGACTTTTTATCTCGGTAACGCGTGGAGGTATCGAGTTGCAATTAATAGCATGTACTCAAGTTTACAGTACCTTGAAGCTGTGAAAAAATAAAACTTGTACGTTAACGTAAAAAAAAAGATAAGACCGTATTTGTCACAAAAACGTATATTTGGACACTCAATGGAGTCAAAATGTATGGGATATTTTCCGTTGACCTAGAACTATGAAATTTGACAAGTAACATCGCCTTATATTACAAGTAAAGAGAAAAATTAGAAAACTATACATTTGTAATTAAATCATAAAAAATATGTTTTGAGTTCGGGAAAAGCTCGGAAAAAACTGCGAGACCTACATTTTTGTACGAAGCCCTCGGTGGGCGAGTCCGACTCGTGTTTTCTTTTTACTGGGATCTCTATTTCAAGGTCGTATTGCATGAGAGTTCAGTAGCAGAAAGGTGCCAACGAGACACTATTCATATGCCTACGCCGTCAGTCTGTGTGTCTATTCGTCTGACCCGCAAAAGGCTTTATCTTGTAAATCGTAAATGAACCCCCTATTTTGGATATACATGGAGTTTGGTAACACCTTGTATAATAGTATAAGTTACCACGAAATCAAAATCAAATCAAATTAAATTTCAAAATTTCAATGTGATATCTATTCTGTTAAGAAAAACACCGTGAGGAAACCTGATTGTCTGAGGTGATCACATACCTCAGCGCTTGAAATGGCCAATCCGTGCTGGGCACGTGTGGTAATTAACCCCACACTCTCTCTCTGAGAGAAGACCTGTGCCCTACAGTGGGACGTATAAAGGCTGCATTACACCCATTAAAAAGTTTCAATGTTAGTGAAAAAAAATCAAACTATGCTAAAATTACTTGATTTCCTTTTCGACTAGGGGCCAAGGGCTTTCAAGATCACTTATCTAATATCCAACCAGTGCATTAGCGAATACCAGCCCTGCAGGTTTGCATGCAAACTATAATCGTTTCTATAGATATGAAAGGTCTACTCAATTAGTTCTTCTTACCCGACTGCGGCAGAGCCCAAGAGGAAGGTAATGGTGAATGTAGATATATATTTAAAAAAATCGCCCAAGTGCAAGTCGGACTCATTATCCTAGTTAGTTAGTTAGTTAGTTAGACCTGAGATTTTCGCACTTAGCCTCATGGTTGGGCCATTGTACGTAGCAAAGCTGTAAGCTCACTCCAGCCAGCCTATCTCTTTCTAGAAGGCCAGCAGTAACCTGATGTCACTACAGGCCTCCTGAAGGGATCCCAGCTTCCCAATGATGGCGGTCCGTTGCTTTTCCACGCCTTCACAGTGAATGGTCACGTGGGCGGGTGTTTCCTCTTCTTTGAGGCATCCCAGGAAAAGCGGGCTGTCGGTTAGTCCCATGTTGTGAAAATGTCTATTTAGTTAGCAGTGCCCTGTTAGGATTGCCACAGCTTTGCTCAGATTATCCCTTCTCAGACGCAGCAGGCTACGTGAAAGACTCATTATCCTATACAACATTTGAATATTTCAAGCGTCTACCTGTTGCCGTTATTAATATCGAGCAAAAAACGGCAAAAAAATCCTGTTTGTTGAATGGGAGCCCAGAGTGCACAGGAAGGGCGTGGAACGAAGGCGTGGAAAAGACACGGCATCCTTTTAATTCACTTTCATACACAATGTACTGAAGTGATGGGACATAGCCCACACAGATATGACACAGACTCTATACAACGCGTCCGCGTCTTTTCCGCGCCCTCGACCCACTCTGCGCCTAAGGATTATTTAGATTGAAGTCATGGCACCCATACGACCGTTGTTATTTTGTCCGAACTACATTACAATGTGGCGGGGTCATCTTTAAAGGATTAAAAAAGGTTAGAGGTTGAGTTTGAAGTTAAATGAAGCAATTATCTGTCAACATGAAAAGCAATGAGCTGTATTTTTTTTATTAATGAAGGTTTTATTCAGATACGTACAGAAAAATACAAAGTTGTATTTCTGCCAAACTGCATAACAGTTTGTTGGCAGAGTAGCTCAGTACTCTGCAATTATAGCAGAGTACCCATGATAGGTATACAAGTAAGTGAGTTGCATGCCTGATAGTACAAATGGCCTCAGTCTGGTTGTGTTCCCATGTTTGTGATGTCCTTGTGTGGTTACCATACAAGAACATTTTTACCATAGCACTGGGTATCTTAGTTTGGGAACAGACCAAGTGATTGTATTGTATTCGTTGCATTTATTTAAAGATACTTAGTAACTAACTGGCCAAGCCACGATGGGCACGCGTGGTAATTAAGTCCATACTCTCTTTCTCTCTCTAAGAGAAGGCCTGTGCCATGTGGGACATATTATATAGGCCAGGTACATAAAAAAAGTTCCGTGTGGCGCCGGATTAAGAATAGCGTCACTCCATTTCCTTCCGTGGATGTCGTAGAAGGCGACTAAGGAAATAAACTACCAGGAGACGGGCAGCAGCGTCTTCCTGAGATTCCAACCGCATACTGCGATCGCCAACCCGCCTGCCAAGCGTGGCGATTACGGCAAAACCCCTCATGGTTATGAAAACCACGAAGGAGGCCCATGTCCTGCAGTGGGCGTCAAATGGCTGATGATGATGATGATGATGACATAAAAAAACTATTTTAAAGTTATTATGGTCGAACCGAGATTGCACAAGAAATTCCGTCTAACTATGCCGTAATAACTGGACGATAAAAACAGTGATATTTTTAGTTTTTTATGTCAAATTTGATTTATTAAAACATGAATGAAGGAGCGCAAAATTGTTTTTGCACTGAAATAAATAGTATTTTCTTCCATCTAACCCACGTTGATGTGCAGAGTGGAAAGAATAGTGCCAAAAAAAAAATGTAAAAAATTTAATTTAAAAATTTAACGTTGGCGAGACGACCTCGACCGACACATGCCGGAGTGGCCTGAGGTGGCACAAGACAGAAACATCTGGTCTGAGTTGGGGGAGGCCTTTGCCCAGCAGTGGGACACAAACGAGGCTACGTAAAAAAAAAATTTTATTAAATATGAAACAAATTGAACGAATACTTTTTTCACATTACCAACACTAAAAATATGTAAAAACAGCCAATTATTATTTTAGGACAATGCCCAGTGGGGTGTTTCGGCACGTTTTGGAGATAACCGTGTAATAGATTTAATTTGAAAACTAAGCGACATGATGAGCTTTCTGTTTACTTATCAAACTGTCGTTTGTCGTTGACCTTTGGAGGTGAAATTAAAATAAAATAAAAATGTGAAATTGAAGAAAGATAGCGGCGCCGGAAATTAAAGTGATTAATTTGAATTTCCTTAATTCGCTCTCCTGAAGTCGGGGTCTAGACTTAACATTCGGAATGTCCACCTGAATTCAGAAAGAGTTTGAGACTCAAATCGCAGACTGCCGTATATTTGTACAAGTTCCCTCAGTATGGGTGTATTTACATGTTTGTGATGTCACCGATTGTTTTCCATAGGACATAGTATCCGAGTTTTGGACCAGGATAAGTGTTTTTGTTGTGAGGAAGTTTTTTTTGTTTGTTATTATGCCACATGTAATAAGAGTCAGGAGCTGAGTAGGTAAGTCAAAGACAAGTCTAAGTTAAAATGTTTTATTGAAAACTAGCAGTGCCCGCGACTTCACTCGCGTGGAATTCATAGAGTATCAGGAAAAAACTATGCGTACTTACAATGTTTGTTTTCCTTTTTGTGTACAATAAAGTGTCCTCTATTTATTGACAATTTTAACACTCTCCTGAACTATTCTACTGAAAATTTACGTCAATTATATATTTGATTGTTCAAAAAAGTAATAGATAGATAGATAGAGAACGTTTTATTGTACATAAAAGAGGAAATTACATCGATATTATCCATAATATTATCCGTTGAAAAGATTTCATATACATATTCAAATCCCAGTACCAGATTATGGCCACCGATGTTCACCAAAATGCACATCGTGCTCGGTGGGTGAGACCAACTCGCACTTTTCAGGTTTTTTTGTTTGAAAGGCTAGAGTTCACTGGAGTCATCAGGTCAGGATCTGATGATGGGATTCTGGAGAAATCGAGAGAACTCTTCAAATTTTAAGGACACACTTGAAGTGATTTGGGTGATTTTTGGATTCCGTACCCAAAGGGTCAGGGTATTACTAAGACTCCACTGTCTGTCTGTCTGTCTGTCTGTCATGAGGCTGTATCTCATGAACCGTGGTAGCTAGATTGCTGAAATTTTTACCCATGATGTATTTCTGTTACGGCTATAACAACAAATACTAAAAATAGAATAAAATAAATATTAGGGGTTAAAGTATGAAATTGCCGTTTTATTGCAATAGGTTCTTTGAATTGACATAGAATCTTCATGGTTTGAGGTTTTCGAATTAAACTTTTTTCAAATGGTTTCTATGATGTTCTTTTTTTTAAAAAAAGTGAAACATTTGAATATCGACTTTAAATTGTTTTTGTTATTTAGACAAGTTCGAGTGATTTTTGAATACGAGTTCCGACGCGGAACTAACGCGGCAGAAACAGCCCGCAATATCAATGCTGCGTTTGGAGAGGGGTCTACTAATGAACGCACCGTGCGATTTTGGTTTAAACGCTTTCGTGATGGAAATTTCGACTTAAAGATCGAGCCACGAGGAAGACCGCCCACACAGGTGAATAACGATGAATTAAGAGAGATAGTGGAAGCCGACCCTAGTCAAACTACCCAGGAATTAGCGGCATGGTTTAACGTTACCTTACCCACAATATTGACTCACTTGCGTCAAATCAATAAAATAAAAAATACGAAAAATGGGTGCCTCATGATTTGACTGATCTGCAGAAAGAAACGCGTGTTGAAACTTGTGTTACCTTGTTGAACCGGTACAGAAATTAAGGAATATTGGATCGAATTGTAACATGTGATGAAAAGTGGATTCTTTATGATAACCGGAAAAGAAAAATGCAATGGCTGACCCCAGGTCAAATGCCACAACAGTATTAAAAAATCACTCGAATTTTCGCAGTATCCATCTTTCTTGTCTAAATTGAATAACAAAAACAATTGAAAGTCGATATTCAAATGTTTCACATTTTTTAAAAAAAGAACATCATAGAAACCATTTGAAAAAAGTTTC